>CM059602.1:161741180-162990740 GCA_030412105.1 Cyclura pinguis | reverse complement strand
AAATACTATATTTAGATATGGAAGGAAATGACCCAATCCCCTGTTTAGAACATCATGGATTTTCCAAATTACGCTTCTAATCATGAAAGATGATCCAATTATGTCTGAAATATTGATCTTCTTGTTTAAGTTAACTATAAGGTGCATAAAATTGTAAGAGGCATTGAAACCAGGTTTTGGGGAAACTGTGGAGTATGAATAGGGAAAATGATGATGGGTGAATCCTGTTGGAGGCTTACATCTGTGGAAATTAGAACTGAGTAGTTCCGTAATATCCACTAAACAGCTGTTGTTACATTACTGCGTAGTGGAGCCAACAGTGACTTGATTTGCATTGGGATGGTGCACATCAGTCCTGTTGTGTATTGGGATACTGGCTAGAGAGTGCAGATGCATTTTGGAACACTCTTGCTGGTGTGCTGTTATGCATCTTTCAATTCATTAATAGGGTTTCTTGGAGCTCCAGCTACCTAGCTACATATATGTATGTAATGTTGTGTTGTTGTTGCTGTAATGTGCCTCCAAGTAATCTCTGACTTATGGTGAATCTAAGGCAAAACTAGCATGGTGTTTTCTGCATCTGAGAGAGTGTGATACACCCAAGGTCACTCAATGGGGTTTCATGGCCAACTGGGGAATCAAAACCTGGTCTCCAGGGTCATAACCCAATGCTCAAACCACCATACCACGTTGGCTGTCGTATGCAATGTATACTGTGATATAGCTTGATATTATTTTATTGTTATTCTATTCACTTGTATCCCACCTTTCTCTCTATAATGGGACTCAAGGCAGCTAACAACATATTTAAAACAATACAAATTAAAAACAATACAAAAGCATTAATAAAACTTTAAATATAAGATTTAGAAAACAAACAATTTACTAAGTTCAGACAGTAAACATTAAGAATATTAAAATGGATTAAAAGACTATACACAAACCTTACAAACAGGATCACACAGGATTAAAAGCCCAGCTGATTCACTTTGTAAAAGCCTGATAGCACAAAAATGTTTTGACTTCCCAATGCAAGGCTAGTTAGGATGGGGCTACCTTGGCTTCTCTAGGGAAGGAGTTCTATGGTCCCGGAGAAGCCACTGAGAAGGGCCATGATAGAGGATTCCAGCCAATGACAGTGACAATAATTACAGAAACTTCAAATTGGTCCACTCCCAAATTTTTTGACAAATATTTAGAAGATATAGGAGATAATAGTTCAGTGCCTTTGAATTATTTTCCTGAATGACTAGGCTGGAGCACTCCTTTTTCAGCAATTAAAGGACACAGGAAAGAAGGAACAAGACAGACATGCACTGGCATTATATTATCTCACGTGGATCTAAGCATGAAAGATCTTCTAAGAAAAGTAAAGTAAGTTCTTGAAAGTTCAGGACAGAATGTCACTTTACTCCAAAAGGTTAAGTGGGATTTATATGACAAATATTAATGTTGGAAAGGTGCAGTCAGCTGACTTTTTAATTTTTTGGTGGACATAGAATAGAATTCCAGCAGTATAGCTTTAACTGAAATAATGGAGATTATGAAAGGTTATGATTACTTTGAATTGTTGGTACTTTTCTTGGAATAATGTGGGACTAGTGATCAGCATCTTAAGTTCTGCCAGAACAGAAGGTAATATAGGATGAAGACACCTAGAAGCAAAACTGTATGAGAAACACAAAATCATATTAAATATCTTTTTCACCAATTTACATATGGAAGAGTTCCTTCCTTCCTTTCACAGCTGATCATAGATGAAAGGAACTCAGCCTTTACCATCTGCTTTGTCTTATTTTACCACGGTTAGCAGTTTAAAACATTTTTCTTTCCTGTTCATTTCTCTGTTACTAAAGCAAGTCCGGAATAAAACCACCTGAAGTGATGATGTACAGAGAGATAGGACTGAGAAGGGGGAGGGAAATCTCGTCGATATTCTAAAACAAAACAACCCTAGAACCTTATCCTGTGTTGCATTTGTGAATATGACAAGCATTCAAACAATGCATGTGTCTTCCCCTGCAAGTTTATGTGGGCCTCAACTTCCTAAATGTGAGAGCATATGTGCATTGTGCACTGAAGATAGGATGACAGTGTAGCAAGCAGATCTGTGGTAGAAGAATTTGAATATGCATTTATGATGCAGGATAGGAATTATTCATTAGCCACCAAGGAAGATTTACAGACATTTTGTCCACCTTGTTTTATTGTACCCACTCTTTAAGATTGCTCTTTAAGCAATAATTCACCAGGTTTCCAAGGTCACTAAAACTTCCCTTTTTGGGAGAAGACAGACACGTTATACAGTTGTTGGTTTTCCCACTATCCCTTTCCTCACAAGTAACTACCACAGGAAGTAGTAATAGACTATTAGGATGTGGAGGGCTTGTATGCTTTTTTGGATTTTCCTGCAAGTCTTAATACATAAACACACATTGTAAGAACTCCTTACTCCTTGTCTATAATCTCATGTATAATATTAAATATTTTTATTTTTTTTGCCAAATGTTATCATTGACAGTACATCCACATACACTCTATCTATGTATTTCTGACTGAAATGTGATTTTCGTGTCAGTAAGCTGGTCAGGTAAGGCAGCATAAATGACTGTATTAGTGGATCATTATGAAGGAGGAGGAGGAGAAAGAAAGAAAGAAAGAAATCAATGTCTGTGTGGTATTTGCCTGATTGAGACCGGCTATATTCTACATTTTTGTGCTGTCATGTCCTAACAAACATCACTTCTGATGCCAGTTGATAAAAATCATTAACTGCTAATCCTACACCAACAAGCTGACAGATTTCATTTTGTCTGATGCAAGTATTACCATTCTGTTTAATCTGCTGAATGACACTCCGTAAAGTTCCAGTTAGAAATGCATTTTAATAAAATGAATCTAAGGCAAACAGAGGTAAAAGAGCTCACACTTCATCCGTGCAGCAAGATAAATGATGTCTAATGCTTTTCAACTGGCGGGGAAAATATGCTTCTCCAAGCAAAGTGATTTAAACATTCTTTTAAAATGTTTTAGAGGGGAATGATACACAAAATGCTGCTAAATCCAAATCAAAGTTAGAAAACTTCCTAAGTATGGAAAACTAAGTCAGAGACATGTCACCAGTATGGAGGAAACTAATACTATACTGAACTATTCTACCATAGTTTTCAGCCATTCCCATTAACTTGGATAGAAAATACCAGATAAACTTTCAGAAATAAGGTGCAGCATAATCTATGTAAAGTCAAGGAATGTGTGTGAATGTTATGTTTTTCCCTACATACTCATTCCTGTCATACTGGCAAGTTTTATACATTTCAGTTAAAGTCTAAGGGAACATTAAAGATAACACACAAATTTCTTTACCCCAACAATGAGATACCTGAAAGGAAAAATGGGCAATCTCTGTGGATTATTCATTTTTGGTGAGTTTTTGTGAAAATTTCATCAAAGCATTGTTTTTCATGTAAAAATCTTGGCACAAGCACAGTGTGTTCTGTGCAAAACAGCATTCTGTACAAAAATGTGTGTTTTGTACAAATGAAATTTTAGAAAGAAACAAACCAAAATGCATTCACCCCAAAACAATAATGATCAAACTTTGTCAAATACTCATAATTTTATCGAGTTGAAAATGAAAGAAAATTAAAATCTTTTCTTTTATACGCAAGGATGAAATAAGCAAAGATTTCGTTTCCATTGAAGGCATCATTAGGTGCATCCTCCCATAGGAATTTTTGAGATCAAGAAGTACAGTTAACTAGGGAGGCTGCAAAGTAATGAAGAAATTTGCCATAGAAAGAAAAAACACACCTCAGCCATTCCAAAGATAAAAAGAACACTTTAAAGATTTTCTCCATATTCTTCATCATGTTTTGTTCAGTGATATCCTTCCTAACATTATTACTCACAATTTCCCAGAGTAGTGTTGGAAATGCAGCATGGTGCAAGATGTGAAATACTGATCGCACTGCAGTAGCATTACAAGAAGAAAAACCCACAGAAATAATGAAATAAGCTATGCTGCAACCACTTCTAATAGTGAACATTAGCACTAAGAAACTCTGGGAAAATTTCTACTTCCCCAGGAGAAATTGGGTGGAGGCTCCTGCATAAGGAACATTTTGAGAGTCAGTTTGCACAAGCTATAAAGGAAATAGTCTCTGCATGAAAATGAAAGCTGGCATGCAATGTGCAACACTGGTAAGCATGTTATAATAGAGCCTAGTTCAGATACAGCCATAAGCAGGAATAAGGAAAAGAGATAGGGAGGAAAAAGGGATAAAGATTTAACCATTAACCTTCCAGGGATTTAACTAATATACCCAACAAAGCACAACTTTTCTGTAGAGCTTTACTTTATTAGTAGTTACCTAATTAGATTTATTATTATTGTTATTGTTGTTATTATTATATCATCCTTTATTTCTATAGCGCCATCCATGTACATGGCACTTTACAGAATTAAAATACAACAGTTGACATAGATAAATACATAATAAAATGAAGATATAAAAAAATGAAAAAAGTGAAGGGTATATGCAATTACAACCAGTGCAACATAATGTTACTATAATGCCAATAAAATACAATATCTAATTAACAGTAAAAACTAGTCCAACATTCCAAAAATGTTACTTTTTAGTTACTTTTAGATCATATATTTCCTTAGAAGTGGAGAAATCAATGTATATTTTTGTCTTTTGTCCTAACAACAATCCTATAATGTAAATTAGGTGAAAAGAAACTACACTAATCCCTCCACATTTGCTAGGGTTAGAGGCATAGGATTCTTGTGAAAGTGGAAAAACCATGAATAACTCTAGGCCCTCCCAAACCATATTTAACACACAGACACAAAAAGTATGATCACCTATTCAACCCGTCATGGATTCCTTCGAGGCATCAGGGTTCCTTCATAAGGAAGAAGTTGGTGTCTGATGGGGCTTACGCCCACGTCCACTGCTGCCCCACACCATTTTTAATAGGGACTAACAAGCCTCGTTCACAGTTTCGCAGTTGCACAAGGCATGCAGTACCTATTAAAGATGGCATAAGGAGGCAGCAGAGGTGACAGGAAATAATCCATGAATAATCAAATCCGCAAAAGTGAAACTCATAAATGTGGAGGGCTGACTGTAGTTAGCATAAGGTGACTGAATGAGGTTGACCGCTAAGTGAGAATTTGAATATGATGCTCCTCTGTGCTGGCTCTGCTAAATCCAAGCATTTGTACCAAATCTTTTTATGCCTCTCCTCTCTTCTCCCAGTGTTGCTCTTCCTCCCTGTATAACAAACCATTTAAGGCTATATCACTGTTGTCTGTAAGGATAAAAGAGAACTATTATAAATTGATTTGGAGATGGTACCTAACACCAGTAAGGTTAAATTATAAGAATTATTCAAGGTTGTGTTGGAGGGGTTGTCAAGAGATTGGTACATATATTCATATGTGGTGGAATTGTGAAGGTGTACAGAAATTTTGGCAAAGGCTGTTTAAAGAGATAAGTGAGATAACTGAAATTGATTTACAAATATGTTCAGGTATAGCATTATTATCTATATTTGATAGGGTTAATTGTACCCAGGCAATGAAGGATTTAATTACAAACTTATTAACTGTAGCAAGGTTAATTATATCAAGAAAATGGAACATTCATGGAGATTTTCAAACAGAGGATCGGTATAAAAAAGTGTGGAAAATTGTGATTAATGATAAGTTAACATGTCGAATTAAGGCCAAAAAAGGAATAATGAAGGGGAATGATTTTGAAACAATATGGAAGATATTTGTGGAAAAGGCTTTAATAAAAGAGGTGTCACCAGGAGTTCTGGGGATGCTGGGAGCTATGCAAAACCACTGTAGCACTTCCCTCCCGACCACTGAGCTCTGGCAAAAGGCTGTACCAGAGTCAAGTGTACAAAATGCCCAAAATATAGCAGAGATTGGCCGCACAGCTATGCAAGTGTGCCAAGCAGAGATTATCATAGCAGCAATGCACTGTAGCCAGGAAAAACTCACCCACTCAACTTGTTATCTTCCATCAAGGAGGCAGTTTATTCTTGAGTTACAATATATACATATTAACAAGAATGTCCAGAAGGCATTCCTGCATTCCTCAGCTTGCTCTTTCTGGCAGGGCCTCCGGCATACACGTTCAGGCACTGTCTGCAAAGGTGCTAGTGCTTGGCTACATTTATATAGGCACCTAGCTGATGCAATCCTAGTCTACCTTTGCATTGTCCCCATATCGGATGCAACTTTCTCCCCTGATTGCCTTTCAGCCTGACTCAGCATGACTCAGCTAGAGTCACATGACTTTTCACAGGTGCACTTGGCAATTTACATCACAAAGTATTTTCTTTGGACTACAGGTTTTGTCCAACTTTTCATGACAAGAAGAAGGTACCATACCTCCAGAAGAAGAATTACAATTCTGGAAGGTGGAGTAAATTGAAACGTAATTGGCTCTGGGTGGTGGGTTTACTTTTAGAAATAGTTTGATATGTTTAGTAATAAGATCATATTCAGTAATAGTAATAGATTAAATGTAATGGAAAAATATAGAGTTAAGAATGAAATTATTATAATAATGAGTATAATGAGAATGAGATCTAGACATAGATAACAAAAGTATATAAGCAGTGTGATATAGAATATGCTGAATAAGTATATGATTGTAATGGAATTGGAGAGATACAGCAATGTAAGTTTGGTTTGTTGAAATTTTCTGTTTTCACTGTTATGTGTATCACATGGTGTTTTCCTTTTTTGTTCTGTTTTTTTCTTTATAATCAATAAAAAAAAAATAAGGCTATATCACTGGCTAAACTGATGGTTCTTTCCTACCCTAACCCACTCTTGCTTCTCTCTCTCTCTTTCTCTCTGAGGCCATTTCTGTACTACACTGTTACACTGCTATTATTCCACTTTCACCATCCTGCGGAATTCTGGGGTTTATAGTTTACTGAGGCCAAAGAACTCTCTGGCTGAGAATTCTAAATGCCCCTCCTTAAACTGATAACTCCATGATTCCATAGGATCTTGAAAGTGGAATAATAACACTACAACAGTATAGTACAGAAATGACCTGATTCTCATTCTGGTCCTGAAAACCTCTCTTCATTTCCCTCACTGTTGGAAAACGTAAGAATCCTCTGCAAGCTCAGGCAGCTTCTGTTTGAGGAAAATAAAGAGGTTGCACCTTATTTTCTGCATAAGACAACATAGTGGAATGGCTCTGGAGGACACTCTTAGAGAAAGCATAACGAAAGTTAATGTATTGTCACATCAATTCAATACTGTATGAGTAAAAATAAATAAATAAATAAGGGCATTTTAGAGGCATTTTAACTTTGTTATATTATATGTCATCTTTTCACGACAATTTTAAGAACGTTTTTCTCTCCACTAACCCCCCAATCAAAACACAGGCCCTTTCCACACGGGGCAATTAAAACAGCTCAGAGTGACCTCCAGTGAAGGTCGTCTGCACCATGGAGTGGACTGGGTCGGACTACTTTTCGTAGTTCCGTACCTCAGTCCACTCCAAAGCAACCGGAAGTGGTCGCGTTGCGAGCTTTTTAAAAACCTCTTTTAAGAGGTTTTTCAAAAGCACGGAGCGCGTGACTCCGTGTTGCTCTGTCGCTGTGCTCCGGTGCAGATTTGCAGGCACGCACTAGTGCGTGCCTGCAGATTTGCCAGGGGCGGGCTTTAGGCTAGTGAGCTTCTCCGGTTGGTGGAGAGCCTCCACCAACTGGAAGCCACCATTTTGGATGCTGGAGCAGTGCGGAGCGATGAGCTCACACTGCTCCTCGTCCCTACGGACCCGATCGGACCCACGAAAAAGCCGGTAAGTAGCGTTTTTACGCATTTCCTTCCCCATATGTGGAAAGGGCCACAGAATAATGGAAAGTAATAGAAAAGAAATGAGGAATGATGCTATTAACAAGTAATCCTCCAAACACTATAAAAATAGCTTGAATGAATTACTGTAGCCCCTGCAAATTCATGATGGTTTGGGGCACAGAACCCTTGCAAAAGTGGAAAAAACCACAAATAACTCCCCCCATCCAAGATTCCCTTCCTATTCCCCTCTGGAGCTTCCCCCCTTACATTCCTTTGCCTCTGGCCACAGGGTTGGGTGGAGAGAGAAAACAGATAATCTAAAAGACTTACTGGTACTTTCCCCTCAGAAAGAGAAGAAGGAATTCTGGAGTTCTAATTACTTCTTGCGACATCTTGAGAAAGGAACACCTGACTAATCAACAGCCAATACAGAGCAGAATGTGCAACCACATGGCAGAGTGGCTATGACTTCAGCAGTGGGAGGGGACTTCATTCACTCAAAATGAAAAAAAAAAGTCCATTCTAAACACAAGCCTTGCAAGCCTGAGGTGAGCAGTGCAAGGGATGGGAGGAGGAAAATGGAGAGGAGGGGAGCACATACCTAGCAAATAATCAAATTCATTAAGGTCAAACTGATGAATGTGGAGGGAGGACTGTACTTCTAAAAACACTATTCCAAGCTCTACTCTTGTGTCCCTTCAAATATGTACTTAGGTCAAATCACTTAGTTTTCTTTCCATGTCCCAGTTCCCTCTCAGGCTAACTCCATCTCCTGCATTGGCTGCTCTCAACTGTCATTGGCGCTATTCTTTTTCTCTTCCTTTCCATGGCTTTATTAAGTTTGGGAGATCTTTTTCTTCACAGATAGCTCAGTTTCCACTATCAAGTCTCTCTGATCACTTTGACCCATGGAGTCAGACCATTCCTTTCTTGATCTCTGATTGGCAATAGCTCTAAGAGATTTCAGGTAAAAGTCTTTCCCATTTGAGATTACTTAACAGGAAATGCCAGAGACTGAATCTAGGCACCTCTATGTTCAGCTGTTATGTATGTCCTATCATCATAATATAACAAGCCTATGCTGTGTTTTTTTCAGGAATCTGAACTGTATTTCTTGTAGATGCTGTTCCCCTCCATGTGGAAATAATATCATTACATCAGTTCTTCCTGCGGTAACAGCATGGTTAATTTATGCTGACAGCTGTGATATCACCTTTAGCTATTATCATTGAGAAGTTAAATGCTAAGCTCTTGCCAAGTTTCAGCACCTGCCATGTTAGCATTCAGATAGGACTTTACAATATTCAGTAATCCCACTCCTTGTAGGGAGGAAAAAAGATTATAGAAAGGAAATGAAAACTGAAGTATACAGGAAAGGGTGCAGAGGGCAGTAACTTACTTAAATTTATCAACTGTTTTTTCCTAGTTTATGGTAAAATAATATGCCATCTAGAGTTACCACAAGAAAATATGACATGTGGAACCCAAATTGAAACCTAATTTAAACTTCAAGCAAATTGTCTCACTGGAATATACAGTAGTTTAGGGCATGCCAGTAAAACCTTCATAACTAAATAAGTATGCCCAGACAGTTAACAATAAAAAAGCACAAGGTCACCTTTGTATTAAGGCAAGCTTTTATGTTCTCAGTTGAAGTACTCTTGGGAAAAGAATTCTAACACATCTAAAGGCAAAACTGTATTCTGAAAATAGCAGATTTTTAACATATCAGTCCTTTGGCAAAATCTGGAGCATACTTACCGAGAGAAGACCCACTGAATTTATAGCCGGTGTAGAATTTCACACATAAATACACACATATGTATCCAGTTTGGATACATGAATGGTTCATTTAGTCTTTTCATTTAATCAGGCCACTTTTTGATGCCCAACCAAGAGAGAGAGAGACAGGGACAGAGAGGTTGCCCAGACACAGAAAATTGGGTTAAATAAGGGCCAACTTTATTTGACTGAACCTATAACCTGTAAGTTGTGTTGGCCTGGAACTGGAGCAAGAGGGGGATGGCAAAAAGATGCAGGTCCAGCTGAGGCTGAGTGTCACCCTTTGACTACCTCCTTACCTTTCTCTTGGGCAAAACACTTCATCTTTGAGGATAATCCAAATATTTCAGTTGCTCATTTGTTGGCCATACTTGGAAGGTAACTCAGGGGACTCCTGCCCAAGCCTCAGAGCTCCGTGAGAGCCCAGATTCTAGGTTAACCCCAAAGGTAGCCTCCATCCCCCAACCCCAAGACCTCAAAACTCTACAAGGGGAGGTTTGAGAATCCTACACCAAAAGGTTACCAAAGGTGATCACTGAAGAGTTATATTCTCCCCCTGCTACCTGCCATGGACAAGGGGCAAGCATCTGCTTAGACCCATTTCCCCACCAGGCTAGTCAACTTGGCCCTCACCCCCATTGCAAATCCCCCAAGAGCAACATATTTCCCTCCTCCAGCCCAGTAGAGCTCTGGCCACTGGAAAACTATGGCCCTTTCCACAGATAGGACCACAACAATGTCCTGTTCTTCTCCCGTCCCTGTGGCAGGTTGGAAGGGTGGTATGAAAAGATTTTATGGTTGTGAGAAAAAGTGGTCCAACACCCTGCTAGGGCATTGCAAAGCTCTCTTTTCACCCTCCTGAGAGTTCATGCGCACACACAGAGTATTTGTACCATACTCAGATTCCCAGTAGTAACGTGCAAAACTCATGTACCAGGCAAATGAGGTGCCAGTTCCTACAGTGATTCAAGTTAAAATTCCCCTAGATGTATAATTTAATCAGTTTCATTAAGACATGACCATATTACTTTGTACTTTTCACCAAAGCTCCATTAAAAAGTTCCCCAAAAAGGCAATTATGTCGGCTAATAAATTTGTATCTGCATGAGAGATTTTGAACATGAAATTACTCTCACTCATTGCAGTTCTTCAAGGGTGCTTATGTCTGTGAGATTGTCCTGCGATGGACCTAGAGGTCACTAATTCCTAGTGAAGCAGCTATCAGAAGAAAGAGAATTTGGGAACAACTGTTGGTCTAGTTCAAATATGACGGTTGTACTTTTGCATAAGAGAGCATGGCTGGTTCTTGCGGTCCTTTTGCATGATAAGCTGTCCTTAGTAGATTCCATTTGTATGAATATCCAGCTCCATTTAAGACTCAAAGAGACCTAATATAGTAGTCCCACCAAACCCTGTTTCATCTGATTCTCTTGTCATGACAAGCATTTTACTTACATTGAAACAGACTGAAAATGGCCCTTCAGAGCTTGTACCTCAGCACAGCAAGCTTGGGAACCAAGGTTGTAGATTGTAGATTGTGTGCGTGCAGATATAAAGGTCAGAGCTACCATGCACTGCTCAATTGTCTTAATTGAGCTCTTACAGATTTGGAGAACTTGTGTTCACCTCAATTTCTATAGCGCATCTCTTAATCACTGTAATCATACATGACTCAAATACTGTAGGTACAAGTATTGAGGGCAGCACAGCTGCCTCACACCTCCTGCCAGATGGAATGTGCTTTCCCATATCTCACACCTTCCCTGGGGAAACTGTTCATCTAAGCTGCCTCCACCCAATTTTCTATGTTACTTTTCTCCCGTCACAACACTCCATTACAAATCCCAGGATTGTTAGCATATCCCAGTCCTATATTGAGGTCCTCCAATCCTCAGGAAGGGTGCACTGGGAGAGCTTCAGTGAGGAAGAGAGGGTTGCAATTCAGTACATGTAAGACTACATGTAAAATAAGAGCTACCTATGAATCACAGGTAGAGTGGATCAGATTGTTTGAATTCATAATTAATATGGAAGTCCTGGCAGGCTCACTAATTTAGAGTTTAATAGCTGTGCTAGTTGATTAGTAAGTAATACTGAGTGTCAAATCACATATAATTATAGATAATTACCAGCATTTGCCTGTTCATTTTTTTTCCCTTGAGTACTGTGTAAACTGTTTTGTCTTGTTTTATATTTGTAATATGGTTTTGGAAAATCAAATAGGCAGCATATTTATGAAGAAACCAATAAACTCATACACTGCTAAGGTATGGTCACCATTGTGGCTGTTGCAATCCTCAGCCTCAAAATTACTTAGTGTTGTCCTAATTTCTTTCTTTTATTGCTATTTCTCCATTCTCCCTTTATCTTTCATTTTTGTTTTTGACAGCAATGGATGAGAAATTCATTTTAACTGATTTTTTTAAATTAAACTTTATTAAACTTTTATTTAGAATGGAGAAAGTGGGAGAAAACACACTGAAGATTCGTCCATTCAAATCTAGAGCACTGACTATTTAATTGTTAAGAGTCTCAGGCTCTTTCCACAGCTTACCTCTGTCTCAGAGGCATCCAGTGATGATGGCGGCAGTGACTCTTCTGGGAGGGGAGAATGATCGAGTGCTCCCCTCTGCACTGGATCCAAGAAGTGCGATGGCCACGCCTCTTCCTGCCTCACCACAGCTGGGTACTGTCCCAGGGTGTGCTGGGGCAGAAAGTACAGCCATTGCACTTCCAGGACCTCTGCAGTGAAGTTAAGTGTGGGTGCACCGCAGGAGGATGGTGCAATCACCAATCATCGATGACGAAAACCCATCGATGGTTTGTGATGTGATCGCAGTGCCCTGGGGACAGGGGAAGGGTGGGTCTGGGAGGACATCATGCATAAGTGTTGTCCTGACCCAATCCTTTTTCTTTCCCCGTGGCAGGGTGAGTGTGTCATGCAGAAAGGGGCTGAGTTTAAATCCATGTCTGTTCCATCATAATAGCACTGACTTAGGGCAGCTACCTTTCCACCCCTGAAAAGCTTCTAATTTTTAACAGTTATATGAGACACAGAGACAACATGGTGTTCTCCCTGCTGTAGCAATTGCATTTGGTTAATACAAATGAGAATTTCATTTCAGATCAGTTTTGAAGAATTTACCCACATTTCACAGATTTCTTCATATTTTAGATGGAGAGAACCTCAGATTTAAAAAAAAAGAAAAAAATCAAGGAAAAGAGAAAAGAAAATTAATCCCATGATGATGTAGACCTGATTGTCTACACCCTGATTTTTTCTTCACAACAACAATGCGAAGTAAATTATCTTTAGAAATGGTGACAGCCATAACGTTACTTTGAATTCAAGATCAAGTTAAGATTTCTAGTCTAATCCCTGCATCCAAATGACTGTAGTGTAACTTTTATAGAAAGCTGATACATCTAGCTTTTCAAAATAGAATGATCAATTCAGTCAGTGAATTATACTAGTAAATGGGCAGACTCCACTGGGATAGTCTCTTTTGCAGGCTTTATCAACATTCACAAGAACTGTTATGTAGTTCCCATTAATTTTAATGAAATGTATTCTGAAGAATGTCCCAGTGCCCCTTACCTATTGTTACCGAATGGTAATGTTTTTTTCTTTTCATATATCATGACAACTGTATACATGTTCCCATGTTTCAGTGATGGACCACAGCATTACTGAAGATGTTTTAAAGAATTTCAAAGGAAGCACAGTTGCTTTAAAAAAAAAAAGTGTTGCTATGCATGCAGAGGAAGGGAAGTGTTTAATGTTATGCAAATAAAGATTTTAAAAAGAGGAGATGCACAGAACTTTTGGAAAGATGTCAAGGAAAAACTAGAACGTGAGAATTTTAAAGGGGATACAGATTACAATGAGATCCTCTTCAAGGCAGTCTCTGTTTTTAAAAAAGGAGTGCGAAAAAAAGAAAGCAAAAATATATATTCCTTAAGATCCTGCATCATCAGATGTTGCTACAACAAAAATAGGGGTCCATTTTTGTAGCTGTTGATGCCACTCCCCCAAAACCGATCTATTAAGCCAGATGGCACACCAACTGAAGGGTTTCTGAGGCACCACAAATTGGACACTGCAAAATGATGACTACAATGCTCTTCCTTGGGGTCCTGCCTCAGTTGCTTATCTCAATGTTCCTTGCAACTGAGAAAGTCTTCCTTTCCCAGCACCCTCATCTACACAGCCTCAGAAACCCTTTGGTTGTGGTGCTGTCTGTATTAAGAGCTAAGATTTGAGGGTCACATCATGCCATTAATGACCAGAAACATCCATCTCTAACGTTACAAGATCCTAAGTCCAACTTACAATCTCATAAATGTTGAACAGGTTGCCAGCTGATTTTTAAAATTTAATTTATTTGGTATGTATATGATCTTTAAGGGGGAAAACAGTCCTTATTAAGATATTTTACAACAGTAAGGAAATGTCAATAACACAAAAGAAAGGTGAGAAATAACCGCTAATAAAAGCCAACAATTAAAATGGAAAACACCAAACAAAACAAAACTGATTAGCACTGATAGCAAATATTTATTTATTTTTTTTAAAAAAAGTCTTAATGAATGTCAAATGCCTTTGGAAGCTTTCAAGCTGGGATATGTGGAGAGATTGTGATCTTTCCTTAATGGTTAATGCAAACATTTGATTGAGTTGGAGTATTAATGTACCACCTACTTATCAAAACTAACAGGTGATCTATCTTCAATGGAATTTATCAGTTCTTCCTGGAAAATTCTCTAAGCCTATTGCTACCATCACATACTTTGATTTTGAATTTTGACTGTGAATATTCATTGCGTTTCATAGCATTTTATCAAAGTAATCCCACTTGGTTCCAGATTAGTCCTTTTTTTAATTGTGTTGAAATAATCCTCCTCTTTCTCCGCCTCCTCTCCCCTCCTTATGCATTTGTCACTTTTGTCCCAGAACCACAACACAGGATGGAGAAATTAAATTACAGCAAATTAAGGCAAATATACCACAAAAATATTTCTCCAGAACAGTTACATGTGTGTGTGTGCACGCACGTGTGCGTGTGCTTGTGCTTGTGTGTGCATCTGTCTGTCTGTCTGTCTATCTGTCTGTCTGTCTGTCTGTCTGTCTATCATGTACTATCTGACTTGGGCATCAGAATTGATACAAGTCTGGCAGATGTAACCTTGGCTGCTGCTTGTCCAGTGTTGATGGATACTGTTCCATTTGTGCAGCCCCAGGATGTGAGCAGGATGTTTGAAGGGGCAAGAACCACATACATACTCGCTTTTTCTGGGTTATTAAATAGGCCAGAAGAGGATTTGATTGAGTAGAAAAATGGAGTGATTAATACATCTTTACAGCAAGGCAGAGTTCCAATATGCTTGAAGGAGGCTGATATAAAACTTCTTCTGTAAACAGCCTTTCCTGGATCCTACTGTTACCCAAAACATGGGATCCCATGAGGTCCTCTAGCAGTACCTGCAATCTGTATAAAAATATGGAATTAATTAGTTCTAATAAAGAGTGCTGGAAGAGGTGGTGAAACTATGAAGACCTTTTAAACAACATTTACTGAGGAAAAAAAAAAAAAAACAGCCAGAGATGCAAAAATAAGCTACATTGTGTTTATTGTGGAAAAATCAAACAAGCACTCAGGATTAACAATCATTCACACATTCACACAAGGCTAATCAAAGAGACAGGAAAGAAAGGTGGATAGCAAAGACTTCAGGTTGAAATGGGTAATATTTACTATTCCTGAGAGCAGCAGAAGAAACACAGTATGGCTTAGGCTGGCACCAAAGGACAATACAAATGAGAAGTCAGAGCAAAAGAGTCAATGCAAGCAATTGATGTATTGTGTTGGGGTGCCCAAAAATGGGGATTCTTATACCAAAAATCTGCCCTGAGGGAAAGAGGTGTAAATGGCTCTCTGCCTGGACAAACAACAGAGTTTGAAGAGTGAACACAGGTGGCCAGGATGAGTTGATGGTTTTAACATGTGAGGGAAATATTTTGATGACTTTAGTGTGCAGGTGAGAAAGGTTTTGATGACTGTATGCCAGCTCTGTGTTTGAGGACAGGTTAGGGAACAATGGAACAGATCCAGGTGAGAGGAGTAAGGTGCTTGAGGCAATCACTGATTTGGTGAGAATCTTCCTGTTTTGTGAACGATCACTGCCAAAGCTGGCAGTGATCCTTTGTGTTTTGGAATTTCCCAATGACTCCTTGCTTATGACCTTGCCACATCTAGGAGGGGATCATTGGCCTAATCTTCTGCATACGTGCATGACCCTTTATTGCCCTCGTGACCGGCCTGGCTACCATCTTATAGCAGGGCTAGTGTAATAGCAGCCAATTCCCATGTTAGTGCCAATTAAATCATATTTTGCCAATTATATCAAATCAAATCTGAGGAGTGTGTGGGGCTGTAACACTACTGAATTAGATAATTATAGGCTGTCTCCTGCTGGTTCAGAAAATTAATAGACCTCAAAAGATACAGCCAGATTGTTAACTGAAGCTGGCTACAGGGAACACATAACTCCCATGTTGCAACAGCTTCACTGGCTGCCAGTCCATTTCCAGGTACAATTCAGAGTGCTAGTGATAACTTTTAAACTCCTGCGCAGCTTGGTTCCAGGCTATTTGAAGGACTGTGTCTCCTTTTATCAGCTGATTAGTGCTCTGAGATCTGGAGAGACCGTTCCCTTTCTTCCACCACCTCCTTAGGCTTTTTAGGGAGGGGACAATAGAGAGGTCCTTCTCAGTGGTTTCTCAAAGACATTAAAAATCCATCCCTAGGAAGACCAGAACGGGTCCATCCATCCTTGTTCTCTTTTTGCTTACAAGTTAAAACATTTTTATGCCATCAGGCTTTTGGAAACTGACTGGAATGGTCCTTTAATAAAGTGTGATGCTGTTTTATGGTTTGTATGGGCACCAGTCAATATTAGGTGCTCAAGGCTAGATTTCAGAGGAAGGAATTGGCAAAACCACTTCTGGCGATGGAAGCAGAAAAAATACTTAAGCATTTCTTGCCTAAGACCAGCCATTGAAATTTGTGGGATCACCATAAGTCAACAGGCAACTTGAAAGCACATACACATGCATGCACACACAGATCCTTTTCATGAATGCAGCCTATTTGGAGGGATGAAGAAGCCAAAGCTTGAAGTAACTCATTAGCCATCCAGTGTTTTCTCTTTAGAGTATAAATTAATATCTAGTGGCCTTATTTGTCATGGACTTCAGGGAATGGCCTTCAATTGTCCTGTCAGCACTGATTTTATTGTCATAGTTAATAATTTCCTTATCCCATAGAATTGATTTTAACTATATTACCTCAGTGCTCTAGAGAAACACTAGTGAAGGAAATCATTGGGGAGACTCTAGATTCGCAATATGGAGAATATGAAAACGAATTTCAAGAGAGAGAAACAACAGCAGTCCAAATTAATCCTGCAATCAGTTTATAACTATGACACGCTAAGTCTAAGATATGAAACTTTATGGTGTTGTAGATACATTCTTGACAGAACACTCAACCCTTCTAGTGAATTGCAGTGGAAGGGACTTCCCATTGTGCAAGAAGTCCCATAGCATTCTGGAATCCACTGTGCAAAGGATCCATAGCACGCTAATGTTTATTGGATTTATAGTGTAATGGCCACACTCTTGGTGCCATTTGTGCAGCTGTGCTGGAGATATAGGCCCTTTTCACATGTCGGTGGGAAAACAGGAGAAAACAGGCTAAAACGGAGCTTACCTCCAGCCGGGTAAGTCCGTCGCCGCTTGGAGCAGTGCGAGCTCGCTGCTCCACACTCCTCCGGTGTCGCAGATGGCAGCTTCTGGTTGGTGGAGGCTCTCCACCAACTGGAGAAGCTCGCCAGCTGGAAGCCCGCCCCCGGCAGATCTGCAGGCACGCACTTGCTTGCGCCTGCAGATTCACTTTAGAGCCGGGCGACGGAGCAGCACGGGGCTGCGTGCTCTGTGCTTTTTAAAAACGTCTAAAAAGAGGTTTTTAAAAAACACGGAGCCCGGCTAGTTCCGGCCGCTCCTGAGTGGATTCTGGTGTGAAGCTACTAAAAGTAGTCCACGCCAGTCCACTCTACGGTGTAGATGACCTCCGTGAGAGGTCGCTCTACACCATTCCCCCCCCCACATGTGAAAAGGGCCATAGTTACATCTCTGCTCCCTTCCTGAAAATATGAGCATTGTACAATGTCACAATTTGCCTGTTACCCTAAGAGATGGGGAACATTGGGTTCCACCCACAATGCCAGCATCTTCTTATAATTTGAGGAAATTATAGCTCAAAGGAGGCTTGTCAGAGGAGGGTAATGGCAAGATCTTTTCACCTATGCATACCAGTACTAATTGTAGAGGGGACTGCAGTTCAAGTTAAAAAAGTGTTTTAATTTGTATTAAGAAGGATCGGGACATTGCACACAAGACTTTTGGAAAGTGAGCAAGAAAGGTTGGATACAGAGAGATTGGGTGGAAATGGTGATAGTTACCATCCTAGAGAAAGGAGTCACAGCAGAGTGACTCAGACAGCGTCTGAGAGTAGCACAAAGGAACAGCAGTCAGAGGTACCTCTTGCAATGTAATATGCCCAGCATACTACAAATGGCTGTGGTGAAACCTAAGGTTTTTATACTGTATTTCCCACTCTGAAGGGATGTGATGACAAAGCTGTAATGGCTTTCTCACAGGGCCAACAAAGGGGGTCTGGAATGGGCTTATTGCTTAACTCCAGAGTAACAAAACACAGATGAGACTTGTAACAATATATTAATGTTTGGTCAGGTAGGATGAATAGGGAAGGGCTCTGAAAGATAAGATTGAGGGATGGTCTCTGATTGCTCACCAATCTGGGCAGTTTGTCTCATTTTCTTTTCAGGAGTGCATAGAGCCTAGTGTGTTGAAGGAATTAGCATAAACCTATTAGCTTCAAGTTTTCCCACCTAATCTTTTCTGAACTTATGACCTGAACATGTCTTAGGTGAGTTTCACCTGGCAACACATTTTTCCAGTCAGCATGTTTTTGATCATGTTTTTCAACCATAAATATATCCATGCAATCTGTTTTTGATGTGTTAGATTTTTTTTTTCTGGCACGGAGATACAATTTTCCCACACTCTCATTTCTGCTCCCAAATCAAATCAATATAGCCTATATAGTACACATAGTATAGTACAAAATAATACATAAGATCTGAACTCCTGGGTCCAAGCCTTTAACACAATCAGGAAATCTGAAACATCCTGAGGAATGGATAATTACAAAACCTCATCCTTCAATTATGATTATATGAAAAGATAGAAGAATGACTTACAAGAAAATCATTTCAATCTGGTATAAATAAAACTTAGGCTAGGAATGAAATATAAGAATAATTTTGAATTTAAAAGAAGTGATTTGTTATGAACTCAGAGAAAGATTACATGCCACTGGTAGTCATAGTAGTGCTGTTGATCAATGAATTTAAGTGCCTGATAAGAGGCCATTAAGGGGGGAAAGAGAAATTAGAATTCCTATGGGGAAGAATTTTGTACTTAATAGCTACATATCCATAGTAACCAGATAATGTGGTGGTCAACTGTATCTCCATAGATTAAGCAAGCTTGAATATATTTTAGTATCAGCCACAGATGTTAAGCAGAGCAGGCAGGACTTGCAAATAACAGGAAAGTACATGTAACATGTAAAGTCAGCCCTCCACCTTTGCAAGTTAAACATTCACAGGTTGCATTATTCACAGTTTACTGGGGAGAAGGGGATGGGATGGGAGGAACATGCTGTGTGCACATGCTTGCTTACTCACTCACTCATATGGTCAGGAGAGAGCAAGGGAACGGGAGGGAAGAAGGGACAGCACGTGCATTCAGTCACTCACATGGGTAGGAGGAGGGAGGAAAGGGGGCAGGAGGAGAGAAGATGTGTCTGTTTGATCATTCACATGGATGGGACCAGCAGAACGGGATGAGATGGGAAGAAGGTATGTACATGTGGGCAGAAGGGGGAGAAGGGGGTGGGATGGACAGAGAGAGGGCACAAGCATTTACTCACTCACTCACATGGGAAGAGAATGGGACAGGCTTCCTCTTTCTCCCTCCACCTGCTCCCCCATCACATTTTCTTCCCCCCACCTTCCCCACTCGTCCACATGAACGAGTGAGCAAGCATGCAAGGGAATGCTCATATAGTTGGTCCCAGTCACCCTGCCAGTACAGGTACTTTTTGTGTGTGTTAAAAACAGATTCCATCCCTTGGGGGCTTTTACAATATATCTGGCTTTTCCACTCCACAAACGCAGGGGTTGTATTTTTTTTTTTACATAGTATACATGTGGAAAGACACTTATATGCTACAAATGGAAATGAAGATGTAACTTGTTTGTGGGAAACAGATGGTATAAAACTGGCTAAACTAACATCACAGGCTACAGTCCTATTCTGCCCTGCTACATACTGATGATAGTGTAGGAAGAAGCTCCTGGTACCACAGAACACTTCTGTTCTCCCTTAGCATGCTTTCCATACCCTGAGTCTGCTGAAATATGATCTGGCCATTTACATGATCATGGCAAATAATAGCAACAATCTCTAGGAGTGGGGAGATAAGGTAGCAGGTAATGGTAGAAGACCTCTCTCTGATCCTCTGGAAAGCCACCACTGGTCAGAGGAGACCAGAAGCAGGAATCATGCAGAACTCCAGAGGAAGCTGAACTTCAAGTTCCAGTAGCCCCCACTGAAATAGCCAGTTGTGAATAATGTTGGAAGTTATAGTCCAGAATCTGGAATGCTGCATGATTCCCACTCATAAAATAAACAATACTGGCCAGATGCTTGCATGTTAGTGCCAAAACAGAGAAATTGAGCTGCTGGATGATACTTTGACTGAGTAACAGTTGAATTCAGCATGCCTAACTAAACCAGTACAGGGATTAAATGGCAGAGAACTGAAGATCCTAGTAGATCTCCTTTCATTCCCATGTGGAAACTTAAAGTTACAGCTTGCTTGTTCTGTACTGTATCACACACAGAATATTTTTATTTGTTACACTTTTCATACACAGATGTTTGCATTAAAGGTACACCAAAAAGATGAATATTTCAGGAATCCATTTTGCTGGAATCCAAAGCCCAAGTGTTAGGTGGCTAAACTAATCAACTTCCTTATAACTTAAATGATGTAAAAAAAGAAAAGAAAAAAGAATAAACAATAGAACTGATGGAGAGTCCCTTTGGACACTCTCTGTCTCTTTATGAGTTAATTGAACAATGATTAAATTTGGATTAATTGACCTAGTAGGAGAAGATAGTTTAATTGATATTGTATATGGTTTCATTATCAAGCAGTGATCACGGTTTACAAACTATTTGCTGCAAAAGGTATATGTAGCTCTGTTATCCCAACCTGTAAAATTCTCAGCCAGTTCAGGTATAATGAGAACAGCTACAGAAAATAAGTGCTTAAGTAATTTGAGTTCCTGTTCCAACTCACAAGAGCACAAAAATACTTCGTTCCTTTTCTCTGTATTGTTTCATGATCTGTCAGTTTACAACATTATACACTTTTTATTGTCATGCCTTATTGTTGTGCTGTTTTATTCTTGTTTATAAAACTCTTTGTGCCTGTGCTGGAATGAAGTTTATTATGAATAAATTTAAAGACACAATGTACTGTCTGAGGGAAATATTACTCATGAAGAAACACCCTTTGATTTGCTTGAACTTAACAAATTTTCTTGGCAGGTCTTCCATGTTTTCTGTAATGATGAATGCAATGGAGTCTGAAGGTGCCACACATTCACAATATTACATTGCCTCCTTAGAAACTGTAGTTATTTTTTTTTCAAAATGTAGTGAATGTACACCCTGTTCATGCTTGGTGGCAGCTGTCTTTGAGCAACTTTCGATGGATTCCATTCAGCAATGGATGTTGAATACTGAATGCTGACTATCCATGCACAGAATCTACTTGGATATTTCAATTGACTGAACTACTCCTGCTGGAAATAGCCTTTAATCTATAATATAATGAAACAATTTAATGTGGTCTGAAAAAGGAAAAATAATTGCAAATATTGGCAGTGCCAATAACTACCAGTATTTGGTGTGAACAAACCAGTACCTTTAAGATTCCATGTATATACATGCTGGTTTCCTTTTTATCCTATAAAATATTTGCCCTGCTTTGCCCTGATGTGTCATATTGTAACTTTACTTCAACAGGTTTCTCTCAGTTCTGTCACTATTCTACCCAGTAGTCAGAATTTTTAAAATCATCTAAGCCTAGGCCACATAAGTTCATGAGAGTCATCCATCCATCCATCCATCCAGTTTACCACCTCACTTCTCCCTGAACTGGGATTCAGTCAAAAACAAGCAACCAAAATTAGGTAATAATGATAGATTATTCAAAAGCAAAACACAGGTATTCTTAGCTTGTACAGTCCTATTTGTATGGGCCAGAAACATAGGTGTTACAGATGAAGAGTCTCTGAGGATACAAGAGGTGGCAATCCTGATTCAGAATCATAAACAAAGACAATTTCTGCACTACACTGTTACAGTGCTTTTATTCCACTTTCAACATCCTGTGGAATTCTGAGGGTTTGTAGTTTACTGAGGCCAAAGAGCTCTCTGACTGAGAATGCTAAATGCCTCTCCCTAAACTGCAAACCCCAGGATTACATAGGATGTTGAAAGTGGAATAATAGCACTGTAGCAGTGCAGTGCAGAAATGGCCATAGTTGAATACATAGATTCATAGTCAGACTTGAAAGAGATAAACATTCAAAGCTTTTTGCATTAAAGCATAGATCAGTGTACACCAGTTTCTTCTTCATTTGATTTTTATAAAATATTTCCTTATGTTCTCAAGTTGTTTCTTTCCCAAATGCAATAGGAGTAGGAAATTTTGGCATATTCCTCTCAAAGTGAACTTAAGTTCATCAACCACTGTAACTTGAGTGAAAAGTGAGGCATTAACATATAGATTCCTATGATCGTATGTTGTAGTCATCCATTCAGTCTACTGGATAAAGAGGATGACAGATCATGTGACTAGGGTCTAATTATTTTGTGATTGCCATGTGTGTGTCCCAGTTCATATTAATTTTTTTATTTGTAGTAGGAAAAGATTTCAAAAGCCCTGCTAAAACGTTTCAAGGACGAGTCAGTGCACTGGTGTACCAGTGTATCACCAGCAGCTACAAGGCTGTGAAGCAAAAGAATGTGAACAGTAACTAAGGGATTTAGTTAGATCTGCTATTACCAAGCCATATACTTCCATCCTTTAATATAGTTTAATTGGCAGAAAAATATTAATTGGCAGATATGCTTAATTGGCACAAAATATAAATTATTTATATTTATGGCTGGAAAGGCCAAGTGAAAGAAAGGGACACTGGCTGGGAGTAGTTCAGAGGTGACCTCAATATGGCCAGGGCATAAGAATTAGCCAAGAAAACCTGACTTAATAGCTCTGAGCTAATCCTATCAACTGCCCAACCTCAGAAAACAATAACGTGTCCAGGTGCAGAGACAAGCACCTCTGCTGTGTCCATTTCCTACTGAAGTCTTGCCCAGAAATCTCACTCATCCAAGACATTGAAATGATCAGTCCATTCCAGACCCCTTTTGTTTACTCTGCCAGAAAGCAATTAACTTGTACCCCTTCAAGAGGGGAAACAGAGTATAAAAGTCTCCAGTTCTGAATAACTAGCTTTGCACGTCACCATTTGATGAAGGTGTCTCTGCCAATTTGCTCCCTGGCTGTGTACTGCCCTTAGAAACACAAGTTTAAGCCACATTGCAGCTTCTTCACTACTCTTCTGGACTGGTAATTGTAACCCCAAACCCCCAGCCTCTCTATCCATAATTTTTTCTCCTTTTATCCTTTGGTTAGCTCTTGTGTGAATGTTTGACTGTTTGTATCTTGTGTACATGCATGTGTGAATTCGCTTCACTAAAATACATTTTTAGTTTACTTTTGAATGTCTGGCTGGTTCTTTCCCTGTGTGAGCCTGTAAACACTGGTAGAAAAATCTTGCTAAGTTGCCCGCCTCTCATAAGTCTCCTAAACTTTTGCAAGGAGGTATTAGCATCATGGGGTGGCCCTTGTGGCACCACATGTTGGTGTAACACTGCAAGATTCCAAGAAAACTTGTTAGTTTTATTTGATTTCCCTCATTCACTGAAAGACAAATCTTTCCCCATGCCATTTCTAATGGAATACCAGATATGTGTCAGAAATAAGACACAAGGATAAATTTTCATTAGGAAGCAACTCTTTTGAAAAGTGAGTAATCATTAACTAGTTTATGTTGCTTTCATTCCTTCTGCAACAGTCCTACTTGAAGTACCTCAATCATATTGCCCATTGTGCTGACCCACGATTATTTGATGAGGGCTAAAAAGTTACGAAGATCACTCTTCAGATTGGTACAGGAATTTCTGTTTTCTGTTCTACATTCAAGGCTTTGCAAACTGTATTTGCGCACTGGTTCTCTGATTAATCATAATTAGCTTTTCAGAATTCTTTTGACACCAGCATCTGTATAAACAAAATTTTTCCATTGTAACTGCATGCTAAGTAAAAGAAAGTGATTATTTGTTTTGTGTTTTATGAGAACAACAATCCCTGCTGAATGTGAGATTTGTTTTCCTGCAATCCTAATCTCAATTGTACGTGTTTTGTTATGTAAATATTTCTGTTAAATATATAAAAAAATACGAGTTTAATTTCAAATGCTTCTATTTGCCATTGGCAAATGACTCTAACAATAGACTGAATTTATCCTTAGTGAGTTTTAATGTCATAAATGTGAATAAGTGTATGTTCTGAATAGAATAGCATCTGTGCTGGATGAAATTGTCTTTTTCTGACACCTGAGATGTCTCTATTCATTCTTTTATAGTGACTGGGAATTGGTTGAATCACTGTACCATATTTAAAACGACAAAATCTAGACTAATGTGAATGTCCTTCCCTCTCTCCCTCCCTCTTTTCATCATGAAAACAAGTCAAAATGTAATCATGAGTGATTATCATTTTTTTCTTAAATATTTGTGGCTAATTTATATCTTTGTGCTTGTGAAAAGTGGCTGAAACATTGCAAATGCTAGAAGAATGAGAACAACAAACTTGCTGGGCAATGTATTCCTTCTTCTCCTCCTCCTCCCTCACCAATATCCTACATCATTTACTTAGTAACAAATGTGTAATTTTGGGTCCAACCCCCTCTCAATCCTACCTTAATAGCCAGCAGCCAACTGTGTGATGGTGATCTGTTCATCTGGCAGCAAGGGTACAGGAGGAAGACATTTCCAGTCTCCTCCTACCAGTGGACAAGGCTTTGATTAGGAATTGCAACAGGATTTCTGCTTCTGATTTTTTTCATCTTCAGCCTTTGACACTGATCTGCAGGTGAACAGGTCACCTTTGCTCAATCCAGCTTCTGTCTGTTAAGGTGGGCTGAAGGGGCATTTACAATCCTGACAATAGTGTCACAGTCATGAATACATAGTAATATCAAATACAGACACCTGATCCATAACTCTAGATTATGCAAATATTATCCCCATCTTCAAGAAGGGAAAAAAAGAGGACCCAAATAATTATCTCCCAGTCAGCCTGACGTCAGTACCAGGAAAGATCCTGGAGCAGATCATTAAGCAGTCAGTTTCTAATCACTTAGAAAGCAATGCGGTAATCACGAGAAGTCAACATGGATTTCTCAAAAATAAGTCATGCCAGACTAATCTTATCTCTTTTTATGATAGAGTTACTAGCTTGATAGATGAAGGGAATGCTGTGGATGTAGCATATCTCAATTTCAGTAAGGCCTTTGACAAAGTTCCCCATGACATTCTTGCAAAGAAGCTAGTAAAATGTGGGCTGGACAGAGCTACTGTCAGGTGGATCTCTAACTGGTTGACTGACCATTCCCAAAGGTGCTCACCAATGGCTGCTTTTCATCCTGGAGAGAAGTGACTAGCGGGGTGCCACAGGGTTCTGTCCTGGGCCCAGTGCTGTTCAATATTTTCATCAATGACTTGGATGAAGGAATAGAGGGCATGCTCATCAAATTTGCAGATGACACCAAATTGGGAGGGGTTGTTAATACGCCAGAGGACAGGATCAAAATTCAAAATGACCTGGACAGATTGGAGAGCTGGGCCAAGGCTAACAAAATGAAATTCAACAGAGAGAAGTGTAAGGTCCTACGCTTAGGTAGAAAAAATGGAATGCAGAAATATAGGATAGGGGACACGTGGCTGGATGGCAGTACTTGTGAAAGGGATCTAGGAGTCTTAATAGACCACAAGCTGAACATGAGTCAGCAGTGTGATGCGGCAGCCAAGAAAGCCAACGTAATTCTCGGCTGCATCAATAGGAGTATGGTGTCTAGATCGAGGGAGATACTGGTACCACTCTACTCTGCTTTGGTTAGACCTCATCTTGAATACTGTGTCCAGTTCTGGGCACCCCAATTCAAGAAGGACATGATCAAGCTGGAGCAGGTCCAGAGAAGGGTGACCAAAATGGTAAAGGGCCTGGAAGCCATGCCCTATGAGGACAGACTTAGAGAGCTGGGTATGTTCAGTCTACAGAAGAGAAGGTTAAGAGGGGACATGAAGGGATACCATGTAGAGGAAGGAGAGGGCTTGTTTTCTGCCTCTCCAGAGACCAGGACAAGGAGCAATGGATTCAAGCTGCAGGAAAGGAGATTCCACCTGAACCTCAGGAAGAACTTCCTGACAGTCAGGGCTGTCCGGCAGTGGAATATGCTGCCTCGGAGTGTAGTGGAGTCTCCTTCTTTGGAGGTTTTTAAGCAGAGTTTGGATGACCATCTGTCGAGAGTGCTTTGAGGGTGTTCCTGCATGGTAGGGGGTTGGACTGGATGGCCCGTGTGGTCTCTTCCAACTCTACATTTCTATGATTCTATGATTCTATAATATGTAATTGCAGCACTCATGCTAGTCATCGTTGTCATCGTCATCATCATCTGAGCCTCTTTTGACATTACTTCCACAGTGTAGAAGATAATGGTCTGAATCCTATATTTAATCCAAACTACACTGAATCCATTGGATCCATGACACTCATTTATATGTTTACTCACCATTCAGCCATTGATCCAATGGGACTACTCTTGTTGGGAATAACCAATAAGATTCATGTCAATTAAATAACTGTCCTCATGACACTTCAGCCATGTCAGAAACCCCAAAACATGTAGGACAGAGAAGGGTGAGATTTTTTGTTTCAGTTCATTTCTGATGAGAATTAACCAAAATGCACCAAATGATTCATATATGGGATAAAAAAAGAAAAAAAAGAAAATCAGGGCTTAAAAACTTTGAATGTGGAGATGTTGAAATTGTCTGGTTGTGCATCCAGACAGGGATGGGGTGGGATTGAGTTCATAATTCTTAACTGAGCTCGTAATTTTTATTTAAACTGACGGATCAATCTTGTTAGTGCTGAATTTGGGTTGCAACCTCTTTAATCAGAGTGGGTCCTCATGCTTAAACAATTAGGTAGCAGGCAAGCACAACTTGATTTTCTGCCATCCTGCCAGTAAAATTTGAATTTTGAATTGAATTTTGAATTGAATATTGAATTTTGCCAGTAAAATAAAGAAATTCAGTTTAGTTTAGTTTTTTTTTTTAACAAATTACTAAACTGCATAAAATTCTTTATCTGAGGTGTTAAAATTTTCCATGTGGGAGAAAGTGAAGCACTCTGTGTCCATCAACAGTATTTGAAGAAGGAGGAGGTATGGCTCCATCCCAGCTGCCACTGTCCTAGCCTTGGTGGGAGAGAAGCAGAAACTGGGACAGCTCCATTCAGACCTAGGACAAGAATAGGATGGAAAGCCCTCTCTCCATCCCAATTGCCACTGCTGTGGCCTTAGTGAAAGAGAAGAAAAGAGAAGCACAACACCATCATGCCTAGGCCCAGAAGTAGACGAAAATCCTCTCTTTATCCCAACTCCCACTATCCTGGCCTTGGAGGGAGATAAGAAGAAGCAGGCATGGCTCTTTCATGACTAGGCTAAGAAGCAGGTGAAACGCATTCTCCATCCCAAGTGCCACTTCCCTGACCTCAGAGGGAGAAAAGAATAGCCAGCATCTGATGGACTTAATCCCCTCTCACACTGCCATCCCCTTTTCTTTTTGTGCTATGCATTAATTAGATTGTAAACCTCAAGACAGGGCACTGTTTTGTTTTGTTTTATGTTCTTTTATTGTAAAACACCATGTACAGTGAAGATGCTATAAGGAATAAGCATTATTATTATTATTATTATTATTACTATTATTATAATTATTATTATTATTTGTTGCTCTTATTGGTCAACCCTATGAATGACAATCTTGTGAATGAAAAATCTCAAAGTGTTCTCATCATCATCTGCCTTGCTCAGGTCTCTTTTTGTACTGTCTTCCATTTTACCAAGCATTATTGTCTTTTCCAGTCAGTCATCTCATCTCATGGCCTGTGCAAAGTATGAGAGCTACAATTTGATCCTTGGTATGTGGGGAGAATATTGCACAGCATTTTCCATTCAGTAGTTCCACAGCTCCAAGAAGGAATGATGTCAGCTTGGAAAAAAACAATTTTGAAACCTGCTTTGGTATAACTTCCTGACACTGTTGTCTGTGTAGCATTGGGATGAAAGACACAGCAGCACCTACAACATAAGCATAGATTCCTGGAGCATCACTAAATTTCCCCAAAAACAATTTAAAACAAACAAACAAACAAAAAAAAAACAAGTTCGGATACTTTTGTCTAACAAAAAAAAAATCATAAATTGCAAATGAAACTTTAAAAAAATAGTAATATTTCTCACATGGATTTCCACATGTCTAGACATTATTATTATGCAAAATGCTCAAAGTGCTGCAACAGCAAATTCAACAAAGGCATCATTTAACAGGAAAGAAAGAAATGAAGAAATATAACAAATCAGGCTAGCTAAGCCTAGGTTTCCTTATTAACAAACTGGTGTTTGGAATTAAATTTCATCCAATGATTCATAGCGTCATTCAGCATCACATTTTTTTTCCTTTCCTGCTCCCTTTTATTTGCCTTGAGCAAGCTCCTCTACTTCATAGTGCTATGTTGAAACTGAACCTTTTTCTTTATATAAAGAACAAACTGTATCAATATGCAACGTATATCAATGATGGGGCAAAATCTTGTTCAGCAGCAATGGAGCATAAAGCGCTGATGATATACTCTCAGAGCAGCAACATCTGTGATAGTGTTCTAGTGGTCATTTTCAAATATTCCACTAAACGTTCCAGGACATGGAGGGAAGACCTGTGCCTACTCTTTACATAAGCATTTAAGCTGTTTGTTTATGCTGTTGACCAACAAGGAGCTACTTGCCTAAAGGAGTACTGGTTATCTAATTAATCAAGCATTCGAAAAATATAACTGCCACTTAAACCTAAAGTTACGCCAGCATAATACTCTACCCATGAGATCCAAAATCCAAAAGTCTTCTTGTTTCCTTTCGTGAGAGGAAATATCTGTGCATGCAGCAGAATTTCACATTGCATAAATAGAGAATTATCGTACTCGCTGAAAATAATAGGGAAGCTTCGCTATATATGGGAATCCTAAATCAGAATTGTTGGATCCTGAAATCTATATGATGATAGACCAAAATCTCCTGTAATTATTGTGGGATTATTAGGGGTTCCATGAAACTGAGGATCAGATTTACCACAATGTTCAAGTGGGAAAGAAAAGAGCTAAATGTCTTGAAGTGGTGGATGGACTAGGTTTTAAATATGGAAATAACAGAGAGTGCTAGGCTAGTTTCTAGACCAGCATTTTCCACATAGAATGGTCTTACAGAAATAATTATGTGCAGCAACATAGTGCTGTTCCCATAAGAATTCTTGGAAGGCCAATGTGGGAAGCAGAGGTGACAAGTGGCTTCCATGTTTATGGGGCAGTGAATAAATTCTGAGTTTCATCTGAACTTTAAAGTCGCTATCCAATATACTGACCCTATTTGGAGGCTAGAGCAAATTATCCAGACCACTGACATTAAAACCAACAACCAGATGCCTGTATTTTTTCTCTAGAAAAAGTCTTGCAGGAATCATGCTGCATCATAATGATTCAAGAAGAATGCTATGAAAATTCCAAGTACAGTGCCAAGATGTTCCATCCCTTGAGGCAACAAAAAAAAGAAAGAAAGAAAGAGTAGACTAAAGTCCCCTGTTGCCTTCTTTGCCTTGTCTTCTAATAGTAAGACCTCAAAATGGACCAAAAATTCTGTAATTTCAATCCCCCCTCCCCCAAAAAATTTTTTAGCATTTTGATTATTATTTCACTTTTGCTGTCGGACACAAAGTATGTCAAGAAATCTTGGGTGAAAATTTAGGCTGATGCTATTTCTTAACTGCCAAATGAGCTGATGAGATTTGGAGTTTGACATGGTCGAAGAGTGTCACTTTGGCTTATCTAGGCTATTGCACAATTTTCATGAATATTGCTAAGGACAGAAATGCAGAGTATGTCACTTTTTTTCTTAGAAAAGTAAGAGGACCTGTTTGAACAGAGATCAGACTAACAACATGGGATTTGTAAGTGTCTTGACTTATATACTAGCACACTTGTCTAGAAGAGTCATCCCTACCCAAGTAATTTCCCCTGAAACAAAATTTTGAGAGTCAATCTAGAGGTTTCTACTAAAGGAGATATAAGACATTTAGAATGAAATGCAAAAGAAGTCTGACAAGATTAATGGAAATATTCTAGTGTGCTAGTCACAGTTCAAGTTTTACCTGTTCTAGAAAGTTCTGTGGTAATCTGTTTCAGTTTTTTTTCCCTTGTCACTGATGGGATTTTCTTTGCTAGATTTGCTGCTTGGAGTTCAAGGTGGGGACAATGTTTTGCTTGAGTTCAACTTGCCATCTTTTCCCAGCTCCAATTTCCTTCTCAATCGGTTAGCAAATGACTCAGATTCTCAGATTTACTCATTCCCCCAGACATTTTAAGAGAGCTCTGATTAGCGTCCTTCTTTAAAGTTCTCAGTTTTGGGTAATTATCTCTCTATTATCCCTTTTTCATTTTAATGGTGATTAAGATAGCCCCTGTGAAAGCATGATGGAAGTTAACCCTGTGAATTGAAGATATCTCAGTTACACAACTATGGAGCTTATTAGTCACTTCAATGAAATTAGCATCTTAGTGCTAAGACAGTCACGGGCTAAGACAAAAGAGATTCAAAAACCTTTTTAGAGGCACTGCTGAACGTATTTAGATTTTTTTTTTAAAAAAATTGCCCTTTAGAAGATGTGTAAACTCATTCAATACATTTCTCTCGCACATCTGTGACCAACCTACGTATTTTCCTACATTAATTAATCTTTCTTTCTACCTCTGTTTTGTTTTATTCCATGCTGAGCAATTTCACAAAGGTGTATATATTAGTTTCAAAGCTCTAATGAAACACAATATTTACCATCTTGAACAAGGCATTCATACTGTTTATTCCCTACTTTGGAATAAGATCTAGCTAACTAAATGAGGCTCACTTCTGAGAAGACATGCATGAGGTTGTTCTGTAAGCAAATTTAGTCCAGTTACCAGCGGTATGAAATAGATTAGGGGTGAAATAGATTAAGGATAGGTTAGCCTCAAAGTCTCCTGTTCACACAATGGAAGAAGAGGAAGAGTTAATAAGTCCCGAATTCCCATGTGGAGGAACAATTCTGTTCAGTTTTATATACTTGTCATTTCATTCGCTTTTGAACCACTACTGAATCCTCAAAATGTGTTCTCCTTTAATTGTGTGCTAATAATGCGTTTGTTTGTCATTTGGGGATAATAGCCAGAACATCACAAACATACTATTAGCACTTAGGAGAAAATCTAATTAGGAAAAAAAAAATCTTTTTTTTCCCCTACTGTGTTGATTATGATTAAAAGAAAAACAATCAAAGAAAGTATTATTGAGAAATTCTCCAGGTTCCTTTGTGTGCACGTTTAAAGTGATCAGGCCTAACTATATCATTTTATTGAGGAAATGCTATTTAAATTGATAATCATACTTTAGATTAAACAAAGGAAGAATGGCTCATTGATTATAAGTTAGGTTCTAATTCAGCTAGACCAAAGAACATTTTGGCCTCATTTATTTCAGTGGGTGAGAATTTTGATTGGTTAAATCTTCTACCATAGCTAATAAAATTTTAAAGCCCTTTATTTTAACTAAGTTATGCCCTCCACAACCAATCCATTTCCAACTCTTTTACTCAATGTGTGTGTTCGATAACCTCTCAACTGGATTTACAAGAAAGGTGTTCAAACCCCAATAATTCATACACTCATTGATAGAAGAACATGTTCTGAGCTATTTTACAGAGAGAATGGCAGAGTTCTATCAAGTTAAACCAGAGAAGTAGACACTGCAGAGGGCAATAGTAATAACCATAGCAGTTACATTTCTGTGCTGCTTATCAGTGCTAAGCACTCCCTAAGCTGTTTACAATGTTTTTAGCTAATTGCCCCCAACAACCTGGGTACTTATTTTACCAACCTGCAGAAGGATAGAAGGCTGAGTCAACCTGGAACATTGCAGGATTGAATTCACAATGTTGTGGTTGCAGTACCCGCATTTAACCACTGCTCCACCAGGGCTCACCAGGGCAACTGAATGCTTCCTATTCAAAGGTAAGCCCCACTAAGTTCATAAAAAATGGATGGAATTATAACCTTACCATGAACTCTGGTAATGTCTATTAAAAAGTAAACCCCTAATGGATTTAGCAAGAGGTGATAGGATTGCTGATTTATTCTCCTGCAGTGAGGGATAGGCATATCTGAATATTTCTGGCCCATGTTACTTTCATCTTTATACCTCTTCCCACAAATCTATTCTATTTCATTTTTGTATTGCACTATATATTTTTAAAATCAAAGAAGCTTTGAATACAGTATATAAATAGGCATTTTTGTTTATAAATATGTATGTCTAAATTTTTCTCTCTCAAATGACAGACTTTAAGGTATTTTGATTTTTTCTGAAGCAAGAATTGCAAATAAATAAATAAATATCCATACAGTAGTCCGGGAGGACCAGATCCCTTTTTTGAACAGCTAGAACCTGAAAAAAAAAATTGAGGAGCTGAAACTTGCATAATTCCCCAAGCAGAATAGCCAGCATGGAGTTGTATTCCCCCCAAAATATCTTTCTTTGGGTTCAGATCAGAATTCAGAGAGGTCAAACTCTGCAAGCATACCTACTTATAGGTAAAACATCAACCATGTTAGGAATTGTTATAACACAATCTTCCTCACTTTGTTATGCTGTTTTAACACTCGGTCCCCATGTCCACTCAGGTAGGACCTCATATGATCAGCCATACCTGCTGCGACTCATTCACCTCTTAATAAGCCAAAAGTGCCCTACTGCTATCTACATGGAACAAACAGGCCTGTCTGTGTAAATAAATAAATAGATATAAAACTAAGATTCAGAGAGAGAATGTTTATATCTCAGGACACTCTCTGAGATTTATCCAGCTTTTAAACTACCTTGTTAGGTTCCAGGTGCCTGGGGAAATTTTGTGTAAGGGGTTGGACAGGAGTTACACCAGTCCCGACAGGATTCTGCAGCCCTTTTCACAGCTTAACCTTAATAGCGCGATGAACTGGTGCCATCGCGGTATTGTTAATATCACAAGAGGCCCAGTACAGAGCCTATTGCATTCTGTATGCACTGGGGTATTCGCGAGAGAGCACTGGCTCCCGCCCAGTGCCTTTTCTGCACGTTGGCATCCTGGGCCATGCCCAGGTCCCACACTGTCCCCGCCCCACTGCCCCTGACTGGATTTTTTTTATTTTTTTGCCATCCATTGTGGTAACGTTACATTGATAGATCCTTCCAGGAGGCAATTGCAGCAGCCCCAAGGGCAGACTGGTAGCAGAAGCCGCCACGTAAGAAGCTGCTCTGGAAAAGGCGGGGACTGGCAGGACAGATTGCAGCTGTGACCCAGCTAGAGCTGGAGCTCTCTCCACCACCCCCATGACCTGCGATGAAGCCTGACCAGACAGAGCTCCTCAGGACACTGACCATACAGCTCTATATGAACAACATCACTGCCCTCTGGCCTGGAGGGCACAACAACGGCAATGGGGCAGGAGAGCTATCCCTGTGGCAGCCACCACCATCTACACCTGAGCAGCCACTGCCAATGCTGCCACTGTAGCAACCAACGGGGAACATCCAGCTGATCCTCATGTCACTGTGCATGCCTGGCTGGGAACCCTCCCATGCCCCCGGAGATGGTGGGTCAGGACCCGTGTCTGACAGGACTGGTGGATCAGAGAAGTGTTGGTGACCTGGGCTGATGAAATGTGGCTTCACCACTTCAGAATTATGCAGGTACCCTCTTCAAGATCGTGGAACATCTGTGCCCTCACCTGCAGTGCACCGCCACCATCATGAGGGTGCCTGTCTCCTTAGAGGAGTGGATCGCCATAGCAATCTGGTGGCTCACCACTCCCTTAATCTACAGGAAGGCTGTCAACACCTTTGGACTCGGCATCTCAATGTTGGCAGAGATTGTGGTAGAAGTATGCCTCACCATTGAACACATCCTGCTGGGCACCATCATCCTCCTGGGCAACCACTTCATGGTGAGTGCACTCTGCAGTAGCAGCTGTGCTACAGGAAGCACGGCTGTCTGGCAACTGCCATGTCACACACAGAGGTAGGGCACGCCCCCCCCAACAGCTGAGATGGCACACTGCTGTGAAGAATGCATAGATAGGGTGGATGGGTGGGCAACCCCATTCAGGGGGGCAGCTGTGTAACCCGCCAGACATTCCCTAACCTCCCCGACCCACCCAACATCCCATGCATCTCAGTGATGCCCCCAGTGCACTGATGTCTCTGTTGATGCCACTTTCCCTTCCTACCCTTAGATTATGGAAGGCTTCAAGGCCATGGGATTCCCACAGTGTATCGGCACCCTAGACGATGTCCATGTCCCTGTACAGCTCCCAAAAGGACAGGCGCATGAGTTCTTCAACAGGAAGGACACCTTCTTGGTCCTGCTGCAAGGCCTGACAGATCATTCTGGACAGTTTCTAGACATTAAGTTGGGGTATACAGGTTGCACCCATGATCCCCATGTCTTCCATCACTCAGCCCTGTGGCAGGCCATGGAGGCCAGGCAATTCATCCCTGGCAACCCAACTATCACCATCCATGGCATGCAGGTTGGGCCTGTTATCCTAGCAGATGGAGCCTACCCCTTGGGCTGGTGGCTCATGAAGCCCTACAGAGGTCAGCTGGATCCCCAGAAGATGGCCTACAACAGGGTCTTCATTCACGATCGCAATGTCGTAGAGCATGCCTTTGGTAGGCTGAAGGCCAGATGGGGCTGCCTATCGACTCCACTGACCGTGTCTGAGCCAAATTTCCTGCCAGTCATTGCTTCCTGCGTGGCGCTGCACAACATCTGTGAAACCAAGGACCATGCACTGCATCCCAACTTCCGCCCACCCACACCCGTCACCATCCCCTCAGGTGCCTATGTCTACTCTGCACATGATAACAGGAGGCTCAGGGAGGGCCAGAGGGTCAGGGATGCCATTGCGAGGATGATTGCTCGCTGACCCACCATCCCCACTCCCAGCTGTAGCTGCAATGACACCATGCCCTCTGCCTCCCGATGCTCTTGAAGCCAGCAGGCATGCATGCTTCCCTGAGGGGATCTGGTACACAAACCCGAAACCACAACATGTATTCTGAATGCATCTTCCTTTGCCTCTGTGAATAAAGTGAAACACATGTTGCCCCATGAACCGTGTGTAGACCCTCACTGGCATAACCAGAGCATGCTCACACTCCCGGCATCATCTGTGGTCACCGTCAGCAGAGGGAGGGGGAGCAGCATGCCATGGAGAACTCACAGGCCATTAGAAGGAGCAGCCAGTGCACAACAGAGGTCTCCCTTTCACACCCACCCCCAGCTGCTGGGCAAGAAGAAAGCAGACACGGTGGCAGAAATGTGCTTTTATTGGGTAGTCTCCCTTGTTGGTTACAGGCAGGCATCAGAAGGGACCTGTGGCATATAGCAATTGCTGGATGCAGTACTATGTCTGCAAAGCTCACCAGCAGCGGAGAAGCTGGGTACCACCAGGGCACAAGAAGGCACAGAGCAGACAGGCAGTTAGCATCCCCTTCCCAGCAAAGGTGCCCTCCTCCCTCTCTCAACCTGGGCCAACTCAACCCAAATCATGGGCTGTAGCGCTGCACTCTCTTTTTCACATGTCTCCCCTTCACAGAAGCAGATTCCTCTAGGTACAGCCCTTCAGGCGGCAGCTGACTAGCAGAGGGAACCCTGGCCATCTCTTGTTGTGATGTGGAGGGGACCACAGAGGACATCGGAGTGGCACCACTGCCAGAAGGGCAAGACTGGAGGTTCTGCAGTATGGCTGACATGAGCCTGTTAGTGCTTCTCATCTCCTCCACCACATCCTCCTGGCCCTATGTATTCCTCTTCATATCCTCCCTGTACATGTCAAACAGTTGCCGGAGAATGGCATTGGTCACACTCAGCGCTGTCACCATCCCTCTCTGGTGCGCTCTCCACTCGGCTGCCAATGCATCATGCAGCTCCCATGAAAGCTGCATGATGGCCGTGGCGATCGCCTCACTCTGACAGCCTCTCTGATCCCTCACCCGAGCTGCCCTCATCCTCAAGTGGGGGGACATCAGTGCAGCGCTGACAGTGGTTCCGCTGCCACTCTCATTCAGAGGCAGCTCTGGAAGGAACACAGAGAGGTTGACAATCCAGTGGGCACAGCACTCCCTCCCCAGCAACACCCTGTGGGGTCCCCACACATTTGGGGACATGCAGTGATGGGGGGGGGACACAGCCCCTGCAGCACAGGTGCCACGCTACCAGCCCCTATGCTTCAGTGGCCTGGGATGGCAATGTCCCTATGGGACGGATCAGCAGCCCTTGGACTTGGTGTTCAGGTTGTTTGTCCTCATGCTTACCAGGGCAATGAAGCCCTGAACTGGTGGCTGTCCCCTCTAACATGGCATCCTTGTCATCTCAGATCCCTCAGTGCCCTCATCGTGGCCGTCACCCTCACCACTACTCGCACTGGCTCGACCACTGGGTGGGGGTTGGCTGCAGCTTCCCATGCTGTCCTCATCTGGCATAATGTCCCCTGCTCGTGCCACAGATCCTGTCAAGGAACATGTCACCACACCATGAAATCGGGTGGATGGACGGTGATAGGCCATCTGGCACACAGTGAGAGCTGGGGCCGAGAGGCCCAGACCACCAAAGGTCATCCCCAATGACAACATGGCCATGCGCACAATGCATGTCTGGGGTGGCATGGAGGGGCCTGAGTGTTGAGCACAGGGGGCACATGGGCATAGAGGGGGCCTTGGAATTGGTGGGGTGGCCATGGACACGTTGCCCATAGAGTGCCATATTACTGCAGGACACACACACACAGAGCTATGTGCAGTGGCAAACTCATCTGGCAGCAGCACCAGGGTGTGGCACAGTGCCACAGGGACCTCACTGGGGGACGTGCTGCAGCAGCAGGTGCCTGGTGCTCACCTTGGCACATGGCATCATGACATATTGCTCCAGGCCGCACCTCCAGAGTTAGGCCTTCCCTCAGCCTCACCCCCCCTTCCTGTGCCCGCTAATGAGCCACTGTCCTGTGTTTACCCAATGCCCGGTCAGCTTACATTCCTCAACTGCAAGGCCTGTCAGCTTAGGAAACACTTATCAGCAGACCACATTCCTGGTCGGATGCCTGCATGTTTTCCTGGACATGCACCTGTATCCAAGGCCTGAGAACTGCCCAGCTCTTGGCACGAAGCCCCCACTTGACCCCAAGAGGAATGCCTCCTCAATCAGCCATTTCCCAGGGGCAGTCAACAGCCCAGAGGGGAAGTGCGGACGATGGGAGTCCAAGTACAGGGAAGTACTCTAACTACCATCACTTCCACAGTGCCAGCCTGTGCAGTGGGCAGTGGGACTCGGGTTGGTAACCCCCCGTGCTTCCTCTGACAGGCAGCCCTGCCTGTCCCCCAAGGAAGTTCATACCTGTCGACACTGGAGGAGCCTTGTCCATGCTCTGGGAAGCATCCATGGGCTTTTCCTTGGGCATAGCGACCCTGGTGTCCATGTGGCCCCCGCTACCCCCATGGACCACGTTGAGGCTTGAGGCCACACACTTCAGGGCCACACTAGCATCCCCATGCAGGATTGTATGGCGTTGCCTATTATAGGGGCAGGTAGCAGGCTGCACTCCCTTTAAGCAGTTATGGGCGAGGACCCAGTAGTACTTCTGGCGCATTGTTTTCATTTTGTTCCTGCATTCCATGGCCATCCGGCAGTGTCCCCTCCATCCCAGATCTGCTACCATCTCCTCGAACACTTGCATGTTCCTCTGGCTACTTCACAGAAGCTCTTGATACCTTGGCTACCCTCAGATCTCAAGGAGGTCCTCAATCTCCATGGGTCACCAAGCTCTTCCTCTGCCCTGCACTCTCTCAGGGGAACTGGGCACATCCTTGCTGCCCTTTCATCGTGCACCAAGGGGGCACATGTTTCTATGCGGAGCTTCAACTTCAATTGAGGGCAGGCAGGAGCGCTCCTGGCCACCTACCAAAGTGGTAACAATAGATCCAGCTAACTCCTGGCAGGGGACTGGCGTTCGTCCCTATGGACAAATTCAGAAACTTCCAGGGTAGCCTGCCTGGGCCATCTGCCTGTTTCTGGGTAATGACACCTGTGTCTGTGTGGTGAAGCCCCCAGAAGGCAAAGGAAGTGCTCAGCTCAGGACGGTTGGGACCAGGGCCAGAGCTGAGTGTGAATCGAGAGGTGAGTGTGTCTGTTGCATGGTGTGTGAGTGGTCATGTGTTTGAGTTTGTGTGCGTTGTGCCTGCGGTGTGTGTGAAGATGCTGAGAAGGGGACTCTGTGGGCCAACAACAAGGTGAAGGTCCTCCTTTCCCTCATTGCAGCCAGTGAAGGCATGGATGTGCTCATGAAGAGCACTCCACTGCCCAGCAAAGCCCTGTACGAGGGCCTAGCGGCAGGCCTCATGGCAAAGGGCTTCAAGACGATGGTGTCCCAGGTCACAAAGAAATTTAAGGCTCTAAAGTGTCTTTTTTTTACAGTATGGAGCTGTTTGATAGCCATCTGCCCCCTCACACCAGGCCGAAGTTCTTCGCCCCTATGTTCTAGATTTGGAAGGCGGCGGGGAAGCCCAGGTGGGCTGAGCACCACAAGGGCGGTAAGTGGCAGGACACATGTCACACGTTGTCCCTTCTCTCATGCCTGTGGGGTGGGGGGACTGTGTGTGTGCAGTCCGTTTGTCCTGCTGACATGTGGGTCACTGCATTTCTCGTTGGGGACGTATGTGTTGGGCATGTTGGCTGGACTCCCTGATGTGTCCACCATGTTTAGCAAGGTTGGAGGTGTTTGGCTGTTAGTGATGGCCATGGGAATGGCGGGGGGAGGTTTTTGCTCTGGAGGCTCCTCACCGATTCCACTGTGAGAACTAGGCCAACCATCAGCCCTCAGGGCATGCTGCTTTGTGCTACAGTGGTAACCTGCTAACGTGCTAACGATAGCGCCAATTTTTTTAAAAAAAATTGTCAGTCATCCTGACCCTGGGGGTTGCTGTCATCTCAAGTGTGAGTAGCGACGTCAGCCCCAGGGTGGCCTCACACAGCAGCATGTCCTGCAGTGTTTTCTGCTGCGGTGGGGGCAGCACCCACTCTACTGCTGGGAGGAGCTTGCCCTGGGAGTTGGTGCATGAGGAACAGGCAGCAGGGACTGCCCACACCCTGCCCACTCCCGGGTCATTCCCAGAAGAACACCAGATGATGGCTCCACATGCCCTGTGCCTGCGCGATTGATGTGTGAAAGGGAGGTTATTTTCACCTTTTAGGCAAAAATGAAAAAAAGCGACATCAGCACTGCCTGCGGCCCGGATAGCACCTGGTTGGCCCGAACATCATGCGGTATGGTGGCTCCTGAAGGGGAGAGGGACTGTGCCTAATGCACTTTAAAAACACCATGCGGAAAGGGCCTGAGTCAAGGTTTCAGAAAGGTGATATACATAATTAGGTACCTGAAGGGTTGTCATGGAGCAAGCTTGTTTTTGCTGCTGCAAAGAGTAAACACAGAGCAGTGGATTTTGGAAGAAAAAAAAGGAGAAAGAGAGAGAGATTCTAAGCATTAAGAACTTCTCGACTATAAGAGCTTGTCAACAGTGGTACAGAAGGCTTTGAAGATCAAGCAGTAGAGTGTTCTTTGGAAGTCTTTAAACAAAGATTGGATGGCAATCTTTGAGGAGTGCTTTAGTTGTATATTCCTGCATGGTGGGAGCCTGAGGATCCTTCTAATTTTATGTTTATATGATTCTAAGGCCACTTCCACACTAAAATATTATAGTGCTATTACCCCACTTTCAACATCCTGTGGAATCCTGGGGTTTGCAGTTTAGGGAGGAGCATTTAGAATTCTCATCCATAGAGCTCTTTGGCTTCAGTAAACTACAAATCCCATAATTCCACATGTTGTTGATAGTGGAATAATAGCACTATAGTGCAGAAATGACCTAAGATAGGAAAATTAATTACTATTAGTATTAATGATCACTATGCTTTTCTTACACCTTCGGATACAGATTTCACAATCTGTAATTGTATTTCATGACCTGAATAAATATCTTTCAGTTTGCCATACCTGAAATCCTAGTAAGTTGTAGAATGCTGAAGCAACACTGAACTCAATAGAGCAAATCTATCAACATGATAAGATTCATGTAGATCTTCGGTTACCCTTTAAATTACTCTGGACATTCCATGTTACCCCTGAATACTATCAATACTCCACCAGTAAGATTTGTTCGGTAGAGCTTTTCATAGGAATATTGGGGAACCTCCAGTGGTCTAAGTGTTGTGCTTTTCACAAACCTTCATCTTTACTTGTGGAGCAGCACCTGTATTATTGCATATGGCCTTTCACTTGTCCTCTCAGTGACTATAGGACTGCTCCCTTTAGGAAGTCAAAGCAATTTGGATTTAATTACAAACACGTTTTGACCTCGTTCATACTGGAAGGTATATCTTAACAATCTGATGGGTTATAAATCAATCATCACTGGATAGGAAGCCCAGTGTGGCTTTCTCTAACTTCAAAACATCTTTCTTTTAAACCACAGGCTAAGTACCATTTATTTCTTTTCATTTCTCCCATTAATAAACAATAAATCATATGTGGACAGAGGGTAAAGCTATCTCCATGTCATTATTTTCCTATGGTAATATGAATTATAATCCTTTGTATTTTGCACAAGTGTAGAAATAAATCTGTTCATCTGTTAATGAAAATACAATGAAACATTCAACAATTATTTGTTATGAGAGCTGAGATTTTCCATTAAAGGGGTCATAGAAGTTATTAGACTGATCCTTTTCTGTTATCAAAAGGGATGAGGCCCCCTGAGTGTTCACTATATGTTACTGTATCTTTAGTGGAATGACAATTTTTAATATACCAAAGGCTTTCCTTCGTGCTTCTTCATAAAATTAGGAGTGGAATGTTAACATTGCTAGGTCTAATGTATCTAAAAACCACCCTTACCCTTCTCTTGATTGCTGTTATAGTCCAGGAACATCTTTTAAAGCTTATCATTTATGTGTTAAGTTAAGACCATTCTCATTCAAACACACACACGTTATTTGCTAATTATTCCTGTTGAGTACATACTATGAAAACACATATGTAATTTCAATGTGTAACCATATCAGACTGACTCAAATATTCCAAACCATTTTGACATAATTCTATTCCCTCTCTGTGCTCTGCAATGATTTTCACTGATGCTTACATGAGACACTTCCATTTTTGTGAGATGCCAAAAATTTACATATATAATAAGCTTTTCTTTTCTCACTGCACCACCAACAAGTGTCAAATAAGGATATGACACATGGAAAACTAGTCATTAGCCACTTTTGAAAGTCGTGCTGAGCTATATTCATGCTTGATATGTTTGCTGCTTTAGCCACAGTTGTACTACAAATGATCAAACAAACCATAGTGTGCCTTTCCCCATTTCTAGCATGCTTTATTCCTTCCTTTTTTTCTTTTTCTTTTTCCAGTTTTTGTGTCAGTTAGGGAAGCATGCCAGGAACAAGTTTTAGATTCAGAAGCAATTGCAAGCTATAGTTTAAACAAACTAGAGTTTCAAAGCCAAAAGCTTCTAAGTATGCCTTTCAGCTGGCTAAATTATCATAGATCATTGTTGGTGGGAATGGATTTGGACACAGCAAAGCAGAATTAAACAAACCATAATATGGCTTACTCTTATGTTGAAACCCACCTATTGTCTTCTCTGTAATGATTTTGAATTATAATAAATGAGCACTGTGTGAACAACCAAGCATGGGATTATTTGGTACCTATATCAAACAGAATGGAACATAGCGAAATATGAGTTTGTGGTAGAAACCAGGAGAAAATACTTAGGATGTTCTCCTCAGGTTTTAAAAAAAATACATTTATTGTTTCAGGAAATCCATCCATGATAGGAAAGGAGATAGACAAAAGAAGATTACCTATCTTAATTTCCCTAAAAGCTGTCTCTCATATGTAGATGTAAGCCATCAAGAGGCAGAAGCCTCATGGATGTTCCCTTCCAAGCAGACAAAGAACTAACCCACCTTTGGGAGGAAGGGGAAGGAAGCAAAAAGGCTTGAGTACATAGATCAGAGAAAGAAACAGAGAGGTGGAACAAAAGGGCAGGCATGATGTCTGGAATTCCCTCTCACTAATCACTTTATACAAGTATTGATGCTGCTTTGCTTCTAACATGAAGTGTCTCTGACCTCTGCTGGCATCCAAACTCTCTTTCTTCCTCCATCTCCATCCCTCTCCCCCCCCCCGGGTGTATTTTCAAAACAATAGACTCTGGGTCCATGACTTGGGCAGACTGAGGACCTTCAGATATGCTTCCCTTTCCTTTTTTCAAGCAAAGGATGCCATGAGAGAAGTTGTCTTTTAAACTTTAACCTGACAAATTGCAACCCTTAAACAATTTTTCTGAGCTTTCTTAAAACTCCTTCAAAATATGTTTACAATAGAATTACTGGCACAGTCTTCACTGGAGATGTACAAATAACAACCTCTGTAATATAAAAGTAAAGACAATCAACATCTATCTCGATAAAGCATAAAATATAAGTGAAACACATAGATCTCTACTTGTGGCTCCTGGGGGGATATCTCAACTGCTGGGTTTTGCCAAAGTGCAACATTTTTCTTGAGATTTACCTTGCATAAAAAAAAGATTGGAGTCACTTCCTGTGTTTTCGGCCATATTACTCAATTTCTACTCACAGCACATAATGCTTGCTTGTCGAGAAAAATCATCACCAAGCAGCTTCAAGTATGTTTATAAGATTCTTTTATGGGCTTCCACAAATGGATGGATGTCATCAAGATGAACCATTTTGGCATAATTTTGCTCCCTCTCTGTATTTGTGCTGTGCAATGATTTTCACTGAAGGTTACGCGAGATGTTTCTGTTTGTGAGATGTCAAGAAATTTGCATATATAGTGGGCTTTTCTCTTCACCCCGCCCTCAAAAAGTGCACATCGTTAAAGCAAATTGCAACAGTCTATACCCATTACTTTAGAATGGTGTGTACTTTTCCCTGAGAAAAGCTGGTTCTGCACAATATTGTATTATATTGAGGTTTAAAGGCTGGTTATTTAGAAGGAGAAAATGGTTTTGGTTTTTGTTCTTTTGGTTTTTATAAGCTGTTCTTTTCATTTTCTCTAATGTTCTCGATGCCTTGGAGGACAATAAAATAATGGGTTAAAATGAAAGGTGTGCATGTGTATGTTCAAAACCAGTTATGTCTGAGACACAGGCTGGCTGATTCTACCTACAGAGATTTGAACCCATCTGCTAGAAGGAGCTATACCATCCCAATTTCCCCAAATTTTCAGCTAATATACACATTTTGAAAGTCACTTTACTACCACTTCAAAGCTGGGCTTGAGTTTGTCTTCATTCTGATTGGTTAAGTCTGAATTGTAAACAGAAAAATCATCTGGACTGTATTGGTTCCTAAGCAATACTGATATTTAAAGCATCCTTTCTGCACCAAGATACCTGTATGCTGTAAAGAAAGCTTCTATGCAACTCTCTAAAATGAATCTCAGAGGGAAAATGAACTGGCAAGTCAGAAGGGCTCTTGCAAAGATCAAATTGTTTGAAAGCTAGGTCTGCTAAATTTGAGCTGAAGATAAAATTTGCTAAACCTGAATAGCTAGTCATCTCAAATCTAATTTCTTATAAGTCAAACTTGCAATGTCGTATTTCCTTTCCTACATAATATCAGGGTTTGAATCAAGATGTTTTGCTGCTTGAGGTGGAGCATAAAATGGTCCCTTGCCCTTACTTATGACAGAGAGCATGGTATCAAAGCTAGCCAAGATATTTTGGAACATGAGACAGAAAATCTCATAAGTACTTTTGCCCATACTCCAGCAGCGAAAATACAATAATCATATATTAAATATCATATAATTGATCTTCTGATTGATACATCTTTTGCCTGAGATGGCTACCCTACTCTGCCAAATGGTAGAACCAACATTGCACTACACATTTCATACATATACAGGGACACAGTTCAAGGCTTATCAGATAATTTCAACTGAGCAATCACCCTTAACTTTTGTAACTTGAGTCCATATATATTTTTCTTCTCTTCTTGTCAATATCAAATTACACTTCCCTCCCTGGCTTTTCCCTTCGGCTTCTTTCCTTCATTCTCCTTGACCTTACTCAGTCTTCTCGTCCTTCTTTCCTAGCCCCTGACCTGAGTTCCTTTGTAACACACTATTATAAGGCTCCTAATAAGAAGGCACTATACTTCTCCCGGTAGGCTTTTCTGAGTGCCATGACTCCCTTCACGATCTGAGGGACTGCAATGGAACAGTCCAGTGCCCCTTCTGATACATTGACAGATTGGTTTGGCCCTACTGGATGGAGTTTGAAGTAATTCTGCATTCATATAGTATGTTGCTAGAAGTGTCCTGTTCCTCCCCTGTGTTAATAAACAGTTTGTGTTACAGTCTATATGTGTGCTAAGTGAAAACCTGAGAAGAGAAATAATTGGTGGCTGGAGGCTGTATGAGTGCCCTGCTGCAGCCTGAATGTGAAAGGAATGAATTTTGTAGACCAGCTCAACAAATGGTAGCCAAAGGTTACTGTCTAAGCATTCTAAGACAAACAGGAAGCTGGGCTAATAATGGAAAGAAATTTTGTTTGATACAACGGTCTTAATGAAAGTAGCATTTTTACACCTTCTAAGCCTTGTTGCAAGAAAATGTGCACCTCATTTTGAACATTGACATATTTGCAAGATCTGCAGATTGTTTTCAAGAAATAAAGTGTTCACATAATAGCACACATTTTGAAATGTGAATGATTGAAAACCATACTGACCAAAATCCTGTGGATTACATTAGCAGACATAATTATACATTATGCTTATGTATATACTTTTTTGGTCACTGTAGATGGAGGTATTCGGCCTCTTCACTGGCAATGACTCTTTTCTTTTACAAACTGAAAAAGGATGGGGGAGACAGCCATGAAGTAGTTAGCTATGCTTCAGCAGCCGAAAGGACTGGTGAACATTCCTCCTCCTGGACTTCCCTTGGGTCCTCCATAGATCCAGGAGGATTGTATTATCTTCTTGAATCCATCTGTAAGACAGCATAATGGCTTACTGCCTAGTAGCCCTCCACTCTCTCCTAGCTATGAAATGGCCATGAGGAAAGGCATACAAGCTAAAAGGAGGTAAAGACACTAGGAGGTATGGGGAGGCATGCTAGAGCTTTCTGCTCTAGGGTCACAGCAACTTTTTTAATGGATAACATTCCACAAAACAGATTAACTGTACACAAATGCACAAATAAGGAAACATACATTAAAAATTGTGCAAAGTTTATTGTGGGAAGAAAACAGGAAGCCTTGAAACCTCGTACCAAAAAAAAAGAAAGAAAGGAAATGCACATAGGAGACAGGGAAATTGAATGGCTTTCAGACTCAGAGATTTTCACATTTGTAAGGTGAACCAATGACTGTCAAATCCTTCAACACAACTGCTGCCATACCAAAAACCTCTTAGCAAAATCTAATATTAAGTATACCAAAAGGTAATGTTTTTAGGTAAATTGATTGTAATCATGTGAAACTGCAGTCTGAAAAAGCAAGCTTAAAACCTCTTGCAAAGCAATGCCAATACAAAGGCTCCTTTGTTTCCAGAGGATAACCCAATTTATTTCAGAAATGATACTCCATAATTGTGCTTCAAATACACTCCAGTTCTCTCTGCGATACTAGCAAGTCTATAAGATAATAGAGGCCTGCAGTAGTACAAAGAAAAGTCAAGGTCAGAACCTCTCACAAAAATTAGATATACCAATAGGGAATGTATGGCATTTTGTGATCCACTTTCTCATTTGCAAGCTTTCACCTTATATTCAGGTCAGACTATTCAAGTGTGGATCTTTTCTCTAAACTGCAACAAACACTTTCCAATTCATGACCTCATAGACCCTGTACTTGAAAGGTAATGCCAATTTTTTCAAGTTTTGCCATGTGCTCTTTTTCACAGGCTGCGGTAGCAATGCTTCTAAGAGCTTTATGCCTGTCTGTTCAGAGGTTGTACTGAGTTCAGCTGGATGTTCTTCCATGTAAAATGTATGTAGGAATGCAACTTGCAACAATGGTTCTATGCATATGTACATGTAAGCAACCTCACTACGTACAGGGAGACTTGTTCTGAGTCAAAGTACAGAAAACTGGATTATAAATTTGTTTTGTTGTGGTAGAAACAGATGTGTGGCCAAACAACTGTCATAATCCTGATGCACACTGATCAACCTAGCAAATTTATGTGGATTTTTCCCCCTTTGAAGCTTGGTCTGTTAAGCAGAACCAATGGATACATTTCAAAGGAAAGCTGTACTTCTTTCCATAGCCAATTTCCCTCTTTACTGTGGCTGCTTTAGTGCAGTATCTTTCAAAAAGCTTGCTTTGCCTCTTTTTGCCCCTAGTAAAATTTGACCTTTTGAAAATTCTAATCTTATGAATCCACCAAGTGATTTATACAATTTCTATTCTCTGCAAATTCTTGGGGCTAAATATTGATTTTAAATACCCTGCTAAAGTTCCTAGTGCTATCATAAACAATCCATGCAGAAGTACAGTCTCAATAGAAGGTTGGAGTTTGATCTTCATCTTATTAGATGAAAGAACGTTTTCTCAAAGTACAAGTGAGCTGGTTTGCAAGTGAGATAGTTGCAAGTTAGATGGTTTCATCTATATAACAGATGTCAAATCCTGATCTTCCAAGTCATCTAATGAAATGTTTTTGTTTTTGTTTTGCAGTGGAGACAATTCACACTGAGGCAAAGGTCATCAAAAGATGTGCATGTAAAGTTGAATTTGGCCCTAGTATCAGCTGGCATGAGGCAGCTAGCACTTTGAGATTGTTCTCCTGAACTCTGTTACTCTCATCAAAGGACAAAACTGTGTGTCTCAAACAACTTGTCCTGCCCCTGTATACTGACTTGAGTTTGATATCTCTCCTGGAAGAATCATGTCCCTGCTGGAGGATTCATCCAGTGAGGAAAAATTTGCGTTGTTGAGCTTGAAGATGGTGGAGAGCTAATGGCCCTTGTAAATTGAGAGCTGCACTCCTGAATTGAGGATGCATGGCCTCAGAATCAGAAGAGGAGAATTGAACCATTCCCATTCCATAGGGATAACACCAACAAAAGACATGGGCTCATGGGCTCAAAGCTACCAGAAGGAGTTATCTGATTCAGAAGAAGTCTCATCAGATCCACAAAGTCTCCTCAGACAAAAAAGCCTTCCTTCCAGAAAGACCTCACACACACCTAGTTGCACATCAAATCTGAGTACATCACAGGCAACCTAGATGTAAAAACTTCAGAGCCAGCTCACTCACATTTCTGAGAAGAATGTTTCATTTCAGCCTTTCCTTCTGACCTATGCTACTTAGCAGTGCTTACCTGGTGCCTAACCTTGGTTTGTGCTTTGTTTTCATTGTGCACAGGGATGCTTGTAATCTTTGTTTGGCTTGGCTGGTCTCACTTCAGTATTTACTGTCAAGTGAACCAGCCTGCTATCTGGCAAGGTATAGGCATTAAGACTTAGTGTGACAAGCGACTCTAGTGTTAGCTTACTCTTGTTTGAATTTCTTATTGGCAGTATTCCCATTCTTGGTGAGAAATGGATATCACATCACTCCACCAAAAAACATGAGCATTTGCTGTTATGTTTTTTTTTTCCTGGAGGGGGAATTTCCAACATGTTTTTTTTTAAAAAAAAAAAATCTGTTTGCAGACAAATGTTGTTTTTTATGTAAAAAACAGGTTTATGTAAAAGCACTGGCCAGCATTCTGTATCAACTACTTAATTACATATATTGAGTATTCTTAAATAGGGAGCCAGCATGTTGGACCACAACCCTGGAGACTAGGGCCCTTTCCACAATGCACCTTTTCACAGAGCTGGGGTGTGGGGATCAAGCAAGCAGCCTCTAGCGAGAGGCTCTCAAGTCCCGGTTCCTTCAGCTCCGCAGCTGCCGCCTGCTTGCGTGAGAGTTCCGTCTCTTCCTTCTGCTGTGCAACCTGGGAGTTTCCCAGGCTGTGCTGGAGCAGGAAGCGCAAGCGCTGCAGCTCCAGATGCTCCGCACACATGGTAAGTGTGTGCAGGGCACTGGAGTAATGCACAATTGGGCACCATTTTTGGCTGAAAGCCGAAAATGAAAAAGTGTGCGGTCGGCGCCTGCCAGCCCTTGGAGCATTGCACAATTGTGAGTGCATCATGTGGACTGCTCCTCATATTTTCGCAGTGCTCGAGGGGCCCTTTCATATGGCAAATGCCCTGCAAAAAGGGCCAAAGACTCTATTCCCTGCTCGGCCATGGATACCCCCTAGTGACTTTGGATGCATCACATCACATCATATGCAGACTAAAGGAAATACAGTTTTTCAAAGTTCTTTTAACCAGTTTCCTTGTGTCTTGAAACCCTCTTATAAGTACCAGTATCACAAACAGTTTGTTGGCTACACTGTTACCAAAGGCTCGACTTTCAAATCTAAGTATCGTTTTCTGATCAGACTCAAAAATGGTTTGATTTCTCTTCTGTCTCTCTTTCTATCTCTCTCATTCTAGGATTTCTCTGAGAAACAAACTCTCCCTGTCAGGAACTGAGATCACACACACAAAGTAACAATGCTAGTGCAACATTTATTTAGAAGCATGATGCGAGTACAAGACTTCAGTGATTTGAACTTCTTTTTTTCCACTGAGTTCAGTGTCTTATCTTCTGAATACAAGCCTTATACAAATGAAAGAAAATGTTTGTTTGTTTGTTTGTTTTTTGATGTGTGTGTGTGAGGTTGTTCAGTTCCATTGAAATGGGTTAAGAGGAAATCCACTGGATGTCAGTTTTTGTTTTTGTTTTTTTAATAGAATATTTTAGAATCAGTGAATCTTCTAGTTACAGTTAAACTCACAATTACTTCAACAGAAATGAAACCACTGGTTGTTTCTGTACCTCACAAAGCACAGTAATGTGTGATCGGCAAGTAAAATAGCTGTTCTGTGTGGAAAGATTTAAACATTCTGACTATATCATGGGAGACATTTATCTATTATCTTCCCCATAATGTATGGGGGGTGTTTATTTCTCCTTATTGTCACAGCTAGGATGGATAAGAGTAGCTAAGTCACCATGTTTGCTTATATCACTCAAGAAAATGATGCTGTACACACGCTTATATGATAACAGCAGATCATACTATTGTTCTAAGCAAATACAGCTTTTGAAATGTCTTGACAAGCAAGATCTCTTTAGCTTTACAAAGAGGACACTGGATGGGGCACTCACATTTCTGAAGAAACAAGGGGAAATTGGCTTATGAATTTTGAGACATACAACATCCAGTTAAAAGCCTGAACAGCTACTGTGAATCATGAACATCACCTTAAGTGGTGGACTCCACAGAGCTTGTTGTCTTCCCAAGTGTCTTTTTTTTTTTTTTTTGCTTGCTAGAGCTTCTATTGCAGTATAGCATGAACAAAGTTCTCTAGCTTAGGATGCTGTCATTATATTTCTTCCTCACTTGCCTGGAAAATGTATTGGACCAGAATAAAAAGACCTTGACGTATGATCAGAGAAAGTAAGAGGCACTGACCATTAACAATTATTGCTCCAGGAGTGTTTCCTACCTTTTAGCAACAGCAATAAAATTGACCTTCTAACAATGAACGTAAAGGATGCCATTACAGAATGTCAGATCTACAGCTGCTGTTATAAAGGATTACACACATTTCTCTACATATCACAATTTCTACTTCAGAGATCCCATTTTCTTAATTTAGAGAATCTCCTTTTACATTTCTTTTGAATCAAATATATCTTCCTCCTTGGCACTTTTACAGGAAATCAGGATTGCTTTCTCTGCCCAGAAAAAAAGAAATTGTTGTTGCAGGCAGCTGTATGGGTGGTAATATTCCATAAGATACTGTGGCAGAATTCTTGATTAAAGATACTTTGACCAGAGGTTGTTCCATTTTAAAACAGCAGAAAGCAGTGGCATTTGTGGTTCTTGTTAAAGACAGAAGAAAGTCAAACTTCTACGGATACTAGGTTGGATAATCCAGATCCTTTATGCCATCAGTAGGGAAGGTGTGACTCTCCAGAACTTATTTGAACTGCAATCATCATCTCCCAGCATTGGTTATAATGGTTAAAGCTGATGCATCTTGTAAGTCAACAATACCTGTATGGATGAAATTCTTCACTAATTATGTTTTTGAAAGAAGCAATGAATACTTTTAGAAATTTCCATCTCATCATGAATCTTTGAAAATGTTGCAGTTTTCCAAAACTATTTGCATTTCAGGACTCATTGTGCACAAAATATGCATATGGGTTTGTTGTGTAGAAAACAACATATTTTTTTTGCATGTAAGATAACAATTTCTGCATAGAAAATGCTCCCTGGCATTCTGTTCAGTAGTTCGGAGATCATAAACTGGACTTACAACTTGTAACTGCTGGGTATTCATGTTAATGGTTGGTAATGAACAAATGAGACCCTCAAAACATTCCTATTCAGCCTGACAGTGCTTCAAAGGAAAGGTTTCCAAGGCTTTGCAGACTAGGGCACTGGGAAATGTCTGCAGTGCTCTCTCATGGCCCCATCACAGTGCACTGTAATAGTGCTATTATTCCACTTTAATTGCCATGACTGTATACTGTGGAATTCTGGGGTTTGTAGTTTACTGAGGCCAAAGAGCTCTCTGGTTGAGAATTCTAAATACCCCTCCCTAAACTGCAAACCCCACAGTTCCACAGTGTGTTGTCATGACAGTTAAAGTAGAAAAACAGTGCTAAAACAATGTAGTTTGACAAAGCCCTCAGTTGTGGGATACGATGTGTTGCAGCAGGACCTCGAGGGTCTTTCTAGCTTCCTGTTCTCAACATTCCTCATGACTAGGAGAGTGTTGTGGAAATTATTTCTGGGGTGGGATTGTCAGATGCATCTATGATAATATTGTAGTTATTTCTGATGATGCAAGATCTCAGCCTCTGCTTTCTGTGAAAAACGAAAGTGTGCTAATTTTGAATACAACAAGTTCTGAATTACAAAGATTCTCAGCAATCCAAGATTTTCCCCATTGGGGTTTACTGAAGTTGAGAAACTGTTCTTTGACTTGGAAAAAAATAATAGTAGGGTCATGCAGTCACCACTCCTACTTCAGCAGGAGTGCTATAAAGGTTTGTTGCTGTTGTTGTGTGCCCTCATCATTTTGAACTTATGGAAACCCTAAGACAAACTTATCATGGGGTTTTCTGGGGGCTGAGTGTATATGACATGCTCAAGGTCATCCAGTGAGTTTTCATGGCTGAGTAGGGAATTAAACCGTCGTCTCCAGAGTCACAGTCCAGTGCTCAAACCACTGTCTCACACTGGCTATCTTCTAAAGCTTATATGTCTCCATATCTGAAGAGGACCAAGACAGTTTCCAGACTGGCTAGGGATGGAAAGAATATTCGGAACTATTAAAAACCATCAGAATACATTTTTGTTATTGTAAAGAAACCTGATAAGAAGAATCCTGGACTGTTAAGAATCTTTGCAGTTTGGCATTTATTCTGTGCAAAATTCGTGCATGGTTGTTTTGCACAGAAAACAGTATTTTCTGCACAGAGCATTATGTTCTTTATGTAAAACAGCTACATGTGAGATTTGTGCAGCACAAGCCTCAAATTGTGAATAAGCTTCAAAACTGTGTGATTTCTGCCTCAGAAGAAGAAAATTGTTAACATTACTTGTTTCCTCTGAGAAGAACATTAGTGACAAATTTCATCCACAGTATTCTGCAGCTTGGAAAAATTACTTTTAGGAAAAGGTAATATTTAAAAGTTATGCTGAAGAAAAAGAAAGATATGGTTAAGCTGTCCATAACAAAGCAATTATAGGAAGATGCTCTTGGACAGACAGCATCATCCTATCATTGGCTGCTTAGTTATGGTCATCACTAACTTCATTTTAATTCAGCGTAGCTTTCTAGGCTCTGTGTGTGTGTGTGTGTGTCCCTGGCAGTTACAATGAGATGATCCCTAAATTCTACTGCCAACTTCACCCCATATTATTTATTGTCCCACGAAACTCTTTGGCCATTTCTGCACTACACTGTTATAATGCTATTATTTCACTTTCAACATCCTGTGGAATCCTGGGGCTTGCAGCTTAGAGAGGGACATTTAGAATTATCATCCATAGAGCTCTTTGGCCTCAGTAAACTACAAACCCCAGAATTCCACAGGATGTTGAAAGTGGAATGATAACACTATAACAGTGTAGGGTGGAAATTGCCTTTCAATCAGTCCTATTCCAGCAACACTCATTCAGATTCCACCATTTGGCTTATACCCAGTTCTATCTTTCAAGGATTCATAGTACAAATACAAGAATGTAAAGTACAAGAATGTCTTATAACCTGTATAATAAATTAAAGCTCCTCTTTCATGGAAGAAAAGTTCCTCTTTCCTTTCTCACTTCTTTAGACACCCACAGAGTCAAAAATACTTTTTGAAGAGTTGTTAAGGGGAATTCATGAATAATGTAGGATGGGGTGCTTTAGAGATGTACATTCTCCATTGTTTCCCTCTTGAGCATTAGAAAGAGAAACTGCTCTTTCTCCTCCCCCACCTACAATGTGATGAGACATTTTCTGCCTGCACTGATGACAGTTCTCATATTTGCGGGAATTATTTTTGTGCAAAGCATGTGAATTATCCAAACTGCACAAAACAACAAGCAATGCTGCCTTGTTGTATTGGGTTTATAAAAACTAGAAGCACCAAATTATTTGTTTGCATGCTTCTGATTCATCAGCCAGTCTTTCTGTACTTGCTCTGTTTGTGGTCACTTTGTTTCACAGGGAGAAAAATATGCTCACTTTGTGTAGAAAAACTGTGTGAAAATTGTGGACACCTTTTCATTCCATTCTTGTGCTGGAAGTAGGAGACCTTGTGTGGGGTTCAAGACTTCTTGATATACTTTCACAGAATGTAAAAACAGTTTGTCTCATTAAGAGCAAATTGCTGTTGGTTGTTATTGTTGTTGTTCTTTGAGAACTTTCACATCATTAGAGTCCAGGGGCTATTGGGATGGGAGGGATTTCCCAAAATAGTCTAAACCTGCCTGATGTGGAGTGATTTTCTCTAATAGAAGAAGCCCCTTGTAACCAGTCCTCATTTTTCAGTTGACACTTCAGACATCTAGAAAGGTTTTTGCACTGCAGGTGGTTGCAGGAGGTAGGAAGGAAAGTCTTTTCTTCCATGAATGTCATTCAGGTAAATTATCTTAGGATCCAAGTCTTTGTTTTAGCCTGCTCAAAGTATACAATGTACATCATCTGTACAATTTTTTCAGCTACCTTAGACCAGACCAGAATTATCAACATGTTACTGAACAGCTACTTTCAAAAAGCTCTTGGCTTGTCATGTAATGCAGAAGAACATTATGGATTATAGAAGCCAAAGCTCCTGAGAGGTGCACATGACTAATTGGCACACTGTTATTCCTTAGCATAGGTTATCCACAGTGAAAGTCAAGTCTGTTTCGATTCTAAAAGTGGAACAGAAGCAGGATACAAATGTGGCAAGTTATTGTGCCACATCCAGGTAATCCTGGAGCTGAGACAGCACAACAACCAGCATGAGTACCGTAAACATTATCTGCCCATAAACAAATAGAGTGGGATACAGAGAGGTATATTTTCTAATGGAGGAGGAGGAGGTGGAGGTGGAGGAGGAGGAGGAGGAGGAGGAGAAGGAGAAGGAGAAGGAAGGGGAAGGGGAAGGGGAAGGGGAAGGGGAAGTGGTTGTTGGTGTTGGTGTTGGTGGTGCTGGTGAGAGGAGGAGGTGGAAACTGATGACTGCAGCTTTGAAACTAGAAGGTAAATATCCCATTGTCTTTGTTGTTGTTGTTGTTGTTGTTGTTGTTGTTGTTGTGTGCCTTCAAGTTGTTTCAGAAAGTTCAAAGTGAACCTATAATGGGTTTTCTTTTTTGGGGGCTGAGAGTGTATGACATGCCTAAGGTCACCCAGTGGGTTTCCATGGCTGAGCAGGGAATCAAACACTGATCTCCCATGTCATAGTCTAACATTCAAACCAATATGCCATACTATCTTCTACTGTTTTAGGGAACCATTAACCATTCTGTCCATTGTCTCAGGCAATCTATGTTTAGTAGCCTCAGAGGTAAAATGAGCAGATATCTATCTCTGTCACGTCCACTATGACTTGTTAGAAATTTACTTAGTGTCACAAGAATAGAATGAGAGGGGGAAAGAACTCAAAAGTAAAAGACAAAGATATCTCTTAGCATATTTTAAGCCATTTCAGTGTTTGCATGGATAGCTTATTACAGAATCAGTTGTCAGAATCCACTCTTACTTGCTGGAACTATGCATATTTGGTTGTAGCGTGTTCTCCACAGTCTTATCTCTTGGCTTTCCTTCAATCACAGAAAGCTCCTGATTGTCTTTAAGTCTTCTTTTCCTCAGTCTATGAAGAAACAATAGAGTCTGACATTACAACATTTGAGCAATCAAAGATTATAGTTAATTATAATGTCCAAAAATAAGGAGGGTTACAGAAGGTTAAACACAATTCATTTTCTTCTTGCAAAAAGTTATATTAATGTAAATGCATGCAAAAAATAGATTCCAAAGGCCATGAAAGCTGAATTAGTTTGTGTGCTTGATAGTTGGAATGAAGTTCCTTATTTATTGGCACAGTGTTAATATTTTCAACTTATTTATAGTTTCAGTTTAGAATCAAAAGAGCTAAGTATGATTTCTTCCATTCCCTCTTTCCACCATTTTCTTTGCTGTTCTAAAACCTGTACCTTGGCTCATTTGTTGTGGAAATATAACATGCAACAATCCATTAGCAGCAAATAGATGTCTATCAGTGCACTTCTTGAAAATGTTATTACAGAGAAAAGAGCACCACAACTGTCCTAAGACTGTGCAATTATGTTTGATAATTAGCTGTAGGCATTTGCATTCCACATGAAACTTATTAGCTCTTTTGTTAAAAGGTTAACACTCTAAATGATGTGTTCCGAACACACTTAACAATGTGTTCAATTTAGATTAAACAGATTAATATGCACTAAATAAATGTTAGCTAATTTTAAAGAACATATTCATTAAGCCATAAGTGTGATGGTATGCTACAAAAGGAAACAGTGTAGTTAGCAGGAACAAAAGGATAGAATTCTGGTTGCTGCTGTCTTATCAAGGAAAAAAAAAGGAGAAGTGTTGATAATACATTTTTCAAAAAATGTCTCAGTCCTATACACTTAATCTTTATTCATAACAGGAAAGCCAAACCACTGTTATTTAATGTGCTATGCAAGCAAAGTGATAAAAAAAAATTCTACAACAAAGACTGTTGACATATATGAAATAAGAAGTTCCAGATAACCACACTGGGGTCAGGAAAGGAAGAGGTGCTAGGGATCATATTGCAAACATACTTTGGAGAATGGAGTGCACCAAAGAAATTCAGGAGAAAATCACCCCATGCTTTATAGATTAGAAATAGCATAGCCTTTGGTTCTGTAGATTGTGAAAAATCATGGATCAGTCTTCAAGAAATGGGTGTGCCACAATATTTGATAGTCCTGATGTGTAACCTGTACTCAGGACAAAAGGCTACTGTCAGGACAGAATATGGAGAAAGAGAATGGTTTCCAATTGGCAAGAGGGTCAGGCAAGTCATCATTTTATCACTCTATCTGGTTATTTTGCACATGAAGCATATTATACATAAAGCAGGATTAGACTCAGAGAAAGGAAGCATGAAAATTGAAGGAATGAACAAAACAATTTAAGATATGCAGATGGCACTATATTACTAGCAGAATATAGCAAAAGCTTGGACCAATTACTGAGGAAAGTCAAGGCAGAGAGTGCAAAGGCGGGTTTACAGTTGAACATTAAGAAAACAAAAATAATGACCACAGATGATTTACATAACCTTAAAGTAGATGATGAAGACATTGAAATAGTTCAAGAATTTTCATAATTTGTCTAAGTCTTTAATCAGAATGGAGACTGTAGACAAGAGATCAGAAGAAGACCAGGACTTGGAAAGCCTGCTATGAAGGAATTAGACAAGATCCTGAAGAGTAAAGATATGTCATTGAATACTAACATTAGGATTAGCTATCCCATTGTATTCCAAGGAAGCTGCAGGCCTAAGTCTGCAAGAGCTGAGCAGGGCTGCTGATATAGGATGACTTGGGGGTCACTCTTTCATAGAATCACCAGAAGTCAAAGTCAACCTGAAGGGAATTAACAAAAAAAACAAAACAATTTTCTTCACTTACATATCACCAAAAATTTGCTCCTTCAGGTGTCAGCTTCACTTTGGTTAATAGAAGAAGTGGCAGCTTTATAATGTCTCTCAAGGTCTTTCCTAACCTTACTGTCTGAGATCATTTCAATAGCAGATGCCAGGAAGAAGAAAAAATCTGGGAGTTCAGTGTATGTAAAGTCTCTTTTCTACCACTGAGTTATGAATCCTTCACTTTTTGAAACTGGGTCAGCTCCAGACTCAATCATAGAAAAGAACCACTGAAATAAATAGAACTGAAGTTAATCATCATGATTAATGTTATCCATCCATTAATATTAATGCAATTGCTCTAAATATGACTAAGTCTGGAAGTAAACCATTGGTTCTGACATGATTCAAATAATTTCAGGCTTCTGCTTACCTGGAGGTAACCCCTGCTAAATGGAATAGGGCTTACTTCTGTGTTGCTCTAAAACATGAGGGACCTTGAGGTCCAGTATTACCTGTGCCTCAATGAAAAGATGAGGAATTAATTAGAAGAAATGCAAGAGGTGGGGTAACCTAGTGAGATCTTTCCACCAATGTTTATGGAGAACTTACAGGAAGAACAAGTCACTGATTCAAAAGTAAAGTAAAATGTGTTTTATTGGGGGAATTTAAACAAACATACACACAAGATTTAGATGTTCACACTGTTACTGCCCTGGCTAGTCCAAGCTTTGGGGATATTAAAAGATATCCTCTTGATATCACAATTCGACTGCACTTCTCTATTCCCCTCCACATGCTTGTGAGGCCACCGGACAAGCACGTAAACAAGCTCAGCCGTTAATCACCGTGATATTCCTAGACAATACAGGCAGGCCAGAAAATAGCTGACTCGCTGCTTTAGGAGACCTCCAGGCAAGTACTCTAATTAGGTATGCACGCAACCTACAAAAGAGCCTCTCCCCCGCGCTGGTAGCTTGATGGGTTAACTATACAATACCCAAGTACTCTGCGTTTGCATACTGGCTACTCTATTGAGAACCGCTGTGATAACTCAATCATTCAGATTCTGACCTTTCGGAGGCTTTGTCTACAACTCCAAATCTATTGTTTTCCCCCAAGTACGGCATAGCCTGCAGTCACAATTCTCCTTATAAAAACCCTTGATTCTGAGACCTTCCTCGGAACACTCCCAAGTTTCATCCTGCCTTGCTGCTGCTTTCCTTGGTGAGCCTCCCCTCAGCTTCACGTGCTGAGCTACATCGCACCCCAGCCTCGCTCTCTCTTTTTTTTCTGGGCTTCAGGACAGGTGAAGTACCACCCAAACCAGCAATCCCCATAAAAATCCTTCTATACCACTCCAACCTTTATTCTCTTTAGTTATCTTGTATGAGTGTGTCGCATACACTGTTTTGCTTGTGTTTGTTTAATAAAACATCATTTATTGTTTCAACTTCTGTGTGCTCCTTGACTCTGCCCGACCCTGTAGACATAGGATTCAAGGTCTCGCTACGTTACCCTGCCTCTCGTAACGCTAAGCAGTGCTCTGAGCTAATTTTCCCCACCTTTAGTTGAGCACATTTTGGTGTCCCTCCCGGAACCTCCAGTACACAGGGTAACAACACAGTCACACAAGAGCTAACTGAAGGAAAGGGGTGAAAGGTTGATAGTGAGATTCCAGGGAGTGGGCAATATCTACCAGTGCAGAAGTGTAGCAAAAAAATAAAATAAAATAAAATAAAATAAAAAAAGGGCGGGGGAGTGCCTTAGACTTGTGTCTAAGGCCAGTGCAAATTGGAATTCAGAGCAACAGCAGCTGATGTACTATGTCTGAGCTAGCAAAAAATGTGGTTTTAAGTACTGTTTTTCTGCCTGCAGGGTGAATATGTTAAAGAATTTCCAGCAACATGGACAGTGGAGTCTGGATTGAACTGGTGGCCTTAACCTGTAGGCGACAAATAATTAATGGCTGATTTGATAGTTGTGTGTCGTTGGACAGGTGTGGGATAAAGGAAGAGACTCTGAAGATGACAGGTAACAGGAATAGAATGATCAATATTTCCATCTGAACATTGGAGACTTATTGTCTCAGCCGAGGTTAGCTGGAATCTTGTTTGCACTGGAAAGCATCTGGTGACCTGCCTACAACCTGCCTCTGCTTGTGAGGAGTCCCTTGAACTGGCTAACATGTCTAGTCAACTTACCTCTTATCCAGCAAAGCTTCTGGACATAGCAATGTACCAATTTATCAGTTGAACCATACCAAAGTATAGGAGTGTGCAGCTACTAACATCTGAGTAGCCACATTTAGGATCACACTGGTCCTGTTATATGAGAAGAGGAAAACTCACTATAGTCCAAATCAATTCAAACACATGAGGTTTTGTGTTTCATTTTGTTTTGTTTTTAAATGTGACAAATGCAAATTCCATAAAAACTGCAGATGCATTCCAACAATGAATATCACCTCATTACATTCTTTTTGTTATGCGCTATTAGTTTATCTGCTATTTGAAATGCATGACCAAATTAGACACCACTGAAATTTTTATGTGAGAAGAGGAGTCATATATGAATAATGGCATAAAGGATATTATCCCTCAATCTCAAATTTTAGATTCACACTTCCAATTTTAAAGCTTAAAAACAGCACCTGCAATTAAAATAAAAAAGTTTTTTACTGCATGCAAGAGCTCAAATTGTTCCTGTATCACAGCAACAAATCCATACAATGACCTAGGAACATTCCATTTGATGGGTCTCCTATGTGATACAAATAAGAAGCATCTTCTGTTAACAGCAAAAGTATTCAATTACTGGGCTCAATGATTTGTTGAAAAGATTTTAGAAGCCCCAGGGACGTTATATCAAATAGATCATTTTTAGGTCTAGCTTTGTAATTGAAGAGTGTTTTTATTGAGAAATAAAGCAAACGTGCAAGCAACAGGATCAGATATGGGGGAATGTATATTCAGATGCTGAGTATGCATTCCTCCATATGCAGGTCTGATTTTTGAATCTAGGGTTGTATGAGGAATTTCCCATATTGAAGCAATGGGAACTGGAGAGTGGGGCTTCAATCTGAGTGGGACAATGAATCCTCTTAAATCTGAATTTTAAGCAAGATATCCAGCATGCTGAGATCTGTCCCAGCACGTATGACAGGTCCTTTAAACTTCAGACTGAAAACCATAGTGAACTATTTTGCACCAAGCATAGCTCGGCTTTCCTGTGCTGTGGATGAAATAGATAGTAACCATCCTTCTCTCAGAAATGCTTAGCTAAATCTTCCATTGTAGATTGTTCATTGAGCAAGAGGTGACCTATATGATTTCCAAACAACATTCCAAATCTAAAATCCTACGACATCATCATTTTCCTAATCAATCCAACAGGTCTCAAGGTAGAAGCACATGGCACAGCATAAACCAGCACTTGGAACATGTGTGAGGGTATTTAGTGAGGGCACACCCTCTTAATTACAAAAGGAACTAAATTCTTACACTTATACCACAAAATCAGTAAGTTATCTCTCTTTAAGCTGAGACGGTAATGTACTATAGTTATATCTTCTTTATTGGGGGAAAAAAAAGGAATAAGTTACAAGAAACTAGTTTGTTGTCCCCAGCCTTCCGCCTATAGGTTGCAGGGACTGGGGACTGGAAGAGGATACTATCTTTGGGGCTATCCAGTCTCTGTCTGAGAGTTACAGACATAGGCCATTTCTGCACTACACTGTTAGAGTGCTATTATTCCACTTTCAACACCCTGTGGAATTCTGGCATTTGTAGTTTGTTGAGGTTGAAGAACTCTCTGGCTGAAAATTCTAAGTGCCCCTCCCTAAACTGCAAATCCCATAATTCTATAGGATGTTGAAAGCAGTATAAGATCACTATAACAGCATAGTGCAAAAATGGCCACAAAGACACAAAGAGATTGAAGCAGTTCTTTTGAAAGATTTGGAAGCATAAAAGGGAAGGTAGACTGTCTATACTAAGGATAGGGAATGCTTGCCCCTCCAGATGTTTTGGACTATGGATCCCATAATTCTTTATCATTGTCCATCTTTGGCAACACTGATAAGAAACTATAGGCCAAAACAACTGGAGGGCAAAAGGTTCTAGAATCTGGAATATCTGAGTAGAAACTAAGATGGCCAGTTCATAAACAAGGCAAGTATTTGTATGTATCACACTGGAACAAGTTACTTTGATCTCAGCTGATTTGTAATGCTATCCATAAGACACAGCCTGGAGCAGGCAAGGTGAACTGAAATCCATTTGCAACATTTATTCTCACCTTTAAGTCCACTTAACTGCAGGTCTGTGTTTTTGATCTTCTGACCTTTTTCATTTTCATGGAAACTTTTCTTTTTGAGAACTGTCACAATGACCATACCTTTGTATTCAGACCCAGATTCTTAAATAAAGCAGACAGGAACTGTTCACAGGAGACAAATATGAGAAGAGAAAATAGTTAAATAATTTTGAACCTTACTGTGGAACATAGATTTTGATGTAAATTTGTCAAATAAATCACATTACTTCTATTTAAGGAAAACTGAAGTGTCAAGTGCATAGACAATATGTTCTGTCTGAAACAATGGTGGAGGGTGGGGGAATCATGTTATCCCCAACCAGTTAGGAAACATATTTCTAGGAGACAGTGACTTAGATTCCACTCAAATGAGAATTAGTCTAGATCATATTTGCCTTTGGATAGATCACAACAGTAAATAAATAAACAAACAAACAAACAAACAAATAAATAAATAAAGTAGGCAGAAAATTCTTGTTAATTTTTATCAATTTAACAATCCTTCAAAAAAATATATGTGTAAACAATGTAAAATAATTGAGATCTCTTTGGAAATAGAAAACACACACATGGAAAGTTTTATGAAAATGTATTTATTCCTTTTCAGAAGAGAAAAAGATAAAGAGAGAGAGAGAGAGATGCAGTGTAAACTTTTGTGGATGGAAGAGCAAAACCTGTAATTTCAGGTATCACATACTTTTACTTTGGAGCAAATTAAAAAGAATGCAGATGCAGAAGAGCATGTTTTATGTAAATCAACTAAACTGCTTCATATAAAATTCAGTACCACAATAATATTAAGGAATATTTACAGGCCTCAGGAAAGAACTATAAATGTGTCTATCAGCATGATAACCAGATTTTGAGCTGTAGTTAGAGAACTAGAAAACGATATATGAAGCAAGCATTAAAAACTAAAATGTCCTGAAATGACAATTTTGGTGGCACACTGAGGGAGGAGAGTCTTCAAGGTCACTCTAGAAATGCAAAACAAAGAAAGACCACTGATAGTCTGCCCTTCACCCATCTACATGTTCAGGTTCTAAAAATACTTGTATCCATCTCCTGTGTCATCCTGAAAATGGGGCGTCCAGGCAGTTGAGGAATGTTAATATTTGGTTATTTCATCCTCACAGCTGAGGAGGAATAATTTCCACGGTTTTTCTCTCTGCTGAGGAGAAAATAGATGTTTTGGTGTGACACTTGTGTGGTTTTCACACATTTCAAAATGAAATTATTCTGCATGAGGATTGTGGGGGTTGGTGTGCACACAGGGATACATGTAGAAGCCCTGATTGCAGACAGCTACAGGAGTTTTCCCCCCTTCAGGATTGTTGTTTTCTATGTGGATGTTCATCTGGTTTTTGTTTATTCTGTGTGTGTGTGTGAATCTTTTTTTTTATGTGAGATTGCTATTTTTCTTCTTTTTTTTAAACAGGAAACAACAATTTTTCACACACACACACAAACACACACACAAATCTCCATAAATGACTGTTTGGAAACAGTTGTTTTGGCACAAGATCCCACAACTCTTGCACAAAACCCCCATGTATTTCTGTTTAGAATGATTTCTGAAAACATTTTAAAGGTGTGAAAATCAGGTCAAAACTTGGTAAGTATACATGTATTATTTTTTGTAGGCAAGCTTCCTGACTGTCAGTCAAGAAGCAAACAACAGTGACATTCTTTCCATCTCTAGTCCAGATGGTTCCCACATCCTAAACATATCCTTTTTTGCTCATTCCATTCCTCACTGGAAAAAAAAATCTCCAGAACAGTTTTCAAATACAAAAAGTGAGGTAGCCCCTGTCCAAAGGCTAACAGTTTGAAAGACACAACACAAAAGAAGGGCTGGGACGGAGGAGAGAAAAAAAGCAAATCCAGTCACTGGATTCCATTCCGGTGTTTCTTAGGTCACAGAACTGCATTTAAGCACAATACCTACCTGAAGTCACACAGTGAAAGGTGATATGGGGGAAAGTAGGACTTTCATACCCTACATGGTTGAGACTGGGGTGCTTTGTGTCTGGTGCAGGATGCCAGAATGCTGCATGTGAGTAAGAGACTCCTTAAGACCTGATCACCCCTTCGCATGCCTCTTTGTTAAAGGTAGAGTGCTGAGAGTTCAAGGCATTTGGTTTGTTTTGACAAAGGCAGAGAAGGGCACCTGTGATGGGCTGTTTCTATTAAAGTCTTTGGTTGTGGGGAGATACACTGTTATTAAGTGTGGAAGTAATTATTGGGGTTTCTTAATTTTGGTGTCACTTTGGAGGGAGGTCCTTAGTTTAGCTGATGATGAGCTGAGACTGTGTGATGCCTTAAAGGTATCTTCAAATGAAGCTGGGTCTATAGATTTTAGTATGCATTTTAGGGGACTCTGTTGCGCTAAGCCTTGGCCAGAAGAATGGGCTCAGACTGGACTGGACCTTTGTCTTTGTTTTTCTTTTCTTTTCTTTTCTTTTCTATTTTGTTTTGTTTTGTTTTCCAGTTGTGGCAGCTGTTCAAGTTTGGGTGAAGGAGTTGGTTAACTCCTCTCTCAATTTCTGGTATGATAGCCTGGCTGGTGTCCTGATTATCAACATGATGTCCTTGAAATCTTCCCACATTATGCTTCTAGATAGAGTCTTTGTTCTTTGGAGTTTGTGATATATTTTATTTACAATGCTCTGTGTGGCTGGTGAGGATAATGGGATAGCTGACGCCTTTTCCCACCCACAGATGGAGTGGTTCAGACAACTGGCTCCAGAAGTGGACTCTTGGACCTGTTTTGAAGCTGGGTAGACCTGCGGAGCCTTGGAGGGATGCGTTTGTACAAACTATTGATCTCTCATTAGTCCCTAGTACCAGGTATAGTTACCAGAAGTGTGGGAAAGTATTTGAACACTCTTGGAAGTTTAAAGAGTTAGAGGCTTCTTGGCCAATTCCTATTGAATATTTTCTTCAATATTGTGTATATTTAAGGGGCAGGGGTTCACGGCTCAGCCTATTTGGGCAAAGCTGTCAGCTGTGGCTTTTGCAGTTAAGGCACAAAGTTTTGAGGATGAGACATGTGACTTCAGAATTTGTTAGATTTGGAGGTTTGGACTAGGAACGTTGTCATGTAGCTGACAGTTATAAGCATTTGTCTCTAGGTGGGCTTAAATTATTAAGTAATGTGTGGCCTAGTTAAGAGGTGGCCATATTCCAAGTAGTAGCTTTGATTGCATTTTGGGGTGGGGGTGCTTACACATTAACTGGGATGCTGCTAGCAGAGCTCTGGCCTTTGTGTATTTGGAATGGGCTGGACAGAGTTTGGTTTTGTGGATAAGGTAGACCAAAACCAATCAGAAAGGACTGTGGCAAAGATGCAATTGAGACTATGTTCTAACCTGGCACTATGCCCTGTCTATGCTCTGTGATGTTATGTGCAGCTCGGGGGGGGGGGCAGCAGAGGTTTGTTATTTTGTCTATTTAACTTTTCACTCCTTACCAGGTATCAGTTTTGGGTAGTTACTTCCAAAGGCCTTGCTTCACCTGCACCTGCATCGGGTCAGTTTTTGAACCCATTCCTTTAGGATTGGGACTGCCTCTATTGCTTCTGTGATGGGCTTTGCCCCACAAGCCATCCAACACATTGGGCATTGGAAAGCTTCATCTGCCAAGAGGTACTTGTGTCCTCTTAAGTTCTGAAACTGTTTTTGCTGAATGAATGTTGTTTGCATTTTGTTAGTTTCTAACTGCTGTGTGGTAAGATGGTGGGTCCTGATATGTGGTCATAGTATGGTGTTCTAGGTGGTACACCAGGTCCAAAGTTGCTATTTTAGGGATCAACTGGGATTGTGTGATGTTGTCACTGTGCAGTGGCTTGAAAAGAGAGGCCTCCAGTGGAGCAGTTTGTTACCTCTATTGTCTGAGCAGTGCACTGGGCCTCCTTCTGATGTGTTATTTATTCACCTTGGTGGGAATGACTTAAACCTGCTGAAGGTCAAGGCCCTGGCTTTGATGACTTAAACCTGCTGAAGGTCAAGGCCCTGGCATTGCAATCCGTGAAGGATTTTCACCTTATAGAAAGTCTTTGGCCTGGAGTTTCCATTGTTTTTCTGCCATTTTCCTCTGCTAGGTGTGATGTGAGGAAGGTAATCCCCAGTACTTTTACCTTGCCTAGAGAAAGATCAATAGAGAAATTCATAATGCCATGAGCATGGAGTTGGGCCAGTTTCTCCTGCACCCAGCCATTGTTTTCCTACGACCAGAGCTTTATAGAGCTGATGGTGTTCATTTGTTGGGAGAGGGGTATGTGTTATTCCTGAGGGAGTTGCAAGAGGGGGTAAGGGCCATGTTGGTTGGCCTGGTGAGGGAATGGGACTAAACAGACTCTTGCCAGGTAGTGGAGAGAATATACATCTTTAGTGATCACCTTTGGTACCCTTTTGGTATAGAGTAGGACACTCAAATCTATTTTTGTGGGGTTCTGAAGCCTGGGGAGTTGGAGAAGGAGGCTACTCTTGAGGTTAACTTGGGGTCCCGGGTTTCACTTGTAGAGTTCTGAGGCTTGGGTGGGAGTCTCCTGGGTTGGCTTCCAATTACATCTGGCCAGGGAGCAACTCAAATATCTGAATTGTCCTTGGGGCTGTGTTCTTTCTTTCTAAGGAAGGCAAGGAGTTTGTCATGGGACTGGTACCTGGTCTCAGTGGGACCTGCATCAGGTTGCTCCCTCCTTGTTTCATTTCCAGGCAAACACATCTTAAATGGCTTATGAAATAAATAAAATAAAATAAAATAAAATGTGGTCCTTATCTAACCCAATATTCTGTGTTGTAACTCCACTGCTCTGATATGGTTTTATTGGCAAGATGTATTAATTGGCAGATATGTTTAATTGGCGTAAAATATAAATCATATAAATATGAAGCCATGTGGAGGAGGAACTTTGACTGCAAAAACAGGTCAGAGGTGACCCCGAGCATGGCTGGGTCTGACTCACTGCCTCTTTCAATAAGAAACAAGTCATCTCTGAAAAGAGCAAAACCCTCTGTTGTTTGCATGTCTTACAGAAAGCAAAGTCATAAAACCTTAATTTGACACCTATGTGACACAAGTTCCAAATATGAAGAATCTTGCTTATTTGACAGCGGTGGTTCAGGAAAACAGGAAGATTTCAAAAAAATACATATTTGTATCATTCTCTCACCTGTGACTCCTTCCTGATCTCTGATCATACTGCCATCAAAGCCCTTGTCATATGCATGCTAAACATGCTTCCTTCGCACAACAGAACCATTAATCCATTCTGTCATCTTTTGTCCACCCTGGAAATCCTTTGTTGTCTAAGCAGAAAGTGATGCCTCAAGTGCAGATTTATGAGTATAAAGAGACCCTGATTTTGGGTCCTCCACACAGCACTTCAGTTTCAAAGGTCTTCCTTGTCATTTTGCCTTTTGCTTGGGCATCAGCCAAAACCACATCACCATTTCTCCACTTCTCTCTGGATGGTAAATATAACCCACTCTCTTCTACCTCTGCTATACATTTTTGCATTCTTTATTTTCTGTTAGCCTTGTGTGATTGCTTGTCTCTCTCTCTGTGTGTGTGTGTGCGTGTGTGTGTGCATGCATATTTTCCACCAATAAAAAGCATTTATAAGTTTTCTGACTAGTGGCTAGTAAACAAAGGTGAAAAGGTCCTGCAGTTACTCCTCTTGCAATATTTTTGAGTTAATTATTTCTCCATTTTTACATTTTAATTGTGGGTTCTGATATAGGACCTCACCGGGTCCCATGGTTTTGTGGTAACAGTGTCTGGCTGCATTATTACGTAGTTTGTTATCAATGGAACGTCTTCTACTTTCTCCTTGTGTGGTGGGTACAACAGTAGCAACTGATAACTGGAGGAAGGGAAACTCTCTCAAATGGAGTGGGATAGAGACATAAAGGAGGGCTGTCTGCAGTGGAGATAGCACCACCCACATGAAAGTGCCTTAAAAGGATTAACCATTTTTGACCCTCATGCTAGTCCCTCTGCGTGAATCGAGGGAAATGGTGCCAATTTGCCAGTTCACTTGGTTTCTTTGAAATGGGAATAATATGCCTGACCTTATAACTCTTATTTGGCAGTAGTAAACACAGAACACTTTGAGTTCTTCACTAGGGAAGTGGCAGTGATGAAAATGGATTACATGTTTTGCCTTTGAATCTAAAGCTAGAGTTCAACATAGGCAACATGTTTTGCTAGCTTTCTATTTCCTCTGTTTCAGTTTGTAGTATGCTGTTTCTGCCCACTTTAGCCACTGGGAAGTAAAGGCAGAAATCCTGAAAGAATTCACATTGGTCTTTCTTTCTTTCTTTCTTTCTTTCTTTCTTTCTTTCTTTCTTTCTTTCTTTCTTTCTTTCTTGCATCAAAAAAGAAATTAAATAAGTCATTGATTAAAAGCACCCAGACACAAGGAGGTTATTTAAGTACTGTCCCAATAGTAACTAACTCCACTTTTTTAAAAAGTGCGAAGATCTATATTCCTCTGAATTAGTTAAGGATACTAACTTTGGTATGAATTACAGATGAACTTTGATGAACTATTACACTCTGTGTTAACAAATTGTATTAATGAAGACCAGAGAAATTACTGCAATTCCCAAATTACAGAATTAAAATCAATTATTAAAAAAAAAACAAAAATAGGCAAGGATCCTTGAATGGATGGTTTCCCAAGTGAATTTTATAAAGCTTTTGTAGCTGACTTAACTAGTCATTGTAAAAGATTGTTTAATGACATCAGAGGGTTTAATTTATCAGAGGGTGATATCTTGGAAAATACCATGTATTATAACAATCCCTGAAAGTAATTATGATCTCACTCATGTCAGCCTGTTGAGCTATAACTTTATTGAATAAATACTTTTGTGGCAATATTAGTGCAACAAATGAGTACATTTATTAATCAATATATTCATTCAGATTAAAGTGGTTTTGTATCAAAAAGAAGTTTATCCAATTCATTAATAAGGATATTAAACATCATTTATACTAGCAAAGAACATAGAAAGCCTTCGATATTGCTCTCATTGGATGTCTTGAAGGTTTTTGATTATTTGGACTGGCCCGATATCTGGAGATTATTTTATAGGATAGGTATAGGAGAACATTTTATGTCTACTGCACACATAATATATGTAGGTTCTTAAGTTGTGATCATGGGAAATGAAGTAGACTCACAACATTTTAAATTATCATGAGGATCAGGACAAGGATGTCAATTTTTACCCCCGTTATTTGCTCCTACCATCAAACCATTAGTAACAGAAATTACGATTGACCCCCAACATTAGTAGAGGAAACATTAAAGGAGTAACTCACAAATTGATTTTTTTTTAAAAAAAATATTTTTAACACATTAAAATACTAAAGATAAACAGATAGACATTCATACCTTGTTTGTACATCCATTCGATACATCAAACTTCATACATTCCATAACATAAGCTAATTTCTTTATCAGGTTTCCATTATATTACATTTTCCATTATCAGATTTACCAGATCTCTCTCTCATATATATATATATATATATATATATATATATATATATATAAATAAATAATTTTCATAGTTCCATTTCCTTGTTGTTTGAGCATTAAATCACTATATGCTCCATCTATGTTCAACACCAAAAATTCACACTAACAAAATGATATGATTTAGACTACTCTACATTATCCAGTTTCAATTACCTGGCTTCAGTTACGTGCTCAAATCCAGTCTACAAAACTAGCTAACATTTGGTCTACCCATCTACCTCTTAAATAAACAATAAGAGGGTCCCAAGTTTTAACATAATTACCCATATTTGCAGCTCTTATCAAATTAGTAAGCTTATCCATCAGTACCATGGCATATAATTTGATCAACCAATCATCTTCTTCCAGGTTGTCTGGTCGTGTCCAACATCTGGCATATTCAATTCTGTCTGTCACTGTCATGTAAAATAGCAATTTCCATATTTCTTCTCAATATCTACTTCCGCAAACTGAATTTATATGTAGACAATACTGTGCTTTACATAACAGATCTAAAAAATAGTACTGAAACAGTCAAAACCTTTTTATCTAAACATGAGAATATTCAGAGTTAAAAATTAATGATAAAAAATTCTTAATCATGTTGTTTAAATATGTCCATAGAAAGAAAATAGCAAATATTTGGAACTATTACTTGAAAAGGTTAAGGCAGAAAGTGTGAAGGCAGGTTTATAGTTGATCATTAAGAAATCAAAAGTAATGATTTAAATAAGCTTAAAGTAGACAATGAAGATATTGAAATAGTTTAAGATTTCCCATACCTTTGCTCAGTCTTTAATTAACAACAACAACAATAGCCTTTATTTCAGTCAACAGACTATTAGGTAAATATATCTTAAAACAGAATATGAAATCCAGTACATATGAATACCATCAGGGTTAGTGATAAAAACTGAAGTCAAATATTTAACTGACTATATATTTAGAAAAGCTGTTAAAACCAATTTGTAAAACTAATTGTGGAGTCAGATCATAAGACCAATTCGTGACACTAGTTTTTAAAATCAGTTCATAAAACCAATTCATAAAGCTAATTCATAGAAACTAATTCATATAGGTATGAGAAACTAATTTGAGAACTGCTTAGGGGCAACCTATAAAATAGAAGTATTTTAACCATTGGACATATCTGGTTGTACTGTGTGTGCCATGATCTGGCAGGTTGACATAGCTGCAAAACTAAACTTTGCAACTGTTTCTGTCATGATTTTATCAGAATCTCCTAGTAGGTATACCAGGTACCAGTTTAATGATCTACCTGGGACTTTGGATAGGAGAGGCGTAATTAGTCATAGTCTCTCATCCTTATAATAGGTACAAGAGAAAAGAACATGAGTCAAAGACTCTACACAACCCTCTCCACAGGGACAAACGCGGTCTTTATAGGGGATTCCCTGGAAACAACCCTGTAATATGGCAGAGGGGATTACACTGAATAGTGCTTTTGTGAATGCAACCCAATATTTAGAGATAGTCAGATTTTGTAGATATTGAGCTCCTCTCTCAAGATTAATCTGCAGTCCTGAGCTAGTTGGGGAACAAGTTTTACTAGCAATAGAAACAGAATATTGCCTGTCAACATCTTTAATACTTTGGGCCAAAATCATCTGCACCCTCTTCGGGTCTTGTGTAGAAAGGAAGTTATCAGATAGGCCTAATTTTTGCAGTTTTTCATTAATATTTTTGGACCCACAGGTGATATATCTGGTCATCCATAACCAGATAAGAATAGCCAGACTCAGGACCTACATAAAAAAGTTTCAACCAGTATCTTAAAGCCCAATTCCAGGCAGTGCATTCAACTGAGGGAAAATCAACTTCAAGCCGTAAAACAGCTGATGACATGCAGTTTGGTACCCCAAACAACTTCCACAGGAAGGCTGAAAAAAACCCTTTCCATCACTGGGGAGAAACCTAGTATCCATACTGGTATGTCAAACTGTAGTTGTGGCAGCATCTTAGCTTGAAATACCCTAATCACAGCTGGCACGAACTGACCACCTTTGGTGTAAAAAAAAGGAACTAAAGCTTTAGGGGTATTAGATGCTGACTGGGTAGCAACAGTATGATGGGACACCCAGGCACCAGCTGGTTGAAATGTAACTCCTAGGTATTTGAACCATCTAACATGTTCTATCTTCTGCCCATCTATGACTCAATTAGACAAGTCTTGGTTTTTGGTGAAAACCATTATTTAGTTTTACTATAGTTGATAATTAAATGATTTCCTTCACAATAGCCCATAAAAGAACTCATCATTCATTTCAAGCCTACTTTAGTGAGTGAGAGTAGCACAGCGTCATCTGCATACAAAAGTAAAGGCATTTTGATTGATGCCAGTTTAGGTGGATGGAAGGACTCTAAGGAAACAGATATAAGAAGGTCATTGAGATACAGGTTAAATAGTACTGGTGCCAAAATACATCCTTGACACACACCTTTTTTTAACAGGGATTGTATTTGTGAGATTACCTTGAATACTGCATCTCATTTGAATGGTGGTGTTACTGTACAAGTTCATAAATAACCACAGCAGTCTCTTATCGATAGAGGTGGCAAGGAGTTTGGTCCATAATCTCCTTCTTAGTACTGAGTCAAAAGCTGATTTGAGATCTATAAATGCAGCATACAACTTGTTACTATGTGAGTTAGAATATTTCTCTGCCAAGTAACTTAAGACCAGGCAGTGGTTATAAGTTGACTTTCCCTTCCTGAAACCAACTTGCTCATCTCCTATAACATTTCATTCGCCATCCAGTCACTTGTGGAGAAAATGAGCATACAATTTCCTAACAACAGAAAATAAACTTATGGGCCAATAATTGGATGAATCATTTCTATCCCCTTTTTTTATAAATGGGATTATGATTGCCTGTGACCAACCGATTGGTAGTTTAGCTGTCCAGTTGATATGGGTAAATAAAGTTGCAAGTAAAGGAACCCACCACGTAACATTACTTTTCAGGCATTATTAGGTCTGGCCCTGGAGATTTACCTCATTTAAGCTGACCAATTAATCTTTTTAATTCTGCCTGGGACACAGCAGGCCACTTGGGGACATCCAGAAAGTCCAAGGAAAGAGAACTTAACTCCTCAGTAACCACAGAACCCTGCTCCCCACTTTCTCTATATAAAGAGGAAAAATAATCCTCCCACACATGGGCAGGGATATTGCAAGGGGGTGAGCCTTCAACGTTACCTAATATGCCTGTGACTGCAGCCCAAAACAGCTTGGTGTTTTTTGGTAAAGAGAAATATATTAAGGATGTCCATTGTTTTTGAATAACTTCTTTCTTTTTCTTAGCAATCAAGGCTTTGTAGTATCTTTTGGCCACACAGTAACTCTGAGGTAGAATCTAACAATTGTCTCTCTTGTATTGCTCATAGATACATCTTAAGTGAGTTCTAGCTTCAGCACACTCGTTGTCAAACCAGGGGGCTGACCTTTTATTTTTAAATTTTCTGGGCTGCCTCTCTGTGCATTTCAGTGATGTTTCCAATACGACAAGGAGCTGAGAATAATTTTCCAGAACCTCTTGTGTATCATGGGTTGTAAGTATTTGATTTTTAAATCCCATGCACTGTGTTGAGTTCAAAGTTGTTGAAATCTCACTATGTAAATGTTCTGACCACCACAGCTTTTTCTGACCCACAACCATTTTTGAATTAGTAAAATAGGATTGTTTCTGTACATGAATATTAGTAGGAACCTCAGAAGTAATAGTAAGTGGTAAATGGTCACTTTTGAGATGATTAGCTACAGTGAATTTGCCTATAGGATTAAAAAGAGGATCTGAAACTAATATGTAATCAATGATACTGCTCCCTTTTGTTGATATATACATATATTCTCCATTTGGGTTGAGAAGCGGGTTACCATTGAGTATTCTTAGGGTGAATCTACCTACCATTTGAGCAAGACATATGCCTGCATGATTAATCCCAAAGTCTTTAGAGTGTCTATGGTCATTAACAACATAATCCTCGATTTCATTGAAACACCAAGCACTGGAGGAGAAAAGAGCATTATTATTGTGCCCAATTCTACCATTAAAATCGCCCATTATGATCAGATAAGCTAAGGGAAATTGTGCCTCTAGAATTACAATGTAACTTTCTAACTCCTCTCATACTTGATTGTTTTGGGCTCTACTAGACTTGGGAGAAATATATACATTTATCATTAATAAACGCAAGATGCCAAAGTCCATTAGGCAGCCCATAGCAATCTGCCCACAATGTGGTGGTCACCTGATGGGAGCCTTGATAGCTATAGAAATCAAAATGGCAAGCTCTGCCTTTGGTCTTCCTCTACCAATAGGAGGAATGGCTGGTAGGTCAAAGATGGCATAGCCATTAACATCCAAAAGAGATGTACACTACATTTCTTGAAAAAATATCACATCAAACTTATGGATGTAATCTATGATATCAGGATCTTTGGATTTGGAATTCCAACCAGCTATGTTCCAAGACAAACACTTAAGCAGGTATTTTATTGGTCTGGATGGTTTTGCAATATTCACACTGCAGACAGCCCCAGATGGTTGGGCAAGTGTAGATATCTCAGTGTGACTGTTGTAGTCAATCAATTCTGTGGACCTGGTCAAGTTGTCCATCATTGTCATAACATACAGCCACATTATTCAGATTATGCTTCCTTCCCGTAGTCTGTTCCCCAGATCTTTTGGGCTTGGGCACTGAAGCATCAGTATTACATTTGTTTATACCTCTGGGTAGCTCCACTTCATTGTTGTTATTTGCTGCAGGCAAATTAGGAATTTCATTTACATTTACATGCCCCATCCCAGGCCAATCAATTATCTCGATATTCCTTGGCCTAATTGATGTTGATCCAGAAGTAGACTCCAAGACTAAGGGCTTTGTTGTAGATCCCCATCCCTTCTCATCTTGGAGGCTAATTAGAGTTGTCCTCAAGGAGGTTATCCTGTCTATAATCTCTGCTTGTATCATTGAGGAAAATGTTTGAAATGTTTTAAGAAGAGACGGCTCCTCATCAATAATAAAGTCATTAAGCAGGGTAGATGGGCCTGTAGGTACCAAGAGCTAATTCGGAGTTTGTTCCTCATGAGGGGGATTGCTTGAGCCAGGCACAATTTCACCCAAGTCAATGAGGTTACCACTAACATTGTCAGCTGGAGTACTAGGGGGAATTTTTCTAGGGGAATCAATAATAAGTGGTGTTGGAGGAGCTTTATTTTCAGAGCCGAGAAATTAAAAGTCCTTTGTTTAATATCATACCTATAGGAAAACACTTTTCTGGCTACGTGCTCGTTTTTGAAGGTTACAACTGCCCGTGCATGTGTGTATTTATAAAATAAGTATTCCACTTGAACAATATCATTAGCAGTTAAAACTTCTAGACTTATATGCCCTAGAGTGTTTGAAAGGTGGACTTTTCTCTCTGCTTGTGATAGCATGCCTACAGGTTTGGGATAATTACTAATGCCCAGTTTATGCTTCATTAGTGTCAGACTCCAACACTTACTACTAGTCTTGGCCTGAGTTGACTGGGTATGGGACTTATCAAAACAAGGTAACTTCTTCTGAGGTTGACTCGATCCTTTCCTGAGCACATATTTCCAAGGATCCCAAGAACCTAATTCATCTTTATCACAACAGCAGGAATATGAGGGATCAGGTGGATTATTTAAAGGCACTTGCTTGTCTTCAAGGTCTAATGATGGTTCTTTAACTTTCCTGACTGTCAAACTTTTTTTTTTGTTTTTTGTTTTCCAGTCATCAAACGTTTGGAGTTCTTTTTTCCTTTGCTTCAGTAATAATTCCTGAACAATGCTTGGTTGTTTAATAACTCTGCTTTTCTTGGCCACATTAGGCTTCTTCTGACAGGTCATTTTTTCCTTAGAGAAGGTTTTCCTTTTGCTGGAGAGTTGCATTGGGTTGACATCACACATAGATGGCTTAGATTCATACTCAGATTCCAACTTTACCAGTAATTCAACAATAACTGTTAATAAGGAGTTGCATTCAGAAAGGAAGGATTTAATTGATTGTTGATCCTTAATTATGTTATAAACATTTCTGCTTAGCTGTAACAGTATCTCCACTTCTCTTTCTTCCTGAAATGGTTTGTGTTGTTGTGTGTCATCCCTTGTTTCCTTACTCTTTGGAGCTTCTAAGATAGTTCCATTTCTCCATTCTGCTACACGGTTAGGATTCTCAGCATTTTCAGCAGATGGATTTCTAATGGTGGGGTTTGCAACCCCTATCTCATATGGAGCAAACAAAACCTGTCTATGATTCAGAGACCAGTCTAAGTCAGAATTATCATCAGAGGGCAAATCCAGGCCTGGGTTGAGTATTTCTATTGTTGGGAAAGGGTCACCAGGAATTTTGTCTTGCAACATTCCATGTTGTTGTATTACAGCCTTCTCTGCTAACCTCTCAGCAGTAGTAATCTCTGTTGCTAGGTTTGCTCCATCTGTACCTGTATCAAGTGGGTCAGACAGAATCTGTTTGTTATTCAAGGTCCAGTCTGTAACAAGATCAGGGGATGAGGCAAGTCTCAGATCATTTGTTTCACCTGTTTCTGCTACTGGAAAAAAATAAGCAGATATTTTTGTTTGTTTTATTTGTTTTCTCTGGTTTTCCTTTTTATGAGAAACAGAAACTATTTCAGAGGCAATTGGGTTTAACAGGAGAAAGGCCCAGGTACTTATACCCTTGTCTTGTCAGAACCACCATTATAAGTTAATGTCTTTTAATGCACTTGAAGTTAAGAGTTTGTGCTGCCCCTTTAATTATGCTACTGCTATTCCCTCTGTGGCTCAGGGCTCCAATCTGTGGTATGAAGACCTCCAATATTATCTTTAGACTCCTTTTTCATGTCCTCCTTCAAGCACTACAAAACTTTACCATATAGGAGATAGTCTCAAATTTCAGATTCAGTCTAAACAGCAGAAAGGAGGGAAACCAGTATTCAAAACAAAACTCTGGAAACCTCAGACACACTGCAGCCAGAATCAAAGGTAACAGTTTGTTTTAAAACAATTCCTCTCTTTCACATATATACAGAGGTACTCACACTTTATCTGAGAGTTTCGTGTATTTTCTTTCAGTTTCCAACAACCAATAAATTATCGACAGTAAAATTAACTGTTGGATTAGCTTGTGGCCTCAGAAGGTGAACTAGACAGAAGATAAGGCCTGGAGTAGTTTTATTCGCTTGTTTTCTTCCCCCACTTACACATCTTTGTTTAACAGTTTGTTTAACAGTAACTGGAGTGCTCTCAACAATTAGTGCTCAACTGGGTCCGATATAAAAGTCAAAAGACAGATATTTCTCATAGCCTCGCCCAGAGAAGGGGAAAACTGGAAATTTCTTCTGTAGGAGGCCTTCTCTGTGACCCAACTGAGGAGATAAATATTGATGTCTATCCCTTTAGTCAACTTCCATGCCTTTGGCCACCTGAGGGGAATCTACTGTCCCCCTCCTTGCTGCTAGGCCCAGTCTTTAAACAGGATGGAGACTGCAGTCAAGAAATTAAAAGACTAGAATTTGGAAGGGCAGCTATGAGGAAATCAGACAAGATCCTGAAATTTAAAGATATATCATTAAATACTAAAGTTAGGATTGTCCATGTCATTATATTTTCAATTTCTATATATGCTTGTGAAAGCTGGACAGTGAAGAAAGTCGATGGGAAGAAATCAACTCATTTGAGATGGGTTGCTGAAAAAGAGTTCAAGGGATACCCAGGACTGCTAAAAAGACAAATGAATGTTACCTAGAGCAAAACAAACATGAACTCTCCCTAGGAGCCAAGATAAGTAAACTGAGGCTGTTGTCCTTTGGTCATATCGTAAGAAGATATGACTCACTAGAAAACAATAATACTCGGTAAGGTAGAAGTCAGTAGGAAAATAAAAAAATACCACATTATGGATTGATAGACTCAACCAAGGAAGACACATCCCCGAATCTATAAGACCTGAGCAGGGTGGCTGAGGATAAAATAGCCTGGAGGTCTCTCATCCAGAAGGTCGCCATAAACTGTGGCAGTGTCTACAGCAGTAACAGCAACAAAAAGATTTTTTTTAAAAAAAAAGTGTGTTCACAACAGTCTGGACTCTTTTCATTGGTTGAATAATTCAGCAAAATGGTGGGGAGGCAGTTTCTGCCATTACATTTGCAATCATTTTGGGCTTCTTTATTTTGAGTTGGTTAAACAATTAAAGTTACTTTGGATAAGCTTCGTGTGTATGACTAATTTTGGAAATAATGTTTGTGTTATTGTTTATATTACTTAGCTGACTGTGCTGTAACTTGTCTTGACTGTCTTGTGTCTTGTTTTGTTCTGGATTTTTGTTTTTGAAAATTAAAAATTAAAACTGAAATAAGTAAAACAATTTAACCTTTAAAACAGTAAGAAGAATGTAAACAGCCTAAGGAGGTGTCTCCTTTGTCACTCCATACAGATGGAACCCCTTTTCAGATCACCCATTTTGTGCTAGAACTCCATCTTCTCTCTAGAGATAGATGAGTCACTTAGTTTTGCTTTCTCCCACATTCATGTGTTTAATCTTCCATTCTTTCTCTCCCCTTCATGAGGAAATTTTTGATTTTTATTATGTGCTTATCAAAAAGGAAGCAAGGTAATTTGTAACTCTTCTGAAGAACCCTCAGATTCTAACAGAAAACAAAACTCTTTCATGAAGTTTTTGGTTAAACGATTATTATGCTTCTCTGATCAAAACAAAATCCAAGAGTCTTTGCCCACCTAATCAGGAAATAATGAGATCAGACAATCAAGCTTGTCATCTAAAGGGCTACTTTATTAAATATTTAACACTTGAAATTTTTAGTGTTATTGATGTACAGGAAGGAGGAGCCTAAAGTGGTCACCAGCTGTGGCAGGCAGTCTCAACCTAATCTTCTTAGCTACTTCAGGAAAAGCACCCAAGGGAGGGAGAGAGGAGAAGGAAAGAAGGTGGGCAAAAATGTACAGTAGAAAAGAAGAATGTGCTTGGCCAAAGAATCTCCCAGAACAGTTGTCAAGATTAGGAAAAAGCTTATCTATGACCCCTAATGACATGGAACATTTGTTTGCCACAGTCCCCCATACTGAAAGAATATTATAAGAAGCTGTTGGAGGGCAAGGCTCTCAATGCCTCTACATGAATTTAACTAATACCAGAAAGGTATCTAATATGGAAGGATGGAACAGACACTAATCTCCTGGGGGAGGGCAAGGAGCCAACTAGGCAAGGGGTTCCTTTTTGCATGACGAATTTTGGGTATACTTCCATATGTGTGTAGATTTTCTTCACATACTAAATAGATATGGGAGAATAAGGAGGTACATCAGCAAAGGGGATGGGTGGGATTCAATGTCCTTAATGCTCCCTATTGGGCATTCTTTAATGTTGGTAGGCCATACACCCCCACACTTTGATATGGTTTAATTGGCAAAATACATTAGTTGACATAAATATAAAATATACCTTGTTATGGCTACATGTCCATGCTGGCTGAGAGGAAAAGCTGGCTGAATATGTGCATTGCAAAATCAGGTCAGAAGAGACCCCAAGGCATAGCCAAGTCATTGTCAGGAAATCACCAGGAAACTTCAGGAATACTGGGCTTACAGTTAACCTCTGATCGCTCAACCTTCAAGAGACAGTAGCATCCAAGATGTTCCCACAGGACAGCTGATTGTTTTAGCTTCTCTCCCTCTGACCACACAAACTCCCCTTTTTTCCACACATCTATCTGACAATTAAAGAGCTATCTAGGCTACCTTTAGTCCTTTGTCATCTAACACTATGGCCATTAGCTCATTCTGGACCCCATTGACCACTCTTCAGACTCCATTGTTTACTCTGTCAGAGATCCATTAGCACCTTTGTCCTCCAGGTAGAAAAAGATTATTTAAACCATAGGTTTTGGCCAGTCAATTCACAGTATACTGACTGCTGGTCATCACTCTGCTGCTCCAATTTTCAGTTGTGTACTGTGCATAGACTTCTGTCACCTTCTTTGGTGTTCTTCTGGATTGGTAAATATCACCCATTTCACCCTGTTGATAATGGGGTTTCCCATTATCCAGGCAACAGTGCTTAAGGAGGATAGTTCTCCCTTCAGGCATGTAAAGGGTTAAGAAACTAGTAGGGTTAGGTTACATTTTATTGGGGTCATAGGTCACAAGAGATAGTTGCCCAACCAGGGGGATAAACGTGAGAATCTTCGAGATGCATTGATAGAGAAGTTTTTAAAATCCTTGAGACACCATGAGGTGGGAGAGAGAACAAAGGAGTCACCAATACATCAACAAAGGGGAAAATATGCCAGTGGCAGACAGGCCACAGGGCGTCTCCTGACTGCCTAGCATAACATCTCAGAAATGACCACCTGATATGAGTAGTTAGAATGTACTTAGTTAATTGTGTTTGGTTTCTTTCTATTATTTTGAAAGTTTTGGCTGATCTGAGGAATCTGTTTTTGTAACTATTAAGCATACCTGAGAGGAAGGGCCTCTCATGAATAATATTTCTCTTGTCTACCTTGCACGTCTTAGAATACATATTTTTCTGTAAAAAACTCTTTGTTTCCTCTCCATTCCCATGCATTCTTTAGCAACTTGCATAGATAGGATTTCTCTCACCCAGAGGGGTGGGGTGGGGTGGGGAAGGAAAGAGATCTTTAAGCATAGAGATTGGCAATTCTTAGGCAACATCCCACTGGGTTGCTGTAGATTGGGTTAATCCAGTGGGTGATGGCAGCTTGTAATTAAGAGAATTTGGGGAAAATCCCTATCTCCCGTTCAAGGGCAGAATTCAGCATTGGGTGGGAGAAGACCCCCCCCATCTCTACACCCTGAAATTTCTCATTTCCTTTAGTTTGCCTTGTGTGGTTGTGTTACTCCTTGGATTGTGTGTGTGTGGTTACAATTTCCCCAATAAAACAAATTAAGCTTACTTTTGGATCTCTGGCTGGTTCTTCCCTGCGTTAGTACAAGTTGACATTGGTGTAAAACATCTCGTAAGTTACCCTTCCCCCTTGTAGGCCTCCTCTTTGAGTTAATATTCCCTACATTTTCACAGAGGTACTGGCATTATGAGTGGACCCCTGAGTCACCCATGTTTTGATGTAACAGAAGAATAGTCTCAGTCTCCCAAAAATGATGCTGAGAAGTAGGGCTGAGAAGTAGAAAAGATAACCAGGTAATCTCATCTAGGACATGACTCCCATTCTCCACGCTAATGAAGCAAGATCAGTCACTTTAGTTCACTGTCATTCTGGTGCCAATAGAAAACATGGAAAACACAAACTTTCATGGCCTAACTGATTTGAACCAAATCTGCACATGAACATGGTTTTAAAATGTTAACTATTTAAACCAGTTTGAATCTTTCTTCGTGGGTTGTTTAACATGTTTTTAGCATTTAAAATTGTGTTTAATGTTTACGATGTTTTGAAACTGATCAACTTAATTTCATTGCATACTGAGATTGTTTGATAGGGCAGGACTGCCAGACTGAGAACATGAAATGTCTCTTGTACTTTTAATGGTTATGTAGAAGAAGAAATTTGAGTAGGCATTGTTGTCACACAATCAGGTAACAAGCAACACCTGCCGTAATTCCCTCTTCTGTACAAATGTTAAGGGTACAACCTTCTCCAATTTTCAATCCGGCAATTCTAGATAGATGGCAGGGTATAATTATTCTAAGTAAGTAAGTAAGTAAGTAAGTAAATAAATAAATATGTTTGATGATTCAGGCAGTACAAAGTCTCTAACTGATACTCCAAGGACAGGATGGACTGCCTAGCTCCTAGAATGTTTATTAATACTTCTTGTGATTTGGAACACTTTGCAATTTTTTTCAGAAAAGTTAGGATAGAGGTGAGAGATACATTTGGAAGCCTAGAGAAGTATTTCACATTTTAGTCTTGGGATGATTTTGCTAGACAGTCTCCCAAAATGGAAACCAGAAGTGTCAAGATGGACAAATCACAGCAATTTTTTTAAAGGTTTATTTAGGTTTATTGTGAGGCAAATTAGGATGACCTTGCACTCATCAGAGGAAAAGGCAGGATGTAAATGTGACTAATACATAAATAAATGTAGGTATCATATGGCATATCAGCCATGCTATGCATTGGTGTTTAGAAACTGGATTACTGAGTTCGATCCCAATTCATTATTTCACACATGATTCATTTTTACTCCCTGACACAATTCCTTTATCCCACACTAGAATGCAAGTACAGCTCAGGGTCAAACGGAAACTAGTATGTAGTTTACTTCTGCATCCACTGACCTGGCAGCAGAGACAAGGTGAAGGAAGAGAAAACATTTGTCATCATTGCCACACATGTTGGAGTCATGGAGGCTCCGTCTCTTTAAGATTCATAGCCCCATGAAAATACAAGAATTTTTGAAACAAGTTTGCTTTTTCTGCTTTTCACAAAACACGTTTTTTTAATTGTATGCCCTGGAACTGCATTCCTGCTACTGTCCTCTCTACTTATTTGTCAATTCCACAGGCACCATATATATTAAAATACAACTTTAGGTCTTGAGCAAATGCAATTCTAAAAGAAACAGAGTTTCCCCTTAGCATATCATCTCACTTATCAGCAGGGCCTACACAAAAGAAACAAAGAAGATAAAAGAAGAAGTGTTTCTGGCTACTGTCTGTGATCGTTTTCCTTTTGGTTACACCATCAATCCCACTCATTCAAACAGCTGGCAAAAAGTAATATGAAACCCATTCCAGAAAGGTTATGGAAAGAGGCAGGGACACATATGTGTTGTAAAAAAAAAATGTTGCTTAGAGTCTCTCTCCAAATGTTTGATAGAATTAGACCACGTAAATACTAAGTATATTTAGTGAGACTCTGGAGGTGACAGAATTAATAGCCATATTTAATTTAAGTAAGGCTTGCCTTTTTATTATTATTGAAAGTTCTTCAGATTGGTAGTTCTGCCCAAGAAAAGCTAAGCACAAAAAAACCTGACATATTACATTAAGGGGAAAAAATCAATTTTAGATTATTTTCCATAGAGTGGTAAAATTGCCCTATATCTTTGTTGTATAAATATTAAATCCTATAAATATTCATGAAAAGAAAAGAAAAAACAATGTTTTCACATCATCTCACTCACTGATATGTACATAATCAGCTGGAAGAAATAAATCAGATTTGCTAGTGACATCTTAGTGGAAGAATTTTAGATGTCATGCTTTTAGATGAATTATTAGTTTCATTATCAATGAGAATATGAGTTCTTCTCTTTGCATTTCACAGCCTTACTCACCTCACACACTTATTTGAAATCTACAGTGATCATGTGTCACAGGGTATCAAAAGTTATCTTTCCTAAAGGAAAGTAAAATGTCCTGACTCAAAGCCCTATATTCTGACTATCAAATGAATATAAAGGACAATATGTTCTCAATTATTGATCAAAGTGACAAATGTTCCTGGCAGATATTATGCTTCTTAGATCTAAGGAGGGGACTGCGCATCCTCAGTTATTGTCCATGGACCATATCTACTAGAATATTGCTTTCCCTTCCCATCTAGAAAGAAAACTGTTTAGTTATATAGTTAATTGTTCTATGGATACAGAACCAAATCAATCAATCTATATCCAATCACTGACCAAGGGCCAAGAGCCAAATCTTCAGTTTTCCAGATATTGACAAAAGAATACTCCTATTACACCTCTTTATTGGCCAGGCTATCTAATAATGATGGGAATAGTTCCCGAAGCTCCCCAGTTCTCACTGAGAAAGTCAAAGGTTTCTTGGAGGCATCACACCTTCCAGTGGGAATGCCATCAAAGGGCAAAACACTCTGGCCTAAATTATTGAACCTCATCTCTTCACGCTAACATTCTCGTACTAATTTTCCTCCTCTGTCCTTATGTGTCCAGTCTTGTAGACAGATGTTATATTTTTAGGATAAACACTTCTATGCCTTCTTTCTATTGCCTTTACCAACCTTTCCCAACTTGGAGACACCCCTGTTTGTTGGAGTAAAACTCCTATCATATAAGCCAGTAGTGACCCTTAAATTTGCTGACCAAGATAATAGGAACTGTAATCCAGCTCAACCAGATGGTATCTGCTTGGGGAAAGCTGCCCTATTCACTACAACAATTTTAAACTGTATGCTTTATAAAATGAAGCATGCAGAGACCACAGATAAAATATGAATGTTAAGTAAATGTCAGGCACTTAGCAAGGCAAAACTTTCCAGAAATAAAAATCAATTTCAGCAAATAACAGCGAAAAAACAATAACAACCAAACAGCCAGATGGGAAGCTACAGCTTTCCAGGGCAGCAAGTTCTATAGAGTATAAATCATACATGAGGTGTTCTCACATTGTAAATTTGAACTATGTGCAAGTAAATGTACGTGATTAAAAATGCACAAATGTTATTCAACTAATGGGTAAAATGTATTAAAAAATGAATATGCTAAGATAAATACGTAAAAAAAGCATTTGGAAAAAAATGTGCACTAAATACAGGGGCACAAAAATCTCGGAGTCTGGATTTGGTTGAATTTCTCCAAATCCCACCTGCATTTTCTACTGTGTTTTGTGTCAAGTTGCAAGACTTAATTTTTTATATCTTATATTAGCATTTATATAGCCTTAGCACAGTTTTCCTAATTTGTGAATTTATTTGCACAATTTATTTAGTTTGTACAATTTGCATTGTTCTATGCACACTACTTCTCAGAAATGCTCTTCATGCCTCACAAATGAGTAAGTGCTCAAAATGAAGTGTGTATTTTTTTTTTCAGAAGTCTCAAGAGGTACAATAATCACATTTACATGAAGACTGCTGTGCCCTGTGAATTCTTCTTGCTTTCCAAATAGGCACACATTTCCATGTCCAAAAAAACAAAACCAGAGCTTGGTTGGGGGATTCTGAAAAAATTCAATGAATACAGTGTAATGCAGTGCATCCTCTGCTGGTGTGACCTCTGCACACATGAATGCAAGGTCACACAAAGCTTCCTGTTCTATTATTATCAATGGACATTCTGGGTATACACCTGCACTGGAGCAGGTGTGTGCACACTGCATCCATAGATAACAATGAGATGAAGTATTTCATTTTTTTGTTTTATGCAATGATTCCCGGAACAGAACCCCCACATATATGGATGGTGCACTGTACAAACACTTTTTACTTTCCTAATGCTGATACTCACTGAAAATGGCAGTCCTCTTCTCATGTTAGTCTATATTCACAAGCACAAAATACTCACAGTCCTTGTACACAATCTCGCTGACTTTCATGCAGAGATATTGTTTCTCAGTAAAGTTAAACTTTCTCTATGCATATTCTTCCTGTCCTTGTATTGTATGAACTGCATAGTCACTCCAATGATCTCATAACCCAAAGCTATCATTATTAAGGCTGATGGGAAATGTAGTTAGGGATATAAAGAATACCTATAAACTTTCTCATCCTTGACCAAAATAAATAAGTAAATAAACAAAAATTAAAATTAAAAAAATTGCAAGATTTTCTGTCAAGTAAATGGTGAATGTTTGGGAGATTTCAGGACTCCTATTTTTAAACCTATCTATCTATCTATCTATCTATCTATCTATCTATCTATCTATCTCTTTTGTGCACAAGAAAACACAAAAAGTTGCTACTTGGCTATGTAACCACCTAAGTATCATAGTTAAGGTATGTGTCCTGGCGTGACCACCCCCAATCCTGATTTATCAGGCAGTAGCCACTATGAGGAACAGGGGTCTGTTCTGTCAATGAGGACACTGCAGATTGATGTTTCCACCCTCTCCCTCTAGTGATCTCCAGTGAGACAGACAGAAGCTGGATCCACATCACAATTCTTTCTGGGAGAGAGGTGGGAACATTCGTGTGCTCATCCCTATTGACAGAAGACCAAACACCTGTAGCTCCCTGGGGCTGCTGCCTGGTAAGTCTGGACTTGGGCGCTTTCATGATCCCTACGTATTCCCTACACACTGAATATGTAGAGACTGTGAATACAAATCATTTATTGATGTGCAACTCTGGGGTGAACACTAATAACAGTGATCATGAATTCCAGCAAGTGCATTTTGCGCACGCACACACGCACACACACACATATTGTTTGTGGCATAAAAATACGTGTGCACAAGATTTTCTGTATGAACAAATTTTCACAAAGCATCCTGAAGTCTGAAAAACAACTGAAAAATGTTCAAAAACTCCTGTAACCTTGCCTAGTGGGAAGAATACCTGAAATTGTTCATTATTCCATGTTTTCATTAAGTAAAGATTTGCATACCTTCTTGCAGTAGAATGTCTGGGAGGCCACAACTACCCATCCCATCTTAGCCTATCCACACAATTGTTCTGTAAATCCTGCAGCCTGTATTCACACTTGCTGGTGCAAAAGTAAATTCCTACTATCATTTTCCAGAGGTAACCAATCATATTGATAGTGCAACATCTATAATAGTGTTACTGCCCTGGTTAGTCTGAGCTTTGGGGATATTAAAAGATATCCTTTTGATATCATAATTTGGCTTCACTTATCTATTCCCTTCTACATGCTTGCGAGGCCACCGGACAAGCACGCAAACAAGCTCGGCCGTTAATTGCCATAATATTCAACCAACAATACAGGCAGGCCAGGAATAGCTGACTCGCTGCTTTAGGAGACCTCCAGGCAAGTACTCTAATTAGGTATGCACACAACTTACAAAAGATCCTGTGACCCACGCTGGCAGCTTGATGGGTAAACTATGCTATACCCAAGTACTCTGCATTTGTATACTGGCTGCTCTATTGAGAACCTCTGCGATAACTCAATCATTCAGATTCTGACCTTTCGGAGGCTTTGTCTACAACTCCAAATCTATTGTTTTCCCCCAAGTATGGCATAGCCTGCAGTCACATCTCTCCTTATAAAAACCCTTGATTCCGAGACCTTCCTCGGATCGCTCCTGAGTTTCATCCCACCTTGCTGCCGCTTTGCTTGGCGAGCCTCCCCTCAGCTCCACGTGCTGAGCTACATTGCACCCCAGCTTCGGTGTCTATTTTTCTGGGCTTCAGGACAGGTGAAGTATCACCCAAACCAGCAACTCCTCTAAAAATCCCTCTATACTACTCAAACTTTTATTTCTTTAGTTATCTTGCATGAGTGTGCCACATATACTGTTTTGCTTGTGTTTTTAATAAAACATCATTTATTGTTTCAACTTCTGTGTGCTCCTTGACTCTGCCCGACCCCGTAGACATAGGGTTCAAGATCTCGCTATGTTACCCTGCCTCTCGTAACACTGAACAGTGCTCTGAGCTGATTTTGCCCACCTTTAGTTGAGCACATTTTGGTGTCCCTCCTGGGACCCTCAGTACACAGGGTAACAATAGTACAGTGTAAACAGTGTGAGTGACATAGAGACGTTATTGACAGTTTTAGTGAAAGAATTCGACTATGGAGTAAGGGAAAAAAATAATGTTATAAACAATGTCAATTGAGACCTGATTTCTCCAAATTCTAACTCATTTTGGCAAGCCTAAAATTATTTATCTTGCTCAGCTGGTTTTCATACTGTCTAAACAATGTATGATGAAGGGCATGGGATGAGATTTGGTTACTATGGAAATAGAGAATCCAGTATTTTTCTTTGGTGATATCAAAATACAATTAGGATCCTTTGGATTCCCTAGTGATGTAAGAGATATAGCTGATTAAATAGTCACCATTTTAACAGATTAATCAATTAATTCAATCATATTAACTATAGCCAATTAGATAAATAAACCTCACAATCACATTTAGATGGAAAGCCCACCTTTAATATCCTCTATTTTGGTAACATACTGGAGATAAAACAATCCTCAATATAAATAATTTACCCCTGTAAAAATGAAAGTTTATCTTTGCTGATAAAGAATGACATTGACTAATCAATTACAGCTTTAGGTAACTAATCTACTGATTAGAACAATGAAGCCCTCAAAATTATCACTAATTGAAAAAGAATCATGCACAGATGTGCCTAATACTCAACATAATGTGTGTGGGTGTGGGTGTGTGTTTGTAGGTGTGTGGAATACATATTGAAAAATGAGGTGCTTATTTGTGGTGGATTTTACAGTTCCTTTGGTCTCACATGATACAGCCTTTCACTTTCCCCACACTACCAAAGACAATGAAGGATTGCCCTTCATTTCATTTGCATGTAGATAAGCATTGTTCACCATTTACCTCTAAACGCATTTTACAACACAGTTTAATGACCCTGTTACTAAACTGTACTAATAACATTCCCTAAAGCTCAAATTTATCATCCGATTTACTTCTTTCCAATATTAATGCTTCTTACTTTGATTACATGAAATTTATGTTATAGTTTCCAGGAAGAAAGTTAATATGTATGCCTGCTTATTTTCCATCTTGAATTTAACATGTCAAAAAAGAGAGAATGCAGCAGCTATCTGCTTGCTTTGTTGTCCTAGAAGTGGCTAATAGGTCAAATTTCACATCAATAGGAGACTAAATAGTCCACTTTAAGCAAGCCACCATTTTTTTTAACACCAGCTTATTCCTCATCTCACCCTGCTGTATTATACTAAAGGGCTTGCAAACTCAGGTCCCAATCCAGCTAGGATTTTAATTTATAAAGCACCTGGTCATGTTATACATTGGTCATGTTTACAGGAGGATTCTCAGAGCTGTAGTCCAAACAGAAACATGTCAACATTCTGGTTATGTGGCTGTTCCACATGTCATTTGGATTAGAAGCAATGTATCTAACTCCAAAGAAGGGGCAGATTCTTTGGTTTAATGAAGAGAGTTGTGATTGGAACTATCCACTACAAAGTAAGGAAAATGGAAATGCAGATTGTCCTCACATACTAAATCAAAAAAATGGGTACACTGTTGTGCCCTTCTTGTATCTTAACTCCCATTTCATTAAATAGTATAGCATAATCTTACTGGCCACTCCACTCCATATATGGTCCATACCAGTGCTGTAAAGGAGTAATAATGAAATACACATTTTTGTGTAATCAGGCTTTTGCAAACTGACTAGAGTTGGGCTTTTAATGTTGTATGTACTGCTTTAAAGGTTTGTATATATAGTTTTTTTAAAAAGAATTTTAATATTTTTAATGTTCAATGTGTTAGTTTTATAAACTGTTAAATTGTTTTTTAAATCTTATATTTATACTTTTTATTATGTTACCTGGACCCATGTGGCAAATGACACTGCAGGGGAGGGTAGGAGTCTGATGCCCTTCATGGGAAACACCCTGGAAGACACCAGGGTGTCTTGCGTCTGGTGCTGGATGCCATAATGTTGCATGTGATAGAGGCAGAGCCAGAGATAAAGAAGTCTGTAACTCTCTGCATAAGGGATTGGGCCACTTTCTCCCATATCCCACCATAGTTTTCCCATGGCCAGAACTCTACTGGACTGAAGGCATTCATTTGTCAGAAAAGAGCAATATGCTTCTCCTAGAAGAGTTGCAATAGGGAGTGAGGGCCATATTGGTTGGCCTTGTGGGGGAAGGAGACTTAGTCAACCCTAGTCCCTTGTTCGTGGCAGGTAGCAGGGGGAGAATATAAGAATTTGGTGTATTTCTTTGGCACCCTTTTGGTGTAGAATAGGGCTCAGAAACTTATTCTTTAAGGTCCTGTGGCCCAAGGGGTGGGGAAGGAGACTACTCTTGAGGCTAAACTGGGATTTGGGCTCTTGCTTGTAGAGTTCTATGGCTTCGGTTGGAGTCCCTTGTGTTACTTTCCAATTACAGCTGGGTAGAGAACAACCCAAGTATTTGGATTGTCCTTGAGGTTGAGGTGTTCCACCCAAAGGAGTCTGAGGAGGAAGCCATAAGGTGATAACTATCCTCAGCAGGTTGCTCCCCCTCCATATTTCATTTCCAGACCCATGCATCTTAAATAGATTAGGTCAAAGTGGCCCTTATTTAACCAAGCTTTCTGTGTCTGGTTCCAGAAATGATCATCAAATATTTTGTTGTTTTTAATTTGTATTGCTTTAAATACAAATTAAATATGCCTTGAGTCCCATTATAGGAAGACAGATGGGATATAAATCAATAAAACAAACAAACATTGGAATTTTTAATATGTATAAAGAGCAGAGTTGCACTGCATTTAGACCATTTTTACTGCTGCAATTAATTTGTATTTAGGGGAATATTTTCCATATTTCTGTGTAAAGCTCTAGTTGAAAGTAAACCAGATGAATAAGATTCCACTTGTAAACATGGATCAGTTTGTAAATAGGCATGCACCTTTAATGAAAGGCTACCTCCAAATGTTTGTTCTACCTTTTTCTAATCACAAATGATTTCCCACAAGAAGGTTCAGTGGCATATTTGGAAAGGTTAACAAAATCTATGCTAAATAATATGTTACTCCATTTTGTAAACATCCCATACCTGAAAGTAAATAATTGTACTTGTTCCATTTCTGAAATAATGACATTTCTTTTGACCTTCAGTTCTCCTGATCCACAATGAATACACTTCACTGTCTTCACTGAAATAAAAGTTCATGTGGAAGCAGGGAATGTGAAAGAGTTTGTGTTTAAAATGTTCAAGTTCGGGGGAATATGTAGTCTGAATTTCTGTTCTTTGTCTTATAATCTTAATTTTGGTTTTAAACCAACTTGATTTCTATCACTTTTTATGGAGCCAGTTATTAGAATATACATTTTCTATTTGCTTATGGTGGAGCTGAAGTACAAGAAGAATCTATCCTGTTCAGGGAAATATATTTCTAGCCTTAACTTCTTGCTTTAAAGCATAGGTATTTTGCTCATTTGAAATTTCCCTGCTTTCGGAAATGTAGGAACACATAGACATAAATGTTGGGAAAACAAAATTAACATTCAAAAGTAGCTCAGTGAGTAGGAATAAAATGGCTTACAATTTTGAATATTGAACATTGAACATTGACCAAAATGTGCAAAACCTCTTGGATCCCTTCCCCCTAGAGTCCTTTGTTGCAATGACAATTAGCAGCTTTAATTTCAGAAAAAAAATGAATACCCTCTTGCAAGAAGAAAGTTTCAACAATTTGGTTAGCCATTTTAAAGGTAAGTAAGCCTGAAGCTCATAGTGGGTTCATAGCCCCAGTGACATCAGATCTACCAGCCCTCACTTATCCATCGGTCATGGCAGGATTTGGGAGTTAAGTCACTCCTGCAGGTACTTTCTTAAAGGGCTGACCTGCTCAGGGCCCTTCTGTGATCTTCTGTTAGCTATCTCAGGTACCGCTGCTCTTTCTCAGCATTCTCTTCCTTTCCCCACCCCCAAGGGGTAAAGCAAAGTAGTTCAAATTGGAGATAGAAAAAGTTGATCAATTTCTCTTTCTTCTCTTTTTTCAACATTTCCTACAACCCAAGAGAAGAGGAAGATGTTGAATGTTTCTGTTCCTATTATTCTCCATCATGTTTTGCACAATTTGTACGAAGATGTTCAACATTTTCTCCTTTTGTGAAGCTGAGCACATACATAGAGCGAGCAAAAGGAGATAGTCTGATTCTTCACAAAGAAGCAATCAATCCATTATACTTTTTTTTTTAAAAAAATCCATGTTATCCATCCATGAAATCCACCCACAGTTATCACAGTGTTAAACTCTGCACAGTCTTATAGAAGTGGAATTTCTCTTTAAGGTGGGGGGGTTCTTGTGGGGGTAAACTAGGTCACTATTTTCATCTGTACCACTAGCTATAGGGGTGAGATGGGTGACTTCTTACCTCATATATCTGGTATATCAAATGAGGAAGATGCTGCTTTGTTTCAAAGTGGGACTTGTCAAGACTGGTGTTCCCCTGCATTGAACCGTAAACCTCAAAGTGAGGATTCTTCAAATAGTACCGTCACAACTTTTCAAATCTTCATGAAATGCCAGTGCTTCTAATGATCTCCTATGGTATGCAATGGCAAGTTCTGAAATACTATAGGTCAATATGATTAAATACTCTGTTAAACTCTTCCTGATTTTTATTTATCTATTTTTGTATTTTTTTTATTAAAAAAAATCAGTTGAAATACTTGTACATTATATAAACATGAAATAACTATATCTTTTATGTTACATAAAATTACATTAAAATCTGCGATATTCTTACACTGTTGGTATAATATGAATGGGGGGATCTGTATGATTATTAATTCACTTGAAAAATGATTTCATCATAAAATATCATACATGTACATAATTAATATAATTAAATATAATACATCTTGTGTATCTAACCATCTTGAAAAGTTCTTCTAATTACATCCCCTCATTGTATTCTGAATGCATTTCTTGCTTCCAACAGACTCTTGCATGGTTGATATTTGATATCTTAAATGTTCCCTCTGCTTCCGTCTTTTCACTGATGGTTTGCCTGCTTCTATCATGAAAAAAGTAAGAAAACCAAAATAACAAAAGGAATAACAATTTCTGATCATTGCGTGTCTCATCTCGTTTATCTACCAGATTTAGTTTATCACAGCGTTCATGAAATATCATGACATATCAATACCCAATTTTTGTTTGAAATAGTTTTTAATTGGAGACCATTCTCTATCTTTTTTTTTCTTGTAAATTTCCCCTTAATGCTTGTGTAAGATTATCTAATATTGAAAATTCCATAATTTTAGATAGCCATTCTTCTATTTCGGCAGTTCCACTATTCTTCCAATATCTGGCATAGACAATTCTAACCACTGTAACCATGTAAAGTATTAGTGTCCAATACTTTGCTGTTAGTGTCTTCTCTATATCATGCAACATATTCAACAGAAAGATTTTGGGGGGAAATGAAATATTTATCTCTAAAATTTCTGTCATGCATCTATGTATATTTTTCCAATACTTTCTCGCATTGGAGCACGACCACCACATGTGATAGAAAGTGCTGTTTTCAACTCTGCACTTCCAGCATTTGTTTTCTTTTGTTTTGAAAATCTTGCATAATCTAGCTAGATCTAGGCACCACCTAGACATGATTTTCAAATGGTTTTCTTTTAGGTTTTAAGCTGCCTTAAATTTTTGGGTATTTTCCCAACATTTTCCCCAGTTTTCTAAACTTATTTCATGTCCAATATTTCCTGCCCATTTTATCATTACCTCTTTCACCACTTTTGTTTCCAATTCTCGATTTAGAAGAAAGTTGTAAAATTGAGAGGTTGAGTGTTGGGGTTTCTCAAAAACAACCTTCTCGAATTCGTTGAATTGTTTACTTGAGTCAATCTCTTCAAGCTTCATATCCATCTTAAATCTTTCTTTTAATTGCAAACAGAGAAACCATTGACAATTCACACCCTCTTTCTCTAATTCCTCTCTCATCTTTAATCTCTGATGAGTTTCTCTTTCTACAGTTATTAAGTCTTTATATTTAAACCACCTTTCATTCAGATCCTTCCATCTACCATATAAGGCTTCGTATGGTGACAACCATTGGGGCAATCTTCTGTAAGTTTTACGTTTAAGTTTTAGCCAAATCTGCAATAATGAACGTCTTATGTAATAATGCATAAATTCTTTATCAACCTTTGTTTTGTCGTACCATAGGTGTGCATGCCAGCCAAAACATAATTCTGGTCCTTCTAAATTTAAAATTCTATCACTTTGTAACTTAATCCAGTCTGTGATCCATGTCAATCCATTTGCATAGTAATAGAGTTTTAGTTCCGGGAGTCTGCAACCACCTCTTTCTTTCTTATCTATTAAAGTCTTCCATTTTTCTTGTTTTTTTTCCCTTCCCATATGAAATATAATAAATCTTTGTTTCAATCTTTAAAGCATTTTTCATTTGTTATTATAGGTAAATTTTGAAAAAGATAGTTAATTTTTGGGAGGATATTCATTTTGATCGTGGCCACTCTATCCAATAAAGACAGACTTAATTTCTACCAACTCTGAATAATGACATTCACTTTAATATCACTCCAAATGTTTTTGTAATTATTCTCAGAGTTCATTATTTTGTTTTGTAATTGTGATGCCAAGATATTTTATCTTCCTCTCGTTTTTAAATCCCATTATTTTAAGTAAGTCCTCCAACTCCATTCTCCTGATGTTTTTACATAAGATTTTTGTTTTGTCTTTGTTAATTTTGAACCCAGCAGCCTTGCCAATTTTTTTAAAGTTTTCCATTCATTTTTCAATATTTTGCCTTAGAGCGTCTAGAAAAATCACCAGATCATCTGCATAGGCCTTGAATTTATATTCTTGTCCTTTTATCTTTGTTCTCTTGATTTTAGAGTCAAAACGGATAGTTCTAATAAGAACCTCCAAAACCAATAAACAATAGCAGTGATAGCGGGCAGCCTTGTCTTGTACCTTTCATGATTTCAAATGATTTCATTTTTTCTCCATTAATTATTAGCTGAGCCTTTGAATTTTTGTAAATTTCTGCAATCCAATTGATAAATCTTTGACTGCAATGCATCTTTTTAAACAATGATATTGTAAAATTCCAATCAACATTGTCAAAAGCTTTTTTTGTGTCCATAAAGATCATTACAAATTTCTTTTCGTTGTGTTCTTTCATAGTACTCTATCTTATCCACAACTATTCTTATATTACTTCTTATATGTCTTCCAGGCAGAAAACCATTTTGATCTTCATGGATCTTTGTTTGCAGTATTTTCCTAAGTCTTTCAGCTATAATGCTAGTGAAGACTTTATAACCAATGTTCAGCAGGGAGATAGACTGATAGCTACTTGGATCTTGTGAATCTTTACCTTCTTTTAAGATAAGAGTTATGTCTGTGTCGTTCCATGATTGCGGCTTCCCTGCCTTTGCAATTCCATTAAACATTTTATACATAGGGGAAATTAATTCTTCTTGACAGGATTTACAGCAGAGTGCAGTCAAACCATCTGGTCCAGGTGATTTGGATATTTTCAGTTTTTGAATTGCTTCTTCAATATCCTTGATAGTTATTGGGGAATTAAGAAGTTTGTTCTGTTCTTCAGTCAATGTTAAAATATTTTGTTCTTCCAAGTACGTTTCTTGCATTTTCTTTTTATCTGCTGATGTTGTACAACTGAACAGGTCACTGTAGTATTTCTGAAACACATGTTTTATTGAGTTTTGATCTAAGACCACCGACTTCCCTTTTCTAACTTGTAAGATCAGGTTTTTCTCTTTAATTTTTCTTAGTTTGTAAGTTAACCACTTGCCCAGTTCGTTAGCATACTCTGTTTAATCCTTATAAGTTTCTTCTCAATTTCAAATGAATTTTCCAATCTGATTTGTTCTTGTAGTGTCTTAATTTCTTTCCTAATTTTATTGTTAGAAGTGTTATTTCTTAGCCTTTCTTCTTTGAGTTTCATCTCCATCATAAATTTCTGTATTTTTTCTTGTCTTTTCTTTTTCCATTCTGTGCTCCAATTAATAAATTGATCTCTGATTACTGCTTTGCCAGCTTCCCAGATCGTTTTCATAGTTAGATCTTCAGTTGTATTTTCGTTAAAGTAGTATTTCAATATTTCTTTGGCTTTTAAGTATTTTTCCTTTTGAAGTATGGAGTCACTTAATTTCCAATTCCAAGTTTGATTTCTTCTTTTGACATTTAGCTTTAACTCTATCGGTTTGTGGTCCGAGACAATGTTGGGTAATATTTCCATGTCCTTTATTGTTGTGTGAAGAGCTTTGGAGATTAAAAACATGTCTATTCTTGACATCAATTTGTGATAATCCAAATAAAAAGTGAATCCTTTAGAATCTCCATATTTTAATCTCCAAATATCTGTAAGTGACATTTGATTTTTATTTATCTTGAAAGGGGACAACAGCTGTATGTATGTATTTTCAGGGAGATATGTATATTTAGCAGAAGAAATTAGAATGGAACAGATGGGCCAAAAGTGCAACATTGCCATAAACCTCCTCCTACCCCCACCCCACTCAAAAGTTAACATTGTGCAGTCAGTGGTGCATTTTAGAGTGCCTTAATGGCCAACAAGTTCAGAGAACATTACACAGAACAGATATAAAATTTAGAAATATGTGTTTCTTATAAAAGAATGTTTTCCTGAATGTCTCGACATTAAGTGTCTTCCACAACTGAATATTAATCAAAGTTAATCTCTCCCAGTCACACATTTTATTCTTTCTTGATTGACAGTGTACCTTTAAACACCAAGATGAAAAGTGTTCACTTTCATGGTTCCACAACATAATGTCATTATTGTAAAGAAGAGGAGAAATGCTTTCATCACCAATTTATTATTAAAGTGTACTGATGAAGGGTACTACACGGATTTTATTTGAATTGTCTCTGGAAATGTGTTAAGTTCTTGCAAGAGACTACATGCTTTTCTCTTTCTAAAATGTAACAGGGGCTACACAAAACATAAAAACAAATATAGATGTAAAATTGATAAATCAAAAAGACAACACATAATTATACAATAATACCTGTATAAAACATCATAATACATTTTAATTTTTGTATGCTACTTAAAGCTGATATGTAATAAGGTGTTCTTTAAAGAAATAGCAGATGGTCTGGAAAAAAAAAACTAGGGGAAGAGAAGAAAGACTGAGAGAACCTTCAAGAACATATCATGCAACCACACTAGGAAAAGTTCTGAATGAATTTACATGTGAGAGGAGATCAAGTTCTTCATGTAAGCCTCCAGGAACCAAAGATTTTAATTTTAAAATCAACTTTCCTTCCTTTTTTTATATAGAATCTTCTCATTATTACTATTATTTCCTTTTTTTAAATTCACTCAGAACTTTTTCTAACCTAGTTCCATGATACATTCTTGAAGGCTATCTCACTCCCCCATTCTTTCTTCTGATGATCTGCAAAAACAAAAATAAACACTTTTGAGCCTTGTTCACTTATTTCTTTTCAGTCCAGAAAATGGAATGTGATTTTCAGCCCTAGAAATGTCTCCCATTAGATTTCATATTGGTACGTACAGTCTTTATATAACATACTGAGCATTTTGAGATATATCTCACTTTTTTTCTATGGATTCCTTTGAGTGCTCTCCAGTATTTACCTCTTCAGGTATCTAATAACACCAGTGGAAACCTTGACCCAAGTTCCACTCTAGCACATTCCATATATATCATGTCAGAACTTGTTTTCTGACCTTATCCCCAGCCATTCTTTGTTATTCTCCAAAATTCTCTCAACCATGCATCAAAACACATTTCTTTCCCCCCTTCCTGAAAATTCAAGCCTCAGAGGTGAAAGAAGTGGTCTCTGTGCTGTAGGGTCAAGAGTGTGTGAAGAGAGAACTGAAAGATTTTGTAATTTCAGCAACCTTGAAGAATACCTCAATAATTTTGTGTGCTGATGTTGGAATCTTGCTGGTTAATTCCAACTAAAGACCCTTTAAACCAGTTGTTGAACAGTGATTTAAAACATAGGCACATACAGTTGATTCAGTGTTAGAGTTCCATCACAAAAGGAGTGAAGGAAACCTTCTTTTATTCATAATCATAATGTAAGTTATTTCAACCTTTATTATTGGGAAACCAAGTAATTATAAGTAATTAGCTATTTGGAACTGGTTACTTCACATATAAGCTGTCTGGCTAGGGGATTATAGAAGCAGTTATGCAGAAGAAATTTAGCCAGAGAGAACCCTGGACATTCCCATTACTTAGCAAAGGTAAGGTAATGGTAATGAGACATATTAGTGTCTAGCTAAAACACCCTTATATGATTCAGTTCAATCAAGGGAATATTTCAGTGTTTCTGTTCTGCATAGGTAAAATGTTGAGACAAAAGTGATGAAAAGTTGGTTTTAGGATGCAAATGAACATTTGCACACTCCAAATTAACATTTACACACCAACCTTGGTTAAATAAAGATGTCTGACCTTCATTAATGAATTTAGAATATTAGTTTACTGCCAATGTCTATAGCCCTCTTTCCCTGAAGAATTAGATCTGACAACCTAATTTGATAAGGGGGAAAACAAATGCATTTAATCAAAGCAAAAACAGTTTTAGCACAAATTGATCAAACAATAGCAATGTACTTTTTCAAAACTAAAATAGTACTAGGCCATTCTTGTTCACAGCTATTGGTATACACTCTTTTCATTTCACAAACATACCAAGACATGAACTTTCTTTACAAGTATTCCCGAATTACTTTGGAATAACTTGATTTTTTTCCCCAAATATTTCCTGAAAATCTCAAAAAAGATTGATCGTAGTTCTAGATCAGGTCTACAAGCAATAACCTAGATAAGGAGTGTACAATGTATGGTCCTGGGACCATGTGGGTCCCTAACTCTATTTTTGCACCTTTCAGGAAGCCCAAGATGCCCTTTTTCTGACAACTGTCCCCCAAAAAGGTGAAATGCTTGTCCTTGAAACCTCTATGAGCTGGAATCACCCTTTAAATTGGTGACAGATCCACCTGTATTGTTTGACATTAGAAACACACTATTTTTCTATACTAGAAATGGACTTCCAGTTCCTAGACCCACCACTGTTGTGCAGCCCTGATCTAGGTTCTTCTATACAATGAGAACATTACCACACACCCAGGCGTAATTTCTCAGTTCCTTGGCATTTAATTCCTACAGTGAATGATGAACACCTCTGCCTTCCTTCATTTTATATCACATACTAGAGGTCAGAAAAGATGGTGAATTACAGACATGGGAAAATCATTAGTACTATTTTCCTCCCACATACATACATTTCCCCACATACATATATTCAAACCTGAAATTAAATGAATTCAAAAGATCTCCCTCCCCATTTTTACCAGGCTATCTCAATGTGTGCAGATTTTCCAGCATGGGGAGAGTCATATAATACCTGTTCTGCCAGCTACATGCGACAGATTAGGAGGTTCTTAGGAAAACAAAAACATGGTGACAACTTAATTCAGCACTAACATAAGTGGACACACAGAAATTGAAAGCCAGATTTTTAAGAGTGAAGCTCTCAAAGTCCCTCCTTCCGGATAGATAAATTTATGATTTCTTTAATTCTTCTCATTTTTTAAAAAAATCTTTCTCCAAACCTCATCACAGAGACATTATTTAAACTGAATTTGTTGAAATCAAACTAAGGCCAAATTTCTACCTTTCGCTGTATAATATGAGTGATTCTTGCTGTATTTAACAGTTTACCCAACAAGGAGCAGGGCTGGAAAATGAGTCTAGGGTTGGAGAATCTCCAGCAATTTGAACTGTTGTAGGATTGGGGTGTGTGCTTATCACAGTGGTGTCAGGGATTTCTCCTTTAAAAACAAAACAAAAAACTACTGCTGTTGCTGCCATCCTTTTCTTCTTCCTCCACAGTGTCCTTGGGAACAAGAGTAGTATGGCTGTTCCACTAGCATTTGATGACCAGCCATGCAATAATGAGAACACAGAGCCTTGAGTTAAATAAGGACCAGTTTATCTGACTTATCTTATATAAGTTGCATTGGCCTAGTAATGGAGCAAGAGGGAAGCAACCTGATGGAGTTCAGCTGAGTCCAGGTGTCATCCTTTGACTACCTCCTCAGTCTTCCCTTGGGCAAGACACCTCAGCCTCAAAGGCAATCAAATACTTGGTGGCTATCCAGCTGTCCATAATTGGAAGGTAACTCAGAGAACTTCCACACAAGATGCAGAACTCTACAAGTAAAAGCCCAAATCCCTGGTTAGCTTCAAGGGTAGCCTTCTTCCACAACCCCTGGGACACAAGACCGTAAAGAAGAAGTTCCAGAGCCCTATTCTACATCAAAAAGGTGCCAAAGGTATACAACAAAGTCTTATATTCCTCCCCACTACTACCTGCCACTGACAAGGAAAAGGTGTCTGCTTGGGCCTTTTCCCCCACCAGGTCCACCAACAGAACCTTCACTCCCAGTTGCAAATTCTCCAGGAACAACATATTCCCCTCCTCCCAAAAATTAATGTCATCAGCTCTGCAAAGCTTTGCTTACCAGAAAACTATGGCAGGATGCAGAAGAAAGTGGCTCAACCACTTACCCAGACAATTACAGACTCCGCTCCTTACCCTCCTATGGGTAAGATCAATATGTTGAGGGTCACTTTTGCCCCACCAAATTGGGTGGGGCAAAACTCCATACCAACAACTTTGTATAAACTGAAAATCACCCAAAGCTTGTAAAATCAGGGCCTTGTCTTTCTGCGAGTCCAAGTCTTTCCCACCAAAGTGAAACATGAAAACAGGAGGAGGCCCAGTGGGCTTCTCAAACGGAAGAGGTAGCAAAACACTCCACCAGAGATCTCTTCTCCCAGGCTACTCCATAGTGGCAACTTCACACAACCCTACCTGAGCCTGTGATGCCAATCAGTAAGCCGTAATATGGTCACAGATCAGGATCATCATCTTGCCAAACAGGACCTAGGAATAAAGACAAAGAACAATACAGAGAACGGTTAAAGAATTGGATTATGTTAGAGGATACAAAATTGTTAAATTTGGAGGGATTTAAGGTTAAAGAATTGGATTATGTTAGAGGATACAAAATTGTTAAATTTGGAGGGATTTAATCTATATTATGGCTTTCATGCATACCTGTGGTATGATAAACATAAAAATAATAAAGTATTTTTAGATCACTATGTAAGGAAAGCAATTTTAAGGATTTGGTTTAGAGTAAAGAAAAAAATATATTTAAAACTACCATATTGGACTTCCCCACATGAGGCATTTTATAGATTAGAGAAAGTTCAACTAAAGGAATGGATATTATATAAAGATATACTTAGAAAGGAAGGGAATATGATTAGATTAAAGAATAGAGAAGAATTAATGAGAGAGGGTTATACATCGCATTGGTTATTGTATTTGCAATTAGCGGGGAAATTCAGGGAAGATATAAAGAATAAAGGGATATCGTTAGATGACACAGAATTGGATATCATAATGAAACCGGGAGTTAAAAAACCATTAAGCAAAATTTATAAGTTACTATTAAAATTAGAATTGGAAAAAGAGAGTATAAAGGAGAATATGATAAAGTGGGCCCAGGATATAGGTCATCCGATAACTTTAAAACAATGGCAACAAGCATGGAAAATTAATCAAGACTTCACAAGAAGTTATTATTTAAAGGAAAATTTTTTAAAAATGTATTACAGGTGGTATATAACCCCGATGCAAATCTCTAAAATATATAAAAATAAGAAGCTTGCAAAATGTTGGAAATGCCAGGGGGTGGGGTCTTTTTTTCACATGTGGTGGCAATGTACGAAAGCAAGTACATTTTGGTCAAAAACACATGAATTAATTGAAAGAACGTTTAATATAAAATATGATAAGCTCCCAGAAATATATTTATTAAATATTATAGATGGGATAGATTTGAAGATTAGGACTAAGTATTCAAGAATTTTATGTTATATTATTTACGCAGCCAGGATTGTTTACGCAAGATTCTGGAAAGATAAGAACACACCATCGCAGGAGGATATCATACATAAAGTTTATGAATTGGCGGAGATGGATAAATTAACATTGATGATGCAAAATAAATCGAAAGAAAGCTTTGAACGAGAATGGGAGATCTTGAATCAGTGGTGGACAGAAATATGGAATGAACATGCCCTGACAGGATTGTATGATTAATTTCATGTAGTGAGAGATAAAATTAAGAACTTAAAATAGATATGAAAATATTGAAAGAAATGGTAAGGAATAATTTAGATTTTCTTTAGTCTGATTAGATAATGAGAAATATTTAAGAATAGAAATAGAAGTATATAAGTTAAGGAGTATGATGTAAATTGAAAAGATAAATAAGAAGACGATAAGATAGAAGATTTGTGAGGAAGAAGTAAGATTGAAGAAAGTATGTTTGAAAGAAGAAGCTGTATAGATAGCTGAACAGAATATGGTATGTTTCAGTGAAATTTAAGGAAAGAATAGGTGAGTAGGATTGACTGGAAAGAGAAAAGGTTGCGCCCTTCGGTGATTGTAAAAGAAGTCAAAGTATGAATGTAGGGAGAATGTGAAGTTTGTTTGAAAGGATATTATTGTATTATTGTATTGAAATGTATTAAAATGTTGTTGTTGTTTTTTTGTTTTTTTTCTTTTTTTTGTAATTGGGTGTTATGTGGTTGTGTGTTTTGTATAATGTATTATTGAATGTATGTTATGTTATGTTATGTCTTTTTTTTGTTAAATATAATAAAATTTATATTTTAATATTAAAAAAAATAAAAAAAAAAGAACAATACAGAGAACAAGAACAATGCAATTGACCAGCAAATTTCCCTTTTGTCCTCACACCTGTAAGACAATTAAAGAGCTATCAAGAATACCATTAGCCCTTTGTCACCTAATGCTAGACGATTAGCTCATTTTGGACCCCATTGTCCACTCTCTGGACTCCATTGTTTACTCTCCTAGAGAGCCATTAACACCTTCACTTTCCAGGAAGAAAAAGAGAAGTATTTAAAAAACAGTTTTTGGCTAGTCAACTTACAGTACACCAATTGTTGGTTGCCACTGTGCTGCTCCAATTTCAATTTGTGTATTGTCCTTCGACTTTCTTCTAAGCCACACAATTTCTTCAGTCTTCTCTGGATTGGTAAATATCACCTACTTTGCCCTAAAATCTTGCTACCCAAAACTTTCTTTTCTTTTTCTTCAGTTAGCCTTGTGTGATTGTGTGATTGCTTGGGTCTTGTGTGTGTGGTTGCAGTTTCTCCAATAAAACAAATAAGCTTACTTTTGGATATCCAGCTGGTTATTCCCTGCACTAGTAGACATAGGTTTAAAAGATCTTGTAAGGTTACCCCCACCTTTCAGGCCTCCCCTTTGAGCTAATATTCCCCACCACTTCATGGAGCCACTGTCACCACACATGGACCCCTGAGTCACCCATGTTTTGAGGTAACACCCTGATCCTCATGCAGTTGTCCATGCTACACTAGAGTTCTCTAGCTGAGACTTCTAAATATCCCTCCCTCTCCTACAAATCCCAGAATTCCAGATGAATGAGCCATAGCAGTTAAGTGGAATCATAGTGCTGTAACTGTGTAGTGTGAAAGGGCCCAAACTCACAAGGACACCCAAGATCTGTGATTTCTTCATTACTAGTGTGCCTGGATGTGGCTAGACATGTTCAGAGCAGAAAAGGCATGTTGAACATGAATGAGCAGATAGACACCCAGAGAAATAATGCTTTGGTTGGTTAAATATCATCAGATCTCCTCTCTCCCACAAATGCATACCTTCCAAGCCACACAAGGTTCCATCCTGTCAACTAGCTGTAAAACTGAGACTTTTATTGCTCTTATTGCAAACAAATACCAAGAAATTTCTTTCCTGCCCTCACCTTTGCAATTATTCCCTGCTGTAAGGCTTGCAACCAAAATCCTAGATAAAAAGATCATTACTTCATTCTGCCTGGTCATAGCTGTATGTTGCTAAAGCATCTGGCAACACATGTTTGGAGTCAAATAACATTTTCAGCAATAAGAAGCTGGTGTCAAAGGGAGATTCTGTTCCTATTTACAATATAAATTCACCTGCAAGCTTCTATTATTCACCTTAAACACCACATGCATTTCCAATTCTTTCCTAATATTTATGAGGATTCTTAAAGTTGCCAGAGCTTGGAATTAAATCCTAGTTTTATGAGTGAATGATAAAAAAAGAGAGAGAAAAAGAAATTATGATGCAAACATGAATATCTGCAGGGAAGGTAAAAATAGATTTTCAGTCCTCCAATTTATCCAGAAGGTAATTTAGATACATTGCTATTGAAACAGCATGAAAGCAACAATTTGCCAAAAGAATTCAATTTGCAAACTGTGCCTGAGTTTCAGCAAGCTTTTGTTCTGAGAGGAGTTTTTAACGGAAATAATTTTACAGAAGCAGCTGAGAGAGTCTCTGCATAAGCTTCATAACCATCATTTCTTTGGTAAAACAAGACACCAATATGGACAGATGGAGAAAACCTTCATCAGGTTTTTTCCCCCAAATAAAGGAAAGGAAAGAAATAAATGTTCTGTATCTCTCTCCCTTTACACTAGATGGTGCACCTTCTCAATTAGTGAAGCAAAGATAGAGGAAATGAGCTCTTGTGTCACTGTCTAGAGAAAATAAAATCTTTTGTCTACCATAAACGTTGCAGTAAGATTTGATACGGATGACAGGAGAAGTTGAAACTGTTTTATTGTTTCACTACATATAAAGATCAAACATTGGTATAACAAATGCAAATCCGTTTAAGACATAAGAAGTATTTATGCAGTTCCCTTCTTTCACATGTCCATTGCTACTTGATGAGTGAAGAGTAAGATCATACCTCTGAGCCAACACCCAAACTTTGACATGCCTCCTGACCACTAGCTCCACACCTTTCAGCTAATGGCCATGAGTTTTGCTTATGGGGCCCTTTTCATTGATCCCCACCACATGGTCCCAGTGGTATACAGAGTGGTGTTCACCCAAAGCATGGGTGACTCAGGGATCCACCTGTAATGTTCATATCTCCACGTAACAATGGTGTTGGGGGATGATAGGAGTTTCAGCCCCACAGAAATGCAGCGGAAAAGCCAGAAGGCAGTGAGCCAACAACAGCAGCCTTGTTCCCCAATAAGGATACTCACACACGGAGGAGTTTCTTCCAGACAGAAGACACTTTATCTTGTAGCAACGTTCCGATATGTACACAACATGCAACAGATGGACAAAGGCTTGCGCCAGACACCGGTTTGGTCAACAGGCAAATACATACTGGGGATTGCTTTCTTATATACATATTTACAACCAATCAGGTAGAGTTTTGCACACCTCCCTCTACCATCTGCACACAACCCCAGTTTCTTATGCAACCTTGCAATTACCCACAGCTGGAGCATGATGCAACCTCTTTGCAGTGGGCTGATCATTTTCCCAGGGTTCCCTGCCTGGAATCCCTGACAATCCCCTCCAAAATGGTCAGGCCACTGTGTAGGACATTTTCACTATCCATACACGTCATGCAATAAATATTATATGATACATACATTCAAGGGTACAATTCATCTTCCACCTTACACTCTGGTGGCAAGACCCAGTTCACCTGCCAACTTCTCATGGCCTACTACTGGAAGGGCCTTTGTGAGTAAATCTGCAATATTGTGTTCAGATGGACAATACCGCAAGCACAAAATCCCATCCTGGATCATTTGCCTCACATTTTGGTATCGTACCCCAATGTATTTAGTTGTACACTGTAAGTTCTCCACCTCAGCTCTTGCTATGCAAGCTTGCGAGTCTTCATGTATTTCCAGAGGTATGCTGCAGGGCTCTTGTATGTCTGTCAGCATTTGTCTTAGCCACTGTACTTCGCTGGCCATTTCTGACAATGCTGCAAATTCTGCCTCTGTTGTACTGAGCGCCACACAACTCTGCTTTCTTGATCTCCATACTATGGGACTCTCCACATACCTGGCTACCAACCCAGTCACTGACTTCCTGTCTGCTGGGTCAGCAGCAAAAGAGCTATCGACATAACATTCCAGTGTTTTTTGGCTTCCCACCATTCTCAGGCACAGATCTCTTGTACCTTTGAGGTATTTGATGACTCGTTTTACAGCCACCCAATCTATCTGTCTGGATTTGGAAGCTCTTCTGCTTAACAGTCCAACAGTGAAACTGATATCTGGCCTCGTGTTGTTAGCAATGAATAACAGGCTTCCAATGATGGAATGGTACAGCTGAGGGTTCACAAACAGCTCACTTGCTTCCAAAGTTGCGAAGTCTGTTGTCATGAGAGTCCTGACTGTCTTTGCATCACACAGGCCACATTTAGCAACAAGACTGTCAATTTTTTTCTTTTGGCTTAGAAAAATTTCACCATCACTGGTTCTCTCCACTTCGATACCTAAATAACACTTCAGACTTCCTAGATCTTTTAGCCTGAATCGTTTCTTTAACTCCATCTGCACACGCCTTACATCACTGGCACTTCTGGCTGCAATATAAAGATCATCAACATATATCACCATTATGACACAGTTGTCACCTGTCCCTTTAGTATACACGCATGCATCCGCAATGCTCCACGTATACCCAAGTGCCACCAACTGCTGATCAATGCATTTGTTCCAGCAGTGAGCACTTTGGCGAAGACCATAGAGAGCTTTGCGCAACAGGTATACTTTGTTGTCTTCTGCGCCAACATACCCTGGTGGTTGCTCCATGCAGAGGTTTGTTACACAATGGGTTAAGGTTTGCCACTTTTCCTTTGGGCAACATATGGTACAACCCCTGCTTTTTCACCCCTTTTGAACAAAACATATCATTTTCAGTTATGGTACATTTCTCCCCTTCAAACACCACTTTGTAACCCTCACTGGTCAGTTGGGAGACACTCAAAATACAATTCTGCAGGTTGGTAACACATAACACATTATTGAATGATTTACCAAAGCATGGCACATCTGCAGTACCCATCTTCTGCACCTTGCTTGGTGCCCCATCTGCAAGGGAAATTGCTGTTATATTGGCATTTGTAACATCATTCAACAGCTTTAAATTGTTCACCATGTGGTGAGTTGCACCACTGTCTAGCAACCACACACCACTCTCAGACTGTTCTTTTGCCACAGACACATGGCCTTCAGCCTGTGATGACACGCCCCTCCGCTTCTGGGCTGTCTTCTTCCCTCTGCTCGGCGCTGGCATTCTGCAGTCCTTCTGGAGATGGCCGACTCTCTTACATCTGTAGCAGCGTCTGGCATAGCTACACGCTCCTTCTTCCAGGTCAGACGCCTCCTCCTCTGGAGCTGCCTCTCCCTGTGACTGCAGTCTGGAATCGAACTGCTTACGTTGGACTTCCTCCAGGATCCTCCCAGCTACCAGGTCTACAGTCAGCTCTTCCTCACGCACACCCTGCAGGCTGTACATCAAAAAGTCCCACTCCTTAGTGAGGCTTCCCAGCAGAATAAAACTTTCCTGCGTTTCTGGGATTTTTACCCCCCTAGTGGCTGTCTCTTCGAAAAGCTGTTTCATCAGCATGAGGTGCTCTCTCACACAGCTTCCGGGACATAACTTTGTGTTATACAGTCTTTTTGTCCATAGTATTTTGGACAAACACGAGGAAGGTTGATGCACACGCTTCAAAGCCTGCCAGAGCTGATATGCTGTGTCTGCAGCAGCAGCGTGAATCAGCTGGGAAGGACTTAAAGTAAGCAAAATAACTGCTTTGGCTTTTTCGTCAGCAACTCTGAACACTGCTATTTGAGCAGCGGTTGCTCCTGCTGGGGGCTGTCCCTCATTTTCCAAAACGTTCCACAGGTTTTCCTTTTTCAAAGCGGCTCTCACATAAATTTGCCAGCTTTGATAATTAGCGTCGGTCAATTTTTCAAAACACAGATAATCTCCTTCAGTCATGCTGCTGCCTTTGTAAGTAAAATTCAACAAACAAAGCAGCTGGCCGCAGTGACCTTGATGAGCTCCGGACTGAAGATTAACTGTCTCTCTGCCAAAACACAGACTCCCAAGGCACCGGAGAGCCAGGCAAACAGTCAAAAACAGTCCCAGTATCCAGGGGAAAACAACTACAGGCGCACTGTGGATGCTGTGCACTCTGAGTCTGGGCCCTTAACCACTGTTGGGGGATGATAGGAGTTTCAGCCCCACAGAAATGCAGCAGAAAAGCCAGAAGGCAGCGAGCCAACAGCAGCAGCCTTGTTCCCCAGTAAGGATACTCACACACAGAGGAGTTTCTTTTTAACAGGAGGCACTTTATCTTGTAGCAACATTCCGATATGTACACAACATGCAACAGACGGACAAAGGCTTGCGCCAGACACCGGTTTGGTCAACAGACAAATACATACTGGGGATTGCTTTCTTATATACAAATTTACAACCAATCAGGTAGAGGTTTGCACACCTTCCTCTACCATCTGCTCATGACCCCAGTTTCTTATGCAACCTCGCAATTACCCACAGCTGAAGCATGATGCAACCTCTTTGCAGTGGGCTGATCATTTTCCCAGGGTTCCCTGCCTGGAATCCCTGACAAATGGGGTGTTAATTAGCTAAATTAGAAGTTCTAACAAGATCTTCCTTCAATGTTTCTGGGGTCCTCTCAGGAAGGAATCAGCCAGAGATCCAAAAGTAAACTAAAATGTGTTTTACTAAGAGAAATTCAGTCTCTCTCTCTCACACACACACAAGATTCAAGGAGTCACACACTTACACAAGGGTAACCAAAGGAAAGGGACGAAAGATTGATAGTGAACTTTCAGGGAATGAACAATATTTACAATTCCAGAAGGGCAGTGAAGAAGCAGTGTTGTGGCTTAGATTTGTGTCTAAGAGCAGTACACAACTGGGAATCAGAGTGACAGCATGGCTACCAGCAAGTGAAGTATTGCAAACTAGCTGCTCAAAACTAATATGTGAGGGGGGTTGTACTTTATTTTCCTCCCTGAAGGGGTATGAGTTAATTGCTTCCTGGCAGAGTAAACAAAAGTGGTCTGGAATGGACTGATAGTTGATAAAATAGTCATGGGAGTCCTGGCAGCTTCTCAATGTATTGGTTGGGTAACATGGCCAGGGAAGGATTTGGTAGGAAACGCACACAGCAGGGGTGCTTGACTACTGCACCTAGGCTAAGGTTTGGCAGCTGAGAGGATTAACTTAGTGCCATTGAGTCAGGCTTTACAAGCTAATCCACACTAAACTTATGACTTGACCATGCTGCAGTGACCTTTGACCTACTTTTGCACATCTTCCTAGCCAGCCTCCTTTCTCCACATGCTCTTTCGGCCGTAAGTGTATATAACTTAATTTCATGGCAATTAATATTTGCCAGTTAGACCATATCAAAGTGTGGGGGTGTATGGCTGCTAACAGTGGTTGACATGTCGATGCAATCCTATTTTTGTATCACTGGTCATTAATGCACGAGGGTATATGCACTCATCTCTACTGAGGCACAAAAACATGCTACTCTCTCAGAGTTACTATAAGGTGTTTGGGTGCTTCCGTCTTACTCTTTCTACTTGGGGGAGATTTGTTCCTAATTACCATAGTTATCTGGAACACATGCATCTTTAAAAATTATTACATTTTAATACAGCTTGATTATGGCATTGATAGATGATAGGTAGTATGTTTGATGTTATAACTGTTTCTATAAAATGCCCACTTTGGATGTCTGTGTAGAGTACAAGTGAAGAAAGTTAGTCTCATCTCAGTCAGTTTCCTCTACAAAACTCACTTGAAAGAAATCCTGAGGTAAAGAATGTCTATAGCTATAGCTAAGCACCTCACAAAAGACATATCAATATGCGCTTACACGGCTAATCCAAATAACTACTAGCCTTCAGAAAAAGATAGGACAACACGACACATGGGTTGTATCTTGTTTAAAAATGTTCTCAAGTCATTATGGCATGAATAAGAGGTTTAGCCATAATGCATGGTTGTCATTTCTGTGGGATTAGCAGGTTCACTTGAAAAAGTTCAGCTTAATATACAGGATTCATGTAAATATCCTCAAGGCTGAAGAAATCATTCAAGTTTATATTTAATACCCTTTCCCCTCTGATAAAGTGCTAATGCTGGCAGAAGTCAGTCTCATTTGCTTAAGATAAAAACCTTTATGCACATGCAGGGACATTCCAAGACATTTTGCTCCCTGAGGCAGAAGAGAAAACAATTCCTACAACCCACCCATATCAAGATATATGGTACCCCAAGCCATCCAAGTTGCTTTGGCAGATGAAGCAGGAAGGGGGGGGACCCCTCTCTCAATCTCTAAAGGTAAAAATGAGGACTGTACATGCCCTCCCCATTCAGTCTAGAGACTGATTTGTTGAGTTCAGATTAATAAAGACCACAATTGACCTTATTGAGAGCCAAAATCCCACCGCAGAATTTGAAACTGAGACTATCAATCCTTTTTCCTACTGAATTCATTGGAAAACCAAAATGGGTATAGCTTTTTGTTGATGTTTTTGTGTCTCCATGTATCTGCATAAAATTTTGGAGACATGGTAGATCCCAAACCAGTCAGATTTCAAGTACAAGTTTCAGGAGGATTTTTTTGTTTGGGTTTTTTTGTTGCTTTGTTGTTTTTGTTTCTTTTTCTCCCCCCACTCAGCCACTTGTAAAACCCACACTTTTAAAAAGCTGGCTGGTTGCTCTATTTTTTCATGTTGTCTTTGGCCTGACACTGTTCCTTGATGATTGGGGAGCCTTCCTATAGCACCTAGAAAATCCCCAAACCCTGACATTCAAGAATTGAATAAAAAAAATGGCAAAGGCCTGTTAGAGTTAACAAGCTGTCCGTATGAATACTAATTGCTAGTTTGTGTGTTTGTTGACTTCTCATTTATTTACTTTTCCATAACCATTTTTTTCCTGCATCATTCTTACTTCTAGCAATTTTTCTCTTCTTTCTCTTTCCTCTCTGTATTTAACCATGCTTTAACTTTAGTATGTAAAGTTATGTATGTTTCTTTTTTATATATATAAATTTATTTATTTCTGTGCTGGACCTTATGGGTGTATGGGTGTGGGATGGTCTCTTGTTCAGCTTCTGCCTTGAATGTGATTATTCTTCTAAAGAGATCCAGGACTGCCTCTCACATTTCCCAACCAGGCAGTGGAGAATCAAACAGACTTCTCTCCCTGCAGCTGTTAAAAGAATTCTCTTGCTTCACAAGAAAACTTTCAGCAAAACGGTCACTCACCTACTGTTGCCCACAAATAAGGTGGAGGATTCACTGAGGCCATTTTTCCTTCCCTGATAAAAAAATATCTCTGCTATCTCCACATGTCTCCATGAAGTGTGAAATAATTTGGAAAGGAAACTAGGCACTTTCACCAATTAGAACTTCAAAGCAAATTTGTCTGCTCTCTTGTCACCAGAAGGTTGAACTATGACTTTTGAAATGAGATTTAATAATGCTTACTAGCATCTGTCTTTGCTTTTTAATTTAAAAATACTTAATTGGGAGCAGTAAGAACAGCCAATTAAGTTTATTTTTTTAAAAAAAAAAATACAAAACCAACTGTGGAAAGGTCTTAACTATTATGGAATTTTCTAGAAGGGATGCTTATATATGAAAGTAAGACATTTAATTTTTTTCTCTGTCAGGCTTTGGTTTCTCTTTTATGTTCCCAGTGTGCAAGCACACACTTACACAGTTCAGAGGAGGATAAGTGAGATTTTCTCTTCCACTTTTCCTCTTGATATTCAGATATACTGAAACATCAAGGGTGGGGGTTTTCCTACTGTTGGTAATCCTACATTTTGTTGTCCTATTGGAGGATTGCTCAGCCCTCTTTGACCAGTCTGGCATAATCTATTATGTTACAACTCTGAAACTTTCAGCTCTCATTTCTCTGTATAATTTGGAAAACACTAGTCTTTCTCCTCTGTTTCCTTTTGAAATGGTTGCATTTATGTTACTCAGGAACATATATTGCTTTGGGATATTTCCCATCCAGGGAGAAGACTTGAGAAAGACCCAACACTTGAGAACTATCAAAGACTACTACTAATGAAAAATGAGTCAGAAACTGCACCAAAACTATTGGTCTACAGCAGTATTCAGTTATTCCTCTTCTGACCAGATCCCTCAGTATGACAACAAAATGTAAGACTGCAAAGCAAAAATAGCAACATGCTTAAAAATGCAAGCCATGTGAGGAAACTTTCAGAAATGGAGTATAGTCTGCAGCAAAGGATATTTGGTGCAAAGAAGATGAAAAAGAATTTCCTTTCTCCCGCTCTTCATTATTTTTTTTACCCCTTTTTCTGTAAGTAAGAGAACCATAAACGGGCTAACAACCATAAAATTGACAAAGCCTCAACTTGGGAGTTCAGAAAATGTAGGGAACTGTTAAATGTGTGTGTGTGTATGTATGTGCATGCACACACACACACACACAAACACACAAACAATAAATCAATCCAGCTGTCCTTGGGAATAAAATGCTAGACTAGGTGGATTCTGACTCATAACAGTAAGAATGTTTTTGGTGATTCTGCCATAGCCACAATCAAGCACACGATGTTTTACAAAGAATGAGTATAAAGGCCCTATTCTCACCCAATGGGCTTATAGTGGAGATATGATTCTTCAGTAATTCTTCACTAAATTTCACCACAAGGGTAATGATGAGAGATTCTAACAATTTTCATCCTACTGCCAGAAAGTCTTCAAAAATCGTATGTTTTTTGAAGGCTATTCACAGTTCACGGCTTAGGCCATTTCCGTATAACACTGTTTTAGTGCTATTATTTGACTTTCAACTTCCTGTGGAATTCTGGAGTTTGTAGTTTACTGAAGCCAAAGGCTCTCTGGCTGAGAATTCTAAATGCGTCTCCCTTAAATGCAAACCCCAGGATTCCAGAGGGTGTTGAAAATAGAATAATAGCCCTATAACAGAGTAATGCAGAAATGACCGTATTCTGTTTTGCACAGAAGACAACATTTTTGGCACAGAAAACAGCATTTTCTGCATGGAAAATAATATTTTGTTTCAGCCATACAAATTTTATGCCAAACAAATCTCCAATTTTAGCATTTTCTGTGCAGAAGGCTTACCTGAAAATACACAGCTCCACTGCTGCACGGGAGGGGAAGATTTTGATGCCCTCCCCAGAGGATGCCAGCTAGTTCTGTGGGTGGTGCCATTTGCATCAGGGCACACCATGTGAGGGAGCAGTGCAACAGCCTATTTATGCCTTGCTTACCCCACACATGGTTTTTTTGAATTGTGCTGCACAACCCCACCCAGCCACCCTCAGCGCAGTGTGCGAGATTGGGTCACTTTGGGACGGGGTAGGAATTTTTTCCCCTGGTTTTCAAGGTTTTTTCCTTCCTACTCCACACTGTATCAAATGGCATTGGGAAATTGGCATATAGTGGGACATTAAATAGGTATTCATCTTGTAGATAGGAACAGATATCAGCTCCAATGGATACCTTGGGCACTTACTAAGGGTGTAGGGTCGCACTCTGAATCTGCCTCTTTAAAGTCCTGTGACTCAGGGAACAGTGAAGGAGGTTGCCTTTGAGGCTGACCTGGGAATTGGACTCTTGCCTGCAGGGTCCTGGGACTTTGGTTGGAGTTCCTCCTGGGTTTACCTTCCCCTCTTGAGCCACCAGGGAGCAACCCAAATAACTGGATTCCTCTGGGGCTCAGCCAGCTTGCCCAAGGGAAGTCTGAGGGGGTAGACAACGGAATGTCAATTGATCTTGGCTGGACCTACATTAGGTTGCTCCCTGCTTGCTGTTTCCCCCAGGCCCATGAAATATAAATAGTTATCAAGTTTAATAAAAGTGGCCCTTAGTTAACCTGAAGTCATGTGTCTGGTCCATTATTCTGGGTTTGGGCATCAACACTTCATCCTAGAAGTTTTGCATCCAAACAACACCTCTTATGTGATGGTTGGAGCAAAAGTTAGTTTTGGTGTGGCAGGAGTCAACAGAGAAACACCTAACAAAAAAAAGTCGCTCTGCACAAAAGGCCCTACTGCTCATTAATGTCTACATTTTGCATCCTCCCAAAGGCTTCCCTCGCTTTCTAGTTTAGGAGTCTTGATCTTTGTCCATCCATATGATATATATTTATCTATTTATTTAGTGTGTATGCATGTGTAGGTAATATGTACACAAACACACCCCCACACATTTTGTTGTTTTAGCATTTACCACATAGATTGGCACATGGCATTTTGTCTCTCCACATTTTAACAGTTGATTTGGGTACTATATGATCTCCACGGATTATACTAGTTGTATTTTCTGTAGGCACATTTTGAACAATATTTGGCTTTGTGTGTTCCTTTAAAAGTTGGAGTATCTAAAAAGGAATGAAAATAACACAGAGTCCTTATTAGATCAGTTTCTTATGACTGGGTCAAACAAGTAATTCACTTTGCAATTTTAGAAGGGTAGCCGCTAACATATTTACAGCATACAGTGCTCCTTTCCTTGCCCACAGGACATCTCTTTATGCACTCCCCTGTCCCCCAGCATACTCTTTAAATTGCAGTAAGACTAAGGAATTTTCACAGAGTAAGACAAAAATGATCTTGTTTTGATATTTCCTTTGTAGAGAAGGTATAACATGAGAAGTCAAGTAAGCAGATGCGTCTGGGGGCATTACAGTGCACAGGTGAATAATTTCATGTGCAGTGCAAAATTCTAGATCCTATGAATATAAACTTTCATTTATTTTATTTTTTACTTATTTTTAGTAAACATAAGCACACAAAACAAGTTTCTAGGCTTGATGGATAATGATGAACAAGTCCTTTTGAACCCAACTAGAATAGTCTCAGTTTTGTCTGATAAAAGCTTTAAATACACACACACACACACACACATACACACACACACATATATATATAAATTGAGTTTGAATTTCCACATTGCCTTATACCATAGTTTTGGTCAGATGCATGGATTTTGTGTCCCACCAGATGTCTATGGGTATAATTCCCATCATCCTTGCCCACTGACCGTATTGTTTGTTGCTTGTGGAAGCTAAAGTTCCTCAATATCAGAAGGAAGTATCTCATTCCACCTGTCACTGAGTTTCAATAAGGCAATGTTTTCTGAAGGGCTACCTTCTGCCACATTATTCTGACTCTTTACCAAACCCACATAAGGCCTCCCTTCACTTTTGGATAACTGCACCATGAACTGAATAATGCTTTTTCAAAGAATTCATTTAATAATTTTCTTCGGTACATGAAGCAGAGGATTCAAATGAAATCCTTCAAGACCCTTTCAAGAATTTATGCAATCTCAAGGCAAAGTTACTGCTAGTCTACTAAATTTAATTGTAGAACCATATTCACCATAGACTTACTATGTAGTTTGTTTTAAAGAATATATTTGTGAATCTAGCAGGGCAACAAATCCTGACCATTTTGAGAAAACACACTGGAAGTTCCTAGCTTTGGATCTGAAGGCATGAAATAAACCATTCTACTTTTCAGGACTCTGTAGAACTTTAGGACTGGTATAAATACTGGATGGATGGAACAGTCAGCTCTTTCACAAAGTCAAAACAGTACAGGAGATATACTGTAGTAAACCTGAAGCAGTTTTAAAGTACAGCTGAGAGCCAAGGTACAGCCAAATCATCTTGCCTTAAATGTATTGTAATATTAAATATTACAATTGTTGAGAACTGTTTATAGTATTTGCAGGACTGATGTTGCTTTTTGTCTTTAATGCACTGTTAATCTTGAACAAAGTTCCTGTTCCTCTGTTTTTTATATATTAAACATTTCCAACACAAAGTAGAGTGTTTTGAAAGAAGAAAGGATTTTTGTTTTTGTTGTTTTCAATTTCTCCTACAAGTTAGATTGACTTTTCTATGGAAATCTCTGCAAAGGCATCCAAGACAGTTTCATGAAAAGAAAAAAAAAGGCATCCTAATTTAATTTCATTTGTTCTCTTATCAATGTCAACATACCCACAGATAAACTTATCCAATATGGATTTTGATCATGCACATTAATCTACAAAGTTTGCAATCATCATCATCATCGTCATCATCATCGTCATCTTTAAATCTAAAAAGATTGCCTTTGCATTCATCCATTCTTTGCTAAAGACACATTCCTGTGACTTCAAGAACCCAATAAGCTGCCAAGAAAATGACTTTAGTCCGCTTTATACAAATTACAGAAGCAGTGAATGTATTTCTGGACAGAACTTGAGATATGTATATGATGGACCATGTGTTTAGGTCTGTATGTGGGAAGGGCTGAGTTGTTTAGCATATACAGAATCAATATAACAGGAAGAACATTTGGGAAAGTTCATTACAGATCTGTGTTGCAACACCATACACTCCACTCTGTGGGATGTACTATTTTTATTATTGGACATCTATGGCTGAAAGACATGTTTGAAAGAGTACTGGTTGGACGCATATGCCAGATCAAGATGAATTCAGACATGTTCAGGTCATAAGTTCAGACAGGATTAGGCATGAAAACCTGATGCTGATGGGCTTAGAATAATCCTTTCAAAAATTGCAAGTCGTGAGGACTCCTGAAAACAATAGCAGGCAAAATTGCTCATGAGATACAATCAGAACCCCTACCGTGAGCATATGTTAGAGTTTTCCCATTCACAAATCCTGAACAAAACATTAAGAGATTGTCAGGACTCCAATCCACGTTTTGTCACCTAAAGTTAAGGCAATCAGCCCATTCCAGACTTGTGTCAGTTTTGTGAGAAAACCATTGCCACTTTGTCCATGCAACCTCCTTCAGAATAGGAAATAGAGTATAAAAACTCCAACCCAACTAATTTATAGTATTTTGGATGTAGAACATGGCTCTCAGTTCTCTGTTCCTCTGTACTACCCTCAGGTGTGCTGTCTGAGCCACCCCACTTCAACTTTCTGTTTCAAGATTTGTAATTATCACCCTTTCCATCCTATTTTGCTCTGTCTTATCTTTCTTGCTTCATTTTCTGATAGCCTTGCATGGTTCTTGAGAGTGTTTGATTTCTTGTGTGTTTGTTATTTCAAAATAGAACATTCTTTTAACTTTTAACTGGAGTCATCTCTGCAGTTAGTACTGGTATACGCAAGTGAAAAGATCCTGCTGTTACCGTCCTCTTGCAGGTCTCCTTTGAGCTATAATCCCCCCCCCCCGATTTCAAAGGAAACATTGGCAGTGCGGGTGGACCCCAAGGTCCTCTGCCTTTTAGAGTAAAACCTATGTTTTACAGGAAATTATTTCCATAAGATTTTATATCCAATGGCCTGTTTTCTACTGTTATATTTAAATTCCTGAATTACAACTCATGCCTGTTTATTTTTAATGTATAGCAGCCTGAATTTTTGTGCCTTGTCATAATAGATGTTAGCAGATAGAATGATCAGTCAGGTGTGCACATCAGGTTGATTCACAGCTGGATGCCAAATCTTATGTGAATGTTTAAGAATAGTTAGAATTTTGTCTGGTTCAGTTGGATGAGATCTTTCAAGCTTTTCATGAATTCAATGGAAAGGATGTGAGCTGCTTGTCCCTCCCCCCCTTTTTTTTCAAAGTGTAAATGTGAAAGAAAGTGATACTGACATATTTTCCCAGGCTGTTGGATGTTGGCTCTTAAAAGTCTGAAATTTCTTTATATATTCAGCAATACCACAGGCAGAATTAGGGTTGATACCCTTTTTTATCCAGTAGGTTCCTCATCTTTCAGAGCTACATGGCAAGCAGATAAAACATAGTTTTTTCTATGCTAAGAATCACTTTATTAATTGCATATGGCAAAGCAGATTGTTAAGAATATTATTTGGCTTGTCTTTTGCTTTTTTATAAGGAAACATCAGAATTCACAATTTTTTCCATAAATTTAATGAAAAGAATGGGAGTTCAAAAGTTCAGATATGAGAGAAAGCTAAATGAACAGAGTTATCAATTCCATTTAGTGTTCTGAATTTTAAAGCCTTGTTACTGTATTAGTACAGATTTTCTGTAAAAAATCTGCTCTTGCAATTTGTGCTTGTATTTGGTTTAGTGTGCTGTTTGTTACTTGCAAACCATGTCACTAAAGTGTTCTGATGAATCAGGATAGAAATGTATGTAAAGAAGTAAACAAATAAACAAGCTAAGTATACAAAGTCCCTAATGGGCTATTGCACATTGCCGGGAAGGCATTTGGCACAGCAGGTCACTTATTGTGCAGAAAAGAAACGTTAGAAGTGTCTGTTCATTCTTGTAAAATCAGAAGCATGAAAATGTGTTTTTAAACGACTTTCAGACTTTTGTTTAAGTGTACCAGAACAGAACTTCTTTTCAGAATAAAGATCTGGTTTTGACGATCAACTGAATTCTTCCAAAGGTATGTGTCTAAGCCAGAATATATGTATATGTATGTGTGTGTGTGTGTGTGTGTGTGTGTGTGTGTGTGTGTTCTGAATAGTAGCTGCATAGGCAGTTTCTCGGGTAGGTGTAGGTTAATGAGGCTGGATCTAGAAAGTGACGGGCAGAGTGTCTGCGCTAAAATTTTATACCACTCTAGTGACTGAGGCACACATCTATGAGATGGCATTAATGGCTTTGGCCATCTAATTTATGTGAGGAAGTTTCAAAAGATCCCCATGCTTCAAAGAAAGACCTCCAGGCGTGCATAATATACATTGATGCCATCAAATAAAGTGGATTTCAGAGTGAGCTTGCCCTCTTCTAATTTTTCACACTTGGCTCATATTCAGAGCAGTAACTTCAACACATTTAGGATGATATGGTTGACAGGAAACTACTTAACAAAATGGTGCTCTTTTATTTAATCAAGAGAAAGTGTATAATCGAGAGATTGCTTAACAGTGCAGTCCTGTGCTTGTTCACTCAGAAGTAACTCCAGCTACAATTTAATAGTCCTTATTCCCTAGCACAGGGGTGAAAATGTATAGTTCTTCAGGTATCTTTGGAATCTGTCTCCCATCAGCCCCAGGCAACATAGCCAATAATGAGGGATGATTGGAATTGCAGATCAATAAAATCAAGAGGTTCACAGGTTGCCCTGCATGCTTATAATTGCAGCCAAAGATATCTTAGTTTGGTCTACTGTTTCTTCCTTGCACAGGAGCAATAGTTAAATCTCCATACAAGAATAAGGAATGTAGATGGCTTAACTGCATGGAATCGGCACAACCATGCAAGGTCTCATGGCCTTTTGCTTTTCATGTTTACTCAGGAGATTATCCTACTGTTTTTTATTGCATTTTCTCCCCAGTACACAGACAGAGTCTAAGAGAGCAGAAACGGGCAGGAGGAGGATTATGAAAATTTAGTCATTATCTGATCCATGGTGGCAGAACAGGCACTCACCTTACAAACGTGCAAAAAGTTGCATGCCAAAAATATGACTGTTGGGTTGAAAATCACAGACAGAAAGTGGTACTAATGTGTTCTTATCTGAATTAAAGGTTCTGGTGATGACATTCAAAGCCTTAAATCACCTGTGACCTAAAAGCATGGCATTTCAGTAAAGCCTTTTGGACCTAATTAATTTTCTACAAACCAACATATATGTGTAGTTTTAAATGGTTTTCAGCTGTTTTAACTGGTTTTAAACTGTCTTTCTGTAATTTGTAAGTTGTTCAAAAGGCTTTTTAGTGTGTTGTGTCAAGATTTAAGCCATATTTTCTCCAGGTAAACTGAGGTGTAGAATACGTTGTTGTAGGTTTTCTGGGTTTTGAGGCTATGCTCTATTAGTATTTTCTCCTGACATTTTGCCTGCATCTGTGGCTGGTATCTTCAGAGGATATGGTGGCATGGAAGTGAAACAGAGTATATATACTTGTGTAGTCCCCTGGGTGAGTGGGAGCAATTTGCATGTGTTACAGTTGGCCTATTGTTAAATGGGATATCCCCCAGGCTTGTATTGTTAGTCAGGGGATATACATAACAGTGCATTAAGTACATTAGCAGCCCATTGTGTTGTTCACAGAATCATAGAATCATAGAAATGTAGAGTTGGAAGAGACCACATGGGCCATCCAGTCCAACCCCCTGCCATGCAGGAATACTCTCAAAGCACTCCCAACAGATGGCCATCCAGCCTCTGCTTAAAAACCTCCAAGCAAGGAGACTCCACCACACTCCGAGGCAGCATATTCCACTGCCGGACAGCCCTGACTGTCAGGAAGTTCTTCCTGAGGTTCAGGTGGAATCTCCTTTCCTGCAGCTTGAATCCATTGCTCCTTGTCCTGGTCTCTGGAGCAGCAGAAAACAAGCCCTCTCCTTCCTCTACATGGCATCCCTTCAAATATTGAAACATGGCTATCATGTCCCCTCTTAACCTTCTCTTCTGCAGACTAAACATACCCAGCTCTCTAAGTCTATCCTCATAGGGCATGGCTTCCAGACCCCTCACCATTTTGGTTGCCCTCCTCTGGACCTGCTCCAGCCTGACCATGTCCTTCTTGAATTGGGATGCTGAGAACTGGACACAGTATTCAAGATGAGGTCTAACCAAAGCAGAGTAGAGTGGTACCAGTACCTCCCTTGATCTAGACACCATACTTCCATTGATGTAGCCGAGAATTGCATTGGCTTTCTTGGCTGCTGCATCACACTGCTGACTCATGTTCAGCTTGTGGTCTATTAAGACTCCTAGATCTGTTTCACACGTACTGCTATTCAGCCATGTGTTCCCCGTCCTATATTACTGTATTCCATTTTTTCTACCTAAGCGTAGGACCTTACACTTCTCTCTGTTGAATTTCATTTTGTTAGCCTTGACCCAGCTCTCCAATCTGTCCAGGTCATTTTGAATTTTGATCCTGTCTTCTGGCATATTAGTTCCCTGTAGAGGGACCTCCAGAGCCTGGGTGGTGTTTATTGGCATGTTTTTGAGTCTTGATTTTAATGTTCTTTAGCACTGGTAGCCAAATTTTGTTTACTTTCTGAGTTTCTTCTTTCCTGTTGAAATTGCCCATGTGTTTATGGATTTCGATGGCCTCTCTATGCAGTCTGACATAGTAGTTGTCAGAATGATCCAGAATTTCTGTGCTTTCGAAAAGCATTCTGTGTCCAGGTTGGTTTATAACATGTTCTGCTACTGCTAATTTTTCTGGCTGGATCAGTGTGCAGTATCTTTTGTGTTCTTTGATTCATGTTTGGATGCTGCATTTTGTAGTCCTTATGTAGACCTGCCTACAACAGCAAGATATGCAGTAAAAATTCCAGCAGAAGTTGGAGGATCCTTCTTGTCTTTTGCTGAACATAGCATTTGTTGAATTTTCTTGGTCAGTCTATAGATTGTTTGGAGGTCATGTTTCTTCATCAGTTTCCCTATACGGTCAGTGACCCCTTAGATGTGTAGAATATTTGGTCCTTCACATGTTTTGACCTACAATTGCTATCAGCCCCACCCAGCATGGCCAATGACAAGGGACTGTGGGAGCTGTAGTTAGTGATATGGAGGACTAAAGATTCCCTAATTCTAAGTTTAACAGATCTCAGGAAACAGAGCTAGAAAGACATTTCCTGGAGACTTCAAAAGTCTGCTGCCTATCACGGCTGAGATTACCAAACTAGATGAACTGACTTCATCTATTAGACTTGCCAAGTAAGCAGTTGTACTTCTTGAGATGTCAAAGAACAGACATTAAGACTGACAGCTAATGATCTTTTATTTTCAGCTACCATTGTTCCGAAAATACTTGCAGTAAAGCTTTGATCCACTTCAAAGGCACTGTTTACATCAGTTCTACTTCAATAGTTTTGTTGCTGCTATCATCAGTTTTTAGATGCCAAACATATATTCTGAAGGAATAAAGATGTGGCATCTCCTGAATTCTTGCCATATGGAAAATATTGACAGATGTGTTACTTACTCCCACTGGCAATACATACCTTGCAGATTCACTCAATAATCACATTTTCACTTGAGCAGAATTTTAATATCATAACAAAAAAGGAAGAACAACAAAGGAAAAAGTGTTTCTCTGTGCTATCAAACCAGCTGAGGAATGTAGAACATGGGGAAAAACTGAATAAGAATCATACGGATTTAGACAAATGGCTTATCAGTATTCAGAGTGAGTGATGAACAACTGAGAGTGTTGTAGCATGTTAAAAACCACCAACTTTAATACAGCATCAGCTTTCTACTACTAGTGTCCACATTGTCAGATATATGAAGTGTTATCTTCCATTGGCAGCAGGTTTGAAATGGCACAGATGTACCAAAAAGCAAAAGTATATAAATTAATCTTGTATTAGAGAATAATAAGCACACTGACAGTGAACAGTTCAGCTATTATGCTGTTCATGCTTATGCCTGAGCTTCAACCTAACCTCTTGTATGTGGTATTATTCATTCCAGAAAGTTGTGAATGCAGTAGGCTTAGAGACACTGGTTGCCATTCTCTTTTCTTTTCTTCATATTACTCTGAAACAAATAGGATTGTCAGACTGAAATTGATGAAGGCTCCTGTACTTTTTACAGCTGTGTAGAGGAGGGATTTTCAGAGAAGTGTTACTTTGTCACACAACCAGGTAACAAACAACTCCTGCTGAAATTTCCTCTTCCTACACAACCACAAGTTACAAGAGCCCTCTTCAGAGTTCACTCTGACAGCCCTAGAAATGGGAGTAGGAAACATACGGTCTGTCAGATACATGGTTTGAATATAGTTCCCATTATCCTTAACTACTGGATATGTTGTCCAGCATTGATAGGAATTCTGGTATACCGTCTGTAAGGCCACACTGTAAATATTTTTTCAGCTTCTTATGTGGCTAATCTTGTATCAGTGAAACTTTTTACTAGTGCATCCAGGCATCCAAACATCATCCCAACTTTGTCCTTACTCTACTTAGCAAGCTATACCCCCACCACTTCTGTTTTCTCTTGCTCTGTCATTGATATTAGTAATAGAAAAGGAACAATATCATAGCTCTGTGTTAGGTGGAGTTGCCAGGTGAAGAAAACAGGACAGGAGTTCTGTACCTTTAACTGTTTCATAAAAGAAGGGATTTCAACAAGTACAGTTTGCTATCTGCTGAAATTCCCTCTTCTGCACAACTGTTAAAGGTGAAGGAACCTTGTCATGTTTTTGATTTGGTAATCCTAGTGCTAAGGATGGTGTATTAACCAATCTTTCTTTCTGTAAAATTCTGGTGGTGGTGGTGGTGGTGGTGGAGGAGGAGGAGATCCTGCTACTGCTATTTTAAACTGTTTTTGTCATCATTTTCTGTGTTTCAAAGCTGGGAAATATGGTTTTGGAAGCTCTGTTTTGGAAAATAACAACTTAAATTCCCCAGAGAAATGCACATAAACAGATATACATAAATATGTAAATAAACACATTGGTTAGTCTTCAAGACTTGTAGTATTTTTTGTGTACTTAGATGTATCTTGTTATATTAAGAAAGTCATGTTGTCATCTTATTTAATTGACTTCCTTCTGAAAGCTTTTTGTTCTCCCTTACCATAAATCAGAAATTCCCATCCCAGCACTCTCCAGATGTTTCAGGCTATGAGTCTCATCACCTCCAAAAGTAGCTTGGTGTTACAGTTCCAGGATGCTGTGATGTATTGATTAAGTTTTGCTCCCAGAGCAGAAATTGCATTTTGGAATACAGGAACATAGCTACAAGGAGGGGAAATTAGGGGTATTCCTCCCTCTTAAGAATTCTGCCCTTCAGTGGAATATTCTTACACTTAACAAAGTACTAAAACTGCAGTAACTTAAAACTTCAGTTCAGCATTTTGAAGTAGATTTTAGTTATCTTAAGAAGAAGGACAGACAAAGCTATCAAGAAAATACGAATGCAGCAAATATCGGAATTCTAGGTGTGAGAGATTTTCAGTGATATCACTCTGCAGTTTTAGAAATTCGGGGGCTAAAGGAAAATGTAATTGGAACGATGAATTCTCATTTGGATGGGCAATGACAAAATTCATCCTAGCCTTTTAAATACACCCCTGTTGAATTACAGACTCTAGAGATGCTACAGATCTACCAACAGAGCCAGCTTCTATCTCCTCCCAATCCCTGCCCTATGGCCAGCAGAAGAAACAATGATGCAAAATAAACTAAAACTGTGCGTGACAGATTTCAGGGTTCAGATTTGCTGGCACAGAATTTGGGCTACTCTGAAAAAGAAAAGTCACCATTCTGTTATATTTATCAATAACACAGGTGAAAATCAGATGAGTTTAATTCCATTTCAGTTTGTCCTATGAGCTAATTCATTCCCCATCTTTAAAGGCATATGAGATGATCATTACGAAAACACATTAATGTTTCACATTTTAATCACTCAATAGGCAAGATACAATAGTTAAAAAGTGTGTCATTGTAGAATTTTAAATTAAATTTCATGGTTTTTCTTCTGCTAGTTCAGCCAAGGAACAACTATGTCTAATGGGAATTTATTCTAGAAGATATAATTTTCACCTGTACAGTTTGTTACCTATAATTTCACTCTAACAGTTAGGTGGAAAAAAAGTTGCCTGAGTTTTTCTGTGGCTGCTTGATTACTTTCCTGATGTTCTAAGATTTCAGTCTAGTATTCTGTTTAATGAGAAACCTCCTTCTGTATAGAACATTCATCATCATCATCATCATCATCATCATCATCATCATCATCATTCCCATGGTTTACAGTTATTTATTTCCTGCCTGGTCTAAAAGTACGCACCTCTCCAGCATATTCAGAACCAGATCATATAACAGATTGATTTGTAAATAAATTTCCTGAAGCTGTGTAATGTCACACCTAAGGTTTAAATGATTTGGTTGGGAAGTAAAGTGAGAGGAAAGACAAAATGTGGAGATACAAAATGAGTGCCACTTATCTGAAACATGAAGAAACAGAAATGTATCTTGAGGTTCTATGAAGGTTGCAAGAAAAGATTTATTTAAGTTAGAAATCTTCAGATGATTTTACCTGTAACAAAAGCATGTGATAAGTGATTCATGTATATTCTTAGAACAACTCTGTGAACTCTCCAGTCAAGAAGGAAGTGCACAGTTCAAGTTTATCTAGGGTTGCCTCCTAAAAGGTATGGTACTTACCCTGCAAGCTAGTCGAACCTTATTTAGGCAGGCCAAGCAGTTTCTTTAGCAGAAATAATGTTTCACCCAACAATTCTTTTCACCTAGCAGGCTTGACTTCCCAATTTCTTTTTCCCGTGTAGTACAGATACTGTGGCATAGTAGTTTGACAGCTGGACTGAGAACCTGATTCACATTGCCACTCAGTCATGGAAACTTACAGGGTGACCTTGATCTAGCCTATCTCAACCTAAAAGTAAGGCAATGACAAACCTCTTCTGAATAAATATTGCCAGGAAAACCCATGATAGACATGCCATATGCTGCAGTCAGTTTGAAGGCACATGGCAACAACAAGAAACTTTCCACATGTGGTATACTGTTCCTTTAGGAGAATAATAGGTTGGATGATGGCTGGTCTTGTACAAGTGGACTATTGCAAATCATGCCTAATTGGCTGAGAAAAAGAAGATCAGTAAACTCCTTGTTAATTGCTGATAATAGATGATCAGTGAACAATCAATCCCGATAAGTAGAGATGAACAGATAGGAGGAACTTCAGATAGTATAAAAGCAAGTCTGAAAGAAAGAAGGCAAGGAGTTTACAGCTGCTTCCACTGTTGCAGCTGTGGCTGTTTCTAATTACTGCAGCTATGGCTGTTTCTATACACTGGTTTCTAAACAGTAAGATACATACTGTTTGGAAACCCCCATTGATTTGAAAAGTTTCAGCTCAAGTGATGATCAGGATAGAGTGGAAGAAACATATCTTACTGATTTTAAAATAGTTCCACTAGCTACCCAGTCTTTGTCTAAGTACAATCTGAAGTACTCATTTTAAAGTCCTAAATGGCATGGGACCCAGGTTGTTGTTGTTGTTGTTGTTGTTGTTGTTGTTGTTTTGTGCCTTCAAGTATTTTCAGACTTACGGCAACTCTAAGGTGACCCAATTACACAGTTTTCTTGGGCTGAGAGTGTGTGACAAGTGTGTGTGTGTGTGTTCAACACTCAAACCACTAGATGATGCTGGCTACCCAAAGCAAAAGAATTCATTTCTATGGCCATGAGATAAGAGATAACACAAAACAGAGCCTTTTCAGTTGTGGCACCCTGGTATTTTTCTGCTTTCTGTCTACCTTAAATGCACCAACACTTCAATCTATTCTGCACAAGCACCAGCAATCATTTATCAAGTGATCCTTGATCAAATGTGTATCTGTGGCTAACTAGCCCTCTTTTATAAAGTAAAAGCTAAGTGGAATTTAACTTTATTTCCTCGCGTTATCAGAAAATAAAAGAAAGAAGCATAGTGGTAAAAAAAATCTACTCACCACTTATCAATGTCAGAAAGAGATGGTTGATACTTACAGCATTGCTCTCCTTCTTCAATAGCTACTTGCTTGTCTCATCAGTGTCTGGCAACCTATATGGATTTTGTCATTTCTTAAACCACTAGGAAAACCAGTGTGATAACTAGATAAATAACGAAATCAACTTCAAATATATGTAACTATTTGGAATTTGCTTCTTTGTGCACAATCAATCATGATTCAATTTAGTGAATGATTATTAGAATAGAATAATCAATCTAATGTATCATTACACAAAAATAGAAAGGGAAGTAGATTTTAGTTCATGTCATTTTTAAAATAAAAAATTACCTAAATTCACAAAATTTCTTCATTGTTGGGATAGAAAGAGCTAAAATATGGAAGAAGCCAAAAATGACTATTTCATCCACCTAGCCTAGGACTTAGAGTGCTTAACTTGAGTTTAGTTTTGAATCTCTGCAAATGCATCCATGATATAGCTGAATTAAGATTCCCTCTCTTTCCTTGAAAGGGCTTCTAAACTTTGGCACCCATCTTGCAAACAGGTACAACATGTCCTCTTTGTGCTGAGAATAGTTTTACTATTTTTGGACAAAAACAAATTGTCAATGACAAATTCCAAGATAGTAAAAACTTGAGGTTTAAAAATTCAGTGGGGATAAAAGTGAAAATGACAGATCTTCCATTATCTACTAGAAGAAAACGATTGGAGGACCACAGGTTTTCTGGTATGACATTGCTACTATACTCTCATTTTTCTCCCTATTTTTCAGAATAACTGATTTGTTGAATCTCTAATGCAATACTCCACTCTTTAAGAAAAGGGAATGTTTTTATGATTCTCAGAGGACCTACCTGAGCTCTTGTAGGAAGAATATTTTATTTCTCCTCGTTCATAATTTACTTTTATGAGTGCAATGATGAGTAACATAAAATGAACCTTTTGCAGGAGATGTCTAGTAAAGATTTCCATAAAATGTCTTCCTACAAACATTATCTCATGAGTCAGTCACTAAGGAAACAGTTCTTCCTCTCATCCATTCCTCACTCACAATCCTAAAAATTCTATTTGGTAATGAATCCTACTGAAGTAAATTGAAGTGACATTTGAGTGAGCAAATATCCACTTAAGCCTAGCTAGGTTTGGTGTTATGATCTTTATCTACTAAATTCAATGCCAGCAACTTTAAAATTAGGATGCCTTGTTCATGGCCAACTTATTTAATAGCTTGAAGGAGAGCAGTGAAAGGCATTCCACTAATAAGGATGTAAATCTTTTTGAAGGGAACAACAAGTAGATTTTGTAATTTTCTTCTCAAATTTGTAAGTCTTAAAAACTGTGCAGTTTGTGAAGAGTATTCGTATTTCAAGACTTATTTTGAGCAAAGTTTGCATATGGCTATTTTGCATGGGAAACATTTTTTTCTTTGTAAAAATATTATTTTCAGGACAGAAAATGCTGCATTCTGCACAGAACAACTACATTTGGATTTGGTAAAGAACGGGTCACAACCATAGCATTTATTTCACAGGACACAGCATTTTCTCTTCAGAAAATAATATTTATGTTCAGAAAATTCTGTTTCTTGCACAAAAGTTGTTTCCTATGCAGAAAATGTTGTTTTCTGTGCAAAACAATCACATGCGAAATTTGCATTCAGTGACTCCCAAACTGTGAGGATTACTTCCGTCCAAGATTCTTATCATTAAGGTTTCTCAGTACACAAGAAACCCATTTTTCAACTATGGCCATTTCTGCACTACATTGTTTTAGTGCTATTATTCAGTTTTCAATATCCTATGGAATCCTAGGAATTGCAGTTTAGGGAGGGGCATCTTTGGCTTCAGTAAACTGCAAACCCCAGAACTTCACAGGGTGTTGAAAGTCAAATAACAGCACTGTAACAGGGCAGTGTGGAAATGGCCTATATTTCAAATAACTGCAATTTTGGGCCCTATCCTGCCACTGTCCAAATCAAGGATTATAGTGCTGTAACCCAGGCTAGTTATTTTAGCACATGAGAGGGCTGATTTAATTTCAATCAAATTGATATGAACCATGATTTATTTATTTTTTCTCTAAAGGACTCAATTTGAATAATTTAAACCACAACTAAATATTTAGTCATTAAGATTCTAGTTAATCATCATTTTTAAGTAGAAGTACTGTTACCATGTCATACAGCCCCCCCCCCATGATGCAGTATAATTAGAAATGAACATTATTTAATTGGCACAAAATATAAATCACACATTTATGGCTGAAAAGCCATACTAGCAAAGAGGACTGGCTGTATATATGCTGAATTAGGTCAGAGGGGACCTCAAGGCATGGCCAGGTCATAGGTTCACTGAAGATTAGTCAGAGAAGATGATCCTCTCAATAGCCCAAACCTAGAAAATGATAGCCACTGAAACTCCCAGACAATGCAACATTGACCAACATCTTGTAGCTTCCTTTCTGTTGAATTTCCCCTTTTGTTTCCTCACCTACCCAGACATTAAGAAGCTACCACAACTCCCATCAACGCTTTGTCACCTAATGCTAAAATAATTAGCTAGCTCCAGCCCCCATTGTTTCCTCTGCCGGAGAGCCATTAACACCTTCTCCTTCAGGACAGGAAAAGGGTATTTAAAACCTGGCTCAGACCCTGACTTTTTGCTAGCACTTGGGAGTCACAGTGCACCCCAAACTCTTGTTGCTCCATGCTGCCCTCAGACTCTCATGTTTGAGCCATTTTGCATAAATCCTACAAAAATTCCTGGGGTAACTCCTGCACTTTCCTTAATAACTGGCCAGAGAATGCAGCAGCAACTCCAGAAATTTCTGTTGGCCTCTGAAGAAGGCCAAGCAATTTATAAACAGGCCAAAACACATTGGGCTTTTTTTAAAAAAAGAATAAAACTGGTCCATTTAAAAGAACATGGACCCTAGTCTCCTCTTTTTCTGCTGCTTTATAATTTAGCCACATGGAAAGCAATCACTTGCAAAGTTCCACCAGGATTTTAATAACTTCCAGTCTACCATCAACCTGAGTCTACAACAACCCACACAATGTAATAACTTTCTTGACAACACTGTGCAACTGCACAATGGATGTCTAAGCACTACACTCTTATCAAAAGCCCACTGAATCTTACTAATATGTTCATGACTTCAGTTTCTATCTAGAACACACACACACACACACCAAATTTGTTGTTTATAGCTAAGTTTTCCAATACATCTGCGTGTGCTCAGACTCACAAAACAGAATTTCAAAACCTGGATTTACAACAGACATTTCTCAAAGCACTATATTCACCTAAGGAGGTGAGGAAACAAACTGATAAAGCAAGACTGACACTGAGGAACTATCTACTACAAGACAGACCAAAAGCATAAAATGACAGAACATCTGCGTAGTCACCTACAGCCCCCAGATGACACGACTCAAACACATCATCAATGTGCTGCAACCAACTGTGGAGACAAACAGAACCCTCTCACAAGCTCTGGGAGGCAGACATTTTTTAGCCTACAGACAGTCTCCAATGCTCTAACAGCTACTCACTTAAAACAGGACACGTAACATGGGTGGTAATACAGCGGAAAAAACCCTGCCACAAACCCAAATGAGAATTCTGTCTCCACTTCTCCTCCGGAAGCAATATTGTAGGAGCCAATAACATCACTCACAACCTCAAAGATGCATTACTTTTTCTCCCTCCACTGTGATATGTGCTACCCTATGCCATCAATGTCTCTCTACACTTTACATTGGCCAAACATGATAGCCTTTATATAAGAGGATTAGTGGACATTAATCTAACATTAGAAATTACAATACCCACAAACCAGTTGCAGAACATGTCAACCTTCCTGTACATCCAGTAGTGGATTTACAGGTTACAGTCCATAAACAAGGAATTACAAAGGAAGACTAGAAAGAGAAACTGCTGAATTGAATTATGTTCACAAATTTCAATATATTAGCAGACGTATGAATAAAGCCAATAGTTTCATGGCATACTACATATATTAAAACAGGAATTCTTGCTACTGCACATGTAATAGAAAGAATCTTGTCAGAGAGAGTTTTGGACCCTGGGAAACTGACTTTTTAAAGCAGATGTATTGCTTTCGCACAACAGTACTAATTGACCACTGTGAAGACCTGAAAGACTTGTATTGCCTCACTCAGCCCTTTGAAAATGTAGGGCAAGGAACATGATTTGCATTTTTGGGGATCCTATTACATTCTATGCCATTTCTATAACTGTATAAATATGCTTTACCTGAGGCCTTAATACCATTTGATACTGCATCTGAAGAAGTAGGTTTAGATCTGGAAAAACTAATGCTATTTTTTTTTAAGTTAGTCTTAAAGGTGCTACCATAGTTTTTCTTTTCTATCCTTCCTCCTTTTTTACGATTTATTTGTTTCTTTAATATTTTTAAAGGCAAAGGGGCCCCAGGGGTCCAAATAATTGATCCAAATGTTAGAGAAGCTCTCCTGCTAAGACTGACTCTCTGAGTTAAGGAAAGAAGGAAGCAAGGCAAGCTAACCAACCTCCCTTTTCTATGGTCATTTCTGTACTACACTCTTATGACGTGATTATTCCACTTTCAACATCCTATGGAATCCTGGGATTCCATAGGATGTTGAAAGTGGAAAAATTGTGCCATAAGAGTGTAGTGCAGAAATAGCCTATGTTGGCTGCATACACTTAGGTAATTATGACAGAGGATTTGATTTGATTCGGCTTAGAATGGGCCTAGAAAAACAAATTGGGGGGTCTAAAATTGCCTGGCCCCTCAAATGTATTTCCAGAATGGGGAAGGGATAAAAGTGGGATTTATAACAGGAGATCTGTAGTTTTCTTGCAGAATATTCTCAAACCTTTTCACTGGCCAAACAACAGTTGCCAGATAAACAGACGGACAAGCAGACAGACAACGTTTTAAAAAAATCCTGCAAGGACAGTAAAAATGTTCAAATGATGTAAATTTGTCATGCACCTTTCTTCAAGCATACATACTGGAGGACTACATTGGAAAGTCTCTTCCCAGCTGTGAATGAGAACCAAAATGCACAATGAAAGCACAAAAGGCAGCACCACATTGAACATATTCAACTTTTTCTGCTCACTAGTATTGGTTTTGTTATCACCACTCAAGGTTTACATCTGTGTTTTTAAGGCCCAAAGCCTGATAAATTTTTAAAAGGCGCTGCAACAGTCAGTCACAACACCTTTGAGATGAGAAGATGCTTCCCACATTTAACAGATAAGGAATTCAAGTGGAATGCTCAACATTACAGAAAGCAAGAGTCTTTCCACAGTGGAATTTTCAGTAATATCTCATATTGTACATTTTAAAGCAAAGTTGACAAGTCTAGTCTTCAGTAAAAGAGAGAGATGCGTCCAAGGGTGGGAAGGAGAAAGTCCTGAGCAGCAGGTTAAGTTGCTCAGCTCTTTGAGATAAGATGCTATAAAGTTATGGCTCTATTTCACTATTACATCATGTAAAATACTGTAGCTTGCACAACCGGCTACAACTGAGCAGACTGAAGAGCCTGACTCCAGATTTGAGGACACCAGGTCTAGAGATTGGAGAGAATTTCTTTTCAGCTTGCTTTACACAATAATAATATATTGAAAGGCATACATTTCTTCATATACAGGATGGGGAAAAAAACTTGAATGTTTTGTTTGGTTAATAAAAATATGTTAGAACTAAAATGAGAATTGAACATTGAGTCTCAGGACTCTGATTTTTTTTTAAATGGTTTTAATATACTTTTCATGCTGTTGCTGATTTTGTGCCCCCCCTCAAAAAATAATAATAAAGGTGCCCTGCTTTAGCAGATAGGATAGGATAGCATTGGATAGCATGCCATTCTTTTCTTGCTGGGTACATCTGAATGTATTAGGGGCAGGCACTGACAGCAAGGTTTAGCTTCATTGATTCAGAAAACAGCCTGATTTGGCTTGAGCTATTTTGGAAGCCAACTGATTCATACAACTGCTGAAGCCAAAGTGAGATTTGGAAATCTAAAGGTCCACAGCTCTTAACTATCGTGGGAAATCTACAAAGGTCTGTAGCTTTCAGTTATGAGAAAGAATTTGGTTGATTTGTAGTAGAAACTGATCATGGAATGAAGTCTTCCGAATTTCCTCTACTTTTTTTCTCTTTGCTAAGTCCCTTTACATTTTTATTTTTAAGGGGGAAGAAAATGTCCACACACACCCCAAAAGAGTCTTGACAGGAATGAAAGAGGTAGGCAGGCACAATTGCTTCTTTTGATGAAATCAATGTTGCTACTTTCGTATTAGTAGGTACAGGGACTTTCTGTACAAGAACATTGTTACTCCACTGGAGAAACCCTATCCCGGTTTTAATATTTTAATATTAAAATATGATTCTGTGTGCCAGAGAGGTCCCTGAAGGGGCACGTAGGCAAGCAGCAATGGTCAAAGATCGAAAACCAGGTCAGGCCAGTAAAATCCCCAGTCACGTAGTCCCAGGAGACCTCAAGATGTGTAAACCCACAATAAACAAAGAGTCTTCAGCCCCGAGATGCTGACTTGAGGGGATTAGTGTGTCTACCCCAAGTTGAGCAAATATTCCATCAGGCAAGGACCATTTACATGAAGTCACACCACAAACTAACACAGCCGAAGATCCAGAGACTTTGGCAATACCTTGCAATCCCATCACACAAAGGAAATTACCAGTGTAGAGCTTCATGCCCACTGCAACACCCATTGTTCTCCCCAGGAAAGGATTAGCCCACCAGGTACTTTTTCCCCTACAAATAGTCCCAGTTTTTGAGTGGCTCTTTGGATCACCCCCTGTTACCCCAGTAGACTGTTGCTCCATCCGCTGAGTGATCCCCTCAGCCCTCTCCTTGCTGAGCCCTACTTCTTTGCTGCCTTCTCAGACCCAGGACTTCAGGACAAGGTGCAGTATTACCCCAACAACACCCCTTCAATACTCCCTCTGTCCAATTTCCTCTCTTTTGCTTCTTAATAGCTCTTGGGTGCGTGTGTGCGAGAGTGTGTTGCTGCGTGAGACTTTCCTTCAATAAAATCATTTATTGGACATTTTTGTTTGGTTTTTGGCTTGGCCTGACCCTGTAAAAACTGGGTAAAAAGACCCTACTAGGTTACCCTCCCTCTCGCATTGCTATTGCTTGTGCTCTGGCTAGTTTCCATTCCCCATCACGTGGAGCACACTGAGGTGTCCCCCAAGGGACCCCAGAAATCAGGGTAACAGCATGATCTGTATTTTGAAGGCAACCATAAAAGGACATCTTACACTCCCATTTGGGATATTGTTATAAAAATAATAGACTCAGAAGTCTCTGTGCCCCAAGACAGGGATGTAAATCTTTGATTATTTTATCATCATATTCAATATTCTTTATGAATAATTACTGTAGTTTTGCTACACATATTTGAACATACTGAAGTGTTCAGGAGGAATTATTCTTCAATGATATGCACATTTTTTATTGTGTGTTTGTGTGTGCATGTACAAAAAACTCCATATTTTCTGTGCATAAAACATGTTTCTTGAGCAGAAAATACTGGTACTAGATAGTCAAGGACAGAGACTGTGACAGTGAGTTGGACACCTAAGTATATGTAATTACAAAACAATACTTTTTTAGTGGGCTTGATACTCCTAATGGTGACTAGGAGTGCCTTACTAAGTGGTAGAAATTCTGCTAAGATTTCCAGATAGTATCTGCACCAATGGAGCAGTCTGACTGGGCAGCAGGAAGTAAAGGCATCTGGAGATGAGGGATGTCAAGCTGAGAGAGTAAAGCCCTCATAGAGAGTGCCAAACAAAAGTAATTCTTAAGTACAGAAGTTGATACCTCCAGAGTCTGAGTCTTTGTGCAGGCCCGCAAATCTACATTTTCAGAATAATAATCACAGAGTTCTGCAAGTTCCTCTTGACACTGGAGAACAGAAAAAGAGAAAGACAGACAAATTGTTCATTGTGCTTATAGCTAATTATGCAGCACACTTTCTAGGCAGTCATGTTCTCCCTGATCCTGTCTCATTTCAAAACTGTCCTGGTTATGCTCCCTTACCTAAAAACAATCAATTGTTTGTGTTACTCTGTGCTGGAAATGTGCTTGCAACTCAAAAGCAAACAGTTATGAGTCATTTTGGTATGAGTAGTCCAATAAATAGGTCATAAAGACCTTTGAAGAAGCATTTGTTATCAATTGCAGATTGGTAATTAAATCTATAATAATATGTGAAAGCAAAGTTTATTTGATTTGGTAAATGATAAAATCCACTGACAGTCATAGTTTTGAAGGGAATATCTTCTTACAAGAATGAATATAGTTTTGTGTCACAAGGGAGAGAAATAAAAATTAGGTAAATATTTTCTGTTTATCCAGCAGTATAAAACAAAAGAGGTACAAAAGTCTCAAAAGTTAAATTAGGTTGAGTCTTACAACTCATATGGGAACAGAATTAGTAAAAGAAATGGTCCTGGAAAAATGTAATTAAATTGCAAGCTGTATCCTTTTGGGGAAAATATAAATAGGCAGGATCCCCCAAGTATGTTGTATATGATTATGAATAACAATTTTATTCAATGTTATAATAAAATCATAGCAAATATTCCTGGTACAAACTACATTGAGGTTTACTCAGATTGCTTCTACATCTAGATTTGACAGTTGTCTCTTATCTGAAAGAACAGTTTCATAACATAAAACTGCCTAGCATGCCTTTTAAAAACCGAGGCTCATTTGTACATCACAAAGAAGTGGCTGAGTAGGACTTTGTAGAGGTCACATTCAAATACATATTTTTAAAAATTTGATTGATTTCAGAGTTCCTTATACTTAAAATAGATGTATTGACGTACATTGGGTTTAAGTTACTTATTATTAAGTTCCATTGATTTCAATGGGTCTGCTTTAAATATCGCTTAGAATCCAACCCATCATCTCTTGAAAAATCATATTTCTAATCTGCAGATGCATGAAAGGTAATGGCTAAGTTCTGCTCCTTGTGCTAGTTCAGACCTTTTGAATCAGATCAATTCAAACTGGAATTCATAAAGTTTAACTTCTTCATGTATCATCAGTGTTTAGTTTAATTTCATACAATATGACCCCTCACTAAACTAAACATAGGCCACCAGCCATATGTCACAATCTAGCAGCGACCTTTTCTAGTTTTGCAGTGTCAGGGAAGTAGCAAAAATAATGATTTAGAAAGTCTCTAATAGAAACTTCCGGTCACATGGCGTGCGTGAGCGGTAGCACGGAGTGAAGCTCTGCAACTCCGTACTATCTCCAGCTGGAATCCATCTGCTTTTTTTCCAACAGATAAACGGCTAGACACACCCCCCCAGTAAAGGGGGTGCGGAAGATGCTCAAAGGGGGTCCTGAAACTGGTGTCAAGCTCTTTCTGAAAAGAAAAAGCGGGAGGCGTCAGGGGGGCCGAAGGGCTATGATGGATCCAGCAGGGATGCCGTATATGCGGCACAAGCCACCGCCACCGACTTTTAAAGAAGAAGACACAGTTTGAGACAGTAAGCAACCTGATCTAGTTTTTCTTATTCTGCTGAAACTGCAACAATTCGGGACTAGCAACGGTGAACAGGAGCGGGAATAGAAGTGACCCAGCAGACAGTGCGTACACAATGGTGGACAATTTTTTAGGATGATTTTAACAACTTGAAGACAGACTGTATTTTGCTGAAGTGTAACAGATTTCCCTAGCTGTTTCTTTAAGAAGACATGGTAAAGGACATTTGGTGGAGCCTTATTTGATAATAGAATATAAGTGGAGAGTTTTTGATGATGAGCTTTCTTGTCTGTGTTTTTTTTTTTTCTTTCATTTTTTGTGAAGAGACTGGACTGCGAATACGTCTATCCCTGGTTTAAGCTTAAGTTTCTGCCTTTCTGTTTTCTTCATTTTGAAAATGATTATTGAACTGGAACTTGGAACTTTGGCATTATAAATAGGGTTGTTTGGGACTTTACATCTGTGTTTTGGGGAACATTGGAATTGTGACATGGCTGCAGTGGACTGTGTGTCCTTTTTCTGAAGAGACGGAACACTGATATTTCCTTTTGGATTTTTGGACAGTGAAATTTGGAACTGTGACATTGTCAGATTGTGGACTGAGTATTTAAATTGTGAATTTTGCTTTGTAACTACGACTTTTTTCCATTTGGCTTTGAGAACTATTTGTGGATGTAAAAATATTTACAAGGGAGTTGTTTTGTGGCTGTGCCGGAAAGACAGGAAAGTCAGAGAGACTTTTACCCCCACGCAGCAGAGCAGTTTGGATTTCTGCTATCAACAGCAAAGGAGAAGTTCTCACATGAGGTTTCAATACCTTTGCAAAGTACAATAAATGAAATAATAAAGGAAGGAATACCAGATACCTGGAAAGAAGCTAATGTAGTGCTGATCCCCAAAGAAGGAAGACATTTAAGTGACGTAAAGAATTATAAACCAATATCACTTCTGAATATAGACTACAAGATTTTGCTTCAATCCTAGCAGTGAGACTTAAAAAAGTGCTGTTAGAGGTTATCGATGAAGACCAGAATGGTTTTTTACCTAAAAGATCTTTGAGAAACGATATCAGAATGGTCTTAAATATAATTGAATACTATGAAAAGCGTAATGAACTGAAAATGGCTATGATATTTGTAGATGCGGAGAAAGCTTTTGATATGATTAGTTGGCCATTCATGAAGATGGTGGTTAAACAGATGCAGGCTGGAGAAAAATTTGTCTCATGGATTGAAGCAATTTATAGCCAACAACAAGCTCGATTGGTCATAAATGGTGAAAGAACACAACTGATAGAATTGCATAGAGGGACAAGACAAGGGTGTGCTTTGTCTCCTTTGCTGTTTATCATGACAATGGAAATACTTAACAATGCTATAAGAGAAGACAAAGATATAAAAGGAGTCCAAATTAAGAAATATCAATACAGGCTAAAAGCCTTTGCTGATGACTTAGTTTTGTTTTTGGATGATCCAGGGAGATGTATTGAAGAACTGATTAGAATAGTTCAAGAATATGGAAAATTCTCTGGATTCAAAGTCAATAAGGAAAAAACAGTCTTCTTAACCAAAAATATGACTGAGAGAGAAGAGAAGGAACTAGCACAAATAACAGGATTTAATAGAGGACAAAAGGCAAAGTATCTAGGTATTTGGATAGCCAAAAGAAACAATGAGTCATTTCAAAATAACTATGAAAAAAAAATGAAAAGAAATAACAAAAGATTTGGAAAGTTGGACTTCTATGCATTTGTCAATGATGGGGAGGATAGCTGCAATAAAAATGAATGTCCTTCCAAAAATGAACTTTTTGTTCCAAAATCTTCCTATTATAACAAATACGAGACCTTTTATACAACGGAAGAGGGAATTAACCAAATTTATACGGCAAGGGAAAAAACCCAGGATAAAATGGAGTATTATGACAGATCAGAAAAGTAGAGGTGGAATGGGATTACCTTATTTTCAGATATATTATAAGGCAGCGGTTTTTACTTGGATAAAAGATTGAGTAGATCTACAGGATGTGAGAATCCTGGCGTTGGACGGTGCAGATCTGAGGATGGGGTGGCATGCCTATATGTTTTATGATAAAGCAAAAATAGATAAAGACTTTACACATCATTATATTAGAAAATCACTTTTGAAAATTTGGTATGATTATAAGACTAAAAACATATGGCAGCTCCCCACTTGGGTCTCACCACAAGAAGCATTTTTTGGAAGATGGACTGAAACAGATAAATGGCTGCGATATGATGATATAATAGAGAGATCAATGTTCAATAACCTTAAGATTAAAACAAGAGAAAAATTGGAACAAGAAGGAATAACATTAAGCTGGTTCCCTTACAGACAGTTAACTGAAAGGTTTCAGATGGACTTAAAAACATATGGAATTGAAACAAAAGAGAAAACTGGAGTAATTAAATGCCTGTTTGAAAATCCACCTCATCTACTAGCTCATATATATCAAGAAGTGTTACAGCAGGAAAGGCAAGAAGAAACAGTCATGGCAGTAATGATTTCATGGGCTCAAAATATCGGACATCCAATTCAACTAGATTCTTGTGAACAGAGTTGGAAAAAAACACAAACATTTACAGTAGCCCAGAATCTGAAAGAGAACTATTACAAGCTGTTTTATAGATGGTACATGACACCAGATAAATTAAAAAAAGATTTATAATATAGGTACTGGACTTTGTTGGAAATGTCAGGAAGAGGTCGGTACAATATATCACATGTGGTGGACATGTCCTAAGGCTAAGAAATATTGGAGTGAAATACTTAACAAAATTTGTGCATTAATGAAAGTTCAGTTTGCTAAGATACCGGAATTGTACTTGTTAAATATGACTGATGTACTAGAAGGTACTGGTATAAAGAAGTACTGGAGAATAATACTGCATATGATAACAACAGCTCGTATTGAGTATGCAAAGTTGTGGAAAACTCAGCAAATACCCACAGTAGAACAATGGTGGGGAACACTTATTGAAAACAAAAATGCTGACATGGTCTCTCAGAGATTAAAAGGGAAATCAGACAATGAGATTCAAAAAGAATGGCAAACTGTAATGGGCAATTGCTGGGTACTGTCAGATAGAAATGAGTAAATCATGGTTTAAGATAATTTATGAGGGGGCTACTGGATATATATCATGAAGCTGGAATATGGAGATGGAAATGCAAGAACCAACATATAATATTAGCAGTAAAATGTAGTACAATAATATAAGCATGTTAAGAGATATTGAAAATGAAATCTAGATCAGTGTGGAATATCAAAAATATTTCATGTAAATTTACAGTTACAATTGTTTGTTTTATATTTGAATTTGAATAAAATGATTATTAAAAAAAATAATAAAATAAAATAAAGTCCCTAATAGATGACTGTACAACACACCTCTGAACATAAGTTACTGGGGAAAAAAGCCCTACTTCAGGGCTTATCTGCTTGGCCATTAGGAGAACCTGTTCTGGGACCAGATAGGTTTTTGGTCGCATCCGGAATAGTACTACTTCTATACTACTGGGTGGTAGAGTGAGTTTAGCTTGGTGTATCAGAACGGATACAGACCTCAGCTAATGGCCAAAATCACAGGTCAAGTAAACTGTCATCATTGTCACAAAGTTTAATAACTAAGATCAACAAAGTTCTCAGGACACCGACATCTACAAGCTAATTGAAATCTCTGAAAGATAGCTGTCTGAGGATGAAGAATTTTTCATTGAAACTTATCTATTAGAATCTGTTCCATTTTAGACTTCATGTGTTGTTTTCCACTGGCCACTTTTTAGATTCATTAGGGAAGCACGAATTACTACTGAACAGGTCAGACGTGCTTTCTAACCCATCTTTGCCTAAAGTACACAATGGGGAAATGGGAAAAAATTGAAGGCAGATACTTGTTAACAGAATCTGACTAATTACTTCTTTGTTTCTGGTTGCAGAAAAGGTTTTCTTTACAATGAGCAATACTGGATGAAAAGACCTATTTTCATTACCAGAAATGTATGCTGACATTCCTTTAAAGAGAATTGCAAACAAGTAGCTAAATCACATGTTTCTAAACTATGGTGGTAATTATATTTATGAAAAAAATAATGTTTGACTCTGTTACCACCACCAAAGGCCCAACTATTTTTAATTTCAGGACAAGAAGATAATGCTAAAAATGGCACTCCAGTGCTGAATTCTATTGCCCTCTTCCTTAATGTCATTTTTCTGGCAATGTTTATTTCTGTATTTTTCTACATTCCATACCTCTTTACCAGAGGTAAAAATCAGATAAGGTGATGGTATTGGAAAAGCGTTAACATACTCATGAAAACTGAAGCGGTTTAAACAAGACAGATATTTTGGTGGCAGCCACATAAAAAGTATAGTACTTGATTCTCCCTGATAGGATAGGCATTGTTTTATTGTTATTAATTCATTTTTTGTTCTAATAATTTTCAGAGACGTACAATTTGGTAAGCTAGGGTTGCATAGCTTCTATTACCTGACCTTTGGTTACCTGACCTATGGGTTAACAGCAATAAGCCTGGAAACTTCCTCATTTGGGGAAAAAAAACTGGGGATTTTTCAGTAGTATGTAAGTTAACTGTCTTTCGAGAGAATGTTCAATCTCCTTCAAAGGCAATCTTTTGATTATAAGATCAAAATGTTCCAAATTCAAGGAAGTCCTAAGAAAGAGCCACAATTTTCTTTTTATTCTTTATATTTTCTTTTAAGAAAAGAGGAGAGTATGAGAAAAATAACTAAACAAGGGAACAATGGAAGTGCATTGTAACAATCCAAAAGGTGTTCCTATAGTATTGCTTGTGGCTAAAAATAGACCCAGATTCAGTGTCTAAAATAGAAGTCTACAAATGCTGCTGTATTAAAAGTGCCTGGATGTTGTACTATTAACTTGAAATACCTCCCATTTCAAGATTTCTGCATGGCTGCTGTCACTTCCCTCATCCCCCTAAAATGTCTTCAGCTGACTTGCAACCACTTCTTATCTCTTTTCACCAGCTGCAAGACCTAGCTGAAAGCTTTCTTCTTATAGAATGCTTCAACCTGAGGGATAGGTGCTATTGCTCATAACAGAGAGGCCAAGGTGTCGAGAAAATGACAATGGGATACAAGAGTACTTTGCTGATGAAAATGACGAGATGCAACATGGATGCTTTTCACTGCAATGTGTTCCCTGTGCACCACAGAAGATAGTCACTATTCTCAATTTCTCTAAGGAGCAATACAACTTTTTTTTCTAAGAAACAAATTTTCAATTCAAGCCTCTCCTTGTTGTTTTATCTCCACATTAAAAGGAATGTCTCCTATCTTCTTAAAAATAAGCACACAGAAATATTAGTTTGGGGGGAATGGAAATCTGGTTCATATGTTTTGTCACCTTCCTTCACCTGATGTCTTCCAGATCTGTTGAGTGCAGCACCCACAGTCCCCCAATCTAACTGGATATCCCACAGATTAAAAGGGAAACCTTTAATTGAAATGGAAATCTTTAATGATAAGCGAGAAGCTTTAGTGCTGAATTACAGCTCTTCTGTTCCACATAGTACCATAAAGGCAACTGGTGATGTTTTTCCCAATGGGGTGCTGAATTCACTCTGGAACTGAAATTTGAAGGAGTTATCTAAGGTACTGGATCTATTTTGGGAACAGAATCCAGCACCTTGGCTGGTTTCTTTAAAACTCCAGTTGCCATGTCACTGACATTCAAGACATTATCTTAAGACCATCACAGGTACAGCATTACCTACATCCCTTAATTTGAGCTTCTCAGAAAGACCTGACCAGACACTTCTGCAAGTTGAACAAAGGCTTCACTTGTCTCAGCAAACTAATTCATATGATCTTCACATCCCAATCTCAAAACTTCATGACTGTCAAAATTTTGACCTCTCTCCAGTAGGGGACAATGCTTCTTTCATGGATATCTTCCAACAACTAGCTTCATCCTGTTTCTGAATAGTCACACAACTCTGAGAATACTTACCTGAACTCGTGCAGTGAATATCACCATGAGGGAGGTTAAGCTTTTGATGGTCTCTGTGGTGTGAGACCAGAGGGTGATGTTTGTTTGATGCTAAGCACCAGATCAAGGCATGTGTTAGGGGCAAGTAAGACAGCAAGCATTTGGCTCCCTGCACATGCCATTCAATTTTTAGCATTGCTAGCAGGCAGTCATCAGTGATAGGTTTTCTCATAGCTAAGTGTTTTGTGGGATGGGGGTTCTGTTTTGCTGTTGCATGTTTGTGTGTGTGTGTGTGTGTGTGTGTGAAGTTTAGTGGTTGATTTGCTGGGGATAGGTGATTCACATGTGTTCCTTCAGGATTGATTGTTTGATTGCTTAGGACAGCTGTACGCAGTCGTGGATCAGAGCTAGGCTGCTTGGGAATATTTGTATGGCTGTCTGTGGTGCAGTTTGGGACCTGATCACTGTGCTGGCCAGTCTAGTGTGTGTTTGGTCAGCTAACACAGCTGTTTGCCTTGTAAGGGGCTTTTTGGTTGTTACTGCATAATAGCTGGCTGTACTTGTGGGCAGCCATTCTTTGCTTGCTCATGACATCAGCCATTTTGTGTTGCTGGTTGAGATGATGGCCACTTTGTTTGGACTGTTTAAGATGGAACAATTTTCTGTGGCTTGACTTGCTCTGAGGTTTGACTTGCTGTTGCCCATTTGTGCAGCATGTTTGTTGTCAAAGCAATAACACTTTGGCATTTTTCCTGGCTTCCTTGGGAGTTGTGGGATTGCGTTGGGGGCTAGTCTGGTCTTTATCCCCTCCTCTCCCTCAAAAGTGTTTAGGGTGTGAGTAGCAGCTTATTGTAAGTGACCTCTCTGACTTGATCCATTTTTCTTCCTTAGCAGTTCACTGCCCTCTTAGTTATTGAGGAACAGGCTTTGTTGTTTCAGAGAGCAGGATTGATTGCCCCTGGATCTTATTTTTAGACAATATCGCTGTTTTGGTTATACTAGTTATAGTAGGTCAGTTTTACGTATTACTTCTCTCCCACTACAGCATATAGAAAGGGTTCTGGGGCATCTAAGGGTAAAGGACCAGCTAAAAAGCAGGTTGCTAGGCAATCGGCTAAGCATCCTCTATCTATTACCCATCTTTGAACTAATGATGTGATTGAATTTGCTAAGAGAGTGGCTATTTTTGGCAGAGTTGGGGAAACTAGAGAAGAAGAAAGGAGCCAAGATGGAGTGGCAATGGGTCTCATAGGAACAATTTTAATGCTATGATTCTTTCCCAGCCTTGAGTAAGAATCTACATGGAAATGATGGAGGATCTTTGCCTTCTATAAGGGAGCACGGTACCTTGGCAGCTGCGTTCTTGACTACTATAGTCATGGATGTCATTCCAGGTGGGTCCTATACCAACACTGCTTCATCAGTACCATGCATGGGGGCTAAGACATCTTGTTGGCCTTGAGGGGTGGCATCCATCATCTGTCATGGGAGGAGTTGGCAAATCAATTATGATTTCTCATAATTTACACCTGTGCCAGGGCAGCATAGAGACAGTGTGATTCATGCCTGCATCCCTCCATTTTATTCTTACTTTCTTTTAGTCAAGCAAACATACCTATGGCTGCAGGGCTGGTGACATCTTCTCCTACATTACAAAGCCAAGAGTCTTTTTCCCAGTGGCCTGCCACCACCATACCTGCAACATCTATCATATCTAATTGGTGGTCTATTGCAGGCTGCTTTGTTCAGTTGACTATAGTGCTATCCCCTTTGGTGATGTTACTATGGGTTTAGGGGATCATTTATTTCATGGGACCATAAACAAGACATTGAAGGGGAGTATATGCACATTATTTCACTTCTTCATGGATAAGTGGGAAAAAAATGGTCTGGGAGTTGTTGGATGAGAAGGTGAGGAATAAGGTGTGGAAACTGAAGGTTGAGAGAAATTGAAGGAATTGGTTGTTGGACTTTTCATTTATGCAGGTCTTGTTATTAAAGCCCAGCCAAGGACAGCTTATTCATTTATTAGATACATGGATATTATTCATTGTGCATACTTGGATTTTGTTGGCTTGACATGGTTGAGGTATGATGAGACTCTCAGGATGTGGGTGGCCATGAACCCAGCACTGCACTGGGATCACATACACTTGCAGCTCTGGATGCTTTGATGACACTTGTACACCCTATTCAGGGTGAGCACTCTCACAGTAGGCATTTGGTGCAAAAGCTCCAGTTGGTCAGTTCAGGTAAAAAAATGTCTTTGGGCAGATCAACTCATGCTGGGATTTTGGTGTTCAAGAGTTTTTTTGTAATAAGTGGTTTTGTAAGTTTAAACATGTTTGTTCCTTCTGCTCAGTTTCTCATTCCTTTCATAACTGTTGCAAGTCAAAGGACACAGTCGGACCAAAAGATGCAGCAGGGGGAAAAGAGGGTCAGGAATTCTCTTCATTCCTGCAAAAAGGACCCAGCCCAATTAACCTGGACAGGTTGGAATTTCTTTTGTATTTATATCATAACAGAGAGGTGGCATATTACTTGAATGATGACTTTCAGGAAGACTTCTTTATCCCCTTTGAAGACTGTAGGAAGCCTTTCCTTGCCTGTAATCTTAAGTCCATAAAGGGTTTGGAGCATGTAGTTTGGGATAAGATTGCTAGGGATGTTGTAGAGCACCATGTTGTGTGCCCCTTTTCACCACCTCCTATACCAAAACTTAGGATTTTCCCATGGGGGGGGGTTCCGAAGAAGGCTCCTGGTGAATATAGATTGATTCATGATTTGTCTTACCCCAAAGACTGGGTTGTGTTCAGTTCACTACACATTTTTTGATGAGGCTATATGGCTGACATGATTTGGGTGATCAGTTGGTGAAATGTGATATAAAATCAGCTTTTCACCTATTTCCTTTTCATCCCAGGGATTTTGAGTTGTTAAGAGTTTTACTTTGAGGGAAAATATTATATGGATAGGGCTTTGCCAATGGGATGCTTCATATCATGCTCTGCTTTTGAAGCATTCCGTACCTTTTTGGAGTTATCTTTAACAGCTAGATCTGATCTGAAAAGAGTCATACATTATTTAGATGCCTTTTTAAAAAAAATTTGTTGGTTAGGCTGGGTCTTGGCAATGTTCATTTTTGTTGCAAGAATTTTTTTGCCCTCACAAAGGAGCTAAGTGTTCCATCAGCTCATGAAAAGACAAAGGATCCCATCTGTCCTTTAGTTTTCTTGTTGTTTGTCCCAAGACAAGTTATCAGACTTGTTTGCTAGAATTCTGAGTTTCTAGGTTTCCAGAAGGCAACTCTTAAGGAATATCAGACACTTAGTGATCACCTAAATTTTGTGATCAGGGTACTTGCACCAGGTAGTCTTTTTACACTATTTGTGTGATGTGGCTGTACGTGTAAAATTGCCTCACCACCATATTTGTGTGTCTGGTGCTGTTAAGAGAGATTTGTCAGTTTCACTGGAATTTTTAGACTCTTTCAATGGTGTTTCCTTTTGAAGGAATGAGTTATATCTTAGGGATGCCCTGAAGGTCTCATCTGATGCAGTAGGGTTTATTGGATTCAGAGTTTATTTTGAGGGACCTTGGTGTGCTCAACTACGGCCAGGCTTGTACAAGATTTGACATATTTGGAGTTTTGAGGTGTTGTTGTTTCATGCTAACTCTTTTACTGCGTGCTTTGGAGCATTGCAAATTACTGAGCTTGTGATTTCAATAGAGGGTGATATGTCTGGTAAGGCACTGTAATGTAGGGATATAAATTTGTGGAAGGGGACATGACATTAGATATTAGACATTAGAAAACTGTTTGGGAGAGGAGCACACTTCAATTTGCGCTATTGTTCTGATTTTTCCCTTTCTTGTGTATGTGCCCTCCACCATTATGTGGAAAGATGGAGAGTGCAACCAGATGTCCTGCTTTGTCATGCTAACTTTACTCCTTTCACCGAGTTCCAGTTTTGGTCAATGACACCAAAGATGTTACTACATTTGTGCTTGAGTGGGGTAAAATTTGGCATTCACACTTTTAGGACTGAAGCAGCCTCCACAGTCTCAACAATGGGCCTTCCATCTCAAGATTTTCAACACCTTGGATACTGGAAATCTGCAGTAGTCAAGAGATCTGTGCATCCCGTGAAAGTGTGATTGTAATGTTTGTTCTAGCTTGTTCCTGTTCCTGTGTTTTGTTGTAGATTTTAGGTCCAGTGTGGTATGGTAATGGGTCCTGATCTGTGGACATAGGATGGTCTTCTGGGAGGAGCGTCAGGCCTGAAATTTCTACTTTGGGGTGATGCAGTGAAGTGGTTGGGCAAGAGGGGCCTTCAGTGGAGCAGCCTGTTACCCTTACTGTTTCAGGAGTGCCATGGGCGTCCTCCTGAGATTCTGGCCATTCATCTTGTAGGGAATGACCTGGGTCTGTTAAAGGGCAAGGCCCTTGTTTTACAAGCACCACACAATTTTCATGTTATTAGAAGTCATTGGTCTGGGATTTCTTTATTGTTTTTCTTCAATACTACCCCTTTAAGTGTGGCAGAGTGCCAGAGATCCCAAGCATATTAATCAAAACAGAAGAAGAATGAATAATGAGATTTGTAATTATATGAATAGAGGGTTGGACCATTTTATACTTCATCCTGTTGGTATTTTGGTCTGTGTGTGTGTCAATTGAAGCTCTACTAAGTAGATGGAGTGCACCTGTCTTATCATAGTAACCAGTTGTTTGTGGAAGATTTGAGAGTGGAGGTTAAGGCCATGTTGGTCAGCTCGGTGAGGGAAAGGAACTAAGTGGACGTTAGCCCCCTTTCCTTGGCAGGTAATGGGGCACAAAAAGACTTTGATGATCACCTCTTGGCACCCCTTTGGTGTAGGGTAGGGCCCTGGAACCCCCTCTTTAGGGTCCTGCATCTCAGGGGATTGGTGAAGGAGGCTACCCTTGAGGTTAACCTGGGAATAAGGCTCTCACTTTTAGAGTCCTGAAGCTTTGGTGGTAGTCCCTGGGTTACATTCCAAGGTGCTGGATTGAGGAGCAACCAAAGAAATTTGGATTGCCCCAGAGCTGGGGTGTTATCACCCATAGGAAGGCTGAGGCCTTTGTCACATCGTGACTCTGGCATCAGCTGGACTTGTATCAGTTTGTCCTCCCAACTGTATCTTTCAAGCCAATACAATTTTAAATAGGAGAGGTCAAGATAAAGTGGCCCCTAGTTAACTTAACTTTGTGTCTGTTTTCTTTATTCTGTGGTTGAATATCAAAGCATCTATACTAAATGTGACAAGTAATGTAAATCCTTTCCAGTCAAATAAGCCTACTTCTTATTGTGCAGTTGGTATGTTCTCAGAGATATTCTTCTGGCTACATTCCAAAGAGAAAAAACAATCTAATTATGTGATGGTGCTGTGGGGGCCATTAGATGACTTAAGGTTCTGCAATCTGAGGAACTGGCACTTCAAGGCAATTGAAGATTATACGTACCATGAACTGTACATGAGTCAATTAATAATGTGAAATTCTTCAACTGGAGGAGGGCAGGATTAGTTCTGATGACAGTTTGTTAATTGATTCCCATAGATGTAATGCAGGACACGATGATACTAGAGTCTAATTTTACTGTGGGGGTTGTGCCGAAGACACTGGGTGAATATTTCTTCTTTTGGAGTTCATGTTATATTTCCAGGTTCAAAGTGATGATTTCCATTTAAAGTTCACCCCCATATTTTCTTACATTGAATATATTAATTAAGATGATTCCAAACCACCAGGGACAGAATGCTAATAGCACACTTACTGGGACCTTGTAAATAAGTCCCTCCATTGTAGACAAAAGACTAAGTCAACCAAACACAACCTCTGATGTCCTGGGTATTCTACAATCTGTTCCATGTTAATCACAAAATAATGCAGTCATGTCCATGCTACTCAGAGTCAATTCTCATTGATTTCAATGGACTTACTCCCAGGCCAGTAGGTATAGTATCATAGCATTAATATCCCTATAGTGTTTCCCACTACACTTTTGTCATTGTTGAAGGGCAATGCCAGGGGCACCTTTACTGAAGGCTTGAGGCTTGGCACTGTTTTTTATGCCATTTTGGGATGTGGAGAAAAAATAGTTTACTTTTCTTAGCATATTATTACTATTATTTTTATTTGGAGGGGGAAAATGAAGACTTGTATTTTTATGCTTTATTTATACCTCCATTGTTTTTATTCTTATTGAATTTTATATTTTTTTGCTTACTGTAAAAAACAAACAAACCCAAGAACTTTGTAATAGGTTGAGGTATAAATGGTACAAATAAATCAGTTAAACAGCTATATAAGCAACTGCACAATTCTATATATGTCTATTTGGAAAAGAATTCCCAATTATGATCAATAGGTCTAACTCTGGGGTACGTATTTATAGGACTATAGCCCCAGTAGGTAAAGAAAAATGGAGTCGAATACTTGAGTGCTTGGGTGGTTTACAGTAAGCTGGTTTACAGTAACTCCAGTGCTTGGGAGTTAGATGTTAGTAGGCCTGGAGAGGATTGTGCTCAAGTAGATATTAGACTTCTTGGTTCCAGACATTGCTGCTGGTCTTTCTTCACTTTGTGAAGATGATACATCACTCAGAACATGATCTATAATAAGTTTTTTCATTGGTCTCAAGGTATAGACAACTTTTTTTTCCTTTAGCAGTCAACAACCTTAAGACGTTTCTAAAACAAGATTGACTACTTATGTGGATTAGAGCCCATATGTAGGTTTATCAATAAAAAGAACTATGGAAAATGGAAGAAGGGAATGAAAGAATTATAAATCTTGCTTTTCAGTACTTGAGAAAGACCCCCCCAATATATGTTAAAAAAAATCAGCAAGCAAGTTACCCTCAAACAGCTTTCTGACAGACTTCCTTCTTTGAATTAGCTAGCACTAGATACTACCAGAGATAGGATATTGGGTGAGATAAAAGGTTAGTTTGATTTAGTGTGGCAATTCATTAGAACATAGCTGAATCAGCTCTGCTGGTTTCAGGGACAAAGAACCATTGAAGTTGATCAGGGTTTTTTTTGTGTGTGTGTGCGTGCTAGTTGTAAGTTGTTGGACTATCCTTTCCTGACTCCCTTTAGTTGACAAGTAGTGTGACATTAGACAAGCTAATGGCTGCCACTGTGCATTATTTTTGTTATCCACTAAGAAGTAGTGCCATTCACTTATCTGTGAATTTCTTTTTTAATTTAATTGAAATGTTTTTCCTTCCTTTCATTGCACCTCTCAACAAAGGTTTATATTTAATGAAACCACTAACAAATACTTAGAAATGAGTCATCAATTCATAAACGAAACAACAGCCACTAGCTAACAACCACTTTATCCCACAGTGGTTTGCAGTAAATAAACAGGCAAACAAGAAACTTTCCTAAAAATGGGATGCAGGCTGGCTTGTTCAGACATCTAAGACAAGAAATTCAACAAAGAGGGCACAATTAAGTCTCTGCGGCTTTTACCACCCACATGAATTCATGAGACCTCAGGCAAGGTGCAAAGCTTGGAAAAATAATGCTTTCTGGTCTATGACTCCCAGAACCCACACTAGCAGCCAAATCTCTGGAAGTTGTTGTACAAAAAATAAAATTTCCAAGCTTGGAATCATTTTTGCTTGAAAAGTGGAACTTTTTGGAGCCAATTAAATGTTGAAGATAGGTCATTGCATAAGAACTCAAATTGTTCTCTTGCAATGTCATTAAAACAAATAATTTATAACACAGTATGCCAAATATACAATTTTTCACAGGATATATACTTATGAATATTTATTAAGCATTATAAACTGTATTTGAAAATGTGTATTTTAGGATAAAATACTTTAAGGGTTTCTTTTTTTCTTTGTGGCAAATATTATTATAAATGCCAATTTTGTCTCAAATAAAAATTTAAAATATATTGTTGTTGTTATCCTAAAATATCCTAACACACTCATTTTCAAATTGATTTGATACACTGGAAGAAATGAGGACTGCTTTGATAAATTTGGAAAAAAATGTAAAATCAAAAGAATCAGCCTGCAAATTAGTTCTAGAGACTTGGCTAAGGGCAAGTCATAACCAAATTCACAATGATCCCATATATGAAGCAGCCCAAATTTAAAAGGGAATCCTATTTTAGCCTAATTCAAAATTGTGACCTAAAGCCATCAGTGTGCTAGCAACCAATTACTGGCATCAGAGAATTGTTTTCATTTCTTCTCCTCTTGTAGAGCTCTCTGCTGTCCAAAAATCTGTTCCAGAGTGTTCGTTTACAGCCATTATTCTTCCTGCCCAGTTCTGCTTCCATCAGCAGCAAAACACTACTGGATCTTGGTCTGGAAATTAGCTATTCACTCAGCTAATCTGCAGACTATCTCCTCTGACATATCTTAATTGCATTTGAACCAGGGATGAGCAACTATGACACTCCAGATGGTTGTGGCCTACAACTCCCATCTGTCTTAGCAGACACAACCAATGATAAAGTAGTATGGAAATTAAAGTTTGTCAGCATTTGTAGTCCAACAGTTGTCCACCCCTCTCTTATGGGAAGCAAAATGGGATTCAGGCCACTTTCCATTATCAGATGTGTCATACTAGAAAATACATTTTTGTCACACATTTAGAAAATAAATGTGCATTTCACATTGACTTTCTTCACATAACTACAAAGACAGCTTGTATTTTACTGCAGGAGAGATTAGATTCTTCAAAAAGAAAATGTTCTGTCTCATCCTTATCACTTCTCTGCCACTGAGAATAGAAAAGAAATCTCTTTGATTATTTGATCCAAGCTATCTTTAGCAGATAGAGATAGGATTTCTCACTGACTTTTGGAAAACAGGCAAATTAAGAACATTAAATGGTAAAGGGGGAGGGGGCAATGTTTCTCTACTCTGAAGTAAATGCTGTCAAATTCAGTGGCATCTAACTTCCAGTTATGTTAATATAGAACATCTTGAAATGGGGCAGGGAGGAGAAGGGGGGAAAATATATCATACAGGGCTGTGTGAAATTTCTGCTTAGCAATGGGGTCACCAGCAGCAATTCTGCTTCATTTCAGGGATTTATGTCAAAAGCTTTCCCTGTAACAGCAGGAGTGCTACAAGGATCAGTCTTTTTTCATTATACACACTTCCCCTTGGATTTCTTATTTCTATATCAGGTTTTCAGTATCACATTTATGCAGCTGACACCCAGATTTTTCAGAGTTTCAAATGAGTTGACACCACTGTGTGGAAGTCAATGATGGACTGTCTTTCTTGTATTTCTTCATGGATGCCAACATACCATCTTAAGCTGAACATGGACAAAATGTAGATCTTGGTGTTTCAGCCTGATCAGCTGGCAGCCCTCTTTCATGTCCCCCACTGGATTTATAGGGTTGCACAGTGACTCTCATCTCAGTTGCCAGGAAACTTGGAGTCCTTTTGGAAGACCACCTATCTCTATATCCTTTTATTGGGGCTACAGAAAAGGCATGTAATTCCTTTTCTTCCAAGAATTTCTTCCAAATTCTTCCATCTTTTGAAGATCTGTAGGATCCAGAGGTTCCTGACTGTAGGCACTACCTATCTGCTTGTCCAGGTCCTGGCTATCTCATGCCTGGATTATTGTAACAGTTTACTGTCAGGTTTGCCTTCCTGCTCCCTTCATCTGGTTTTAATTCAGAACAATGCTGTCTAGGTTGTTTTAAATTAGCCAAAATATTCACCTGTTTCTTCTCCCTATAGATCCCTTAACTGGCTACGAGTTTGGGCCAGTGCCCGTTTCAAACTTTTGGTCTTGGTATTTAAGGCCATGTATTCTAACCTCCCTCAGTACCTTGCAGCTCAGCTTGTATGGTATGTTCCTGTAAGGTTATATGCCGGGCAAGCATGGTTTCCTTTGAGTTGATGGCAGAGGAAGAGGTGATATGGCCAGACAAGCAAGTGTAAGGTCAGCAGGATTGTTTTGGCTATGACTTGTATACTGGAGAAGGCCACATGCCGGAACGCTGATTGGGTCACCCCACTTGTTCAGGGGGACAGTGGGACATAAAAAGGCTGGTGTTTGCCTTTACCAGCTGCCAGTCAGGATTGCCTAGCTGGACCTGTCATGCTGCTGACAGTTTACATTTTGTAAGGGGAGATGTTGCCCGTTTATCTTCAGTTATCTTCTGTTATTCTTCCTTGTTTAATTGCTGCTGGAATGTTTTGCCAAGTGCTTTATCTTAGAGTGTGGCAATAAATTCTGCCTCTAAGCCTAACTTAATGAGCATCTGGAATTCTTTCTGCTTCAGTGGGAACCTCTGCAGTGGCAAAGCCTTGCTTCACTGTTCAAACTCTGCACATGCTCAAAGGAGCCAGATCCTGCTAACCCTGACTGTTCCATCCAGGATTTTAAGGTATACAGGCAAAGAATTATTGCCTGTTCCATCAACACACACAACTCTGCTGCAAGCCTTTCAAAGTCTGGCTCCACATTTGTGGAACAGTCTTCCTTTGGACCTCCAGCTGGAGAAGGATCTCACTCATTTTCATAAATGGTTGAAGACCTTCCTCTTTAATTCACCATCTTAAGCCACTGAGTTGTGTTTAAGGTGCTGAGATGGGAAGTGACTGGTGGGGTATTGGGGATTTCATTCCATGTATTGTTATGGTGTTATATTTTATTGTCTTTATCCTTGATCGTATGTTTTGATGTTCCACCCTTTGGTGAAAAGTGTGTTATAAATAGATGATGATGATGGTGATGATGATGATGATGATGATGATAATTGGTAAGCAGGGCACTAATGGTTCTAAGAGAGAGAGCACAGCCAGGGAGTAAGCAGCAAAGACACTGGGGGAGCATGTGGCAGTGACAACCAGCTACACAGCTTGTCCTTTCCCCTTACTAGCTTTGCTAATGTGATCATTACCTCAAGGGATCTGTGCAGATAGCAGCAGAAGTATGACTGGCAGGGATGATGGATGACTTTCTTCCTTGCCCCTTTGTCAACCAAGACAAGGACATGGGAGTTGCAAAAGGCATGGGAAACGGGAACTCCGCTGCCTCAGAAGGCTCCTATCTGGTGAGAGCAAGGGTGGCTATCCCTTGGCTTAGGAGGAGGAGTGTACAATGAGAGCCAGAGCTCCCCATCTCTCCATTTCAACCTACAGATACTTCTAGGGTATGAGAAGAATCATCCTGACAAGAGGCTTTCTGACACCCCTTCTACCACCATCAGGTGCCTGAACCAGGATGTATTTTCTGTGTGTATTTAACTATGTTGATACTACTATTTGGGCCAAAAATCTGGAATACATTTACCACTTGTTTTTATTGATCCTGGTGATACTTATCACTATGAAGACTCTGATTCTGGTCTCACCACTTATGGATGTTGATCCCATTGCTACTTACCTTCTTTGAGGGACTTATTAAGGATTTCCTTATCATCTACAGGCCCTGGATCTTGGCATAACATCTACAGATTTGAAGCATTCTGCGTCAGGCCACCTAAGCCATGACAAAGTACATGTGAGACAATACCTTTGCAACAAATGGCTTATGCAAAAAAAAAAGAAAGAAAGAAAGAAAAGAAAAGAGGTGGGTATACAACTAATTGTTAGTATTTGTGTGTGTGTGTGTATATATATATATATTTAATACTAATTTTTATTCAAATTTACATTATACATTAAAATCACATTACATCGCATTAAACTCATACACCCCACATTGAGTCACACATTCAATTTTACATTTTCAAACCGAGATGGTATGCATTTATATTCTTGTATTCTTCCATTCTATCATAAAAACATCCTTCTTACTTACTTACTTACTACTATCATCCTCTCTTCAATTCATTCATCCCTTTGTTTCCTCTTACTCATTTCTTTGCAGTCTACATCCTCTTCTTGAAAGAACAAAATTTCCTAAAGTTTACTTCCCGGACTTCAGCAAGTCCCATTCTTCTTGTATCTGCCTAAGTTTCTCTTCTTACTTTCCCCATTCGGGGTATACCCTTTATTTATATTTTATTTTTCCTTTTTGTATATATTTTTAAGAATGTGTAGGCTATCAGGTTTTAAGTACTCTTCCCCCTGAAGATCACATCAGTCACTACTGTGTCCTTTTTTTCATAGTAGGATACAACTTCCAAAGCTGATCAAGCTGTGAAGTATCTTTCTATCCCCATTTCACTCTGACTAATTGTAGGGCTGGTTATTAAGGACTGTCTCCCATCCATGTGAACCAGCTGAGCCTTGAGATCTATATCTGAAGCACTGTTTTCAGAGTAGTCACTGGGAAATATCTTTATTGGAAGGCCCAAGAAAGTTTTTTCTGAGTTGGAGGCAACACATAGCTTGAATTATCTGGCTTGGGTGGTTTAGTATGATGGTTTAAGACAGACACTGTTTTTTATTTTTATTTTGTTTTTATTTTTTTTAGAAAAAAACTCTTTCAAGATAGGTTGTTATTGAATCCATTTGTTTTATATTGTGGCCTGTGGTTTTGACGATGCTGGAGTGGGTGTTATTTGTTTTATCGAATTTATTATTCATCTGCTTCTTATATTATCTCCAAATAATTTTCATGAATAAATAAGGTATGGTCTGAATACCACAAATCCAGTGTAAGAGTGTAAGACTGCCACCCCAATTCTGGCTGTAGTTAGGCATTTTTTTTTTTATTTCTGATTAGTCTGGAGAAAGCACAAAGTATAAAATACCAACATTGTCTACACAAGCACACACACAAATAACTTATATGCTAGGCTCTAGAGAAAGACAGATTGGAAAAAATAAAATCAGAAAATGCTATAAATAACTCAGTCCTTCTCTGTGTGACCAGTTGTAGATGGTGATGTATTGATTGAAAAGAAGGCTCCTGTTGTAGATCCTTTTAATGAAGGCCTAGCAGCCACCATGATTTAATGCTTTAGAAATGGGCTGCAGAGGTTGCTAAGAAACATTTAACAAGCATGTATCAAATCCCTAAGCCTCAGGATGAATTGTTCACTTGCTACCCATAAATTATGGTCAAGCCAATGTTTAAGGAGACAGTGATAGAAGTGTATTATTGGTCCACAACAAACATCATCAGTGCTAAACTGCGGCAATAAGAACTGTGTCCCCAATGAACATCTAGACTTAATAGAGACTTGGACTTTTCAAATAAAGCTTACCTCATCCATCAAAGGGAACAGCAGGGATTCCATCAGGGCAGCCTTAGCTACAGTATCATTTTCTCTGTACAGTATCAAGTTAACACTTCTCTGTATAGTATCAAGTTAACAAGTGCAGTTGAGTTTTAAAACCTGCTAATTAATGTGTTTTCTTGTCAGCCTGCAGTCCATTGTACTGAGTGAGGTGACTTTATTAAGTTAACCCTTTGTCAACTGGTGGGATAAAACACATTGTGACTTGGAAAAAAAAATAATAAAATTCCTTGGGTCCTTTCAGTTATATTGCTATGACTCTACTTTTAACTGCCATGTTTCCATGTTTTGGAATGCTGGGATTTGTAGCTTAGGGAAGAATACTTTAGAGTTCTCAGCCAGAGAGAGGGACAATTTTGACAGGAAAAAGGCTGGAGTAAAAAAGGGGTAAGGACAGGTGCAAGGCCAAAAACAGAACAGCTAAACCAGCGTGGTAAATTACTGCTTCCAGGTGAGAACCTGGTATCACAGGAGTGCTTAGCATCTCTCTGCCCATTCCTCAGGAAGAACCTATAAGGATCCTCACAGTCCTACCTAACAGAACTAAAATGATGATTCCTAAGATAGCTGAAGGTCCTATAATCCTTGGCTGAGTCCTGGGTCTAGTCCTGACACCACTGATCAGTGAGAAGAGCTTCACCTAGGGATTACTTATTGAAACAAAGGACCTGAAGCCAGGGAACATGTGCCATCACCAGCATGGATAAACTTCTGTGATTATTTGCTGAATTTGGGAGCCAGATCATGGCACAACTTACAGGCAGGAACAGTGTACTCTAAAGTGTCTTCTATGTGTCTAGGGTCTAGATCCTGAAGTGGGTTAGAATCATCATAGAATCATAGATTAGGAATAGATCACAAGAGTCATCCAGTCGAACAGCCTGCCATGCAGGAACCCACATCAAAGCACTCCCAACAAATGGCTATCCAGCCTCTGCTTAAAAACCTTCAAAGAAGGTGACTCCATCACACTCTGAAGCAGCATATTCCACTGCCGAACAGCTCTGATTCTAAAGAATTTCTTCCTGAGGTTTAAGTGGAATCTCTTTTCCTGTAGTTTGAATCCATTGCTCCTTATCCTAGTCTCTGGAGCAGCAGAAAACAAGCCTGTTCCCTCCTCGACATGACATCTCTTCAAATATTTAAACATGTCACCTCTCAACCTTCCCATCTGCAGACTATAAACATACCCAGCTCCCCAAGCCACTCCTCATAGGGCATGGTGGTAATCCCTCACAGGGATTACCATCACTCTGTGTCTATTTCTACAGACAATAATCCTCACCTTGGATTGGTATCCAGCTAACTGATCTTGTAGTGTTTGGTAGCCATGCTTTTATTAGGCTTTTATTGGAAAAACCTAATAAAAGGTGTCGGTAGCCACTTGGTGTCCTAATTTTGTCATGACAAGGGATGGCCCTTTTCCTCCTCAGAAAAGGGATGTGCATAACACTAAAGAAACTAATTGCCTTGTGGATTGTCCTGTTGCTGTCTTTGGAAATAGCATGGATAACGAAAGTGGGAGGATCGGACACCCCCTTGCTGTGGTTTCCATGGCGGGCCTACTTTTTGGAATGTGTGGTCACTTCAAGGAAAAAAAAAATCTAGAAAAAATTGTAAAATTTCTCAAGATGTATAGAATTGTTTTGTTGGGTGCAAACATGTATGATTACTAGCTTTTCCTAAAGTTATTAGTGATAATTATATATTTTTCAGAATAAACCACACAAATGAAATAGTGTGAGAACTTTCAAAAACTTTCCAGATGCCTTCAACTGAAAACAGACCTATTAATCTCTCTCTCTCTCTCTCTCTCTCTCTCTCTGTGTGTGTGTGTGTGCGTGTGTGTGTGTGCATCATAGAAAGCTCCTTACAGTATTAAAGTGGTTGGCTTCCATTTTGTGAGGAAGAGGAGGAGGAGGAGCAATTACTGTGACCCAGTGAAATGTCTGTCTGTTTTGAAATCTTACCTGAGATTGCTTTGTAAGAAACAATACAGAATGGGAAAAGTCAATTGCTCAACATTCCCTTTTCTGCTGACCTTGGAGAAATGATTAAAAGAAAACTTCTGCAGGTTTTCAGACTTCACTGCTTTTAAAACTAAACATAAAACTAGGTTGGAAGGTTCTTCAGTATGTGTTCTAACGAAAGTTGTTAGATTGAAAACCCAAATGTATTTAGATATACCTCTGATTTTAATCAGTTGAATTCACAAGTGAGCAGCTGCTTTGCTGATCATGCGTTTGTATCTGAACTGTCATTGAAATATTGCTGGGTTGGAATTAATGAAAACTTGGTGGCACTGATTTGTATAGGGCTGAAATGGACAAGTTTACCTCCCCACTTTATATGTTAGATTAGCTCAAAAAATAATAGGGATATGAAGCATACTTGTTAATTTTTACATAGTCAATAGCAGGAAAAAAAATACTATCTTGAAGCTCAAGACAACCCAATGAGGAAAGCAAAAAATCTATGAGATTCTTTGCACGTTGGGATTTTATTTGGGGAAATTCAATTGCACACACTCACTTTTTGCAGGGAGGCAGCAAGTCAGAATATATGTTTCTCTGAAAAAAACATTTTGTGCAAAGACATTTTTTTGGAGGGGGGACAAAATGTACTGTTTCTACAACACAAATACTACTTTTTGTACAGAAAACCAACTTTTCCTATAGAGAAAAACCACATGATTTTTGCAGATTAATTTTCCCCACCAAAGTCCCAAGCTGGTAATAGTGTTTGAAAATTGTGTAGAAACCTTTGTCTTCTTGCTGGGATGGGAGGCACTGAAATTGTTTGATCTTTCATGAGAGAGTGAAATAAATTGTAATAGTGCTCTAAAGCTGAGTTACTTCTCAAATGAATTATTAGATAATTAGAAATAGTCCAACTTGTTCTGTGAGTAAACGATGTTTCTAAGTCAACCATCAGTCTAGTGAATACTTAACACTTTCAAATCCACTTCCAATTAAGAATTAGAAAATGGCAGCAACTGTCACAAAAAGAAGGAGCATCTGACACACTGTAGATACTCAAATTAAAGGCTTTGTTGATTCTTGGCAATTTTTTCCCAAGGGCTATTGGAAAAATGCATTTCCAAGAGCCAGTGGCTTTTTTTCTGCATGTAACACATACTAAGTGACTAGACAGAAGATTTCTTTCTTATATATCACCTGAGTCACAGCACAGCTCCTTCTTCTGCCCAAAAGCTGGGACCTTGGAAAAGGAGAGATCTTGGAAAAGAAGAGATCTGATTTCTCCCTTCAACCATGACTAGGGGCCCTTTCATAATTATATCTTAAGAGAATTATAATACCATATTCCACTTTAACTGTCATGGCTGTATCCTATAGAATGCTGGGGTTTATAGTTTTGTGAGACAGTAGAGCTCTCTGGTTTAGAATTCTAACTGCTTCTCTGTAAGTTGTTAATCCCATGATTGCATAGAATATTGCCATTGCAATTAAAGTGGAATCACTTTAATTTTGTGGTATGAAGGAGGCCCTGTTGCACTCAATATGTATTTCCTTGAAAAAAAGGGGAAACAGTTTGTGGGGAGAGGACTAGGGGAGTGAGAAATATTGAAGGGCTGGAAGGAAGCCAGACTTAATTTTACCAGCTCTAAGGCAGCATAGCTCTGCTGCTGCTTTGGACATGGATCTAGGGACTTCAGAGGCACTTTGTCTTTCCTCTTGAGTAGGGATGGATGAATCTACACATTTTTTTTTCCAATTTCCAGGCCTTATGAGTAATGACTTAGGGAGCTGGGCAGTTTAGCTTGGAGAAGAGAAGACTGAGAGGTGACATGGTGATATCTTTAAATATCTGAAGGGATGTCATGTAGAACATAGAGTGAGCTTGTTTTCTGCTGCTTCAGAAAATAGAACAAGAACCAATGGATTAAAATTACAAGAAAAGATATTCCACCTGATTAGGAAGATTTTTTTTAAACTGTAAGATCTTTTTTGGAGGGCTTTAAACAGAGGTTGGATGGACACATTTCTGGAATGCTTCAGTTACGTAGTCCTGTGTGGCAAGGGGTTGGACTAGATGGCCTTTGTGGCCCCTTCCAACTCTAAATTCTATGGTTTTCATTTCCCTGACCACAATTTTACTTCATGTGTTCCTCTTCGTAAATGGAAAAAAATCTGTCCTTCACAAAAATTCAAATATGTCTTTGAATTTACATTCCCTAATGTAGTGTTTTATGAACATTTCTTAATACACATTCCCCCCCAAATGTCATCTCTTTGTTGGTAATTTCCCCTATTACAGACATTTGTTAAGTGCTGATTTCCATTAATATACATGTTTTCATGGTAAGTTTTATGGTTTCAAACCAGATCAAGAAATTCTTAAAAAGCGTGGATTTCAGCAAAGTGCAGTCCAAATTTTCCTATAAGTTTAGCTGGTCCAAATTTTCTATCTTCACACAAATGTTTAGACCTGATCATTTCATCTTGTGGCACAGGTCCATTGACATTCTGTGCAACTGAAGTTCTGGTGCCAAAGACAAGGTCGTCTTTTTTAGAGACTTTTACCAGCAAATAAGAGAGGGTTCCACATTCACATCTACCTCTCTGAGAGTAGTCCACACTCTCTTTCCTTGAAAAGGGAGGTCAAATATACTTCATGACCCTGAGGAACCCTCAGAGACATTTCAGGAGCCATACAATTTCATCCTAAGTGGCATATATGAAATTTGTCTTAAGAAGGGGTAGGCAAAATGAAGCTTGTGAGGCAAGCTCTTTTTTGTGCTCCACTAGGGAGAATATGTACACACAAACAAAAATTAAGTTGCTGAAAATAAGCAGTGAATCTGTGGCTAAAATTTGGCTTTAAGTTACCAAGTGCTCAAAGCAAAAGAAGATGAAGAGAAGGAGGAAGAAGCATCCACTGTCACCTCAGTAATTAATAAACTCAGTTGAATGTTTTTGGGGATGATTATTTGATCTTTTGGAGGCTGTGTGTTTTACTTTTGGGAAGATTTAAAAGTATATCTGGAATCTTTGCCTTCATTGAACCAGCAAACAAATTTCTTAAAAAACATTTAAAACTTCCTTGCTAGCCCTCTCAGCCCTCTTGTTATGGTAGATACTGCAGCTGCTCATTTTAAATGTAGACAATCTGTTTTAAAGACTTAGTGTAATTTTAATGAATTAATTTTAAAGGATAAATGTATTTTATTTTGTGAGTAACCTAATTTAATATTCGATGAGTAAAGCTGTAAATTATTAAATGTGAGACTTCTTAGTAATGGGAAACCAACATATTTTTAACTAATTAGGATACTTTATAGCTAATCAGGGTAACTTGGGCATGTCCCTTTGGGGACCGTAACCCCTATGTACTTGGTCAACCAGGAAAAATGACCACTCCTGGTTTAACACTAGAAGTCCCTTCTTTCCCCTGAAAGACTAATGCATACTTGTTCAAGGTAAACCCTATGAATATGCATATTTTCATTCACCTCATGCAAATAGGTCTTAGATTTGCTACAGAAACTAATGCCAAACCTCTTCTGCATAATTCTGGCCAAGAAAACTCTCCAATAGGGTTGTCATAAAGTCAGAGTCAAATTAAAGTCACATAACAACAAACAAATAGACAGAGAAATAAACAAAGTAATTTCTCACTCTGAGATGAAAAGATGTGAGTAGAAGAGGTCATGCTAGGGGGAAAAATAGGTTAGTCAGACTATTGAATGTTCCAGCTCTGCTGCCAATATAATATAGCAGCCTCAACCATGGAAATTAAAAGCCAATGAAGCTTTCCCTCATCTTGGCATTTTTGTGTCAGGAAATGTTTTGTCTTTTTAATTCCCTGAATTTACACCTTCTGTTGAAGATGCAATAACCTTCAAAAGTCAGTAACTTTAAATGTGAAAGAAGGAAGGAAGTTTTGCCTTATGTTTTAAAGATTTATTTTGTTTTGGCTTTTTTTTTTGGCTTTTTTTTTTTTGTCTCTAAAACAATAAATGATGGTTGTCTGTATCTAATTGCTACACATAGTTCACTTGGGATCTTATAAGGTGAATGTAAAGGTAACTTAAGGATTATGCAGGTGAAACAGGATGTCTAACAGGTGGCATGCACCTGAAGGGAATGGAGTGGAAAAGAACATGTTCTCCTCAGGAGCTTTTGTGGCTAATATTTTCCAGAATCTAATAGTAGGTAATTGCCTCATTTGAGTCTCCCACTGCCATTTCCTCAGAAACACAAACAGAAAAGAAGGAAGGGGTTGTTTTGTAGAGGATGAGCCAAAAAATAACTCCAGGCAAAGTCAGTGTTGTTAGACCTACTTGCTAAGGACCTTCAAAAAAAAGCTGAACTGATTCCACCTGAGCTTAAATTTTATTATTGGTTCTAACTAACACAAGGGTATAGTTGGGACTAACCAACAGAATTTAAGCCACAGAGCTGTACATTCTTGAATGGTGTGTGACTATCTGTCAGTGCCTTCAGTGTAACACCTCATTCACTGTGCCTTCCATGTTGCACAATCAGGCAATAAACAAGAATATTATCATATACTATCATATATTATATATATAGTCAATTGCACAATAGCAGTGTTCAGTAGAAGGAGAGGATTATGCAACCATTGTGCATATAGATTTACACTATATAAACAAGATGTATGATTTCAGTCAATAACTAAAGGACAAACTGTGGTTACAGTCACAGGAGCAGCAGTGAGTATAATAGTTGACAACCTTTGTTTATGCTTCATTGAGCCATGTCCCATCAGCTGTATACTGTGAAGATTGAGTGCAGAAATGAAAAGGTGGGAAAGGAATCTTGATCTAAGATCCTCCTCTCTGCATGAGTTGATGATCCTATGAACACAGGATCAGAGTTTATACCCAGAAAAATGGAAGAGGCAAATTGGGTGCTTGTACACACTGATATGTATGCACATTGCCACCTGAGCAAAGAAACCTTATATGTGTGGGTCTTGCATTTCATGAATCCATTTCAATAGTGATACCTTTTCCACTGGATTTTTTTTTTCAAGTAAGAAACATTCTCTTACTTGAAACATTCTCTTACTTACTCTCACTCATTAGTGATCATGCTGCCATATTGTTGGGAGCAGTAGCTGCACATGTTCCTCATCTCAAATAACAGCACCTCTAATATTGATTTCAAGCATTGCTAGTGCAATGCTCTCTAAAACTGGTCTGGTTCAGGTTACCACATCATAATGAAGAAAATTATCCTTTTTCACCAAAGACCCTTGCCACAATGGATGAGAATTCACTGGAGACTCCAAGCTTGCTCCTCCTTTTGTCCAGCCTTCTGCCTCACAAACTAGATCAAGCAGAATTATTACTGGGAATCTGTGGGGACAGTGGACATCTAGTTGGCAGAGGAAACACATTTCCTCTCATGAGGCGGTACCTTGCAACAGAGACTACTGGATTGATGGATGACATTTTCTCATGGATGGAATTATCATCAGTGCCTCATAAAGACCTATAGTGATACTATGGTTGTGAACATTCTCCCTTGTCTAGGGAGGTAAGAGCTTCATTGTTTTCAATGGTAAAGTTAAGCATTTACTTAAAGTTCTTCCCTTAATATCTGTAGGACCTGAAACCATTTAACTATGACTGGGCTTTGCCTTATGTTCTGTATTTGCTGTCCACTAATTGGCAGACGATTGTACTCTCAAAATTTCTGGCAGTCTCTCTTTTCCAATGCATACTTATTCCCCTCAAAATATTTTTTTAAAGATTTTCCATTGTGGACTAAGCATGTCCACATACCTGATGTAATGGAATGCACATTAAAGGGAGTTTCTTGATGGAAGAAAATGATGGAACTATTCTGAGGCCAAAGCACTTCTAAAGCAATTGCTATAATGGAGATTAAAATCTGAGAAGTAATGGTGACCCACTAAGCACAGTTTAGTGTTTGGAGACCTTTTAATGGGCTACATATAGATTTTTTTTCTGCTTTTAACATATTACAAATGACACGGTGTTACTTTTGAAATGACAGGACAGTTTCAATTGGTTTTGATTTTTATGTACATCTTAGGCTATATCACCTATGATTAGAATGGGCAGCATAAAAAACAGGAGAGATAGCAATCATCAAGCAACATGATATACAGTCTGGATAAAGAACAGGAGAGATAGGATGTGATAGTAGTAGAAGACTGCATCTGGCTGATAAGCAAGGTTGTTTTCATAAATACAGGGAATGGAAAGATCAATATGGTCAAGTAGGTGTTATAAAATCTTGCATTCTATAATTTCTTTTACACGCTCATAGCCTAGGATCTCAACAATTGATGGAATACCTCTCTTGATATATTAGTATAGTATCCAGTCATTAAAGTATGCTGAGTTGGGAGTAAGGCTCTTTTGTTTCTCACTACTGGAAGAAAAATAGGGAGGCAAAAGGTCCTCTCTGCAGTGGCATCTCAGCAGTGGAATGGCCTTCCCCAGAATCACTGATTGATGATGATATTGACTGCATTTTGGTGTGTTTGGCTCTTCATCAAGACTTTTGAGGGATCGTAATCAAAACTTGATAGTCATGAATTTGTGTTTTAGTTTATACTGTACACATTTTTCTATTTTTAAAATGTTTCTAAATTAAAAGAGTTTCTTTTCTAAATGATTGTGTTGTTGTTGTTGTTGTATATCTTGAAGTCATTTCCAACTTATAGTGACCCCAAGGTGAACGAATCATGAGGTTTTCAGGAGCTGAGAGTGTGTGCTGTGTCCAAGGTCTCCGACAGGGAGTGGGGGATTGAACCCTCATCTCCAAGGTCATAGACCAATGCTCAAACCACTACAACACGCTGGCTCATATAACATTGCAATTATTTTAATACATGCCCAGTTTTTTTGTTTGTACCATGTACAGAGATGTATGGGTATGGATATAGAATGGAATATAAATACTTTAAAAAATAACATTCCTACATTCAATATAGAAGCATGTACAGAAGAGAGATGGGATGGAGACCATTTTCAGGAATTAGAGAGGTAGAAGATATGTGTATAGATGGGGCTGCACTATAGCAACAAGATCCGTTTCTCACGTGTTCATTGCCACTTCTCCAACATAACTCTGTGCATATGTGCACTTCTCCTTATAATCAGAGAGATATCCTTAAAGAAATTTGCCAAATTCTAAAGACCACCTTTGATTCACCAGCTTTTGCCTCTCAAACTACTCTCCTCTCTTCACACACATAGCTACTTGGAAAGGACCATAATAGTAAATTAAAGAGTCAGGATATTCTGAAAGTATAGATTTTAAAACAGATAATTATTTAATTAATCTGCCCATAGCACTATGTTGTATTTCTTGTAATTAACTATAACTTTAATTTCTGTTAATGTAATAACTATTGATTCTGTCCTACCATATTAGGATTAATTTAATCTTACTGTGTTCATTGATTTATACATCATTTATACAGCATGTTCAACTGTAGCTTTTAAGGTTCAAGTATTCTTCCCTCCCCCCAAAAAAATGATTTTCATATTAAGTGCTACTATATTTCTGAGTCATGACTGAGTATTCATGCTGTCTCAGTCTACACAATAAACCGAAGGAAGGTATGATGGGTCCCCAAAGGAATAATAATATGCAGTTTAAATCAAAAAGAAAAGTATATAGCCAACTGTAAAGGTTCTGATGATTCTTACATGTCTAGACATAATGAAACCCATCCTGTTTATAACCCAAATCTATCTCCTTGACCCCAGTTCAAAATCTGGGATGAATTCAGCTCAATTTCATATACTGTCAATTCCATCCATTTCAATGGGAAACTTTAAAAGATCTAGAATTCCAACTAAAATGAATACAACATGGAAGAACACCTTTTGGCTATTATACATCTAGCAAGTCAAACTGCTTCCTTAGTATTTTGGAAGTATGTGTGCTTATTACAATTTAAATAATTTCTGACACAAGGGCCTTGCATATATAATTGTATGCACATGAGTCCAGCTTATTTTTCTCTCTTTTAAAGATCATGCATCCATATACATGACAACATATATAAATTCTTTCTGTCGCTAAAAATAGGATAATCTGTTTGTTTCACTTTTTCTCACTTGAATATTGACTTTTTTTCTGTAAAAAAAAATGTCAAGAAGTGATCCTAAGATGATTCATGCTTCATCTCAATGTATTATCAAAATGCATGTGCAAATATTTCCTACCATAGGATGATTTCATCTGAATTCACATCTAGTCAAAACTGTCTTAATAATTTGGTTTGTTTTTGGATAACAACTCATGAAGAACATAGATTGACACAGAGATTTTGATGGGATACACTGGAATAAAACTTGGATAGGAGAATTTCATTTCCACTTGCCCCTGGGATAAACATAGAAGCTTAACTTTAAGATCTTTTTTGTTATTCTGTGCCCCCAAAATCAATTCCAACTCATAGTGCCTCTATCTTGGGGTTTTCGTGGAAAACAATATTCTTCAGAAGAGTTTTGCTATGGTTTTCTTCTTGGGCTGAGAGAGTATGATTTGTCCAAATTCACCCAGAGAGTTTCCACAACTGAGCAGGGATTTGAATCCAGGTCTTCTGGAATCCAAGGGTGATGCTCAAACCACTATGCTACACTAGATTTTCATGATCCTTACTTGGCATCATTTCATGACATGATTAGAGCAATCAAGTAAAAGATGGGATAGACAATGTTGCAAGAGCCTGTTTACGAGCTCTGGAATTCTCCAACACAGAAATATTCTGGGCAGTGAATTGTTTGTATTTCAAGAGGAATGCTCATAAACTACAAAGCTGTTGAGCTATAATTCCTATTATAAAGGCTCCAACAAGATTGTACATTTTTCAAAAATTTCACCCTGGCATGCATAATTCATTTTCATAAAGACCTAACATAAGAAGACCTAAGCTGGATTGTAACCATGACATAAGAGAAGGGTACTTTATCTGAGTCCCAAATCAAAATATTCCCCTTCCATTTTATGGGGTGGGATGGAGTGAAAGGGGATCATGAACATCCGAAGATCTGCATGACATCTACCTTGGCTCATATTAAAATTACTATGGCTAACAAGATGAGTATTTCTGAACAAGGAACAGCACAACATATGGAAATGGCAATGTGCTGTAACAAATACATTTAACATTGGAAGAAGGAATCCAGAAATATCTCATATTGGTTTGGCCAGATCTTTCATATTACAGCAGAACAAATGGATCATGTATAAATAAAACAAGGATGGAGTAGGGATAAAGTGAATTCCAGAAAAACTTTTAATACCTGCAGAGAAACACACATTACCCATGCCTGCAAAACCTGAGTACATGGGCAACATGAACCTTCATTCTCTCAAATGGCTGCATGAACTTTCAGAACATTTATTAATTAGGGTGATAAGTGTAGCCATAAAGTGTATTTTGACCGATAATTCTCTGTTTTTTGTTTTTATTTTTGTTCCCTGATAGTTGTGATTCTGCTTCTGTATTACTTTCCACAATATATAAAATACCTCAAAAAGAAAGAACAGAAGAAATTCTGAAGAATTATTTTAAATCACTATTTTAGGGATATAGGAAGCTGGCTTGTATGATACCAGGCTGCTGGTGTGTTTTTCTCTACATCACATTTCATGAAAATGAAAGAGCCACCTGAACACTAGTGACATCTGCCAAAAAAGCTATTTTTAACCATGTACTTTTTAAAACAGAATTGCTAAAATCATTTAATTGCTTTTTAACTTTTATAAAATAAAATTTTAGGCTGCATTTTGTTTTAAGTTATTGTAAGCTGCTTTGGGTCCCATGCAACAAGAAAGGAGAGCTGTAAAATTAATTAAATAACTAACTTTAAAAACCACTACTTTACTTTAAAAAACAAAACAAACACTAGTTTGGCATTCCAGGGGCTGACCTGTATGAGGAATAAACCAAAGCATGTTCAGCATGTGCTCAGAATATGTCATAATGCAGATTCTACTTTAATCTCAAAAGCTATCAGGAAGGCAGACAGTGAAGTATTTTTTTTAAAAAAAATGGCTAAGATCTTGCTATTAGTTTTGTGAAGTGTAAAGCTCTACTAAGTGTACCTCCCCCTCATTTTGCCCTTCATGCACTGGCTTTCTTTCAGCTGCTGGTATGTACCTTAGCACCAGTAACATAGCCCTGCACCTCAAAAAAAAAAAAAAAAAAAAAATTAAAAAAATGCCCTGTAGCTTCTGTATCTATGTTTTCCTCTCTAGTTTTGAGTGGCAGCAAAGAAATGAATAAAAAAAAAATAGGTTCAGCTCTACTTTTAGACAAAGTGAAATGTTGCCTCAGGGAGTATGGCCAAAGTTTCATCAAAAGGCAGCATACGGAAGATGAAAAAGAAGGTGATGTCCTCAGGAGAAGCTGCAGAAATATGTTCTTTATCTCCCACTCTAGTCCTCTGTGCCAAGTATTTACTGAAGGCACAGTGGGACTTTGTGTGAGTACATGGTGGGGGGATAAACTATGTCCTGTGGGATGTATCATGGGGAGTACAATGTACTGCTCTGCCTCAGATAACAAAATGTTTTGAGCTGACCTTGCCATGAAAATCAGAACTGCATTTGATTAGGAGTTCTTAGATTGGGCAAAAAAGTCTCCACCTACCAAGTGACAATAAGATTATTTCTGCCATTGTGAGAAACCAAACTGAGTACTAATATAGGATCATGCATTCAGAAAATATGAGATCTCACAGAATTGTAGCTAAAAGCCAACATATGCCATGAAGCACAATCTACTATGCTTTTTTCTTACAAGAGCCACAGTAAAATAATAAAATAGGCTTGGGGAAAGACTGTACAGGAACAGTGGTTGGTTGATTGCACCCTTTGTTACTCCTGAGTGTTTTCAAGCAACTTCCATTAGAATTAACAGCAGACAAGTGCCCAAGTGGTTGCAAGGTTTTGTCCAAGTGCATTTGACAATTACAGACAAACGATTAAGCTGTATTAAGAAAACTAATCCCATACTTTCAGCCCTGTGATCCTAGTAAGCTTTTGTCCAATGATGACTTAAGCCATCCTTCCTCTATAGTTGATGCAGTTAAGCTACTGTAGCTAGAAAGAATCAATCTGTGGCCACTGAAAGGAATATATTTCATTGAAACAAAGAGTATTTCAGATGCTGGCCAACAGAGGAAAAAATGCACAAAGGAGATAGAGAAAGAGTGTTTTGGAATATTGGCTTGAACAGGCAGCATAAATTCAGCCATTGAGATCTTTGGTAGCATTGTTTAGTGGGCCAAATATTTGATGGCAATAAACACAAACAGCATAGTATTTCTGTCTTACGTTTCTGGGTATTTGGATGAAACACATTCCATTCTGCACAGACAACTATACTGTTACTATGGTGGATCAGCCTGGGCCCAGAGTCTACAATTATTAATTCACAACATCCAGATTGATATCTCCACATGGCTAATATTAAAAATCATTCCAAATGTCTGACAGGGATGCTGGATGAGCACGTAGGCAGGCACAGCTGTATGGCCGCAATTAGGGATATTCCAGTCTGGCCAGTAACTTAATCTGTCGCGTAGATCCAAGGAGCCCTCCAGACACACCAAGCCATCAAGTACACAAAGAATCCTCAGCCCTGAGATGCCTGCTTGACAGGATTAGCGCTCCTGACAATCAGCCTGTCAAGTGAGGGCAATCTATATACTGCCGAAGCCTTTGTCTAACCCCAGCAGAGTCAATCAAAGCCATTTAAAACCCATCCAGCTGGAGATGTCCGTTGTTAAGGGTTTTGTCTTAGCCCTTCTCTCTATTGTTCTCACCGGGAAAGGGTTAGCCTCCAGGTTCGTTTTCCCCTATAAAAACCCCTGATTTTGAGTGCTTCTTCGGATCGCTCTCGGCTTCCTCCCCACCTTGCTGTCACTCTGTTTGCTGAGCCTTCCCCTCAGCCTCCAAGTGCTGAGCCTCTCTGCTCCTGATTCTCCATTTTGGCTTCTTGGACTTCTGGATCAGATACGGTATCATCCCGAAAACCCTTTTTAAAATCCCCTATCTATTTTCCTCCCTTTTATTTCTTTTAGGCTCTGTGTGAGTGAGTGTGAACATGCACAATCGCGCAGTGACTGACTTTTTATAAAAATAAAATAAAAATCATTCTTAGACCTTTTTTGTCTCTTTTTTGACTCGGCCTGACCCCGTAAAAGTTGGGTACAAGGTCACGCAAGGTTACCCTACCTCTCATGTGGAACTGGGTGCATGTTTGGTGCAACTTGGAAATCCCCTTAAAATTGGGGTCAGTCTAGCTGTCCTCTGAGGGCCCCCCCAGAAATTAGGGTAACAATATCTTCCTTTGAATACAGGGCATTTATATACCTTGCAATAAATCAAGCTTCTCATTGGGGTTTGAAAATTGAAACTGTAAGTTATACAGTGATGTTTTTTAAATAAATAAATAAACAAATCCTATTGCATGCAGGTTCGGCACAAGTAGAAAAACAGGAAAGTTTAGGGGCTTTAATTCAGTGGGAGGGCATTGTCTTGCATGCAGACATCCCAGATTCAGATCCTAGCATCTCCACTGAAAAGGAAACAGATGAGGTGATAGAAAAGGGTTTTTTTTTTTTTTTTGAGAACTGGGAGAGTCACTGCCAACCAGAGTAGAAAATATAGGCTAACAGTTGGGTGATGATTCTAAAGTCAGTGGGGTGGCAAATCCATTCCAGGTATTAAAGGAGTTATCCAAGGTAATGAATCTATTCTAGGGATATGATTCAATGTCTTGGATAGTTCCTTCAAAGTTAAGACTAAGAGCTAGAGTGAATATACTGCCCTACATTACATGGAAGCCAACAGTCATAACAGATAATGGTCTAGATAGACACTACAACGTGAACTGATATAACACTGCTTCCTATGTAAGCTCAAGGGTGGAACACCTGTTTTGCATGCAAGGTTCCTAGGTTGATTCAGTGTCGTTTTTATTTTTTTTTTTAGAGACCATATGTGAGATCATGGCAGTGGGATATGTGTGTGTGTTTGTTTCATATGTCAGATAGCTGCTTCCAGAATAGACAATGGGAAGTGAAATGAAGAAACAGTTTGACTGGTTTAAGATGGCCTATTTGTGTTCCTTATGTTTGCTTTCTTAGAGATGAACAGCCAACTATTCCTGAGAAATTTAACTACTCTTATTTATATTGTTTCTGCCTTTTATTATTTCCCCACTGATCTGTTCCAGGACAGATGTTTGTAGGCAGCTGAGTGGGTTCAGAACTCTAACCTTGCTTTGTATGATAATATCGTGCCCAATGCCTGTTCTTCAAAAAGATACTAAATATATCTCCCTGAGCAAAGAATACCGGAGCATTAATGAAGAAACAAACATAAATAAGGGTAGATTACAGGGGTTTTGAAGCAACAAATTGATTCAGAATCAAGGGAAGGCTTTTTTAATGCATGTTTGGTTGATTTATTATTGCTATACTCGAGGAGCTTAGGAAAAATGCATTTCCATCCATCATCCTCTTTCAAAAAGTGGATGGAAATCAGCCTTTATGCCAAAGGAAAGAAATACTTGATAATAACAGACTCCCAAGACAAAACAACAAGGTGTAAATCAAGTTAGTCTCATCACATGATTAATCCCATTGAGACTGACTTCCCATCACTGCAATCAGCAGCAAACCTTCTCCATTGGTATACATTGCTCATGTAAGATTTCCCATTATAGAAACACATGAGACAACATTCCTACACAAGTCTGCATCATGTTCACTGTTTTTGTTGTTGGGTGCCCTCAAATCATTTCCAAATTTAAGGTGAACCTATGACAGGGTTTTCTTGGTAAGATTTGTTCAGAGTAGGACTTACTTTTGCTTTCCTCTGAGGCTGAGAGAGTGTGAATTGCTCAAAGTCATCCAGTGGGCTTCCATATCTGAGCAGAGATTCAAAACCTGGTCTCCAGAGTCATAGTCTGATGCTGAACTGCGACACCATGCTAGATCATAGCAGGATTCATATTCTAGTCCCTAGCAGCCTTCAATAGCAATCCATGAGTGAAACTGAGTAGGGACAGTAGTGTTGTCTGTAGAAGTAAAATCTGACAAAGAATTATTAGGCATGGTTGGGAAAGTTAACTAATATCCATGGAATGTTTGCCAAACTAGATTTTCTACTTTAAAAAAGCACTATTTCCAATAAGTGCAGATAAATTTGACAAGTGATAGTGCCCTGCGTTTCCTCCTGTTTTTACAGTAATATTTTTCATGAGGAAATTGATGTTTCTCCCTTTTCTGAGGTGATTTGTTGTAGTTCCCTTGGAGAACCTGTGGTGGTCCTCATACACATGGTTGAACACAGAGGAATTCATAGTTGGACTTTTAAGAGTTAAGTACTGAATATCCCAAGATTGGATAAGCAAATCTGCCAGTTTCAGGGGTTTAACATTTAAAAATAAAATCACAAGTTCTTCCGAGGACTTTTTCCATACAGTCTTATCAAATACAAAATGAAACTAACTTCTCACACATCCCTACATGGCATATAAACCACACAAGCTGAAAGACAGCATATGGCATGTAGTGTTTACATAATGACAACATTACATAATTACAACTGTGTCAGAGGCGCTTTTTAAAAGAAAAAAAGCCTAGATGAATATTTTGGATGGACAGCCAGACACATCCTGAGAACAAAGGTTAGGATTTTATTTTTATTTTTATTTGCCACTAGGGGAAACAGTTTAAATGTGCAGGGATATTTTTCAGCTCAAGTACATTAGCATCCCTAATGAAAATGGATTTTGTTTAGGTACAGGGCTAATAGCTCTGACAGCCTAATTGCTGCACACTGACTGCTAGCTATTAATTAATTATTATTTTATCCTATAATTTATTTACCCTGGAAAAATGCTGCTTAAATGCAGCATCTGTTTCCCTCTGAGGTCTCAGTTTGACTTAATTTTACAGCTGAGCAGCAGAAAGAACAGAGAGAGAGAAAGGTTAAAACTTATCCAAGGTCACAAAGATAGTAATCGGCTTTTATTGGAACTGTGTATGATGATTGGATGAGGCGTTGACACTGGCCACCGGAGCCTACTTGTTCACAGCATCTAGCAAATGGAGTCACACAGAGACACAATGCAATTCTGGTCCAAATATTGCTTTGCTTCTCTTGAGGAAGCTTGGAGGACTGGAGCAGACAGGTAGAAAGAAACAATACATGGCTCCTATCATGAATGACAGCAAACTATCTCACCAAGGACGTTAAAAAAAGAGTTTCTTTTCTTTAGGCCATATAAGAGAGCTTATAAAAATTACTTTTTGGATAATAACTTCTAGAATTTCACAATCAGCATATTCTCTGACCAGAAGGATTGGGGCGTTCTGGGAGAAGCAGAACAAGACAGTAACATTTCCCAGATTTTCAACATGATTTCTAGGAGCATTTCCCCTATTACAGTCCTTTGAGTTCTCCTATGCTACACCTGGCAATACTTTCCCTTCCATCTGAGTTTGGACTGGTTTATCTGGGAGAATTTTGGGGTTTATTCTAATTGTGGTTATCCCACTTTTTAGTTGTCCCCGTGTTCATAATGCTGCAGTGAGATCTATAGATTCTGAGTAAATTTGGGACCACAGCTTTATTAACAGGGCTGATATGCAATACAAAATCTCAAATCTGTGGCACCTGGCAGATATAGAATCTGTCTTGTATCCTCATCCTAGCGTGACAGTTAAGAGCAAGCTTGGCCCCGCTCTGAGCCAGAGGGTTGTGCTGTTTGCTTCCATCCCATTCAGCTTCACTCTGAGGTGGTCAGAAGAGAGTACCCTACATCGTGACCCTTAAAAAAAGTCCCAAGACTGTGAATATCTGATTTGAAAAAGCCTGAAAGAAGAATTCCTTTGCTTGTTCCCACAGTGCTAAAATCCTAAGAAAGAAGTCTAGGTCATCCCCTGTTCAAAAGTCCAAACTTGGGGATGAGGTAATTCAGATGAGAAAAAGAATGGAAATCTTTTATGAAGACAGCCCAGACCAGCCAAGGTGGCAAAAGACCAACTGAACTGACCCTAGACCAAATACATTTGTGCTAAATCCAACCCTCTACCAGGCTAGGGATGTTAGAAATTTCACAGGGCTACCTTTAGCCTAGTTCAACTTTGGCCTTTTCCGCACTTTGTATTTGCAACGGGGCAGAGCGTCCTCCAGCGAGGACGTTTGCACTTGGGGGCGGACTGGGTCCGGACTACTCTCTGTAGTTCCAGACTTCAGCCCGCTCCGGAACAACCAGAAGTGGTCACTCGCTGTGCTATTGAAAGACCTCTTAAAACAGGTCTTTCAGCAGCATGGCGCACCCCACTCCATGGCTGTGCTCCGGTGTAGAGCCCGCAGATCTTCCGGGAGCGGGCTTTAGGCTGGCGAGCTTCACCGGTTGGTGGAGAGCCTCCACCAACCAGAAGCCACCATTTTCGTCCCCGGAGCAGTGTGTAGCACGGCCATGCACTGCTCCGGGTCAGCCTGGATCCTCCAAGGGAGCACGCCAGTCCGGTAAGTAACAGAACAGGGTGTTTTCTTCGCCAAGTGCTAAAAAGCCCTTTGTTATAACACTCCTTGCTCTAGAACTTGTTTGGATCAGGTGTAATTTCTTACCCCTCCCCCCTTTTCTTGAATTTTGGGAAACCTTGATGAAAAGATTCTTCTACTGGTGAGAAACTTCACAGTTTGAAATGTATCATGTGCAAGATCCACTTGTGGTATTTTTGCACAGCAAATAGCATTTTTCCACACATGAAACAGCATTTTTTGGTGGGGTACAAAAATCATATTTCTGGACATAAATATAATTTTCCATGCAAAAAACACCATGTGCATATTTTGTGCAAAATAAGTGCAGAAAGATTACTTCCTGTACAGAAAATAGTATTTTCTGTGAAAATAAAATTATATAGAATATTCAGAACTTATTTTGCACATAATAAGTCATGAACTGTAAAAACTTTTTGAAAACTGTGCAGTTTTCAAAGGCTTTCTTGCATTGGGGAGAAAATGGTTCAAATTACTCATTGCTTCCTTCTAGAAGAAAATCAGCAAAGAGTTTCGCCCCAAGTTCATTTGACTGTTTCTCGACAGTCACTGCTGTACTTTCAGCTTTCTACAGTTGGAAAGAATCTTAGAAGCAGGGTCCACTCTACTGGCTTTGTTGAGAGATAACATCCATTTGATTTTTCTCATCAAACCTTTTGTTTAAATAACTGGTACTCTTCCTCCCACCATATCTCCTTTGCATCTCATTTTGATTGTAGAAAGGTAAATATTTGATTATTTATTTTTTCATGAAAGAACAACAAATCCAAAGTTTTCTTCCTTTAAATGGGATTATATGAGTCTCTGTTGTGAGACTCACACAAAAATTTCATTAAAAATCATACAAATTAATGTGTTTGGGGAAGACAAGCAGACATATTTCACAAGAATATTATATAGAAAAAGGTATGAACTGGCACTCAACTGACTGTACCTGAGTCAGAACGTTGTTGTTGATGATGATGATGATGCTACAGTTTTTGTTTTTGTTGTTGTTGTTGTTTTGGGAGGGGAAAAACACATTTATTGGTGATTAGTTCCCAACCACCCAAAGCTCCCTATCAGGAGTTTGGTGAGCATTATTCCCTATGACTGTATTACCACGTCTCCACATTTCATTCAGTTGGATTAAAACTTTTCTTTTTTAAGTTAGAATTCTTTTTCCTAGACAAACCAGTGGGCGACTCAAAGAGTCATGCTAGAATACTGTTGGTATGACACTTTTTTTAAAATTATTTTGACAGTGGGTATATTCACTTCCTAGTTATGTAAGTGGTGTTCTACAAGTGTATGCATTTCACATGGACCTAAATCATATTGTTAGAGACAATGGTAAAACCATTGAATCAATTTTGTTTACCTATGGGTTGATTCACCAATCATCAATTGATTGAATGGGGTTTCATCAACAGGATTGTGGGATTTCATCAACAGGTTTCCAGTCATAGAGAAGTGCATTATTAGATGATATGTAACTATGTGCCACTGCCATCAGTATACCACTTTATTCACTGATACACTAGCATGAGGAACGCACAGTCTATTGTACAATGGAACAATAAGCAGACACATTGGCAGATATTCAGCTGGTTGTTGGTATTCAGCAGTTAGTTTCTGTGTAAATCATTCATATGGCATTGATTTTCTTTTGGAAATTGGCAGCTTTTCCTGCAGAAAATCTAACTAGCTTTAACCAATTTTGGTCAGCTACAAACATTCTCAGAAGACTGATGCATACCCATTTTTACTCCTTTATTCTGCTGGAGCATTTGGATAATAAATAGGAGAGAACAAACATTTTTCAATATCTAAGGTTATTTGGGTTGTAAATCTGTCAACACCTCCTAAACACTGAAGGGAGAAAGCTGAAAAGCAATCTGTTCCAAATTCTCATCCCCTGGAATATGGGACTACATCCTCAGCTCTAGATATTGATGCCTGGTCATGGAAACCAAGCCAAATGAGGTGAAATAAGAAGGACACGGTTGAATCAAACCTGTGCCACCATAACCAGTCACAGTTGGGTTACACTCTAGTTTCATTAAAAACTTAATTGGAACCAAACTACACTGTCATGGAGCTCATAAGTATTTCCTGTTCATTCTACTTAAGAATCAGATGTTCAAGGACTGGAAAATTAGCAAAGAGCATGTTTACACTCTGCTCCTCTATTACAAGAAGTGATTATTTGATAAACAATGAACTGCAGCCAGGAAGGAATGCCAACATTTGTTGACAGATTCAACAATGTGTCTCACTGCTAGCACCTCATTCTTCTAGATGCTTTAGGCAATTCACCTGAAATTAATGCATGTGACTAGGCTACTGTCCTAGATGGCAAATGAGCCTCCAAACCAGAGGCTAATAAGGACTCTGGGAAACTGGATGATTGTGACTGCCATAAATTAAATGTTGATCCATAATAGATATATACATCTTTATTGCTGCATTTATATCTGTTTGATTTAGCAACATTCAGTTTACCATTTTCCCTCCAAATATAATGGAAGATAGGTGGGTAGATAGGTAACTAGGTAGATAGATTTGTGATCATGTCCTACTCATTCCTTTACTGTCTTATAAGAGGGAAATTTTTAGGCTACAAAAAATTCTGCATGAAGATAAATTCTGCTAAGATAATCAATCTATGATTAAACACATTTTTGATGCAATACATATTCCATAGTAGTCCAGTGATATAGGGTTTTTTGTTTGTTTATTTGTTTATAGATTTGCAATGAAAGCATAATATTACAACTAAACCAACAGTTTACTTCAGGGGGAAAAAATGCTTGCACATTAGCTTCCATGAAAAACTAGGGAAAGGAAAAAGTATCTTCATATGGGGGTAAAGAGGACAAAAATTGATTTTGGAACTATATCATACCTAAGATTCTATCAAAGCTTGGAGACGGATTCTTTTTTGAAGTTTATAATCTCCTTCCATCTTTAATGGATTGCATGGGAATTACAGTAGAATGGAAGGTCACTCCTTTAAAAAAAAAATAGTCTCAAAACAAGCTGTAGAGTTCCAAAATAGCTTTTAAATAGTGAGGTATACCTCCATAAGATTTCTAACAGCAAGACTAGCCATTTTCATGGCAATAGATCCACAGACAGACAAACAGATAAACTGGCACCCTGTATCCACCTTGTACATTTTGCTGTTCACTGTTATGATTATGGCACTATTACCAAGTCTTCAAACATCCTTCCACAAGCTAGGAAGACTCACTAACTGAAGGAGTTTCATCACACTGGTGAGCAGGGTGGTGAAGGAGAATGCAACTAGCCCCCTTCTGGTAAAAAGCTGCAGAGCAACAAGAAGCTCTAACAGGACCCCACAGAACCAGTAGATAGTGAGAAGAGGATGGATGCATCATCCTTCAATGTCCTGTCCCCAAAACCACAGCATTCCTTTGGCTGCTTGACGTTTAAAGTGGGTTTTGTGGGTTATATCATTATAGCTACATGTCTTATACATTTTTTGGCCATTTTGCTGTAGGGCTATTGTACGGTTTAGCTCTCCAAGTTTTGGCAGAGGTAAAAAATGGCCCTGGACTCTCTGAGATGGTTCCTGTTCTATCAGTTCTCATTCTGTTCATGTAATGTCAAAAGGGATTACAAAATACATGTTTATGCTTGCTCGTTCACTGTAGAATGCCTGAATGCACTCACTTCTACTTGAGTTGATATTTACTTTTAGATGTGATGCTTAATGTGCAACAGCATGATCCTATAAACGTTTAACATAATATATATGTTGAAAAATTTTCCACAGGACCTGGATCATGGTGCAGTCTTGTGGGGAATCTGCCTTACACTAAGGGTCTTTCCACACTACACTGTTATAGTGCTACTATTCCACTTTCAATATCTGTGGGATTCAGGAGTTTGTAGTTTACTGAGGCCAAAGAGCTCTCTGGCTGAGAATTCTAAATGCCCCTCCCTTAACTGCAAACCCCAGGATTCCATAGGATGTTGAAAATGGAATAATAGTGCTACAACAGTCTAGTGCAGAAAAGCCCTAAGTTAAGTGATAAAGTCCCTCCAGCCTGGCATGGTTAATTTGAATTGGCTGACATGACATTTCATTTCAGGATTTAGGCAAACTTTTTTCTTAGGCTTACCTGGGTTTTACTATCCTTTCCTGGTGGTCTCTGATCCAGGTATAAACCAGGGCTAACTCTGCTTAACTTTTGAAATCAGACAAGACGAGGTGTGCTTGGGGTGACCCATTGATAATAAGTGTGTTCTTCTAATTAGAAGTGTTCAGGGATCTGTGGTGGTTTTTATGAGGCACAAAAGACCTCTGACCAAAGTCACCGGCATCCTGCTGCTTCTTGTACTCACCTTGAAATATTTTTATTCATAATAGCACCAATGTTCACAATCATTTGCCCTATTGTATACATTTGTGCCATTTGTAACGTTTATAATGTAATTGAACTGACTGCCATTTCACCAATAATTTCTTCACTAGTTTGGAATGTTAAATGTGACTCTTTTCATGCTTTGCACCCCAGACCAGCTTCTCTATAGAGAGATTCAGTCAGTCCAATCTGTATATGCCCAGCTTGTTGACAATGTTCTGTTCTGAGTTCATTATTATTCTGAAGGAAACAAAACAAACATAAGTGCAGCACTCATATATCTTTACTATACTTATTCAAAATATTTCCAGGCAGAAAAGCACCCAAACTGCCTTATATGATAATATTTCAGATGATTAAACATTTATTCAATACAACAAACAAAAGCAATAAAACCATGCAGCTGAGACAGTACGGAAGCCTAAAATGCAGTTTATTCTAAAAAAGAAAAAACAGTCCAGTAAGACACAATCAAGGAAGGACCAAATAAAACAGATAAGTCTTCGGATCTTCCTGGATATTTTTCTTTGATGGGCCTCAATGGACCATAAATGGTGATCCATTTCACTTTGGAAAGTATGGCCTTTTTCAGGTGCTTGCACATTTTACTGGTTTTGTAACTGAGCAAGTGAAAAGGTCTTCTGTTGCGAATATTAGGGCATTGTTTTCCAGAGCCTACTCCCAGTAGCCCATTAACCACATTAAAAAAAAAATTACTGGCTAACAACGAACCAATGTAATGGAAATAAAAAAGAAAGATGTATGTGATGCCATAGAATTAGAGCTTATTCTTATGCTAACTAAACTTTTACCAGTAATCAGTTATGAAAGGGAAATACCCATGCTCATTTCTACTTCAGTCATGTACATCTGAATGCACAGGCAATGTTATTCATGTATTTATTGAAGGCCAAATCCAATTATTCTTCTCAACTAGAGTTGATCCATTTAATTAATAGCATTTATATAACTGATGATTTTCCAAACTGCCATCAATTCAGTAGTTCCACTGTGGTGGGGACACGTGGATTTAACTGATAGGTTTCAGGAAACATGGACTTTTAATTAACCAAAAAATCCAGTTATTATATATAATTTTGAAAGATTTTATTCATATCATCTATATCTTCATTGTAATATAACATTACTAAAAGAAAGGAGCAGGTGGTTTAAAGATTAGACAAAAAGAAGGAGTTATATTTTCATAAGAATTCTATTCTAGTTAGACTTTATTCTAATAAATTTCTAGATAACTTTTCTTTTTATCATTTCAGTTAATTTGCTTCTTGCACTGTTGAGTTCTATCCCATGCAGAGTGCCATTGCAAATATCCATTGCATTACCCTAATGTTTCTCAGGGATTATGAGTCATCTTTAGTAAAAAGCTGTTGCAAGCAGAAGTGATAAAGAGATAAAATCAACAATTCTAATAATTTAAGAAGTTTTAGGAGGAAGGGTTTTTTTTTCCTCCTCAGAAAGGGAATAGAAACTAACTTCATCTTAACCCTTCAATAGGCTGGATATAAAATTATTTTTTTGCCTTTATTAGAAAGCCAGAGGTGTTAATCCTACAAGTGTTTGGCTACACTTGTAGGATTAACAACTCCCATGTTTTAACAGCTCCATTGGCTTCTGGTCTGCCTCCAGGCACAATTCAAAACATTGATGAATTATAAAACCCTGTATGTCTTGGATCCAGGCTATTTGAAGGACCATATTTCCATTCATGAGCCCATTAGAGCTCTAAGATATTCTGGAAAGGCTCCCGTCTCTGTCCCACTATTTTCTCAGTCTTGTTTGACATGAACAAGGGAGAGGACCTTCTTAGTGGATGCTTTGAAACTCCTTGTCTAGGGAGGATGGAATGGTTACCTCCTTCATATACTTTTATCAGCAAGTGAAAACATTCTTGTCCTACCAGGCTTTTAAAAACTAAATGGAATGGGCATTTAATGATGTGCTTACTTGTGTTATGGTTTGTATTGTCTTTTAATGAATTGCATTTTTTTTAAAAAAAAAAGTGTTTAATGTTTTAACTTTATAAATTATTTAGTTGCTTTTTAAATAACTTTTATATTTATACTTTTATCAAAGTTTTTGTATAGTTTTTAATCAGTATTATTTCTAAATATGTTGTTAGCTCCTAGGGTGCCATTAATGAGATAAAAGTGGGGGGGGGGGGAAGGAACAAAATCACCATCATCATCATCATCTTTTGACAGTTCCATGAACATTACAATATTTCCATGAAAGTGGCATCTCGTACCAGTGAAAGATGGATAGTTCCATGACCCAGCATGACTGTTTGTGCAAATTATTTTGTAGGTCTCAGGAAAGGTCATGCAGAATCTTGTTGATTGTACCTCCTGGGACATTAAAATCTCTTCATTCTACCTTCCCAGAAACTTTTGGATGTCTGACCTAAGCAGAAACCTTTATGTACACTGAACAATGTCATTTCAACAAACATTTTGTAGCAACTCAAAATAGCAACTCAAAATAGGAATCTATTTTGGAAAAAAAATGAAATAATCTGTGATTTTTTTTCATTTTTGAAATCAGAGAAAATACTGGCCATAATCATAGGTATGGTTATGTTTTGCTTACCATCCAGCCTTGACAGTCATTCTTACATTATCAGCATGGACTCTTTCAGACTATGTGCTGTTATCCTTGTGTATACAAGTATTGCATAGAGAATGTCATTAAACAGGTTCACAAAAAAATAAGGTGGGATTAGACTAATTTGTTAACGTTTTTGTGTGCCTTCAGTTCACTTCTGATTTATGGTGACTCTAAGGTGAAGCTATCATGGGGTTTTCTGGGGATGAGAGTATGTGATCCACCCAAAGTCATCCAGTGGGTTTCCATGGCCAAGCGGGCAACTGAACCCTGATCTCCAGGGTCATGGTCAATGATGAAATCACCACAACACATTAGCTCACAGACTAATTTTGTGCTGCACGCAAAGGGAGCACGTCTCTCCCCCCATACTAATTTTTAACATGAACAATCCAATTTACAATCAAAGTAATATACATTAAAGAATAGAAAGAAGAATGGGAGAGAAAACTATATGTAACTAATATACTGTAGGGCTCTGCCCCCCCCCCAAATCCTGACTGCAATGAAAGGCCCTTTCCACATGTGGAGGGGGAAACGAGGGAAAACGCACCGAAATGGAGCTTACCAGCAGCCGGGTAAGTCCATCGCCATGCGAAGCAGCATGAACTCGCTGCCCCGCAGTCCTCCAGCATCCAAAATGGCGGTTTCCGGCTGGCAGAGGCTCTCCACCAACTGGAGAAGCTTGCCAGCCGTAAGCCTGCCCCCGGCAGATCTGCAGGCACGCACTAGTGTGCGCCTGCAAATCTGCACCAGAGCCCGGCGACGGAGCTGCACGGGGCTGCACGCTCCATGCTTTTTAAAAACCTCTGAAAAGAGGTTTTTAAAAAACATGCAGCACCACCAGTTCCAGTCGCTTCGGAGAGGATTGAGGTGTGGAACTATGAAAAGTAGTCCACCCCAATCCACTCTACGGTGCAGACGACCTCCTTCGGAGGTCGCTTTGCACCATTTTAATACCCCGGTGTGGAAAGGGCCAAAGAGAAGTAAAATAGAAAAAAAAATACTCTACCATTACAGATCCAACTGAATAATCCTACTAAAATTACTAATCATAATCCCATATTATTACAACATTACATTTCTTATTGCTCAAAAAATCCATAAATATTTTTCAATCAGTTAAAAGTCTTCAATAGACTTATCCTTTTGAAGGCATATCAATTTGGCCATGTGAATTTATTCAGATGCCTTAACAATCCATTCTTCCATCATCGCTGTTTCAGTCCATGTTCAAGTTTGCGCAAACTATACATTTGCTGCTTTTATAGTACCTCAGAATAAAAATTCATATTTCCTCTCTAGTTCTTTGTCCATAATGCCTGTCCCCCCCAAAAATCGGAAAACATTACAAATCTACCTTTATTTTATTTTATTTATTAGTTTGATTGGATTAACATAGGCCAGTTCCATCCTACATTGTTATAGTGGTATTATTCCACTTTCAACATTCTATGGAATCCTGGGGTTTGCAGTTTAGGGAGGGGCACTTTGAATTCTCAGCTAGAGAGCTCTCTGGTCTCAGCAAATTACAAACCCCAAAATTCTACAGGATGCTGAAAGTGGAATAATAGCACTTTAACTGTGTATCGCAGAAATGGCCATACAAATTTTAAACCAGGAACTTTTCACCTTCTTACTACTTCACCACATATTCAAAAATGAGCCCTTCTTATCTTAACATCTCCAATATTGGCCTGAAACATTGGATAGCATGTATGTATCATCAGTATTTTTTCCCAGGTATTTTACTAAGTAAAATTTATATCTTTGGACAACATTTCCCCATACACCCTTGTGGACATTATAACTTTGGGGCCCATTTTATCATGTTCTCTTTTACAGGTTCATTTTCTACCCCCAGTTTCAAAAACCATTTATTCACTTTTTAAATTACATGGTCATCATTGTTACACAACTTCAAATAAAATGCAATGTTCCTAACCTCTATGGCTGCATTTCTCTTTTCTTGATTAAATATTTAAATATTAAATATGATTAAATCTGCCCTTAAGATCTTTACATCATTTTTAGCTTCCTTAAGAACCATCTTTATTTAAACTTCAGTTGTATTGTTCAAACTACAAAGGATAATCAAAAAGCAACCATCTCCAATTTTTAACCCATTTTCAATGTAAAAATAAAAGGCTTCCTGCAGTGAAGTGGCCAATATTATTGCAGGAAAAAAATATCCCTATTTATACTTATATGAAACATGTAGGACACCAATTCTAATACAATGATTTTTAAAATTCCATATGTACTTTGCCTTTATCATACCGAAGACAACCTGGCCAACCAAATCTTAAATCTTGGCCTTCAAGTTCCAAGAGGCTCATATCTCTAAGCAATATCCATTCCTTCAACCATCCCAAACAACAGGTCTTGTGATACATTTTAACATTAGGGACTCCCAAGCCACCTCTTTCCTTAGCATCACCACAGTGTTAAAAACATTTATTCTTGGTTTCTTGCCTGCCAAACAAATCTGGAAAACACTTTCTGCCATTGCACAAAAGGTAATCCTTTTCTTATAATTGGGATTGTTTGGAAAAGAAATAAAAGCCTTGCCAAAACTTTTGCTTTCATTAATGCAATTCTACCCAAAAAGGACAAATCTAATTTTCCCCAATTTCATGATATCTTTTAATTTCTTTCCAGACTTTTTCATAGTTATTTTGAAATAATAAACTGTTGTTATTCATGATTGTAACTTCCAGATATTTACTTCCCCTTTTTCTACTTTAAAATTTGAAGAAATTAGTTCCTTGTTAACTTTTGAAGTCCTATTTTTAACCAGCGATTTTATTTTATCACAACTTACTTTAAACCTGGATCATGTCCCAAATACCTTTTCTTTCCCCCAAAGAGCATTGAGCCTAGTGGGTTTTGTATCATTAACACATGATCATCTACATAAGCTCTCCACTTCTACTGTTCTTTGTTTTTCTTTCTCTGTCACACCATAGATTCTTTGATCTTATCTGATATCTCTGAACAGGGTCTCCATCACCAAAGTAAACAGTAAAGGTGAAAGAGAACAATCTTTTGTATTTCAATCAGTCTTGTTGTATTACCATTTATTAAGATCTGGGCCTTTTAACCGAGTAGATTGTCTTTATTGGTTGAATAATATTTTCAGCAAAGTCCCTTCTCCCCAAGACTTAAAATAAGTAATTCCAAGAAATATTATCAAAGGTTGTAGTTGTTTTATTAACATATATTATTATTGGCTCTTTCTGCATTACACTTTTATAGTGCTATTATTCCACTTGCAACCTCCTGTGGAATTCTGGGGTTTGTTGTTTACTGAGGCCAAAGAGCTCTCTGGCTGGGAATTCTAAATGCCCCTCCCTAAACTGCAAACCCCAGGATTCCATAGGATGTTGAAAGGGGAAGAATAGCACTATAACCAGTGTAGTGTGGAAAGGCAGATTATTTCTTCCTAACTTCTCACACATTAATTAACTCCTTTTGGGACTCTTCCTTCAATATTTTGAATAGATCTCTTGCTCTCTCCAAAGGGTTTATCACATATTTTTATCAAAATCTCTGGGGCTATCCAGTAAAAGGTTATATCTTTTTTCTGCATGCCTCCACCAAGAATTTATACTCTCTGAATTTTTCAGCATTCTTTTGAGAACTCCTTTAAACATTTCTCATTCAAAAGCTATAACACACATAGCACTGCAACTCTTATATCTTACTGCCTTTTTCAGCGCTACTGCTTTATGGTAGAATATCTTATCTTATAGGATTAATTCCTGCCTTTCTTATTCACAGCTTAGAAGTTACTTGTTACAAATAACAAAGTTACTTTTAACAAATTACTTTTATAAATTCATGAGAGGAGATGTTATAAAGCTACGATCTTCCTCTGGAAATGTTCTTTGAGTTGCTTGTTTGATGTATGGAGGAGTATTGCCATGAGATTAGCTCCCTCCATCCTCCTTCTCCTGTTTTTTCAAAACATATTTCCCTACTGCTGTCATGTGTGCTTCCTGTGTCATTACATGAGGTTGGACTACGTCTGTGATGCCATAGGCACCACTAGCAACTAGCCAAAGATACATACCATAGTAGCTAGAGCATCATAGTGCTCTTTTTGACAAAATGCAATAGCTCTAAACTGGATCCTTCTACCTTGTATGTATATTATATGACTACTAATTGCTTGATGAGAGCAATCTAGAGTGCTCCTACAGATTTATTCTTTCTACCACAGGAAATGTAAATGGCTGGCTGTCAGCAACAATTCCTGCAGTGGCTAGAGCACTCTTATTCTATGACATAGCCAGGACTCCCTCTGGGGTCCCCTGTCAGAAATATAGAAACAGTATTTTGCGGTGAAAAATAGGGGAGGGGCTTTTCATGTTACTGAAAACAAACTCCTCCCTTCCATGATTGATGGAAACCATTACAATGAGCAAAAGCATCTGCTCCTTTTAAAAACCTTTGTAACAATAGAGGGAATGGTTTGATCTAGATCTTTTAATTAGCAATGAAAATAATTACTGTCTAAAAGTAATACTCCAACGTTCTTTCTAAAAGCAATGTCCCAGTGTTCTGCTCCTGCTCATAGACTAGAGGCTGAGGTAGCACAAGGACAAATTGTGAGCGATATCAAAACCATATAAGTGACTTTACTTGTATGTAACAAATAAAAATTCCTGCCTTAGTTCTTTCTGGGAAGTTTTGTAACTGCAGATATCATTTCCTAGTTAAGTAGTGCTGACATGATATAATGGATAGAATGCTGAACTATTTTCACAGAGACCTGAGAATTCTGTGTGCTAGGGATTAAAATGTATTATTAAATTTCCGAGTTTAATTAATATCAGATGCCAGAAGAAATTAAATAGTTACACCAAATAACAGTTCTAAAGTACACCATCATTTGGAATTTTAAACATTTTGTTTTGTTTTGTTTTGTTTTAATTGGGAGAAGATCTTTGTCAATCAGCTTTATTTCTGCTACCAGGATCCTGATGCAACCAAACATTGCTCCTTAAAAAACTAGGAATATTTATGACATCTTTGGTAAATAGGATTGTATAGCAATGTTTTAAATAGACCTGAGCAACCCTGTTGAGAAAACCTGCTGCTTTTGAAGCAGAAGTTTCTTGATGTGCCTTAGTTTTCTAACCTAATTAAAACTCAGGAGGATTTGTAAAGTCAGAAAGATGCAGAACTGCCACTGAAGGAAAGAATATGTATGCATGAGAACAACAACAATAATGAAGGAAATAGGTCATTTTGCAAATGCATTATGGGATGAGAAAAGAATGAGGCCTAGTTTATGAGTGAAAGGTACAGAGTTACTTGTTATCTCATGGTATTAAAAGCATAATGGAGACAATATGCATCCTTATATGCTGTTGCAAATCATACTATTATTGGAAATACTCAAATATAATTAAAAAGTGTGTCTTGAGGATTTGGACCCTTGTGCAAACAATCCCAGATGAACGTGAATCTTCATAGTTTGGGACTCATTCTACACAAAACTCTCATGTGGTGTTTGTGTGCTAAAAGCAGTAGTTTCTGCCTGGGAAACAGAATTGTTTCAGAAAAAGTTGGGTCTTATGTACATTAATATTAATTTCTGTTCATAAAATGCTATTTCATGCATGTAACGTGTTCTTGTATGCACAAAACAACTGCAAAATAATTTTATGCAGAATAACTTCCCAACTACAACATTTTCTGTGTAGGAAACAGCATTTTATGCACAGAAAATTATTTTTATTTTATTTTCTTACTTGACAATCATGTGTTCTGTGCCAAGGTGCCACATGCAAATTTTGCTCAGAATATGTGCTGCATCAAAAATATCCTTTGAAAACAGTTTTGAAACTTTTCTGCCAGAAGCAGTCTCAATTATGATGCATATGGAACCATCTATATTAATTATACTGCCCTCACTTATTTTCCATTCTACACAATGTTGGGTTTTTTATTATTATAATTTAGTAAAAGTAATGCATGTCCATATATAGGTCTGAATATAACATAATAACAACAGTTATCCACTAGCACAGTAGGAGTTTGTTTTCCTTCTGTGTCCTGTGTACCTCTCCATGTCACCTAGAAAACTGATCTATAGGATTATGCAGGTCTTTAGAGCAAGTTTTGGGGTACATGGAGGGGAAATATTAATTCAATTCAATTTGAAGAAGCAGTTCCATCACTGGAATAACTTCTAGGGAGCCACTGAACTCAGCAGTTTTGAAGATTGTAGAATAGGAAGTATAATAATTCTTGGGGACTCTCCCAGGTATATTTGCATTACTTCCCAAAATGGTCCAGGACATAGCCCCATGAGCTGGCAGCTCTCTGTAGGGTAATTAACTTCCTTCCTCTGGAGCAAGAATAAAGATATGCATCCCTGTTAAATATTATATTTGTCTTTCTCTTGTTGTCATAGCTATTGAAAGAAACACAGTAGAGAAACAAATTATGTTTTATATGAAAGGGGGCTTAGTTTGATGAGAAATGAGGGAGAAACCATATTCTTCCTGTAGATTAGCCAGGAGATGAGGTAAGGTATAGAGAGAAACTGCACCAAAATTGTGTATAGTTGGTACTGAGCTTACTTCATATCAACTAATCTGTGTTTTGGACTACCATAATAGATATAAAATCCCCACTGTACTTGGATGTACGAAAAAAATGAAATGTAATGAAAAAAAAATGTTGTACAGGACACTGTGCTTATTCACTTCTATCCCCTCATTATACTTCTGGTACCAGTCACAAGACTGAATGCCATGCTAGACAATGGTACATTCAGATTGATATACTTCCTGGATAGCAGAATACTCAGAAGGTCCATAACACAGGCATACATACACCTTAGAGATGTTTCCACCTGGAAATATCTGAAAAGATCCATTCTTGTCCTATTCCACACTAGCAGTAATTTAGTCTTCTGTTTGCATCCTAAAAGACTTTTGTTACAGGCCATATGGTTTAGGTTGCCAGCTTTGTGGCCTGGGAATTGACCAGTAAAGGACAGAAAGTAACCTAGAGTAACTACAGAATATAGCATATAAGATACAATTGCAGGACAGTATATGTAATAGAGGGAGTACATATATTAGTGAGAACTTGACAGCAGCTTAAGTTAGGGGAAATGCCTACTTAATTGTCAACAAAGTATGGTTGACATGAACTTCACACAGTGCATGTATGCAGACGTAACTTGTAATAACCTTTAGCAGATTTGTTGTACTCGACTGCAATGAAGATGAGAGGACATTGAGCAGATTTGTCTAAGAATAACCTTTCACAGATGCACTGGTTGAAGCAGTTAGAATAGCAAGTAGCCAAAGACCTCTAGTTAGCCAGAAGCAGAATTATAAAAGGTGTTTATTTTGATACGTTATCAAAGTTTGTGGGAATCTTTAGCTCTTTTGTTTTGATTTATGTTTATGGATAACTGATAACTTGGACAAGGCTAAGGACAAAATAAGAGGAGCCAAGATAGAGAGAGCCACAGATCAGACTGACTTTGGACATGTCTCCACTAATGAAGACTGCTGTCTTTGACAGCTGGGCTGTTCCTGATAGATTGATAGACTTGTAACTTGCCCAAACATGATAACAGATGGTACTGGAAAGATAAACACATAGGCTATGCTGAAATAGATATACGCTTCATCAGGGATGCCTGTTAAGATGCTTATGGCTATAACGGATATTGCTAAGTTTTAAAAATGCTGAAGGAGATATTTATATTTGTATTCTCTTGTTATGTTATTCTGTCAAAATATAATTAAAAAGAGTAGTTCTCCCCACACCTAAGGATCCTGTGAGAAGAGTAACTAGTATCTTAGAGATCTTGTTAGACAGAATGTCTCCTTCCACTCTGTCCTCTATCTCTGGAATTTTTTTGGAATCAGCCCGGGACAATCATCTCCTTCCTCTAGAAGAATCTTCCATCTACCATTTCTTGAATGGCTGAGTATTCACAGATGCCTGTTTAGAGATGTGTAGTGCCTCAACAGATGAACTTGCTTTATTTAATAAATAGATGGTTGCATATGATAAAAAAGACAGATTTCACCAGATGAGAAAGCCTTTTTGAAATTATGAAATATCTGCATACTGCCTTACAGATACCATAGAAAGTATGAAGAACCTGATGATAATTATGGATATATGGCTGAATTATTCTCTTTATTCATTTATGTGATAGCTGTTACGAAGTCTGTTAAAAAGATGAACATAAATAAAAGTGCAGTCCTTATGAAACTGTGACATCCTAATTGCCATATACTGATATGTGAGGACTATACGGTGCTTTATATTCAATGGAATGCAATGAGATGAAAACAAGTACCCAGACATTGACATATCTGTGTTTCTCCCTAAGGGAGAAACATGTTTATATATCTTTGAATGCTTATAATAAACAGACTAAAAGATTACCAAAGAATCTTCCTGTTTTCCAAATAAATATCCTGATTTACCAGTACTTAAGAATGCTTAAGTAGAGTGCAGATGTCAACTCAGCTTGTTTGGTATAGCCGCCATCATGAATTGGGCATTTAGGCGGCTGGAAGGTGAGAATGGAACCCCAGACAGAATCCAAATTAGCTGACACATAACAAGGACCCTCAATCCTTCAGTCTTAAGAAATAAAAGTGGGGAACCATGACGATTTAACAAACCTACTCACTACTGTTCTCTTTCTCTGCCTTTCCACATCTGTTAATGTATCTGTGTTGTTGTTATATATTTGCTCATAGATATGACTGTGATAGTACGTATCTGCAGGTTTCACATGTGGGTCTATGTGGCAGAGTGTGACCCTGTCCACTTGACTTTGACCTCTGATCTACCAATCTGTGGCCCTTTCCGCACTGCATTTGCCATGCAAAAGGGCACCTGGAGTGTCACGCCAATGTGAGGAGCGATCTGCATGACGTACTCACAATCGCGCGACACTCCAAGGGCCAGCAGGTGCCGATCACGCACCTTTTCATTTCCTACTGAAAGCCAAAAATAGTGTGCGATCGCACATTGCTCCTGGGCCCTGCATGCACTTACCTGGCATGCGGAGCCTCCAGAGCCACACCGGTCATGCTTCCTGCCCCAGCGCAGCCTGGGAAACTCCCAGGCTGCACTGTGGAATGAAGAGGCAGGGCTATCAAGCTAGCAGGCAGCTCATGTGGAACTGAAGCAGCAGGGACGCGAGAGCCTCTCGCCGGAGGCTGCTCGTGTGATCCCCACATCCCAGCGCTGGAAAAAGGTAAGGTGCGGAAAGGGCCTGTCTGTTTCATTCTTTCTTTCTTCAATTTATGTCCCACCTTTCTGGCACAAAAGATGGCACATAAGACATTAAATCATGACATCAAGTGACTGGAAATGTAATTAAAATTAGATTTATAAAAATAATTAGCAGCTTCCTCAATTATGTTTGAATTAAGTCCTAGCCGTCTTTTCTTTGTGTGTGGATGTGGGTGGGGAGGGTGTCCACTCAATTCTAAATGTATGTACAGGTTGAATAAACTACAGTCTGGGGCACTGAATAAGAAATATATGTAATAAAATAAATAATAAAAGACCTCTACATATGAGAATATAGAATTATTCTCATGTCACCTTGTCTTAATTTAGACAATATCATCTGGTGTGGGTGTGGGTGTGGGTGTGTGTGCTCCCTTTGTCCTATTTTTACAACAGCATACACCCCCACTCAATTTTCATAATTGGACATATTTTATGGCTAGAACACATGCTTGAAAGTGTGCTGGCTGTAAGCATATGCCAGGTCAGGATGACTTCAGACATGATCAGGTCATAAATTCAGAGATGGTTGGGCAGGAAAGCCCAGTGCTAATGGGCTTGAGATAATTTTCAAAAAAACTGTAAGCTGCAAGCACTCCTGAAAACAATAGCAGGAAAAGCTGCACAGCTGAAGCAATCAGAAACCCTGCTATGAGCATATCCTACTGAGATCTTCCCTATTCACTCAATCTGACCAAAACATTACAAAATTGTGAGGACTCCCATCAATGTTTTGTCACCAGGAGTTAAGACAATCAGCCCATTCTGGACTCCTTTGTCATCCCTGTGAGACAGCCATTACCACTTGGTCCACATACCCTCCTTCAGGGCAAGAAAATAAGGTATTTAAACCCCAGCTGCAGCCCCAGTAAATTGTAGTACTTTGGATGTAGTATGTGGTGCCCAGACCTCCACTCCTCTGTGCTACCCTGAGGTGCACTGTCTGAGTCACTCTGCTCCAATCTTCTGCTTCTGGACTGGTAACTATCACCCTTTCCAGCCAATTTATCTATGTCCTCCTTTTCTTGCTTCATTTTCTGATAGCCTTGTATGGTTCTTGAGAGATTTCTTGTGTTCGCTGATTTCCAGTAAAATACTCTGTTTAATTTTTAACTGGAGTCCTCTGTGCAGTTAGTACTGGTATACACAAGTGAAAAGATCCTGCAGTTACTCTCCTCTCAGAGGCCTCCTTTAAGCTATAAATCTTCCCATTCCTAAGGAGACATTGATATTGCAGGTGGACCGCAAGGTCCCCCACCTCTTAGGGTAACACTGTCAAACTGGCAGTCAAGAACCTTCTCTCTCTTTTTTTCTAGTCTGCCTGCTCTCCTGCTTGATTTATATGTATTTTCTCTGCCACCTCCCCATGATATTAATTCAGTCTTACATGAGAAGGTCTGTTACAACTCTGGATTACCTTATTATGTGGCAGATTGAACCAGACATTCCTATTAGTAATGCAAATTTGAAATAAAAATGAGTAAATCACATTGTCCTTTTTGTAATGACCTCAGTGTCAAAGCGAAGGGGAGAGAAAAAACAAACAAACCATTCTTCCTATATGAAAATTGTTGGCAACAAAAGTGTCTGAGTTTATTTTGTGTAAGTGAATGGCTGCCAGTTTAAATAATACAAAAAAAGTTAAATGGAAATGTAATCCAAACAATATGAAAAGTTAATAGATGACAGATTAAAATAGGTGAATATAGAAATGAATTAACAGATGATAAGAACATTATTCAAGAGACTAGCAAAAGGTTCAAACCTCCCAATAAGAATACATTAAATATATCAGAAGCAGAACACTTGCCAGATCATTCACAGATCTATTGTACCTCCAAGGTGAAAAAGAATCATAGAATCATAGAATCATAGAGTTGGAAGAGACCCCAGGGGCCATCGGATCCAACCCCCTGCTATGCAGGAACACACATCAAAGCATTCCCAACAAATGGCCATCCAGCCTGTGCTTAAAAACTTTCAAAGAAGGAGACTCCACCAGACTCCAAGGCAGCATATTCCACTGTTGGACAGCTCTGATCGTCAGGAAGTCCTTTCTGAGGTTCAAGTGGAATCTCCTTTCCTGCAGCTTGAGTCTATTGCTCCTTGTCCTAGTCTCTGGAGTGGTAGAGAACAAGCCCACTCCCTCCTCAACATGACATCCCTTCAGAATATTTAAACATGACTACCATGTCCCCTCTTAACCTTCTCTTCTACAGACTAAACATGCCCAGCTCGCTAAGCCGTTCTTCATAGGGCATGGCTTTCAGACCCTTCACCATTTTGGTTGCCCTCCTCTGGACATGTTCCAGCTTGTTGATATCCTTCTTGAATTGAAGTGCCCAGAACTGAACACAGTATTCCAAATAAGGCCTAACCAATGCAGAATAGAGTACTACCATTACCTCCCTCGATCTAGACACCATACTCCTATTGATGCAACCAAGAATCGCATTGGCTTTCTTGGCTGCCACATCACACTACTGACTCATGTTCAGCTTGTGATCTACCGAGACTCCTAGATCGCTTTCACACGTACTGCTATCCAGCCACGTGTCCCCCATCTGATATTTGTGCCTTCCATTTTTTCTACCTAAGTGCAGGACCTTACATTTCTATCTATCGAAATTCCTTTTGTTAGCTTTGGCCCAGCTCTCCAATCTGTCAGGGTCATTTTGAAATTTGATCCTGTCCTCTGGTGTATTAGCAACCCCTCCCAATTAGGTATCATCTGCAAATTTGATCAGCATGCCCTCCACTCCTTCATCCAAGTCATTGAAGAAGATGTTGAATAACACTGGGCCCAGGACAGAACCCTTCTCTCCAGGATAGTCACTTCTCTCCAGGATGAAAAGCAGCCATTGCTGATCACACTTTGGGTTTGGTCAGTTAACCAATTAAAAATCCAACTAACAGTAGCCCTGTCCAGCCCGCATTTTACTAGCTTCTTTGCAAGAATGTCATGTGGAACTTTGTCAAAGGCCTTACTAAGGTCAAGATATGCTATGTCTACAGCATTCCCTTCATCTATCAAGCTTGTAACCCTATCATAAAAAGAGATAGGATTAGTCTGGCATGACTTATTTCTGAGAAATCTATGCTGGCTTTTAGTGATTATGGCATTGCTTTCTAAGTAATTACAAACTGACTGTTTAATGATCTGCTCTAGGATCTTTCCTGATATTGATGTCAGACTGACCAGGCGATAATTATTAGGGTCCTCTTTTTTCCCCTTCTTGAAGATGGGGAGGACATTTGCCCTTCTCCAGTCTGTTGGGGACTTCTCTTGTTCTTCAAGAGTTCTCAAAGATTATTGCAAGTGGTTCAGAAATGACTTCTTCCAGTTCTTTTAATATCCTTGGATTTAATTCATCTGGCCCTGGGGACTTGAATTCATCTAGTTTAGCCAGATATTCCTGTACTACTTCTCTACTTATTCTGTGCTGCATTTCCCCCCCTTCCTCACCTGCTCCCCATGCCCCGGGTTGGGTACTTCTATCCTTCTGGGAGAAAACTGAGGCAAAGAAGCAGTCAAGGATGACAAAGACTGCTGAGAATTATTTGCATCTGTCTTCATAAAGAGAGTTGTTGAAAAAATTTATATCCATTTACAAATTAGGAGGGTGGGTTTCCCTCCCCTTCTTTTCAGAGGAAATATCTGGCACATTTCTAAAGGTGGGGGGGGGGAGTGCACAGAAAAGAAGGATAGCACAGAACTGGATTTCAATCTTTTTGAAAATGTAAAATTTCTGAGGGCACTTGCTATGTTGAATAGTCAGACATCAAGAATGTGTCCTGAGGGCCAGATGCAAATCCCCAAAGACATTTTGATCTAGATTCTGAGGACTTGTGTGCATGAACTTATATCTTCCTTTTATACAGTGGACATGCCAATTCCACATCTCTTCTGGCCTTAAAGGTCAGGGCACGAAGACAGATAGAAGGGCTCAAAATGTGAGAGTTCTGATGTGAGTCCTTAATCTAGCAGCTGCACACTGGTTGCCAAGTCTAAGGAAATCACCATGCTTGCTAAATCAGCTTTCCTGACTCCTTTTAAGCTTTCTGTTGAGGCTTCAGGCATAGTAGACCACCTTCCCCCTATGTCAGAACTTTCCAAACTTTTCATGTTGGTGACACACTTTTTAGACATGCACCATTTTGTGACACAGTATTTCAGTAAGTAATTCAGTAAGTAATTCAGTAAGTGGAGACAGCCCCTCCACCTGAGCCTAGTCCACTGCCACTGCTGTCCTCACTGGAGTCATCCTTGCTGCAGAGTGGCAGTGATGACAGCGGCAGAGACAGCCCCCTCACCTGGGTCAGTGAGAGAGGCAGTCTCTTCACCCGTTACATTTGTGTGACACACCTACACACTGCAGCTGACACTAACATGTCACAACACACAGTTTGGAAAGCTCTGCCCTTTGTGTTTATGCATGTGTATTTGTGTGTGTGTGTGTATATATGTACACATGTAATCACCTCCCTTTCTTGTACATTATTTTAAAAAGCTAACAGTACTTTAGAAGTTTTCCCAACATTTTGAAAGTTATTTACACAGCTAGGTAGTTGTAGTAACAGTCCAAATGGTCAATAATGAAGTATTATGCAGAGATGAAGAATATGGTCTATACAAGAAGGAAAAATGGGACAGGTCAAGCCATGGAATATTGGTTTTTTGCTTATTATATTTGAGGCCCTTTCTGCTCAATGCACCCAACCTGTCATGGGGACAGGAGAAGGATGGGACTGGAACAAATCTTATGCATGACGTTGTCCTGTTCCCATCCTTCTCCCATACCCAGGTGGCACAATCACACATCAAAATATTGATGGGTTTTCCCCATCAATGACTGGTGACTGCACCACCCTTCCACCATGTGCCTGCACTTACCTTCCCTGGAGAGATCCTGCAAATGCAATGGCTGTACTTCCTGCCCCAGTGAAGCCTGGCACAGTACCCTGCTGCATTGCAACCAGAAGAGGCATGGCCATCACACTTCCTGGATCCCAGACACAGCCAGTGTGGAGGGGAGTGCTCTACTACACTCCCCTCCCAGGACAGCCACTGCTGCCATCATCACTGGACACCATCAGGTCAAAGGTAGGGTGTAGAAAGAGCCTAAGTATTCAGGCTGTTGGGATAGAGGTGGCATACCCCCCCCCCAAAAAAAAGTATACTTCTTTTCAGTTTGTTCTTCGAGGACTTTTTAAGCACTAGGTAGGTGCAACTGTAAAGGTTACTTAGGGATGTAGAACTGATTAAAGACCCTGAGTGCAAGCAGACAGTCTTGGTTGCAGAGAATGGTTATAACAGGAAAGGCCCCTGCACAGTACCCAATTACAGCACAATTATTCCAGTTTGACTTCCATGGTAAGATCCTCTGTAACTGTGGGATTTTCAGTTTAGGGAGGAGTTTTTATAATTCTCAGCCACAGAAATGAAATGTGTCACCAAACTACAGATCCCAAGATTCTATAGACTGTAACCATGACAGTTAAAGTGGCATCCCGAGCCAATAATTATGTGAGGTAAAAGAGCCCCTTGTTTCTGATAGTCCTCACCCAAAGTACCAACTCTCTAGTATTGACATTTCAATTGAATAAGCCTGTCTGTTCTATTTGTGAAAATCTGTATAATTTCATGTACATCAATGATACGGCACAAATAAAGTGCCATTATTATAATTGTATATTATGAGTTTCTATATAAACAACTTGGAATGTGAATACATCAAGAGGAGACTGAAGAGGGGAGTCTTTTTGTTCGGATCATTTGTGCCCATTAGATGAACATAACTTTGAGCTGCAAAATTATGTCTTCATGGTACAATTTATGACAGAAGACACAGAAGATGAAACACTATTATTAGCAAGTTTGAACTTACAACCAAAGGTGATATTTGAAACCATTTGCTATTGGATCAGTAGATTACTTCTTCCATCATCAGTGTAAGCATTTTGAGTGCACAACCTCATTACTGTATTATCTGCCTTTTATGTCTCAGCGTTCTTAACAGCCATGAACTTTTGGCTTAATTCCATTACGATTATTTTCAATTACAGAATGGTAAGTAATAAACAACAACATATTCCAGTGAATTTGTTCTATCGATTTTTTCCTGTAAATATTTTCACAGTAGTGCCTCTTGGCTTGCTTTCCTTTGCATTCTAAATCTCTTCAGTGAAAACAAACTTACGAATATGACATTCTATAGCTACTCAGCCAGAACAATACAGAGGAGGCTGAATGCAAAATATATCAGTCTAAAACAGAAGTGTTCCTTTCTTTAGTTTATCTTATTTGTTTCTGAGTCAGAGTTTTATTTTTAGAGGTCATGCTTCTGTTTTGTTTTGTTTTTTAATTGATGATTATTATGTTACGTATGGGAAGGTTTAAGGCCTTGGGAGAGAGATGGCCGTATCATCTTCAGTAGGTCCCAAGATCACCCACCCATGTCCGCACAAACAACAGAAAACTTGTCAAAAGCCTTTGAAAGATGGCATCTTTATCCAATGAAAAATATTCTATTTTAATAAGTCCAGGAGTGCATTCATATTGCACAGTGACAACCCTTATACTCTACTTTATCAGTTATGGCTCTGTCCTATAAAATTCTAAGATTTATATTTTGTTGTGGCACTTACAATTCTCTGCATAATTCCATTACAGTTTCCTATAATACAGTAGTAGAGCTCTCTGGCATCAAATTCAAACTACTTGTGAAACTACAATTCCCAGGATTCCAGTAAATGGATTCATGACATTTAAATTGGTACTAAAGTGCTATAATTGTGTGTTGTAGATATGTTCCATATCTCCTCAGTGATGGGGGGAAACTGGGGAAGAGGATATCCTATGATACATGTTGCTGGATTGCCTTGTTGCTTCTTTTTCTGGAAACATATTACACAGATAATTGCCCTAATCACAAACAAATCAATAAGGCACGGTGTAGGTTTACTTATGTCATCAGTCTTCAGTGAAAATGAGCTCCTATTTCACAACAATCTCATCAAAATGTTGCTTGCTGCAGCTGGTTTAGAAATACCTATGGTTTGGATATCTCTAGAGGTATTCCTCTTGAAATGTTGGTTAGAAAAGGTGTGGGTTGTTCTATCAGGGGAAAAAATGCAACCTAACGGTCATTCAAAGATACTGAAAAAAATGAGACTTTTTTTTCTGAGACATGGACTCAGATAGTGAAGTGTAAAGTCTGCCCACAGACATATGTAAAGTTCTGACTCCGAGAGAGGGAGGATGGAGATAATCAGCCTTGTGGCAGTGTGAAGCAGATTTCTTAGTACAGTCCAAGGCCAGTTCATGTTGGTTTGGATCAAGGATGGAACTGTGCTTGTGTTGCCCCAAAATGTGGGTGACTCAGGGGTCCACTCATGATACTAGTGCCTTTGTGAAAAGTAGGGGAATATTGGCTCAAAAGAGGAGGCCTGTGAGGGGAGGGGTAACCTTACAAGATTTTTTACACCTGTGTATACTGATAGTAGTGCATGGAAGAACCAGCCAGAGATCCAAAAGGTAATCATATTTGTTTTATTTGGGAAATTGCAATCAAACACACAAGATCCAAACAGTCTCACAATGACACAGGCTAACTGAAAGAAAAGGGAAGAAAAGTTTAGGTAGTGTGATTTTAGGATGAAGTGGGTGATATTTACTAATCCAGCAGAGAAGAGATGAGGCAATGTGGCTTAGACTATGAGTCCAAGGGTAGTACAAATGAGAAATTAGAACACCAGAGTGATGGTCAGTACACCAAAAATACTACAAGCTGTCTGGCAGAAAGCCAGGATTTAAATACTCTTTTTCTGCCCTGAGGGAGAGTGTGTTAATGGCTTACTGGCAGAGTAAACAATAGGGTCTGGGAAGTAGAGACTGAGGTCTGGAATTAGTTAATGGCCTTAGCATTAGGTAACAAAGAGACTGGTAGGGATTGTGATAGCTCCTTAACACATGAGGGGACAAAGGAGAGATTTTGCTGGATGAAGGGAGAAGGTTGACGACAATTAGTCCTTCCATTGAAGTAGTTTTTGGGTGTTATTGTTGCTAAAGAGTGAGTTATTGAGGGACATGAGCAAATCCATTGCCTGGGAGTTTCTCTGTCTATAACCTAGCCATGCTCTGAGGTCTCATACTGGCCTAGTTTTTGCAACACAAGTATGCAGCCAATTTCTTCTCTCCGAGTAAGCTCAAAATCATAGCAGGATAAAATTTATATTTCATGTCAATTAAATATATGTTTTGCCAATTAAACCATATCATGGAAGAGGAGTGTATGGCCTGGTAACTCCTTGGTGCCCTACAGCAGCCATTTTGCTGTTGAGTTAATCACTGATGTAAGGAGGTGCTGGATGCTTCCTTATGCACAGTTGGAAAAAAGTAGAGCTGTCAATATTAATGTAGTGGTCACACAAGAAACTGGCTATGATAACAGTTTGTTAGAAATACCAGTCGCAGTCAACTGTGGTGGGGCCATGTTTTAATTCTACCAAGTGCTTAAAGGATGCACTTTTTGTTTTGGTTCAAAACTTCATTTTTATTCATTTTCTTTTTACAGTAACAATTTCCCCTGGCAATCTTCTGTCTTATTTTGACATAATTAATTATGATTAATCAAAAATTGATTGCTTGTAGATTAAGTCATCACTATCAGTTTTTTTATTAAAAAGGTTCTAATTAATTTTAGTTAATGTTGAACAACTTACTTCCCATTTACATTTGCTCACAGTGAATTCCAACAGCAACTGAATAACACTATATCCTAAATCCAGCTTTGATTCCAACAACAGTAAATCCATTGAATCAATAGAACTTACATAAGTGCTGACATACCAAGTTTCAACTGATTTAATACATCTAGTTTAGCCACTAACAGAGTCAGGCCTTAGTTCCAGCAGAGTCTATGGCACAGAACCGTAAAGAGCTGGAAGATTCTGTCAAAAGTGCTTTCTAGATAGATAAACCCAAAGATAGATGTTTAGGACATATAATACAGGGACTGGAAAGAAGAGGGAAAGAAAGGGAAAGATAATTTGGAGAAGACAAATTAATTACAAGTTTTATTTTATCTTTCCTTTCCCCCCTTTTTTCGTTTCTTTTCCTTTTTCCTTTTTCCTTTTCCTTTTATCTTTTTTCTTTTTTTACCATCATTATTACAAATAGAAAGTTAGTCCGATGAATGTTTTTGTTTATCTTTACTTTTCCCTCTGATCTCTTTACTGTCAACATCACATTTAACACTCACTGTTTTGCCTTTTTCCCCTCCCTCCAAGCTTAACACAGGCCAAGGGAAACTAAAATTGAGCCAAATTTACCATATAGCTCACAAAGAGGCTTTGGTGTATTGAGGGTCACATTAGGGCTCCTGGAGCACGTATCAAGTTTGGAGACTACACTACAACCCACTATTTCAAGAACTGGGGCTTTGGTTAAGTGCTCTTTCAAAAACAGCAGGATATTGTGTGTAATTTATTATCACAGCTTTGTCTATGGCACATACTGTTCTAAGCTATTGCCCTCTGTCACTGATCTGAGGTTAATTTTCTTTTCTAATAAAAATTCATCTAGTGAAAGAGGAGGAGGAGGAGGAAGAGTGGGTGCCCAAACACTTTGGGCACCTCTAGTTTCTTCACTAGTGAAAGGGATCTCAACTTTTCTTAAACAAGGCCCTCAGCCCCTGTAGGGTTTCTTTCCATTGAATCAGAGTTCTTATCCACTGTATTTTTTTGGCAATGATCCTCTTTGGATAGGGATGGGAAAGACTTTTGTTTGGTCTACCTTTTTAATGTATTGATCCCATCCATTTTTACCAGATGAAGATGTACAAAAGGACACTATTGCCATTCTGATTCTGTGCCTCTCAAAATGTTTCAATACAATTTTCAACTACTTAAAAATGCATACAAATGTGCATGCAGCAGAGGATAATGAATACAAAAATGTAAATATTAGAGGGGAGTGGATATAGAAATATGAGATTTAGTGGTGGTGTTGTACTATCTTAGCACAGGCCAGTCTCAAGCCTACTTAGCTTGTGAATCATTGTTGCATAATGCATCTTCAGATTGTGATTTGCAGGCAGAAGTAAACCCATCCTACTTCTATCAAAAAACTGGACCTGTGATTTGTAAATCAACTGCCCAATTAATAAACTGCAGTGACCACAGCAAAACAAATTAAAACATCATTCTGTAAAAATGTTAGATGATATACCTTTTTCTGCACTATATTTCCACAAAGAAAGGTGTGCAGAAGGGGATGAGCTATTACGTGTAAAATTAGAGCAGAAACTTTGACTTCCTAAGCACTCTGTTCATTATGGCAGAGTTGACCTTGCTGAACTGGCATGATGAAGCTGTTTAAGGCTGACTACTCCAGCAGTCCTTCCAGACATTCTTTCAATCCGTTGCCTGATTTACTGCTGGCAAGAGAAATAACCCCAGGAGAGAATGCATGCAACAAACAGATGGAAAAAAAAATAAAATAAAAAGAAAGAATGTGAGTAAATCATTGTGTATTTCCAACCAAGAGTGTCCTATACACCAATAGGAGCAAGGCAAAATTAGTTATCTCCTTCTTTTTCTCCTTCTGTGAACATAAGCACATCCATTCTCTTTCCTTTTATAGTTGTTCCCAAGGGAAGAAATGCAACCATATTCAACAGACAAACCTCTATTATTTTGTCTGGTTTCAAAGAACTGTGAAGTATGCCTATTTGTATCTGAGAGCAGATTTGTAAGAAAGGGTTGATATTTCATAAGACAGGTGTTGAAGTAATTCCAAAAGGGTGGATTGGCTTCCTACGTGAGAACATAGACATCTTTTCAGAGTTGCCAAAAATGGATTCAATCAAGGAAAGACAGTCGTTGCACATTGTACTCCTTGAGAAGTTTTAAATCCTCAAATATTTGACCTCAGGGAAGATACTACCAGGTAAATTTTATATTTCACTTTAAACAAACTCCAGTGGCAACGTGAATACACACAGGATTACTCAGACAAAAATGTGATAGTATCATCAAATATCTTTTTTTTTATTTTATTTATTTTATTTTTTTTTTCCTCCCCTCAGAGTTCTACAGGCATACCATCTGAGCAGAAATGGCCACTATAGTTGGTTTGCATTTCACTTGTAGTGAAATTATTTGTGTGGCTGTTATGATTCAACACACAACACAACATTAATTGTAAATGACTGCATGTAATGTACTCTCAGTTAATGAATTTGCAGATGTATAACAATTTATATATATATATATATATATATATATATATATATATATATAAAATTATTAGGTTTCACAAAATAAAAAAAGAATTCTTTAACTTGTAGTTATTACATGAATTATTTCTGATCTTCCACTCTGTTCTGGTCAACATTTCCCGCAGTTCACTCCACTTATTACATTCATGCATCACAATATAATGATTTTCTCAACTGTTCGAACAGACACTTCCCTCTTCTACACAATCATAATATAGTCATTCTAGCTAGTCAGTTCCCAGCTCATCACGCCCTTCTGCTTTACTCAGATCGTCCTGTTCCAAAATATTCTCGTTTCTCTTATCACTTTAAAATTCTACTGTCTCTTCATTTATTTTTTTTTAACTCTCCATTACTTACACCCCAAAATCTTATAGTTTTTAAATATATCTGTCATAGTATATCTGGCAGTCTGAGCTATTATTATTGCAACGATCCCTCATCTTCTTACCCTAAATTTATGCTAAAATGTCTTGTTTCCCCTTTCTAATTAGTTCCTATTCAATCCCCTTCCTCCCTTCAACAATACCTCAATGTTCATATTAACTAAAATATATCGACATATCATCAATTGCAAACTTAATTGACAATGCCAAGGTAAAGATCAATTTATGCAATTCAGAGCCTTGTGTTTTCATCCACATCCCGTTCCCCTCTCTCCTTGGGGCTTTGCTGCCTGGAAATTCATTTGGAAATTTCTCTGTATTCTTTTAGTCGCTTATATTCCAAGCTGCTCTGTCCCTAAGAGTGAGGGTATTTAACCTGAATAATCTCCCTCACAGGCTCGCCCCCCTTAAACAATATCCCAATATTTGTTTTAGTACATTTACTTATTTAAAATTGCTGAAATATTACCACTTGTCAAATCAAAGTCCTGTGACCATATCCACCTCCTATTCCCCCCTCCCTTCTTGGACTTTGCAGCCCGGAATCTGTTTCTGAAAGTTTCCTGTATTCTCATAGTCACTTAAATTCCGGGCTGCTCCATCCAAAAGAGTGAGGGTATTTACTTGTACTTATTCCCGACAAAAACCTTCCGTTCCCCCCTCCCATCTTGGACTTTACTGCCCAGAATCCATTTCTGAAGATTATCTGTATTCTCATAGTCGCTTAAGTTCCAAACCGCTCAGTCCATGGGGATGGGGGTCTTCCAGTCGAATCACTTGCATCACAGGCTTCCCAATCTCAAAGCCCCCTTCAACCCTTGACATCACATTGTTTATATTAATGACAATATATCAATCAAAAGCAAGCTTAATTGAGATTGCTGAAGTACATTACCCCTTATCAAATTTTGAGCCCTGTGCCTTTATCCACCATCTATTTCCCCCTCCCCTCTTGGAGCTGCCCGGAGTTTATTTCAGAAGATTCAGTGCATTCTCATAGTCGCTTAAATTCCAAGCTGCTCCATCCGTGGGAGTGAGGATGTTTAGCTCGAATGACCTTCCAGCACAGTCTCAACAGTCTCAACAATCAAAAAAAACAGGAAACAAGTATCACGCCACAGGAATAAAAAAGATAGGAAACGTATACCTCCATAACTTTTGCTTCCGAAGTATTCCTCCAGAATCCAAAATTCGTAGTCAATTAAGCCAAATACCCGATCGTCTCAGTTCCACCAAAATATTAAAGTAATATAGTACGGAGAGTCCAATGCCCAAATGGAGATTATAACTCTTATATAATCCATCAATCCAAATGTTCAATTTTTTGACATCTTATAGTGTAAATCCCAATTATCAATCAAAAGTCTTTCTTTTTTCTTTAAAAAGTATTAACTTCAGTTATCGTGAGAAAGCAGAGAAGCCAACTTGCCCTTTCTTTAAATTCAAACCACCCCTTTAAAAAGAACTCTCAGGCATAACGAACTCACTTTGCCTCTGGGTTCCCTCCATTCCTTCGCTCCTGCTCTCCGTTGCCTGCCAGAACTGCTGCGATATTACCGGAATCGAGACCAGGACAGGTTATATGATTTCTTGTTAAATTCTTAATTGTTTCTTGATATCTTTGTTAAAAGTCGATGGCGGCGCTTGTGCCGCTCGAGCGGCGATCCCGCTGGCTCCGTCATGGTCCTTCGACAGCCCCTGGCATTTTCCGCTCCCCCAGCCAGGCAGAGCCAAACGCCGGTTGTGGGGTCCCCTTCAGACCCATTCCGCACCCCTTGTACCGGAGGGGTGTTTGGCTGCCTCTAAGATGGCAAAAGAAGGGGCTGGAATCCAGCAGGTGGCTTCTCGGAGCCGCGCCATTGCGCAGCTTCATTCCGAGCTGCCACTCGCGCCCGCCATGCGACCGGAAGGACCAGATGTATAACAATTTTTGTTGGCGGTGGTGCAATCTGTTGCTCAAAGTTTAGTAAGCATTAGTAGCTGAAATATGTTATGAGATTGTTCTCCCCACACAAGCTACCATGGGATGGATGACCATTTTTGGATCCTGTGTGGGCCACACTATCACCATTTGGGATTACCATTCTGGTCAGTTTCTGAACAATTTGTGGATGTTTTTTGAGGAAGCACGATCCCAAAACAACATTGGAAAGCCAAAACTCATCTCCTAATGTCATTGTTGCCCAAAATTTGTATTGTTGGTTTTTTTTCCCCCTTAGACTTACTTTTCCTTGAACTTTGGATTTAGATGAGTCTAGGAAGGCAAGAGAAACTGAGGACCTCCCTTCTGCATCATATGTGCTCTACATGATTGCCACCACTGTGCTAGACCCCATTTTGCTAATTGTCTCCATGAAGGGAATGTTCCTGCATAACAATGCTTAACAAGTTAACTAGGTACTAAATGCAGCAGTGTTTGTTTCGTACTGCTTGAGAACTGAATGAAGAATTCAAATTAGCTTTTTAATACTTTATGATAAAGAGAGACCTGGGGAGATTTTACACTACCCAGTTTTAGCTCTGTGATTCCATTTTAACAGCCATAGTTCCATCCTATGGAATCCTGGCATTTACACTTTACAAAAGGATATTTAAAATTCTCATCTAGAGAGTTGGATTGTCTCACGAACTACAAAGACCGAGATTCATTGCACGTTGTCATGGCAGTTAAAGGAGAATCATAGTGCTATAATTTTAAGTTGTGGAAGGGCCCAGGACATTTTGCCTTTTTCTCAACAATAAAATCAACATTTACAGCATATGTGTCATTCATTGGCTTTAATCTCCATTATATTATCTTTAGCAACTCTGAGCAGATTTTTTTCTTTTTTTTTCCTCCCCCCCCTTTTTTTTTCTGGGAGTGGGGGTTGCTTTGAAGAAAAGTGAGATAGGAAAAAAAATTGGGAGCTAGCTGTCATTGTGTGTCTGCTGGAAATCAGTGAAAGAGATACCAGTTGATTTCAATCTACATTTTACCCACTCTTATTCTGGAACATTCACATGTTCATATGTGTGTGCACACATATAAGTGTACTGCAAGAAGTTTACTGGGAGACCTTTGAAAGAGCAGCCTTCTTGCATTTCTTACAGGTCCAGTAGGATGTGCTGTCTCTCTCACTGAAAGTCATAGTCAAGTGCATTATTGCAAGGTTGTCATAATAGACACTCAATGTACAGACACCCAGTCAATGAACTGCCTGTAGAGGTAGATATGTTGTGTACCTTTGGTTTAAAACAGGGCTAGGGATTCCATGGACCTTCAGGTGTTGATCTGCTACTTCTCCCTTTGCTCAGTCGCTGGCCAGGGTGGGCCTGATAGAAATCTGAATCCAACAAGATGTAGAAAACCACACATTCCTTGGCCCTGCCACTTTACTATTGTTCTTGCCAAAGAGAAAGTGCTGGATAAATTATCAATGCATCCTATATGGACATTTACTGAATCAATACGAACAGTTTCTACTGAAACACAAGGGGGTCAAAGTCATCATACAAATTCTCAAGGCATTTTAATGGGATCAAGGACATTTGGTGTACACAAGTGTGAAAAAACACCATCTTGTATTCTACCAAATGTTCACCATAATGCAGATCATTTTAATGCAACTCCAGTATATTTCAGAGTCACTCTGTATTAGTTCATCAGTGGCATGTAGGCACGTTTATCATAGGTCTCAAGTCCAATCCACTTGCTAAATGTTTGATCTAGCACATGACTTGTTGAAATAAATGGGACATGCCACTTCACAGGGAAGGGCTCTAATCTCTTTATAGGAAGGCATGTCTTATTCTCTGTTTGTTCAGTACTTGTTATTAAGTGGCTCACATGATAGAAAAGCAATAGACTGTTTCTGCCCTGAAAAGCTAAGTATGCAATTAAAATGTAAATTGTAGTCTATGAACCTGTGTGGAAAAATGTATGGTACAGGCCTGAGTGACATGTCAGATTTAAAAAAGAAAAAAAAATCCCCCAGGCATGTTTATCTTATTTATTTTCTCGACTATTAGCAATGTTTAGCAACACTATTGTCCTTTTAATTCTGACAGGCTTACCTTGATCGTTGCTTTAGGGACTGTCCCTAGTCAGATGCAATTTTCTATTTGGAATTCTTCATGGATGCAGATGGATGCAGATACATCTAAAAATATGTACGTCTTTCAAGAGCACATAACCTGATGCTTACACATGGTATAATCAATTGAAGAGATGCATTCAAACCATAAAAATAAGCAAAGAAAGGATCAACTTTCTCAGTCTTGACAATGTAATCTTGTTTTGTTTTTCAGTCTGAAATTCATATTAAAGAAATATTGTTAGGATTAGATCTGCTGCAGGAATAGAAATCTTACCTCATTTCATTCCTACATGCAAGAATTAATCATAAGTTTTCCCCTTGCTTGGTGAGAGTACAAGAGTGTTCCTTTTCTGAGTTTTCAAACCTATTACCTTTTTTTTTTTGCAAGAAATGCAATTTTAGCAAATAACTTGTTTATTGAGTACAAGCACAAACACACACAAACACATATACACTATGTATGCAGTGATTTGTGTATTTTCTGGGGGAAAAAAGACCATGCTACGTGCTACATTAAAAGTGTTTTTCTTTTTTTTTTCCTCTCAGAAAATTGTTTGCTAATAAGTCCTGCAATATGAAAAATCTTGATGCACTTGACCATGTCCTCAGATGTTCTTTCTTACTTTGGAGAAGAAAAAATGTGAGTATTCTTTACATCCTTACTCTAGTGTGGCCACTTTAAGGATGCCTCATTTGATGCCTTAACTGACATGAAACTGTAGAGCAGACATTTAATGCTCCTTCCCCTGTTTCAAACTCTACTCTTTCAAGCAGAGATAGATTCTATGATGTGAAGTGAAATTCATCTTTACAGATCTGGCTGTATTTTTTTTTCCCCTCAGAGAAAACATAATCGAAGAGCTAGCATAGAAAATCCTCTTAGAAGGAGAGAAAGCAATATCACCTTTCTCATCACTTTTATATGAAATTTAGTACAGCACTAAGGAGGAAATGATAAGTCTATCATCTCTCTTTATTCAGTGAGGAATTTCTTTCAGTAGTTCAATTTTCTTTTCTTTTCTTTTTTTTTCCATTGGGGGAAACATACCAAGACCCACTTCTTTTTTTTTCAGAGGGGATCAGTTTATTCTTCATTTTTTAAAAGAGAATGTTTACTGTTTCAAAATGTTTGAGGAGGCATTCATTTGGCATCTATACATAAACTTTGAAATACAATTTAGAAAACCTAATTATTTGAAACCCCAACCATTCTGTGAAGCTGTGTTCTCTTTAATTAAAAAAAAAATCCACATTTTCAGGAGATTTGATTGGTAAAATATGCAGCTAAATATAGGACATCTCCAAAGTAGAATCATATAATCTAATTAGAATGATTTGATCTAGTTTAACACTATTACATCTTTGGCAGAAGATCCATTTTAAGGCTTGGCAGAACTGTTAACATTTGGGCTAAATTTCATGTAGAATTCTTTAATGTGAAATTGGCATTAAGAGGAAGCGTGCCTGGAATAACAGCTAAAAGAAGAGAACAGAGACCTTGAGGAAAGAAAATTGATCCAGAACTATTGCTTTGAATGATGCGTTATGTCTTTTCTTTGTCTGTCTGTCTGAAAGTGATGTATAGGAGATTCACCTAGAAGACAGTTCTCAACAAATATTTACTGTGAGCTGGAACAGGTAGAGTTCCCAACCTTTATCCAGCTTGGGGTGAAAACAGGAATAATCTAGTCTGAGCAAGTGAAAGACTGTGTGTGTGTGTTGTTGTTATGTGCCTTCAAATCAATTGTGACTTATGGTGACCCTAAGGTAAACCTATCATTGGGTTTTCTGGGTTGAGCATGTGTGATATGCCCAAGGTCAGCCTGTGAGTTTCCATGGTCAAGTGGCAACTCAAACCCTGGTCTCCAGGGTCACTGTCCAATGCTCAAATCACTATACCACACTGGTTCAAGGGTACCCGTTATTGTTCCTTGAGCTTACCAACCCCCTTGCAAAGCCATCTCTTTTGACTTAATGGCTAGGTCTAGATCTAGATCTAGCCACTGAATGAAGACAGATGGCTTTGTGCAGAAGAAGTAAGCTCAATAAGTAATAATGTGTGCCCTCCGACTGCTAATACCCTCAATTGCTCCCACACCTTTCAGTATCAATATAGTTAAAGACTTGCTCCCATAATAATGATATTTGTCAGTCTGTCACCTATGCATGACTCTCAGGTAGATTGACAGGTGGAGACAGAGCCATGATCTGTCATCTGAAACAATAGTTACGGATCAATTTCCTTTCCTCACAGTCTCTCTTCTCCCCTTTTAGTAGTTACTCCAAGCATGCTTCCTCCTAATGTCAATTTAGCATTAAATAATTCTACATGAAATTTAGCCCAAATGTTAGCAGTTCTGCCAAGCCTTAAAATGGATCTTCTGCCAAAGATGTAATATTGTTAAATCAGATCAAATCATTCTAATTAGACTAGATGATTCTCCTTTGGAACTGTCTTATATTCAGCTGCATATATTACCAATCAAATCTCTTGAAAATGTGGATTTTTTAATTAAAGAGAACACAGCATCATAGAATGGTTTGGGATTAAAGTAGGTTTTCTGAATTGTATTTCAAATTTCCAACTTCAAATTGTACCTGAAATAATTATGTTTTCTAAATTGTATTTCAAATGTATCTGTCTGTCTGTCTATCTATCTATCTATCTATCTATCTATCTATCTATCTATCTATCTGGTGCAATATGCTAACTTAATCTGACTATATGCAGCTGGTCTGGGTAACTTACTGGGCTGTCAGAACCAGGTTGACTCCTGTCCCCAAGCAATACTTATCACAGGGTATGGTCTCCTACCACTGACACTGCTTTCTATTTCTATTTTTGTTTCTGTTTTATTATTGTGTGCCTTCAAGTCATTTCCAACTTATAGTGACCGTAAGGTAAACTTATCATGAGGTTTTCTGGGGCTGAGAGTGTGTGGCATATCCAAGGGTTTCCATAGCCGAGCAGAGAATCAAATCCTGATCTTCACAATTGTAGCCCAATGCTCAAACCACTACACCATGCTGGCTAATGGAAGTCTCCTGCCACCAAAACACCAACAGAAAGCATAGTTTTTTCCCTGGGAAAGAAGTTTGTATGCTTCCCATGGAATCACTGCTATTTTTGTGACAGCAAAATCTATAGTGGTTGTAGGAACATAGAGACAATCAGGGGAAACCTCCACTCCTTTTACAATATGTAACACAAATAATGTCACTTGTAGGAACCCAAAATGATGACATTACCCACCCTAATATTCATTCCAAAAATGTCTTCATGAAACATTGAACCCAAAGACCACTCTGCAAATGTGAAAGGTGCAACTACAGTCAGAATGATGTTGGTAGTCTCACCTAGAATAGACCCACTCAATCAAAGGTTGAATGGTGAATAAACACTTATGTAATACCCAATAACTCAATAGGTATACTTCCATTGGGATTAACAGTAAAATTTTGATTTGTAACTACTTTGTCCTCCTTACCCTCTCTGCACTCGGTCAATCCATTTTGTTCTTTTACTTTTCTTTTTTTAAAAAAAAATCATCAGCAACACAAGTAGAAGGAAATGAGGCATTCTTGCTATTTTGTGAACACTTCTGCAAACTAGTAGTTTTTAGTATTAGGATTAGGATTTTTTTAAGCTAACTAACAAACTAGTATTAGGATTTTTTTTTAAAAAAATGTGTATGACAAAGATTTAGGTTGAATAATATAAATTGTAACAGCCTATGAAAAGGTCCTGAGGAAGAACTCAGAACACATTTGAGGAAAGCCTATGCATACAGGAAAATAGATATCAAGTTTGGAATCTTTTCTCTTACCCATTCCACTAAGTTGGAAAAAAGTGGGCAAAGAATGGTTCTGGACCACATGTGCCTCCCAAGTCCATTTTGCCAATCCATGATCCCTTCAGATTCTCACATTGCCCTTTTTCTGCCTCCAGAATTGTGAGCTGCTTCTTCTAGAAGCCTGCAGAAGGACTCAGGTTTCAAATAGGGGGCCTTAAAAAGATCCATTTTTCAAAACCAAAGGTAGAATTCTGGCCAATTTTCTGTTCGTCTGTCTGTTTTTGTTGCTGCTGCTGTAGCCATCATTGCTGATGCTCTTTTGGACCTTTTTTCCCCCAGACTATGTAAGTCTACAACAATCCCCAGAACATAAAATGTTCTCTGCACTATACACTGTTGCTAAAGATGCTTTCTCCAAAAGAGGAGCACATTTACATTCAAACCCCTACATCTGGCATTTAGGCTAACTTGAAACACAAAAATCAAAATATTCCCCTCTCCCCTCAAGAAAGATATTTCAGGAGGTAAACATGTACATGTTATTGAGATTATAAATTAGTTTTTCAAAGCTGTATATAGCAAGGGACATGAAAGGCTTTGAACTAGGAATTCTTGGTGGGAATATGTATGTGTGTGTGTGTGTGTGTGTGTGTGTGTGTGTGTATATATGTGTGTGTGTGTGTGTGTGTGTATATATATATATATATGAAAAAGGTTACAAAACCTAAGCTCTATTTAGAAATTCCTGTCACAGACATAGAGAAACAAAACATATACCTGGAGGACATCTACTTGCAATCTACCATAAGAATATATGGCTTTTTGAAAGTTCTGGAAGATTTCATTTAATTCTAAACTAAACTCAATGCATTTGAGGTCAGTTTTATTACAGAGCCATGATCAGAGAAAGTATTAAAATAACCTTCAGGGCTCTGAAACACATATCTCCTAATCACAAAACCTCATTACTAGGTAGAAGATGCATCTTTCAGATATCCCTTAAGGCTATTCTGACACATTCCTGCTATACAGTCATAGTCCTATTGGCATCATCCCTGCTTCCAAGTTTCCATTCTCCTTTCCATCAACACGTTGGAGACAGTGAATGATCTGAATCATTTTTCTCCTTCCCTATAGTTAATTCTGACTAGCATAGACCAGAGAATAAATGGGGTTTACTTATGTGTTGATCCAATTGATTCAGTGGGCCTATCCTAATTGGGATTAAATGGGCGTCTACTAAGAAAAGGTACCATATTTGACAGCTTTTATAACACAGGATTCCTGATCACAAGATCATCTTTCAACACAGGACTCAACAGGCTCCAAATCTCATTAACTCACCACCCTTCTTTGTCTTTCCTTCTGTTCCCTTGTCTCCCCCCCCACACACTTTTTTTCCAGACATCTTGGCACGTCAGATCTTCAAAGCTGACACACAGTTTCTGAATAAACTACCTAGCAACATCTTTAATAACTCTCCTTCCCCAAACACCTGTCATTGTCCTTGAAAAATATTATTGTTAAAATGGATTTCTTCTTCTTCTGGATATCTGAACTTCTGTCTCTTACTATAAATGCCACAACAGAATCTGAATTTAATCTGAATCTGAACAGAATTTAAAACAGCATGAAATTTACCACGTGTAGTGTTTTCTTTTTCAAGCTGACAAGTTATAGAACCATTCTGTTTTCTCCCTGTTCTTATTTTATTAGGATCTTTCATTGGTAAACACAAGCTTTAACATACAAAGTATGTAGTAGCTGCATGACCACTTCTCAATCTAATATTAAAAGAGCTGCTATAACATACATGTGTTTCTTAGCTGAACTCTGTACCTTCAAAACAGACATCTGCATGCATGAATTGTCTATTTAAAAAAAAAAAAAGGATTGGGATGAAGACATTTTTTCCCAAAGGTTTTATATTCAAAATAACTATTCAGACATGCAATCATCAAATGATGTTGCAATAATCAACCAAGAAATAAACATAGATATATTTCAGTTCTAATTTAGAAGACACTATGGATGTTAATGCTCTGTCCAGAGGGATATATATAATAACACAAAATATATTTCTTTCTGAATTTTTGTAGACAGTTTTTCCAAACAGCTTTTTAAAGCAAATTTCCTATTTTTTAAGAAAAACATTTTCAAGTGTTACTTTTATAACTCTATTCATTTTTTGTGAGTACTTTGCGAGCGCTAATAAATGTGGTCAAGCATGTGTATTGTCTTATCAGTTTTTGTTTGTTTAATTTTGTTTTTGGATTAGAGAACTTCATTGTAACATTTCAAGGACCGTGAATTTCAAAGGATGACTGGGTTTCAGTTAACTTACTGGTTCAAAAGTTTAAAATTAAGCAAATTTGCATTGACTTGCAAACCAAATCAATTTCTCTCTAATCCTTACTTTGTGCCAAAGTAATTTAAACCTCATGAACCAAAATGTAGTCTCTACCAACAATGCTTTATGGAAGAATACATACAGAACTAGACCAGCAATACAGATACTCTGTAGCATTTTCATATGCACAGTTGTAAGCCATTCCTTTACATTTCATTCATTCATAATCGGGATCACAAAATACTCCAGAACTCACACAGACCAAGTGTTTTAATTGTGATTCAATGGGTGCCAGTTAGACTCACTTCTTGGTTGTCTAATGAAACTCTCCATATTTCTGAAGAGGAATAAGGATACAGATTTCAGGAACAAACATAACACATAAAGCAGTTATCAAAATGGTACGGGGTATAAGTACAGAAGGGAAAATCAGAACACTACTGTTTTGAAGGGAGAATCAAACAATTCTTCTTCTTTCCACCTTTAATTTCCTTATGTACAGGTAAGAACATTTTTCTTCAAAATATGTAAATATGAATACAAATGTTCATTTAAATCCATTTTGACACCCACCCCTTTTCAGCTGACAGCTGTGCTGGGACTCTGCTTCACTCTAGCTAATAGAGGAGCTGGCTCTTCTGATTACAAAACTCAAGATTTGTATGAAGGAAGAGTTTTTATATTATTTGAACAGTGGATATGTTAGTTTGATTCATTTTGTACATATAACCACATTGCATTGTGGTTCCTGCAATTTCATTGTAACTGAAAATCAATCAGCTAGTTGCATGGATGAAAAAAAATACTGAGATATGGGTTAAACCTACCTTGCTGTCTGCTGGTGCCCTCAGCTTATCAATATTGTCTATTCCACTCTATGTATAACCACTGTTAAATTTTGGTTCTTAATCACAAGATAATGTGTAAGATTTCTCAGAAAAATGGTATAGATGGGTAGGAGGATAGGTAGATGAATAAGGTACACATAAGTCAGTGGAAGTTAAGCCTTACAAATCTTGCTTCAGATTCTAGTGTTTATCTAAGGAGTTTCATATTTTTCAATAATACTATTTTCTTGTGGTTCTGTAAGCAGTGTGTCAAGGACAGGATGTAAGATCTCCATGACAAGTAAATTTCCATCAGATGACATTTAAGAATAATGGTTCACTTTTAACAAAGCAAAATAGGACAGTAAATAGATGACAATTTTAGACCAAAGGAACCTGTTAGGTGGGGGGGGAATACTTAAAGCCATTTAGTAAATTGCAATGTTCATTTTTTTCAATCCATGGCTGTTGTAGAAAATAGACTGTGAAGTGATGCTTAGTCAACTATGCCCAATTTTCCAAGCATTTGCACTCATGAATCATTGTTTTATATTGTAAAATAAAATATAAATATGTCAGAGACAGAAATGTGAATTGGAACATGGTAATTTAAGCCGCCACACTGTCAGCTATAGAGACTTTATTTGTGTTCATTATTTTATGATCACGCAACAAAAAAAAATCATTTATGTCAGCTCTGTGTTATATCTAAAAGCTTTTTCTAGGGAGGGGGAGACTTTTGCTGTTAAATAAAATTGCTGTTGATAAATACAGGATAGTATAAAACATGATGAGATTACATAATACACTGTGCTGTGCAACTTCAGTTTCAACTAAGTTTCAAGTAAGATTAGCTGTGTTGGTCTAAACTGAGCCAACACTGTCTAACCTTATTTAAATGAATTCTTTCTTAGGCTGGATTGTGCAGTCCCTAAAAGGAGGCACCAAAGGATACAAATCATGAAATTTGTTCCATGTCTCTAGTCTCAAAAGCCTTACTTTCAGCCAGAGAGGAACCCTCACATTTTTCTTCATAAACTGACTTAGACATATCACTGGTACACACAAATTTGAGAATCTGCTATTCTTCCAGTTTTCAGAATGGGAGACGAAGATCTCTCGTACCCAAATGGATTGCCTTTCTGTGAATCTCACCTGAATTCAGAACTCATCCTTTGTATCAATTTCCAGCACTTTGTTTTCTTCATCCTACCTGGAAATTCATATACATTTTTGCAAGTATTTTCCATAATGGATGTGTTTTTCATTGTGTTTTTTAATCATTGACTGAAAACTTTTTGTGCATAAAGATCAGGATCTTGCCATTAAAAGAGACAGAGAAAGAGATCAACCCTGATGTAGCATCATAACCTTAAGTGAATGTACATGGATTCAAACTGATATTGTTAAAGAGCTTATCATTTCAACCATTCTGGCTGAAGAGGCAAATGGATCAGTTTCACTTCTTCCTAAATTTAGATATTTTTAACCTAATGTTCTTCCTACTATGCTTATAATTTTTTTTTGTCTTTTTCCTTCTTTGACTTTGCTCTTCGTAACTTGATTCCAGTGATTAACTTTGGAGCCTTTGAAACTTTACCACTACGGCTGTTATAATTCTTGGATAACCTTCTAGGATAACCTTTTATAATCCACTTTGGCAACACTTCTGTTGACAACTTCTCCTATCTAGAATCTGATGTTCCCCAGCACTTGCTGATTCTAGACATAGGATATAAGCTATCTTCTGTTCTCAGGTGTGGTAGACAGGGTTGGATCATCATCACTGGCAAAATAAGAACCAACTACCATTCCAGTTGTCTTCTCTTGATGGACTGTGTGTGTTTGGGTGATTGTCATCTTGATCTCTGCTCCTGAGAGCCAGTTTTCTTGGAGTCGTCCTAGGTAACCCTATGTGCAACATTGAAACACTCTGTTTTTTTCAGCTGTGAGACTGTATTAGTTTAGTTCTGTATAAAAAGAGGGCAGGAAAGGGGAGCAGTCTTAGAGCGTTGTTAAGATTATCCAGTTTACTTCAGCATTAGCTTTTGAAGATGACAGGCCACATCTGAAGAAGCTGCCTACCAGCCGCAAAAGCTTATGCTGAAGTAAATTGGTTAATCTCCTTCACATTTGGTTGATACCCTCCTTGCTTCCCTGTTTTCTTTTCTGTGAAAAATTTCTTATTTTTTCCATGAGAGGGTATCAACCAAATGTGAAGGAGACGGTATTGTATTAATCTCTCAAGTTTGCAAAAGAGAACATGCATTTTCTCCCAGTGCTGAATATATCAGAAAGTAGTGGCAGTAGCAGACAATCCAACTTATTGCCTGATCCTTTCCCATGCACTGGTGGCAAATGAATTATTCTGCTTGTGACAAGGGATATTGAAAGGGCTAGGAGAACATCTGGTGGCAGGTCATCCAGTTTTAATTCCCTCATGTTGCATGGGGCAATGTATTATCATCAATCCAATGAGGTGAGTGACCATCACATTTACTTGTTCTCAAAATGTCTGTCAGCCTTACTGATTAAATCCTACTAACCATGGCTGAAAGCCAAGACTAATTATTACAGCTGATAATATCTGTGGCCCTTGCTCCTGAAACATATGTTTTGCAGGTTGCAGTTAAAGGGGAAAAACACACTGAAGACAAAAGGTGCATTGAAATTTAATCTGAACTTAGATGAAGGAATTCTCAGTGTTTTCTTTTTAACAAGATGATGGATTATTTCCCCTTTGAAACCTACATGAAACGAGCTCCTGGTTTCACTAAGATGTTGATCTATAATAGAACTCACCTTTTATGTTCTGCCCAAGATGGCTAACCCCAATAGCACAAGCTACTCAGGATCCTATGACCAGCCACTGATGCCTACAGTGTATGGTTCCAACAAAGATGCTTATTTGCTACAATATGAAGACTTCCAGTAAAGTAAAAAAATAGGGGTGGGTTAGAACTGCTTTCAGTTCATTTTTAATAAGAATTTACTCCAAACTATGTTTTGTTTTTTTTACATGCATGGAATAAAAGGACTTTGAGGTTTTGGAATAAAAATTAATTTGGGAAAAACCAAAATGGACAGATTCACATAATCATTGCCAAGGGTGTGAGTGAGTGGTTTATTCTCAAAAGTCTGGGTTTGCATATGCTTACCCTGTTAATGCTAGATTAGGGCTTCCACAAATCACTATTGCCCTTTTTGCATGGCATTTACCATGTGAAAGGGTGCCTGGAGAGTCGCGCGATTGTGAGGAGCGATCTGCACGACACACTCATAATCACGTGACGCTCCAGGGTAGGGCAAGTTCCACTCGCACACTTTTTCATTTTCAACTTTCAGCCAAAAATGGTGCACGGTCGCGCATTGCTCCAGGGCCCCACGCACACTTGCCATGCGTGCAGAGCCTCCGGAGCCGTAGCAGTCACACTTCCTGCCCCAGCCCCCTGCCCTGCGGAAGGAAGAGGTGGGGCTCTCATGCTACCTGCTCAGAAGAAGGCAGCTCACGCAGAGCTGAAGCAGTGGGGATGCGAGAGCCTCTCGCTGGAGGCTGCTCGCACGATCCCCACACCACAGCACTGAAAAAAGGTAAGATGCAGAAAGGGGCTATGTATCATGGGGGGAAAACAAAGGAAGTGAGAGTATTCTGTATTGTCTACTCTGTGACTTTCCTGACAGAGACTAATATTCTCATTCTTTGGGCCACATCCTGTCATATCTTTTCTTTTTCCTCTCTCTCTCTCGCTCTCGCTCTCTCCTTCTTTCTGCTGTAGGCTACCAAGTCTCTAGGCATTGGCAAGTAATGTCTTTCTTTTTCTGTGTTTCCATGCTGAGAAACAAATATCTGGGCAAGCGGAGGAGGAATTTTGATTTTTATATGTGAGCTGACTGGTGTCAGGGCTTTCTGGTTCAGCATGGGCTTGTGCAATATCACTACACCAAAAAGTCAGGTGTGACAGAAGAGGATTTGGCAGCAACATGTTAGATACATGCATTTTGTACCTATGTTCCACTTGCAGCAAAGAAGTGAGTGGAGAACTGACATTGTGACCTACAAGTTTTCTCATTTGCAAACTCTGGAAGACACTCTGGGGAAAAATTCCTCAAAGACTGACAGTAGAAGACCTCCGTGAGAGGTCGCTCTGCACCATTACAGAAGCCCGGTGTGGAAATGGCCTATGTCTCCTGACTCTGAGTTACCACATTGCTTGGCTAACTATGTTTTACTCAAATGGTAGCAAGCATATAGTTCATTTAAAAGAAGCCTTCGCTTCACCCCCCAAAATACTTCAATAATGAATCAAAAACACTGGCTTGCCCATTTCCTAGCCCTTCTCACTATGGTTTTGATATTATTTATAAAGGTGTAAGAGTTGTTGGGCAAGTGAACTTTTACGCTTCTGTCACAGCATAATGACCTAAACAATATGGTGGGTGCTTTATCAGATATCTTACTATGATATGCCTATAACCACTTGGTCAGCTTGTGATCTAGAATCATAAATAGCAGTAATATTTGGTCAGTATATTTCACTGCCCCATTGCTTCCTGTGGCAGAAAATGTGTTCTCTTCAGTACTACGCAAGATATTAGAGATAGCCAACCATGTAATCACCACCTGGTAAATGATCATCTATATTCTCCTACAAATAGCTGCCAATTTGCAGATGTCTCACAATTAGGAAATCCTGAAACAATATGTTCTTTCAGAATATTTAAGACTAATCATAAATTGTTGATTCACTTCTTTTTTTTTCAACAGTTAAAATAATTTCTAAATAAATAATTCAATAAGACTTGATTTATCCTATAGTAATAAACATAATTTCAGTTGCAATTCTATATTTTCTATCAAGTCAGTGGGTGGAGTGAAGTCTGGCAAATTCTAATGATTGCTGTCAATTTCTCATGATTTCTTGTGTTCTTGATTAGGATCTGTTCAGGAAACTTTGAATTTATGAAGTAGTGGGGGGAAAGTGTACAGCTGAATAACCTCTGAATACAGTGTTATATTTAAAATAATTAGTGTGTCACTGAAGATTTATAGAGCATTGTATTCAGTGGAAAAGTTTCCCTGTTGCCAGACTAGCTTGAAATGAAATATGCCAACAAAGAAATTTCTTTCTTTAAACACTGTGAAATCTAGTTAAGGAGGGTATTTTTATTATTATTATTTCATCAGAACAATGAACACTATTAAGTTGTGATTTATAGTTTTAACATAATTGCTCACTAAGATGAATGGAAAGCACTACTCAGTATAAATAATGGAAATTGCAAGAGAGGAAGATGGGCAAATCCTGCATTTCAAATCTTATCCTGACAGGTACTATTTAAAAGCTAACCCATCCCCCAGTTCATCTGACCAGGCCAAGGTTATGCCAAACTAATGTGTTACTTTAAAAATCTTGATTGTCTTCATAGGGTATTAATTTGAAGACACTAAAAGTGATGTATGATATACAGAATTTAGAACATCATTGAGTGCATGCATTCAAAGAGAGAGAGAGAGAGAAAAGAAGAGGAGGAGGAGGAGGAGGAGGAGGAGGAGGAGAAGGAGAAGGAGAAGGAGAAGAAGGAGAAGGAGAAGGAGGAGGAGGAGAAGGAGAAGAAGAAGAAGAAGAAGAAGAAGAAGAAGAAGAAGAAGAAGAAGAAGAAGAAGAAGAAGAAGAAGAAGAAGAAGAAGTTGTCATTGTTTCAGAATGTTATTGTCTGTATAGTGGAGCTGATTCACTGGTGAAATCTTAACACAGGTGTTTGCCATGAAGTGTGGAAACAATCATGGCACCCTTTAAACTTTATTTCAGAAAGAAAATCATACTAAGGATTTCATTTGAAATGTTATTTTGCATGGCGGCATTTTTCCACATCACTCACTTGAGAGAGAAAACCTAAGTATAACCTTGCCTGGTACAAATTAAATGAAGGTCTTTGTACAGCAAAGAACACACACAAATGGAAGCTGGCTTTTTCTGGGACAACTGCTGTGGATGTAGAATGCAGATGTGCATACACATTCATGTTACAACAATCCTCTGGATTTCATTGGCTTATACTGGCCAAGGTACCTTTAGGTTGACCCATGTAAATTAGAAGAGACTGGGAAGGCAAGCCAAAAATTAACCTATGCTAATTCTGACCTGTTGGATGTCTATATAATAGAGGCAACCACTGGCTCAGTTGCTTCAGGGCAATGAATCCATGTCTCTTTTTTAATGGGAGGTACTCGTAAATTGCTGTCCAAGATGCAGAATCCTATTACCAAAATAGGTTCAGTATCTGGGTTAACTCCTGTGAACCTGTCCCTTGAAGCAATGGCACCACTGATTGCCTCTACTGTGCACACTTAAAAAGACGGTGCTACTGGAATAATGGGATTACATACTGGTATAACTGCCACTGCTGTTTGCTTTTGCATTCAAAATTTTAACATTTCATGTTCTTCCCATCTCAAGTATAAAAAGTGTGCAAATTTGTGTAAATTCTTCAAAAATGAACTGAAGCGAATATCTCCCATCTCCATAAACCAAATTCAGTAAGGTAGAAATTTTCCCCTACAAGGAAAAGAAAACTGTATCTTTGTCCCAAGTTAAAGACGAGAAAGCATTCAGGGGGAAAATGGTGGCAACCCTAATCTCACACTAGTATGGCTGAATACAGAGATTCAAATCCAAGCTTAAACTGAAGTAGACACTCAAAGCCATGGGTTAGGTAAATGAATCTGTCAGATTAACTTTCTCTCACATTTGATTTCTTTCTGGATTTGCTTTATAAAAATCATTATTTGTCTTTCAGCTATGAAGAAATTTGTGAATTTTAGAAAATCTATATCAAAAGGAACTAAGATTAAATTCTTAACAGTCCCTAAGAGAAGCCTTTGTTGGACTTGGGACCCTGGAATATGCCTAATGTAATCATTGTCTGGACATGCCCACTATTGCATATGGTATTTTGCTGAACAATCATAGAATAACAAACCCAGACACAGATAATTGGGTTGAATAAGGGCCACTATAGAACCTAATTGTGTTGAATCTGGAAAGGAACCAGAAGTAGGAGCAATCTAGTATGGGATCAGCTGAGACCAGGTATCCTCCTCAGTAATCTCCTTGGTGAACCACCTGAGCCTTGAGAACAACTCAACAACAGATTATTTCTGTGTGGCCATCTCTTGGAAGGCAGACCCAAAGAATCCCACCCCCATCACAAAAGACTTAAGTGAAGACAAAGCTCCAGACCAGTTCCAAAAGTACTTTCCCTTCCCCCTGGGTCTCAGGACCTAAAGAGGCATTTCCAGAGCCCTCCTCATCAGCAAAAGGATGCCAAGGTGTTCACTGTAACTCTGATTTCTCCCCCCATTACTTGCCAAGTGACCTCATATTTAAGGACTCCATCCTAAGCCAATTGTCAAAGTTCCCAAATACAATGTGGGGTAGGGGGATAAAAGATAAAAGAGGGGAAAAGCCCTACACAGCCCCAAAGTGACCAGCAATGATCACACTGTACTGGAGGCAGGAAGATAGGTCAAGTTCGGACACCAAAAGAGGACATGAAGGGAGCAGGAAGAACTTAAATATCCTCCAGCTCTCTCCTGCCATACTCCCCATGCAGGCACAATTGTGCTTGATGTAAACATGCCTGGCCTTTCTCCATTGGAAGCCAGCAATCCTTTCCCTGTAGCATCTTGCAACATGCAGGTCTAGGACCACACTGATTGTAATCAGAGCTAGACCTTCTATATGCGACTTTAGCAACGTTTAATAGGAGATACTTCTATAAGGGAGAACATCAGTAGGAAAACATGTTCAGTCCCCTATATCTCTAGCAAATAACATTAAATCATAGTGACAGACCTTCATAGTGGGTGTTTTCATGCTATAGAACTCCCTTTCCAAGGATTATAGAACATCTCCTTCTTTGTAATCCTTCTGTCAGCATGCATTATTTTTCTGATAAAATTTTGAGGACAGTAGGTTTTTAATGAAAGGCTTGTAAGAGTGTACCGGTTTAATTTTACTCTTTCTTTTAAACTGGTTTTAACTGTACATTTTACAATTGTTTTCAGTGTTAATAATAGACAAATACTCAATTCTATTTTATCATTGATAATGTTAAGTATATTGTACATGTTTTAAATTCTAATCCACCTTGAGTCCCAGTTTAGGTGGAAAGGTGCAGCATAAATAGCCACATTGAATCCCATCTTGGTACAAATTCCATAAATAAAATAAAGATAATAATGATGATAATAATACTGATCTACTTTTGATTAAGTTTTCTGACTGTACCCTGGGCTTGTGTATTGCTTATCAGTGGTAAGAGATATATGCATTCATTTGCACATGTATGTCCTGCCCTTTTTCCAAAGATGGCAGGGTTTTTTGCTTGTAAGAGGGAATCATAACATTTAATTCCTCAGCCTTCAGCCTGAAAAAATTACAAGAGCCTGGTAGCAGATAATCGATGTGTATCATCTTCTTGTTTGCATTACTTCTGTATCAGATAATTTCTTCTCTCTCTTTCTTTCTTTCTTTCTTTCTTTCTTTCTTTCTTTCTTTCTTTCTTTCTTTCTTTCCTTCCTTCCTTCCTTCCTTCCTTCCTTCCTTCCTTCCTTCCTTCCTTCCTTCTTTCTTTTTTTCTTTCTTTCTTTCTCTCTCTCTCTCTCTCTCTCTCTCTCTCTCTTTCTTTCTTTTTCCCTGAACCCTTTCTTTATAGGATATACTATATGATTATTGTATACATTGACAAGAAGAATAAGATAATAATCACACTCCAAAATTATCTTCAAATCAAAAAGAGGGTGAATGCATTAGGTTATTTTAACAAAGTAAGGAGGTGTGAATTATGCTAGTAAGTGGGATATTTTAATAGCTGCAGGTGGTGAAATGAAATTTGAGCTTTGAAAAACTCAATTTCATTATCCCCAATTTTTCTCAGTCCTCCCATCCTGGCTAATTATATCCAGAGGAGTCCTAGTGCTCTTTCATGCCACTTCTGAGACATTCCTTTTATTGCTGCTTATCTCTGGGTGTTTACAAGTTCAGGCTGCAAGCAGAATCATAGCCTGGTCGTGCCAGTTTTGTGAATATGTTGGGACCAACTGAAAGAAATGATCCAGCACCATTAAATGAATTATTTAAACTCTTAGGCTGGTTCTGTATAAATATTTACATGAAACACGGTGGCATGCAAATTGTCACAAGGCTGTCTCACAAAGGTGTTATAAGTGAGTATTGACAGGAAGGCACGGGATGTGACCGAGGAACAAAAGAAACAATAATTGGATTAAGCATGTGCCAAAATAGAGATATGATGTGATTCCCCAAGAATGTTGAACTGGGGCTTCATTTGAAGCCCAAAGTAATCTTGAGAACGACCGTCAGAAATGCTAATAAATTGCCTTTGAGAATGCCATTGTGTATTCATGCAACTGAGCTAGTCAAACAAAATCATGTTCATTATTAGATTTTTTTTTCTAGAATTATTATTACAGAAATTGACAAGTGGAACTGGAGCAGGAGTCAGTAATGGAAGATAATAGATGATAATGATTTGTAATTTGTTTTGGGGAAAGTGATTTGTAATTGTGATGGTTGATACTTATGTTCTCTCTTCATGCAGTTTCCAAAGGCTGAATGTTTTACTTAAAGAGGAATGCATCTTTTTCCTGTAGTGCAAAGACAGCCAACTGAATACCCCTCAACCCACACAGATATTCTGTAAACTGACCATTATTTTAAAGCTTGGTATTCAAATATAAATCTGAATGTTATTAACTCCCCTGACATAGTTGTGATTAAATATTTTGGGAGGGCAGGAATATTTCCATGGAGTCAGCTTGGTGTTAACAGTTCTAGCATTGGACTATGACTTGGGAGTCCAGGGTTTGGATCTCCGCTCAGTCATAGAAACCCACTGGGTGAGCTCGTCAAGTCACACTCTTTCCGCCTCAGAGAGAGGCAAAAATGAACCTTCTCTGAAGAAATCTTGCCAGGAAAACCCATGATAGCTTTGACTTAGTTGTCATCATAAGCCAGGGCAACCAACAACAATAACAAGACATAATTCTCTGATTTAATGTAAGGATGTTCAGTAGAGTATTCCACATAATGTCATAGTTATAGGAGCTGATACCCTCAAAGAGGAGAAAAATAGGCCCTGGATCCCTTGTCACTGCCCTCCCTTCAATGTCTCTCTCCTTAAAACCACTTCCTCCAAAGAGTAACCCATGTTGACTATCCCTACTGTACTAGCTGAAAACAGGAAATCCAGGAAGGAGATACAAGTTGACTAGACCTGATATAGTCCCTAAAAGCAGCAATATAAAGCCTCATAGACCTCATCTTGCCATACCCCTGCCCCTACAACCCTTTTTTTTTTCATTTTGAGAGTTAAATATCATTCTGGGAAACACAAGTCTCTACATGTTTTCCTGATAAAAATACAATTCTTACAAAAGCAGAAATGTTATTTCTTCTCTTTTCACCTTTGGTTGCTGCTGCACGGCCAAAATTTGTCAATACAGTCAGCCCTCCATATTTGTGGGTTTCACTCTTTCAGATTTGATTATTTGCAGATTATTTGCTGTCAATTCTGCTGCCTCGTTATACCATTTTTAATAGGGACTGCAAGCCATGAGACTGAGATACTGTGAATGAGTCTTTTAAGTCCCTATTAAAAATGATGTGGCAGTAAGCTCCACCAACCACCCACTTCTATCTTGTGAAGGAACCCTGAAGCCTCAGAGGAAACCATGGTGGGTTGAATATGGTGATCATACTTTTTTGTGTGTTAAATATGGTTTGGGAGGGCCTAGAGGTATTCATGGTTTTCTCACTTTCACGAGGGTCCTGTGCCCCTAACCCTTGCAAATGTGGAGGGATGATTGTATGTTGTGATGGAATGGTGATGCAACCCATGCCTCCCACAGGGCACAAACTGGTTCTCAATTCCACCTGAGCTGTCTAAACTCCTTATTGATGATGGTAGTAACTTTTGTAGCTTAAGATGCTGTACATATAGAAACATGGGAAAGGGAGTTTAAATATTATTCTTGCTTGAACCCAAGAAAATCTGTTATTTGAACCAATGGACAAGATAGCACCCCCTGCTTCTTCCACGTTTGCAATCTCATTGAACTAGCAATTGAATAACTTCAACATTAGTGATAGATCAGTTCCTTCTTCCACATCCGAAAAACAACAAGACAGCGTAGGGAAAATGGACAGATGCTGCCACTCTACCCAAGTCCCCTCTAGCACCTGACTCATGATACCTAATGATAGGGCTGGTCCCAAGGAAGGGTGTGAAGTCAGGAGAAGACTACAAGCACGCTCCTGACTGAAGTTGCTCCAAAGTGTATCTGTTTGGAAACAGCTATTTTAAATTCTTATTTGATGTGATACTGATGTGAGGGAATTTGACCTGCTATATAATGCCACACATGGAGGCCAAACAGACTTCCAAGAAGAGCTCAACTGAAGGAACAGATACTTTCTAGCAGCAGAAAGACAATAACATCCATTATGGAACTTTTCCAGCTCCTAGTCAGTCAATGAATATCTACAGAAAACAAGGGATAAAATATTTACTTTTTTTCTTGCCTGTAACAAGGATTAAAGAAAAACCTGATAAAGAAAAATCATCCCTCTTGTTGCATAAGGTGGTGGAAGGAAGTAATGGAGATTGCTAGCAATTTATAATCTTAAAAAAGAAAAAGAGTTAAGACAGAGTTCAGTAAAATAGTAGCAAATTTACCAAGAAAACTAGGAAACCTTTGAAAGAAGGAGACCTGCTTCTCTGAAAGAATGAGAACATGCAGAAAATGGATGATAATACACTGGAGCATTTAAAACTCTTATCAAGATCTGTGCTTTGGGGTCCTACACAGATTTTCTGATTGGATACAAGGTTTATACATGGCACTAGGGAGAACACTATAAAATAAATGTTCCATGAAGAACACTTTACCCTGTAGAAGGAAGAACTATCTTAAGATTTGTAGAGCTGCAGAACTGGGGAAGATTAAAACACAAAAGCTGAAGCTTCCTCAACAGATTCCCTTCCCAAGTTTCCAAGTACCTAAGACTGCTTAGGTACTGCTCATCCATTTTTTCCCCTGTGATTTTGGTAATTCGACTGTTGGAGTAGCACCCAGCTTTTTTGGATAGCTCAGTCCATTATCTCTGAACCCTGGTGTTACCCTGTATTCTGGAGGTCCCGGGAGGGACACCTAAATAACCTTGCAATTACACAAATTGGGGAAATTAGTCAAGAGCTCTGGTTGGTAAAATGAGAGACAGGGTAATGCAGAGGAATCTTGTAACCCAGTGTTTACGGGGTCAGGCCAAGTCAAGAAGCAGACCGGTTTCAAAGTAATGAATGATCTTTATTAAATACAGGCACACAATGTAAGCAACACACGCACACAGATAACTAAGGAACATAAAGGTGTGAGTAAGATAGCGGGATTTTCAGAGGGATAGTTGATTCGGGTGGTACAAAACCTGTCCTGAAGTCCAGAGGAAGATGGAGAATGAGGCTGGGGTTCGATGTATCTCAGCACGTGGAGCTGAGGGGAAGCTCGCCAAGCCATGCGGCAGCAAGGCGGTCTGGAACTCGGGAGCGATCTGAGGAAGCGCTCAAAGTCAGGGGTTTTTATAAGGAGAATTGTGACTGCAGGCTAGGTCGGACTTTGAGAAAACAATAGATTTGGGGCTGGAGACAAAGCCTCCGAATGTTCAGAATTTGAATGATTGAGTTGCAGCCAAATTATCAATAGGATAGCCGGTATGTAAACACGGAGTACTTGAGCGTTGTATAGTCTAATCATCAAGCTGCCAGCATGGGGCAGAGGATCTTTTGAAAGTTGCTTGCATACCTAATGGAGGTACTTGCCTTGAGGTCTCCTAAAGTGGCGAGTCGGCTGTTTCTGGCCTGCCTGTATTGTTTCAGAATATTACGGTGATTATTGGCCGAGCCTGTATGCGTGCTTGTCCGGGGGCCTCGCAAGCACATGAAAGAGATATGTGAAGCTGAATTGTTGATATCAAAGATATCTTTTTATATCCCCCAAAGCTCGGGCTAGCCAGGGCAGTAACACTAGATTTCAGTACCAGAACTGGAAGGTAGTATTTCTTCCTGTTTGTTCATGCATCCATGTTCTATCCTTCCAACAACAATAGCAGGATAAGAGAAATATGATTCTTCTCCCAGCTCTATTAGGTTGATTAGGGAAAGAGATGATGAGTGGGCCAAAGGTCACCCAATAAACATTATGGATGGAAAGTAATGTGGACCCAGGTTTTCCTTGTTCCTGTTTTCAAACAATGTCAATGGAAACTCTCTGACAAATAATCTAGACCATGCTTCAGATGTTCGCTCTGGCGTACCTTTGGATAGAATTCAATTTGGTAAAGAATATTGCTCCAGAGAAGCCATTCAATATGATTCCATGATATAAGGTGGTATATAAATGATGTGCATGCAACTATGAATGAGTGTATGAATACATTTCTGTTGCTAAAGATGGGTGAGAAATTCACTACATTAGCACAATTACACAATCTTGACACATTCACTCTGAAACCAAGAACCAACCATGGACTTAGCTACGTGAAATTTATATTGAGAAATATGTGCATTTATGAACTTGTGATACAATCTGTGAAAGATGAAATAAGATGCACTCAAAAATGGGTAACTTTATAAAAAAAAAGAGCACAATTTGAAAATGCCAACAGGCATTTTAGTCAGTGGGATCAAATGTGTGGATTTCAAAAACAGAATAAAACACAGAAAAATGATATGAGTTTCCATGTAGTTGTTGTAGTGCAGAGGGGTGGGATTCTCATGATCTGATATAAACCTGAGTCAGATCAGAGTTCAAAGTGGAAATAAGAGAACCTAATGAAGGTCTAGCAGCATATATGTATACTTCTCTACTTGCTGTTTTTGGAATAAAATTAGAAAAAATATTGGACTATTAATTACTAAAGCCATTACAGTATGAGTGTTGAACTAGGACTCTAGGAGATGAAGATCTGAACGGCCACTCAGCCATGGAAACCCACCAGGTGATGTTGGACACATTACATTTTCTCAGCATAAGAGAAAGGCAATGGCAAACCTCCTCAGACTAGATCTTGCAAAGAAAACACAACAAAAAGGTCACCACAAGTTAATATTGACTTAGAGGTACTTAAGAACAACATTTGTCACTCTTTGTCTCACTCACACTTCCTAGCCAGGGGATAGCCATTAAGGTTTAATCTAACTACAAGACCATTTCTGCACTACACTGTTACAGAGCTATTATCCCACTTTCCAACATCCTATGGAATCCTGTGGATTGCAGTTTAGGGAGGGGCATTTAGAATTCTCAGCCAGAGAGCTCTTTGTCCTCAGTAAACTACAAACCCCAGAATTCCACAGGATGTTGAAAGTGGAATAGTAGCACTATGACAGTGTGGTACAGAAATGGCCAAAGTCACAATTAGAGAAGACCTATTGAATTAGTAGGATTTGCATGACTGCTGACTTGTCATTCAGCAACTGATTTGGTAAGGTTGCTTTAGCTGGGTCTATCAATTGGTAGTAGACCTCAATGCCATACATGGCATTTCAGGATTAAGTCCAACTAAATTCAGTGGAACATACTGTAAGGTACAGAGTGGTCACAAAACTGCAATCTAAGTCATTTTCCTATTTTTCTTCACCAAGCTTCTAACTCTGAATGCTTTATGTATCCTTCAGTAATGGAGTCTCAAATGGAGGTGTGCTATCTTACTGCAGCCATTTGATGAAGGTATTTTAAGCCTGTGTAGCACTTTACATTTACATGGATTTACATTTTTATAACTTACTGCTTGCTTCTTTTCTTCAATCCCTGTCTGACTTGCAAACATTAGATTGTTGTTTCTGAAGCGCAGGTTACCAAATGCCACAGTTAGAATGGTCACTGTTTCTGACAAGGTTGGAATACATGTGACCTGTCAACTACCTGCAGCCCCCAAAGCCTCCATTTGATACATCTAATGTTCCCAAATTTCCTCCAGCACTCCCCCCCATTCCACATCTTAGTCCATTTTTTTCTTCCCAGTTATCACTATTTGCAACCAAATTTCAGCAACAAACTGGTCCTCTTCCTCCCTGATGTAGCTTCTCATTTTTTTAAAAAAAAGGTCAGCATCTACACTTTCCCTTCCTGAAAGAAAAAGAGAAGCATGGCTGCAGGTCCTCCTTAACATGTTTTATGTCTTTCAGGAGTCCTGGGAACCAGCAAGGCATTTTAAAAAAGCTGGCAGCCATGCCTTCCCTACACATAAGAGGAAAGAAGCCACAGCAATGCATCCACCTCTTCCTGCAAGTAGGAGACATGTACTGGACACTTTGGCCATTTCCCCATGGGGTGAGGGAATCGCCCCATGCTGCTACTTACCCAGTCTTACGGCTCCCCCATCCGGTCCAGGCTCCTCCGGAGCAGTGCGTGCTCATTGCTCTGCACTGCTCCGGCATTGAAAATGGTGGCTTCCGGTTGGTTGAGGGTCTCAACCAACTGCTGAAGCTCACCAGCCTAAAGCCCGCCCCCGGCAGATCACAGGCTCACATTGGTGCGAGCCTGCAAATCTGCACAAGGGAGCAGGCTCACACTGGTGTGCTCCATGCTTTCGAAAGACCAAAAGAAACAGGTTTTTCAAAAGCACGCTGGACAACAACTTGGGGTCGTTCCAGAGCGGGCTGAGGTGCAGATCTATGTTAAATAGTCCGGACCCAGTCAACTCCCAAGTGCAGACATCCTCCCTGGAGGATGGACTGCACCATTTCAAATACCCCGTGCGGAAATGGCCTTTTTCTAAAATACCTTGCTTGCTCCTAGAGAACCTGGGGGCAAATGCATTTGGGAAGAGTCACAAAGATTTTGAAAGCAAGTGCAGAATTTAATAATTAGTAGGCACACACACATCTTTCCCCTCCATCTCACTGCCAGAGATTTTTTTTTTTTCCTGCTTGCACATGTGTGAAGATGGAAAATGGGTGCAGTCTGCCAAGCATTGGAAAATGGTGAGATTGTCCTCTTGTTCTCCACCCATGCCCACCTCTGGTTTAGGGATTCTGGAAAGTGGGAGGTGACTAGGCAGCACCTTTCTGCAGCTGAAGAAAGAGGAATGAGGTAGCTCTTCTGAATCTCCAGTAAATCACCGGAGATCCAGTCGACCTAATTGTTTTTTTCCTCAGCTGCAGAATGGGAGGAGTGTTAAATGTTGCAGAAGAAGCTAATAAATAGCTCCTTGTACAACATCCAAAAAGACATATAAATGTAGAACTCAGGCTACACATCTCAGCAACAGAATTTCAGTCCTGTGATTTTATTTATTTTTTTTTTTGGTGGGGGGGCTTAATGGTAATTTAAGGATTTGTGACATCCCTGTCCTTGAGGAAGTTTTTTAAAAAATCTTTAAAAGATGTCTCTCTCTCTCTCTCTCTCTTGAAAATTCTTAAATGATGACAAAATGAGTGTTACCAGGCTATACACTCCCACACTTTGGTATGGTTAAATTGGTGAAATATGATTTAATTGGCAAGATATATTAATTGGAGTTTATATAAAATGTACCATGAGGTGACTGTATGGCCAATCTGGACAAGAGGAAGATGCTGGCTGAACACATGTGCTGCAAAGGAGGTCAGAGATCCACTTTAGTTGTAACCAGGCAATAGTCAGGAAATCACCAGGTAACTCCAGATATAATAGGCATTAGCTAAGCTGTAACAAGTCTGCATTCAGACAATAGAGTTGGGAAGTTCCCATCAAACCACTGTTTGTTTCAAACCTTCCCACTGACCTGTGAATTTCTCCATTGTCTTCACACATGTTCAACCTTTACAGAGCTATCATGACAGCCATTAACTCTTTGTCACCTAACACTAAGGCTGTTAGCCCAGTCTGGACCTTATTGTCCACTCTGTGAATTCCATTGTTTATCCAGCTAGTCAGCCATTCATACCCATCCCCTCCAAGTAGAAAGTGAAGTTTGAACAGCTAGCTTGTAGCATCTCACTTGCTGGTAGCCACACTGCTTCTCCAATTTCTGAAAGAGTACAATCCTTAGGCGCAAGTCTAAGCCAAATCACTATTTCTTCACTGCTCTCCAGTTCATAAAATATCATCCTCATCACCCTTGAAACCTCACTGTCAATAACTTTCTACCCTTTTTCTTTCAGCTATCTTGTGTGATTTCATGAATGCTTGTGTCTTGCATGTGATTGTTAATTCCTTTAATAAAACACATTCTAGTTTACCTTTTGAATTTCTGGCTGGTTCTTCCCCACAAAACCCCATGAACATTGGTGGAAAGACTTTGCTAGGTTGCCCCTCTCTAGCTGGCCTCCTAAATTTGAGTGAATAATTCCCCACCTTTGATTGGATGTACTGGCACTGCAAGTGGACCTCTGAATCACTCACGTTTTGGGATAACAGGGGCAAATTTAAATTTTATTGGCAATTTCCCTTTAGGTGCAGTTCTTTGGCAACATTTTCTGTCTTCCTATGTTGGTTTCCCAAAAAACAGGATACTTTTCTTTAGATAGTTAAGGAATGCAGGCCCTTCTCCATCAAACATGATATTTCATATGAAGCTGACATTTAGTGATGAAATACTTTTGCACAGCTTTTCATTTAACATGATTCACCTTTCAATTTTTCAAAAGAAAAAAAGTGAGACCATTGATGTCCTCACCATATTTTAATCCTTTTCCTTTGATACCAGAAAACATTAGTGGATGCTGAGAGGTTACACTGGATGCAGTAATGGATTGGATGTTGGCTAACAAGCTGAAGCTTTGTCTCAGCAAAACAGTAGATATTATTGGTAGATAAAATGACCCTGATTGCAGAGCAAAACTTACTTTTATAAGTGTTGCTTTCCTCTAGGAGAATGAGGTTTGCATTTTGAAGTGGTTGATGGATCTAATGTGGCTGCTAGATGCTTTGGGGTTGCTATGAACAGGAGTGCCTTTATTCAGTTTTGACCGGTGCACCTACTGTGTGTCTTTCTGAGCAGACACGCCTATGTGGCTACCACAACATATATCTTTGTTTCTTCTAGAAATGTTTGTAAAAAGCAAGGGAAAGGATATTGCTTAGCCCTACTTCAAATATTTTGTTCTATAGTTCCAATCAGTTCCATGTCAATCCACCCTCCCCCCCCCCCCCCAAAATACAAAAGATTGTGGAAATTCTACATCTGAATGTCTGGAGGATCAAAGGCTCCCATTCCTATTTTAAGTAGATAAAATACTAATAAAATGGCAACCCATGTTGATAGGGATCCACATGGGCACCTGCTCCATGATGAAGGGGATAGGGAAATATTCACTTTTCTATTATAGAAAGAAAAAGTTATTTTAGCACCTTCATCTCCATCATCTATTTCCAAAAAAACAATTTTATTTGTCTCCTATATGGCATGAAAACTGATGGAGTGTCTGCCTCCATGTGTATGTATCCTATTTTTCTTTTTTCCAGTGCTTACATGTGCTAGTCTGGTCTTCCACTGGGATTTTTCTCCATATGTATCAGTTCAATATCCAAAAGTTTCATAATGAATGCCTGTTACAGGGCTGTTCCTTGATTTTATACTAGAAGGCAGATGAAACAGATTAAAGATATGGAACTAAGCCATTGCTGATGACTTTACAATGTCTAGGAGGGAACACTTTACTTAAAGACAGCACTGGGTATTAGACTTAGCAGTTGTGGTAGTAAAGAATTTGCCTATGGGAGCGGAGGAAAATGATTCCCCACTTGCATTAAAACACTAAATATGTGCACTAAACAATGTGCTCTCCCTTTCTGCTTGTTTTCACCCATTCTTTGTCCTATAAATTGAAGTATGAATATAAAAGGGCAAAACCTACAGACAGGTATGTGGTCCATGAATGCCGTCTTAGATAGCCCTTTAACTGGCCTTGGGGGATTATGATAATCTTTGCTAAGCCATTTCAGTGGTAGTGGTGCATAGATACAGTGGTGATAAATCTTGCCTCAGGATCAAAAGTTATAGCTCTCAGGCAGATCAAATGGAGTTTAGGAGGCAGCCTAGTTTTTCGGTGTTCCTCCCCACCCCCAACAATTCTCTCCCATTCCCTCAGAAATACAAGTGAAGGAAAACACACTGTGATAATTATAGAAGGAAACTGAAGCAATGAAGACTGACTGAAAGGCTGGAAAGGGAACAAACAGGTTAAGACTGGCAAAATCACATTTCCAAATGTTCAGTTCTTTCCATAAATGGCATTATCTCTTCAGGTACTTTCTGGATTGTTGCAGAGGGTATACTGCAATACCACTTTTCCTACAAGCAAACCCTTCTTGAGACAATTAGTGTAAAAGCCTTCAACCTAGGAGTGTACTGAGAGTGTAAATCTTTAGATAATCTGAGGTAGATCAAAAAGGATTCCCCACTAGTAAGAAATAACACAACCCCTCTTTCTCGCTTGAGTTTGTGTTGCTGAAATCAAGAAATCAAAAATGAAATCAAAAATGATGGTAAGGGGTACAGAGAGTACACAGCAATACTTTGGGATGGAATTCATCTGACCCTGCTGATCTGAGCTTATTTAGGTTGGCTAGGTATTCCTGACTGACACCCTGTCAATCTTGATTTGCAATTCAGATCCTTTCCCAAAGTCTCTGCTGCTCCATGGAAGTACATAGTTCTCTTTTTTGGGGAAAATGAAGCAAAAGAAGCATTGAATAGTTCAGCCTTTTCCTTGAGATGTGTTAGCATTTTGTCACCCTTACTGAGCACCAGTCACACTTTCTCCTTGGTCATTCTCTTCCCTCAAATGTATCTGAATTTTTTTTTCTCTTTGCTTGCCTGAGCTTTGCTTGCTCAGTCTCAGCCCACTTTGAACTTTAGCTTTCCTTATACTGTTAATACAAGTATGGGCTAAACATCTGTACTTTTCCTTAGTAAGTTGTCCTTTCTTCCATTCTATATACATACTCTTTTATGCATACTTTATATACATACATACCCCTTCATTTCTCGTTTGAGTTTGCTCTGCAGCCACATTGGCTTTTTCAGATATTTTCCATTTTATTTCTTCCATAGCATTGTTTGTGTTTGTGCTTTTTACAACACATTCTTCAGGAATCTCTAAGCTTGTTGGGTGTCTTTTTCCTTTAACCTTTCTAGCCATTAGATTCCACCCAGTACTTCCCCAAACCTGTTAAAATTAGCTTTCCTGAAATCCTAAGTCTGTGTTTGAGTATATTCTTCTTTGACCTGTCCCACAATTGTGAATTCTAGCATTATGTTGGCCCTTTCTACAGCTTACCGGATCCTGGATGCATCTTGTGGGGATCTTGATAGACCCCCTTCCAGGAGGGGAGCACGACAGGAGCATTCCCCTCAGTACCGGCTGCCTTCATGAATGGAGGAACCACAGTGGTGCCACCTCCTCCTCTTGCAGTGCACCCAAGCACTGTCCCAGGCTGTTCTGGGACAGGAAGTGTTGCCATTGTGCTTCCAGGACCCCTCTGCACCTAAGGTAAGCACAAAAGGATGGTAGGAGGGCTGCATGATTGCCAGTCATTGACCAGTTAAATCCATCAATGATTTGCAGTGTGATTGCACTACCTGGGGATAGGAGTACAATGGGACCCTGATGACATTGTGCATAAGCATCATCTGGGACCTGTCCTTCTCCCATCCCCAATGCAGGACAACAACGTCCTGCAGAAAGGGCTATGGTCACTTTTCCCCAAAGTACCAACTATTTTGATCCCAGTGACCAGCTTCTCCCTATTGCTTAAGATCAAGTGCAAGATTGTTGATCTCATTTTCTTTCTTCTACCATTTTGCAATAAGAAATTATCTTCAAGGTGCATTACAGATTTGTTGGAGAGTCTGTGTTTAGCAGAGGTAGTGTCCCAGCAGATATCATGGTAATTTAAGTCCTCCATAATGTATGATTCTTTGAGATTTCTGAGACTTGTTTTTGAAAAGCATTGTCTACCACTTCTTCTTGGTTTGGTGGCCTCTATAAAACTCCTATCACAATGTAGCATGTATTTATTTATTTATTTTTAACCAAATGCTCTCTAGTGGTGTACTCTGATCAGTCCCATGGATTTCAGTACCACTGAATTTGTCTTTGACATATAATGCTACTTCCTGTCTATTTCTGCCACATCTAATCTTTTTTGAATAGGTTATATCCTTCAGTTGTGATATTCCAATCACAGGAGTCATCACACCTGGTGTCTGTTATGCCTTTAGTATCATATTTACATTTTTGCACTAAGAATCCACACTCATTTTGTTTGTCTCCCAAACTCTGTGTGCTGGTGTATGTTTGAAGTTTTGTTTGTTCTCATCTATTAATTTATTGTCAGTTGTTGTTGTTGTTGCTGTTTTGTGGGTTCTCTTCTCTCCCTCAACTTCTCCTCTAGAATTCACATTTTTGTTTTTGAAGCTTGCCTTCATGTTTGAGCTATCATTTCTAAACCCCCAATGATTTATTTCAAAGCCCTCTTGATCAGACTTGCCATGCTACTACCAAACACATTGTTCCCAGTCTTTGTGAGGTGCAGCCTGTCTACAGCCAGTAGTCCTCTGTCTAGAGATGAAGAGCATGATCTCAGAAGCCAAGCCTCTCCCATCTACATAATCTACAAAGCCAATCATTCACTTTTAGTATCTTCCTGTCCCCATGTAGTCTCCAATCCTTCACAGGCAGAATTGACAGGAATATCACTTGTGCCTCAAACCCCTTCAACTTCCTGCCCACAGCTTCATAGTATGCCCAAATCTGCAGAGTCTATAAAGTTACTTTTAAGAAGAATGAGTATAATAACACTCAGAAACCACACTTATTTGTGGAAGGAGTTCCACAGTTATTTGTGGAAGATGATACTCTTGGTCTCAGAATGTCATCTTACCACTGTTCTGCTATCAATGGCCCTTTCCACATGGCATTTTCCATGTGAAAGAGGGCCTGGAGCATTGCACGATTGTGAGGAGTGATCTGCATGATGCACTCACAATCGCGCAAAGCTCCAGGGGCTGGCAGGTGCCAATCATGGACCTTTTCATTTTTGGCTAGAAGCCAAAAAGGTGTGCAATTGCGCTTTGTTCCTGGGTCCCGCACACACTTACCTGATGTGCAGAGCCTCCAGAGCCACACCGGTCATGCTTCCTGCCCCAGCGCAGCCTGGCAAACTCTCAGGTTGCACTGCGGAAGGAAGAGGCGGGGCTCTCATGCAAGCAGGCAGCTCATGCAGAGCCAAAGGACCTTGGATGTGAGAGCCTCTCGCCGGAGGCTGCTCGCACAATCCCCGCACCCCAGCAGCGGAACCAGGTAAGGTGCAGAAAGAGCCAATGTTTTCAGCATGTTATTGTATTTACTTTTCATAAAATAAACTTCTAAGCCTTGCAAGATACTCTAAGAACTCATAATTCTCACAATTCATAATATGGAGTATCTGTACCCATATGTGATAGTTCCTGGTTCTAACTCTGGTGACTTATAACTTCAATTTGTCTCAGTTTGAAAAAACAGATGTTTGTGTTGAAAAAGCACCATAAGAAAACACCTATAGTTGTGCAACTTTGTTAGGGCCAGGAAAATTCTCACAAAAGTGTTTAGGATTTCAAATTCTTCAGATTTATTCCAGCATTCTAGGTGGTTCATGCAAATAGGGAGGGAGAAGAAATGGAAAAATCCAAAGATTATGCCATATTTGTGTGAAGCCAGTTTGCAGTTGAACTCAGTCCCAAGCACAAGATTATAGACTGAACCATTTCCTGGTAAGTGTGTAGGTATCACATTGTACCTAATAATGTGACCAGAGACAATAAATCAATTTCTTGTCTCCATTTCTGAAAACACACAGGTTGGCTGCAATTCAGAAATCTGTCTGAAAAGTTCTTTAGCAAACTCATTTTTTATTTCTGAAGTTATGCAGAACATCACTATAAATTGTAGCTGCTTCCTGGCCTTTTTTTCATAAAAATCCAGGGACTGAGAATATGTGTGTCTGTGTGTATTTATTTTGGACCAGGATAGATATATATCTCTGTGTGGAAATCAAGTTTGAACATACCTGCTGTGAAGTTCCAGTGCAAAGTATAATTGTCATGGAGGTATTCTAATTGTTCATTGATTAAGTCCCATTAATGTGTGAAGGCTCAGATGCAACAGTTAATGCAGTTGATGTACTTATTGTTCACTTGGTAAGTGTTAGTCATTAAGTAAATTAGAAACTGAATTGACTTTTGATGGCACATAATTGGTTTATCTAAATGACTGGAAAAATGGGGGGAAAAGGTAAGTGTTTTGGAACAATGTTGGTAATACAATAAAATATAATTAGGTTTAGGGAGCAGCTTTTCTGAAGAGTTCTTTGAAAATCTACCCTTCTTTAATTTTCTTTCTTTTTTTTAATGGAATGTAAATTTTAGTAGCTTAAAATAGACAAACTTTCAATCTCACAAGTGATGAGTTCCAGTTCAGATCCCACAGTGGATGCCAAAGCTGTAATTGTTCACAGCCTGAAGCCACAATCTAAAGAAATAATAAGCATGCAGGAAGGTAAGTTTTGCTGATTATAGCAGAGAGCATTCTAGCTCCTGAGTTTAAGGGTAAGAGTATAGTTTTTAGTGTCCATGATTTGCCTGCAAAGGTCCTAACTACAATTCCCAATGTTTTTAGTTATAGCTGGGAAAGAAGACCTCACTCTGAAATGATAGAGAGCAGCTGTCTCTCGGCGTAGAGAAAGCTGAGCTAGATAGGGCCATCTTCTGATTTTGAAGGGGGATGGGGATATGAATATTAGCTTCAACTCCTGTATTTCTGATCCTCGGTGGTCCAGTCTTTCATGTCACTGGAAAAATTTACAATAGGTGTTTGCAATTGTGAGGAGGTTTGTAACTGTAGTTACAATAGGGCATTTGAAACAATGGGAACATTTTTAAAACAATATTTGATTTTGCATTGTTGCCAAAATTGATATTTGTTGGTTTAGCATGGTCAAGTCAACAAGTCTGTAACACAGATAGCAAACACATTTAGGCCATAGATCTGATGAACTAATGAGTATTGATGTAGTACTTGTATTTTATTATGTTTTTAAATATCTTTTTAATGCCATTTTTATTTGTGTTTGTGTTTTTTTTAGAATAAAAATTATTTTGTCTTGTTACTTCAAAATGTGGGTGACTTAGGGGTCCTCCTGTGCTGCACTACCTCTGTAAAACTCAAAAGGGAGGCCTGAGGGGAGGGTAGCCTAGCAGGATATTTTACACCCGCATATTAATGTATGGATACCGGCAGGAGAATCAAAGAATCTTTCTTTTATTGGGGGAATTAACAATCACACACGCACAAGATTGAAGCAATCTCACAATCACACAAGGCTAACTGAAGGAAAGTGATGAAAAATTAGATATCAAGGAATTAGGGCAAAGTGGTGATATTTACTTATCTGGAGAAAAAAATACAAAGTGATGTGGCCCACACTAAGAGTCCAAGGTAGTACCAGAATGGGAATTGGAGGAGCAGAGAAACAGCTTATGTCCAGAGTATTATGAGCTGTCTGGCTCAGAGCCAGGGTTTAAATGTTCTTTTCCCACCCAGAGGGGGAACGTGTTAATAGCTCTCAGGTAGAGTAGACAATGGGATCCAGAACAAACTAGTGGTTTTAGGGTTAGGTGACAAAGGACTGATGGGAATTGTGATAGCTCCTTAATGGTGTGACATGTCACACCCTGCTTCCAAAGCATGAACTCTGACTCAGAGTCTGAGACAGGGGGCATGCCAGGACCTGCTGTACAGAGAGAGGTTAGAGTGCCAGAAACAGAACAGGGGATGGTGCCAGCTCCAACCGAGGCCCTTTTCACATGGCATTTTCTATGTGAAAGAGGGCCTGAAGCATTGTGCGATTGTGAGGAGTGATCTGCATGATGTACTCACAATCATGCGATGCTCCAGGGGCCAGCAGGCGCCGATCGTGCACTTTTTCATTTTTGGCTAGAAGCTGAAAATGGTGCTTGATCACACATTGCTCCCGGGCCCTTCATGCACTTACCTGGCATGCAGAGCCTCCAGAGCTGTGCCAGTCATGCTTCTTGCCCCAGCACAGCCTGAGAAGGTCCCAGGTTGCACTGCGGAAGGAAGAGGCAGGGCTCTCATGCGAGCAGGCAGCTCGTGCAGAGCCGAAGGACCCCAGACATGAGAGCCTCTCGCCAGGGGCTGCTTGCACAATCCCAGCGCCAGAAGATGGTAAGGTGCGGAAAGGACCAGACAGTCCTACCTTCTCAGATATAGAAGAACACGTACCAGGTCCCAGCTTTGTAGAGCACAGGCAGCAAAGAGAGAGCCAGTGTTGCTCTCTCAGGATTTATAACTGGCAACAATCAGTCAAGGCACAGCTGTGCTAGGCTTCACACCTATTTAGCTGGCATCCTTCCCCTCCAAAAGTTGTCAGAGCTCATCTGACCTGCTACTGTGCTGAATGCCTTGATGAATACTTGGATTGACCATGGACACTCCTTTGCCGTGAAACCCTGCTGGACTTTGCTTATGTTGTACTTTGTGTTTGTCTCTGTGCTTATTGCCTGGAAGTAATAACAAGCTGGGAGTTATTCAGTTGTTTTGGTTGTTTTATCAGCCATACCAGGACTGAGATAGGACATGACAGGTGTGGGGATAAAAAGGGAAAGTTTTGGTGGGCAAAGGAAGAAGATCAAAGAGAACCAGTCATTCCATGGAGGCAGTTTTGGTGCTATTGTCTTCTGAAGATTGAGTCATTGACAGACATTTGCAAGTCCTTTATCACTGGAGCTTCCCTGACTATGAGCTAGCCATGCCCTGACATCCTGATGTGATCTAGTTTTGCAATGCATGTGTGCAGTCAGTTTCTCACCGCTGGCAAGCTTCCCAGTCATAGCAGGATATAATTTATACTTCATCCCAATTAATTGTGGCCAATTAAACCATATCATAGAGTCGGGGTGTATCGCTTGGTAACAGTGTTCCAACAGTGTTATATTAAGAGCTTTTAAATTGTATTGTGTTTTTAAATATTGTATGCTATCCTGAATACTGTGATGGGAGAAAGATAGGATATAACTTAATTAATAATTATTTAATCAATTAAACATGATAACAAATTCATCTATGCAACCATCATCCTGGTTAAGAACCAGACAATTATTATAGAACATGGTCTGATGAAAACTTAATATTTTCCATGCTTCTCTATATGATTGATATTCTTAAGAACATCTGGCAAAACATTCATGTGCATCATTATACCAGTGCAATAAGTTGGTGGAGAAAATCATGGATTCCTAAATGAAGATCTTCTTAAGCAATTGCAGCAGAAAAGTTGTGGATAGCAACCATCCAAGCAGCATTAATTTCATAAAATCTAGACACCGAAAATGGAAAAAGTGTGGAATCTTTATAACATTATAATTATTGCTCATTTCCTGTGTGAAAACTCTCAAACCTCAGATCAAATTCAGTTCACCTACAGATGTCTACAACTTTTAGGATCCTTCTCCCCCTTTCTGTGTACTGTATAAAATGTATATTTTTATTTTATTTTGTACAGTCATAATTGGACTGTTTTGCTCTAGTTGTACATCATAAATAACAGCGACATATTGAGGATTATAATCGAGAGCTTCTTCACATCTTTAGTGATCTTGTTATTTGAGTTCTTTTTTGCTCACTGTACAATTGATTTATACATATACATATACATATACATACATATATATATATATATATATATATATATATATATATATCTTGAAGAAAGGTGAGTTTTCTGCATGACAACCAAAGATTTCAACCAAAGACTTTAAAATGTGTTTGAATCAGTTTTCCAGAAGGATAAATTGACTTGAATAAGTATAAATTTGTGAATAGGAAGTGGAGATTTTGTAAGTACGAACAAGTTCTGACAATAATTTCTTTCTAGCTGTAAAACAATGTTGTGCAAATAACCATCATCATGCTGAATGTCATATAAATCTACATACCAAAATTAATAAATATAAAACTTCTTAAAACCCAAACTATTCTGATTTCCCCATAAAAATTCCTGCCTATATTTGCATAATGTTCTTTATGAGCTTCATTTTATGTGTGGTTGCATGGTATGAGTGAGTGACAGATCAGCCAATTCAGCTTTCTCTCTCCCTCTCCCTCTCTCCCTCTCTCTCTTTCTCTCTTTCAATCTCTCTCTCTCTCTCTCTCTCTCTCTCTCTCTCTCTCTCTCTCTCTCTCTCTCTCTATATATATATACAAACCTATAAATGTAGACTAGAAAAAATCTGGTAATAAATTACTTTACTGTAAGAACCTTTCATCTGTTTGGGCATTCTGAAGCCTTCTGATGAGTTGCTCCAGCTACAGTGATAATTGCTGATATACAAATAAATAATCATAACAATATTCCTCTGATCAGCAGAAAGAATTATATTACATAGGAGTGGAAGAGAGGAGCAAATGCCTAAGGGAATTTTTAAAATGGAGTCAGTTGGTTTCTAAGGTCCCACAGCAAATTCCACTTTCCTGCTGATACTGAACAAAGTGTTCCTGTTTTGGAATATAATTAGGAACCTATAAGCCATAGGAACATATGAATATGCCTTGTACCAAACCAGAGCATGGGCCTGTCGAGCTCAGTACGGGGTACAATGGGGGACAGGAGTCTTTCCCAGAGACAGAGGTCCTTCCCAGAGCTTGAAAGAGCTAGAAAGTAAAAGGTTAAAAACAACTGGCTAGTAATTAATTCATTTTCCCAACAATGAAGATATAGCCAGATTACCTTGTGATTGTAACTTCATATATGGGAATGTACAGGTAACTGTTTGGTTACATCTGTAGTTAACAGATAATGATGGGACCAATAGAAAGCCTTTCCCTGCAGATCCTACAACATAGGCAGAGCTATATAGGGAGATACAATTTTTTCATACAGTCTGGACCCAGGCTTTAATGATCAAAGCTAACATTTTGAATTCTTCCCTTAAATAGATTGAAAGCCAGTGGAGTTATTTGAACAAAGGAGTTATATGCTACCTATTACTTGTCCCAGTCAGCAGCCTGGCTGCAACAGTTTGGATTGAAGTTTCTGAACAGTTTCCAAAGGCAGCAACACAGACAGTGCATTAAAGTAATCCAAATGTGATGTAATCAAGGCAAGTGCCACTGTTGCCGTATCTGACATTTCAAGGAACAGGTACAGTTAGTGCACCAGTTTTACCTGTGCAAATATACTTCTGGCCACCTTTAAAACATAGGCACCCAGGCTTGGCTATGAGTCCAGAAGCAGACCTAATCTATGAACCAAAGTTTCAGGGGGAGTGTAACTCCATTTAACACATGCAGAATCCCTACTCCCTGATCTGCATTTTGACTGATCAGGAGCACCTCTGTATTTTCTGGATCAAATTTCAGTTTGTTTGCCCTCATCCACTCCATTATTGAGAGCATTGCTTTAGTACAGAGACTGCTTCCTTGGAACTGGATGGAAAGAAGACAGAGAGCTTGGTGTGATCGGCATACTGGTGACATCTAACTTCAAACACTCTGAATATCCTCTCCCAGTGCTTAGATGTAGATGTTAAATAGCATGGGGGACAAAACTGAACCTTGAGAGACCCTGCAGGCCAGTGGCCAAGAGGTCAAACAGAAAACCACCAACACCATCTTCTGAGTTCACTTCTCCAAGACAGACCAGAACCACTGTAGAACAGTGCCCCCACATTCATCCAAGAGACGCAGCTCATAAAAATGCCATGGTTAATAGCATCAAAAGCTGCTGAAAGGTCCAGCAGAACCAAGAGGGACACACACTTCTAGTCCAGTTCCCTGCATAGGTCAACCAAAGTAACCAATGCTGTCTGTATTCCATAGCCAGGTCTGAAGACAGACTGAAATGGATGTAGGTAATCTGTTTCTTCCAGGAACCACTGGAGCTGGTATGCAGCCACATGCTCCAGATCCTTGCTCAGCAAAGGAAAATTGGAGACTGGCAGGAAGTTAGCCAATGTGGCCATTGATTACCACAGAGCTGGAAAGGCTGTTAATCTTGCAGGAATGCTCAAGAAGAGTAGTGTGATGAGCCCCAGATTTGCTGTCCAGTTGAAGGATTTGGAAAAGTAGCACAACAACCTACTATCAGCACATCAATTTGGATCCATTTTGCTGATAACTTCAGCTGGCATTATGGACCAAGAGGAAGCTAGGTGAAAAAATAGAAGAGAAAAACAATGTAGAAAGATAGTAAAACAGCATTCAGAATCATTAGGTTCAAAAGTCTTGAAGTTACTCTCTTTTACTATTCTTGTGTGTGTGTGTGTGTGTGTGTGTGTGTGTATCTGTCTAGGAATCTGTTCCTATATATTTCCTGACTACCAAATTAGTCCTTCAGTTTAAGGAGTTACATGAAGCCAAATGTAGAAAAAAAAAGTCCTGGCAGCAACTGTGTTTCAAAAGTACAATACTGTACTAGTCATTGCTGGTCATTGCCATCAACTGTGTGATCAGGCCCTTTCTAACAATATTGGCTATATTTGGGCTGCATTAGACCATGCATCATCTGCTGATAACTTCATACTATGCTTTGTCTACATTAGTGCTGTGTTGAGTGAAAGATGCACCACTAATCATTGTCTTCCAGAGATTTGCTTAAAATGTTTAGGTAATGTTTGAGTTAATATTGTTTCGAATGTTGCAAGCCACATGGAAGGCTGTACACCTGAAGCATTTAAAATAGCAAATCATTAACTAATGAAATAATTAGACGTGTTAGTCACTCAATCACCATAGCATCCAGTAACAATGCACCCATGCAAATGATTCATTTAAATTCAAAAACCACTCTTGATCACCATCACTGTGCAACTAAAGCACCAAACGCCTATGCCAGAAAGAAATTCTCAGCAATTGATGAGGGTTTTTTTTTCTAAATGCCTATTGAGACATCATATTAACATTAGATCAATTCCCAATTAAGTTGGGGGAGTTTGCAGATTACTTAAATTTATACTGGACTTTACGTTCACTGGAGACCCCCTCATTACCAAATTTCAACCAAATTTCAACATTTCTCTGACTTTATCTGTTTTAATTTTGACAGTTAGTCAGATAGTTAGTCACTCTCTTCTACTTGATTCCGTTTATGCCCCAGAAGTCCATGCTTTTGTTCTCTCACAACCTGCAAAACTAGTCTTTCTTTTTTTTCTTCCCTTATGGAAGGAAGCTCTTTTCTTCATGGAGATCTCTTGGAACTTCATACTTGGTGTATCACCTATAAACACATGACAGTTCCACTTCTCTGCCACAGAACACTCACCTTTTTAATCCCACATCTCCGTATTTCATTTTGGATGCTTTATTGTCATCTCAAGCTCAATATGCCCATAATTTAAAGTATGGAAAAACTATACTTTGAACTATAATTCCCTAAACCTTCCAGCTAGCTAACTGGTTATGCTGACTTGGGAATTCTGACAGAAATCATTTTTCTAAAGCTTCCCCTTCCCTGCACTTCAGCAAATCTTAAGATTTCTCAAACTTGTTTATACTTCACTCTTATCCATGGTCGGTGTCATTTTGAGTACATAGAATCAATATTCAGAGGATGCATTTACTGTCACTCATCATCATCATCATTATTAATAACAGCAATAATGAAACAGTCGATTGTGATGCTGGTGGTGATATGACCAAGAGATGGAAAAACTGTTATTGCTGCTTAAAATAAAATAAAATAAAATAAAATAAAATAAAATAAAATAAAATAAAATTTCACAGAAATATCCTTTAGTACTACCTTGTGATAGCTTGGAGATTCCAATTCAGCCTCCAAGATGACAGGTTCTGCAAAGCAATTCTATGGAACTAGAAAAGGAGGTAACAATTGTGATACGTGGTGCATCACAAGAAAGTGAAGGGTGTCATGTATGCACTGAAAATAAAGAAGCAAAAGATGTGATCTTGTGCAATGAGACATTTTCTTTTCTTTTCTTTTTTTCTTTTCTCTCTTTTTAAAGTTTCTTGCTGGTTCTTTTGAAGAAGATGTTCTTGAAAGAGGATGGGGAATACCTGCAGACATTTCAGAAGGTAGAGCTGTGATAGTTTCAAGGTAAGGGATCCAGTACCTTGCATTCTCTCCTTTTGCCTAGTGGAAATAGTACAAAATGTGCCAAATGAGAAAAAAGACAAATTTTCTCAATTTGACTAGTGAACACAATTTGCAGAATGTGTTTGTTCATGAAGAATGTTTTATTTCATTTTAATTTTTTAGGGCAACATTCATACAATCACTCAATCATGTTCCCTGGTATTTAAACAAAACATTTTATGGCTCTCTGCCTACCCTAATTTGGCTCCACACAGCATACTACCATATCCAAGGTAAAAATTGAAATGGGGTGCAGAGATTATGAGAGGAAGCACTAACACTTTGCTCCAGAATAATAACAGATTGTGAAATGCATTAAAAAACTAGAAGTTCATTCACTGAAAGGGAGACGAGAGCTAAATTGTGTGCGGTTGTAAATAACAGGTCACAAGAAAAGGTGAAGTCAGCAATCCATTTCCCTAGAAGATCAGGGGAATTAACTTGCAATAAATTCCAGTAAACTAGCTTTACAGACGTACAAAACCACCTGTGCATTTAATACAATGGTAACTACATAAATGAATAACGCTGAAAGTAGGAAAAGAAAAAATTCAATCAGAGTAAAAGTTACAATCTCTTGAAAGCATTAAGCACAATAAAGACCGAGTAGTTTATTCTGGTTCTTGTATTAGGAAAAAATAGCTTATGAGCACATTCCATCTGAGTATTGTGGAGGTCAAAGAGAATATTAGAAACAGGGGTTCTAACTCAATATTAGACGGGAAACACAAGATTGCCTTTAACTGCAAATGAGATGGAGGAAGATTTCTAGAGGAGACACAAGTGAAAGGTGATGCCGTGAAGTAATAGCCATGTTGTAAATTGAAATATTTAAAATACATGTGTGTTTGGGTTCATAGATTACATATTATGATAGGGTTAACCAGGCAGAAAAGAAAAATGTGTGTATTTTACTAAAGAAGGGGTTTGGGAGAGGTCATACTGTTTTCTTCTGAAGTGTGATTGAGAGTTACATTGTTTTAACCGCCAGTAAGAATAGGTTATGGTTGTAGTTTTGTACTGATACAGAGAATCCAAGAGTAAGATCCTACACTGGTATCATGTAGTGTAAATCTCTATATGTAGAGTCATGCATTGGTTGTGCTATGCAACCCTTGTGATGAATGGTAATTTTGTGCAGATGAAGATGCACTCAGATGAGCAACAAAATGCACACCCACATGCGTACCAGCATTTACATAAACATAAGTTCTAGGAAATGGAACTGGCTCCAATATCAGGTCTACCCAAGATTTGATTTGGTACTGAAAGCAGACTCACATCGCTGTAAAACAATACACTTTATTAGTGCATGTGGTTTATGGCAAATCATTTATGCAGGTGATATATGACAGAGGAAAATGTTCAAATGTTTCTAGCATCCCCTTCCCTCCCCTCCCCTTGGAAATGGTAGAAACAGGACATTATGAATTCTATTTAGGCTCCCTGAGGCCAAGGCTCCTAATACACACACACACACACACACACACACACACACACACACACGTGGGTATCTGGAAAGTGTTTTTTATGCTAAAAATGTGCCTTTGGTGAAAAATAATTTTTCATGCAAAGTCAGAGGAACCCTGATGTGAAAGATTTTTCTTTTTGTGCCAAAAAGAGGGAGACCAATCTTGCAGTCAAAAGTGGGTACATCTAGAGACCATGTTTCAAAGATGAAAAATGTTGTACAGTGTTTTGTACACTTAAAAAAAACCAACAGATTTTATTTTTTGGAAAAACAACAAACAAAACAGAACACCACACATGAAACATATCCTATTCATGTTTCCTGTGTAGAAACATTTTTTCCTTGCAGAAAATGCTATTTCTGTTCAAAACAATCATATATGAATTTTGTACAAAATAAGTCCAAGAACATGAAAATTTTCCTCAGTCTGAGATTCTTCTTATCAGAATTTCTTGACACTTGAAAAACATAGTTTGTTTTTCAAGAATGTTTTGTAACAATGGCTACCTTTGAAGTGTGGAAACTACAATGAGTGCAAAGTGTAGTGACTACATGGTTGTCTTGTCAAATGTGTACTCTACAGACTACACATCACTGTACTTGCGCCAAATACTCTACCTTCTAATTTTCCTCTGGTTCAATACAGTGTGTTGATTTTGACCTATAAAGCTCTAAATGGCTCAGGACCACAATATGTCCACATATATGTGCTTGCCTGGAATTTGAGTTCTTCAGCTGATACACTGTGGCATGTTTCACTGGATCAGGAGGCAAGGATGATGAGTTCTCTGTAGCAGGGCCTCTGTAACTGAACTCCATTTCATAGGAAGTCAGTTTGGCTCCATTGTTTCTATACTTCTGGATGTATTGTTCCATATGGAAGACTGGATGATGAAGTTTCTAGACATGGCAGAGATGGAAAAATTGACAACTTTAATTAGAGAAGGTTCTTTGAAAGAATTTAAGAATCAGTGGGAGAAGGTAATAATTTGTTAAAAAACAAGTTACAGGGAGACATGGAACAACACGTTTTGATTAATATGGCTAGAATTATTATAGTAGAACATTATTTTGATTCTTTTGGAGTTCTACATTTAATACAAGTAGTAGAATTATTATTTTGTAAGTATAAATGTAGTTTAAATCTTATATAATTATGATATTAAATAGATAATATATCATCATTTAGACATGGACATTTCAGTGGAATTTTGAAGAAGCATAACATAATAGTTGACATTCTCTAAGGAGCTGGAAGTCAAGTGTGTAACCTTATTATCCCTTTCTGAGTTTTGGTTGTTAGTGTGTTAGTTTGCTTAGTTGTTAGTTGTTTAGTTTAGTTAATAGATATTTACTTGTTTGGGTGTGTACACTGCCTTTATATGTAGTTTTTATGAGTCAAAAGTATTTTCAATAAGCATATTAAAGATGTGGGGGGAACCTAGGAAAGAGTGGGTGGGTCAGACATGGGCCAAAACGTGGCTTCCAATTTTTCTTATTTATGTTGCGATCATTTTAGAGTGTAGCGTTTGCATGCCTTATCTCTGAGTTAGTATATTGACATTATTTACTACTCCATGTAGAGTTAATGGGATCTGATGGCCATTTATGATGAATCATTTAGTATAAGGCTGTAACCAACCTCTCCTTTTGCTAGGATCCACCACAAGCCCAAGAAGCGATGTACTCCCTCTTCTGTTTGAGCAGTGCACTGGACCTCCTCCTCATGTTTTATTCACTTACCTTGGTGGCAATGACTTGTGCTTCCTATCAGGCAGTGCCTTGCTTTCACAAGCTTTGAGTCATTTCTGACATACAAAGCCATTAACTTGAAGTTTCTCTTGTTATTTGCTATTTTGCCCCACTAGATATGGTGGGATGAGGGTCATCCTCAACATATTGGCCTTGTCCAAGGGAGGGTAAATAAGGAAGCCTGTAACATCCTGAGTAAGGTCTTGGTCCACTGGTTTCTACATTCTGGCATAGTTTTCTGACATGCAGAGCTCTGCCAGATTGATGGCATTCATTAGACAGAGGAGCAGAATATGTTGTTCCTGGTGAACTTGCAACAGGAAGTGAGGGCTGTGTTGGTTGGCCTGGTCAGAGAAAGGGGCTTAGCAGATGCTTGTCCCATGTCTGTGGCAGGTGGTGGAGGAAGAAGGTAAGGCTTCAGTGAGAACTTTTGACACCCTTTTGATGTAGAGTAGAGCTTTGAAATTCCCTCTTTAAAGATCCCATAGTACAGAGGGTGGGGAAGGAGACTACCCTTGATTCAGGCTTTCACTTGTAGAGTTCTTTGGCTTGGATGTCATTCCACTGGGTTACCTTCCAATGATGGCCAGGTGCGGAGCAACACAAGCATTTGGCTTGCCCTCTGGACTGAGATTTTTTTTTCCCCAAGGGAAGACTGAGGTGGTGATCATGGGATGAAATCTGGCCTCAGCCAAACTCACATCAGGTTGGTCTCTCCTCTTGCTCCACTTCCAGACCAATACAACTTAAATAGCTCTAATAAAGCAACCCTTATTTAGTCCAACTTTCTTGTTTGGTCCCTTTATTCCATGGCCGGTCAACACACTGTTATTATACCAGTTGCACTAATTGTCAGCTTTTTCCTCCCTCTTTCATATGATTCTGCATCTTCTCCCTTCTCTCAGTACACTGAAACCTATGCAATTAATATATAGACCTAAGTCAAATATAATTTTCTCAGTCTCTGAAGTTAAAGTCATAGTATATCTCCTTGGCTCAGTTGTGCTTTTTCTTCTCTACAATAAAGAAGAATTGCAGTGAGCAGCCCTTCAGCGTCGCCTGTTCCAGAAAGTGCTCTGGAAGTAATTTGTCTTCTGAGGCTTATGACTAACAACTTAAACATGACAACAATCACAAGTGTATATTTCTGTTTTACAGTTTTATAAGGAAACTAAATCTATTCTCCCTAACTTATGCAAAATGAAATTCATGGTTATGAGCTATGTGTAAAAGCAAAGCAGGGAGCAATAAACCTGCGTGAGAACCAGGGGATTCTGGAATTATGCATAATATCTGAAACTTAAAACCTGCTCATCAGACTGCTTTAGAATCCCATGTGGTACACAAATGCTTTGTCTTCAGTTATTTCTGAACTCTAGCATTTTAAAAATGTTGCTCTGTCTGCGCTCCCTCCCAGCCCCATCTGAAAATACACTGTGGCTGGTTTAGAGCAATACTATTAAACAGTACCAGTGGGTCACTTCCTCTGTATCAAACCAGAAATGATTTGTCATGGAAAGCTAGATATTCCAGTTATGAACTTTATGGTCTGCTTCAAACAAGTGTGGAAATTTAACAGAACACTTTTGACTTCACATTTATATGACTAAGTCCACTGCCACATGTTGATTAAACCATATAATGGCACTATCCATTTGTGAAAGTTCATTGGGAAACCTCATCTCCCTGACAGATGTGCCCAAACCTGAGGTCTCATGTTACTGGCTCATCCTAAGTGCTGATGTTGTATTTCCCTTTCCTCTTCTGTATTGGAAGAGGAAAGGGAAATACAACATCAGCACATAGAGTCTCAATAGATTCCTAGGTTGTAGACCCAGCCACAGTCTGTGGGGATCTCTGTTCAAACCATGAAGCTCCAGAACACATCATATGCACAAAAATGGAAGCACTTTCCTGTGGTGCTAGTGTGGGTGCCCACCCAACTGGAAACCATCCAACTGGAAACCAAGCCAGCACACCACAAGGTGGGACAGATCTAGCTATCTGTGAGGGACCATCATAGGAACTAGTTCCCACATGGCTTTGTAAGTGTATAAAAGGAGCCACTGTGAAGCTTTGTGCACAACACAATTATCCTATCCCCATTGCATAACACGTGTCTCATTTCTCGCCTCATTTCACCACAAATGAACATCCATTTACTTTGCAAGCATTTCCCACCAAAATGTCAAAAGCACATTAAACAAATTCTGTAGTGCCTACATATTATGGATTATTGCCCTACTCAAGAAAGAGTCCTGGGTCTAGCCTGAGTCATCTCTTCCATTTTTTTTAATAGCACTTCTCCACACACACACAAAAAAAGTAAACCCCCATTGAAATAGATGTTTAAATATAAATAGATAAAGAGTAGTCAACTTTGCTGACTCTTGGAAAATTCAAGGTAAAGCTAGCCATTCTAGGCAGCTTCCCTGACCAATTGTCATTAGAATAAGATCTGAAGGGAGCTATTCAGAGCTCATTGCAGCTTCACATATCTTCTCTAAGTAGGGTAAAAGGAAGAAAAATGAAAGAGAAATAGAGTGTTATATGAGCAATACCTAGGGCATAGTTAGTACCATGAAATCATTCTGGAGTCAAGAGAAGTTTAGGCTTAGCAGGGAAGAAAGAGAATTAATGTCTGACTTCATCTACCCATGAATCTTCTGAAACACCCCCAGTCTTCAGAGTTCACATTTACATCTTGAACTTTGTGTCTTTGACTCCTTTCAGAACATAGGCACCACGGGGCTTATTGTAGCATTATTTTAAGATTTTCAGCTCTAAAGATTCTAATAGTGATGTCAAATACCTTGTGTGGTGTGGAACTGATTTGGGTCCAGAACTTTGAGGGCAGTAAAATCTGCATCAAAGAAGAGGAGAGTTTGTCTAGACCCCAGATTCAACTTCAGTTCACCACATGAGGAGAAAAGACAGGGTAATTCTGTGCTGTGAGGATGAAATAGGAATGGTTGATAATTTCTGGAGAGTTTTTGTTGTTGTTTAAATAAGAATTTACCAAAATTTTATTTATGTTTAGAATGGGAATACTCCAAGATTCTTTTTTCTTAAAAAAAAAAATGACAAAATCCACAAACCAACACATTTGTCTCTTAAAAAAACATCATGAAAGAAAAGTCAAATGTGGCCCCATCAATGCTGAGAATGGTTATACCTATCAAATTTGGCCAGTATAAATGAGTGAGAATTTCATTTTTATTTTGCTGTTGAAAAATGAACCAAAGTTGAAAATTTCATTGCACTGTGCTATTGTTAATAAAGAAAATGAAGATAAGCACTATCTCAGAGTGATCTCTGCCACAATCACATTAGCCCTTTGAGAAATTTGACATCCTTATAAACATTATATCATTCTTTCTGCATAAGAGGGTGATGGAGAAATGAGAAAAACAGGATAAATCTCTGCCTTTCTCAGATACATTCTACCAGGTTTCTAGAACCATCACAAAGAAATAGGTAATGCTCAGACTTCAGCCATTTCAGCACTATACTGTTATAGTGACCTTATTCCACTTTCTGTTGGGAGTGGTAACCTTTGCATGCTTTAATTAACTGCGTAGTTAATTTGCATATCTATTGTAGGCATAGAGGGGACTGCCTAGAGTAAACTTCCTGTTGTTTGGTCAACACCCACTTCCCCTTGTGTGTTCTCTTCGTCTTCCCCCTTTTTGTTTGGCTTTCCAGCAAGCATGTGGTCCCTGATTCTCTGGCAAACATGCTTTCTTGTAAGCATGTGAGTTTTTATTTTTATCTTACCTTTCTTCAAGAATTTGAGCCTGTGTAAACTATGCACAAGATTACGTGAGTAAATCCTTTTTCCATATTTTTAACCAAACTGTTTGTGTTTATTTTGAGCTAGATTATGTGTGTCTGGGGTGGAAATGATAAAGTGGGACTGGTAATTTGTTCAACTTCTGCCTGAGCATTACAAAATACTCTGCTGATTGGGAGACTTATTACTAAAAATCTCTTAATTCCCCAACACTTTCAACATCTCATGGAACCTTGGGGTTTGCAGTTTAGGGAGGGGCCTTTAGAACTCTCAGTCAGAGAGCTCTTTGGCCTCAGTAAACCACAACCCTCAGAATTCCACAGGATGTTGAAAGTGGAATAATAGCACTATAACCGTGTAAGCAGAAATGACCTTCTTCTTTGATTTGAGAGAGGAAAGAATTTGGAAAATTAAATAAGTCTTCCAAATATAAAGCTATATTTATTTTCTTGTCATGTTTGATTTGGTTAAAAGATTGGGTTACTTTAAATAGAGGTAAGCTTTTAGAATTAGAAGGATTTGATTTGAGGTTGGGTTGGCATGCATTCTGTGGCATGAATAAAATTAATGTTGATTTTAAAATTTTGTGACACATGTTTTCTTAAGATGGAATAAATACAAGATCAGATTATGTCCTATAATGCCCTTATGGATTTCTCTACATGAAACTGTGTTAAAGAGAGAAATAACCTTTAAAGATAATTGGTTAACTTATAAAGATCTTTTAATGATGGAAAGTGGGCAATTTAAAATGAAATCAAATGAGGAATTTATCCAAGAAGGTTGTGATGTGTGTTGGTTTTCATACAGATAGTTGACTAAACAGTTTAAAATAGATAAGAATTTATATGGTTTTGAAATGTCTAAATCTGAACTGGAAGAACAATTATGTACCAATAAGAAACATTCAGCTCCCAAAATGTCTAAATTATTGTTGAAAAAATAAACAGAAGATGTCTAAGTAAAAAAAAAAAGTGATAAAATGGGCTGAAATGGGCATAGAATGTGGATTACCATATCCAGATGGAACAATGGGAAAGGATATGTGTAAAGGAGCTGAAATAAACTTTGAGTTATGATGTAAGAAAACTTTTTTACAAAATGACACATAGATGGTATTTAACACCAGAAAAGTTGTCTAAAATATATAAAGATTCCTGAACTGATTGCTGGAAATGTGGTAGACCTATGAGTCCTGTTCTGGATGACATCTTAAAGGTACAGATTCAGCTCAAACCTGAGTTTGTTTTTTTTCTTTTATTTGAGTCTGAATGCTGAACAGACTGATAAGAAGTTGGGAAAAATCTTCCACAACATGATGTTGGTGGCAGGAGTACTGTATGTGCAGAAATGGAAAAGTGTGACTATTACTTTGCTTGACTGTTGAAGATGTTGGATTTTGCAGAAATTGATATTTCAACTATTTTAAGGAAGGAAGGATCTCTGGTTAAATTTAAAAATGATTGGCATAAATTGATTGTATATCTGAGAGACTGTTGGGGGAAAAGTCAATTACTGGTTTTCAAGGTTAAGCTTTTAGTTATTGACACTAGGCAATAGTGTGATAATGATAGTCACACTAAAAGGCGTATATTTCATAGATTGTCTTAGAACCAAGACATGGTGAGTTGGAAATCATTTATATGTATTTTTGGCCCCTTTTTAGTTTAGTTGTAGTCTAGTTTAATTTATGTTGGGTAGTTTAGATAAGTAAGGCAATATTAGATTAGATGTTACAGTTTTGTTTGTCTGTTTGTTTACTGTATGTCTTTGTAATCCACTATATGTTTAACAAAATCATAGAATCATAGAGTTGGAAGAGACCACAGGGATCATCCAGTCCAACCCCCTGCTACGGAGGGACAGCCATCAAAGAATTCCCAACAGATGGCCATCCAGGCTCTGCTTAAAAAAAACTCCAAAGCAGGAGATTCCACCACGCTCTGAGGCAGCATATTCCATTACTGGACAGTTCTGACTGTCAGAAAGTTCTTCCTGAGGTTCAGTTGGAATCTCCTTTCCTGTACCTTGAAATCCAATGCACCTTGTCCTAGTCTCTGGAGCAGTGCAAAACAAACCCACTCACTCCTCGACATGACATCCCTTCAAATACTTAAACATGGTTATCATGCCCCCTCTTAACCTTTTCTTCTAAAGACTAAACATATCCAGCTCCCTAAGCCATTCCTCAGAGGGCATGGCTTCCAGACCCTTCACCATATTGGTCACCCTCCTCAGGACATGCTCCAGCTTGTTGATATTATTCTTGAATTGAGGTGCCCAGAACTGGACACAATATTCCAAATGAGGTCTAACCAATGCCTCCCTTGATCTAGACACCATCTTCCTTTTGATGCAATCAAGAATCACATTGGCTTTGTTGTCTGCCACATCACACTGCTGACTCATGTTCAACTTGTGGTCTACTACATCTCCTAGATCCCTTTCACACATACTGTTATCCAGCCACATGTCCCCCATCCTATATTTGTGCATTCCATCTTTTCTTCCTAAGTGCAGGACTTTCCATTTCTCTCTGTTGAAATTCATTTTGTTAGCTTTGGCTCCAGCTCTCCAATCTGTCAAGGTAATTTTGAATGTCCACCCTGTCCTCTGGTGTATTAGCAACCCCTCCCAATTTGGTGTAATCTGCAGATTTGATCAGCATGCCCTCTACTCCTTCATCCAAGTCATTGATGAAGATGTTGAATAGCACTGGGCCCAAGACAGAACCCTGTGGCGCCCCACTAGTCACTTCTCTCCAGGATGAAAAGCAGCCATTGGTGAGCACCCTTTAGGTTCGGTTAGTCAAGCAATTACAAATCCACCCAACACTAGCCCTGTCCAGCCCACATTTTACTAGTTTCTTTGCAAGAATGTCATGGGGAACTTTGTCAAAGGTTTTACTGAAATCAAGATATGCTACATCTACAGCATTCCCTTCATCTGTCAAGCTTGTAACCCTATCATAAAAAGAGATAAGATTAGTCTGGCATGACTTATTTCTGAGAAATCCATGCTGGCTTTTGGTGATTACAGCATTGCTTTCTAAGTAATTACAAACTGACTGTTTAATGATCTGCTCTAGGATCTTTCCTGATATTGATGTCAGACTGATCAGTTGATAATTATTTGGGTCCTCTTTTTCCCCTTCTTGAAGATGGGGATGGCATTTGCCCTTCTTCAGTCTGCTGGGACTTCTCCTGTTCTCCAAAAAAGATTATTGTGAGTGCTTCTGAAATGATTTCTGCCAGTTCTTTTAATATCTTTGGATGTAATTCATCTGGCCCTAAAGACTTGAATTCATGTAGTTTAGCCAGGTATTCCTGTACTACTTCTCCACCTATTCTGTGCTGCATTTCCCCCCTTCCTCACCTGCTCCCTATCCCCCTCACTTGCTCCCCACTCAAGACATGTTAATAAAATTATTTTTAACAAAAGGAAAATTGAGTAAGTCATTTTTTTTTTTTTTTGATAGGGAACTACAACCTCTCAACCAGCATGAACATTGCACTGCATGTTAGCTGCAGGATGTTGGGAGGTATAGTCCAAACAGGTAACTATTGCAAGTTGTTTTTCCCTGTTTCTTGGCCTGTGTCAAATTGGTGTTCATAAAATCCATATCTATTCCCATGTTCCATATAACCACATCTATGAAAAAGTTGTTTTCTGGACTGCAGCTCCCAGTATCTTCCAGCTATCTTGGATAGCAGCCATACTGTCTGGGGAATTTTCAGTCAAAAAAACTTAAATTTCTGTTCAGACTCAGCAAAAAGAGATTTAAAACACAAGAATTTAAATAAGACAATTCTGTGATTTCAATACCAACTCAAGATTTTTAAAAAAAACAAACACCAGATCAACTGGTGTGAAAGCATAATAGGAGTAATTCTCTTAGGTGGAATGTAATTTTTCACTAATTTTGTTCCCAATGGTACAATGGGTAATTTTAGCAATTTTCTTCTACTGTAAGAAAGTCTACAAAAATCACATGTTTTGATGACTATTTGCAGTTCAGGAGTTATTCTGCACGAATTTTGCACATTTTCACGCATATAACATCATTTTCTGTTCTTGCATATAAAAATATTTTGTGCAGTAATATTATTTTCTGTGCAGAAAATGCTATAGTAGGAGATTGATCTGGCACAACATTTCCATTTTGTGCAGGAAAAAAAATCTGCATAGGCAATATTTTTTGTGCACAGACATTATTTTTCTGTGCAGAAAATGCTGTTTTACCCACACACACATAAATATAAATAATTACTTCTATTATTTATTTAACAAAGATGTGCAAAGAATAAGTAACAAACTATAAAGATTCTTATCAGTTCAGGAATCTACTCATCAGGGTTACTCAACACTCAAGTTTTTTTCTTTTTTAATTATTTCCATCCCTAAATAAGCATAACAATGGGAATTTGGTTTTTCTTTTCTTTTCCTTTTTGAAAAACTCACTAGTCTACCCATCAGAATAATTTCTAATTTTACTGTTGTAAAATCTGGCATGTTTCTTGTCACTCTTGGTCTCTTCTTGCCAAAGAACCTGCATGTTTTACCTATGGTTGGAAAGAACTCTGGGAAACAATTTGCAATTTAGAATCTCACCTTGAAGATATTCCATCACTCAGCTTGCACAGAATATTGGTCACTCCCTTCATCAATGTTTTCTAATTTGGATTCTCTCAAACTATATAGATATGTAAGGAATCACCTGATAACCACATATTTCTCCCAAACACATGCCTCAGTTTTGCAACATTCTTTTTTTCCCTGTGCTTCTTTACTCCAGCACTATCTTTTATACTGAAATAAAAATATATGCACACGTTACATTATGTCACACAGCAGGACTGTTTCTCCACAGAGCACCATAAAAAAACTTCAAACAAAAGCACTGTATGACCCCCTCCCCCTCCCAGGCATGATGAGAAGAACAGTACATTTTAGAACTAGCAGAGGAGGAAAACAATATTTGAGAAAGGAATTTGGCACAAGGCTTTTCTTGCTTGCTTTCTTCAGACATTTGGTACAAAAAGTCATCCCTCCCTTACCAATTAGGGAGACTGATTGATTGACTCATGTGTTAAAATCCTAAAACATGTAACAAATTATTAAAATAACACAGGGGATGTCTATATCCTGCATTTTCTTCAGAAAAGTTTGTAACCTGTGTGATATGTTTGCTGAAGAGATGGTAGTCAACACTGTCCAGAAAGTCTTATAGCTGAATGGGGGTTTGAATTTGCTTTTTCCGATTGTAGCATGACACTCTAATCACTACATCACATGACCTCTGGGTCACAAGAGAACTGTGGGCACCTTCCAAAGTTATTGAATACTAAATATTTTTACTTAACATTTTATGTGTTACCATATTATCCAAAGTTATATAAAAATGTTTGACTCACAATTATTAACTAGGGACTAGCTATATTTGACAAGCCAAAACATTGTAGCAAGAATGGGCAAATGCATTCAGTCTTAATAAAATGAAATTTTTCAACAGCAATGAAACCCACTAAAATTTAGATGGTGAGCTTTGTATTTGCCCTGAGTGCCATGTTTTGAATGAGAAAGTCCCTGCTTTTCCTGGACGAATAGTAAGAAAGACTTGCTTTGCTACCAGTTCAGTGACTTTAATAATAGCTCTAGGACTTTAATGTGGCGGTGCTAAACTGCATAGGCAGCATAACATCTCTCCAAAGTCATGATGGTTTGAACTGTCTTTCAGAGCTCTGACTTCTCCTAAACAAGTCCAGCCGATGTTCAGGAAACTGCTTTGTTCCTCACATTTGCTCCATCTTGTGAAGGAGGCAAACAGAATTCCAAAGGACATTTATAAACTAGAAAACAAGGCTGAAATAAATAAAATGGAATTCAACAGAGACAAGTGCACAATTCTACATTTAAGCCACAAAAAACAAATGCACAGGTATAGGATGGGTAATACTTGGCTCAGCAGTACTACATGTGAAAAGGACCTGGGGATTATTGTTGATGGTAAATTGGACATAAGCCAGAAATGAAACAAAGAGAACAAATGCTATTTTAGCCTCCATTAATAGAAGCATAGTATCCAAGTCAAGGGAATTAATAGTCTGCCCATATTCTGAGCTGGTCAGATTTCATCTGGAATATAGTGTTCAGTGCTGGGAACCTCATTTCAAGAAGGCTATAGACTAGCTGGAGTGAGTTCAGAGAAGTGATAATAAGAGGAATGGAGAACAAAATATATGAAGACCTGTTGAAGGAGCTGGACATATTCAGCTTGGTGAAGAGACAATTGAGGGGTGTCTTTAAATACCACAAGGGCTGCCACAAAGAGGAGGATACAGACTTGTTCTCTGCTACCACAGAGAGTAGAATTAGATTTAATACTTTTAAGTTACAGGAGGGTAGTTTTTTTATTGGATATTAGAAGGAACGTATTGACAGTGAGAGAGGTTTGGCAGTGGATTAAATTACCTAGAGAGGTGATAGGGTCTCCTTCTCTGGACATCTTCAAAAAGAGGCTGGACAGCTATCTGCTTGGGGATGCTATAGCTGGAGATCCTGCACTGAGCAGGGAGTTGGACCTAGTGGCCCATATTGCCCCTTCCAACTCTATGATTCCATGATTCTATGAGTCAAGCCCACAACTCAGGACTGCCCTGGGGTGTTGCACAGGAAAGCTTTTGATGCTGCTGTTGATTGTAAGAATCTTAAGAACCTATTGTTTTGCTAAGCAAATAATTTTATAACTATTGGAAATGGCTCCAAGTTAAATAATACCACAACTTTATCCTCTGTTGTTCTTTGCTTTTATCATGTCCCTTTTGAATGGCTAGTTATTTTATGCATTTTATGGCTAGTTATTTTATACAAGGTTACATCTTCCAGCCCTCTCATCTTGAAGCAATGAACAATTTGTCCAAGTATTGATACTTCTTGAAACTTCAAAAGTAGTTGGGCAGATGCATATCATATGATTAAAACATTCTCTTCACACATTCAAGAATAACCCAAAACGGAGAAAATATTCTTACACTTCATGTCACTATGGAATGCTTTTTGAAGCCATAGCTAAATCCCAAGATGGCTCTGCCTGAAGCCATGGCTCACTTGCTCTACTGCTTCTTCTCCCTTTCAAGAGGACTGGACTTCCAGATAGTTAGGGTACCCTGGCAGGTCAAATTTCACCTGTGGGATAGAGGTTCCTATTCTTTCTGTAGGCATTCAGGTATGCCTACATAACTGTGCTTTTGTGTGTGTGGGGTGTGTGTGTGTGTGTGTGTCAATGTCTTCTTCTGAAGTTGAGAGAATATGACTTACCCAAGGTCACCCAGTGGGTTTCCATGGTTAAGCAGGAATTCAAACCCTGGTCTCAAGAATCCTGATCTAACACTCAAACCATCACACCATGCTGGATTTCTTCCAGAATACAGGCAGATAGTTAAGCTTTGCTATTGCCCCAGAATGAATATGAGCACATTTTCAAGCATATCCAATGTTCCCTTGAACCTGAACATACAATGTTAACTTGAGAGTAGCATTGGACTTTGTACAAATTCTCCTAAAGGAACACTTATTTGTCATTCCTGGTTTTCTGACAGGGGGACCTCTCGTATGTTTTCAAGGAATCTCAGGGTTCATGGAAAGATTGAAAACCAGTAGATTAGATGAGGTATTAAATAATTTGCATGCTTTTGGGAAATGATTTGTCACATCATTTAATATGGCTGAACATTATCTCTAAGTATTAACTGAGAAACATTTCTGGTGGATGCTGCTTTGCAAGAAAAATATAAAAACCCAATTGCTTAAATTATTTCCAGCAATGAAATTCTTTCAGCTTCAGTGCTTACTTTTTCTCTGACCTTCATTTGTTCTGTTATTTGAACAGTGCACACGTACAAGATCCTACCGAGATTAACTTCCACTTTACCCTTCTCCTGTTTGGCATGGGATTTGAACCTCTCATCACCTTCTTCTACCTGCTGCTTTATAGGAATTGGCATGAAAACAAGGGATTCTTTTTGAGGAATGGGGAGAAAGAAAAGCCTGGCAGTCAGTAGGATACTTGAATATTCTTTGCACAAGAACATACAAAAGTGGACCCATATTCCACATGATCTACTTAGTTACAAATGTATACAGTAATGACTCCTGGCCTGCAGTCCCCAGACTACTTTACCAAGCAGTAGGGACACTGGAAAATAGAAGTTTGTCTGGCTAATGATTGGCTGTTGATACTACCACCACCTCCCACAAGGGACTGCGGGTGCAACAAGAAGCTGCAACAAGAGTCCTATTTCTGAATGTTCATTGCTACAGAGAGGAGGTGGAAGAATTATCCTTCTGGACCCCAATAACCAGCTAAACAGGCCGCCCTCTCTCAATATGGTCAATATGTGGTAAAGTAGGTTGGTGAAGGTATTGGTAATTGTGACAATCATGCTATGATTGTGAGTATGTAGTGTTGGTGCATATGGAGAAGTTGCAGCTCCGTAACTCTAGGTTACAAATCCATACAATACCGAATGATAGCCATTATACCCACAATGATTATGCCGCAGACTGGGATGGGCAAATTTATTAGTTTCTTCCTCTCCTGCATTCATATTTTTTTTGAAAGCACAAAGTCTTTTCTTCCTGATTACAAAGAAATATGTGAATTTGGTAACTATTTCCAAAAAAAAAAAAAAAAAGGTCACCCTAGCCATTGTGCCAAACAAATTCAAAAGGTACACTTAACCTCAGCATCTTGTGTCTACCTGTTGAATAGATGTTGCAGATGAGGAGGCTCCCAGAAATTTTTTTTAAAGCAACCCCAATTCAGCACTATAATAATATAATTGAATACACAGGAATTCAGACTCAAACTCTGAAGAATTCAGTGCTGTGAAACCTCTCCCTGGATGGATTAATATCTCCATTTCTGTTTCTTACCATTTGGGCTGCTCAAGTGTTACATTCTTTTCATCTCACATATAAGGATGAATTTTGTTAAATTCTTATCAAAAACATTCTGAAAATAAACAAGCAAGCATTTGAAGAAACCCAGCAAATCAACATAAATGTATACAGTGAAAGAGCCACAGAGATGTGGTACATTAAAATCCATCCACCAGAAGATGTGAATCAATTCAGTTTGTACTGGAATTTATAAAGTTTATTAATCCCACATCTGTAATTGTGCACAGTACTTTAGATGAGGGGGTGGGCAATTGTCAGTGAATGTAGGGTATATTGGCCCATATGAGACCTCACTGAGCAACTCCACCACCAAGTCCCATCAGTCTTCTCCTAGATCTCCATTCTCCCATTGATTTAAAACTTTTTTTTCAAACAGAATTGTGCAGGGAGACTTACCTCTCAGCACCTTTGCAAAGCAGGGCGCTTGGCTGCAGCTCCTTGTGGCAGGGTTCCGTTGCATGGCGGCTGCTATATTTCGGCTGGGATTGTGCAACTGCGCATGTATGGATCTCTGGACATGCGCCCAGCCAAAGAGGTCAAGGCGCCTCGCCTTGAGCTCATTGGCTGCTGGAGCTGGTATGGGTGAAGGTACGCGGACTTCACGCAGGTCCGTTCCAGGGGTATTTACCTGGAGCTGGCACAGCAGCCAGCCAGTCTCTCATCAGCAGGCACTCTTTGCGGAGACGATTGACAGTGGCAGCTGAAGTCATTGTCGGTGGGAGTCAGCAGTGGCCTTAGGCAGCAGCTGGTGAGGGTAGCAATGGGTGGCGGTGGTGGTGATTGGTGGTGTTCTTTCAGTGGTGGCAGCCACAAGCTGGTCACTTTAACAGCCCTTTTCAGGGTTAACAGCTGAAATCACCAGCACGGGTGCACTGATTAGGGCTGGCTCTCATCTGCCTGGCCAGGCCAGCACAGGGGTGGTTAGGCTGTCCTTGAACCCTCCCTTGGTGCCCGCACTCACTCCGGACTTCCCATGCCTCCCAAGAAGCAAGCTTCAGCTCCTTGCAAGCCACTGCCTCACACAAGGGGCCAGGCTGGGTGGCCTCAAAAATCCTGGGCAGCTCTGAGTCCGGCAGGCAGCTATAGCAGGTCCGGCAGGGCTGCTGCCAGAGAGTCCAAGTAGACACAGAAGCAATGCGGCCCTCACTGGTATTGCTCACATGCTCAAGATGCTGGCTGAGAGGATGGGATGCCTGGAATCCAAAACATAAGCCTCAGTGTTGGAAGATGCTGGTGGAGCTCCTCAGCAGCAAGCAGCGGGCAGCACTAGGCAGAGAAGAAGGGCATCTTCATCATCCAGCAGCAGCACCTACAGTTCTTCCGAGTCTGAGGTCAGTGCCCACAAGGGGAACCAGAAGGCCAAGGGCAGAAGGCACAGGAACAAAAGGTGAAGGAGGCAGAGCAGAGAGGTGTCAGACTGCGAGGGAACCATAGGTGGGTCCGGGAGCAACAGAGAACAGGACAAAGACTTCTGGTTAGTGGCTGCTCAAATCCCTGGGATCCCTAGGTGGGCTGTAAGGAGGCAGAGCAGGTGCCTATCTGGTTCTATCACTCCCAGCAATGCACGGGCAGGCCAAGGGCGGGGGGGGGGGTCTCACCGTCCAGGCTGCGTACGGCAACCATGAGGACCCACCTGACATTCACTTGGATAGAAAAACCAGGGAACGCATCCTTGATGGTTTCTTTGTGCATGTTTTTTCCTTACTTAGACCAGTCAGGGAGGAGGGGTGCATCCACAAACCTGTTTGCAATTCAATGAAGGAGGACAGGGCAGCCAATGTTGAATGCACCTTCGACAATGGGTTGGCTGGCTATGCAGTGTTCATGGGGGTGGTGCAAGTGGCTTATCCTGACAGAGATTGGCACCTCTCCAACCACCTGGGGAATGTGCTCTGAGTTCGGACCTTGGCGGACGACTCGGCGGCCATCGAGTACAATGCCACCTTCTGCAAGAGGGCTTCCCATAATTAGTACTCTTACTGGGACCTCATAAATGACAAACTCTGGCTCGTGCTAGTGGGGCCACATATCAAGGCCAGGCCTGACAAGCCATGGCCCTTTCACCGGGAAGGAAAAAAAGGACACTCACAAGTTGGTCTGTTGGGAATTTAACCAGGGTAAGTGCCAGAGAATCTGCTGCAGGTTTGAACACTCCTGCTACTCTTGCCTCGGAGCTCACCCCAGACTCTCTTGCCCATGGCCGGGCACGGGACAACAGAGTACCCGATCCCGGCAGGTCTCGACTTCTGCCGGGGGAAAGCGCGAGGGCAGCAACGGTGATGCAGGCATCCCAAGGCAATGATGTTTTGTTGGCCTGCACTCCTGTCCACCTGTCGGCTCTCCTCCCTCTACTGGAGGTTTACCCGGACAGGTGAGCAGCCAACATCATTCACAATGGATTTGTGGCGGATTTCAGGATTCCAACGGTGGGTTCCCAACTGCCGTTCAAATCCGGGAATCTTAAGTCCACTTGTGAGTTGCCCACGGTGCTGGCAGACAAGATAAGCAAGGAATACGAGGCAGGCAGGATGGCGGGCCCCTTTGCAGAACCCTCCTTTCCCAACCTCAGGGTCTCCCCTTTTGGGGTGGTTCCAAAAAAGACCCCAGGCAAATTCTGCCTTATTCACCACCTGTCATATCCAAGAGGGGCATCTGTGAATGACACCATCCCTCGCAAGCTCTCATCTGTCCGCTATGCCTCCTTCGATCATGTGGTCGGGTTGGTTAGGGCTGCGGCCAAGGAGCCCTGATGGCCAAGTGCGACATTCAGTCGGCCTTCTGACTCCTCCCTGTTTACCCTGACAACCACTGCTTGCTCAGGTTCAAGTTCAAAGCGGCCTGATATTACAACAAAGCCATGCCCATGGGATACTCTGTAGCTGTGCAGCTTTTGAGACAATCAGTACTTTTATTGCGTGGGCTGTCAGGTTTAGATCCGGGCCATCCTTCATCACTCATTACTTCGATGATTTCCTCATGATAGGTGGGGCCGGGACAGATGTCACTGCCATAGGCTGCTGTGCCAGTTCCAAGCCCTTGCTCTGAAACTGGGCATCCCTCCAGCGCAGGACAAGACGGAGGGCCCCTCCACATCCTTAGTTTACCCAGGGATATTAATTGACTCGGTGCAAGGGGTATCTTGTTTACTGGCAGACAAATTAAAAAACCTCAAGGAATGACTGTCCATGACGTTAGACTACAAGAAGGCCATGCTTAAGGAGGTCCAGACATTACTGGGCCTCCTTAACTTCACTTGCAGGGTGGTCTCACCAGGTTGGGCCTTCTGCACTCGCCTGGCCAGGGTCACTGCTGGGGTTCAGTCTCCTCAACATCACATCTGCATCTCTCGGGATATAAAAGATGACTTGAGGGTGTGGCTCTGCTTCCTGGAGAGGTTCAATGGGGTTACTGTTTGGGAGGATGTGTTTGTACCTGGTGCGGATCTCCAGGTCCATTTGGATGCAGTGGGTAGCCTGGCGTTTTGCGTGTACTTTCAGGGGCATTGGGGCATGGCCAGGTGGCTACAATAATGGGAGCAGAGTTGGATACTGAGGGACCTCACATTCTTGGAGTTCTTTCCCATCCTGGTTGCAGTTGTGCTGTGGGCAGAGTGATTTTGCAACAGGAGGGTCTGTTTCTGGTGCGACAACCAGGCGGTAGTGGCTGTCATCAACCATCAGTCTTCCAATTGAGCCGGGTCATGTGCCTCCTCAGGTGTTTTGTTCTGGAGTGCTTGTATGCTAACATCTCTTTCTCAGCCCGTTTTGTACCAGGCTTGGATAACGGAATTGCAGACTCTCTATCTCGATTCCAGCAGGACAGATTTCACTCGCTGGTACTGGGTGCAGACCCCTTGCCAACTCCATTCCCAGAGGACCTGTGGCAGCTTGGGAGCACTCCAAAATCCTAGGAGTCACGCATTCCGTGGCACCAGCAACCTTCAAGGCATACTCCAGGGCCGTGGGCAAGTTCCAGGAATTCCACGCTATGTCAGGACTGCAGCAAGATTGGCCTGTCCCCTAGTCCCAGATACTCCAGCTGATAGTGCATCTGCAGGACCTGGGGTTTTCCCCCCATTCCATGTTGGTCCACCTGGCAGGTATCACCTTTTTCAGCAAGGTCAGAGGCCTCCTGGACCCTTGCACTGGCTTCCTCATCAGGAAAGCAGTGGAAGGTTGGAGGCGTCTGTGGTTGAGGGTCAAGGACAGCAGGAGGACAATATCCTACAGGCTATTGAAAAAACTGGTCAGCCAACTCCAAGTCATATGCAGTTCCATGTACGAGGCCAGACTGTTCAGCACTGCATTTGTGGTGTCTTTCTTCGGAGCACTGCAGATCAGGGAACTGGTTGCGGGTTCCTCCAAGGATTGGTCTGGCAAGGATCTTCATGCGGAGGACATATCCTTTGTGGGCGGAGCAGCAGACATCCAGTTGCAGAGTTCCAAGTGCGACCAGCTAGGTAAGGGTGCCACTATCCACCTCCACCCCCTGCCAGGTGAAGACCTGTGCCCAGTCAGAATTCTTTGCAGGTTCTTGAATAAGAGTCCTCTGGGTCCGGGTCCCTTGCTCATGCACAGCAATGGGTCTCCGCTTTCCAGGTTCCAGTTCATGGCCATCATGCAAAAGGCACTGGGGAAGCTCAAGCTCCCAGCTGCTGGCTATGGGAGCCATTAGTTCTGTATTGGGGAGACCACTGAGATGACGGCATGTGGCTTGAATGCAGAGGACATAAAGAGAATTGGGATGTGGAAATCCTGAGCGTATGCCAGGTATGTTCACCTGGTCCTTGGGCTGGGTGAGATTTAGTGTTTTGCAGGTGCAGGCAGCACAGCAGCTGTGGCCGTGGGATGGGTGTGTAAATCCGGTGGTACTTTGTTGACTGGGAGCATCTCGGGTTGGCTGTAGGCAGGTGGGGACATCCCACCTGTCTTTGTGGCAGTCACATGGCCAGGGTATCCAGGATAGTTGGTGCCTCTACCACATGGAAGGGATCAGGCAGGTTCCGAAGTGGGGATCAGGGGGTGCAGTGCATCTCAAATTGCCGGGCTCGGGTGGGCAAGTAGCATGCACCCCCTCGTGGCAGGAGGGCCGTGTCCGGAGGGGTCTTCTCCACCCCTGTGCTGAATGAATGGGCTCATCGACCAACAGGTGGGTTGGTTGATGCCTGGATCCCTACCAATGCATACACCAACCCTGTATGCTCTGTAACCAACAAAGTTGTGGCCTTGTTCATCCATACATTGCTGTGTCTGTGTGTTCTGTGCTGCACCAGTCGCCCCTGATCACGCAAATTTCTTTCTTTTCTTTTCTTTTCTTTTCTTTTCTTTTCTTTTCTTCTCTTTCTTTCTTTCTTTCTTTCTTTCTTTCTTTCTTTCTTTCTTTCCTTCCTTCCTTCCTTCTTTCCTTTTCTGAACTTAAAATCACACCAAGTTTCAGGGCCCTCCTGTGTTGTTTCCGGCTCAGGAAGGGCCTTTGTTAAATCGTGAAGTTGACTTTTGGTTTCCTTCCTCATTTTTTTTTAAAAGATCTCTCCTAAGTCTAAAACAGCCTGGATGAGCAAAATCATAGCAGAATTCCCACTTGTGGCATATGCCCTTTCCAGGCTGTCCCCATAGTTCCAACCCTAGCAGTCCTGCCACTCACCTTACCCTTGTTCTCCAACTTAATCCCTTTCCGAATAGGGTTTCTGGGGCTTAGGGTGACTCTTTATTTGTGGAACTGTGGCTGTGCTGTTATGTGGGGTCTATTTTGGTATGTGTGGCCTGATTCCACTGCAGGTTTGATAGAGACAGCCAGAGGCAGTTTTAAAACAAGAAGAATAGATTTACTACTCACAGTAGAATCTAATATTCTATTCTTACCAGCTCGCCCAAACCACAGCAAGCTCTACCTTCCGAATGGCTAATCTGTTCCTAATCAATCCAACTCTCCCTATCAAATCTACCATTCCCTTCAAATCCAAAACACTGTCTCTAATAAAAACAATCTTTGTCTGACATTCAGGGCCTTTCTGCACCACACTGTTATAGTGCTATTATTTCACTTTCAACATCTTGTGGAATTCTGGGGTTTGTAGTCTACTGAGGCTAGAGAGCTCTCTGGCTGAAAATTCTAAATGCCTCTCCCTAAACTGCAATTCCCACGATTCCATAGAATGTTGAAAGTAGAATAATAGCACTATAACAGTGTAGTGCAGAAATGACCGTTACAAACCCCAGTTGCTGTCATGGATTTAAAATTAGAAGTTCCATGTCCAGGGTAACAATCTAGAGCTAGAGAAAACAACTTTTTTTAGACTACAATGACCTCAGTGGCATGCTTCTTCTTTTGTTACATTTTGCTCACCTACAGCTCCCTCTTCACAGACTCCCTGAGCCATGATTGATTGCCTTTAAACCGGGTCTGCCCAGCACTTTCTTCACACCGTCCTACCCCATGCACTGGGGGAGGGGGTATAGGCAAACTTTTTTTTTGTTTTATTAAAAATGGTTTGTTCAATTTGGGGGTAATGGGGGTCTTTTTGGAGTCTCAAAAGCAGACTTGGGGGCCACATACACCCCTCAGATCACAGTTTGCATATCTCTTATTTAGATCCTGGACAGAGTTCCCCTGGATTGGCAAGCGAAAACAAAACAAAGCAAAAACCTTTATTTTTTTTTCCTTGTCAAGCATGATAAAAGAAAATGATTCCCACAGAGAAAGAAAGAACAAATTGTTTGTACCTTTTCCACTGCTCTCTGCATAGTCAGGTTACACTCTGTTGGAGTAGCCACATAATAAAAATGAATAAAAGGGTAATACACCTGAACAAAAGAAATAGGCTCCTCAGTAAGCTCTTTCAGGGTTTTTTTTTCCATTCTGTCTCTGACACTGATACTTGAGCCAAGTGTGTGCTTCTTTCCTTCCTTCTTTCTTTCCTAGTTTACTTGCTTTATTTATTTGATTTATACCCCATATATCTCTCAAAATGAGACTCAGGGTGGTGTACCATACAGGTTAAAACAAGCCAGTTAAAACAATATGAGACACATTTTTTAAAAATAAAAATCAAACAATTGATCCAATTGAAATATAATTTTAAGGGAATTCAAAACAGTTAAACATGCATAAGTCACTTGCTGCATATTATTAAACAACACACCCATAGCACATCTGTCTACTCCATATGAGTATGGCTGAATATCTCTACCTGCCAACAGAATGGGAGCAATCTTCAATTTACTTAGGTCAGGCTATACTTTCAGGGTACATTTCCCTCCAACCTATATTCAGGCAACACCACTCTTGTTTGATCCTAATACAAACAATTGTTGTTGATGGTTTTTCAACCTTCTTTTCCATTAAAACAGGTACTAATGGATGTGTTCAAGGTGACATCAAGGGAAGGTCATGCATTGTCATACTCTGTTCTGTGGTTTACACTTTGATTTTGCAGAGATAGGTTAACTTTGCATGTTATGCAAAGAAAAACAGGAAATACATCTGCAACATACTTATTTTTGCCAACAATTTTCCCCATCATCAGAATTAAATGTTTATAGGAATGTAATTCTTGAATAAGGCCCTTTCCACAACTCACCTTTTCTTGGTGCTGGGGTGCGGGGATCACACAAGCAGCCTCCAGTGAGAGGCTCTCGCGTCCCCGTTGCTTCAGCTCCACAGCTGCCAGCCGCTCACACGAGAGCCCCGCCTCTTCCTTCTGCAGTGCTGGGGCAGGAAGCATGAGTGCCTTGGCTCTGAAGCTACACACACATAGCAACTGCACGCGGAGCCCTGGAGTGATGCACGATCGAACACCATTTTTGGCTTAAAACCAAAAATGAAAAAAGTGCACAAGTGGCGCCTGCCAGACCCTGGAGCATTGCGCAATTGTGAGTGCATCATGTGGACCGCTCCTCACATTTGCGTGATGCTCGAGGGGCCCTTTCGCATGGCAAATGCAGTGCGAAAAGGGCCTAAGTTTCGTCTTGAAGCAATGAGTAATTTCAGCAGTTTTCTTCCCCTTGTGAGAAATTCTTCAAAAAATCATGCAGGTTTTGAAAACAACTTACAGTTCAGGACTTATTTGTGCAAAAGTTGCAGATGGTTGATTTACATATGAAGCAGTATTTTCTGCATAAAAAATATTTGAATGCAAACATACTATTTTCTATGTAAAATTGCTGTTTTTCTGCAAATCAACCACGTGCAAATTTTATACAGAATAAATCACAAATTAAAACATTTTCTGTGCAAAAACTTTTGTTTTCTGTGTGAAACAACTATGTGCAATTTTTGCATAGAATACATCCTGAACCACATAGGTTCCCATCAGTCCAAGATTCTTCTTATCCAGGTTTCTCAACACTTGAAAAACATGTTGTTGTTGTTGTTGTTATTTTCCAATTGTTTTTTTTTTTTTTTTCATCTCTAAATGTTTCCCAAAAAGTCATCTCCAAGTATCAGTTGTTTTCCTCACAGACAGTGAGGACTCCTCTGGATGATTGCATATCAGAAGTGGAACTTCCTAGCAAGCCTCTTCATCTCACTGTTGTTTGAAGGGAAACCCTACTTTGGCCCTTTCCACGCCTTACCTTTTTCCGGTGCTGGGGTGTGGTGATCATGTGAGCAGCCTCCAGCTCTCATGTCCCTGCTGCTTCAGCTCTGCACGAGCTGCCTGCTCACATGAAAGCCCCTCCTCTTCCTTCCGCAGCACAGCCTGGGAGTTTCCCAGGCTGTGCTGGGGCACGAAGTGTGACCGGCGTGGCTCTGGGGGCTCCACACACCAGGTAAGTGCGCACAGGGCCCGGGAGCAATGCGTGATCGCACACCATTTTCAGCTTCCAGCCGAAAATGAAAAGGTGTGTGATCGGTGCCTTCTGGCCCCGGAGCATCATGTGATTGTGAGTGCATCGTGCAGATCACTCCTCACAATTGCACGACACTCCAGGCACCCTTTCACATGGCAAATGCCATGCAAAAGGGCCCTAGTCTCTGCCTCATTGCAGAGTAACTCCCAGTGTTTAGCAGCTGAGTAAAGAAATCAAGGAAGCTACACAGCAGTATGAACCAGTCTGTAGCACTCTTTACATTGGGAAATATGATTGAGGGCACCCATGCAGGATTTTATTTTCCTTGAGAAATGAATGCTATGCAAGCAAAGGATGATTGTGCATGAGAGACAAAAGATGAACAAAAATGAAAAGAGAGAGAGAGATCAGAAAGTTTAAGATCATAAAGTCCCCATTCCTTTTAAAGCAAATAATCTCATTCCAAAAGGAAATGTGAATAAGAATGGTCAGTGCTTTTTTGGTGGGGGGTGGGGGATGGAATTAGAAGCAGAAGCACAAATAGGTCTTTGAAATGCAATCACAGAAGGAACAGCCAATCAAAACAGTTGCTATTTTAAGGCTAGAGACTTCATCTTCTATATGAAAGACAAAAAGAACCAGCAGATATTCTGGCTGCCCTCCAAAAGAGAAACGTCATTGCTTTTAAGAAAGTGTGCATGAGCATCAATATCCTGTTGTATTGGGTTGTGCGTCCTCTGCAAAAAAACTGAAAGGATTTTTTTTTTTCCCCTTTCAGCTTAATCTGGTTAAGTTTCCTAAATTCTGCTTGAATTCCAAGGTTAGAATATCTGTCTACAGAAATGGATCTATTCTTGATTGTCCTTGTTGAAATATTTCTTGTAACTGATCGGGATAGCTGTGGAACTGAATTTGCTTTGTAAAAAGTAAATTAGGCAGAACTGTATTTCAGGAAATTCCTGAGGGGTGGGAACAGTGACTTTCCTCTCTATTCCCATCCTCAGGAGAATTCAGAGGGACAGGTCAGTCCATAAGAGTAACTTCATAGGGTAAAACTAGATGACACACCTAGAAAGCGTGTCTCTGAAGTGGTAAAAGGTGTTTAATTATTGGGCCTTCACTTATTGAATTCTTGCATGCAAAAGTTTTACTCCTTGGTGCACAAGAATTAAAGGGTTTCTGCATAACCTTCAGCAGCCATTCACATTTCTGCACAGGAAATGAATACCTGTGGAAACAGGGAACATATTTTACAGAACACAACTTGCTGCATTTAAACAAACATGCACAAGCATACATTTTCTCTACAAACAAAAGAACATTTTAGCACAATTTTTCAAAAAAGAAAAGGCAAAGATTCTCATGGCTGTTCCCTCTTTTTTAAGTGGGATTTTCATGATTTTTTTCCCACCATCATAGATGAAAAAGTTTATGAGTATTCTTTCCATTTATACTGCTTATTGTAGCAGTTTCCTTCTCTTTTGTATCTTGCATTCTGTATCTTCTGTATCTTGCACCCCCAGATTTTCCCCAGCAGCAGAACTGCATGACAGACAGGGACAGGGAAGCAGGCCATTGGCTGTGCATAAAGTGAAGGGATCCAAGAAAGGGGTCTTGTCCTACTAATCTCCCTCTCTCTCTGATTTTCTATAGGCCAGGAAGACCTGTTGCCCAAAGTCAGCATGCATATAGCGTCCCAGTGAAAAGAAAGATATGTTGGTGGACGGGGAGGGTTAACACAAGATTATGGTGAGGGAGGGAAAACAGGAGTGTGTCTGTGGCACCTGGACAGCCCAGAAATTGGCTCAGCTGCAGACATGAGTTTTTGTGGGGGAGTTTTTTTGTTTTGTTTTGTTTTTCCTCCTTTGCTCCCAGACAGGCTGCTTCACTTGGTAGTGGTAGCAAAGTCTCATGAGGAATCAGTTTCCTTTTCTACCCAGCCTGGTGGCAGTTTTGATCATCAGGTAGATCAGTTAAAAATCTTTATATAGGATTTCAAATGTTGGATATCATTACTACTTTCTCTGAAATTCACTAATGTCATAAAAAGAACAAGTAATGGTACTACTAAGGAAGACAAAAACATAAAATACATTTTGGACCCAGGCTCCTTTTCACCACCAGGCCCCACTTAATTATATTGGCTCCCCACCACCACCACCACCACACACACATCAGCCCTGGCATTTAGTCTGCTTTGATTTTTGACTGCTCATTGGAATATAGACATGAGTTCAATTTACAAGTATGATTGCTAAGGCTTGGATTTCTGAGAAAATCTCATTAATGATCGGAAAACACCATCTGTTGTGAATACACATCCTCCTCAATATCTAGTTTGATCCATAGACACCATATAACCATGTCGTCATTGTCATCATAATCATCATCATTGTCATTGTCATTGTCGTTTATTTGGTACCATCACTGTATACGGCACTTTACATGAGTGGCTTGTTGTTGTTGTTGTTATTGTTGTTGTGTGCTTTCAAGTCATTTCCTGCTTATGGCGACCCTAAGGTGAAACTGTCATGGAGTTTTCTGAGACTGAGAGTGTGTGATGTGTCCAAGGTGACTCACTGAGTTTCCATGGCTGAGTGGGAAATCAAACCCTGGTCTCCAGGGTCATTGACCAACACCTAAATCACTACACCACACTGACTCTCCTCAGTGGTTTACAATTGTTAATTTGACAGTGTCTGCCCTCAGGCTTATAGTTTAAAAAGACATGACACACAGGGAAGGGGGATAGCAGTAGAGGATGGGCCAAGATCCAGCTGATACTGCCTACTCTTCTCTTCCTCAAAGGCCACAGCAGTGGCAGTTGGGATGGGTGAGGACCTTTCCTCAGCTTCTGGAGCTGTGTCTGCCCGTTCTTCTCTCTCTCCAAGGCCACAGCAGTGTATTGTCGGAGGTGCAGTGGAGGACACAGTCCCAACACCAGTGTTGAAGATAGATTCCATTGTCCTTCCAGTCAGCTTTTCTACACGGAATGGAGTGGAGAACCACATTGTTCTTTGCCTGAGATAGTAAAAGTCTGGGTCAACCCTGCAGGTAAATCTGTCATATTTTCAAACAAATCTTTGTGCTTCTGAGGCTTTATTCAGATATGTGAATGCGCTAAATCTGCTTTCTATGCCATTAAGAACTTTACTCAGTGTTTATGTAGAGCAAGCAGTTCCAAAAGATTTAAAACAGCAAGATTTCTCTTTCCAATCCATCAATAACCATGGTTATATTAAATCTAATATGACCATGGCTGTGACTATGATTCTTGGCAGCAGGAAAATGTGCAAGAATGTCAATGCAAACTGCCTCCAGGAACCAGCACGTGTCCTTGAGGATATATCAGATCAGAAGCTATGGATGCATCCTTGTACCTCTCCATTTTTTGTGACTGAAAATGCAACTTCATTTCATGGAGGCTGGACCTAAGAGGCCTATATTTAAGGGAACATGCAAACGTTAGTTTAGAAAACTGGATAATAAGAAGTGATAGAGGAATTTAAATATTCGCTTCCATTTCAATACGTGTAGGTATTTATAGCATTTATATTGTGTTCCACAGCTGTAGAAGGTCTCAGAATCTCTATCTATCTATGGGGTTAAAGAAATGAACAGTCTGAATGTCCCCTTAGTGTGCAGTCTAAAATGGCATGAAGCAAAAGAAAAAGGGGAGGTGGAGAGAAAAGGAAACAAATAATTCAGATGTTGTGAGGTTCCTCAGCATGGTAGAATGCATGCTAGTTGATTACCGAGGAGAGGAGAGGAGAGTTTCTTAGGAGCAAGCAACACATGCCATAAAAAAAAAAAAATCTATTGTAAAGATAACATTAGCTTGCTTCCCTTCTCTCCTTTTTCACCAGCCTGGTTAAATGAATCACATCTGAGAGGCTAAGCCCAGCATAGGTGGTTTCTTTAGAAGGCTGCTGGTAACCCTATTCTTCTTCTTTGCCTAATCTACAGTCTAGAAGAAGGATTGATATAAGACTGCTGAAGAGAAGAATGTCAGTGGACCTAGCTTCTCAAGAACATTAATGGTAGCTTTGCCTAATTTTGTCCATTCTGTAGCCAGGCAAAATGGCTGCTGGCAGTGGTGGCTGGTGATTCCTTTACTGGTAGAGGTGATAAATCCACTCCAGGTGCTAGTCCAAACTTCAGAGGAGCTTATCCAATCTTTCGAATCCTATCTCCAAAATCAGTTCAGCATTCAGGATAGCTCTGTCACAGTTCAGACTGAAACGGAGAACAGATTCACATGCATCCCACATACATTGACATAGAAGCCACCAACCACCCATCTACCCACTGGCTTCTGTTTGACAATTGAGGGGAGGAACTAGGATGCAAGAAAAATGAGGGTCCTGATATTGTAGCACTGGTGAAGCTAAGGAAATTTAGGTACTTCTTGTTGTCAGAGGTGACAAAAGCTACAACTTCTGAAATATTTCTCATTTTGAATAACTTTTAAAGAAAGATCTGCCAGATTCCTCATACCTGCCTACCATTCCACTTCTAACAGTGTAATCTAACAGTTTACTCAGAAATAAGTCTTGCAGAGTTTAATGAGGTGTACTAACAAAAAAAAAAAAAAAAAAAAGTGCTCCGGACTATTTTCTGAGCCCCTCCTTTCCTCTTTCCCTCCAGAGTCTTTCCAAAATGCTAATTTTGTAATGGCTGGATATGAAAATGTGCAGTGTAAGAGTTTGACATTGCTGCAGCCGTTTCACTGACTCACAGAGCAGTTATGCTAATATGCTATTACTTTTGCATGCAAATAGCCAAAATGAGCTCACAGGAGTGCAACCACTTAAACCATATATCCTTATTTCATTTTTTCCTCCTATTGTAGAATTTGCTTCTCCTTCTTTTAAATACCAGGCAAATGGTTGAATTTCCCTCTGTTTATGGAAATTCAATTTTACTTGCATGTCTTCATTCCCACTTGTCTGCTTGGTAGCAGCAATGGTTATGTGAGGATATAATTCCTTTTTTTGCAAAGCCAAAGCAATTTGAAGAAACTGCCAGAAAGTGCTTTCCTAAAAAGGCAATGCAAACATGGCAGCTGCAGGGGTTAGGGAGTTTAAAGAAGCACATCACACAGCTAGGAATGACACTTGGGAGCCTAGCAGTGTGAGCTGATTGTCCCAAAGTCCCTAGGTCTAATCTTCTCTGTACTACAAACTCCCTAGGTTAGAAAAGCAGGGATTGAATTTCAGTCAATTTTAGTTGAAGGTTTGACAGCCTTCTTGGAATGTCCACCAGCCAGGTGCTGTTTACTATACTCTTTGGAATCCTTACAGTGACTGGAAGATGTGGACATGTCTGGAACATAAATTGACATATTTGGAAAACGTGCATGAAAAACTGCACATTTTAAGTTTGTACAAAGCACTGTTTTAGTCTAATAGGGCTTGATGTACTGAAGCAATGTACATAGTTCTAGACATACATATACAAAGCACACATGTTTTAAAAAAAACATTAAAAAGTGTATTTTATCTTATCAGAAAGGGGAGTAATAAACTGGACATGGTATAGAGATAGACGGTGGAAAATGAAGAAAGCTGTGGACATGAAGTTTATAGATGTTCTTGTTCCTATTGAGACATGCCATAGTCTTTGATATGGAACATGGGAATAATTATGAGAGCCAGACTGGGGATTATTAAAAATTTTGTACCAAAGAACAACATTCATAACAAATTGAAATCCAATTAAATTTGATGGAACAGTAGTAATTCAACGTAAAGTCGAAGGCTTTCATGGTTTTGAGACCGTGTTCTATTAGTATTTTCTTCTGACATTTCACCTGCATCTGTGGCTGGCATCTTCAGAGGATCCTCTGATCCACAACAACCTATAGTAGTAAATCATTTATTTCCTTAAATAGAATATTTGTTCACCACCCAGTAATAGCATCATCTGGAAACCTTGCAAAAATAAATTACATACTCAAATATGATAATTTGCAAGCAAGAAAAACCAGGGTAAATAAAAGAAAATAATAGCATGAAAAACGTTAGAAACTGGTTTGGTGTAATTTAACCAGTTGCCTTATATTGAGCTGGATGCCCCTTCTGTCTAACAGAAGCTCTCCATGGGTTTAAGTTAGGATGCCGTCTAAGTTGATGCTTACTAGTTTCTGTAGCCAAAATAGTTACATTGTGTTGAAAGTAGATTGTGGTTAATAACTCCATAGCACTCAATATTCTCATGTGGTCTTCTATCCATATACTTAGGCTCAATGCTGCTTAACTTCCAAGATCTTATAAGATCACGTGTGTTCATGGTGATGTAAATTTTGGGTTTACATTGCCTGGTTGTGACATAAAAGGACACATGATAGTTTTATGTCTTTTTTTTTGTTTTCTTCTTAGCTATTTGTTTTCTGTTTTTTTGTTTTTTGACAGAACAATGTTATTAGCAGCAGAAGTATCCAGGAAAAAGTTCATCATATCTTTCAAAGAGGTAAATATACAAATGCCAACTCCTTCTCACCTCCTATCTCTTCTATCAATGACTTATTTTAAAGGGGACTTTTAGACACAAAGAAATTTGTCACTTTCAGGTATGCAATTTTTCGCTAAGTTTCTTCTTAAAGGTAGCAGCTAGTAATTTCATCAGGTTTTTATTTTTCTGACTGTGAAGAAGTCTTTGAAAACTATGCCATTTTTGGAAGGTTATTTGCAATTCAAGACTTATTGTGTGAAAAATTCACTTGTGGTTTTGTGAAGAAAACAGAATTTTCTGCAGAAATATTTTTCCCATGCAGAAATATTAATTCCTGTACAGAAAATGTTTCCTCTACAGAAAATGTCATTTTCTGTGCATATCAAACATGTGTGAATTTAATGTTGAATAAATCCACAATTACATCCTCTTCTGCACAGAAAATAGCATTTTATGTGCAGGAATTGATATTTCTGCATGACAAAAAATATTTTCCATGCAGAAACTACTGTTTCCTGTGCAGGAAAATGCTGTTTTGTGTTAATTTTGCACAGAAAAATTTCAAAAGTATGAAGATTCTCATCAGTCCAGGATTCTTCTTAACAAAGTTTCTCAACACTCAAAAAACATGCTTTCTCAACCATTTTTAAATTTCTTTTTCTCATCCATCCCTCTCAATCTTATGTTAGATTCATTCTGAAATTTAAGAATCATTTCTTAAACGTTCACTTGAAAAACTTTATGCATTTTTGTGCCTTTTCCCTAATAGTGACCACATTTTTATTGTTTTTTTTAGCATCTTTTTTTCTAATCTAATGCATTTCAATGTCATTTCACTAATATAAGCATATGTGTGTCAGTTTCCCCCTTTAATGTACATACTTTTGATGGAATATTTCATTGCAAAAATTCCAAAAGTACAAATTTCAAAGCATATCATTTTCAGTTCCTCATAATTTGGAATGGATTAGTAACATAAGTAGATACTTAAAATTATGTTGTCCAAAAATAAAAATATAACTATATTACATTATTATTATAACATTGTAACATTATTGGTTACTATCTTCAGACATAGAATTATATTTATGTTGAATGACATTACAGAAGGAGCTATCCTATACCTTCCAATACAGCATCATTGTCCTCAGTTTGCAACAACAGCCAGAAAACCTCTTGCACACAGGAAGTGAGGACAGAAGTGTTGTCCCTCTGATGATGGTATAAGTATTCTGGCAGGAAATTAGGCCCTTTCCACACTATACTGTTATACTGCTATTATTCCACTTTCAACATCCTGTGCAACCCTGGAAATTACAGTTTGGGGAAGAGCATTTAGAATTCTCAGCCAGAGAACCCTTTGGCCTCAGTAAACGACAAACCCCAGAATTCCACAGGATGTTGCAAGTGGAATAATAGCACTATAACAGTGTACTGCAGAAATGCCCTCAGACTCTGGATCTCAGAGAATAAGGGTTCTCTTCATTCCATTTGTCAGTTCCATGAATAAAGACAAATTTATAATTATGTGAATGTGATTTTATAAAATGGTAGAAGAGGAGGACCATGTGGTTGATATAATGTATTTGGTGTTACTCCATCATGTACTATTGCAGGTGCTAAGACGAAAACAGGAAGAGGTTGATTGCCAGAAGCTTTTAGCATTCAGATGTTTTTCTTCAAAAGTAACTAAACATAATTGGTTTAATTATTTGTGAGTAAGGCAACAGTAAGAACAAATACCCTTCTTTTAAAAATCATGACTATAAAAGTAACTACTTTGTTGCTTGGAACTATATCAATAAGCAGTTACTTTTAAAACTATCTGTAGCTCAAGTCATGTTAGCTTAACAGTGCCATGCAGACCAAACAAAATTCTCCCCAACCCCTTAGGACTATACTTTAAAACAACCACTCTTGCCAGATGCTCAGTGAATCCATGGAATATGGCAGTTGAGGCTGCTCCCAGTATTCTTCAGATTTCTACATGCCTGTATTTCATATTAGCTGGCTTCTGCCCTGAACAAACGAACATCAGTATTCATATTGCCTTTGCGTATGTTCAGTATGTGACATGTAATAAATATGGATCAACAATGTGGATAAAAGTATAGTCTTTTGTTCCCTTTAACTTGCTGTTTCCTATGACTGTGCAGCCCACTTCTACCAAATATATAGATATGAACTGAGCAAGTCTTCAAATGGCCTATACATAATATTGCTACGATCTTTATTGAGTGAGTTGTTCACTGATCTATTTCAAAAAGAACAGCTCAAGTTCTAGCAAACTTTCTTGGGGCAATACTCTTTCATCCAGATCTTATGACTGAGCTTCTCTATCAACAGAGCATCCTGAATGTGTGAGTTGCATGATAAAACAAGGACCAGCAAACTACTGTCTAGATCCATTTAGAAACAATTCTCATCCTGGCTGACACTAGAAAAGGGTCCCCCCCTTTTTTTTTTAATAAAGGTATTGTTGGTCATTCTCCTCAGAAATCTTTAGCAAAATTAAATTAGAAAACAAACAGACAGATTCAAGGAACTCTGTCAACTTCTCAGAAAAATAGTGGGTTAGTATTTAACACCCCTTGGGAATGACTGCTAACTTACCAGTGGCTCTGAACTGTTTTTATAATTATCTAGAGATTTCACCTGAGCCATACAACACTGAACTTCTGCCTTAGCTTTCTAGTGCAGTTGTAACCCCCATTTTGAACGATGAAGGACTCTGAAAACCCAAGGACAAGAAAAGCCATTCTAAAAACTTATAGTTTAGAAAAGCCTTTCAGAAGAGTTAAGTTTAGCTAAGGAAAAAAAAATCATTGTAGAACAAAATAAATCCCAGATATCAAGCATCTCATAAACTGTGGACAGCTATGTATTTGCTAGAATTTCCAGTACTGTGTTCATACTTCAGAAGAGTTTAAGTTTCAAGGTATTTTTGAGGACTGTCAGGATTTTATCCCTTGGATTTCCAAGACTGTTTAAATCAGGCAAGAACCAGAATAGTGTTCATACTAAGGCAGATGGTTGTATTAGTAAAGCTTCAAAAAGGAGTATTTACTATTGATGCAGCTACTGCTGGTGGCGGAGGAATTGAGATGAAGGACCATGCCAGGTTATGATTAGAAGGACACAGTGGCCCCCATCCTAATGTCTCCTTTCCCTAGTTTGCTTTGTAAGTTTGGATAATCGTGTCCTCATGTCTTTTCAACTGCTCTCAAAGAGATAGCACAGAAATTCCCCAGAGAGAGATACAATAGCCATGACCACACACACAGACATACTTATATCTTTGAGAAAGGGGGAGTGCCATCAGTAAGAGGAAAGGATTGCTAGTGACAATTATGACTCTTTGTGTCATAAGTGTGATCCTGGGGTTTGTGACAGCACATGATAGAACTATCACCTCTTAAACACAAGTCTTAACCTGGTGTCTCCTGTCTCTTTCAAGTCTTCTCTAAGCATAAGGGGAGATTTGTTTGGAAAAACAGACAGGAAAGTAGCACAGTATGGGCAATCTCTACTGTGAAAAAGAATTGAACTGGAAGAAAACTGGGTCTGACTTCCAAGGGGTGGATGGTGTTTTCTGTAGAGGAAAATGTGATATTTCAGATTCTCAGGATAATTTTTGTCCTTTGCTGAGCACAGACATAAGGGTCAATTTCTATCTTTTACTGTAGCAAGTGGGAGAGGAGTGTTGAAATGCTTGCCAAAATGATGATGAGTCACTAGGGCACAATAGAGGTAAAATCAGCAAATTAGGATTTCCTGCAAAATATCCTATTTATAGATCATTGCCTCATAGATGAATATGGGGAGAAAAGCAGGATATGAATTGAATGGAGTGAATGAATGATATTTAAAGACCTGGCATCATTTCCTTCCATGCTTCCTGCTCTTCCCTAACTACAATAGCCAGAAGTCATTTACATAGCCAGACTTCATCCAACCCTCCCCAAATATTTTAATTCAATAAATCTTTATTTTCACTGAAAATGATTCTTGACTCCAAATAGCTATTTGAAATAATTTGGTTGGCTTATTAGTCTTGATGAAAACCTTTTCTCACTGTCCAAAGTTTCTCACTTGCCAGAACAGTTTGCATATTTGCAAGGTGTGCTGAGTGTTTCAGAACAAAAAGGTCTGTTGAAAATAATCCATAGATTTTAAAAATGCAAAAGACTTCTAAAAAAATAAAAAAATGCACAGTTGGAAAAAATATGAATAAAGATACTTTGGTCAGTTGGATACATAGGTAACAGGTAGCAACATATATGCATATTTGAGAAAATGTATTTAACATATATAAAAAAATAAGGTGGGGTAGAGGCTAAAGTATCCCAATACACAGCAAAAGAAGGGGGAAAAATAAGTAGGATTTAGAAAAACACAATGAAACCAGAATGGAGAGATTTCCACTCTCCCACTTCCATCATTTTTATTCATATTCTCTGCATTCATTTTTTTAAAATCTCAGGTTCTTTTTATCTACTTTTTGAAGAAATTTAGAAATTCTGTAAATTCTGTAAATTTAGAAATTCTGTAAACTTCATGTTTTAAACTATGAACCAACCAACCAACCAATCAAACAAGCAAAATTCTCCCTCAGTTCTATTCTTTGCATGATTTGCCAGGATGAGAGAGGAGGCAAGGAACCATATCCTGAATCTCATTATTAGTTCATGTTAAACTGAACTTAAAGAATCATTGAAATTTGCATATGTGCTAAGGATGTAATTCTTCAGTAAGTTCAGTTTGAACAAAACAAAAGGAACAAATAAGTAATTCAGCAATAGTCTTTCCACTGCAAGAAAAATATTCAAAAACATTGCCATTTTCAAAGCTTTTTCACAGTTTGGAACTTGTAAAAAAACACACACATGTGAAGTAGCTTTTTTTTTTCTGAATAGAAAATATTTTTGATCAGAAATATTATTAAGTTCATAAATTGTTATTCCTGCACAGAAAATATTGTAGTTAGTATCTCATTCTATGCAAAACGTGAATGTGATATTTTTGTGCTGAAAGCAACATTTTCTATGCTGAAAACAATATTGTAACAATAATATAATATAAAAGTGCAATAGCACTAGTACACAAATTTTATTTTATATGTATAATTTGCTCTTACATGTGCAAAAAAATGCTGTTTTATGTGCAAAACAATGTTTTTGGAACATTTTTAAATGTTCTTTAATCCCTTGTCTTGACCTGCTGTTCAACTCAATAGGTCTACTCTAGTTGGAACTGATAAAAAGAATTAGGCTCATTGTTGTTCTTGTCAGGGCACCTAGGTGTGGGCCCTAGAGCATGTGCAGAGTACAAAAGCAAGAAACTGTGCTGGAACATTGCCAGTTTTCCTAGACTGAAACACAGCTATGCAAAATGTGTCTTGGCTAAGTTATAGTTTATTGAAGCAATGCAGAATACATAGGAAGCATGGTGCTTCAGACAGCTTTTGCTATGAAGCAGAAAAAAGTCCAGTAACATAAGCAAAAACGAAAGAGCAAAGAGAGAACTTTTCAGTACATGTTGTAAGCTTTTTAACCTGAGTTTGCCACTCCCAAACTTATACCATGTGATACATTACATATATACTGTTCCCATGCTCAGAGCTTTCCCATGAGACCAGGAAAATACAGTAGATAGATAGACATAATAATCTTGCAACTGTTGCTACCAAGGGCAAAATGACCTCTTCTTCCTTTGCACAAGAAAAACACCTCTAGATACACCACACTAACATTCAGGATACATTCAGAATACCTGACAGTTCTCTACTTTCTCACTAAGGCCATTTCTGCACTATACTGTTATAGTGCTATTATTCCACTTTCAACATCCTGTGGAATTCTCCAGTTTGAGTTTAGTGAGGCCAAAGAACTCTCTGACTGAGAATTCTGAGAATGACTGAGAATGCCCTTCCCTAAATAGCAAACCCCAGGATTCCATAGAATGTTGAAAGTGGAATAATAGCACCATAATGATGTAGTGCAGAAATGGCCTAAGACTGGGAGCTGAGGATATTAGTAAAGGTACTTCAGCAAAAACTCAGCAAGTGGGGGCCCTGGACTAGGAAAATAATGGAGAATCTCATGATTAGTCATTGGAGCAGGCTGCAAACTTTCTCAGATAAAATCCTCTCTGGTAGTGAATATAACCAATGTCAGCTTAATATACAATGACCTCCTTCCATCATAACTGCTGATAATGCTACTTTGTACTGTTGCATGCAAGAAAAGAAAAGTTACTTAGCAGACAACTTTGAATGTGGACTAAAATCACAATAATAGTTTCATTGTGTGACCCACAATTTTTTTGCAGCGGGGGAATCTGTGAATATGTTTCCCTCCCTTTTTCCCCCAGCTTGGGTGCTTTCACAAACAGTCTGCCAGAGGTGGCTTTGACTTTGAAGCAAAGGAAGTGCCAGCTTTCTGTATTGCTCTTATAGTAGTGCTGCTTCTTAAGATGGTTTGGCCTTTGCTGGTTTTGGAAGACTAGAATGGAAAAAGGTTTTGCCGGGATTTGACAATCTCAATAAAAATGGTCTTTTCACACCTCCTGAGAGTCATTGTGAAAATAAATATATCTCATCTTGAGAACTGCTTATGACCTATTTCAGAGGAATAAGGAAAGAGTTTAGAAAATGTGAGTGGCTATAAATGGACTAATGAGGGAAAATGCACAAACATGCATGAACCAAAACAAAATGTTTTCCACAGTGAAGAAAATGCATATGTTAGGTACGATGTATAAATAAATGTGTACATTTGGAATATGCATAGAAAGGTAGACAAATTCTCATGTTAACATAATAATAATTATTAAAAAAAACCCTTGCAAACCAATATGAAAAAAAAAGATGAGAAGAAAATGCAGGTGACATTTGGAAATAAAAATAGAGTAGAATACAACCAGAGAGATTTCCACATCACACCAGAGAGCAGGGATGTAACTCTTCATAAATTTTGTTCTTGTTGACAATAATGGAAAATTTAATAATCTTTGTCCCCACTACAAGGAAGTCCTTGACAACTTCAGAGAATTCAGAGTTTGAGATTTATTCTGCAAGTAAATAAATAAATAAATAAATAAATATTGCACACTCTTCTCTCTCACAGAAAACAACATTTCTGGCCAGAGTATACCATTTTCTATGAAAATAAAATAAGTCCTCAAAAGTAAAGATTCTTGACTGTCCAGAATTCCCTAACATTTAGGAAGCATCTTTTTTTTCATCTGACATTCAAATATTTCTGAATATCCTTTCCTTCTTTATGAAAGTATTCCCGTAGAGCATTCTTAGTACCTCAACGCTGGTAGAAGGCCCATTAAAACAACAGTGCCACCACCCCCAGGTTGGATGGTGAATTTGTATTTTGTATGTCCTGCCTTTCACAAGAAACGAAAACTCACTCACTGTCCCTGGCTTGCTTAAGGGCTTCAAATGTTTGGTGATAACACTTGAGTGAGGTGTAAGTTTAAGTGTGGTGCAGGGGCTAGAGTTTGGGTTTGGGGTTTCAGAAATCAAGATCCAGGTTATATTTTTTTTTCATTTTACTCAGCCATGAAACTTACTGGGTGAACCTTCGTCCTTCGCTCACTCTTATCACATTGTTGTGAGGATAAAAAGAATAGGAGGAGACATGCATATGCTACCTTGAGCATACTATAAGAAAGGAGGGACATAAATGTTTCTGACAAGATAATTTCCTAAACTCTCCCATGAATTGTCATGAATGAACTATTCCTATAGACATTTTCCATTCATTCATGACTAATATAGCAAGTGTTACTGATTATCATCTTTCTGTCAGATGTGTCCTGTGGAAAGGTGAGCTTTATCAAACCACATTTGATTATGCCTTTAGACGCTGTCTGATCCAAATAGCCACCCCTCCTCTCAGCAACCTCTGTCCACTTTCGGGCATTTAGGGGAGAGCAAGTAGAAGATTGCTTACATTGAAAAGTGAAGTAATTTGGGGGCAGTTTTAATCTTGCCATTCATTTTTTTTCTTTTAAAAGCAAATCTAACTATTGCATACTTTGAAAGCAGCTCAGTGTGGTATTTCAGTGAGTGACATTACATGACATAGAATCAGTTACAAGGAATTTGTAGAAGGAAAAGGAGGTTTCATAGAGGCTTCCGTTACTCATTGCAGTGTATGAAAAGTAACCTATTGGTAACTCATGTTACAATGTTGAAATTAACTGGTTGCATTACATCTGATCATCAAAAGCTCAAACAACTTGGTTTCAGGCAGTATTTTTAACATCAGTTCATTTATAAAGAGGCATAAATAAAACAATGTGATGTTGCTATTGTTATTTTCCATCAAGTCAACCTTGACTTATGGTGACCCTATAAATGAAGGACTTCCAAGAGACTCTGGTCCTTTCTGCTTCACCCTCTTAACCCACCATAGGGATGAGAAAAGGACAGGACTGCGATGACACTTATGCAAGATGTTGTTGCTGTTGTATCCTTCTTCCATCCTCAGGCAGCAGATTTGCACCACAAATCATTGATGGGTTTTCCCATCACCACCATCCTGCCATGAAGCCACACTTACCTTATCTGTGGAGGCCCTGAAAACACAATGGCTGTACTTCCTGCCCCAGCACAGCCTGGGACGGTACCCAGCTGTGCTGCAGCAGGAAGAGGGAAACATTATGCTTCCTTCTTCAGTTGAGCAAGTTGGTGTGTAGGGGAGCATTGACATCCATGCTCCCATCCCGGTAAAGCCACTGCTGGGATGAATGCAGATCCAGGTAGGTTGCAGAAAGAGTCTCTGTTATTAAAAGCTCTGCTCAGGTTTTGAAAACACAACGTTGTGGCTTCCTTGATTCAGTCTATTCATTTGTAATGTCTTTGTGTGCATTTCAACTTATTGTGACCCTAAAGCAGAACCTATCACAGGATTTTTTTGGCAGGATTTATTTGGGGGGAGGTTGTATTTGCCTTCTTTTAAGGCTGAAAGTATATGACTTGCCCAAGGTCAACCAATGGGTTTCTATGGCTGAGCAGGGATTCAAATTCTTATCTCCAGAGTTGTGGTCCAGTACTTAAACCGCAACACCACATTGGTTTTCTATCTATAATGTGGTCTTCCTCTTTTCCTTCCGCTTTCAATTTTTCTGAGTGGTATCACATTTTCCTTAGATTCCAATAATAACAGTAGCAATGGTTATAGAAATTTAATCCATTCTTTTTTCTTTACTTTTTGATATGCACAGCAAGGTGTCCTGCACCTTTATTTAGTCCAGGCATGGATTTCATGTGTCCCTACAGGTGTTGCACTGCAACTTCATCAGCCCTAGCCAACATAAACAGTTGTGAGGGATGGCAGGATGTTGTAGTCCCACAAGAGCTGACAGGGTAGGCATCCCCCATCCTTGCTGTATGTTTTATTTTGTTTATATCCTACCTTTCTCCCATCATGAGATTCCAAGCAGCATTCCATACCCTTCTGCCTGTTATATAAAATAGATTGGTCCTTGGTTCTGACTTTCTCAAACCTAAAAGGAAAGTTTCCTTCCAGCAACAAAAGCCCAACATTTAAGTGAATTCTGTTAACATAACAGATTTTAGTCCTTATTTTCTTGAGGAAAAAGGATATAATGCTTTTGGGTGGTCAGACCATCCTGGAGAGATTCTAATTTTCCCAGAAGAAGAAAAAAGTACAATGAAGAAGCATTAAAGGAGTCAGCTGATTTTTCTCTTGGTGCATCTTCCTCTTTCCTTACACCCTTTCACCTCTGAGTTGGTAATTGGTGCACCCATGCATTATCTCTTGGACCACTATTTGGTGGTCTACAGCCACCTCCCCCTGCCACAAAAAAATCTGCATATTATCAAGCTATTTAACTGTGAGTAACCTCTTGATTTCAAAACATGCCATGAAAAGAAAGAAAATAGAAATCCACATTCCCCTGGCATAGTTAGTACTGGTGGAAGAGTTTCTTCGTCTAGCTTTTTGATAATACAAATTTGGCAGGGATGAAATGAAACTTCAGAGACTGTTTGAGCTCTGTAAAAATGAATTTGCTGTGACATTTTATAAGTAATAACCCACACATCTAAAGACCATCAATGATATTATCCCTTTGTACCTTAGGGCAGAAAAATGTATTATTTATTGTATTTTGAAGATTAGCATTATAAGGAGCTATTTTGTTAATATTGGATATAGCTGTGGTCCATAAACCGTGTGGTTCTTCTTGAATACGCATGATTGTATTAGCAAAAATCAAGGCTATATCATTAGAATAATGACATTCAGATTTAATTAGCTAGTAAAGCTCTCCTTAATTAACTGGGAACTAGTTGTATAATGACTGATAATACCAATTATTAGGAATAACTATTTATTTTTAAGGCTGTGATGATTAAGGTCTATAAATTGAGACAGGAGACCTAATGAGGTGCTGCTTTCAGGCTTGACATTCCAAATTCTTTCTAATTTATTGCAATGATTTTTTCCCTCTACTTCAGTGCATAGGATGTTCAGAAGCACACATTCAGCTATTCTGTAAATCTCGAAGTCACCTTTATATACCTTTCTTCTGAATTTTAAGTAGCATACTTTGCAATACTTGTCAAGTAACCATGAGCAACCATTTTCTGTTTCACGAACATAAGACTGTTAAATGTCTATGAGGCACACTGTGCACCCATCTGCTTGTTTATTTTAGCTATCTAAATGAGAGGTCAAACTCTAAAAACTTGATATTTTGCTTTTAAATGTTTGATGGCACATACTGTTTGTTGTCAATATGGTATTCATTATAATGGGTTAAAAAAAAGCATTATTTGAACATTAACTGCAGATAAGTAAATAAAATGCCTCTAGTCATCTAAGACTAGGTGGATTTTTATTTTTTTAATCAATTTGTTTAATAATATCATATGTAGATATTGTTTAACTGCTTGAAAAATTGGTTAACTATTCGAGAAAAATGATTGTTATTACAAAGAAAGCACTGAAGCATATAACAGCCAATTTGCTAAGAGTGCTTTTTTTAAAAAACTTTTTTTTAAACACTCCTTCAAGACATGAACACACAATAAAGATATCACCCCTTTAAGGCAGACTTCGAATTTTTTTACATTCTAATCTCAGAGGCCTGTGCAGCCTGTGATCTACAGCACACCAGTAATGTAATTTATCATGCCAAGTGGTTTACAATAGCTTTATTTTATTTTATTTTATTTTATTTTATTTTATTTTTCCTTTACTTTTTAATTTATTTGATCTTAGGAAGCAAAAGTAGGATTACTGAACATTCAGGATGCCATCATACTCTTCTTCTTGGTTATATTGTGACTTTACGTAAAATTGTGGCTAGAATTCAGAATGAGACTCACAGAAGCAAAATCTGGCATTACACATCCATATTTATGCATCCTACCTGTTATGGCTCTTTTGTCACAATTGCAAATCCCCTCAGATATACTGTACTGGGCATCAGTTATGTGGATAAAAGGGGTTCTGTTCTGGTGACCGAGGTACAGATAGATGACATCTCCACCCAGCTCCTGCCAGACAGCACAGTTGCAATGATCAGAAACAATACAGCTATTATACTTCCTTTTTACCATCTTCCTGCCTGGTGGGATGTGGAAATGTAATCCACCTATGCCCTGATTGCAAGAAGAACTTCTCTCCACACAGCTGATGCCCTGTAAAGTAGATTGAGAAGGTTGGACCAGAAGATGCTATTTACCTACTGTTACCAGGCTATACACCCCTATACTTTGGTATGATTTGATTGGTGAAATGTGATTTAATTGACAATATATATTAATTGGCATAAATACAAAATATACCATGCCATGGCCAGGCTAGATAAGAGGAAAACACTGACCGAACATGTGCACTGCAAATTAGGTCAGAAGAACCCTCCAAGCCTAGTCAGGTTATAGTTGGGAAATCACCAGGAAACTCAAGAGATAATAGGCTTGCAGTTAGTCTTAACAACTCAACTTTTTTGACAATAGCATTGGGGAAGTTCTCACAAGATGGCTGATTGCCTTAACAACTCTTCCTCTGACCAAGCCGGCCTCTCCTTTGTCCTCAAACCTGTCCTACAAGTACTGAACTATTAGGCCGGCCATTAGCCCCATATCACCTAATGGTAAGACCACTGGCCCATTCCTGACCTCATTGTCCATTCTGCAAATTCCACTGTTTACTGAGTCAGAGAGCTATTAACATCCTTGCCCTTCAGGCAGAAATTGGGTATATAAACCCCTGTTTTTGGCCAGTCAACTTGCAATACATCAGTTGACACTGCCACTCTGATTCCTGATTGTGTAATGTCCTTAGACTCCTGCTTGAACCACATTGCTGCTTCTTTGCTGCTATTTGGGATTGGTAAATATCACCCACGTTGCCTTAAAAGCTTGCTACCCAAAACTTTCCTCCCTTTTCCTTCAGTTAGCCTTATGTGACTGTGTGACTGCTTGGCTCTTGTGTGTGTGATTGCAATTCTCTCAATAAAACAATTAACCTAGTTTTTGGTTCTCTGGCTGGTTTGTTCCTGCAGAAGTACTGGTAAATATAGGTGTAGGTCCCCCTCCCTTCCCCAGTCTTTTAAGTTGATAATTCCTCATCATTTCAGAGAGGTACTAGCATCCAAGGTGGACCCCTGAGCTGCCCACATTTTGGGATAACACTATGCAACTAAAGTAATTAAGAAGTATATGTACAATTCTGGTTTGTGTTTTTTTAGGAAACTCACCAAATCTATCTGATAAGAAGCCATGTTGAAAAAAAGCTATACAACAATGGTGGAGCCACATATATTTTCCTCCAAAACAAATGAAAATGCATAGTTACCAAGGAATCAAAAACTCCATTCTATAGTGATTGTGGGCTTCATTTGTAATCTTCTACCACAGTCATCAATACACACTTAACTGACTGAACAAAGAGAGCTGGGTCACTACAAAGCAACATGACTCCTTGGCAGTAGCATCTGTGGAGGTTGTACCAGACCCTACTCCCCTTAGCAATTCTTTCAGAGCAGAAAAGAGTCCAGCCAGATATTCTCTCTCTCTTTTCTCTATCACTACTAGCTAAAAGAGCAAAACACTTTTGTTTGTTTGGCCTCATTTGAATCCATCCTGATCAACCCCTTGGTGCCACCTAGATAGAAGACTTGGTGCTTAGAAATGTCTGTCAAAATGTTCTAGTGGCTCCTCAAACTACAAACCACAGAATTCCTTAGGATGTAGCCATTGCAATTAAAATGGTCTCAAAGTCCTATAGCTCTACATTGTGAAAGGGTCCTGAATCCTATTGTTAGTGCTGACTAAAGTACGTGTATTGAATGAATATGATTTACCAATGTGTTGACACAACAGTCAACAACTAATTTAATTAATTTATTAAATTAATTAATCTAATAATAATTAATTTACTAATTAGCTGGTACTACTCAATTTGATTCAAACCCTAGAAACACTTTTCAAGCTTATATAAAAAGCATGTGAAGGGTTAGAATGCAGCCTGCCCACCCCTGTAGAAGGGGATGTGGGGGATCTTACATACAGATTGAACTAGACAATGATCAGGTAAATGCTCTCTGGGTTCTTATTTTAAACAACAATTAATAGATAAAAAGTGGTTCTAAATTCAGTTGCTCCTTCCAACTAGAGTAGATGCATTCAATTAAGGGAATTAACAAAAATGTTGGCTTCTTAAGTTCCTATTAACTGAATGGATGTATTCTCATTGGGACAAACAGGTTTTAGCCTAATTCCTTCTCTTTCTTTCTCTTCCACTCCCGTTATATTCTATTCATTTATTATATATTCTACCTTTCCACAAATAAGTTGTTGAAAGCAGCTAACAAATATATAAAAAAATCCAAGTAAAATATAAATACCGCAGCTTAATAAAAACAGAATGTAAATCACAATATAATTGAAAACAGAAAACAACCAAAGACATAGCACTAAACCACATAGTACCCCTTCAACAGCCTACTAGCTCATATATTCAAGGCCTGTCTTAAGAAAAGATGTCCTGGCTTATTGGTGGAAGAACCACCAAGACAATGCTGATCTAGTATCCATTGGTAGATTGTTCTGGTGTTAGAGAGTAGCCATGAAGAAGGCCTCCCTCAAGCATCTGTACTAGACATTTTGTCCTTTCCTTGCTAGGTCTCAGCTATATATATTATTTCTCCTTGACTTTTTACTATACAAGTCTTTGCATGTGAGACCTTTGTTGTTATAACTCAGGGATTATTTGCTGTATCTTCTTTAGACTAAGTAGGTTGCTATCTAGGCAGAGGTTGTAGCTGTGACTGATGGTAAATAAAAGCAGAAAGTCTGCTGTGTCTGACAGCTGGTTGCTTAGTGTCCTCTACAGAACTGGTGCCAAGGACAAATGTCCTGTTCACATCATGGGCTGACTGCTTCAGATGTTCTAGGAAAAATTAGATGCAAACTCTCTCACCTGTGAACTGTCCATCACTTAGCTATTGAACACACTTACGGTGTGTGTTAGCCTTCAAGACCGTATTTATCTTTAACAGTTTTCACAAAAGAGCTCCTGTCAGCCTCTCTCTTCCTTTCTTTTCCACTGTTGAATCTGAATATTTGGGGGAAAAAAGCAGGGGTGAACTATAGTCAGAAGGCCCTTTGATTTGTTCTCAAAGCTGTTAATCCTGAGGGTCTTTGATCTTCATTAGTTCCCCCAGGAAGTAATGAGGAACAACGGCCCATGGACTGAACTAAAGTGAACCATAAAACATCATTGCTGTTAATAGACTCTAAGTATAATCCATGAAAAGAATCTGTTCTCATGACTGGTGGTGGGTGGGTGTGGGTGTGCATGCACATATGCACATATATGCGTGGGAACTGGAACTCTTACTACACCTTATTGAAATGATGAATGAAAACACTGAACTCCCCCCCTCCCCCCGACTGATGAGCATTTGGAGCCTGCAAAAGGTTGTCTGTGTAGGGCACTTCAATAAAACTTGTTGTTATGAAGAATGGCTGCAGAACCTTTCTGTACGGGTATTAATGATGCTTAAAATGTATTCCTGAATATACACATCTGCTTACCAATATAGATAGATATAAAACAGCATGCCATGCTCTGTGACTCTTTCTTTTAACAAATAGATTAGCGCAAATGGCTGCAAGAGTTCGGCTTCATAACTTTACTAATGTAAATGGGGAGGAAAAAAAAGTTTCATTATAGTTTGATAAATGCTCCTGTCTCCCTCTGAACCACTGTAATTTTTATCGAGAGATGTGCTGAAGTACCTGTGAATAATTTGGGCATCTGGAAAAGTGTAACTTCCACCCAGTTTTCAGCAGAATCGTTGCCTATTGTTTCTGCTTCTTTCCACCAATAAATTTTGGCCACAAAATTGCTGCCCATAGTACAATAGTATCATTTCTTGAATAGAATTTTTATTCATCTCATAATAGTACCCTGTTGTGAGACAAAGGATGAAGCACATTGACATTGCTTAAACACACCAAACTGATGAGTGGATGGGACAAAATCTTTTCTTTATGAAGTAAAGTGATATTGCCATGAAATTTAGGAATTGTGAACTAATTGATAAGGATGCATTTGTTGTATGCCATGAGCTTCAGAGCAAAAGCCCTGTACATAGCACTTGCCTACCAATGTGAGATAATTGTCTCAGGAAGAAGATGCTGAGAGGATTTCTGTTGTTCCTCTTACACCTCTGATTGTCCCTCTTTGTTGTAGGGTAGAGCTGCCTATGATATATATCTTATTCTAACAGCTGTTCTGTTCTTGTTGTTTGCCTTTAAGTCATTTCCAGCATATGGTGACCCTAAGATAAACCCATCACAGGGTTTTCTGGGGTCGGAGAGGGCAGGACACACCCAAGCTCACCCAGAGGGTTTCCATGGCTGAGTAGGGAATCAAACGTTGGTCTACATGGTTGTAGTCCAATGCTCAAATTACTGCAGCTGTAAACAAATCTCCTGCCTCAGATGTAATGGAGGATACCATCCAGTCACCAGAGCAGAAATAAGTTTATTTATCAAACCAATTAACTTCACCATGTGGAATAGAAAGGAGGGCATAATCATTGTCCTATTCCTCAGGCATTAAAATATCTTAGGATTGCCTTCCCTGCATGTTAGGTGCTGATCCACTGTTCTTTCAAGCTTCTGGCTATGCCAGTGGGCTATTTCAGTAGAACTATGCCAGGCTTCCCCTCCGACACACACACACTATGTCTTTTCTTTTCCCTGGAAATTTAGAGATTTCTCTTTCTAGGTGAGGTTTATATCTTTTTAAAGAAAAAAAAAGAAAAGAGCATCATCATAGTCCCACATGGTGATGGCTGTTCTCAACAACCCAGCAGCATTCCATTTCTAATCTGGAATATAATGCAGCATGATGACATAATGCTGTTCAAGGAACATTCTTGAGAAAAAAGCTGGTCATCCTCATTGGCTATGTGAACACTGTATCGCGTGATGCATTGTGCCCCATGGTACAAAGCAAATGGTGCTTAGCTACTGAGGACAGCTAAGTCACCACATGAAGGAATGGCAAAGTTTCTCCTGTCCATAGTAATAACTTCTGCAAAAGCTAAAGCTAAAGCTCATGTCTTGAAATTCTGAGAATTCATCAGCTCCTTCCAAATTTACCCCATTTCTCCCACACTATATTAATAGGAGATGCATAGTCTCACAGAGCAGGAATCTTTGGACCTGAGTTACTTGGGATTGTACTCCTTGTTCTCCCCAAGTCTATCTGTTACCATCCTATTGAGTCTACATACATGATCTATCCCTTTTGATGCCATATCTGTGACTCAGATTATAGAGAGTTGTCATTCCTCTTTTAAGATTAACCACTGAAAGCCTGACTACTCAGTATCATGGGCTACAAAGGAAAATTTTACATCTATTGAAACAGTTTCACCTGCTCTACTCTAATCACTGTCCCTGTCTAGGTTTTTGGGACAAGACCTTCTAGGGTAAGGGAGAGCAGCTATGGTTCTCCATGTGTTTCTTAAACTTCCATAAATCCTTTTCCACTGTCCATGATGTCTAGGACTGTTGCAAGTTGGTGGTTATCTGACGAACCAAAATTGTTGTTCAGCTCATGTAGGCTTCCTGCTTAATTCATAGTGATTCTCTGGGTTAAGCATGGAGCCTACACAAAAGTGTCCCACAACATACCCTCATTATCAAACATAGGAAAAGTAAGAAGAATGATGATAAGGAAGACACTGAGGTGGAGCTAGTGATTTCATCCCTGCCCATTCCACATCATTTTGAGAGAAATTAATGCCTGAATAGGACATCTACCTACTTGACTGTCTGTCTGTATATTGATATCTAGCAATTAACATATATGATACTTTACTGAAGAGGAGAAGCAACTAAGAGAGATCTTTGCTAGTAGAGGGCAATAACTCTAAATCAAACTAGACATTATATGAGGTGATGGTGGGGAAATAGTGAAGGAAAGTAAGAGAAAAAAAGAGAAAACAATCTAACAGAAGAAAGGAGGTTTTGTGTGTGTGTGTGTGTGTGTGTGTGTTTAAAATGAGGGGCTGACAGCTGTAGAATTGACAGAAGAGAAGGTGATGTGAGATTTCCCATACCATGCCCTATTGGCATTCCCAACCTTGACCTAAAAAGATTATCAGTGCTACACATACATAATTCAACCTTTATTTAAGGTTTTTTTCCCCTCCTCTTCATTTTGTTCTGTTGGCTTTTATTGATTTTCTGCTTCTTGTAATTTGTGGGAGCTCACAGAGTATCAGCTATTTCATTTTAAATTGATAACACCACATTGGGCCATGGAAGAAACATCTTAACTAGTCAGAATCCGGGGGAGGGGAGGCTTCAGTACTGTGTGACCCCAAATACGAACTGTCTGAATCCTCCTAAAATGCCCAGCATAGTCTAGCTACATTAATCTTCCTCTTAAAAGGCAATTCTCTTTAAATATCAAGCAACCTACATATTGAGAGTTGGTGCAGTATACCAGCTAAGTGAATGAACTTTCTTTCTCAGTGATAGCATTAAGAAATCTTTCTCCTGGACAGGACTGCTATTTTTCAGCTCCCGTACACAGGTAACTTGATGCTGGGAAGAAACAAAAGGGAGGCAACTTTTAGTGTTTTTATTTGTTTGTTGCCATGCATGAAAAACCTAGCTCATTCAGAATGGAGACAGTTTTGATCAAAAGACATTTACCTCATTCTAGTTTGGTTTCATTTATGCTTGGCAATTTATTTATTTATTTAAAACTTTTCTATCTAGCTACTTTTCCTTAATAGGAGGCACTCAGGGGAGCTCATTCTGATTCAAAACATTTTAAAAAATCACAAAGTAATAAAAATATATGATCTAACACCAGAAGAAATAAATGCAAGACAGCAGACAAAATAAATCAAGAAATAATGAGGCAATATGGTCACAAGGAGCATTAAAATATCCAACAGGCCTGCCAAAACATAAGGGAAAGAGAAAAACGAGACTCTGGATCTGATTTGCCTCATCAGCAGCTTCACATCCACTGAGGATTCTGGGTCCAAACTTGAGACCATTGTGATGTAACAAACTCCATATGATATCACAGAAGCAGGGTAAGCAGTTATTGGGAATCAGGCTAAAACTGGTTCTGGATCAGTTAACTAAGGGAATGATTAAGAGGGGAATCCCAGTAAATGAGTCAAAAATTTGGGGAAACCCCAGATAATCAAGTGAAATTGGGGAGAAGAAGCAATATAGAACAAAGGTAATTTTCAGTGGTCAGCTAGATGATAATGATGATTTCATTACATAGCACCATCACTATACCTGGAATATCCCATGAGTGGCTTACAGTTGTTAATTTGACAGTCCCCTGCCCTCAAGCTTACCATCTAAAAAGACACAACACACAAGGAAAACGTTATGGCAGTAGGCAAGGGGATTAAGTCCAGCAAGTGATGGCTGCAGTGGTAGCTGGGATGGAGGAAGAACCCTTCATCAGTTATTGGTCCTACACACAATGGGGCTTCTGCCTGCCTGTCCTTCTATCCTTCTAGAGGCCACAGCTGGGATGAATGGAGTGCCTCTCCTCAGTTGCTTGGTATAGGCATGATGGAGCTTTGCTTGCCTGCTCTTCTCTCTTTCTGAGGTCATTGCAGTGGCACTTGGGATGAATGGAGGGCCTTTCCTCAGCTGCTGGCTCTAGACACAATGGCAGAAGACATCCAGTAGCTGTAGTAGTTGCAATAATTCCCACTAGGGTTCAATACTACCTGTGCCCTTACCAACAACATACATAACATATGGGAAGTCTGTTCAGATTCTAAATTGCTGCTGGGGCTTACGGAAGCAATTTGCCAACTCAAAAGTGGTGGCTGTCTGCAGCTAGGCCAGCAGGACAAAGGAGAAAATGAAAGGAAGGGTTTCTATTTGACCTCTTCATTTACTCTTCTGGAGGGGGAGTTGTTCTCCACAAAACCAGGGCTGTGATGGCTGCTTCTCTGAGTTTGGGACTCATTTCCAATCAGGACCAACTGCTGCTCTCACTCCAGAACCTTTAGCTACCTCACTAGTTAGGAGATATAATGTAGAGCCAGCCACTGGCAGCAGCCCGACCTTTAGTTTGAGAATGGACAACAGAACTTAGTTGAAAGGCAAGTTCTGCTAATGGTGTTCTTCACACAGTGTGAGTGTAGGTTGACTCTGTTGTCTACCTCAGTAATCTCTGGATGAGAAGCAGGGATCAGTGGTAAGAACTGGGGTTACTCATGTGAGAGCTGAGTATTGTGATTACTGTGTCTGACTTGATGACATTTTGTTTCAGTTCATTTTGTTTGTGTTTGTCTACACACATATATGGGTGAATCTCAGGGGACGGGGAGGAACAGAGTGTCCCTACTGATGTAATTTCTGGTGGAGGGAGACATGGTGCTGGGGACTGGACAGGCCAAATAAGGAAAAGATGGAATAGATATTTGAATTTTGTCTTGTGTTTCAGTCTTTCCCCCTATCTCTTAAGATCAGGTTGCCCTGTCAGTGCACCTTCTACTCTGCAAGTGCTGCTGCTGAATGCCAGATCAGTTTGCAATAAAACAATCACTATCCATGATTTGATTGTGAATTAAGGAGCTGACCTAGTATGCACTCCAGAGACATGGGTAGGTGAGCTCAGTAATGTAGACTTGTCCCAGCTTTGTCCACCTGGCTACTCAGTGCAGCATCAGTCCAGACCAGCAGAACAGGGGAAATAGTTGTTGTCATCCATAAGGATTCTATCATTCTCAGGGTGAAATCTGTCCATTCTAGTATTGACTTTGAAGGTTTGTACTTTGTCTTGTACCAAAGAGACAGAATGTGGATGCTGCTAATATACTGTCCTCCCCAATGCCTGCATTAGTAACACAGACAGTGATAGAGAACCCCAGGACCCCCATCCAGGACCCCCATGTCAAAGCTTTCCTGACAGAGGATGATTGAGACTTCATGGCCACCATGACAACAAAAGGGCAGTCTCAATACATTATTGGTCTGACACATGTTGCAGAATATACCTCAAATTAGACTTGTTTTTTCCTAAAATAAAATAGAAAATACAATAGAGATTTCATTTTTCTTGAAAAGCTGTAGTGATTGCCATGCCTTTACTCTGTGTGCTGGTATGCTTACAGATCTGAAAACAAACCAAAAAAACAAAACAAACAAAAAACAAAAAAAACCAGCTCTGCTCTATCCAGCAAAAGCAAGCTCTTTTTCCTCGAGACTAGAGGGTTCTCCTTTTCTGAAGTGTGTCTCTGCTTCCAAATGTACTGGAGACTGCCTTTTTAAAAAAATAAATCTTAGAATCTGGGCTACGTAATGATCCTGACAGATACCAAGTGCAATGCCTAGAAACTGGATTTAACTGTCCAATCTAGTCATATGGGAAATTTACAATATGAGCTTTTGTACCCCCTCAACTCTGGAAGATCTCTACTACTGGAGCCACCACATTCTGCAGAGAAGACAAGGCACTGAAGAAGTAAAATTATAACTTAGGCCATTTCTGCACTATACTGCTTTAGTGTTTTATTCCACTTTCAACATCCTGTGGAATTCTGGGGTCTGTAGTTTACTGAGGACAAAGAGCTCTCTGGCTGAGAATTCTAAATGCCCCTCCCCAAACTGAAACCCTCATTCCATGAGATGTTGAAAGTGGAATGATAACAGTATAACAGTGTGGTGCAGAAATGGCCTTACATTTAAGAATAAATGCAAAGGATAATAAAAGAGGAAGAGGGGCAGAATCTACAGACCCTTTAAGACTGATTTATATTTTAGCATGAGGTTTTTTGGGATATCAATCTACTTCCTCGGTTATTGCATTTGAAGAAGTGGACTGATATCCACAAATGTTCATGCAAAAATAAAAACCAGTCTTAAAAGGACTGTTAGAGTCCCTCCCTACCCCTCCCTTTTTCCTCCTTTAGCAACAAATTAGCACAGTTCTTCTGTGATTGGGAATGGTTTCATTTTCAAATGGAAGCAGTGGCCCTTTTCACATGCGTGGGGGGGAAACGGTGTACAGCTACCTCTCATGGAGGTTGTCTACACCGTAGAGTGGACTGGTGTGGACTACTTTTCATAGTTTCACACCAGAATCCACTCAGGAGCAGCCGGAACTAGCCAGGCTGCGTGTTTTTTAAAAACCTCTTTTTAGAGGTTTTTAAAAAGCACGGAGCACGCAGCCCCGTGCCGCTCCGTCGCCCAGCTCTAAAGTGGATCTGCAGGCATGCGCAAGTGCATGCCTGCAGATCTGCCGGGGGCGGGCTTCCGGTTGGCGAGCTTCTGCGGTTGGTGGAGAGCCTCCACCAACCGGAAGCTGCCATCTGCGACGACGGAGGAGTGTGGAGCAGCAAGCTCGCGCTGCTCCACGCGGCGACGGACTTACCCAGCTGGAGGTAAGCTCCATTTTTGGGCGTTTTTGCCCGTTTCCCCCCCCCGACATGTGAAAAGGGCCAGTATCTACCCAAACTCCTCCTCTTCTTTCTGCCTTACTCAAAGAAATTCAAAGGGAAGGGGGAGGATACAGATTTGATTTGATGCAGATTCAGAATGTTTCCTGCCCAGCTTTAATTCCTGGCAGCCAGAATCTGCTTCCTTTTCTTGTGCTTCAGTGAAGGAGAGGAGAGTGAGGAGTCAACATTGTATACCCTTATATTGTGTACTTGCAGTGAAGTGCCCCCTGCCCCCTCCATTAGGACACCACTGATAGAAAGGATGATAGAGCCCAGTTATAGGTACATGAGACACACAGAACTATGTCTATAAAATTCACTATTTTAATAAAATGTACATTTTCATTTCTTTTTAATGATACCCCACTTTTGGGAGAAGAGGCAAAGGCCCTTTCCACACGAGGCTGGTGAATTGGTTTGTGCCGTTTCTTACAGGGGTTTCTGGGCTTGAAACAAGGCGGACTTTCCCTCATTTCCTTCCACACAGCTACTGCATATGTTCTATTCTGATTCGGAGGAGTGCGAGTTCATGAATCCACACTGCCTCCACCGTGGCCACTCCCACTACTCCCCTCACCCCACCCCGTTGGCTGTGATTGGCCCCTTTTTTCTTTTGCTTTTTTTTTTTTGCATGGTTTAGTATGTCATTGTGTACATGCATACGTGCAAAAGTCCATACTACCCCCTGGCCCCTCCCATGAGCCCTCCCCGACCACCAATTTGCATTGGTGCGAATGTACGTGTCTGCACCGCTGTGAAAGTACGAATTGGATCAATCTGGAAAATTGGAAAACCAATTTCTTCCAGTTTCCAGTTTTCAAATAGCATGCTTTACCACCACATGGGGGCGCATTTAGTAGGAATTACATTCGGAACAAAGGTAAATAAACCGAACCTAGTCTGCTCCAACGTGCAGAAGACCTCTGTGGCAAGACGCATTGTCCCGCCTTAATAACCGCATGTGGGAAGGGCCATAGTCTAATCCAAATAATATATTCTAATCCAGTCCTGGTTTTCAGCCAAGAAAGCTTGTATGGGATAGCAAAACTCTAAAATTCAAAGCAAATATAATTTGAGTCCAAGAGACATAAAATGGACTAGCCATTCAGCATTACAGAATGCTTCTATAAAAATATACTATGGCCCTTTCTGCAGGATGTTGTCATCCTGAATTAGGGATGGGAGAAGTATGGTTCTGCATGACATCATCCATGTCCCATTCTTCTCCCCTCTCCAGGCAGCACCACTGCACCACAAATCATTGATGGGTTCTTCCTGTCAACGTGTGGCAGTTGCACTGCTCTCCTGCAGTGAGCTGTGGAGAGTCAGGAAGTGCAATGGCTGTACTTCCTGCCCCAGCACAGCCTGGAACAGTGCCCAGGTGTGCTGTGGAAGGAAGAGGCATGGCCATCTCACCTCCTCCATTCCCACAGGCAGCTAGTGTGGACTGATATGTGGACTGTGGAGGAGACCCCTCCTGTCATGCTTCCCTGCCAGGAGAGACTCTACCGGGATCCCTGCGGGATGCTCCCAGGAACCGGTAACTTGCAGAAAGGACCCAAAATGATATTTGGAATGTATCAGTGATAGAAAAGTGGTGATTTCTTTTTTAGCTTAGAATATCAGTATCTTTTAAAAGACTGGGTTCTGGTTGACAAAATATAGACTGAATCCAAAAATAAAGTTTATCTGCATATGGAAAATCACTGTAAAAATCTGGGATAAATATATACAAAAGAGATTTAGCATGATTATACCCATCTGTTGTATAGATTCCTGATCTTTACAAATACATATGTTAGTTATTTCAGTGCAAGGGGGAAGCTGCCTATATAATTTGCATATAGCTGACAGATTTATACATAAAACACCATCAGGAAGAAAATGCAAGATCATCTCCATAATTGGTTTCAGTGTTTTCATAAATTAAGAACTTTGTGTTGAAAATACACGGTGTTCACATGGTGACAAGAAATTTAGCAGCTTCTGAAAACAAAAACTGGCAGGCCCTGCAATTTAACCAAACATAGCAATTAAGGGTAGAAATGGTAAAATTATACTACAATGGCATGTAACAGTTAGAGAAATGTATGGTGAATTGGAATAAAAAGAATTCTCAGGAGAACTTGAACAATAATTTTAGATGATGAGAGCTATTTAACTTATTAGTCTGTTCTACTCTTAATACTTACTTTGCATTCCTGTGAATGGTATTTGATTGACTATTGTATTTTGTTTTAGTTTTTTTAATACTTACATTGCTATGTCACCTGTTCTTTGGTGATCTACAGGTGGTGTTTTTACACAGCCCTGCTTGATCCACCATCTTCTATTTTATCTATAGCCTGCTTTTTTTCTCAGACTGAAAAACAGAAAATTACAGGGAAAATGCATATATTTTTTAAAAAATCAAAAGATCCAAACAGTATTAAATGAACAACATAATTTAAACTATTTAAAATCTTACGTTAAAACAAATATTAAAAACAATAGAGCATCAGAAAAGCTCTTCTCTTGTTAAGAATCAATTTCCAAAAGCTTACTGGGATAAAGATAAGTACTGTATTTACTGGCTTATAAGCCTCACTTTTTTCCCCAAAAAATACTGTTGGAAAATGGAGTGTCTCCTATATGGCAGTGTGTCTTATATACCAGTAAATAGTATTTACCAGCATATAAATGGGGTGCATCTTATATGCTGGTGCATATCATATGCTGGCAAATACTTTCCCTAAAGATCTAAAAGCTTGGGAAGACCTATTTGGGAAAGATATGGTCCTTCATATACCCTGCTCCACTCTACTTCAGCACCCCTGTGAGACAGATCAGGTTGAAAGAATGCAAGTAAGTAGCCCACCATTGCTCAATGAAATTTCTTAAACATAGGTTTAAACAAAGACATCTATTACACAATGATTTTATATACCTCATCATATATATTTTTAAAATGTATTGTGGAGAAGATGACTCAGTTAATAAATTTATAGCCTACCTTCCCAAAAAGCCTAAGCTGCAATGGACAAATCAAATGGCCTCCATTTCTTTCACAGCTGATTTTTAAAGAAACTCTAATTCTTCTCATCCTGAATTTGTAAGTTGTGGCAAGTTCTTCAAAATTACCTGAAATATTCTCCTTATTTGCACTGGAAAAAAATCAGATGATGAATTCATTCATAGCATGGAGCTGACTGTAGTGTGCCTGCTGTCATAAGCATGGTTGACAGAAATGGATTCAAACACAGATTGCAGGGAATTAAGGACTGAACTCCCTGGCCCTGCGTGGACATATATATCTCTTTCATTATCTTTTGTTTAAGAAACCTCAAGTTCTTTCCATTCTGAATATGAAGAATCTGTGAATTCCAATGACAAACGGAAATGAAATCCTCACCCATTCCCAAGTAAGATTAAGCATACAGCATTTCATAATTCAGTTCCTGTTCTTGGAAGATAATGATTTGCTAAAGCACTGCTGTGTATGCTGTTATCTGTAATGTTGGTCAGTGAGAGAAAAATAGCAATGATTGAAGTGTGAATGCTGAAATGAATAAAGGCTGATGAACCAATCAGCTAATAAAATATTATATGCAAATAGCCTCTTTGGAAATATTGAGTGAGATAGCCAGATTTTTTAAAAAAGCAGCTGGTAGTATGCTACCTTTCAATAAAATGGTGCAGACTGCAGTTGTGGAGGCAACTGGACAGAAAGAGAAAGAGCTGTAGAAGACTAGGAGGTACATAAGAAACAACACCGGCAGAAAAGCAGTGGGGGAAGCAAAGCAGACATGGAGAAAGGGTGGGGAGGTAAATGAAGAATACTGGGGATCACTAGAGAAAAGAAAGGCACAAATGAAGACTAGGGGTGAGAACAAATGATAAAAAACAAAGGAGGAATAGAAAGCAAGGGTGTGGAAAGACAAGACACAGCAGACAAATGGAGAGAAGAGAAACAGAAGAGAAAGCAAGAGTAATTCTCTTGCCTCAGCTAGTGCTGGCTTGTTTTTGGCAAACTACATCAAGCAGTACTAGTGTTGTCTGTGCTCTGGGGGCCCTGAAATTTTCTGGAGGGAGCACACTAATGTGTCTGGGGGCCACATGCTGCCTTCAGGCCACACTTTCCACACCCCCGGTGTAGATGGTGGCACAGCTACAATTGTTCTACCCATAGTCAGGACTGCTGGTTCAGATAATTAATATCCTGTGCATGGAGATGGTTTCTCGTATGAGAAGTATAACAATGGAAAAGTATATTCCATACAGACATAAGAACAGCATTTGTGAATAATGGTATTTTTTTATCCAAGATCCTATTGGACGATTACACTAGTGTGACTATGGGGAGTGGGGGTGCTGAACTAGTAGTTGCACTTGCTCTGAGATCATGCAAGGAGGTATCCACTACCTGCTTTCATAAGCAATTCCTTCTGCCCGGCAGTGCAACTGACTCACTCACACACCGCTCCAAGACTTGGGCACAACTCCAAACCTTCCCCTGTCACAAGATTAACCCACTGGATTAACCCACAGGATGTACGAGAAACTCATAGCCAAATGCTGGAACACTTCCCACTGCTGCTGAACTAGCCTAGTCCACTTTTTCCAACCCATAGTCCAATACCACTTTTCATACCACACAGAATTTTGGCCTTTGTCCCCAGCATGCCCTGATAGTTGGCGTGACAATTGGGAACCTTAAACTAGCATGGTTATAGCAGTTTAGTGCTGAACTAATTTCTAAGACAGTTTGTATTGTATTTGCTCCAGTAGATCAGCAGTTTTGTTCATATACTGATAACTTGTTTATCAGCATCTACTGTATTCACAGATACGTAAGATTTAAGCTAGACCCTCCTGATTCCTAACTCTTTCTATTAGCTGTCATATTATGTCAACTGTCATTATGCTTAACCATCAGTTTATGTTTACCCTACTTTGTATTGTAATTGTATTTGTATTTGTATCTGTGTATTTGTATTTGTCATATGTGTGATGTGAACAGTTTGGAGAGGGACAAGTTGGTGTATATGTTGTTATACAGACTCTATGACTGCAATTCTCAGTAAACTAAATAAGTCTCAAAGAAATTCAGAAATATTGGAATGGTGTGAGAATTTTCTGAGCATCCATGGAGCTTCTGTGTTAATCCTACTTTTCATGCTTACTTTCCATGAGATGGCCATAATATGTGTGCGTGTTTTGTTTCTTTTACTGCCTGTGTTTTCCTGTACGTCTCAGTTTTTATGGCTTCCTGAAAAGCCCCCTGGAGGAATTAAACGAATAAACTCCTCCCTCAGGAGTTGTTGGTTACTTGGAAATTATTTCTTTCCTACTTGTTAATAAAAATGGCATTTTTGCTACTTTTTTTTTAAACAGTTAGAACAAAGAACCTTGATCTTCTTTCAGATACTCAGGAGAGAACAGAACTGGGAACGTGTCCCCCAGGGAATGAAGTCATGATGTTAAGGCCTCTAGAGATCTAGTTTTTGCATCCCAGTATTGTTCAATCAGTGCTTTGCTTGCTGAAGTTGCCACACATCATCTTCCATTTGGCAGTGGTAACACATAGCTCTAATGTGAGTGCAACAGTGTATCCACTATGAATTTTAGTTCAAGCTTCCAATGAGTTTCTTATAGTGCTATCCAATTAGGATGACGGGGTTCATTATCACCTTTGAAACTTACTTTAAAATTTGCACTACAAGTGGATTAACAACCCTACTGATATGTGAGTCACCAGCTTCAGCCCCACATGGTATCTAAGGTTATTCAGTTCAGTTGCTAAGCAATGGATTTCTACTGATGTGATGCTAAGAGCAGTCAGCTTTCTAAAGGGATTCTGTTGATGTCATCTCTTCTCTTGTCTTCCTCTAAGATAAGCTACTTGCTCTGGAACTATGTTCTTGATCACAGAGTGTTAATATTAGCATTAAATCACTAGGATATGGATAAACCCATGTTCCCAAGGACATGAGGAATGAGGTAGCTTGGAATGGAATTTTTCTTCTTACATTTAAGACTCATTCACATCTATATTCCCAACAACCAATTGCTTTCCCAAATGTGTTGGTAAATAGATTTTATGACGGCCTTTACAGCCATCATTGTAAGTGGTTAGAGAGATGGAAGTTCAAGGGTACTAAGTCACAGATGACTCTTCTAAATGGTCAGAGAAATATTATTCAACTAGGGATATACATTCTGCTCATAACATCTTGTCAGGGTCCGCCATCTAGTGTAGTATTGATTAAAGAACACTTAACCTTCCTAAAACATTTAGTTGGCTGCATATTTGGTACAGCATAAATACTGACCATTTTTTTTCATTCTCAGTGAAAAAGAAAAATCTAACTTATCAAAATGAGGTGAAAATCATTTTAAAAAATGCACAAAACTATCACAATCATGTTGAAAACTTTTGAAATGTTTGTTCTTTCATGAATAATGAGCCCAGCATGGGGAGGGGAAACAGGCTTGCACTGCTGTTCTTTTATGCATTGCCAGCAACACCTCTGCAATCCTGTATCTGCAGAAGCTGTGTCCAACTGATTGGGAAAAGGAAAAGGCAGGGATCAAATGGCAATATCACTCTCCTCCATCCAATTATGCTGACTGCAAATAGACAGGGATGAGAACACCACCTGTGTTCCTTACTTTGTGCATTCATCATCATGTGTGTAGAGAGGCCTCTGTCACTAATGTTTTTCCTGATTTAGAAATCAGGAAAAACTGCAGCTATGGAGGCAATCCTGTACACAGCATAGCTGCTTAAATCTTGCTAAGTTATGTTATGGTTTAAGAAGATTAACCACACAGGACAGCAGCATAGGCTATAGTCACCAATACAGAACCTTTTGAATTTTCTGTGTGTGTGTGTGTGTGTATGATTAAAAAAGCAAACCAAGAACACTTCCTACAAGTTTATCCTAGATCCCAGAAGGATTCCAACTCCTTGTGATTCAAAGTGTTGTATCACCTGGAAATACCTTAAGCAGACTGCCCCTTTTAGGAACACAGTGACTAGCAGGGCCTACTATATTAAATAATACATCACCTGCTGAACCTGCAATCTTCTGTGTGTGTACTTAATGCAAGCATATGCAATGTCACCTGCAGTACATGGGCAAAAGAACCACAAACCAGTGTACATGCTTCATGAAACATATATCTGTTGTTCTAACCAGGAAGTTAGAACAATCAGTGAAAAGGTATTTCAATTTGGAACATCACAACTTCATTGATTTGTCCCTGGTTGGTACTGAGGTGCCATCTCCTTCAGACACTTTGTACAAAAGGAAGATTTTATGGCTTTATAAACTAAAAAATCTAACACCACATTGCCTCAGCTTTGAGAACAATACCATCCACAAAGATTAACAATAACACAGCATTCTAAACTGTCAACTTGAAGGCAGAACCCAAAACATTTTGCTCTTCTGTTTTTGAGAACCAGTGTAGTGTGGTCATTTGAGTGTTGGACTATGGCTCAGAAGACCAAGGTTCAAATCTCTACCTGGCCATGGAAGCCCTGTGGATGACCTCAGGAAAGTCATACTATCTCAGCCTCAGAGAAAGGCAATGACAAATCTCTGAACAAATCTTGTCAAGAAAACACTGTTATAGATTCGTGTTTGGGTCTCCATAAGCCAGAAATGACTTGAAGTCACACAACAACAGCAATGATAATATATTTTAAGGTCTGTTATTTAATTGCATGAACACACACACACACACACACAGAGTGAGATTTCTGTATATGCAGGGGTTCGATTCCAGGAACCCTCAGGAATAACGGAATTCACAAATTCACACATCTCATTATACTTAATGATGTTGTTTGCATTCACACTGCTGCCATTTTAGGTATAGAGGTGTGATGCTTTGTGTGAACAGGAATTTGTGCATGTGGAGCTTTCAGGTAAAGGATCACCCTCTTTCCCTCTCTGGCTGAATATGTAGACACATATAGACAGAGAAAGAGAAAGAGACTTTAAAATGACTGCTATTCCTTCTCTAGCAACTCTCTGTTCTGGCAATGTGAGTTTCTTTTTCCTTTCTGATTTATTATTTTTGTTTACTTTGTATAGGCTTTATCAGCTGTATGAACAGTGTGGAGAGGGGAAAAAACAAACAAACACTGGAAGTCCTTGTTGATTTAATCTGCCAATTTAATCTGATTTGGTAGGTGTTGTTTCTTTTAGGAAATTGAGTTTGCTAAAATAAAGTTTTAAATGAGCATCTAGGGCCCTTGGCTGCACCTGTGTAATGACTAAACACAGATGGGAATTTCACGTGGTGATTTTTTTTTTCTTCCAAAAACAGAACACCCAGTGTTATATTGAAATTTGAAAAGAGATTTCTCCCATGTCATGTAAACCCTGGATTTTACTCTCTATTTTGTTATGCATTAGAAAGTCAGCCAAAATGTCAGAATGGAAGATCTAAAATTAGGAAAAAGCAGTGTCCTCCTGGTGAATTTTACTACTCTTATTAGAAAATCATTTTACTGTCATTTGTTTTTTGTTTTTGTTTTTTATAAACAAGAACTTTGACAAGTTACATTTTGAACTACAACCACCAGAATCCCCTAGACAATTGTTAGGGAGTCTAGGACTTGCAGTATAATGGAATAACTTTTCAAGATTGTCCCAGTTCTGTGGCTGAAAAGGAACTTCCACATCAGAGTTCCTTTGGAAATTCTTATCTGAAGACATTTTCACATAGACCCTTTTCGCACCTTACCTTTTCGTGGTGCTGGGGTGCAGGGCTCGTGCAAGCAGCCTCCAGTGAAAGGCTCTTGCATCCTGGTTCCTCCACCGCTGCAGCTGCCACCCACTCACGCGAGAGCCCCACCTCTTCCTTTCACAGTGCATCCTGGGACCTTCCCAGGCTGCACTGGACAGGAAGTGCCACTGGCCCGGCTCCTTAGGCTCCGCACACAAGGTAAGTGTGCTCGGGGCCCTGGAGCGATCTGCGACCAAGCACCGTTTTCGGCTTCAAGTTGAAAATGAAAAAAGGAAGGGGGGTCCCTGCCAGGCCCTGGAGCATTGCGCAAATGTGTGTCGTATGGACCACTCCTCACATGTGTGTGATGCTCGAGGGGCTGTTTTGCATAGAAAATGTCATGCGAAAAGGGGCTTAGTGTTGCAATCCTGCTATGGGGAGGGGATGGCACCAGTCCACAGGTTGTGCTTTTCCACAATGTCGTGGCAATCCTGTTGCCATCCCATCCCCATGTGTTACAATTGTGGGATATTTGCTTAATGAATTAAATCCACTAAGAGCCTGCAATTGCACAATGCTCTCATACTTACCTGCCATGTGGAAGGGTGGGAAGTGCAATGGAGGTGCATGGGAAATAGCCTGGCTGTGCTGCAGAAGGCAGACGTGTGTCCCTTGTGCTCCCTTCTGCAGGGAGCTGGTCAAATGTGAAGGGGAGCTTTCCTGTAGCACTCTCTTCCCAGCAAAGGTGCTGTCGGGATTGCCACAGGACAATGTGGGAGAGCGTCATCAAGCAGAAATGGTGTAAGTTTTCTAACAGCATAAAAATCCTTTATGTGTGTATAGTGGAAAACCTCTCAGCATCAAACATTATTTTGTCTCAGCAGTCACCTGAAGGAGCTTAGTATTAACACAGTGACACAACCCAAGGTAACGGAAGGTGCTAAAAAAAAAAAGCCTCAAACATAGTGAGAAATTTTAGCATTCTTCACCACTGCTCAGTGAAGAGTTTGAATGTTCTCTATTACTAGGAGAATTTGGGGGGGGGGGTCTTTACCTTCCTCCTTTTTTTTTCTCTCTCTCCCTGAAGTTACAAGCTGCTCCCACCCCCAGTAAGTCTAGACTGCAATTTTATGAGCACTTACCTGGGAGGACCACTTATATTTTAAGAGTGGTAAGTAGGTTGGTTGTTCAGTCAGTTGTGGGTTGCGCTGTAAACTGCATTTAAAAAGAAGGGGAAAAATATGTGGGAGGATGCTTCAATGGGGAAAAAATCCCTTTCCATAAACTAATGCTTGGCCAAACCATCCAGATCTTCATCTTTTTGAACAGATAGTCATAACTGTAATTGCTAGTTTCAATTAGTGTGGACTTCTTTATGAAAGGGATTTACATAAGTGTTGACTTGCCATTCAGGACTACTAGCTGGATTAAGGAGTAGGTCTCATATCTGCTCAAAGCTTTTGTATCTAAGATGTTCAGCTTCAGTGCTTCTTCCTTGCCCTGAAGCATCCGCTGATATCATCAGAGACAAGTATGGATCCTTACATTTTGAAAGAAAGAAAGAAAGAAAGAAAGAAAGAAAGAAAGAAAGAAAGAAAGAAAGAAAGACCCACCCCACTGTTTCTGCATTAAACAGAAGTATTGTATAGTTGGAAGATCCCTTTAGTTCACTAAAATTTAAAAGAAAATTAGGGGGCAGACATTGGATCAAATAGTCTAGTGAAAAATGAGGAAGTTCAGTGGCTATCCAGAAACAACTGTTGACACAGGCTGAGGTAGAGAATCAATAGCCATGAGGAAAATTGGATATCCTAGGAGAGGGCGTCTCTGAGAGAATGGAACCTAGGACAGATGCACTCCATCCTGAAACACTTTGCTTCAGATTCCTCTTACTTAACTTATTACACTTGTCTCAATCTCCTTCCACTCACTTCTCTTTCCTCTGCTGTCTTCATCTCAAAATGTATGTTGTAAGCTGCTCAAGGCAGAGATTTTGTGTGCATGCTTATATCAAGGCTAGGGAACTTGAATCCACCAGATGTTTTGTACAATAACTCTCAAATTCCCTCATTATTGTCTATCTGGTTAGGAATGATGGAAAGTGGAGTTCACCTACATTTGTTGGGGAGCACATGGTCCCCAGCCAATGGAAAATGAAGAATATCTCCTTATTTCAGAGGAAATCCTGATAAGTTAAAGACGATAATAGTAACAGTAGATACCAATTAAAAATGTTGTCAAATGGGAAGATCACTGAGCAGAAAGCAAGGCCTTCTAATAATATTTGATCAACTATCTCCCTATAAATCTGGCACGTTGGCCCCATGAGGCAGCATTAGAATGAAATGTCAACTCAAGCAATAGCAGCATAAAATTGAGTGGTGTTTTTATTTATACTGATGTATTATTTAAATAGCTAAAAGTCAATATTATAAAACAAATCGTAGTCAAAAAAAAAAAAAAACCTGGAAGAAAATAAATAATATTAGGTTGGATAGCCCCTAAGTAAGTAAGTTTATATTCAGTAACTGACATAGCGCCAGAGAATAACACGCTTCTTGTTGGACACTCTTCCTCTTCAGAATGTAGGAAAGGTGATCACATTTTTTTTTATCATTTTTGTATATTATTTTAATACAAAACAAATATTTAAAAACAGTTTCTCCATCATATTTTTATCTACATACATGAAAGTTTACTGGATTTTCTTATCCACCTACACTTCTACTTAGAATCTGAGTATTAACATAAATATTACCAGTTGTTTACATACTAGAACATTTGTCTTTTAATAACCTTCAATCCAGGTCCTCATGTACTGGATATTCTATTAAGTAACCTTAACACTTTAGTACATGAATATTTCTATGTGCTAAATGATATTTGCATGTGGAAAACAGATAGAATTTCTATCCTTAAAAAAAAAGTAGCACTGACCAACAATTAGGCATGATGGAACATTTTTAACATATGAAGCATATGAAGGAGTATAGTCCACACTGCCTAAATTATGTTTTTTCCCTCTTAAAATTTGTGTCCTGTATTGTAAATATATATGGAAGAAAGTAAATATACGTGTTTTTCAATGTAAAGTATAATACTGATTTAGAGCTATTTATATGCTACATGATTTCCATTCCTAAGCATTTGACTTGTCTCAAAGTTATGAGTTAAAATGAAATCTCTTATTCAACACCATGTGAACCAATGTAGACAAAAAGAGATTTATAAATGATGGTGTTACTGATCCTGGATCAGGATCATCATCTGTTCTTTCTGTGTTTGCCCCATACAGTTTTTGCTGGCTAGATAAGCAAATAAAGCTTAATCATTTTCCATATGGTGAGAAAAGTCCATACGATTATATAATCAGCAATTATAATGAAAAGAAGCTCCAAATTACACAACATGTCAGGTGACCCTTGGCACCCTCAAAATGGGCAAAAATTACAATTGTTTAACATGAATGGGGGAAAATGACACACATCTTTGTCAAACTGAAATTGTTCTTACCCAAAAGAATGCAAGAAAATATGCTGAAACATATCAGGGAAATTGGTGTTGTCAATATGCAGATGATACCCAAGTCTACTACTCTTTTCTATCACAATCCAAGTAAGTAGTCTTGATCCTAAACCAGTGCTTTTCATCAGTAATGGAGTGGATGATGAATGAATGAATGAATGAATAAATAAATAAATAAATCTTTATTGCTCAGCTAAAAGCCATTGCAACTCACCACAGTCAGACAAAATACATCTAAATAACAGAATAAGACATTACAAATGGTAAAAGACTCATATAAAAGCTAACATACAGGAACAACGTATGAGGAATAAACGATCAATGTAATGATTTTAAAAAACCGGAGCAATATAAAATATAAAATGTGTCTCTAAGATGATATAATGTAGTCCAACGTAAAATTCAATATAAAATTATATCATATTATATAAAATATACAATTTAAAATTACACTTATGTATTCTATAAGACCAGGATCAATTACTTTTATCACCTCTGTATTATTTGTGGGGATAGTTTTGATATCTAGATCTTATCTTACTTACAGCTAACGCAAAATTTGCAACCATAACAGTGACATAGGGGTCATTATCAGCTAGTAGTCCACAAATCTGCTCAAGAGGTGGTCTATTGGAAAGGGGAGTGGAGTGGAGGAAGCAATTAAGGAACTTTTGCCTGGGAGATGTATATAGAGGGCAATATAAAAGGTAATGTTGGATGTCCTCTACATCCCCGTTCTCACAGATGCAGAGTCTTTGGTGGACAGGGATATTATCATATCTTCCCTTCAAATAGGCAGATGGCATACACTGAAAGCGTAAAGCTGTGAATGCTTTTCTAAGTGGAGCGAAGGTAAGGTTTAAAAGATATTGCTCCATTCCAAAATACGTTTTATATAATGGGTACCATAAGGAATATGCTGTTCGGGAGAGCAAATGTAGGTCACCTCATTTAGAAGCGAGGTAGATTTTTTCTTTAACCAGTTGTTTAATTTTTTTGGAAGAATAGGTGGGTAAGGCTTCTAAATTGATCTCAAAATAGAGGAGTATAGGCCTTACGAAATTTGTCCACGAATTTTGGAAGGGGGACTGTAATTGCTCTAGAAAGCATTTTCTGGGAAGCCTATTGTCGTTCATACTGGCCAGCTTCAGCCAATATAAAGCTAAAGCCGCCTATACTCCAGCTTGTAAAGAGGCTAACCCAGTTTCCGCTCTTAAGATAGAAGCAGGGGTACCTTTTGGGGCGGTCAACAAAGATTTCAAAAAAGCATTCTGAACTGTTTCTAAAGGAAAAGAGTTATCATATCCCCAGATCTCCGCACCATACAATAATTGGGGAACAATTTTCTTTTGGAAGACCTCAACAGTGGGAGCAACCAAATTCCCCCCGTAAAATTTATGAAATCTCAGTAGAGAATTAATAGAATGAGAGGCTTTCAGCTTAACTGCCTGGAAATGCGTTTTCCATGACAGTTTTGAGTTAAAACCCAAACCCAGATATTTAAAAAAAGTTTGCTGTTCTATGGAGTTTCCATTAAGTCTCCAACTATGTGGTTTTTTCTTCTTCCCAAAAACCACCACTCTGGTTTTAGTATGATTTACTATTAATCGCTCTTTTAAACAAAAAGCACTCAACTTCTTTAGTAGTCTCCACATCCCAATCAGAGTGGTAGCGATCAAAACTATGTCATCAGCATATCGGAGAATCGAGAGTTTAACATCTTGAATGGAAACTGGAAAACATTCTGGGCCACTCATCTCTCTGACAATATCGTTTATATAAAAATTAAATAAAAAGGGCGCCAGAAGGCATCCCTGACGAACTCCTCTGTCTGTAGGGATATTATCAGACAAAAGTCCATTTGCTCCAAGTCTAACCCTAAGGGAGGTATTAGCATGTAACAACTGGATTAGAAAAAGCAGTCTTCTATCAATATTAGTGTCAGCTAACTTTTGCCAAAGGCGATTTCTATCAATAAGATCAAAAGCAGAGCTGAGGTCTACAAAAGCAGTGAAAAGTTCTTTTCTACCTTTTTCGGAATATTTTTGAATTACATGGTGAAGGGTGAAGCACTGATCGATCGTAGATTTGCCCTTCATAAAGCTTGCTTGTTCTTCTGCAATAATATTGTTATCAATGGCCCACAACTCCAACCTACCCCATAAGTACTTAGTATATAATTTGGACACTATGCTTAATAAGCTAATAGGTCTAAAATTTTTTGGGTCATCCTTAGGACCTTTCTTGTGAATGGGAACAACTATGCTCACTTTCCACCCCTGGGGAATTTTCCCATGTTGGTTAATATAGGTGAAAAGTGAGGCAAGGATTGGAGACCACCAACCAGGATTTGATTTAAATAGTTCTCCAGGAACTATTCAGGACAACAAGAAAGTACAGGGATGACCGGGCTGGGCTTCAGAGTGGACGTAAAGATAGTATGGTTGAAGAGGGTGAAGAAGTGAGCCTGCCATTGAGCAGAGGTGATTTGGTTAGCAGTTGAGTCGTGTACGCCCCTTGTCCCTTTTGTCACCATGGCCCAGAATTTAGTAGAATCTATTTCTGCAAGTGCCTGGGCTAGCTCCATCCAAATCTGCTGTATGTATCCTGCTCTTTTTTCTTTAAGTAAGTTTTTATACTCCCTGCGGAGGTGTATATAGACCCTATAATTTTCTTGTGAATCTTCGTGTCTTAATTTTCTTATAGCTCTTGTTAAAAGACACTTCTGAGTACCACACCGAGAATCAAACCAGCTGTGTTTAGACTGTTTACCTGGGTGCCTACATTTGGTATTAACTAGAAAAGGCCTAATTTCTTGGACTAATTTATCAAAGAAATCCAGCGGGTTAGGAGAGGTTAAAAGTTGGTCTCTTAAGAGAAGAATATTTGGGGGCATTAAAAAAGAGTTTATAAGATCCTGTACCTTCTCATTCCAGTGGACCCTTTTTTCAGAGTGGATGATGGTGAATAAATTGAAACAACTTGGACAACTTAGAAATCTACCTGGACAGTTGAAAGCTAGATCAGGAAACAGGGATTCAACCTGCACTGGATGGAGTTACACTGCCCCCAAAGACACAGTTTTGCAGCTTGAGTGTACTCCTGGATTCAGTCCTGACCTGGGTAGATCAATTTTTCGTGGTGGCCAGGAGTGCCTTTGCACACCTAAGGCTTGTGTATTAGCTGTGCCCCTTCCTTGAGACATCAGATCTGGCCACAGTAACACATGCAGTATTTACATCTCAGTTGGATTACTGTGATAGGCTCTACATTAGGTTGCATTTAAAGTGTGTGGAAACTTTAGCTGGTCCAAAGTGTTACAAAGTGGTAACTGGGACTGGCTACAGTGAGCTCATGAGTTCCTCCCCTGGCTGCTGGTCCATTTCTGGGCATAGTTCAAAGTGTTGGTTTTGATCTGTAAAACCTTATATGGATCAGGTTCAAGTTATTTGAAGGACCATATACTTTCACACAACCTGCCTGTGTTATCTGCTGTAGAGGCCCTTCTGTCTTTCCCACCACCCTCACAGATATATCTAATGGGAACAAAGGTGAGGACCTTCCCAGTGGCTGCTCTCAGGCTCTGAAACTCCATTCCCTGAGAGTTTAGACTGGTATCTTTTCTACTTTCTTTTTTGTACAATGTACTGGATTTTCTCTCTGTCATTTGTTGTGCTGTTATGTCTTTCGTATGGTTCATGGTTTTTAACAGTTTTTTTTCTTAGTTTAATTACTTTTTAACTTTTTGTATTTTGCAATTTTTTACCATTTTTTAAAATCTGTTTAAAATCTGTGTCAAAATTTAAAATCTGTTGTAAACCACCCTGAGTTCCCAAACTAGGAGGAAGGTGGGATATCATCCTCATTCTCATCATCATCTAAATCTAGACTTCTTGAACAATCACGCACATATGAAGAAGTAGAGGCAAGAGCACTGCTAGTGTGCTGCCTTCCCACTAAGGACCCAGCTACATGTACATACTCGTGAACTGCAAAAATTATGGTTGATTAACAGAATACTTTTATTGCAGCATAATATGCTTTGTGTTTGCATCCTTGGTCTTTTTCATATCCTTTCTTCCAGTTTGATTTAAATATATATCTAACTGTGTCTAGTTTTCTCCAGAATATATCAATTTACCCTGAACAACCAATTTTGCTACAAGCACTGACTGAGAATGCTGCTTCTTTGTTTTTGTGACTGTGAATGCTGCATAAACCAAGCTTGTAGGGAAAGAAATAGGTGACCTGGAGACAAATTGGTTTGACCAAGCAATCTAGTCACTTTTTATGGATATATTTGCAAGGTTGTCAGTGAGGAAAAGTACAAATTCCTCCCTCTTTGTCATGAAGAACTGGATTCTGACACTGAATGGGAGTGCAGTTGTGAGACCAATCACTGTCTAGAGCAAATTGTATATAAACAACTGGAGGTTTTTGACTCAGCTGTGTGCTGCTAAGGCCAGCTTCACCAAGTGACGTACTTGGACAACCGTATAATATGTGATGTTGCCTCCTCACTACTCGTCACTCTTCCTAGGTTGTTCTGCTTCCACCATTTCTACTACCAGTGTTACCTTCTCATCCTCTCCTTCCCAATTATGTGCAGGAAACACCCATTTGTTCACCAAATATTGACTCTTACTTGATGGGGGGGGGGAGTAGGGCCAAGATGAATTAGAGCAGAGCTGTCCTTCCCTGTTGACTGTTGTAGTGAGAAGACATGGATAAAGGAGAGCACACTGATGGCCCATATATACCTATAGCCATCCCATCTCATCTATCAACATATCACTTTTGAGATATTTGTGGATGACACCTCCCATCAGATCTAGACAACATAGTCAATGGGGAGGGATCATAAGAGTTTCTGCCCCAAACATCAATGGGGGGTGGGGTGAACATTCCCCATTGATGCTACACACAGCTTCCTAACATTAGAGCCTACATTTTATTTTACAGTGTAGCAACAATTTGACTGTGACTGATACAGTACTTGAATGAATTATCAAAACCTGGAAAAGTAAGTTTTTGGACTACAAGTCCCAGAATTTCCAACTTCTAGCACAATTAATATAGTAAAGAATTACATCCACAGTGGGGAACTAACTTCATTCTTACATGAACCAAAAGGTAATTTTAACAATTCCCAATACAATAAAGTCTTCACAAGCTATATAGCTTTCAAAAACAATTTGCAGTTTGGTAATTATTCTGTGCAAAAGTTTCATGCTTTTTTTCCCCACAGAAAACAGCATTTTCTGCACAAAAATGATATTAAAATTTTATATAAATTCAAATATTTAAATCAGGAGAATCTTCTTCCCACAAACCTCACAGCTATATTTGAGATAAAGACAAGCAAGAGTCTTCTCAGTGGCTGCTCCCAGGTTCTGAAGCCTCATCCCTAGAGCAACTAGACTATTGCTCTCCATGATGTTCTTCTCCCAGCAATGAGATCTGTTTTGCTTCGATAGGCATCTGGAAAATGACCATTTATAGGAACAGAATTTTTAATAATATACTGATTTTTTTATGCAATGCTTTTTAATATTTTTTTTTAGATTTTTTTTCTCTTCTAAAAAATCTACCAGTAGTTTAACTATATTTTAACTTGAGTATATTTTTTGTGCTATGAGCTTTTAGCTCACTCTCTCCTTTTTTTGAATGTTAGTTACCCTGAGTCCCAGGACTGGGAAAAAAAAAAGGGGGGGAATATAAATGGATGGATGGATGGATGGATGGATGGATGGATGGATGGAGAAATATATAAGCTAAGCTGCCTTATAAGGAAAAATACACTGGAAGGTTTAATAGGGATGTGTTGTTTGCGATTTTGTGGTAATGGTAGTGGTACCGGTGGTGAGGAAGATTAGGATGCAATAATAGTACTTAAATATTTCCTTCACATGTGTGTTAAGGAGGAAGCATAACCTATTATTCTCTCTTCATGCTGTGCCATTCATTAGTGCACAGCAATGGCTCAGCACAATTTTACTTTCTCTTCATATCCCAAGGGTCCCAGTATAGATTTTGAGTCCTGCCAGCTGGACTAAGCTTTGGAACACTAGGTACCTGATGCTCTGCCTTGATGAGCTGCTCTTTATTGGCTATGTAAATCCTCATTTTTATGCTAGCGATGTGGAGAAAAGTGTTGTCCTACACAATGACCCTTTCGGGAAAAGAAGACAGATACTTAGTTCCACAGATAAATGAGATTTTCCTTCTTTTACTTTTTTTGCTGATGAGCAACATTTTTTCCATTAAGTGTCCTCATTAAGAATAGATTTTTCATAGAATGCAAGGTCTACTTCTACAAGAGATTTGAGAGGCACTTAGGGAATAATAGCAGCCAACAGTAAACCTTTTCTAATATTGGGGCAAGAGGATAGTTCTTTGCTAAGGCCCAATTCAGACTGTCACTGTGGTAAAGGGCAGTACAGACACTGTATTCCACCTGGCCAACAATACCTATTGTCCCCATCCAATATAGCCAATGTTTTGACATCATGGGGGTTAGAGTAGAACACATCTGGACTATAAGATTCTCCTTTGCTAGTCTTGATACAGAGTGTATCTGTTTTCACATAGTTCACACAGAAATGAACTGTTCAATAATTAAAAACCCTTCTTAATCTGGGTTATTACTTGTTTTGTTTTGTTTTGTTTTGTTTTCAAGCTGCTGAAACTTTTCAGCATTATCAGGTACCCCTGTCAGCATATTCACGTAATTGCCACTAAATGCCCGGTGTTATCTTGATGTCTAGTGTCTTCTTGAAACAGCAGAAGGTAACAAGAAAGTCTGTTCGCTTGTGTGAAGATTCATTTCTCTTTTCATTGGCTATTAGAAAAGGTCACATCTGGTGGGAAAGAACCAAGTTAACAATAAACCAGGAGTTTTGGGAGAGGTAGAAATGGGTTCTCCATTATTGGTCATAGTTGTTGTGGTCACACATTACTACTTTCCCTTTAGGTTTCATTTAGAGTAATCTGTGAACTAGGTCTTTGTCTAGTGTGAAAGCATATTAAGAAGAAGAGTACTCAACTTTCTACTTTGAATAGTAGCATGTCTTTTTTGCATGAATACAAGGAACAAGAAGCTAATTCATGAAAAGGCATCCTGATCCTTATATGTACAGCTGAGTAAGCCTTTCACATTTCAAATACACTATTTTCCCCAAGATCAATATAAGTTTTCACGTCAAAAAACAAAATTGTAGATTGCCTCTGAGAAGCCTATTTTTTTTAAAAAAAAAATTGTTTAAACAACACACAATTTCCATGTATTGCAAAAAAATATATGAGGAGGGAGATGGGAAATATTTGCAAAAGTCATATGCTGAAGCATAGATCACCTTCTTCCTTTATTTACCTTTGTGTAATGCTTTGTCTTTGCATTTCTAGTTAGAAAAGTGCCACTCAGCATTCTGTAGGGTCTTTAGGAATGGAGTGTAAGGATGAAAAGTTCATTTGAAAATATTCAAAAAAGTTGGTATCTCAAGTGTTCAGAAATCATGGCAAGGAGAATACTTGATGAATGAGAATTTCCATAGTTTGAGACTTATTCGTCATGAAAAATACACATGAGGTATTTTTGGTACAGAAATGGAATTCGCGCACTGATAACATTTCTGTGCCAAAAAGCAAGTTTCTTGAGCAAAACCCAGAAATTTCTGTGTAGAAATTAACACTGCTGTGCAGAAAGTAAGTTTCCTGCATGGAAAACAAGTTTCCACACAGAAAACAGCATTTTTTAAAAAGAATCATTTTCTGTTTTCAGTGCAACAGTTTTTTATTATGAACAGAAAATGTCATTGTCTGCACAGAAAACACTACCATTTTCCCCCCACAAAATAATTGCACATGGAGAATAGTATTCATGCAGCAAAGAGGAAAATTGCAAACTCATTCATTCATGGACGCAAGAATGAAATTTATGAAGACTTACATTGCTAGGGAAATTCTGAGGCAGATCCTCTCAAAAATTCTGAGAAAAAACATTACAAACCTGGTCATCCTGTATTTCATTTGAGTCCAGAATCTTTGTACAAAGTACTCTCTTTCCCCTTGTCAGTTGGATGCTTCCAAAGTCATAATCATTTCTCAACTATTTTAACTGAAGTGCATGCAAAATACTAGTTTTGTCTGGAATATTGAATCAATAATTTTATATGCATTTCCAGACTTCTGGAATTTGCAGATACCAGAGTAGGAGCTCATAGAAAAAGGTAGCAGAGGTTTTCAGTTTTACTGCGGTTGAGTTATACTTGGAGAGAAAGGATGTGGGCTTTTTGACAACTAGTTTTGTTTCTTCAAAATACTGCTGTTCAGTTTTAAAATATAAAGGCTCTAAAAACAGATGCTATGTAAAGGAGTGATTCCACCCATCTTTCTCTTGGCTTTTTTGCCCTATGTCATTTACACTGAAAGTGATATATAAATAAGAACACATGGAGTCATTTGTGAAGTCCATCATCTCAACATGGTATATAATTTTTTAACCTTTTAGACACCTAAGGAGACTATGATAAATCATCCCTGTTGCTTATTTCAGGCAACTATGATTCAAATCTATGCCACCTCCATACATAAAGAGATAGCTATCATGTGTTAATCATTCTACCTGTGAATCTGTGAAATCCTTTGACTTATCTAATCAATCAAATAATTTTTAACTTAGAAGGCTCACCTAGCAGCTTAGAAAAATCATTATTAAGACAGTTACTGCACTCAGGATTGCAGTCACATGACACAAAGAAAAAAGGAGAGAAGAGGAAGAAAACAAGCTTATGCACTAGATTTTAAAATTACAGTTCTTATATATTATTTTTATTTTGTTTTCTGTTAGTCATATGTATTTGGAACCATCTTGGATAGACATGAACAAATGATGATGGTGGTTGTGGTTCCAAATTCTTCTTGAATTTCACTTTGCATAAAGCTTGTACCAGCCCTGATAATACTGGGAAACTTTGAATTTTTAGTTTAGTTGCCATTTCCATTGCCTGGAGTGCTTTCAGAAGACCACTTTACTTAGTGAACTTTCAGAGGCAGTTCTTCAATTTGCACTAACAAGAGCTGCTATAATTACTCCCACATACCTATGATGAAAGCCAACTCTCAACCTGAATCAAAGTGTGTGTGTGTGGTATGAATTGTCATTCCTTCATTAGTTGTGCTGCAGTGGGCAATATGAAATGCTGAAACAAAGATACTTCCCATTTTTCAGGAACATTTTCAGCTGGTCCATTGCATCATTATTTTCATTGCTTTTGTTCTCTTTGTATGTATTTCAGGCCAGAATTTGCATGGCCAAGAACGGTGGGATTTTAGGTAAGTAGGTAGATAAGTAGGTAGGTAGGTAGATAGAAAGATAGAAAGATAGATATTATTTTATTTTGAGCAGCAGGTTTGACATCACCTGTCATCCTGTTTACTTTCCCTGCCCCATCTAAATTTGCCTGAAATCTTCTCAATACATTTGATGTATCTTGAATGGGTAATTCAGACCTACAGGTTTTACCAAACAAAAACCTTCTTCTGGTGGAGATGAAAACTGCTAAAGCTTTTCTTTAATGATATTGATCAACGTGGGAGTTGAGTGAGAGTAGTGACTCTCAGAACATGTTCTACACTTCAGAATTTACTGCTGCAGCATTGGTGATCAAATCTGTTAAGCAGTATAAAGGTATAACATCTTCCTAATTCTTTATATCTTTCCCAATTCATTGAAATTCACCATGTTATTAATCTTAGAGAAATAAAGCAGCAGCAGATGCGGGGGGGGGCAATAGAACCAGACAGAACAATAACAGGAAGGACGGGGCAATATTCACATTGTTAAAGCTCTTTGAGGAAAATATTACCTACCAATCCATTTTCTTATTTTTGATCAAACGGAGGATGAAATTTTGCAGTACTACCAGCAAGTGAATTTGGATTATTCATGAGTTTTTACATAGTGCTATTTTTTTCCTTGGCTGTAGTATATTGCATAGAAATATGGTGAAACAGAGCTAGCAAAGGCTACTTCATTTCAAAAGTGACACAGCTCAGCAAACCATATCAAATACTGAAAGATATTTATATAGATCAAGGCATATTGTAAATGGTCTGATGTTTAATCAGGTCATTCAGTCTCTAACAATGATGTCATCCTGCTTTATATGCTTCTCTTCTGCTGAAGACACAAAGATGTTTAAACAATGTCTCTGTTTTCCTTTGACAGTGGGGCCAAAATGAGTAAAACAGAGATGTATGCCAAACATAATGATTCAGAAGATGATAGGAAGGTCTAATATGCTACATCATTTATCTTACGCTTTGTTCCTAGCAAGGCATTTCAGCTTCATAGTAGCTGGACTCTAGTTCATTCAAGTGGTTAAACTGAAGCTAATGGAAACAGTGGTATATAAAATGGAAGACATTATTCAACATGTTACTGTGGTGATGTACCTTTACCCGAGTATAACATCATGTCTCACAGCAAAACCACTTTCTTGACATCAGTGTGCAACTGAACAATGGACATCTAACCACCACGCTATTCTGCAAATCCACTGGTTGCTACATGTACTTACATGTTGCCAAATTCCATCCCAAAAGCCCCACCACAAAAGCTATTGTGTATAGCCAAGCACTCCAATACAACCACATTTGCTCAGGCTCATAAGACAGAGACTCAAAATACATGAATTTGTAGCAATCACTTCTCAAACCAACATGCCCATCCAAGGAAATGAAAAGAATATCAACAAGGCATTATTAGTAGCTACGAAAAAAAAGGCAAACCAAAAAAACAGAAAATGACAAAACACTGTAAGCTGTCACCCATAGAACCCAGCTGATACCACTCAAATGTATAATTGATGAATCACCACCAGTTCTGAATAATAATTCAGCCCTTCCACATGATCTAGGTGGGAGGCCTTTACTGACTTACAGACCTTTCAACCCTAAGCAGCTTCTTGCTTACAAGAAGATACATCATTTTGATGGTGAACTCATGATAAACCCAGATGCCAAGTCTGTTCTACTTTGGCAGCAACATTACAGGTGCTAATAAAGTTACCTACAAAATCACAGGTGCATTTACTTTCTCATCTTCTAAGTGCTACATGCCATCTTCTGTCTTTAATGTCCATCTACACTCTGTTTTGGACAAACAGGACAGTCTCTGAGTTTTGCAACTAGTTTTGGGTATGTTGGATTTGTGTCCATTTATTCAAGAGAATAAATGGACAGAGATCCAGCATACCCAAAACTAGTTGCACAGCATTTCAAAGAAAAGGCTAGAAGGAGAAACTGATGAATTGTGAAAAATTCCAATCCACCATCTCTGTCCGATCCATGAACAAAAACAATGGTTTCATGATGCTCCACATATATTAAAACACTAGTTGTGTATAAAAAAAAGAAATATGCTCAAAGAGGGCTTGGGCCCAAGGGAACTGACTTTCAGTAAGCAGATCTATTCCTTTCACCTGGTAGTGTTAACTGACCACTTTAAAGACTACTGCTAAACACTTGAAAGACTAGTATCGTCTCATACATCTCCTTGAAGATTTATGGCCAAGATCACAGTTCGGATCTTTCTATGTCCTACTGCATTCTATCCCACTTCCAAAATTGTGTATCTATGCTTTAAAAATATCTGGCTTCAATATCACTCTATCAGGGCATCTGAAGGAGTAGATTGATATCCATGAAGGCTTGTGCAGGCATTGAAGCCTGCAAGCTCTGAAGGAGCCTAAGATAAGTTTTATAATCCTGAAGTTATTTCTGTCTTCAGTGTGATGAAGCTTATTTTCACTTTATTTCCAGTAAGAGAAATAGAGAGGAGGACTAGGTACATGAAGGATGAAGCCTTTCTTTGGGGTAAAGGGGGTGCCACAATGTTGTTGTTGTTGTTGATGATGATGATTTCCTTCCTTCCTTCCTTCCTTCCTTCCTTCCTTCCTTCCTTCCTTCCTTCCTTTCTTTTTCCCTCCCTCCCTCCCTCCCTCCCTCGCTTCTTAGAAAAAAAAAACAACAAAAACTGATGCACTTGTTCACTACATTGGTACAATGGCGAGGGAAGATTGGAAATTTCCCCGGTCCTTCCTTTCTCTGTTCTTCTTTCCCCCTCTTAAATCTCTTGCAGTACCACTGTGAAATGGATGCTGTTGAAGCATGCTTGAAGAAATGTCACAATTACAGCAGGAAATGTAAAGTTGAGGAAAGTGACAAAATCCACCTGAGAAATAGCCAAATAAGGGAAAACATGCACGAAAGAGGCACTGATAGAGATCCATAATTGCTTCAAGTGCAGGAAAGGTAAAGTGGGATCAATTTTGATAAGAAGGGTACCAAAAGTGATTTGTGAAAGGTAGTATTGCAATCCTAGTAGCGTAACAATGGTATAAATCCCAACTTTTTAGTGGAGCAAGTTTTTAGTATGAAAATGCTCTTACTTTGGAGTAAAAAACAAAATGATGAAGCTACTAAGAATAACTTTAAGATATAGAGTAATTGAAATTGGGAAGTGAATATTCTTTCTGGATGGGATCATCATATGAAGAGTTTTGAGGAAAGTGGGAAGAAAGATTTGTTTTCTTCCTAGGAAGCAGAATGTATTACTCTTTGAAAAGTAAATAAGATTAATTTGTATTCTTTATTTATTTATGTATTTTTCTTCTTTATTTTTATAGCAAGTACGGAGACATACAAACTCAGCAGGATAACAAGAAATTAGTAATCAACAAAATGATGAAAAGAACATCCACAGAAGCCCTCAAGCAAGAGAGACAAAAGACAGGGAAAATAGCATCCATAATTCCACTCAAATCAAGTAATGGGGTTCACAGGGAAGATGTGGCCTTCTGCCAATGGAGAGCTGCATTTAGCAATTTTTCACCTCCCTCCAGGATAGAATTGTGGCTGCTTTATTGATGACAAGCTTCAATATCTAATTGTTAGTATTCTTGATAAGCTTGCAGTTCATTCCAAAGACCTTTATTGCTGTAAATATTTCCATCCCCTGCTGTAGAGAAGCTGTGTGAAAATCTTACTGGAAAAAAAAAATGGTTATAATGCTAATGGTAAGTCTCTTGAACTGAAGTGAATGACAAAAAAAAATGAGTTAAAATAATACTACAGGAGGTTGGATTGTCTGGTTATTTATGTGAGTGCTGGGGGTAGGGTGAAGCATGAACTGAAGTCACTGATACAAAGGCAGCACATTCTGATGAACCTTTCAATAAATATCTTCATATGATAATATCACATCATCCCTTTTTAAAAAAAAAAAAAAAATCCTTTAATTTCCAAATCAGTATTTTCCTTCCACAGAGCAAAAGCCCCGGGGGGATTCTGAACTGCAAATTCAAAATGATAGTCTTCAGATAAGAGATAATGTAGTTCAACCTTTGGGTAAGGAGAGCTATAAAAATCTTGAGCAATTTGCTTGATTGACAATACAGGATGGTAAGACACTGGATATGCCAGATCTTTTCCTGATTTAAGAATGGCTATAATTCTCATTTCATCCCAGTACAGTGGAGCATTGCCCCAGTATAAGATTAGATTAAACAAATTAATTAAACAATGAGTTAGCATTAATTCACTTTTTAAAGTAGAATTCATCTGCAGAATTATTCATTCTAGAGTATTAAGAATTCTTTAGGGGGTAAATCCATTGTTACTTCAAAACGTGGGTGACTCAGGGGTCCACCCATGATGCCAGTACCTCCATGTGACAGAGAGTAATTAATTAACTCAGCATTAGGAGGCTTACAAGAGGGGGGTTACTTAACAAGATCTTTCCACCAATGTTTATGAGGTCATGCAGGAAACAACCAGCCAGAGATTCAAAAGTAAGCCAAACATGTATTTTATTGAGGGGAATTCACTCATGCATGCACACAAGATATAAACTGTCATGAGCCAGGCTGAGCATGCTGCCGACTCAAACGGGGACTCTGAGTTAGACTGGGAACCCCAGCCAGGCGTGGATCCCTGGGAGGCAGAGGGGGCTCCTGCAGGGACAAGGGAGGGGCCTGCCAGAGACCCCACAGCAGTCCCCGAGCCAGTACCTGCAGCAGATGAGACCAGTGCTTCGGGCTTGACAGAAGCTGCTGTTCCTGACTCCAGCCCGGAGTTTGCTGCAGACCCTCCCCCCATGTTCCTCCAGAGGCAGCTGGAGAAGGAGGTGGGGCGCAGATCAAAGCGGTTGCAAGAGAAGCGTCTGAAGTCTGAGGGCCTCCAGCTGTGAGCTGGGCCAATGGACGTTTGACCAGCCCCAGCTGGGCTAAAGACTATGTACTTAAGACAGACGCTGGGGGGAGTTGGGCACGGGGCAACAACCGTCTTCCATCCGGGAAATCTGCATTCTGTGCTTTCTGTTCCAGCCCGACCCTAGCTGTTGAGTTTGCTGCCTCTGTTTGTTTTGGGTGATGTAACCTCTTGTTTACTTTATCACTTTATTACTAAAAGCCATAAAACTCGGCTCCTGCCTCCGTTTTCTGCTTAAGCTGCCGCCTGACATTGACATAAACAGTCACACGTTCACACAAGAGCTAACCAAAGGATAAAGGGATGGAAAATTATAGATAGCGAGGCTGAGGGCTTCAGGTTATAATTATTGGTCTAGAAGAATAGCGAAGCAGTGGATATGGCTTGGACTTGTGTCCAAGGGCAGTACACAGCCAGGAATCAATGTGGCAGAGAGACATTCAGCAACTGGTGAACTACAAGCTAGTCAGGTTTAGTGGGACTACTTGTTATTGTTGCTGTTGTTCTGTGCCTTCAAGTCCCTTCTGACTTATGGCGAACCTAAAGTGAACCATTTGAAGGGTTTTCTTGGCAACATTTGTTTATTTTTTGTGTATGTGTGTGTGTGCAATTGCCTTTCCCTGAGGCTGAGGCAGTGTGAATTGCCCAAGGTCATCTTGTGGGTTTGCATGGCCAAGTGGGGATTTGAACCCTGGTTTCCAGAGTCATAGTCCCAAGTTAGTCCTAGATTTTAAAATAAATAGCAATTTGCACCATTTCATCTATATCACTGAGGGCCACAGGCTACATGTCCCCTAAGTTCATTTTGACATGTTCAAGTAATCTAGCCCCATTTTTATTTATTTGTCATTAAAACACAAAATAAACCAAACCTGAGAGTGAATAATTAGTTATCTTTTATGTATATAACATACAGAAAGCTTCTTTTTGTTATATCTATTCATGTCATTTGGAGTTACTAATGGACAACCAGGAGCTATACTCCATTGCCATAGAATCACCCACTCCAACATGTTCTGGACCTAAGCAGCCATCTTCTCTGGGTACTACATTCCCTACTGGCCGCAATTCAACTTCTCTAGGCACATTTTTAAAGTTCAAAGTATATATCATTTTGTATTTAATCTATTATTTAATTGATCTTTTGCGCTGTTAATTTTTTATCTTGTCCCGTTTTACACAAACATAAATGTTTGCTTCTCAAGTAAAGCTAATTAGAATCAATCAGATCTGGTAGAAGTATAAGCAGAAATTGTGTGGGGTTTTTTTCCTACCAAATAGGAATTATTTGCAGCATGTATAAAATATTTAAGCATAGGTTTACCATATGAAAAAAGGATCTGATTTAAAATGCTTCTGCATTTTACCTTAGAAATAGTGCTGATAATTTCCTTCAGCTACAAAGAAGCCACAAGGAACTGCTATGATGAGAATTTTCAAATAAGCAGCAGAAAAATGTCTTGCCATGGGAAACAGCAGCAGCAGGTACACGACTCTCAGGAGCCACTGGGTCATTTTCAAGATACTGGGCTTTTAAGGCCCTAAATACCTCAACTTTATAAAGTCTTACACAGATAACCAGATTATCAGAGGCAATTTCTGTGTGAAAAGTGTCCAGCATATATGTCCTGTGCAGAGACATTGATTGCTATATTAATGCTATTTTTGTTATATTGCAAAGTGTGGCTTTCTCAGCAGTTGTGTCCTTTATATGCAATGATCTTTCTAGTGAAATCTGGGCGTGGGTTATTTCTGTTGCCCATTGAAAATGTATTTGTTTCTGTGAAATCTGCAATGATTTTGTGGATGCAGAATATTGGGCATTCAATTCAATTAGATGAATGGGAACAGAGCTGGAAAAGGACACAAAAATTTACAGTGGCTCAGAATCTCAAAGAGAACTATTTTAAAATGTTTCATGGATGGTACATGACACCAGAAAAGTTAAAAAAGATTTACAATACAGGTACGGGAATGTGTTGGAAATGTCAGAAAGAGGTGGGAACAATATTTCATATGTGGTGGTCATGTCCCAAGGCAAAGAAATATTGGAGTGAAATACATAAAAAGATGTGTGAAATATCAAAGGTTCAATTTGTAAAAAAACCTGAATTTTATTTGTTAAACATGACAAATGTTTTTGAGAATACTAATATTAAGAGGCATCGGAGATTAATATTGTACATCATAAAGACAGCGGGAACTGAATATGCCAAATTGTGGAAGTCTCAGCAAACACCCACAATCAAACAATGGTGGGGGGCATTTATTGAGAATAGAAATGCGGATATTGTTTCACAAAGATTAAAGGGGAAATCGGACGATCAGATAAAAGCAGAATGGCAAATTGTAATGGGTAATTGCTGGGAACTGCCAAGTGAAAATGTCTGAATTATGGTTGAAATTAAAGGGGAATAACTGTAACATAACAGGAGTTGATGAGAGAAATGCAAGATCAAACACGTAAGATGAACATGGAATTGTGAGGCATAATTTTTTATATGTGAGTAGATATCTAGAAAATGAAAACTAGATCAGAGTGGAAGAACAAAAGCATTACATGTAAAAGTACAATTTGAGATGATTTTTTTTATTTGTGAAACTTAATAAAATTATTTAAAAAAAGAAAGAAAATGTATTTGTTTGTCCATGCATTTTCCTGATCAGGAACTTATTGAATGACAGCTGGTGATTTTTTTCTGATTTTCATGACTTTTTAATTGTTTTATCACTGTTATATTGACATTACTTTATTGTATCTTGTTCTTTTTAACATTGCAATATTATAAACTGTTTTTTTTTTAAAGGAAAACTAATAAAACCTTGAACACACAAAAAAGTGTCCAAAACATCAAAAAGTCTTGGACCAAGCATTGTTCTGGGGATGTTTTACTGGGGTGAATGGTAGTCTCTCTCTCTCTCTCTCTCTCTCTCTCTCTCTCTCTCACACACACACACACACACAGTTGGAACATATTTGGAGGAAATGTAGTGAATTTCATTTTTAAATATAGTCAAGAGAAAGAAAAATCTGAAAGAAATTTCACTTCAGATCTTGGTGGTACTACTATGCATCAGTGAATGCACACAGGAGAGTCATTTAAAGTTAATGCATTACCATGTGGGTTGCTTGCATGAAAACCCCATGATAGCTTTGCCTTAGGGTCACCATAAGTCAGAAAGGACTTGAAGACGTATAACAACAGCAGCAGCAGCAACAAATAACAACAATTCAATCAGTCCAGAGATATATGGTGAATGGGAACCATGAGCAAGGGAGTTGGGCTTCTTGATCACTCATCAGCATTATCATTATCATCTTTGAAATTTCTCTTCACTGAAGGGATACTAACAGTTACAAATTAGGACATATTCAAAAAGTGTGAAATGCTGGCCAAGATTTACTGAGAGCAAACTCAAGTAAGCTATGTTAAATTCACTGGACAGCACAACCACATATATTTTATTATTGCATTTTTCATGCATCCTAGACGTGTAAATTACTTACAAGATTGCCACTAGAGATGCTGAGGGTTAGAGCTTAGAGCTGTTCTACAAGGGGGTCCTTTTAGAAGTTACTTTTATAGCATGGGAACAGAGCTTTTCCTTGAACTGTTTGAGTAACACTAGAAGCCCCAAGCCATGTGAGACAAGTCAAAATGAGTCATTTTTATTTACATACCACTTTTCTGCGCATATTACACTCAAAGCTGCATAGCATGGCACAAGCAATAAGAAAATATATTGGGGCTGACTTGCCTCCTTTTTAATGGATGGTAGACACTTTGTGTGAACTGTGGGTAGTTTATTTAAATTACTCTGGCACTTGATAGTGCAATTTGATTCTTCCAAGAACCAATTGTACAAATGACAGATCAAAAGGTATAATTGGTTGTGGAGTGTTTCACTTCAAGATGAAGACTGGGGTTAAGTTATTAAATCCTTCTTTATACAGGATGGTATTTCACAGCTATATACAAATAACCTGCTTCAATTTTTTTCACTGTATTTGTAGGCAGAGGAATTAAGGGAATCAGTTCAACAACTTTATCTAGGTGGAAATCACACAGCCCTCCAGATGTTGTTAGATTGTAACTCACCATTTCTTATTAGTTATTCTGGCTAAGGCTGCTGAGATTTGCACTCCAACAACAGCTTCGAGGCCAAATGTGCCCCACTCTCAAAGAAAGGAGAGATTTTCTAATGTTTGCTCGAAAAATGGGGTTCACCTGCCAACAGAGACAATAGCAGAGCTTGTTCTGTTTTCTTCTTTGTCTTCCTCATTTTTAGAAGATTGTTCATAATTTTGTACAATGTACAATCCCCTGAATCCGACATCCTTCTAGGACATCGTTGAAAGGTGGAGATGTCCCCCCTCCATGTTGGTAGAAAACTCTACAAAATTATTTTTCCAGAAGAAAGAAAAAATGAGGGAAATCATATTTTTTTCTTATTATAAATGCCCTCTGGGAAATTTCAGCTCAACTCTAATTTCAATGCTTACGAAGGAACATTAATACTTATGAAGGGGCATTACTTTTCATAATTTCCCAATCTGTAATTTGTAGTAATTTGAGATTTGGTGAAACATGCTGAACTCATGCCCAAATATGAGCTTTGAGGAACTGTAATTCTTTTCTTTTCTTTTTTTAATGAATGGTTTGGATTTGTATTGTCTTGGAAATCAGTTTCATCATTCCCAACACTTTTTTGGGGGGTGGGGAGTGGAGAGAGAGGATTGTCTTAGTTCAATTCCAAGCCAAACCAATGTAAGCCATGAGCAAGTTCCTTATCCACTGAAGTAATACGGGCCAGGAATGGTTTTACTGCTTTATCTGCAGTTCGTCTCAATGTAATTCTTCCCTTAAACTTTCTGGTTTCCAAAAACATTTGGCCTTCAGTTTTTAAGCTCTTCCCTTTTCGAAGCTGAAAAGTGTGATCACACAAAGATGAAAATTTCCTTTAAAAAAAAATCAGTAGACTTCAGTAAGGAACCAGCCAAAAAGAGAGGGGAAAAAAAACCCACCAAGAAACTTGAAAGAGGGCTACTTTAGTCCCAGGATCCACCTGTAATTTTTGTTTGCTGTATACAGTCTTGTGTTTTGTTTGTTTATCTATTATCATTATTATTATTATCATCATCATCATTATTATTATTATTATTATTACCTCTCTACCCCTAACTCTCTGACCCTGCCCTTCCAATCTTTTTTTTCTGCTTTCCTCATCACTTTGACTTGAACAGAGATATGCCAGTGAGTCAATTATGCAAGAAGAATAAAGTTTGGATTCCCAGTTCTTTTTGTAGTTTTGAATTGATTTACTCACTGGAATCTGTTTTCAAATGGAGATTCAGCAGAAAAAATGAATGGATAATATTTTTAGGTTCTGGACAACTGTCAATTGTGTATTGGACCAAAATTATGAATTACAAAGGGAACATGAATGCATTATTGGGTTTCAAACATATAAAGGCACATGATTCTTAAAATTACAGCCAACCTTCCACATTTGCAGATTTGACTTTCAAAGTTTTGATTATTTGAGAGTTTCTTCAGCACCCCCCCCCCCACCCTGGGGAGGGCATGGTCTATAGAGACACCCTAGCAACAAAAGAGATTTAATTTGATTGATGGAATCCAGGCTAGTCAGAGGGAAGGGCTAGGTTGGAGTGTCAGCACAACTGAAAAGTAACTAAAACAAGGTTTGAAAGAGAGACCCATCTAGGAGTTTGAGACAGTGTGTGTGTGAGAGAGAGAGCTGAGAGATTGAGAGAGCTGGGGAAGTGTTTGCTGGTTTAGAGCTAAAAGTGCTTTGATGTTTGATAACCTTTAATTGCCACATACCTTTTCCCTTGTCAGTTTGTTCAATAAAGATTTCATCTACTATATGAAAGTCAAAGTTTGTCTGTGAGTTTGTGAGTTTGTCTGTTTCAGGCAGGTGAAGAGCTCATACGATTGAGTGGCTGTGAAGATTCTATGAAATCCTGGGGTTGGCAGTTCATGGAGAGGCCTTTAGAATTCTCAGCCAGAGAGCTCAGGTCATTTGCTATGGAGATGAGACCTACTAGCAAGAAGGAGGGCAGTGTATTCCGTCAGGAAGCCAAACTCTGTATGTTAATAACTCTGAATACAGATTGGATTGGGGAATATGGAGAAAAGTTATAGGTACTGGACAAAGCAGTTTGGGAAACTAGAAACATAGGATCTCAAATCTGTGTATTTCAACTGCATCTAATGCCTAAAGTAAGGTAAGATAATTCCTAAGGTATTTCTAACAAGTGTTATCTATGAGAAAATAAAATCCCAGGCAACGCTGGGTAAATACGCTAATTTTATGTGTGTGTGTGTGTGTGTGTGTGTGTATAAAAGAGCAATCTCCATACATTGTCTCTTTAATCTGGATCAGTTACACACACTACCAACAGTGACACATTCATTGGATAAATCTGAAAACGCTTTGTCCTATATCTACAAGAGTGTGGGTTTAAGGAAATCGGAAGAGAGATATAAGTGTGGAGAGGGAACCAAGGGGTGCTGCTTCTCCAGGGTGCTGCTTTGAACATGCTGCTTCTCCAGGAAGGGAGAATTTAAAGTGGATCTGATCTGTCATAGCCCTGGCTTGGCCCAGATCTCCACGTTTTGACACCCACCTCACACACTTCTTTCCAGGGGAACCTTCCTTCTCTGCAGCTCCAACCAGGCCACACAGACCTTTAAAAACCTGTCTCTGGTGCTTCTCCTTCTCTTCCACTAGCTGCTGCCTGGCCATCTAAGGATGGCTTTCAGCTCAATTTCTCAGCACCACAAATGCCCCCCCACACACACCCAAGGAAGGAGATGGACAAGAGAGAGGAAGTTCAAGGTTACCATGTGGACCCCCTCCCCCTTCCTTTTTCTTTCTCTGCCATAGCTTGGACCCTGGGTACCCATTCTGCCCACCATGCCTTGGCCATCTTCCTACAGATACACACATCGTTTTGATATTTGTGTTTTTTCCCACTTTTGCACATGTCCTGTATCCCTAATCCTAGTGAATGTGAATGGCCAACTGTACAAATGACAAGAGCCCTGGTGGTGTAGTGGTTAAATGCTTGTACTGCAGCCACAAGGTTGTGAGTTCAATCCTGCCGGGCTCCAGGTTGACTCAGCCTTCCATCCTTCCACAGGTCAGTAAAATGAGTACCCGGCTTGTTGGGGGCAATTAGCTAACACATTGTAAACTGCTTAGAGAGCACTTAGCTGATAAGCAGTATGAAATACACAGGCTATTGCTATTTGTTCTTTCTCCTTTTTGATGCAAACTTACTGAATCTTCACATCATCTTATCAACCTGAAATACAAAGCAGGGATGAATGTTATCCAGGAAGAGGTTTTGGGTTTGGTTTTGTTTTGTTTTGTTTTTGCAAAACTAACTGCAGAAACCAAATTCTAGTGACTCAGTTGTAACCTGGATGAAATGGAAAATCCTCAGAATGTTTTCTTGTCATAGCAAGGCAAGAGTCTTGACTAAAATCTCACCAGTTGTGAGTTTATTTCCACTCTTACTTGAGATCTTCAACTGAGAGCTGTGGTTAACATAGATGCAAGGATGCTGGTTTGCAAAAATAGACTTTTCTGGTCTAAGGCCAGGTGCAGTTTTGGAAAGGCCCCACAAAATGATGTAGATTGAACAGATAATTCCCAGGTCAATAAAAGTGTGATTTCTCTATGCTTCTTCTGGGAAAAGACACACATACACATACACACACACACACACACACACTTGTGTTAAGTAGGAGATCACATAAGAACTCAGGTCTTTTGATGCCAGTAAGTTAGTATTCTGTCATTCTAATTGCATTTTCTTACAGGGCAAGCAAGCTTTTCACATACCCAAGTTTCACAATGCAGACATTGAGGAGTAGGTTCCTTTTCATGTCAGTGAAGGGTAGTGACAGGTCCTACGTACAATACAGATTTTATCCTCAAATTTGCACAACAGATTCAGGAAATTCTTGCACTAGAAGCAATCCATTCTTTTTCCAAATTATTTTTGTTATTTACCATCAAGCCAACTTTAACTTAGGCAATCTTATAAATAAGATACCCCCCAGTACCCCTCATCATCAATTGCTTAGCTCAGGTTTTGCAAACTCAGTATTGGGGCTTCCATGATTTTAACCTCTCCATCTGAACTGTGGTCTTCTTCATTTCCTACTTCCTTCTATTTTACCAAGCATTGCTATCTTCCCCTCCCCCCATGGGTCACATCCTTTCATGATATGTCCAAAATATGATAGCCTCAGCTTAATTACCTTGCTTCTAGTGGGAGTTCAGGCCTGATTTACTGTAGGATCCTTTTTTCTTTTTCTTTTTAGAGGTCCATGGTATCTGAAGAACTCTTGTCTAGTACTACATTTCAAAAGAGTTGTTTTTCTTCTAGCAGATTTCTTCCCAGTCCAGCTTTCACAACCATATATAGAAAATAGCATGAATGATTCCATTTTTTAATGGATGTCGGTAAAAATTCTTCAGTTAGGAGGAGCAGGGTGATAGCCTCAGTAAAGTTAAAAGCTGGCTGAGCAATCTGGATGCTTTTATCTATTTTTAAAAAGTATATTTATGCTGATGTTTCTGGTGTTCAGCTGCTTCCTCATAATTCTGACAGCTGGACTTCCTAGCAGGCTGCCTGTGGAGTGCCTGAAAGCCAGGTGACTTTTTTAAGAACTATGGACTTCTCTTTATTATTTTATATTTTTTTAATGCCCAGGTCCTCCACATGCCATCTGTCAGGTCATCTGGTTTTCTGGAATGTCATGGGAACTGCTGAGTATCAGAAAGAGCCTCACAAAGACGTATTTTAAAGAACAAAAACACCTACAATCTCAATCATCTTACAGCTTTATTAAGTTATATAAATTAAATTATTAATAAATTATTATTTTTATTATATAAAAGATTAAATTATACACAATTTTTACTCTCCTAGCTCAATTGTAAAATTTCTCTGAACATCACCTCCTCTCTTTTCAACTGAAGGATAGAAAGAGAAAGAGGTCATTTCTGCATGGCATTGCAATCCCGAGTTAGGGACACGATGGCAGATGTCCATGGGTCATGCTTTTGCATGACATCATTACAGTCCTGCTGCCATCCTGCCCCCTCCTGTCATGATTGTGGGATATTTGCTTAACAGAATACATCTGTTAAGTGCCTGTGATCATGCGATGCTCCCATTCTTCCCAGCCATGTGGAAGGGCAGGAGGTGCAATGGAGGTGCTTCCTGCCCCAGTGCAGCATGGGAAAGAGCCTGGTTGTACTACAGAAGGCAGACACATGTTGCCCTTGCTTCCTTCCACAGAGATCCAGCTGGGTGTGGTGGGGAGTGTTCCCATCGTGCTCTCTTCCTAGCAAAGGCACTGCTGGGGTCACAACAGGAGGACAACAGGATCCGGTAAGGTGCAGAAATGGCCAGAGAGAGTATGTGTCTTGGTGAACACTGTGTCTTTTCTAAACAGTACGGCTTTCAGAGTCTTTTCTCCAATCAGTATCCAAACTCCATTTGGTAAATGAGTAAATGGTTCTACTCTAATTTTGGACTAGCAAATGGATTAAACAGGTGAGCAAATGCAGCCCAGTAGAATTAAAACAACCACTTCCACCAGCCTTAGTCAATGCAGGCGATGGTGAAGAATGGTAGAAGTTGCAGTTAACAATACTTGGTCCACACCTGATCTAGGCCTAGGTAAACCACTGTGGTCCATCTACTGAAGGTGTTGCCCTATGGAAACAGGCCGAAGAGGCCTGTTGGTGACGTGGAGTCCAGGCTATTGGCCTGTGAGACCAATAGCTAGTATCAGCTCAAGTGTCTCTGGTTGGGTGTGTATGGGGAAAAATATCTTAGTGTGGATCAATTCTAGATTCAAAATAGGTTGATAGGTTGATAAAATCATGCTGCTCATGTCAAATGTTTATTTCGCTTTCCAAGGTCAAAACTTTTCCTTTACCCTCTGTGCTCTTGCTGTACTTAACTGGGCATTGGGGGAGGGGGGGTTGGGGGAAGCCAAATAGCCTATAACGTATGCGCTTGCTGTCTACTGCTACGTCTGTGTGGTTAAGAAGCTATTCTGGACTATGTGTATATGGATTTTAGTCGAGGAACATTCTTGCTTTTGACTTCACTGTTTTCTCTATGGGGATACACAATGAATGGGACAGAAGCATCTCTCTCTTTCCCTTGGAAGACATAAACTCTTATCATTTTTCTGGACCGTGCTGTATTAAGCGTGTCCTTGTGGCCATGGCAATGCAGGGGTGTTTGTCTGTTTGTTGTGGTTGAGGTTGTGGTCATGGTTGTGTAGGTCACAATGTCATCATTGCCTACCACCATGAGCAACAGGGCTGCCATAGTACACACCATTCCTCTTTGGTGCTGATGGCATAGGTCAGTCTACCTGCTAAGTGATAAATGTTCTTCCTCCAACACTGAAAATCAATCTCCCCCAATAAAATGGCTGAAGTGGTCCTCTTTTAGTCACCTTTAATAGAAATCAGAGCATTGTTTCCCCCACCTCTTGTTCCCAGTTCCTATTCAGAAATACCTCAAGTTAAAGTACATCTAATTGCAGTGTATAGAAAAATGGACAAGGCCCCTATTTTTAGTTACATTCCAATAAACAGCAATGCCAGAACAATACCTGTGGAGCTCCTACACTCAGCATCTTATATCTTTGTCACCCTTAATGGAAGAAAAGAACAAGGAAAGGAAAAGGAAAAGGAAAAAGAAAAGAAAAGCTTCTTTGCTAGTCTGAGACTGTTTCTGGGAATATAGACTATTGTATTTGTTAAGCATCAGGCACACATGCATTATACCAAATATCCAAAATAAAGATAAGTATTGACCCTGTGTGCTTTTCTTTCTATAGCTGTCTTAATATGGAGCTGCCCGTATTTCAGACTGGTATTATGAATGTAATCCCCTGTTCTAAGCATGAATAAAAGCAGACACAATGCACCATTCACATCTTTCAAAAGTTGCATCAGACACACTGTCCCTTGCTGTTATCTGTTATTAAAATCTTGGTAGTTTATAGCATCTCCCCCCCCACACACACTGTCAAGAAATAGAGCTTCTGCCCTTCCTTTTGATATAAAAAGCCTCCATCCTGGTCCAGCATGTTTCTTCACCCTAAAACACCCTTTGCAACTTCTTTACTGCTTTTAAGTCATGCCAGTTGTGTACTCTGTCACTCAGCATTTGATGCCAGGGCTATGATACAAAACTGACATTTACAAAACTTTTGCCATGCTGAGACATCTTTGCCCAGGGGTGGGAGAAAAGGATAAAAAATTAACAACCTGATGTGCAAAGCTTTTCATATAATGCCTTTGGTAATAAGAGCATGTGAGAAAACTGGGAGTTGATGAGCTTTCTCAAGGCAATTGGAGAATTGATGGATTGAGAAATGACTTGGTTAGATTTCTGGTTAGATTTCTACTGTAACTCTGCGCCAAGACTGAGTCATTTGTGATGGTCAGGTGTTGTTAGATCATGACTCATACCAGATTTCACCATTATCTTTGGTAACTAGGGCCCATAGGAGATACAAGCCAAAATATCAGGAGAACCACATGTTCTTTGCTCTTCCTTTTATATCCCCCACACAATTATAAAGCCATTCTTATCAAAAGGAATATTATGAACATGCATATTAGGGAATAGATTCAGGGTGTTATGAAAGATGAACTCTCTGCCATGAAAAATGAACCTACAGGCAAGATGTTATGAAAAATGAACTCCCTGGCAGGGGGTTGGGGGTCAGTGGCCTTGTGGTCTCTTCCAGCTCTATGATTCCATTCTTCTATGAAAAAAAAAAAAATGTTGGCTATGCTGTTACTATATTTTAACTGATGTATATGTCATGAGGCCATAGCTGGTATGGAGTGTTATACAGTCTGAGTAGTGTGAGTAGAATAAAGTGTCATTGCTGCTCTGATTCAGGAATGCAAAAGTTTTGTGTCTGCCCTACACAATTAGGATCACGTAAATGAAAGAGTGGGGAAGTTGCAGTTGGAGCCAGCTGAGCACTCCATTCTGTCTTTCATATGTTCAACAGAAAAGACCTGAAGTGGAGTGTCTGGTCTACGTAGATAGTTCCTCACACAGTTTAGTATGTTTTCTTCCCTACCCCACAGGTGGATATACCTTTGGCAACTTTCTTTGAAGAAGGAGCTTTAATTTGGATGGTTGTATTATCTTTGTTTAGTTTTTTTATATATCTAATATATAAAAGTCAACATTTGTGAATCTGTCTGTGTCAGGCAAGAAGACCTCATATAATTGGCTGCCTGTGAAGATCTATGGAATCCTGGGATTGGCAGTTTAGGAAGGGGCTTTTAGAATTCTCAGCCAGAGGGCTCTTGGCCCTCGCTGGTTGCTATAGAGATGAGGCCTAGCGGTAGGAAGGAGGAGGCCAGTGTATTCCCTCATAAACCAAACCTCTGTATGTTAACAGCTCTAAATACAGCTTGGATTGGGGAATATGGGGAAAAATTACAGGTACTGGATAAGGCAGTTTAGGGAATTAGAGACACAAGATCTCAAATCTGTGTATTTCCTTACTAAGGTAATTACCTTACTACGGTAAGGTAAGGTAAGGTAATTCTTAAGGTATTTCTAACAAATATTACCTATGAGAAAATAAAATTCCAGGCAAGGCTAGGAAAATATGCTAGTGCTTTTATATATTCAATGTTTGTTCTATTGAACTGCAATCTGCCTTGAATCTAAGTCTTGAGAGAAAGGAAGGAAATAGTAACGCAAATCTGCACTTGTTCTACTCTTTCATGAAAGAATAAATAATTCCAAGAGTTTTCAAAAGATTTCAAGATTTGATTAACATATTTAAACAAAATTATTACAATTATTTAAACAATTGTTTGCTCCATAGAACTTTGTTTATACAATATAATTTGGTTAAAAAAAATCCTCTAGCATTTTGTTCAGCAAACAGTGTGTATTGCACAAAATGTATTTTCGGCACAGACTTTTGTTGTTGTTGTTGTTGCAAATATGCTTTAGAAAATATGTCCCAAATTACAATGAAATAAGATAAAATAAAATAAAAATTTCCAAGCGCTTGGTCAATTTCTTGTTCGTCATAAAGAATGAAAAAAAAAAAGGTAAGCAAACAACTTTATATATTCATATCTGAATTGCATGGGCAGCCTATTTAAATAGAGAAGGCTTCTACTGGATATTCTCAGTCCCACATATGGAAGGCAGTAGGACCAAGTGAGATAAAGGTGATAGAGAGGGTGGTACCAGGAAGCATGTCCCCTTTCTCCTTGCTTCTTGGGAAAATTATGGATTGCTGAATAGGGCATTTGCAATTCATAGATCAATTAGAATTCCCTTAAGCGACCCCATACTCCAAGATTCTGATTCAGTTGGCTCAAGCCATTTTACCCTCTGAGGCAAAGGGGAAGACAGTACTGCTTCTGTTCCATGTACAAAAGCAGAGTGACTAGCAATTGAATGCAATGGTAAGGCTTGCTCTTTCCCCAACATTTCTTAGGCCCTTTTCACATGGCATTTCTGAAGTGAAAGGGCCCCTTGAGCGTTACGTAAATGTGAGGAGCGGTCCACATGATGCATTCACATTTGTGTGACGCTCAAGAGCCTGACGCAGACTGCGCACACATTTTTTCATTTTCAGCTCAAAGCAGAAAATGCTGCATGGTCGCGCATCGCTCCGGGGCCCTGCACACACTCACCTTGTGTGCGGAGCCTTAGGAGCTGGGCCGGTCGCGTGTCCCCTCCTCAGTGCAGCCTGGGAGGTCCCAGGCTGCACTGCAAATGGAAGAGGCAGGGCGCTCACACAACCAGGAAGCAGCTGCAGAGCTGAAGCAGGAGGGATGCGAGAGCGTTCCTATGAAGGCTTCCTGCATGAGCCCCACAGCCCAGCACCTGGAAAAGGTAAGGTGCAAAAAGGGCCCCTGAGACTACTTGGACAGTAAGAAATTATATGCTGCTTCTATGTTGGAAGGTCAGAATAACTTAGATGAGCCTCAGTACTGCATCTGTCTTGCACAGTGGTATCTATACCAGCATACTTTTAATAACTATAGAACATGTGGTACTTCTAAGCTTTTCTTTAGTTTATTGTTTGATGAAGACTAAATCATATGCTATAGCATTTGAAGTGAACCTCTCCTTGGCAAAACCGGGGGGACTTGACTCAGCTCTCATTATTTTTAGAATACATGATCAGATGTATAGGAATTGTCAGGTTATATCTGGTGAATAATAATCAGAATGCCATGAAAATATGCTAAGAATTATACAGGACATTTGACATACAGGTAAGGTGTATGAATTATTCTTATTTTACAATTTTATATATTATGACGCTATCCTACCATATTCCAAATATGTCTGGGTAGCATACAGGCTTTTCTCCACTCCTTCCCATTTTATATACACAATGATTATGTCCATTCCATTCTGTTTTATGCGCAGAACAATTATTTGAGGTTGATTTGAGGCTGACAGAGCACAACTGGTCCACAAATATGGCCCAGAATAATCTGCAGTTTATTTAGTTTGGTGGCAGAGCCATTTCTCAAAAGACTGATGTCACAAAGGTGCCCTGAAGATGTCAAGTCTGAAAGCCACAGAGTTGTCCTTTCAAAATCAAAACTATAATGGAACACATTTGCTGGTGACTTTCCACTAGAAAACACCCCAGCTGTGGAAGACTAATTGACTCCTTCACTAGGATGATAATAGAAAATAATGAAAATCTTGCTTGGTCTCCAACTGCAGTTAATACAAGATCAAGACGAGAGCCTACATCCTGAATGTGCCAATATCAGTGAAAGGACCTGACTGCTGGAAGTAAATAAGAGTGTTTACAGGAGACAGGTCAAACCCAAGAAGTGGTCTAAACAAAGTAATTGTTGGTTTTCCCTGCCCTAGTACAAACACAGTGTGATTAACTGTGCATTCAGCAGAGAGAAAGCCCCCCCCCTTTCAAAATATCTATCTGCCTTGTCTTACACAATATAAAGGATGATTTTTCCAAGTTTAATTAGATACTATATGTTTGTTTAGAATGTACTGCTCACGTGTTCTGTCTTCCAAACTAAGATACTTCAGAAAAAAGAAAAAAAAGATAATATTCTGATCATGGATTATGAGTTATCAGTATTTCTGTTCTACGTTCTAGTGGGCTAACAAATTAAACACATTTAAACATCAATTCTGGACTTCAAGCATCAGAAAATGAAAGGATAACTTTCCCTTTCCGCATACTGTGGCCAGGACTGTGTGCCTATGAGCCTCGGTCACTGGGAAAAATGAGCAAGATTTATTATTGTTCATTTTATTTTGATTAATTTATATTCTGTCTTCCTCCCAAGAAGTGACCCAAGGTAGCTATGGTGCTTTGTGATCATATCCTGTTTGTGGGTTTCCCATGAGTATTTGGTTGCCCATTGTATAGGGCCAAAATACTGGACATTGTGTAGGACCAAAATCCTCTGATGCAGCATGGGTCATGTTTCAAAGAAAAAAAAATGTTGGGATGATAAGACCTTTCCTAGAGGACCTTCTATGAATCCTCCAGCCATTACAGGTGGGTTAATTACCCAGAGTCAGCATTGCCATGACTCTCAAGTTGGTGCTTGCTTGAGGTAGGTGCTGGGAACAACAAATTCACCTCTCCTCCCCTGCCCCATTAGTGACTCTATTAGTTGCTGCCACTCCCCCCCCCTTTCTGGTGGTAGGAACTGCAGCTGCTTATACCTCTTGGCTCTTTCCTTTCAGTGTATGGAAACTGCTTCTTCCTCCTGCTTTGCTGCCAGATGCATTGGAGTGTCAGGGTACTGCTGCCACCACATCTTCATTTTGAGGCAGGCAGGTTGTGTTGTCTGCAGCTTAGATGACGTAAAGGTGGCTGACATTGTGTGCTTCTCCTTTTGAGGGAATATGGTATGTGAGTGCTGCAGCCACATCTGTCTTGTCCTCCATTTCCTTTGGTGGAAGAATAGCAATTGCCACAATCATAGCATTCTTCTCTAGTGTAGGAGGAGGTGTTGCCTTTGCCAACTTGGGGGAAGATAAGACTTTTTTTCCTGCCCCAGGCAATGAGAGAAATAAGGTCATTCCTGCAGGTGGTGATTCAAAATGGAACCTTCTCAGTGGGGGTACTGTTTTGGAATACCCTTCCTAGTGATGGGACTGAAGTTTGGAATGCCCTTCCCAAGGGGGATTGTATGGCACCAATGCTGTTTCAATTTTAGCAGTAGATTTTTCTTTTTTAAGTCCAGGTTTTTTAGATTCTCTCTGAATTTCTCAGTCTGTGGCTTTGTTATTCATTTTTATTGACCAGCTGCTTTTTATAGTTCTTATGTCATAATTGTTTTAACCTTTTGGCTGGCAAGCTGCTGAGACTGTTTTGGGAACTACTTGAGGTGAAGAGCATGAAATAAAAGAAAATACTAATAAGTCTTGTTAAAGAGTGCTTCTAGATGTCAACTGGTTTTAGTACATTCTGAACTCTTGAGTCAGCAGAGTTAATTAACATTTAAGATTTAGGAAGAAAGCCACAGTTCAGCTGAACAGGGGAAAAAGTGTTATTAGACACTTTTTCTTTTTCTTTCTTTCTTTCTTTTTTAAACAAAAGAATAGATTCCTCCCACATCCCATGCTGTGTCTTCAGGACTCCTGTTGTGAAACACAACTATGATCTTCAAAGCAAAACGAAACTTTTTTTACAATGTTCTAAGGAGATGGACTTGATTCGCAAATTGACTTTTTTTTCATTTTTTTGTAATATTTAATACCAGCTGTTTTGATATTAAAGAAAAACTACAGGAGCCAAACAGAAAGGCTCTGTAGAGAAGGGATGTTTCCCTTTATGAGGGATAGATTATTTGGCACAAATTGCTAGAAGCTGAAATCAATTTAGACTCATCAGGGAGAAGAAAGATACTCCTCCAGGACTGTCTTGCTTTTTGAAGACAGCTCAGAACTCATTATTGAAACTTCTGCAACATGTGAAATCATCTGAAGAAATTTCTTCTATATTTCATCCTAACATTTGGGGATAATCATTAAAAACAAACAACCTTCCCCCAAATTCTCTATATTGGTCTTCCTTCTTTTTTGCACAAGTGATATGGATCCAGAGAGACAGTTAACCAGGATTAGGAAGGAATTGAATTGCTATAAACTTTAGAAACACAAATCTAAGATTAAAAGAACAAGCAAAAACTCACTATTAAAAATGGACTTCATCAAGCGTTGGTTTGGAATAAATTTTCCTGAGTTGCCCTTGATGCAAAAGGGAAGAAGAGAAGTCTGTCTATACATTTTTAGTAAGCCACAGAAGATAAGAGAAATAGCCAGTCCTTGTGTGAAAGTGTGATACAGTTTGTCATGGATACTCTTCCCCCCTCCCTAACAAGTATTTTTTAAACACCTTGTTATGAATGTTTGCAACTCTGTTTTTAATTTTAACATTCAAATTCCAAAATTAAAATTTGTCGTTTAAATTAATCTTGTCTGGGTTTTCATCTCTTCAACAGGATTGATTTTATGATCTAAAACAGAATGAGAAGAAGCCCACTGGCTTTTTTTCACCCACAAATTAATCTTTGGCTAAATACGTCTCCAAACTGTAAATGCAAATCTAACTGCACAAAGTCAAACTTTTAAAAGGAGACAGGGAGTAACTGAGCTGTATAAATTAAAAATAATGCAGAATGTCCAAGGATATTCATTTTGTCATTTGAATATTTTAATATTTTAAGCACACCCTCCATACTTTAAGCACATCCTCCATTCTACATCAGCTAAAAATATGCATCAGAGTCTGTGCATTTGGTATTACACATGTGACAGACAAGTGAATCCAAATCAGTGGAGACTATATTTCATTGAATGTCTCCAGTACCTTTGTTACGTTATTCATATAGCCAGATAAACTGAGATCAGAAAGTTTTCTAATTTCTGTTCATGGAATCGGATGTCGGATAATAATTGACTTCTCAACACAATTACTCATACAACTGTAACTTTAGCCTTTTGTTAAATGCAGACTCATGTCTTCTCTTCTCTTAAGTGTTTATAAAATTAGGATAATAATTATTATGATAATAATAAGAGGACAATACTTCCCACTTCATTTGAGAGTTGGGGGGCAAGTTCTGTGTCCTACAAAAATGCCTCTGAAATTGGAAAGTACTTTCTCTCTTCCTTGGTCTAGGCTCTTGTTCCTTGGAAAGAAAATGAAGAGTGTAACCATGTCACCATAAAATATGCACTATACTAAAGGGAATATAATGTGATAATTGAAACAAGATCATCTGAGTTGGTGTCAAATTGAAGAACAAAAGAGCACACATTTTAACCATGGAATGCTGCTCACTTAATTTTCTCCCCCGAAAGGCTTTTTCTTTCTTTTTTCTTTTTTTTTCTTTGTACATTAACCACTTCATAAATAAATCCACACCATTTTAGAACAGGTGACTGTATGGTATACTAGAAAAAAAGGGCTTTTAGGGTATTATTCCTCCTTTTCAATAAATCTGTTGATTTTCAAAATTATTTCTAGGGAAATCTGAGATTTCTAGGAAGCTTGTTGAGGGCTCTTCAGTGAATATATAGATCAGCTAATTTCAAAGGACCCTTCCCACTGAAATCATTCTCATGGTCTCTTACCTAAGGTGGTAAAAAAATAATTTAAAAATTGCATTGACATACAAAATTGACATACACATTTATAATTCACCAACAGAATACTAGCCATTTCTTCTATGGGCCTTTCTGCATTACACTGTTATAGTGCTGCTATTCCACTTCCAACATCCTGTGGAATTCTGGGGTTTGTTGAGGCCCAAGAGCTCTCTGGCCGAAAATTCTAAAGGCCCCTCCCTAAACTGCAAAGCCCAGGATTCCAAAGGATGTTAAAAGTGGAATAATAGCACTATAACAGTGTAGTGTGGAAACGTTTACACATACTCTCAGTCCCCAGAAAACCCCATCATAGGTTTGCCTTAGGGTTGCCAAAAATCAAAAACAATGTGAAGGTACACAACAGCAAAGTATAATCTTCAAAGATGATATAAGTGGATCTGGTTTGGATATTAAATAGAATGCAGTCACTCTACTTGCAGAGGGGCTTTATATCCACTGGATGCATCTAGTAAAGCAGGGGTGGGCATAGTGTGACCAACGGACAACATGCAGCCCCTGGACACCACTCTTGTGGGCCTTGAAGTCCATGATCTACTTGTAAGAGCACTCAATATATGTCCTGCACAATTTTCAGGCAATTCCTCCCCCATCACAAAATCAGTAAATGCATGAAAGCATGCAAAAATACCCAAAACCACTCCCACAGGCATTCCAGAATCCCATACTACGTCCAGATATCTTAATTTTCCCCTACAGTCCTTTTAAAAATGATAACAGGAAGTGGTTTCACTTCTTGTCACTGGTTTGAGAGGGATTGCCATGGAACATTGAAATACTACATCTCAGGCAGTTGAACTCCCAGCTCTTTTTTAATTGTGTGTGTGTGTGTGTGTAAATGAGAGAGAGAGAGAGAGAGAGAGAGAGAAAGGTAGCCTTGAGGAACAGATTTTCAGGGGATGATGGCAGCTACAGAGAAATAAGTAGAATATCCCCCTCTCCTCTTCTCTTTGTAGAATACATTCATTGCAATCCACCACCATTCCACGTTTGTGAGATCATTTGCTTCCTTGAAAACATGGGGTTGAATTTAATCAGTTTTCAGGGGGATGAATTTTATGAAATAGGCTGCTTACCTTTAACTTGAGCGTTTCTTTCCTTTCTTAGGTCCATCTACACACCACATTCAATAAACACATGCACTGGTGCACAGTTCCCAAGGAACATGCTGTCCCAAATTAGCAAGGAATTCTAGCAGGCTTTTTTAAGTACCAAAGTTACCATTTTAAGCAGTGGCAAATCTCCTTTGTCCCCAAGTTTACAATGGGATAAGGGAATAGACGCCCTAGGCAATTTGAGCTCTAGTGGTAAGTTCATTTCCCTGGAAACTCTCACTTCTACATAACTATGGAGTGTGAAAGTGACCTTCAAAATTGACAGTTTTCTCTTTTTTCTATTCTTGTCTCTTATCGTCTGCAATTATAAATTGTTTCTAATTGATGTTAGTGATTATTACGTGAGGCATGACTATAGCATGTTAAGTTATATGTTATATGTTCTGTTAGATGTAACTGTATGTTATGGTATATGTTTTGTAAATGTTTTTATAATATTATGTAATATTTCAATAAATAAATTTTAAAAAAATGACAAACGGAATTTACAAAGCTCCCGTTGAGAGTACTATCCACCAACTCATGCCATCTTCAGAGTATTGAAATCCATTCTCCCCTCCCCTGCTTTTCTGTTTTTCGTTATTGCAACAGTGAGTCAGACTTCTGTGGCCTCTGAACATCCTAAATCCACACTGAAAAGTTTTTACTCTCTGTCCTTAACTTTTCTTTTAGCACGTTGTAATTCTAGAAACCTTGGTGTTTCCCCAAACATGCTGATACTTCCTTCATATGTGCAGGTGAGGTGCCATTTTGGCTACTTGAAAACTGTGTTCACTATTAGTATACGTGATTAATATTTTGAATTATGACACTCTCGAATGTCAAACACTTTTTGAATCAAGAGTAACATTTTCTCCCTCACAGTTTTTATAATGCTTTCAAACCACAGGTAACTGAAACAGTTGGCAGGTAGAACTCCAGGGAATCACCCTTCAATATGTCTAAGCACAAGTTGCCTCTTTCCCAATGTATGCTGCCTTAGTGTAAGACAGCTTCCCACCTGATGCAATCGTGTATATCCCATAAATGACAGAGTTATGCTCTCCCCATTCCAACAAGTTTGAAGTCCCAGGGACACTGCTACAGAGTTGATTTTCTCTGCACCATGTCACTCTGCCTCTCTCTGTCCATTACAGCTGCTAACTGCTTTGCCTGTTTCTTGCTTCCTCTTTCCCACCTCACCTTCTCCATACTCTGCTGAGAGTTAATCTCAGCAATAAGGAGACCACCTGCTATCTTTAGATCCTATTGATGAAGAATTAACTGACCATCAATCAATTAAATAGCAATCTCTGGTAGTGAGTGCTGATTGAAAATGAGACCACTAACAAATGAGGAGTTATCAATATGCTTAGCTGAACATGATTTGCAAAAACATTACACACACACACACACATACAGAGAGAGAGGGGGGAAAGGGGAGAGGGGGGAGGGGGGAAGCCAGCCAGCCAGCAAGCAAAGCAGCCAGCCAGCCAGCAAACCTCAGCAGAGAGCCAGTGTGATGTAGCGGTTTGAACACTAGACTATGACCCTGGAAATCAGGGTTCAGTTTCTTTGCTCAGCCATGGAAACCCACTGGGTAACCTTGGGCGTATCACACACTTTCAGCCCCCTCAAAACCCCATTGCTTCACGATTGTCATAAGTCAGAAATGACTTGAAGGCATACACCAACACCATGTCTTCACTGTCACATCTGGAGATGTGGATGTGAAGATATTGAATTTAGCCACCCCGGGGAATCCTAAACGATAGAGAACAAACAGGTACTTACTCTTTGTACTTAGTACTTAGTAGTACTTACTCTTTGAGGTTTGTATCTTCAACAAAGGTACGGCAATCTGAATTTGGTTATCTTTGGCAATTTGGCTATCAATGTCAACAGAGTATCTGGCAGTTTCACAGAGAACAGACACAGCCTCAGCCTGAAAAGAAGTTGGTCAGCATTCTACAGCAACTTACTTAATGACATTTCATCAGGTTGAGGGGGTTGGACCAGGAGAAGTTAGTTGAATATACTTAATGAAGTAGCTGAAATTGAGAACCAGCATAGGCCTTTTCCGTACAGCATTTTTCATGTGAAGGAGGGCCTGGAGCGTCACGCAATTGTGAGGAGCGATCTGCATGATGCACTCACAATCGCGCGATGCTCCAGGGGCCAGCAGGCGCTGATCATGCACCTTTTCATTTTCGGCTAGAAGCTGAAAATGGTGCATGATCACGCATTGCCCCTGGGCCCCGCGCACACTTACCTGGTGTGCGGAGCCTCCGGAGCCGCGTGGGTCGTGCTTCCTGCCCCAGTGCAGCCTGGGAAATTCCCAGGCTGCACTGCAGAAGGAAGAGGCAGGGCTTTCACACAAGTAGGCAGCTTGTGTGGAGCTGAAGGACCCCGGACACAGGAGCCTCTCGCCGGAGGCTGCTTGCTCGATCCCCACACCCCCGCACCGGAAGAAGGTGAAGTGCGGGAAGGGCCATAGTGTAGTCATTTGATCATTGGAGTATGACTCTGGAGATCAGGGTTCAGTTCCCTACTTGTCCATGGAAACTCATTGAGTGATCTTGGGCACATCACACACTCTCAGCCCCCAGAAAACCCCATGATAGCTTTGCCTTAGGGTTTCCGTAAGTCAGAAATGACTTACACACATTTACACTCAAGTAGCTGCTGTAGAAAACTGGCTGCTATTCTCTTTCTGTTAGAGACAGAAAATTTGCTCCTTGGCTTTTCCTGCCTTTGTCCTCAGTGCCCTAATAGCCCCTAACCTTCCTCCAATACTACCTTAAACATCAGCTTAAACAAACACCTCAAACAATACACAGACTCGTGATCCCAACACTGTTGCTTTTCTTCTGGTATATGATTTTTAAGATCTTTCTTTTTCAAATCAAAAGAGCATCAAAAATTAATTGACATATTTTGAGTCTTTTGGTTGGCTTAATCAAGGTATTACTACAATATGTATTTTGAATTTTATGACATTTTGCTGCATAGTCAACATGATTATCCCTGAATATACTTCCATTTTGAAACCTTTTGCTGCAGACCTCATTAGTTGTGATCTCATAGCAAGCAGCTGATGTTACAAAAAGTGGTCGTTCGGTACCTGTAACACTATCATCTGAACATTCAGTGTTATTCAAGTTGGGAAATAACATTGCAACTGCACATTAAACATGGCAGAATTGATCAAGGATTCTTCCCATATAGCTGTGACACACTTTGGCTGTAATTTAGAACTTGAAAGGAAAATCTTCTCAGTGCAACATCGTTGCTCTTTTGGAATAATCTTCAGAGGAACAGAAAAATCAGTTCTGTATGATGAAATCTGATCTATATTTTGTGCTGAATTTTTCATCTAGTTTCTAGTCCGCAAACAGTAATTGGTGTGAATAGGAAGTGCATATATACTTCCAACACACACTGTTTCATACTTCATACTTTGTTCACAGGTGGATAGAGTGGGATTTGCTCTCTCTTCAGACTGGAGGTGAGGGTGGCTATTAATATATGGCAGCTCAAGAGGAGAAGGTGCATACAAAGTAGGGATAGAGAGAATAATAATTTTTTAAAATATCAATATAGCATGTATATGTTTGAGCATGTGCACACACACACATATTTGAGTCTATATTGCTTCTATTGGCTCCTTGGTTCAGAGTGATAGCTACAGTTATATATTGAAATCAGGATCATCTGTAACACTGGTGGCCTGTAGTTCAAGTAGGGGCTGGGATGCCTTACCTTGGCACTGGGGGCTGGAGTGTCTCTCTTAGAATCATATGCTGGTGGTGGCTTTGTAACTCCACTGCTCTCATATGGTTTAATTGGCAAAGTGTATTAATTGGCAGATGTGTTTAATTGCAATAAAATATAAATCACATTTTCTTATGGCTGGAATGGACCATGTGGAAAGCTGGAAGAAAAGCCTTAACATGACTCTAGGTCATAAGTTCAAGTAAACAGGAAAACCTGAGTTAATGGCCAGGTTGTAATCCTTTCCAGAAACAATAGCCCATCTCTGAGGCAAGAGATGAACACTTGTGGTGTGCATTTCCTACTGAAGTCTTCCAGGTACAAACATCTTCCATTCTTTAGCACCTATTTGTTGCAAACTCAAAAACAGGGAGATTCCCACCAAATCAATAACTGTCTCATCTTCTTACCTGTGACTCCTTCCTGATCTCTGATCACACTGCCATCAAAGCTTTTGGTTATGTACATGCTAAACTAATCAACATATTTCCTTCACACATTAGAACCATCAATCCATCCTGTCACCTTTTGTCCACCTGGATATCCTTTGTTGTCCAAGCACCTCACACCTCCAGGGCAGATGTTTGGGTATAAAGAGATCCTGATTGAGTCGTCCTTACAGCGTTTTCAATTTCAGGGACCCTCTTTGTTAGTCAGACCTTTTGCTGTCCTTGCACATCAGTCCAAGCCACATCACCATTTATCTACTTCCCTCTGGATAGTAAATATTGTCAGATCTTGCTAAGTCACCTCCCTCTCACAAGCTCATTTTTGAGCTAATTATTCCACAGTTTCAGCATTGAGGAAAATGACCTTTCTTATCTTGAGACAGCAGTGAGTATCTGGACCATCCCACAATGTTCCAGAAAATTAGAATGGTTACTTTCCAGCCCCTGCCACCCAAGACAATGGGTTTAGCATATGTTTAATAATCAGAAAGAGAATATTTAATAGAGGGTTAAGGATTGGACTACAACTCTAAGGATCAGGATTTGGATCCTTTATTGGCCATGGAAGCCTGCTGAAAGGCTAGTCACATTCTCTCAGCCTCAAAATAAGGAAAAAACACCCCCCCGAACAAATCTTGCCAAGAAAACCCCAAGATAAATTTGCATTAAGATCATCATAAGTTGGAATGACTTGAAGGCATACAACGATAGCAACAAAAATATCAGAGCACTGGGACCTCATCAGCTATGGGGAGGTGCTGGGCACTGACATTGGACCTATATGAAGCTAGAATATGGTCCAGAATGCCCCACTCAGATTTCATTCCAGTATTTTAAATAACAAGGTGTGATTGCTGTGCGTTATTATTGATATTTTCTTCTCCTATCTGAATCAAAGGGTAGCAATTGATTTGTTCTTCAAAGTTTCAGCATAGATTTATACTGAAAATGTGCAGTTGGACTTCTCTGCCAGATTTTATTCCCACATGTTAATATTCAGTTGGAAAGTAATAAATATATTTACAAGCTCCAACAAAGGAAGGTCCATCACTTTCCAAAGTACTATGTTTGGCAGTGGAACACACTGACCATTTCTGCACGAGGGAATTAAAACGGCACAGTGCGTCCTATCATGGAGGTCATCTGCACCTTGGAGCGGACTAGGTCCAGACTACTTACCTCAGATCTCCACCTCAGTCTGCTCCGAAACACCCCCAACTCGTCCTCCACGCTTTTTAAAGAACAGAAAAAACAGGTTTTTCATTTTTCCGGAGCGCGCCATTTCATACCTGCTCCCTTGTGCAGATTTGCAGGCTCGCACCAATGCGAGCCTGCGATCTGCAGAGGGCAGACTTTAGGTGTGGCAAGCTTCGCAGTTTGTCAGGACCCATGAACAACTGGAAGCCACCATTTTGGAAGCCAGAGCAGTGCGGATCTAAGACCTCACACTGCTCTGATTCACCGTGGATGAGATGAGGAGCCCTGTGGAAGGGCTCAAGGGACAGTCCACGTTGGTCTGTGCCCAGAAAGATCTGGTACATACCGGCATGGAGCAATTCCCTTGCCTCGTGTGGAAATGGCCATTATCTCAGATTTTCTTCCACTGGACGTTTCTAAACAGAAGTTGTCTGCTTATCTGTCGGGGATGCTTTAACCATGGGTTTCCTCTTGAATGTTCTAGATATCTCCTACACTGATTTGATTAGGCTTTTTTTTTCCTGACTTTTCTCTGAATTTTGCTATTGGACTTTGTGGTTTTTAGATGTTGTATACTCTCTGTGATTTTGAATTAACTGCAATACACCACTAAAATATTTTTCTTTTTATGAGAAGAAGTTTAGAAATTATTCTAAATAAATAAATGAGACAGAACCTACTTCACTCTTCAAAAGAAGCTGAGAGCACTATCTGCAACAGATCACACACAGAGAATTCCCCATCCCCACCCCCTGTCTCTTTTCACATCTTCAGCACATTCCCTTCATCCTTACCCACTTTTACAAAAGGTATTTGACTAGTAAACTAGTTTTTGCTGTAAAAAGAAACAGCAGTTTTTTTAAGCTTTAGTTTTTCAGATTCCCACTGCTTTATGACAAAGACAGATTATGGCCAGGTAGCTTTTTTCATTGCTTTCGTGACGTTCGTTCCCCAGCTATAAAACCTGTCATAAAATGAGTGCTCCTACAAGAGATAAAAATAGAAGTTTTTCATGCCGACTCTGCAGCCTTGTTATGGTTTTCCATACTGAAGAGTCTGAAGAGTTTATTCCCAGTTCTAAACGATATCTGGAGTGAGGGCAGGAAATATTCTTCTCCTTGTTGATGTAAAACAATGCCCCTGAAGAAGAATGCTGTGAAAATATTTGAAAGAAGCTTTTTCATGTGAACAGTTGTCACACTTTATTAAACCAGGGTAAATGGCTGTCTGGACATGCTTCCAACAATTGTCATTTTTGTCCTATACTGGGCAGGGCATTACAGTACCTGATTAATGCAGTTTGATACTGCAATAACTCTTTATAGTTCTGTCCTATGGTATCCTGGGATTTGTAGTTTCTATAACCATATAGTATAGATGCACTCATGGCCACTGAAAAGATGGTTCTCTTTATGTATATATGCATGTATTTAAGGTCTCACCTTTCTCACAGCACAGTATTCAAGGTAGCTTAAAACAAGCTAAATAAATTATAGCTCTCTCTCTCTCAATATGGTGCAGAAAAGCCAGAAACAAATATGGTGGCTGCCCTGCAAAGGAGTGAATCGGTTTGGTACAGTTCAGGATGGGCCATGGTGAAAAATCTGAAAGCTGCACCCACCTCATTTTCTAGCAGCCCCATACATGTGGACCACATTAATCTTGTTTTCTAAAATCGGCAGTGAACAGTCTGTGTGTGTGTGTGTGCGCGCGCGCGCGCACGCGCGCATGTTATTTACAGCAAGAACCATCCCCTCTGGAGGCTTCATACAAGCACGCACACACAACTGCAAAACCCGGTTTAAAAATATAGATTTCAGGGAACAGGGACTGCATTTCTTTCTGTCCAAGATCCCGGAGGACTACTGCTAGTCATATTAAATAATACTGGGCTTCATCTGACCTTCTTCTATATGATCTTTCCCCAATCCAAAGGGTCCATGTAAGTATCTTGTAAATTCCCAACTAGTGATGGAGGAAGCCATTCATTGACCATTCCCCTCAACTAGGAGCTCCTTACTTCAAGAGGCTTTCCTTACCACCCCTCTTCTTGACCTTGTAGTTTAAGAAATCCTTTCATGTAGAGATGTTCTATCTTATTGCTCATCTGCCATAATTACATGCAATCCTTCTTGGTTTTTATTCTGTCTGACTTTTCATTGTGCTTTATGATGTTTTTACTGCAGTTGTTTTTAAACTGTTTTATTGCTGATTTTATTGTTGCTTGATCCTTTCTGTCTATTGCTTTTTTATTACTTTTATTATTTTTGTAAGCTGCTCTGAATTACATTAGTAATGGTGGGGTATAAATGTTTTAGAGTAACAAAGAAACAAACAAAGGATAACATATTAATACTGTGACTGTTTTTGAAGTTCTGTATGTGTAGGCACAGCATTTTAAAATGCCGTGATTGCACCTTCTCTCTGGATAAATAGGAAGCTGCAAAAGTATGCTATTTACTTGACATGTCATCTTGATGGCAAGAGTGAGGCAGCAAGTATCTTTTTAGGCCAAAAGCTACCATCATTAGGCAGTCATATAATTGAATTGAGGCTTTGGCTTCATGAGGAAATATACTGGAATAAACTGCACACACTACAGTCAGATTTACTCGTGTGTAAAACATGCACAAAGAAGTCAACATGACATAGTGTTTAAAGTGTTGGACTAAGAACCCAAGAGACAAAAGTCTGAATCCCTTAGTTATGGAAGCCTGCTGGATGACCTTGGGCAAGCTGTGTTCTCTTTGCGTAAGGGAAAGACAATGGTAAAACTCTGAATAAAGCGTATGAAGAAAATCTTATGACAAGATCACTGTAAATCAGAGTCAATTTGAAGGCACATGGCAACAAGACAACAACACAGAGAAGAGTAGACTGTGCAATTCCTAAAATCTACTTTTCATCCATTTGTTAGTTTGTTTATTCAGATCCATTTAAATGTGCACTTTTGGGCAAACTTACTACTTCTTCACAGCTGCTCCCACACTTGTAAAACAGTATGGAAAATCTTTCCCCCAGTGCTTAAAATGTAAGTCCTTTTCCACACCCTGCCTTTGTCCTGGAGGTTTCTGGTGATGATGATGGCAATTGGTCTCCCCGGAGGAAAGCATAATGGAGCACTCCCCTCCGCACTGCATGCCTATGGGATCCAGGAAGTGTAATGGCCATGCTTCTTTCTGCTGCAGCATAGCCAGGTACTCTCCCAGGCTGCACCAGGGCAGGCAGCACCACCATTGCACTTCCAGAGCCTCTGCAGGGAAGGTAAGTGCAAATGTACAGCAGGAAGGCAGTGAAATCACTGGTCATTGATGGGTTTTTCAGCACGATAGCACCACCTGGGGATGGGAGAAGGATGGGATCAGGACAACAGCATGCATAAGCATCATCTTGGTCCTGTCCTTCTCTCATCCCCATGGCAGGTTGGGTGGGTCGAGTGGAAAAGGTCTTAGAAGGCCTAGAAGTGGTTTGCCCATAACTCTTCTTCTTCTTCTTCGTCGTCGTCGTCGTCGTCGTCGTCGTCGTTGTATTAAGAAAGATCCCGGGGACATTATTTCAATAAAATTGCAGTGTGGGATTGTTTCTGATTTGCATTAAAGATCCTTCACTTTTCCTCCCCTGATCCAAACCTCATCTCTGCCTATGTAGGTTGATGTCACATCAGTGTTAGCAGACACATGTTTTTATTGAAGGTGGGCAGGCCTGCCAGGTATGCAACAAATTGCTGAGTTGCAACAAGCACACTAGTCAGTGTTTCTCTCAAAAATGTTATAAAAACACAGGGTTATTTGAATCACAGTTGTTTGCATGTTCTACCAGCAGAAGTTGACCCAGTAAAGGAAATTGCAAAGTCTTACCTACCAATTTTTGAATTGATCTTTTTGGTAGATGTGGATAAAATTGGTACCTGAGAAATTCACGGTCAGTACAGCAATGTTGCAAAGGGAAACCCTTGTGCTGGATTTTTTTTTTAATCACAGTAGAAACTACAGAAATTTAAAGCTATAATAGGCTTTGCTGTCAGCTTTTCAAAAAGCTTAGAGCATCAAGGCCTTGTATGTGTTGAGCAGCAAAATGTTATCAACACAGAGTTAAGGCAATAATATCCAATTTAAATTCTAGAAGGCTAATCTTAACATGAATACCTAGGCACATATTCTTAATGCTGTTCCCTGGTGGGAAGTATAAAAACATAATCAAGAGTATAAAAAAAAAAAATCAAAATTATTCTATAAAATGTTTATATGTTGTATCAACTTTGAATGCAATATGCTGTTTTAGTTTTGTAGTGCCCTCACTGAAGGCTACTCAATCCTAGCAGCACAGTTAAGAGAAGACGATAATATCACCACTACTGCTGTTATAATTACAGTAGGCCCTTCACTTTCCTGGGGGATAGGGAAACAGAACCTGCATGAAAGTGAAAAAATGGCAAAACTGCGGGCACCCCACCTGGGCCATTGGAGTGCAGGAGAGAGCCAAGGGAAAGGGCTTCCCTGCTTGGCTTTCTCCTTGCCCCTACCCAGGGGATCCCAATCGTGTGGGCGGAGAGAGTTGCAGGAGAGAGCCAAGCAGGGAAAGAACTTCCCTGCTTGCCTTTCTCCTCGCTTCCACCTGTGTGATTGTGCAAGTGGGGAAAGCAGGAAAGGGCCAAGTGGGGAAAGAGCTTTCCTGCTTGCCTTTCTCCCCACCCCCACCTGTGGGATTCCAATCACAAAGGCAAAGGCAAAAATTAGTCGCAGACATTTGTTTTAGGTGAAAACTGTATGTTATTAGGAAATATGACAGAAAGTTCTGGATCTCTCAAGTAAACTAATCAAACGGCAAGGCAGAAACTGAAGAAGAAGCAGTCTCCACACCCCCATACATAGCAGTAGAGAAAATAAATAAGCTTAGACATCTTTGCAAAACATATAAAAGTAGCTTTACATACACAAGTTCGTCCATAATAAACTGCATGGTCAAATAAAGGAGGCGACTAAAAAAAAAACTGCAGGTGTGAGCGATAAAGACAGTGGGTCTGGTAGAACAAACAACCAGCAAATAGCATGAATAGCATGAAAAGGCTGAAGATTCTAACATGCATGGCAAATAGAGAAAATCTGAGAACACAGGTAGGAACCAGGTTGGCAGACTATACTCATGGAGAACGCAGTTGTACTTTCACCATGGTCAAGCAGCAGTACTGAGGGAAGGCAGACAATGTCATCTGTCCAGTATTTGGGCAGGAAGGCTACTGGCTGAGCAGTCTGTTTCTCTAGTACCTTAGAGAAATGATCTGTTTACAATCAGCAGATTTCTGAAAGCACAGCAACAGACAACTTCCTCTGCTTTCCCTTGCCAATTTTGCACATCTTGTGTTCTGGGAGGATCTTTGAGTGGCAGTTTTCTAGGCCAGATCTTCCCAAACATTCCATCTCTGAGGACTCAACTTTATTTGTATCTGAGGGCCCTCCTTTATTCTTCCAGTGCCACTGCCCTGCTGCCATCTTCATTGGCATAGTCACACCAGCATAGTGCATCTATACAATTCTAGACATAGTTAGGTAACGTGCAAGTACATTTTAAGTCTCCCACCTAATGCATTCTTCAGAATAACAGTGCTTCTGAGGGATTATACTGTTCTGTTGTAGAGTTAAAGACTAACACATTTATTATTTATTATATCAAAAGCTTTATGCACAACATCAGATGCATGGAGTGTTATTCAGAATTTTTGGTGTACGTTTAATACACATGGATGTAGACATTAAAGGATTTTAGACAGTGAGATCAAAGGGTAATTTGTGATTTAATTTTACTTCAGCATTTCAATTTACAATTTCCTCTCAAACATGCATACCATATATACATGGAATTATGGATAACACTCCATTCATGCTATAATACATTTCCTAGTTCTCCAAGTACCACAGAATTATGTTTACCCCATTATGTTTATAGTTCCTGAAGTGAACATGCATGGGAGGGGAGTGGCATGAACCACACATGAGGAGGGCTGTCTCTAGCCAAAATCCTACATCACAACAGCATAGAATAAATATCTGCCAGCCGAGTTACACTTTGTGGCCCCTATACTGAACAGAACTATTGCACGACTTACGTGGCTCAGTGCAATTGCAATGTGAAAAGGCAATGCATAGAGGTATTCTGCATTTATGCACTATTCTGTGCACCTTAATGTGCCACTGCATACACAATGACCCTAAATACACAATTCCACTTATGCCATTATCATTTGGATATGACCATTATGCATTATCAAAAAAAAAAAAAAATCACTGCTCATGCACAGAACAATTTACAGCTCCATATGGCACTAACAAGATGCCACACCAGTGTGTTTATGAATAATGTGGTATCGTAATACAGATTCAGTGGTGCTTCCTGTCTTCTGCAGGTCCAGAAATTATGAAATAATTTCAACTGTCCATTTTTAAAATATTATTTATTTATTTATTTATTTATTTATTTATCTGGAGATCTTCTTTGTATGCTATCTCTGACATACTGTGTGGAAATGTTACTTTTGGGGGTTACTGTCATGGCCGCTTGCTGCCCGTTGCTAGGCAACCGAGTTCAGAGCTAGCAGAAAGCTGCTCCAGCAGACAAACTGAGAAAGTGTAGCAGTTCAGTGAAGCTTGCCTGTTTAGGGTTGAGCAGAAGCATAGTCAAAGAGTTGGTCCAGGAGTTCAGGAATTCACTGAACAGCAAGGTCTGAGGGTCAGAGAACCCAGGTAGACAGCAAAGCAGGAAATCCATAGCACGTGCAAAGGCAAGGGCCAGAAAACACACAAGTTGTTTCTGGCCTCAGACCACCATCCTCTGCCTTCCTTAAAAAGGTTGGAGCTAGCTGGTTCTCATCCCAGCCTGCTTCCTTCCCAGCCTTTCCAGCTGCTGGTGTGCATGTGCTTGCTTGTCTTCCTTTGAGGTTGCCGTTCACCTGGAGAAACTGACTCCTGGACCATAATAATTACAATGTTATCATACTCTATACCCCCATCCTGCAGAATATGCTATTTTTATAATTGAATATATTTATGGCTGGAAAACATGATCAAAAGCATGCTGGCCAAAAGAGTATGCTGCCAGTCTGACCTTAGACATGGTCAGGTCATAAGTTCAGATAGGATATGTTGGGAAACCCAGACATTAATGGGTCTACGCTCATCCTTTCAACACCTCAGGCTCCGTGCACACTGGAAAACAATGGAAGGCAAGATGAAGCAATCAGGAACCAATTCCAGATGAAGCAATCAGGAACCAACCATTGATCTCACCCTACAGAAGTCTTCCCTTTGCCCCCTGACTGACCAAGGCCTTAAGAGATTGTCATTAGTCCCATCAATGTTTTATCACCCAGAGTTAAGACAATCAGCCCATTCCAGATTCATTTGTCAATCCCATGAGAAAGACATTACGACTTTGTCTATGCACCTGCTTCAGGGTAGGAAATAGAGTATATAAATTCTAGCTTTGGCTCCAGAAAATTGTAGTATCTGGATATAATACGTGGCACCCAGACTGTTGTTCATCCTTACTACCTCAGATGCTGTCTAAGCAACTCCACTTCAACCTTCTGCTTCAGGACTGGTAACTATCACCCTCTTCACCCCAATTCCTCCCCCAATCCAACCTTTCAGTCTTTGTTTTCCAGTAGCCTCGTATGGTTCTTAGAGTATCTGATTTCCTGTATGTGTATTAAATCCAGATAAAATACCTTGCTTAACTTTAAACTGGAGTCCTCTCTACAGTTAACATTGGTATAATAGGTGAAAAGATCCTGCTGCTTGTCTTCTCTTGCAGGCCTCCTTTGAGCTACAACTCCTCCAAATTCTAAGGAGGCGCTGGCATTGCATATGGACTCCAACATCCTCCACTTCTTAGGGTAACAACAGTTTCAAGAATATTCTACCTAGCATGGCTACTGGCCATGATAGATGGGTGATTGTGGAAATGACAGTTCAAATGTTAAGCTTTCAAAACTTTGCCCCGGGAAGCAGAAGACTTGGCCTATAAAGTTTTATCCATGCCAGTACTTTGTGTGCACTTTAACAGATTCAAAACACAATTAGAAAGAGCCTTTGCAAACATACAGTTGTACTGTCTTTCTAGGCCTTATAATGGATGGGAATTAGTCAGCAGCTGTGCTTGCCACTGTGCCATTGCTTTGGTGACTGGCAGCCAACACAAAAGGAACTTTGATAATTAGTAGCCAATTCTGTGAAATGATTCTAATGAAAAGCACCATATCTGAACTAGTGAAGTGGAACAAATTTTTTGCCTATAGTACGGTGTGGAAGTATAGTTTTTAACAGAGATGTGCATAGGTAGAACATGCCATTTCCATTCCTCCAAACAACTAACACATTTTCCTCATGCACATTTCAAATGTCACATCAGAAGCTTAATACAAAAGAACTTAACCCACCTTCACTTTCTTTCCAACAGCTCCCTTTACAATTGCCTCTATTGAAAAGCAAAAGCCTCTACTGAACTGGTGAGCATCTCACTCTTATATTTGGTTCTTGTTCATAATTCTTCCTGCGTTCAGTAGAACTTACTCTAAGTTGTGTGTAAAAAGGACTGCAACCCTGAGTTTCAGAACCAAGAGCCATTCTACTTAAATGGAAACTGCACAGCTTTTGGTGAGGAATGGGTGAGAATTTTTTTTTAGTTCTTTTTATAAGAATCTACCTGATTTGGCAATTTCATTCATATGTGGAAGTAGTGGGTTTATATTAAAAAAAAGTTAAAACCAAATCAAAAATCAAATGAGTGAGAACCAGAATTTCCAAGGCCCTTTTCGCACGGCACTTGCCATGCGAAAGGGCCTCTGGAGTGTCATGCAATTGCAAGGAGTGTTTCAGACGATGTCCTCGCAATTGCACGACGCTGCCAGGGCTGACAGGCACTGATCGTGCACTATTTTATTTTTGTCTTGTAGCCAAAAATGGTATGCGATCGCCCATCGCTTCAGGGCCCCGCGCGCACTTATCGTGCATACGGAGCCTCCAGAGCTGCAGCACTCATGCTTCCTCTCCCAGCAGAGCCTGGGAAAATGCCCGGCTGCACTTCAGAAGGAAGAGGGGGAGCCCTCATGCTGCCTGCCAGCCAGCAGGCAGCAGCTGCGGAGCCGAAGCAGCGGGGACGTGAGAGCCTCTTGCAAGAGGCTGCTCACACGATCCCCGCGCCCAGCGCTGAGAAAAGGTAAGTTGCAGAAAGGGTCCAAGAGTCACATTACAGACATTATGCACATTATGAGTGCTTTATCATTAAAAACATAGGCTTGTATCTCTGTGTGTTTATCCATTTTAATGTTGTATTTTTGCTATCACCTCTTTTCTAAAAGGCTTCTCATTTTTTGCGTTTATATGGCAGGCAGGTACAACTTCCTCTTCTCTGCGTTGATGGTAGCTTTACGGATCGAGTTTGGCCACAGCAAGTAGAGGGGAATTTTGTTTCAAGTTGTTATTGAAGAATTCTCCAAACTTTATAAATATCTTCATATTCGGGATGGAAGGCTCATAAACATTTGAAAGTGAGAGAAAACAAAACTGACATATTTTTTTCCAGTACTATGTGTGATCTATCAAGCCTTATGCAACTCCTTACCAAGAACTCAAAAAATCTTCCAGTATGACAGCTGCTAAGATTGCAACACCTAAGTGCAAGTGCTTAGCAGAATCTTGTTGGTGTACTTACATGCTTATATTGGCATAAGTGGTCATGGGGAGAAGAAAAAAAGCCATGGGGGAAATGACCGGGCAAGAAGTAAAGCAGTGGAGAAAAAAGCTGCTTAGAGCGAATAGATTTTGCCTGCCTTTCCTTCCCAATGTTGTATAGGAAAAGTACAAGCACTAGCATAGATTCTGCCCTGGGTGTCTTGCTGGTTAAACTGGGACCAATAGTTACAACAATTTCCTCCCAGTTGTGGGTGAGAAATAGCAGTCCTCGGTAGTATGCCCCCCATATTCATATCCTGATGGTTGCAGAAGAATTATTCTGCAGTGAAAAACATGAGCTTTTTTGTGCAACCCCCTCCCCTCCCCAAAGTTCCTGTGCAGAAAAGAGGAAACACTGTTTTCTGCACAGGAAACTCATTTCTTGCAAAGAAAAGGGAAGGAGGGGATTGCACAAAAGGCTATGTGTTTCTCTCCACAGCACAATTCCTCCACAACATGTCAGGGTGTTTGCACACACCAGCATTTTCACTAATCTGTTATTTTTTTATCAAGGTTATTTCCTGACTGTTCTGTCCATCTGTAAACCAAATGTTTTGTGGGCCTGGTTTAAATATTAGGCTAGAAGAAACATGGCTTTCAGTACTATAGAGTTAGGAGAAGGAGAATGTCAAAGGCATGTAGGCAATGACAAAGTTAGATGCTTATAATGACTATTGATGCCAGATCTGCATGGAGATTGGAAACATTAGATTGCAGATTATAGGAATTAGTTTATACGGCAATTCCATTTGCTTCAGTTTGGAAGTTGATAAACATACCGTAGTAGTAAGACTGCTAGTGTGTGAGGACATTGAGCAGGAGCATGTATTTGATGTGCCCTGTGTGACATTCACCCATTCTCTTTCTTTCTCAATTATAGATTAATTGACACTAACACAAATGTTCTCAGCAGAATACAAAATATTGCTGAGTGCACAAAGGCATTCACAATTGCCTTTCAGAAACATAATGCCTTAGTGTAGAAAATGCTGTTTTAATGTAGCATAAAAATACAATTTTAATCTTTAAGCAGGTGTGACCGTAATGGGAAGAAAAAGGTAGTTACCTTTTTTTCCCATTTAACTGTCAACACATTCAACTATGATTTTGCTCTGCTGTAGACATTATTTTCCTCATAACATTAGACAAATTCATGTGACTCCAAAGAATGCAAAGTGGACTGATCTTTGGTGAGAAGAGGTAGGAATTGCTAATACAGCCTCGCAGTTGTTTTATTTTTGCAGTGGAATGTTTGCTATGCCAGGAAAAGATGGGCATGCAGACAGAGAGCGGAGCTCTTGAACCTTGAAAAATTGCATTTCATTGGAAGAAAAAAGTTTTTTCTAGATTATGGTATATGTTAAAATCAGTGCTGTATTCCATCTGGTTTCTCCTGCTTCTCATACCTAACTATCTTGAAATTGCATGGCCTAGTAATTAGAATGTTGGATATTTTCTACTGAAAAGACCTGTCCTTGAATTTCCAATCAGTCTAAAAGTCCACCATGATAGAGAGTGCATGTGTGCACAAGATAGCTACTATGATTAAGAAACATTGACATCAATGGTTAGGGGAAACAACCTTAACTTTTATTATCGGAACTCCATTGGAAAAAGCCTTCTAAGGGTGCAAGAATAAGCTTAGCTAGAACAGGACGAGGACTATGGGCCTTTCCACACTACATTGTTATAGTGATATTATTCCCCTTTCAACATCTCATGGCAGGTTTGAGAGGGGCATTTAGAATTCTCAGCCAGAGAGCTCTTTGGTCTCAGTAAACTGCAAACCCCAGACCTCCACATGGGTTTGAAAGTGGAATAATAGCACTATAACAGTGTAGTGCAGAAAGTTTTACTTTTACTTTTTGGGCAATGAAAGAGCAAAATGGGTGAGGAGGGAAGAGATTTAGTGATCCCTAAGAATATCAATCTAAGAGAGGTTAGGATAGGTAAATAAGGCATGAGGAGATTTTAGGTCACTGAAACACTCATTAACCCTATCACTGCTGCTTTCTCCAAGACACAATTAACTCTTGAAACACTGAACATTGTTATATTACCAACTCATCATATTTCCCTTTGTCTGTTCAGTTCTTTCTTCCACTTTGTTCCTCACAGTCACCAAAGGTTCCTCATGAGCTTTGTTTCAAGAGGTCCATTGCACTGTGTTTTACCACCACCACCACTAGCCTTCTTCAGCTACAGGTTGGAACAGATAGCAGTGCTGCAAATACAGAATGATGTCTTGAATATGCATACTAAATTCCTATTTTGCAGGTTTAGAGTAAAATGTGAGCTAGAGTTCATACTTGAATGGCAGAATGATATCCTAGATGTGAAGACCAATATTTTTTCATGTCATAGTCTCAGTCTTCAAATAAGATGTTTATTGTCTTTCCCATCATTCCTGAAAAAGTATAGTGCAGGAGATCAAGCTATTATTTGAGCGTGAAACATAAAATTATGCCTCAAGTTTCCTTCTGGCACCTCTATATTGAATGAAAGTCATTGTAATACAAGCAAATTGATAGGACTTTATAGGTCATATCCAGAACTTTGAATTTGCCTAGAAATGAACCAGTGAAACTATTGCTTGGATAGGGGCGATGAGGCTTCAGAATAAGATAACATACCAAAATTGGGGAACAAGGGCCACAACTTTATTTGTTACAGCATACAATGTGTTGGCCAAAACATGGGTCTGGATTCTTGCATTGATCAGCCCACTGCTGAACGATGTACCCAAGCTTCTGACCAGTGTCGGAATCACAAATGGCTGCCAGGGGATCCCACCGCCGGAACCCCCTGTCACCAGGAGGTGCAAGCAAGGCATGTCCTCCTGAGTCAGACATGCTCATCGCCATCTTGCACCCCCTTCCAAACCACAAGGGGCCAATGAACCTTGCCCAAAGGCCATTGGCCCTGACTCAGCTTGATCCAAGACCCATGTAACTGCAAATAAGCTGTGACAGAGAAGCAACAGAACAAACATCATAAAGACTGATACACAATAGCAAACATAACAAAGTGGACAGCCATAGCAAACTGCAAAGGAAGGGCAGATGGGAAGCAGTGTGGATGCAGAATGCTGGCCTCCCAGGTGGCTGCAGTGGAGACGATCCCCTATGGCCGCACATCAGGCCATGGCAGCCAATCGGAGCACGGGAGGTGTGCTTCGATTGGCTGCTACCTCGCGGGCATCTGGGAATCCCCACGAGGCCCTCCCTTCCTGGAAATGGCCCATCCCTCCAACCTGCGGAAGCCTGAAGAGGCTTTCATCTTCCACCCGCTCTCCACCTCGCAAATGGCAGCACAGGGTGAGTGCTGCGGTGCACTTTTAACAAGGGAGTTATATGCTCCCTGTAACTGGCTCCAGTCAGCATTCTGGCTGCCACATTTTGAACCTGCTGAAGTTTCCAAATAATTTCTAAAGGCATCCCCATGTAGAGTGTGTTACAGTAGTCCAACCAAGATGTAATCAAGGCATGTATCACTGAAGCCAGATTTGACATCTTAAGGAATAGGCACAGCTAACACACAAGTTTTAAGTGTGCAAATACACTTCTGGCCACTGCTGAGACCTGGGCATCCAGGCTCAGAGCTGAATATGTTTTCAATGTTTTTAATTGTTTTTAATGTTTTTTAACTTATTTTTAGAAGCTGCCTTCGGTCTCATTCTGGGAGAAAAGGTGGCATACAAATATAATACATACATACATGCATGCATAGATACATACATTTATTTCTCAAACAAAACTTAGAATGCAATGTCAAAGTATGGAGTTAAAGCAGGGATGAGAAACCTCTAATCAATATAGCCTGGGCAGGGGTGGGGGTGGTCTTTGTTTATTGACAACCTGCTTCTGCTGTTTATTCCTGATCAATGGTAAGGGGATGTCTAATGATGCTTAAAATTAAAATATGTTATATGGCATCACAGTTCCTTATGCTGACATTCCTTGGGTAGTCACTGATGTGTAAGGTCCATTGAATTCATTTGGGCTTACTTTTGATTGATCATGAATGGAATCACTCTAAAAATCTCCTGGTCTAGTATCTCAGATTGCTACTTAAGAAAATACTTAAGAAAATAAAGAGCAAATAGAAAAGTAATAAATGCACCGGAGATTCTATAGCTAGTTTCTGAGCACCTGCAACTACTGCAGTGTGCCACTACTTCAGTGTGCCAGTACTGTTGCTTATGGGGATGTGTTCATAAATACATTCATTTCAAAAGAGAAGAAAATCCAGCCTAAAATGACCAATTATGCATGGCTCATGGGATACATTTTATTTCACATATCATATCTTCTGAAGGCTGCATCTGAAGGAATTTTGAGGATATACTCCTATAGGATTCCACTTTGTCTCTCTGGGTTCTGGGCTTTGAACTGGCAAACAAACAACATATTTAACATTATTGGCTTCCTCAAAACTCTGTCCATCTCTGAACCATAGAATCTGCAGCTTAGGTACATTTCAGTCTGCAACAAAACTACAACATTAGATGAATACTGAAAAACACAGTGATTGCTTCATTTAAAATTATTGAATAGACCATCTAAACTAACGAGGGATAACAAGGGGCTTTAGACTGCAGCTTTAACCAACCCTAACCATTGACTGTGCTATTTAAGGAGGATGAGAATTTTAGTCCAAAAAATTCTGGTGGGCCACATGTTCTTCATGCCTAATTGCAGACTGTTCAGTAGAGCTCTTCCTTCTCTGTGCCTTCTAAGTGACAGACTGCTCAGTGATGCTCTGTATACTATGTGCCATTGCAAGAAAAATTGCAGTTCCCAGGTTTCATTTGGGAAGCAGGCTTACCGTTAAGCAACTACAAATCCAGAATATATCTCCTGGGTGGATACAAATGCATTCAGAGGCTCAGTTCACAGGTTTCAAGTTCCCTTTCCTCAATGTTTTGACAAAGCTGGGGCCTTCACATGTCTTCAGAAGTACCACAAGTCTTGTATTTTCAGTGGATGGAGGACAGCTACTATGTGCTTTTAACAAAAAATATATTTCAATATATAACTTATTCAAGGATTTATTTTACTACTTATTATTTTTAATGTTGTTACCTGCCATGAATTTTGGGAATAAAACATACAAACATGTGAAATCATAACTTTTAAAAGCAATTCAAAGTTTTGAATGTAAATGCATTTGCTCTGTATTGATGTAAGCAGTTCCATATCTGTGTAAAAGCAAGGCAACCTCCTGCAGCTTTTTCTTTTGTATATAACCATTGATGTCAGGGGCCAAGCTACCAATCAGCTTAAATGTAAGAAGGACTGCAATATGCAGTAGCTTTGGAGAGAGCTGCTCCATCCTATCCCCTCCTCTCACAATTTCCATAAAAATGCAGAGCAAATCAGTATCCATTTATAAGCTCTCTCCTTTCTGTCTCATCAATATGAGCCTTCCATTTCTGGTGCTGCACAGAGGGCAAACTCAAAGGAAGAAAATGTTTTAGTTCTCTAAGTCAAACTGCCATCCATCACAGAAAAGGACCCTGATGGCAGGAAGCACTGTGGATCTTCTTATGCACCGGAGTGCACAAAAGCCATCTAAATCTCATTGCTAGTATATTCATTTGGCCACACTAGCAGCAAGTAGATACCTTTGTATTCTTAAATCTTTTAGCTGCATCCTTTTTAATATTCACAAGAGAGCCTTAGATACTCTATCCAGTCACCACGTCTATGACAGGATTTATTTTGAGCTATGGCTCAGAATCTCACAAGCTGGTGTGACAAAATCTAGCTTGCAATGTACCTACACCTGAGAACTGAGAAAGGAAAAAAAGGTAGATGATAGAACTCTGTGGTGACAAAACAGAGGGCAGTGCTCCAGGTTCTGCTTGAGTGAAGGGAATGTTTTAATACTTGTATTCATAGAAATCCCTGCAAAAAAAGAAAACCAAAACAACAGACACAGGACTGGACTAGAACCTTTTCTAACTATCTTCTTAGATTTCTTAATGAAAAAAAGATGTTTAAAAAGGATGAAAATTGGTACACCTGCCACTCTGAGCCATGTTCTGAGCTTCAGAATTATCTAATTGTTAGCAGTTTTGATGCCCTTGCAGAATATGTCAACAAGAAAGTGTATTGATTACCACTAAGTTACCATTGCAAAGCAGTGTGCAAACTATAGGTGGAGGTTCACAAAAGAAATCATTCTTTTCTCTCTAGATAGATAGATAGATAAATAGATAGATCCCTTCACAAAGATCCAGCTGAACTCTAGTGAAGAATCTTGTTCCTAACATTTATTATTTTTATATGCAGTTATTTATATGAATTGTTAGAAGCACACTGAATCAAAGATGGAGGTGAATGTAAACATACAAGTGGGAGGCTGGTGACAATGCTCCTTGGGTTTTAGGAAAGGCTTAGAACAGGTCCGTAGATAGTGTTAAGTGGAGAAGTTCAGTGAGATTAATATAAGCACTATCTTTGGCTAAAATTAGATGGGGAGGGACAAGAAGAATGTTGTAAGCGAACTGGTATTACCACTTCCTTTTGTGCAAAACCAAAACCAAAAATAGCCCATTCATCATCATTCTCCTCCTCCTCCTCCTCCTCTTCAGCTTTCTCAGGATAACTATAGTTTGAATATAATACAGTGACAATCCTTCCTCGGGCTTTAATCCAAGATAGGTTCACCTTCACAAATCACCTTTCAAAATGTCTCACCTCTACATATCACCTTTCAAAATATCATAAACCACTGAAACAAGTCAAACAATTTGCACAAATCCCTTTCTTCTAATTATATCATATCACTACCTAGTTTTGGGGGGTTTTTTGTCCTTGTCTTTTCTGGCATACCTTTACCATATTGCAATCGTAATCATGTGGTGGTCAAAATTACCATTCTGCCTTAATGGTCACTCATCTTTTTCCTCTGTACAATTCAATAGACAGAACACCTCCTTAGTCTTTTCCATTATTCAGTAGCCAATATAGTTAGGGAGACAGGGAGAGAGAGTAAAACAAATCTATGGCGCAGTCCTGCTGCTTCTCTGGATGATTGGAATGTTTATTTTAGTAGCATCTGCATTGCTAGGCAAGTAATCATTCATCAGGTATTTGTCATTCTGTGTTGTATTATAAAACAGAGGGAGGAGTGACTCATGCAGAACTTTCACACTGTTCTGAAGAATCCAGGATACAAAGAAAGACATTTAATTTAGGCCCCTACTAAGGGATCCAGATAGTTCCTTGCATATGCTGCTACTGCCCTTGAAATGATAGCTGCATGCTTAACTAAAGGCCACCTACATAGCTAAGGAACAAGACAGACTGAAAAGAAGAAATGAATTGTGCACATTAAAGTCACTTTTATAGATACAATTACCACCTGAAATGGTAATGGAGCACTAAGAGACTGAGAGGAAAGAGTGGGGGTTGTACTGAAAGTAATGCCTGTCAGGTCATAACTCCTTTATTAACAGCATGAGATATATGCAATTTCATTAATGTGTAAAGTAACTCTTCATCCACAATATAGTCTCCACTAGTGGTGATGCATTTGTGCCACCTTTGAACCCACTCATCAAATCTACTTTAGATTTTTTTTTCTCCAGGCATTCCCTGATCCAGTGTCTGATAGCGTCCTGCACTTTGCCTACATCATTGAAGTCCCATCCTTGAAGGTTCTCCTTCATCCAAAAGAATAAGTGAAAGCCTAAGGGTACTAGAATGGGACTGTAAGGCTGACGTAGCACCACTGATGATTCCATTTGTGCAAGAATCTGTGATGTTGCCAAAGAAGTGTGGGGTCTTGCATCATTGTGGTTTCACTGGATTGCATTCGGCTGTTTCTGTGGTCTTTTCTTAAGGATGGCTTCTTGAAGTTTCCAGTGTGAGGCAGTGTTGTGGTCATTTTTCATTGCTGTTCCATGCTCAAGGAAATCAAGCAAAATCACCCCGTGTTATTCCAGAAGATATTTATTATAATCTTCCCTGCTAAGTGCTGGCTTTTGAATTTCTTTGGTCTAGAGCCAATGTGGTATAGTGATTTCAATGTGGACTGTGACCCTGGAGATGGGGTTTCCATTCCCTGCATGGTCTAGGAAACCCACTGGGTGACCTTGGGTATGTCACACACTCTCAGTCCCAGAAAACCCTGTGATAGGTTTGCTTTGATGTCTTGAAGACACACAATGACAGCAAGGGGAGATGGAGTGCCACCACTGCATGGACTGATTCTTGTTCTCCAGGTCATACAGGAATGCCCAGGTCTCATCACCAGTACAAGCATTCTTGAAAAAAGTGTCCTTGTGGGCTACAAATACTTCCAATAGTTCTGAACACATGTAAAGGCTCTTCTCTTTCAAATCAGCTATTAATTGGCATGCACTTTCCTGCATCCAAAGCTGTGGATAATCTGTTTGACAGCACTGTGACCACAGCCAAGTTCCTCAACAATATCTCAGACAGCCAATACACTGAATCATGTTGTCCACCCTGTTTTTTTGTTTTCATCAGTGATTGCTGTTGATGACCTTCCACTATGTGGTTTGTCTTCATCACTGGTTTTGCCTTCTTTAAACTTTTTTTTACCCATTTTTGTACATTACACTCACCAATTGTGACCTCACCACACACAGTTCTGAGCCATCTGTGGATGCTGGTAGCAGTACATCCTTCTTTGGTCGAGAATTAAATGACCACTCTTTATTTCTGCTTCATATCTTTGGTTATGCAACACCTAGAAATATAGAAATCATGTCAGTCATAAAGTAAGAATTTCTCTATCTGGTGGTGTGATATCACCCTTGGAATAATAATTTCAGAGAAAATGGCACACAGACATTACTTTCAGTACGTCCCTTGAGTGTATGTATAACATACCTCTAAAATAAAAAAAAAAAAAAAATTGCAGGTGCATTAACTGAACCTGCCCTGCATTTTGACTGTCTCTTTCCTTTTATATTTGTTTTCTCTTTCTTGCCTCAAGGAAAAAAATCAATTTGCTGTTATGCTAATTGCTAAGAGGAGCAAACAATAAAAAAGTACAGTTTTCAATTTTTAAAAAGAAAAAAAAGACACAAAAGAAGCTTTAAAAGCATAATTTTGCACTGGGTTTGCATTCTGCATGTTTCAGCCAGATGTTTTCATTTGTAGATGCTGGTGTGTTTAATTATATAACTGGGGGAAAACATTTGCAAAATAGGAAGGAGACTGCCTGGTCTAGCTTTTTTCACAATTTTATTTTATTTTGAAATAAAGTTTAAAATAGAGGCAACAAAACCCTAGTCTTTTTTTTTTAAGGCTTTGAGGAAGGTTGATTATTGCAATTCAACCAGCCCTTTAGAGTGATCACACGGCTCTCTTTTGGTGCCAAACAGCTTCCTGTACTGAAGGATGCAAAATTTGGCATGCAGAAACAAGCATGTCTTGTACAGATGTCATGTATGTGTCCATACAACTATTGCCCTGGAAATTAAATGTAAGAACCAACCAGCAGGGCTTGACCATGACTTCTGATGTCTGATGCAAAGGATAAGATTCCCCCTGATCCTCCCCACATTCCCCATACAGAAGCCAACTGATGTGTGTGTGTGTGTACAGAAGCCACCTATCATCTTATGGCAACACCATGGATTTGATAAGGTTTCCTTAGGCAAGGGATACTTGTTTTACCAGCTGTGGACAAGTAATTAATCTAAAGCCCTCTCCCTACTACACTTTTATAGTGCTGTTATTCCACTGCCAACATCCTGTGGAATTCTGGGGTTTGTACCTTACTGAGGCCAAAGAGCTCTCTGGTTGAGAATTCTAAATGTCGCTCCCTAAACGGAAAACCCAAAATTCCATGAGATGTTGAAAGTGGAGTAATAGCACTATAACAGTGTAGTGCAGAAAGGCCCTAGGTTAAAATATGATAGGCCAAACTTTATAGTGTGCATGGTATAAAGCAGCTATCCTAGATGCTGAATCTATTGAGGCAGGATAGGTTTCATCACTTGAGATTGCTCATTTAATGTTTGGAGTAGATTTGTCTCCCTACATACATGAAAGCCAATAATTTCTGCTGCTGAGGTAACTGCCTCACTCTTTTTTATGGTAGGGCTGGGCATCTGAAACAGTCAGGCCACTGCTTAATTTAGTCAAGTATTTTCCATCCTAACTTGAAAAAGCCATCCAAGCTTTCAAGGATTTGGTGCCTAAAATCCAACCTCTATCTTTCTCCGTCTCTCTTGTTTCTGCCTTTCCGTCTCTGTCTCCTTTTCCCCTTTCCCCACTTATATGAATATATAGATTAATAGATACAGATATAATTTGGCACTCAAGATTAAATGTATTTGTAACAGGATTGCCATCTTTTATCACTGAGCATAACATCCATCAGGCTGCTACATTCACTAGGCAATGTCTTCTCTATGAAAAAGGGGTAGTAAAAAATGGGGACAATTGTTTGCTTTTTGCCGTTGGTTTCCATTGCCTCTCAGTCACCACTTGGCAATCAAAGAAAGTTTGATATCTAATCTAGCATATCTTCCTAAAGCTAATAAACAGTCTTCTGTCAATGCCTTCTGAAACCACCTACTCTAAAGAAGCTAAAGGTAAGAGCTGCAATGAAAAATGCAGATCAAAAATCCTGAATTACATCCCTATCCCTCCATCATTCATGCATCTCACTTGTGCATTTTTTGTCTAATGTTCATGTGCACACACACACACACACACACACAAACATGTGCACACACGCATGCACACACGCACAAATACACACACACCACAAACATGGTGTCATCTGCAGGTATAGTATGTTGCTCAATATTAAGAAAATGCCTAGTACTGCAGTTAATTTTCTAACCAGTTTTGTAGCATAGGCCATAGTAGTTTTACATTTGAGTACCAGCTGAAGCAAATGAACAAGCAATAATATCTGTTGAATGAACTATAGTACATGTGTGTGGATCCTACAGAATTCATAGTCTTCATATATTCTTCATATCTCTATGCACTCAGCAAGAAGTGCCTACAGAGCTTTGTACAGAGTGATGTCCTTTTGGACAGATGAGTGTGTGAAGTGATGCCCTTTTGCACAGATCAGTACCTAGCCATGTAGCCAATGGCAGGCAGAGACCTTTTGTATAACAGCACCTCCTCTAATGGACGCTTAATACACTTCTACTTATGACTCCTCTCTGTTCCAACAAAGCAGTTCAGCCAGAGAGCTTATTTTATCGAAATCAACTCCTTTAGCTGGTTTCAATAGCTATAGGTGTAGGTTAGGAAAAGCTACGAAGTCAGTGTAAGGAATAACAACAACAACAACAACAAAAGCAACACTTAGTGAGAACTGAGCTGTCTGGCATTCTCTAAATGGTGTCTGACAGATATTAAATGCCAATTGTGTATTGCAGTCTTAGGTAATAATATGAAAATGGAGCGTCTTGATTAGTTTATTCTGTTACTCATTTTCTTGATGAAATTTTCTCCATCTCTTGTTAAATTGTAAATCTTCATCATTGTTCTTTGACAAAAGGTAATCATCTGATTACAGTCTATGCTGCCATTAGTTAGCAAGAGGTACAAAACAGTTTCCCATAACTATGTTTATTTTTCAGGTGGTTGCCAATACAAATATTGACTGACTGGACTGACATGAATGGGCAAATCAAAGCTTTTGTATCCAGTAGTTATTTGGAGCTGATATATTAATGTGTTGCAGACCGTGTTAAAAAAAAAAAAAAGAAAGAAAGAAAGAAAAGAGCTGGTGAAATGCATAAAAGATGAACTCATAAACTACGTTATGAAACCAGCATTTGGTTTCCAACTTTTTGTCCTTCTGCATTTTCATACTTTAGCCCAGAGAACATAACATTTAGAAGGGAAAATAATTATTGATGACATGAAATAACAGTTTGCCAGAGTATATGTAATTCATTTTTAAGACTGTAGTATTTCCTAATATTCTATATTTTGATGTGACTATAGATACAGTCAATTTTTATGTAGGGCCTTCACAAGGAACATATGGTCATTGATACTAAACAATATTACGTACTTGATCTTTTCAGATATACTTGCTCAGTTCCTTTCTGACTAGTATGGTATGATTCAGCCAAATCTGGTAGATATAATTTTTGTCTCTACTTCTCTAGTTGTAATGAATACTTTTACATTTGTACATCTCAATGATGTAGACAAAATCTTTTGAGAAGGGATCTCCTTGTATGTATTTAGTTCTTGTTTTTACTGGCTTTTAAAAACAACCAGCATGTCAATATCTCTTTTGACAAGTTATGATCCCATCTTTTCTTTTCTTTTCTTTTGCTTCTGAACTTCATCAAACTGTGCAATTAGCCAAACTCCAATTTGCATGTCCAGAGGCAAGTAGCATTGGGAGAAAAGATGCAGACACAGGAATTGGGAGATAAAGGCCACAACTTTATTGGCTATAGCTGCTAAGGTTGGCATATGCATAAGACTGGATAGGGACATTGATCACCCTGTTGTTGACTGATGAGATCAACACCTGTCACCACTGAAAATGTTGGGGTGACAGGAACAGCCAACCATGGGTTTAGGAAACCAACATGGCCTCCCTGTTGCCAGGGGGGTGGAAAAGCCAGGAAAGCCTTTTCCTCCCCGACCCCTTCCTCCCCACAAGGGGACCCTCAAACCACACCAATGACATGGGAGACCCCCAAATCAATTACCATGCAATCACTCCAAAAGTTGTGATAAGATCACAAGGAATACAAAACATACAACAGAAAATGCCACCAAACATAGTGCCACCACCAAGTGCTCAGGCCCCACCAGAGCAAAACTGACAAAAGCAGACCTGACTCAAAAGGGGGGGGAGGGGTGGGCAATGTCCAGTGAAGAACTGCCTGAAAGCTGGGGCTGCGGGGAAATAAGTATTCCAGCACTGAACCAGAGGGAAAACTGCCCAGCCAGGGCAGACCCTCCCTGCACCAACACAACAGCCAATAGATTCAAACTAATGGTTTAAGTCAATGGCTGCTGGCTCCCCCTTCCCAGTAGGCTATGTGAGCACGCACAGCCTCCTAGGTGTTGTGTCCAGGGCAGAGCAGATAATTAATCAACAAGCGGCAGAGCGGGGCTTACTCGCAAGGCAAGAGGGAGGAAATGTCCAAACAGAACTCAAGTTCCAGAACAAACAAATCCAAAGGGAAAATCTAAGTCGTCGTCAAACAGGCAGAGGTTCAAGATGATCCAGATACAAGAGAACACAGTGCAGGGCTTCACAGCCAGAAAGATCAGTTGCTGACCCTGAAAGGGAAGAGTCAGTGGGCAGCCTTTTATTTTACTCATGCTATTGCCACATGTGTTCCTTCATTAGGGATCACTTGTTACTTAAATATGTAGAGCAGCGCAGCCTCTCTTTCTGGTGTTGTCCCTCTTCCACAGTAAGAGTTTGTATTGACTCATCCTCTGATATTTGTTGCCCTTGCTCAGGCCCCTCATGTTGTTTGTTATCTTGAACAAGCTTCTGGGGAAAGTTCTGCCTCTGGAGAAGCCTCTGCCTCAGATTCCGAATCCTTCTACTCACTGCCAGAGTCTCCAGGGCAGGGCATGACACTGGGAAGAAGAAACACATTTCCGGCATGGCCAGCATGCTGCAGGAGCGCTATCCACCCAGAATGCAAACCGCCCTGCCCCGTAAGTCAGGTGTTTGCCATTCCACTGTTGGGCAATGTGGTTGCTTCACATTTCCATGAGTTCTTGGATGAGATGAGTTACCTGGGATTTGTTTCAGTTTTTTCCTCTGGACTAGTTTGTCTCATAAATTAGTCGTAAGTAAAAAAAAACTGAAATGAATCTAGATAATCCATCTCATCCAAGAAGTCCTGGAAATGAGAAGACTGGTTTGAAACCATGGTATGTGGTCTACAATGGAAAATGGAAAACTGGAGATTTTCCCCTATGGATTCTCCTGGGCATTTCACCAACTTTTGTACCATTAACAATTATATCCTTCTAGGTTACTTGTTTGGGATGGAATTTGGAAGAATAGTTTTTGGTGGTTCCCTTTTTTCCTAAAGGACCAATTTGAGAGGGTGGTGTTGTGGGATGTCCGCTAGTCACCATGACGTATGGTGTATGGGGATTGATGAAGAAATAGATTTGATGGGGATGCAAGGGATTTTGTGGTGGGGGGGAGCTTTAAACCCCAGTATGGCTGGCTGGCCTAGTTCTCTTCCTGTCATGTATCTCCTCATGGACAAATACTATATTCCCCCCGATCAGGAAACTGTGTGTTGGCTGAATGGAGCTATTGTTTCTTCAATAAGAAGAATCTTAAATCTGCTTTCTTTTTCTATTTAATTTATATATATATTTATATTAGTTTTACTGTTTGCTACCTTAAGTGCTATTTTCAAAAGATGGGTTATATATACATTAAGAAATAAATAAACCAGATTTTAATGATTTAATATTAGCTGTCTCTTTGTACATGAACTTAAGTATAGTGTGTGTGTGTGTGTTGCAGGGAAGGTAACATTAACAATTGTTGTAATAGTGTTGTAATAGTGTCGTGATTTTTATTAACACACATTTTTGTACTATGTCCAGGTTCTCCTATACTCATCTTAGAATATAGGTGATTATTTGATAAAGGTCACCTCCTGTAGCTGTTAAATGTTAGAGACATTCATCATTTTTAGATTCAATAAAAGTTTCCAGATATCTACTTATTAGTTAATAGAGAACCAATATTTCTGTCCCTTTCCTTTTGCTGGGATTTATCTAACCATCTGCAAAAGCCACAGATATAATTTATTATTTCTCACTGTACGCCCTGAAGATGCTTTGTCTTACTTACAGCTCAGCAGCAATGACAACATTCCACATCCTTCTCCCTCAAAAATAAAGAGGGGCAGACAGTGTAAATAGATTATTCATCACATTCAGGATACTATGGGAAGTCCTCAGTCCCAAGGAAGGTTAGTGAAACTAGGGAGGTAAAAGGAATCCTATACAAAGCAACCACTTCAGGTATTATAGGTAAAAGAATGTTGCTTTCTAATGCTGACGCATAATTCTTGGCAGTTCAAAAGTGCAATCATATTTATGTCTATTCAGAGTTCAGTCTCACTGATTTCAGTTAGATTGACTCCCAGGGAAGGATGCAGAAGATTAAAGCCAGAAAGATTAATCTTATGGTTTGGAAGAATCAGTGGAGGAACTGACATTTCCTCAGCCTATAGTCCAAGCATGCAGGCCAGAGCAGAAAGACTGCTGCCAGCTAACACATCCTTCCCCTTTTCTGATGCTGTTATGACTTCCTCTCTTCTTTTCCCCCTCACTCAGAGGGAAGACTGCCAAACAGTACCTGTTTCTTGATACATACTCAAAATACCTATTTTTGTCTTGTCAGAGCTTTCTGTCTCTTGACAAGGGAGGACCGCTATAATCACCACAACAGCCTTCTGTATCTATTAGATGACCTCAAAGAGGTCTGAGGTATCTTATGGAAACAGGGACACTTCCTAAATGGCATATTATTCAACCTAAGTATGTCAAAATATTCATTTAAATGCATATTTTGAGAGAAAATTCACATTTAATCATGATCTAGAATTCCATTTTATTTGTATATAAATCTTTGAATTAAAAATATTAGATCATATATATTCAAATGCTAGTTAAATGCATATATTAAAAGAATTTACAGAGAATTTCACAAATTTGGGCACACATGAATTACTGATAACACATGTTTAATATATATTTTCTCTCAAACAGACAAACTGACCCTGTGTGGAAATTCCTTGTCATTTTTACCTTAGTGACAGCTTTTTTGCCCAGTTTGTATTATTAGAAGAACATGCCTAATATGATACATGCTGTTTGTGATTTTGCCCGCTTCTTGATCTTTCCCATGCCTAACTTTATCACATTATTCTGTAACTGGAGGGACAACATTGCCCTTTGGCCAAAATGGGATCATAAGCTAAGAAGATTTGTTTTCTGTAGAATGACTCAACTGGATATTCTCTGTCTTGTAACAAATATTACTCCGCCTGAGGGCTGACCTAACATTCAGTTTGCATGTATGTGTTAGTGCAAGGCAAGTTGCAAGGATAAGTTCCTGCTCTAAGGAAACTATCCATTGTGCTTGTTCTGAAGCATCTGCATCTTATCTTTTCAAAGAAGCACATCACATCTTCATATCAGAGAAAGAAAGAGTATTCAGATTAAAAGAAATGGTAAAAAAAATGCTTCTTTAGTGTTGGAAAATCCTGGCATGATCTCACAGAGATGAGAGTTCTATGGTGTTTCCTGAATTTTTTTTTCCTCCCTGAGGTGTTGGGGAAACCCTGTTGAATGAATTTTGTGTGGAATAAGTCCCAACTGCAAGTAGTTTTCAAAATCTGCACAGGAAACTCATTTGTCATGTAGAATATAGGTGGTTTCCTTTGCTTGCACAAAACAGCCACACGTTTTTCTCCACAGAATAGTTCCTCCACAACACTTTGGGATGTTGAACACAAAGAGAAAAATGTGCAAAATTATCATTTTATCATTCTTCATGATGAGGTTTTCCAACTGTTGTGACACCGTTTTTCTAAACCAAACAAAACAAAACAAACCTGGGAATGATTAATTACAAATATTATTTCCATCCTTTCTTCTTGAACTTTTTTTTTTTGTATTCTACAAAATTTTAATTTACTTCATGCAGCATCAGTGCAGCATCAGGATGTCTACTAAGATTACTGATGTGTCTACTAAGAATGTCTACTAAGTCACTGAGAACCTAGCAACAAAGATAAATGACTTTCTTAATATTGTGTGGATTTTAATAGAAAGGCAAACCATAGAGATCAGGAGTCAAATCATTCTCGAGAATCACCTTTTTCTATCTCTGTCCCCTATCACACTGGGACCCCAGGGGGAAAAATGTTCCTAAGTATTCCAGCTGGGGAAGCTAATCTTAGCACCTATGTTTGTATTCTTTGCTGTTTTTGCTGTTGCTGTTGTTGTTTTTAATTCATTCCAGTTTTATACTCTGCAAAATTACTCTGAAGTGGCTTGTGTTTGATCTTAACACTCACAACATTCTATCAAATGTGGTCCATTGCACATACTAATTGCAACATATGCTTCTCTTACATCAAACTTCTCTTGTGGCACTTGAAATAATTGGGCACAGCAGGGGGCAGGTGGAAAAAAAAGAGGTATACAGTGAATCCAATCCATGCTTATTTAGGAAAAGAAAAGTCCTGCTGAGTTCGGTAAGACTTACTCCTAAGTAAGGCTGCTGAGCTTTTCTGCCTTAGGCTACAGTCCTATTCACACTTAGTTGGAGGTTACAAGGAGGTCAACAAGGTTTACTTTTAAATGGCAATGTACAGAATTGTCCAGATCGATTCACTTCAAATTTACTTTCCTCTGTGGCTATCACAAACATTAGAGAGCTTAGATATATTACTTTTGGTTGTATGTGATATGCTGATAGATTGCCATGCAGTCAAGAGAATGGGCCATTCTCTGCTTTTGTTGCCTTTCCAGTTTCTTTCCATATCTTGAGATTCATTGTTAAGAGCATCTGGGAAAGGGGTTGAAAATGAAACAAGCAAGAATTATAATGTATAAATCTCTGGCAGACCTGCACAATTCATGACCTACCAAGCTGAAGTCAGCCCAGAGCCATGTATAATGAATTATCAGGTACTTGGCAAACACTGTGTTTTTCCAGTCCCAGACAAGTAGTAAAAACAAGAGGCTTGTCAAATCACTGGGGGTGCCACATATGGTGAGCTGACTCCAACTGGCTTCAAGGGTTGCAAGTTGAACAGATCAGATTTATAGGAACACTATTGTCATAACAACATATGTAGTTTTAGTTGCCTCATTTCAAAAAGGATATCCCACAGCTGATTAATATACCAAAAAGGTAACCCAAAAAAATATAATATTTCATATTAGGAAAAAATTATATATAAGCTTTTGGGGACTTTAGGAGGAATTTGCTGGGGAGATTTGACACTTTAATTTCAAGGGACTTCATCACACTTGCTTCTCACATTGAATTCAGTGACTTTAAGTAACAAAGTATTTTTAAATGAGCTGAACATATGTCTGCTCACACCAGATTAATCGCCCACACAAAATAATGTCTACCCACTGCAGACTCCTAGCATATCATTCTAGATGATCTCCCAGCCATGGGAATCATGCAGCCCTACAAATGTGGCATTCCATATCACCGCTATGCTGGCTAGATGCAATCTAGCCACAACCAGATTCCTGCCCCCTCCTTTCAACACATGCAAATATATCCCTGGATACAAGCACATCAGAGTTAAAAGTACTTAATGCTGACTGCATCACTTACTTTCCAAAATGTGCATTTGGTTCAGATCCCAATATTTTGGATGACACTTAATAGCTTTAGTTATACTTCCCACAGATTTTAATGGGATTTAAGATTCCGTTTTTTATTCTATCGGGGCCAGAATGTCTAGAAGGTTTCAGCTAGAAATTTGGTGTTTGAGAAAATAGACAACTGTTGCAATACTTTTGTAAGTTGATATTTTGATAGGAAAAAAAAGATATTTTTGAAGAGAAACCAATATAGATAGACCCTGTATACTGTTACCACAGTTGATTATATAAATACCTAGGACGGGAAGAGAAATATTCACCAAATATTGGTCAGTGCTGAGAAGGTCTTACTGTATGATCATGAACTGTATAGATATCAATCCCTGCAAAATATATTTTTGGACATATGGTTAGTTTATGTTAAATAATGATCCTAGAACACATTCATATTCTATATATAATATACCATGTTGACCTTCTCTTCCTCCTTTCTTTTTTTCTCTTCCCCTTTATTTATACTTATGACTGGAAGCCTGTTCAACCAGTTATGACATGGACAGCTAAACTCATGATACTGCAACTGCCGGGGAATGACCATGAATAACATGGCTTCAAAAACCTAATTTCACAGCCTAGCAACAACTTAGCCAAAACTTTGCTGAGCTGCTGGAGACTGAAGTGCTGGGAAATGACATCAGCAGTGCTTTGCCAGTCACATGACTGTCATGTATCTAATGACTTGGAGAACACTATGGATGTGATTTCCTAGCCATGTCTACACTAGACTGTTATAGTGCTGTTATTCCACTTTCGACATCCTATGGAATCCTGGGATTTGCAATTTAGGGAGGGGTCTTTGAGGGCCCTCCCTAAACTGCAAACCTTAGGATTCCATAGGATGTTGAAAATGGAATAATAGCACTATAACAATCTAGTGCAAAAATGGTCCTAATGTCCCAGTCACCAGTGCTTAGCAACATTTTGGTCAGGGAGATACTAGGCTGCAAAGACAGTGTTTTGTTTTGTTTTGTTCTGTTTTGTTTTGTTTTGCTTTGTTTTGTTTTGTTTTGTTTTGTTTGGAGGGGGGAATAATAAACCTTAACTACAGTGATGGATGATATAGTATTTCAACCGTTATTGTTTAAAAAAAATCAAGAAAAAATCAAGAAAAAAATATGAAAAGTGTATTTTTTATGCATCTTCTTCCATGTATACTGTTCATCTTTATGCTAAAACTATTTTTGAACAGAAGTGTTTCTTTCCCAAAAACATTTTTTTTAAAATAAATGATGAATAATAAATGAACAATGTCTCTCGTAATCTTTCCCAGCAGGTGAAAAAAAGATCATTTCATTTCTGTGTAAGAATAAGAATAAGAAAAGATTTACATCCCTACTTTACAGCAGGAATGAGAAAAAAAATATATTTTAGAAGAGTCTTTCACAGAGTTTGCTTGAAAAATGTTGGAAGTGTCAAATTTTTGTATAAAATAACCTCCCAAATATCAAGGAGGGCAAAGTGAAGCAGATCACCCACCAGAAGGTTTGAACATTCCTGTTCAACCAAAAGCAAAACAAAAGCCTGTCTACCTTTGTTAACTAAATACACCTCTATGTTGTATCTCAGTCTTTTTGTGACAATTGCCTACAAAAAAAATTAGTCAATATATCCTTTTTTGCAATCTCCTGACTCTAAAGGCTATTCTTGCATAACTGTTACTGCCCTGGCTAGTCCGAGCTTTGGGGATATTAAAAGATATCCCTTGATATCACAATTCGGCTGCACTTCTCTGTTCCTTTCCACGTGCTTGCAAGGCCACCGGACAAGCACGTAAACAAGCTCAGCCGTTAATAGCCGTAATATTCAAACTACAATACAGGCAGGCCAGAAAATAGCTGACTCACTGCTTTAGGAGACCTCCAGGCAAGAACTCTAATTAAGTATGCACGCCACTTACAAAAGAACCTCTGCCCCGCGATGGCAGCTTGATGGGTAAAATATGCAATACCCAAGTACTCTGCGTTTGCATACTGGCTACTCTATTGAGAACCGCTACGATAACTCAATCATTCAGATTCTGACCTTTCGGAGGCTTTGTCTACAACTCCAAATCTATTGTTTTCCCCCAAGTACAGCACAGCCTGCAGTCACAATTCTCCTTATAAAAACCCTTGATTCCGAGACCTTCCTCGGATAGCTCCCGAGTTTCATCCCGCCTTGCTGCCACTTTGCTTGGCGAGCCTCCCCTCAGCTCCACATGCTGAGCTACATCGCACCCCAGCCTCGCTCTCTATTTTTCTGGGCTTCAGGACAGGTGAAGTATCACCCAAAGCAGCAATCCCTCTACAAACCCCTCTATACCACTCCAACCTTTCTTTTCTTTAGCTATCTTGCGTGAGTGTGTCGCATACACTGTTTTGCTTGTATTTAATAAACATCATTTATTATTTCAACTTTTGTGTGCTCCTTGACTCAACCTGACCCCGTAGACATAGGGTTCAAGATCTTGCTACGTTACCCTGCCTCTCGCAACACTAAGCAGTGCTCTGAGCTAATTTTCCCCACCTTTAGTGGAGCACATGTTGGTGTCCCTCCCAGGACCCCCAGTACACAGGGTAACATAACACTTGCTGGACCTGTTGCTTTGAAACTTGTCAGACACGATTCTCTCAGAAGAAGCAAATATTCTAGCATTTGACTTACGGCAAGAATCATCATCATAATTGCTGTTGTCGTCATTATCATCATCATCACCATCACCACCATCATCTGCAATTCCCTTTAAAATATCAACAATATTTGAATACATGCCCAGACCAAGCCTACCTATGTAAATGTAATATGGCAGGTATAATCCCTGCATAACAAACATGTATGCCTGCAAATTTAATTCAGCTGCGCTGAAGAGAAGAGTGGGAGTTACATCCATTTGATTTCCAGAGATAGCCAGTGGAGGATATAAACATTTAGATTTATAAACTGAGATTTGGACTCAAACCCTGACTGAATTTGGGTTCAGATTCAGTGTTATATTTGGCCAAGCCAAATCAGGCTGTTTTCCAGATCTCTGAATCTGAGTTCCAGTTGAATCTTATGGTTGATGCACATTGTTTGTGTATTTCATACTCTCAATCTCTCTCTCTCTCTCTCATTCTCTGTATACACACAAACACATGTGCCAATAAATATATTTGGTTTGTCAGGGAGAAAATCCACCAAAGTGGCCATTTCCCACTTTCTTAAAAATAAATCTCAATTTAAAGAGAAGAGAGACCTTTTTTTTTCTCTCCCTGCCTGTGACATTTTCAGAAAATTAAGCTTGTTTCTAGCAATCATGACTTTTCAGAGGCCTGGTGTGACCCTGTCACTCTGTGCAGAGTCTCTAATTGCATTATCAGCTGAAGGGTTTCAGAATGTTCTTTCCGTTATTGCCAATTACTTTGTGCTTCTACCTTGATTATATGTCCCCTGATTGTTGCCTTGAAAGCTTCAAATGAGCAGGACTTCCATTGATTCATTACACCCATACTATAAGATGCATGACAAGAGTAGTTATGTGACCTCCCCACAGCTATTGATAACAATGATAATGAAAACTATTGATAAGAATGGTGATGATGGCAATGATGATGACATTAGCATTAACAGTTAGTGTAAAAAGTTAATATTAACTAGTATTCTATGTCAATTACAGCCAAAAGGAAGTCCATTCTGTTGGTGATCAGAACATTGGTAAATGATCAGAGTTTTTTGGGGGATGGGGGTGGAATGGGCGGTCAGGTAAGGATTAGTTACTTAGTTAAGTAATCAGTCCTGGCCTGACACACACACCCAAATCTAATAAAAAATCATTAACCCGTGCTCTGATCACCAGCAGAACAGACTTCCTTCCCCTCATGTAGCTGATGCAAAATAGACAAGGATGGGAGGAGGAAGTTACAATTGTAGCAATAGTGTCACAATAGTGACTAAATAGTGATCATGAAAATGGAACAGTTGTGAATGAGTAAATCTAGACTTTGCATAGGCTTTATATAGGTCCACCTCACAGGTACTGGCCAGAATTGACCTGGCCTGGCAACAGAGATAGCTTTCCTGTACTGCTGTTTGAAAAAACTAGCAACCCGGGTTAGGGTGGAGGGTGTGAAAAATTATTTTTCATTGGGGTCTGAACTCAGTCTTGATGGCCCTGGGTCTTACCAGAGATTAAAGAGTATAATGACTTAGTCAGGATCTGAAGATAGTTCTCCCTGGTCCAAACCCAATACTCCGTATAGATTTCTATAAAGCCAATATAATTATAGGATAGAACCCATGGATTGAGGGAGTGGAATCACGTTGCTGTTGTGTGTCTTCAAGTTATTTCCAACTCATGATGATCCTAAGATGAACCTATCATGGGATTTTCTGGGCTGAGAGTATGTGATACATTTGGGGTCACATAATGGGTTTCCATGGCCAAGAATATAATCAACCCCTGGGCTCCAGGTTCGTAATCCAACACTCAAACCACTACACCATGCTGGGTCTCAGGAATCATGATGGATTAATACAATTCCACCTCCCCTTTCCTAGGTTTTGCTTGTGGCAGTGCAGGTATCCTCAGATATCTCTGTGGTTTCCTGGGGATGTATGGAATCAAAATATATCTCTGGAACTTGTGTCATTTCCAAACTCTCTTATATACAATTGGCTCACACACAAGGATTGCTAAAATAGTTCCAGACACATAATTCTACTCTGAATCTGATCTCTTGCTCTCTCTTTTTTTTCTCTTGTTTTCCCTCACTTACCTTTCCATTGTGTTCTTGCTACTGGGATGATTCAGTCCCATTGTATTTTATCTGTATGCATCTCCATTAGGTGGTACACACCATTCTTATGCAGAGTCCCTGAAGAGGTGAACTCACATTGTGCATTTGAACACTGCTAGAAGTAATTTAGATAAATGATGCTGTTCAAAGTGATCTGTTACGACCGGAACAAACTGTCTTCCTCACAGTATCATCCAGCTGTGATACAGCCCTCTGGCCAGGACAAGAATTAAACATGTTTAATTGATGCTATTTTAAATTCAGAGGGCTCTTTTCTGCTGCTGCAGCTGAATCATGTTCAATGAGACGGCAGTAATCACGTGCTAAAACCATATGTTATGTGGCAGTATAGAAAGCCTATTAATCTACATTATAATGTGGTAAGAGAGTTCATGGTGGTGGTGCTGAAGCCTTTGGCAGTGACTGGTTGAAATGCTTTAATGTCAAAGAGAAGCCAGGCATGCAGATTCTTTGAACACCGTTGGCCAAGCTGCTCTGCTCCTCAGGTATTCTGCCTACTTTTGACTTATCTTCATAGATGTTAAGTAAAGGTAAAAGGCAAGAAAGCAAAAGAAGCCAATGGAGAGAGCAGCATGGGTGCAGCAAAACAAGAGCCACATGCCCTGCTTAAGAAAGAGAATGTCATTAGCTCAAGAAATAAGGAATAAAATTCAGATCGGGAACAAGGATAGTTCTGTCATCACAGGAGCTCTATGGTACTGGTTTTCTCCAGACTATCCCTCAATTCAGATAGATTGGATTGCAGTATCAATAGCCCCACTGGAATAAAAATGCTGTGAGTGAATTGCAAGTTGGTGAATGATAAACGACATCTTTCTAGAACTTGATCCTGTATGAACATGCCAGCCCGACTCGTATCACAGAGACCTGGTTGGAGGAAACACTGATGGTGAATTAGTATCTTTCAGCCTTGCCTGCTGGGTTTCTTTGTACAGCAGCAGGCAAGATCTGGGGATGAAGACATGGGATTAAAGTGATTTACCATGATTGCACTACCCTGTTGTTGTTGTGTGCTTCAAGTCATTTCTGACTTATGGTGACCCTAAGGTGAACCTATTATGGGATTTTCTGGGGGCTGAGAGTGTGTGATGTGTCCAAGGTCACCCAGTACATTTTCATGGCTGACTGGGGAATTGAATCATGTTCTCCAGGGTGGTAGCCCCATGCTCAAAACACTTCTCTATGCTGGCTTTTGAATCACTGTTACCCTAAAATGTGGGTGATTCAAAGGTTCTCCTGTGATACCTATACTTCCATGAAAAGGTTTGCTCAAATAGGAGGCCTGAGAGAGGGAGGCAACCTAACAATATATTATACACCAATGTTTACCAGTATTTCTGCAGGGAAGAATCAGCCAGAGATCCAAAAATAAACTTAATGTGTTTTATCAGGGGAATTAATCACACACATAAGATCCAAACAGTTACACAATCACACAAGGCTAACTGAAAGAAAAGGAAGGAACATTTTGGATAGTGAGATTTCAGGATATAGTGGATGATATTTATCGATCTAGAAAAGCAGCAAAGATGCTGCAATGTTGCTTAGACTTGTGTCAAAAGACAGTACACAATTTGAATCAGAGCAGCAGAGTGGTGACCAGCAATCAGTGTACTGCAAGTTGAATGGCTGAAAACAGGTGTATACACCCAATTTCTGCCTGGAGGGCATGGGTGTTAATGGCTGTCCGGTTGAGTGAACAATTAAGTTCACAAAGTGGACTATAAGGTCCAGAATGGCTAACGGTCTTAGGGTCAGGTGACAAAGGGCTAATAGTCACCCTGATAGTTCGGTGTTTGTCAGACAAGTTTAAGGACAAAAGAAGGGTTTGCTTGGTTAGAGGAAGAGGAATTAAGACAATAAGCAATCTTACAGGAAGCTCCAAGACACTATTATCCAAAAGGTCAAGTTGTTAGGGCTAACTGCAAGCCCATTATCTCTGGAGTTTCCTGGTGATATCCTGACTATGACCTGGCTATGCCTAGAAGTGTTTTCTGACCTAATTCACAATCCACATGTTCAACCAGCCATCTCATCTCATCCAGTCTGGCCATACAGCCATAGCAGGGCATATTTTATATCAATGCCAATTAATATATCTTGCCAATTAAATCATATTTCTCCAATTAAACCATATCAAAGTGTGGGGGTGTATGGCCTAGTAACACCATCCTGACCAAGATTCCATGCTACTATCTGCTGGATTTGTGTGTACATTTGAGGTTAGGTGACTAGGATCATTTATCCACTGCTCAAAAGTCTCCCCTCCTAAGTTAGCTATGATAGTCAAGAGGTAGAGTTGGAGTTCCCTTGACTTTAGTGTGGACTTAGGACATTATGTGCTGGATAAGATGATGATAATGTCAGACCTAACTCTCCATTGTCTTGTTGTTATGGTAAGATTACTACCAGCTGGCTTTTTGGCTTATCGAAATGTATATCTTCTGCAGGGGTGGAAGTCAGTTAAGACAGTTGGCTCCAGCAGGATGAAAGATCACTTCTATTGAAATCCTAATTGATACCTTGCAGGAGGACGTGGCCAGTGGGTTGGACACTATCACACCTGAGTGTCCCCTCTTATAGAATGGACTCAAATCAGTTCCCTTGTTCTCTAGGAAAATGACAACTCAGATATTGACAGAAAACATGAAACAAATCCAAATGATTATGGACCAAAGCCTATTCAAAGGCCTATGCTATGTTACCATGAGAAGCAATAACAATATCAGTAAGAAGTACTCTGTAAAGAATATCAGCAAAGACCCATTCAGCAGAGTTGCTTCAAACAGCCAGGTACTCTTTTTTACATTGTGACCCACATGAAGAATATTTAGAGCTTGGATTCATTCTGAATTGGATGCTACTGTTGGTACAGACTGAATGGATGCAGCTTCAGGCCCTGTTTATCATAACAGATAATTTTCAATTTGTACATCATGAGGATGTGGACACGATCCCTGGAGTATCACCAGCGGCAAACTATGTCCTTGCCTTTCTGGGGTCCATGAAAAGGCCAATGGGGAGTGGTTGAGTGGGTAGAGTGAGTGGCCAATGCCCCTTCATAACAACGGCATTTGGTGGAATGTGGAAAAATCCCATGGCAACAAGATTCTTAGGCCATTGCCATGGTTTTTGGTTCCTAATTGTATATTCTAATTGTATATTCTTATGTTACTGTTTGTGTGCTTTCTCCATCCCAGTCAGTCCCATTCAGTTCTTCAAAACAGGCCCATGTCTTTTGTGTTCCAAATATCACCATCTTTTTAAGGTAAAAATATTCTCCTGTTTAATTTTGGGTTTCAAAACAGAAATAGAATATGAACATTTGCTCCCAGTATTCAGTTTTCCATAGTTTTTCACTGAATGCTACTGTTTCAGTATCATTTCCCCCTAACTTGCAATGGTCATGGGTCACATGAGGCTCTTTAGAAGTGAAGGCAGTGCTTCTTGGATTAGTATATGTGTGAACCCTGGCAACAGTGAATAGACAGAAGTCACATGGTCCCATAGGATTCTTTCACAATATACCATGAGAGCACTGTGATTCTACTTTAACTAGCATAGCCTATAGACACATCCTATGGAATCCTGGCTTCTGTAGTTTGGGAAGGCGGTAAAGTTCTCTAGATGAAAAGTCTAAATACTTCTCCCAAAATCGTAAATCTCAGAATTCCACAGGAGGGATGCACAGCAGTTAAAGCAAAACCATACCACTTTAATTCTGTATTGTGAAGGGGAACATAAGCAGTATAAGCTTACTAAATGGTCACTGATGGTAATGAAAGTCAAATGAGGGTGAAAGTGAGCCGCAGCAAAACAAACTATAGATATTTTCTAAGATAATTGGAGAATACACACACACACACACACACACACACACACACACTGAAATGGCAGGTGTTTCTTGGCACTTTCAAACATATGTATTTTTAAAATGAAAAGTTCTGGCTCCATTTCTAGTTCTTTCCCCAGTAAGCTAGCTTCCTGGAGAAAAGCTATGACAGAAAATACTGCTTGTATTTAGTGCATAGACATGACTCCACTGCTGCTGCTTTTCTGAACAGTTTTCCTGTTCTTATCAATTACCTCTGGGGAGAGGAACTGAGACAAACCAAACTTCATTGCTACCATATTTTCTAGTTACACAGCAGCTCCTAAGCAATAAGAACAAAACAGTCTTTTCAAATTATCATACTTTGTCAGGTTGTGTTAACATAGCACAGTGTACGCCTCATCTAGGTGCCGCTCAGAGTGGCACACCCCTCCCTCTGTTCTCAGATCAGATAGTTCAGGTCAGACCAGATCAGATAGGCAGATACAGATAACAGAGAAAGTGCAGCATATACTGGAATGCACTGTTGCTACTTTGTCATGTCTTCACACTGGTATGGTATAACCTCTCACAGGCAAATTAACAGTCCACGCAGAAGCAGGTACAATCTAAAGGGGAACTTGGAAGTGTTTTGAGCAGAAACCAAAGCCTGCAACCTGATACATGCTGAAGTGGGAGTAAATCAATGGACCTCACACTGACCCAAATGTGCTTTCCAAAACATTGTTTGCCTGGTGCGACTAACACAGTTGAATGAAGGTTGAAGTAATTCCTTTTCTTTTTTCTTTTTCTTTTTTCTCTGTAAAGGAGCAGCACCTAGTAAGGAAGTTAGTGTCCAGAAGAAAAACTACCCTACAGCAAGGATAATGCTATAACTGAGAGGTAATAGAAAAATTTACTTCACCTAGGCCAGTGCTACCTGGCTCACACATATGTTGGAAAATGGGGGGGGGGATAACAGAGTCACCCTCAAATTTCTGCCCTTGCCAATGCCAACTATCTGTTCTAGGAGGTGAGCCTGTGTAGATTCCTCTGGCATTGACAACTGTCTCATACTAAGCCTGGTATATTTGTCCATAGAATATTACTGCTTATTGTGATCAGAAGTAGTTTCCCTGGGTTTCAAGGCAAAAATGTTTCATACTTTGTGCTGCTTAATTCTTTTAACTCAAGACATAAAGGACTGAACCTGGGATCTTCTCCATTCAAAGGGCTTGCCTTTCCACCTAATCATATGTTCCCTTGTTCTGTCACTGAGAATGACCTTCCCCAATGTGAGAACAATCAAGATATTCATAGTACGGAACAGACTCACCCCTTTTTACACTGTAAGAAGCTGCCAGAGCAGATACATTTGACCACATTGTCATTACATTTTGTGGCCATCTGTTCAATGAATAGTAAAAAGGGTGATTTTAAAGCTCATGTGTTTGATTTTTTTTAAAAAAAATTGCTGTTAATAATTATTTTAATGTTTGCTACAGTGCATGTTTTTTTTTAAAAAAAAAAATAATAGTAATGAATTTTATTAGGACTTTGTAACTATATTATAAACAGCCTTTCCACTGAGCTTGTGGAAATTAGGATGCAAAAAAAAAAAAAAGATTTAGATAAATCCAAATAAATTTCAGATAAAAATTAGATAAATGGTATTTATCTCTCCTTAAAAACGTTACCTCAACTCTTGTGTTAGACAAGTGAATCTACCAGGCCATTCTACACACTAACCTGAAGGACAAGACTAAAGAAATAATTGGGGCAAGCTTCTATACATAACCTGCTGGAGCACCTCCTCCATCCAAGCTGTTACACCTAGTGAATGTAACTGGGGAGGGGAAGCAGGTATTCATACTAAATTTCCCAGAGTGTTCTGGAACAGCTGTTGGAAATTGCTAGGTGCTAACAAAGGATTCAAAATTCCTTTCTGTGATATTGAGTTTCTCTTAAAGGTGGAACAATATTATATATTCATGTTAGTTTTATACCAAATTAAATGCTATATTTTTGTTCAGGGTGAGCCTACGAATTACAGCTACATAGGTCCTAAAGGTACCAGATCCTGTGTGATCTGGGAAACAAAACAGAGTGAGACCTGGTTAGTGCTTGGATGGCAGACTGCCAATGAAAACTAGGTGCTTTAGGTTATGTTTCAGAGGAAGGAAGTGGCAAAACCATTTCTGAGTATTGTTCGCCTAAGAAAACCCTATCAAATCCATGGGGTCACTATAAATCAGCAAGAAACCTGAAGGCTCATACAAGCACATACAACACTTTCCATGTAGAATAATTTTCCAACACACTTCTGGATATGCAAATCATGGGTGATAGTTGTGCGAAATTGTTGGTTTTATGTCATTCTTGCCAGCTGGGTTTCCCAAATGACAGGAAACCCATTTTTCAGACTGAAAACAAATATTTGTGGATACTCTTTCCATTCCTAAGCACCAGATAAATTCAATTGCCAGTTTGCTCTTATGGGTATTGTCATATTACTTAGTTCTCCCGCTTAAAGCCAACACAGAAGCCAATGTGTGTCGTCCATTTACTTATTCTATTCTATTCTATTTATAGTCCACTTTCCTTCTAGTGTGAGATTCAAGGCAGCGTACAATCTTTGGAAAACACAATACAACTAAAAAACCCTTATAAAAGTTAAAATACAACCAAACTAAACTTCAATTTAAAAATACACAGGTTAAAAACAGAAGTTAAAAACACAAATTAAAAACATTAAAACTTAAAAACATTTAAAATATAATAAAAGGCAACAGAAAAAATGGTACATGGTTGTCAATCGCTTGTCTACATAGATTGAGAAGAACAGTTGATACTAAGGCCATTTCTGCACTACGCTGTTATAGTGCTCTTATTCCACTTTCAACATTCTATGGAATCCTTGGGTTTGCAGTTTAGGGAAAGACATTTAGAATTCTCAGCTAGAGAGCTATTTGACCTTGGTAAACTACAAACCTCAGAATTTCAAACGATGCTGAAAGTCGAAAGATAGCACTACAACACTGTTGTGCAGAAATGGCCTAACTCTAGTACCATCACATCTGAAACAAAAGCTTCAGACTAGCAGTCTTAATCTTGGCTAACTACAGATACTCTGGTTCTGCAGTAAGGTTCAGGATGGTTTCTCTGGCCCTTTTCACATGGCATTTCTGAAGCGAAAGAGCCCCTTGAGCATCATGTAAATGTGAGGAGCGATCCATTCGACGCACCCACATTTGCACGACGCTCAAGGGCCTGATGTGGACCATGCACACATTTCTTTCATTTTTGGCTCAAAGCTGAAAATGCTGCGTGGTTGCACATCGCTCCGGGGCCCCGTGCGCACTTACCTGGCATGCGGAGCCTTGGGAGCTGGGCCGGTCATGCGTCCTCTCCTCAGTGCAGCCTGGGAGGTCCCAGGCTGCACTGCAAATGGAAGAGGTGGGGCGCTCGTGCTACCAGGAAGCAGCTGCAGAGCCAAAGCAGGAGGGATGTGACAGCGTTCCTCCCAAGGCTTCCTGAGCGAGCCATGCAGCCCACCACCGGGAAAAAGTAAGGTGCGAAAAGGGCCTCTGTCCTTCCCCTCAAAACACACCTTCTCCCTCCTCAGGGTCTACAATGCCAAGTGTGAGTAATTACTTATGAGGACTCAAAAGCTTTCTTGTTTTATATTTTAGAAACCCAGTAAGCATATTATGTAAGCCTGATGTTTGTTCATGGGGAGCAGGGCTGTGCTTGTTTTTAGACTCTCAATCTTGTTTTCTCCCAGTTGTATACCAGGTCATGAGACTTTTTCTTCCTATACAGAAACACACACCTACTTCTGTGATTTTCCCCAGATGAATACGTTTGTGTATGCCTTACCTCATTGACAAAAGTGTGTTTGTGGGCATTCATGAGATATGCTCATTTTAGTTGCACTCATTTTTCAAAGGTACAAATGGGTTTCTTTGTGTATGGGTTCCAAAGGTAATCTTACTGGCATTCTTGGGGGCAGAGATATATTTTCATAAGGAGATACAACTTCAGTTTGTTTATTTATTATTAACAATCATGATAATTTATAACACCCTTTTCACCAAAGGGTAGAACATCAGCATATATAATCAGGGACAAAGACAATAAAACATAACACTATAATAATACATGGAATGAAATCCCCAACACCCCACCAGTCACTACCCATCTCAGCACCTTAAACACAACTCAATGGCTTAAGACGGTGAATCAAAGAGGAAAGTCTCCAACCGTTTACAAAAACAGATGAGAACCTCCTGCAGCCAGAGATCCAACAGAAGACGATTCCACAAATGCAGAGTCAGATCTTGAAAGGCTCACAGCCTTGACCGAGGTGTGCATGTTGGTGGTACAAACAATAATCCTTTGCCTGAGATCTTAAATTCTTGGATGGAACATAGCATGCTACCTGAGCTGCAAAGTACTCAGGGAGTTTAGAATGCAAAGCCTTGAATACCAGAACCAAACATTTGAAGCAGACCCTGGCCTGAACTGGTAGCCAGTGAAGGGCTCTATGGGGAGAAGAAACAGGTGAATATTTAAGCAGATTTAAAACAGCCTGGATGGCCTTGTTCTGAATTAAAACCAGAGGAAGAAGAGAGCAGGAAGCGAAAACTGCTAGTAAGCTGTTACAATAATCCAGGCATGAGATAACCAAGACCTGGACAAGCAGATGGGCAGTCTCTACAGTCAGAAACCTCCGGATCTTGCAGACCTTCAAAAGATGGAAGTTACATGCCTTTGGTGCAGCCCTGATAAAAGGACGTAGAGATAGACTATCATCCAGCAGGACTCCAAGGTTTCTGGCAACTGAGACAGGTGCCATTGTGCTTATGACAGACAGTCCATTGCTGACTTCCACACAGTGGTATCAATTGAGTTGAAACTGAAAAATCTGAGTGTCATCTGCATAAATGTGATACTGATAACCTGATTCAGAAATAAGAAATTCAAGGGAAAGTGTATATAATAAAAAAAGAAGAGGACCCAAGACTGATCCTTGTGGCTCCCCTACTGTTACAGGGAAAGCTTTTTTGATATAAACCCCTGAAATGAAACAGGAAACGAACAATCACACTAAAAGGATCCTAGTGATGTCAGCCGTAATAGTAATACCTGATGGTTCAAAGTGTTAAAGGCTGCAGAAAGATCCAACAGGATCAACACAGAAGTTAAACATTGCATCTTTGCCACTAGAATAGTGTTCACTACATGAGTCAAGGCCATTTTGGTGGAATGACCAGTACAAAACTCTGATTGAAATGCATCCGGTATGGCTTCAGCTGTGAAAGAGCAACTCTCTCCAAAAAAATTTGAAAGATATGGGAGAAGAGACACAGGGTGATAGTTATTAAATTTGTACCCCGTCTTTCTGGCAAGATGAGATTCAAGGCAGCGTACAGTAATTAAGGTAAAACATTAGTTTACAGAAGTTAAGAAAAATTGACAACAATATACTTTAAAAATGATTAAAATCACTTAAAAATACTTAAAACATATAAATATAGCACACCACTTTACACACACACACACACACAATTACTCCATAATTATTCAAAAGCCTGCCTGAATAAAAATGTTTTCACCTACCAGCAGAAGGAGAGCAGGGAGGAAGCCAATCGGACCCCCTTTCTATTAATTTCTTTCCTATTTTTAGTTACAAGAAGTTGTGGCTACTTTTTTAAAATCTTACATTCTGTGCAAATTCATGATTTTAATCCCCTACATGAAGTACAGTTTTTTAGCTCATTTTCACCAGTATTTTCTTTCAAAGCATTCATTCAAGCTTGCCAGTAACACAAAGAAATAAGGAGAAGCTGCCAGAAGAGTGGTGAGCTGAAGATACATGTCAATGAAAGAAAATGAATGTTTCCTTGCAAAGTGATTTCTAAAGCAATGCATAAATGTCCTTATAGAAGACTTGCTCATGTTTTGCTCAGCACAGCATTCTGTGCATCTTGAGTGAGATGCTACTTATGCTGTGCATGAAGTGTGAATTGGATTCAAGAACAACTATTTTTATTCCACAGAACTCAGCATTTTAAAATCTTCGCTCGATAGCCAGTACTGATGTCTTCTTACTGTAAGAAATGTATGTATCATTTTTTCTTAAACTTGGGAGCTGGGGGAAGGGAGTTGTGCATGGCTTCTTTTGGGCAAGAGAAGGAAGGAGCACCAGTAACTAGGGATGTAAATCCTTCACTGTTTTGGCCTTGCATGTTAACGTGGATAATTATGCTAGTTTTCTCCTGCTCCGGAGAAAACAAACATTCATCCACAGTATTTCCTCTGTGTTTGAATTTTCCAAAGTGCTTGTGGAAGGATTACACAGCTAAGAAAAACATAATGTTTGCGAGAGGGTGTGAAGAGAGTAGCTGGGCAAGCCTGATTGATGCCAGCCAACTGCAGCTCAGGGAATGCTGTGAAGAAAAGGCCTATAGAGGAGAAAAGATACAAAACACAGAGGCTCTCTCTGGAAAAGTAGATAGGGTTGAAATAGACAGAGTTTGGAGCTAACAGAGATAGGGGTCCTTTTCGCACGGCATTTCCGAAGTGGAAGGGACCCTTGAGTGTTGCGTAAATGTGAGGAGCGGTCCACATGACGCACTCACATTTGTGCGACGCTCAAGGGCCTGACGCGGACTGCGCACACATTTTTTCATTTTCGGCTTAAAGCCGAAAATGCTGTGCGGTCACGAATCGCTCCAAGGCCCTGCGTGCACTTACCTGGCGTGCGGAGCCTCTGAAGCTGGGCCAGTCAAGCTTCCTGTGCAGTGCAGGCTGGGAAAGGTCCCAGGCTGCACTGCGAAAGGAAGAGGCGGGGCACTTGCGCGACCAGGGAGCAGCTGTGGAGCCGAAGCAGCAGGGACGCGAGAGCCTTCCTCCCCAGGCTTATCACGAGAGCCCCGCACCCCAACTCCGCGAAAGGGTAAGGTGCAAAAAGGGCAAGGGAATGGGTTGGATAGAGAGTGAAACAATTGAAAGGGCTAGGGTTCAGATTTCACAGAGACAGAACAGTTAGTTAGAAAGAACTGACTCTATTCTGGGGAGGCATGGCAGAATAGATTGTTCAAGTGTTAATGAATTATATTGATGAGTTTCCATAAACCTACCTTTGTTACTGTTTTTAAAAACTGTCTCTGGCTGTCTCTTTCAAGCCTGATAAGGATCCAGGACATGGCTACCATAAAGAACTCACATACCTACACAGCCACAGGTCCACATTTAAGGGGTCACCCCAAGGTCCGGGAATCCAATCCAGAAAGGGATTAAGTGGAAGAACAAGAGCAGGGTGAGTGGCAAGATTCCAGGACTGGAACTGCAGGGCCAACCAGGGGAAAAAAAATCGGTCACAGAGGGTTACACAGAGACACAAATATTTTTCTGCATAAAAAAAGTTCCCCCTACACACAAAAGAACCATGTGCTTTTCTCCTCAGAATAATTACTATGGGACATTTGAATAACAAAATATTTTTTTAAAAAAAAAAATGTTGCTGTATTATTCTCCTCCAAGTATGATTTCCTGACAGCTAGGAAACCTGTTTTAAAAACAAACAAACAAAGGAACAAACAAAAGTAAATTGAGAATGAGTAATTATGAATACTCTTTCTATCCCTAACATTGACATATCTTCAACTAATGTAGACTGGGCTATTTTCTGCCTAAGAACCACCTAATATCAACTGACATATTCTGAGAGACTGATAATACAGGTTGGCAAAAGCACTTTCAACACATTAGTGCTTGGATTCACTGTGAACAGCTTCTTCTCCTTCCCTCAACCTTGGGCTCAAAGGAGTGAGTAATTTTCAGTGTGTGAAGGCCATGCTTGATGAGCTCGATAATTTAAAATCCTATTTCCCCATGTAGTTTATTTTTCCCTTTCACCAGCTGGATCTTTTATTTTAAAGGCTACATGCCCATATAGATACTATGGAGACGTGTTAGATTACTTACATTGTCCTCCCACACCACTGTTGCTCAACTCTTCTTTATTACTTTTCTTATCTCTTCCCTCTTTTATTTCTCTCTGACTATATGAGTTCTAGGGATGGACTCCAAATATTTATGTCTGCTTTTCAATTTGGAGAAATAAGTGTTTGCATGACAGATCATTGTTATGGCTGTTTTCTGCAAGCTCTTTATGACTTATTTTGTCTCAACATTCTCAATATGCCTACTAATGAACGTTTCTAAGGTAATTCACAGGCTGTTATGTTCCTTGCCTATGTTTGCTTCATCCGAAACCAATTAGATATAGATACCAGGAAAAATATATACTAACACATTTCTGCTGCAGAGAAAGTTACTGTAAAGCACAGATAATGAGTGGCTGTAGAATGCAGGCAACTTTCTCTACCACAATGGTGGCTAAAACAGAGGAAGGAGCTTATGAGTTGCTTCTTTCATCTCATCACTTTAATGCAAGATGGCCCAAAGGATAGTATTCTAGCTACCAGCTCAGAACAGATCATTTGACACAAGGGTCAAGTAGACTTTCCTCTGATCTCATGGACTTTGTCTGGGATCCCATTTCTTCCCTCATATGTTTGCTGCCATGAATGCAGATTTGATTCCAAAGTGTTCATTTTGGCAGTGGGATATCTTCACTAAAACCTCTATTACCCCTATACTTTCTATTGTTATGAACAATTGTATGAAACTGATTCCTCCAGTAAGTCAGTAAGTGAGTGAATCAGTCAATCAATCAATCAAAAGTCACAAGGATCCTAGAGAAAGCTTTCTTAGTGGTTGCTCCCATATTGTGGAAATCGCACCTTCACAAAGTCCACTTTGCCCCCTCTCTCCTTTCCTTTCCATGGCAGGTTAAAACCTTCTTGCTCAGGCAGTCCTTTCATTGAAGATCTATGTAACAGAAAGTGTTTGTAGAGGGCTTGTGTTTTTTAAACTGTTTTTATTATGATTTGTGTTTTGCATTGTTCTAATGTTCTGCTTTCAATTGAACTGCTATTTAATTCTTTTTTTAAAAAAACTTTTGTATACATAATGTTTTACAAAATCATGTAGGCTGTCTTGGGTTCTGCATAGAGACAAAGGTGGGATATAAATTAAATCAACTCAAATCAGCCAATCAAATCAATTCAGCACACAGTGTCATAAGTGAGCTTCCACAAGTGACACTGTTTGCCTAAATCCTATTGTAATTCCCAGATAAAGTAAAATTGTTGAATCAATTGTATTTATCTACGTGTTGACTCACAATTTAACCATTTGTTCATTGCAAGGATGCAATTCTTCACTAAGTTTCTTCTCCAAGGTAGCAATTAATAATTTCAACAATTTTCTTCCTGTTGATATGCAGGCAAAATCAACCCTACTCTGGTTCCAACAGTGTCCTTTTCCCTGGAATGTATGCAATATTTGCATAGGTCTGTTTTTGAAAGGCATCTCTGCTAACTTTGGCATCTTAGAGAACAAGAATCTTACCTTTTCAGTTGTTGATGTGTGCATGGAGCTTCTTAACAAAAGCTAATTCCTCTGAATGAACAAGAAAAGCTGTTTGAAGGATCAAATGGATCATTTCTGTAAGCATAATGAATTTAAGTCTGCCCAAACACAGGGAAAGTCTTGTCATGTAAAATGTGGTCTGAAGGTTACAGAGATGTCATGATTATATGCTTATGCGTTCTGGCAGAAGAATAAGAATGGGTTTAAGGACACCTTGGAGAAAGCATGAGAAATTTGAAATACATTTATTAAGAAATAAGAACTGGATAAGAAGAAAGCATATGTTTCAAAGCAGAGTTAGAGGAAGAACAACCTAATGTTGCCATGTCCATCAAGAAGTATAAACCTGATTAATAAACCTATACTTATTATGTGATACTTTTTTATTGATTATGCATATTTGATGGTTTTTCCCATGATACCTTCTGAATATACAACTTTGATTCTGTTGAAAAGCATTGCATTTTACTGGATTCAGGACAAATTAAAGGTTCAAAGCTCATGGAAGCTTAGAGTTGGAAATAATCATGGAGATTACCCAGTCCAATGTTCTGTTCTTTGCTGCTGTTTCTATGGGACATTTGTTCTAGCATCATAAAGTACGCCTCCCACTGGTGTCATCAAATGATGGAATACATACCTGAATGAGTTCATAACTAATTTGCTTTATTTCATGTTTATTAAAGTCTGTAAAATTATAAAGTTCTTTTATTTGCAAACAGAACTCCCACAGTTGTGGATTAACACAAAGAATAACCCTTTTCGCATGTGCTGATATTTTATCTGACTGAAGCTAGCTTTTTGACTTTTTTTTTGTCTTGATCTTGTAACTTTATTTTTCATTCTGAATTCTGCCAGCATTTTCTATCATTTTTTAAAAATGAATTGGAATAATGCTTTTTCTTCCTGCATCAAATTCTATGCACATTTTGGTATGTGTTTTTCCTGAACAAAGTAGCACCATGCAACTCCTTGTAACAAATCCCAGAGTCCTAAGCGAATTGGGGCTATCCAGATAGACTTGCTTCATGTGCAAAACAGACCACATCAGTTTAATGTGAATCTGAAGTTGCTTGGTCATGTTTAAAGCCATTTGGACTAATTTGGAGTGGAGTGTGAAACCGCACAATGCATCAAATAAGAAAAATGTAATGACAAGGCAACATATCATGGTGGGGTAATCAGGAGTGGAATTGGGCTCTGCTTAGTCAGTTTGTGTCACCTACAAATACATAGTTTGTCTGTTATTACACAAGCATCCAACTTAGGCCAAAACTCTCTGAACAGCTTATGCTGGTATAAGTTCTGATTATGGTGGTGTCAATATTTTAACGATCATTGCAGAAGGAGATATACTGTACCTGCTTGACCAAGATCTTTACCACTGGATGTGCACTTGATAATTCCAAGTGCATCTTTGCCCCTGGCCACTGACTGGAACCAATAAATTGGTTTTGATGTTTCATTTTTTGTTCTTTGTTTTTTTCTTTTTTTGGGGGGAGGGGCTACTGCTGCTTCTTTCCCAGGTATGCCAGGGTAATCCTAAGGTTCCTGGATGCATCCCATGACCAAATATACCCCCCGTCAGATATGCCAATAAAAATATAACTATTGGATCTTGGCCACACATAACAGACAAGTAGAAAAAGCAGCATGATCTGAGCACACAACAGACTGTGCATGCTTTGTGAAGATACATGTAAAGATGGTAAAGCGTAGCTTGGGGTTATAGCTGTGTATGTTTTTTTTTTTAACCGTGTGAAAGCAATTGTCTAGTACCTCCTTCTTCAAGGTCCTCACCATAACACAAAAGGACATCCAAGGGGCTTCCAAGCATGGTTTTGCAAGTTTTTAAAGTTGTACTGTTACTGCCCTGGCTAGTCCGAGCTTTGGGGATATTAAAAGATATCCTCTTAATATCATAATTCGGCTTCACTTCTCTATTCCCCTCCACGTGCTTGCGAGGCCACCAGACGAGCACATAAACAAGCTCGGCCGTTAATCGCCGTAATATTCCTGGACAATACAGGCAGCCCAGAAAATAGCTGACTCGCTGCTTTAGGAGACCTCCAGGCAAGTACTCTAATTAGGTATGCACACAACCTACAAAAAAGCCTCTGCCCCGCAATGGCAGCTTGATGGGTAAACTATACAATACCCAAGTACTCTGCGTTTGCATACTGGCTGCTCTATTGAGAACCGCTACGATAACTCAATCATTCAGATTCTGACCTTTCGGAGGCTTTGTCTACAACTCCAAATCTATTGTTTTCCCCCAAGTATGGCATAGCCCATAGTCACATTCTCCTTATAAAAACCCTTGATTCCGAGACCTTCCTCAGATTGCTCCCGAGTTTCATCCGGCCTTGCTGCCATTTTGCTTGGCGAGCCTCCCCTCAGCTCCACGTGCTGAGCTACATCGCACCCCAGCCTCGCTCTCTATTTTTTTTTTCCGGGCTTCAGGACAGGTGAACTATCACCCAAACCGGCAACTCCTCTAAAAATCCCTCTATACCACTCCAACCTTTATTTCCTTTAGTTATCTTGTATGAGTGTGTCGATACACTGTTTTACTTGTGTTTAATAAAATATCATTTATTGCTTCAACTTCTGTGTGCTACTTGACTTGACCCGACTCCGTAGACATAGGGTTCAAGATCTCACTACGTTACCCTGCCTCTCGTAATGCTAAGGAGTGCTCTGAGCTAATTTTCCCCACCTTTAGTTGAGCACATTTTGGTGTCCCTCCCGGGACCCCCAGTACACAGGGTAACAGTACCCTGGAAAGGACAAAATCAGCCCTGGAAGCTGTGCTATTGTTCCTGTTGCTATTTATTCGTTTATATCTTGGCTGGTGGGATTCATGGAAGCTTACAAAAAATTAAAACAAGTAGAGTTAAATGCACTTCCAAAGAAAGAAGCAAAAACATACACCAAAGTTATTGTTACAATGCAGTTAAACAACTGGTAGCAATGAATCTATTTCAAACACATCCATTAAAACTGAAAATATTCCTTGGGGGTATTATTGTAGGGTATTGTAGAAATCTATTGGATAATTCACTGGATAATGCCTATGACATGGGCACATTCATTCTTTTATTACATTCTATTCCAGGGTACAACTTTAAAAAGCCTGCAAAACTACAATGGCCAGAGGAGATGATGGTGATCATGATGGTGATAAAAAATGATATTTTTTACCCATGTGTAATCCTAGTTCTATAATCTCACCTCCAAATCTCAGAAACATACTTATGTGGACACAGGTTTAAAGACTGTGGTGGAACAGTGGCTAGGGAGCACCTTTCTAATAATAAGCTCCACTGAATACACACTGTATGACCTTCCAAGTTTATGAAATGATTCAAGGGTTTAATTACACTCATCCCTCTTGTCTAATTACAAAAAAAGTAAAACTTTTCCCTGTGTGTGGTCTGTTTCTCTCCCCGCCCCCCCACACACACAAAAGGAAGCAATCCAACAGGGAAATACCATAATATTGTTCTATACACAATAATTGGGAAAAGAAAATATCAAAAAGACAAATTGATGCATGTGCAAAAATGATTGAAAAAACAATAAAGAATTCTTAGTTGGGTTGTATACTGAGAAATTGACAAGTGAATAATTAGTCGGGCTCAAAAAATGGCAAAACTTAGTATCCCACAAGGAATTTAGTCCAGACATGTACAGATCACTCTGTGTTAGTTTTAATTTTTAATTATTATTATTCATAATTTTTTTCCATCAGACATCTGCATAAATCTGTGAAGTTTATTTATTAAGAAAATGCTCAGTTTTCAAATATTTTTTTTAATATAGTTAAATACATATTCCTTGCATTTTATCCTAAAATGTGCATTTATATACACATGTTACTACATTTATCCAGTTAAGGTCAATATTTCAGTATCTGGAACAGTATGTAGTCTGAAGGATAGCTTCTTTTCAATCTGCATATTAGTCTGGAAAGTGCAACCCTGGTCAATTTCTTTAAAAATGTGGACCAAACAAATCTCTGTTTTGTCATAGCCTACCTACCTACACATAGGCTCTTTCCACACCAGGCAATTAGAACAGGGCAGTACGTTCTCTCACGGAGGTCGTCTGCACCTTGGAGCGGACTAGGAGCGGACTACTTACCAGAGATCCACACCTCAGTCTGCTCCAAAACGACCCCAAGTGGTCCTCCAGCGTATTTTCTAAAGACCGCAAAAAACAGGTCTTTATTTTCCTGGAATGCACCATTGCATTCCTGCTCCCTTGTGCAGATTCGCAGGCTCGCACCAATGCGAGCCTGTGATCTGCAGAGGGCGGGCTTTAGGCGTGGTGAGCTTCAGTCGTTGGTTGGGACCACGACCAACTGGAAGAAGCCATTTTGGAAGCTGGAAGCTGCCATTTTGGAAGCTGGAAGCCGCCATTTTGGAAGCCGGAACAGTGCGGATCTACAGACCTTGCACTGCTCCAATTTGCCTTGGACCAAGGAGGAGCCCTGCGGAAGGACTTCAAGGACAGTCCACATTGCTTCAGACCCCAGAAGAAGCAGTAGGTAATGGCACGGAGCGATTCCCTCACCTTGTGCAGAAAGAGCCATAGTTAACAACCTTTCAGAACATAAGCCCTATTCAATCAGTCACACACAAACACAGAGAGAGACAGAGACAGAGACAGAGACAGAGAGATTCAAATCAACACATGACAAGATGAGCAGGTTAGTGCTACCTAATCTTCCATTACATCCATGGCTTTCCTCACACAGAGAGCTGTTAATAGGCATTACATCCCCACCCTTTGATATGGTTTAATTTTCAAATACAATATAACTGGCACAAAATATAGATTGTAGTGTGCTATGGCTGCATGGCCATGCTAGCTAAGAGGAAATTCTGGCTTAACAAAACTGCAAAACAATGTCAGGGAAGACCTCAAGGCATAGCCAGGTCACAGTCAGGAAATCACCAAGAAATTCCAGCAATAATGAACTTACTGTTAGCCTTCAATGACTCAAGTCTTAGAGACAATAGTATCTGTGGTGCTCCCACAAGGTGGCTGATTGTCTTAGTCCCTCTTTCTCCAATCAAAAAATTTCCTTTTGCCCAACCACCTGTCCAGCAATCAAGGAGCTATCAAGATTCCCATTAGCCTTTTGTCACCTTACACTAAGACCATTAATTCATTCCAGACCCCATGGTCTACTTTCGGGACTCCATTTTTTTTCTCTGCCAGAGAGCCTATAACACCTTTACCTTCCAGACAGAAATAGGGTATTTAAACCACAGTGTTGGCTAGCCAGCTAGAAGTATACTGGTTGCTGGTCATCACTCTGCCACTCTGTTTCCTGTTTGTTTCCTGTCCTTAGACTCCTAGTCTAAGCCACTGCTCTTCACTTCTCTACTGCATTGTTAAATATCACCCACTTCACCCTGTATTCTCACTATCCAAACCTTTCCTCCCTTTTTCCTTCAGTTAGCTTTGTGTGATTGTGTAACTGCTTGGATCATATGTGTGTGATTGCAATTCCTTCAATAAAACAAATATGCTTACTTTTGGACCTCCAGCTGGTTCTTCTCTGCATTAGTACTGGTGGACATAATTGTAAAAGATCTCATAAGGTCTTCCTCCCTCAGAGGCCTCCTCTTTGAGCTAATATTCTCCACCCACAGGGGCACTGGTAGCATGTGTGGAACCCTGAGTCACCCACATTTTGAGGTAACAGAGCTATAGTCTGAACAGAAGAATCTCCACTATGTATAGAGACTCCCCAAAGAGCTGGAAAAAAAAGTTTTTAACAAGTGTGGACAATGTTATCTTCTTCAAACTGTCACTTTCAATACATTAATAGCAATTATAGAGTAGGACAGACATAGCATACTACCATCCTTGCATGTTGATATCAACCTCTTATGAATGCCTGAATAGGACTTGGGTGATATTGTGAAAGAAAGGAAGTAGAAATTCTTGAAACATACAGCAGCTTCTGTACTTGTTCTCACTATTCTCTAGTTCACTAGGGATAAGATGGTTTAGACAGAGACAGATTAGGAACTTGACCTTTCTTTTCCTGTTTGCTTGCTTCCTATATCTGTCATCTATCCCAAAGCATTATGAGCAGATCGCATCATCTGGTTACTCAACTCTTTGCCCTTTGTGGTACCAAAAGAACTAAGTAAGTTTCTAGATCTGGGTTTATTGCTGGTTCAGCAAATGGAATGAAATTTTGAGCACCAGAAATTTCTGCTGATAGCATATGTCCCCTGAGGAAGGCCATTAAAATATACACATAGGCTGAAAAGCATTGGGCTTATTCTAAAATTTAAAAATAAAATTATCCACTGAGCAATTGGAGACATATCTACCCTTTTTTCCTTGCACTTTGACTTTATGGCAACCCTAAGTTAAAACTATCATGGGGTTTTCTCTTCAAGGTTTGTTCAGCGAAGGGTGTTGCCCAAACAATTTCACTGTAAGCAAATAGTAACACTGAAAGGTTTTTGAACAACAGAAGAAAGAGATGGAATCTCTAAATGTGCATTCCTTCTACAAATTAGTTAAACACAAAATATTTCCATGGACTTTTTTCAGTCCCAATTTATACACATAAAATACCACCACATACTTTCACATCTGTGATAGAGCAATTTCCTAAGCATTCCCTTTCTTGCTTCATTTGCTTCATTGCTGTTGAAATGGAACTTATTTTTTTTTATTTTTCCTGTTCTGTCCATAGTTAAAGTTTTACATTAGGTGTGGCATGTGATTTACTTTATTTAATTGCCAGATTTTTTTTCTCTCTGTTGTTGACTACCATGCATAGCACATTGGGCAAGATTCTTTCTAAATCACTGTGAAAAAAGGGATGTTCTCTAAGCTTAATCATGGATTTTAATTGCCAGCCTTAATTTGAAAATAATTGTTCACAGCAATTAAGTAAATGCCCCAATTTCATTAACAGACTTTGTAATTAGAACCTACTACATAAAACCGCCAATGTTTGCTTCATTAGCTTTGATTTACTGTATGTAATACCTTTTTTTAAAAAAAAAAACACATCCTATTAGTTTTATCATGCATTAGTGCATTTCAGTTAATAATTGGTGCTGCATTTGTGATGTGTCCTGGGGAAGTTTTAATAATCAGAAGATTATATTTGAATTTTACAGGTGGTTTCTTACAGACTGTGAGTTCAAAGCTTAAGAATGATATATGTGGTGTGATTTTAACAGGACATTTGGCCCAAGTCTAGAACTGCATGTTACAGTGAATAAATGCTCTACTAAAAAACAAAATAAAACAGGCAGTTGTGTGCTATTGTCAGTAACGCCTTGCTAAAGTTTGACATTGTAAAGTGCCTCTTCCCAGCCCAGCTTAAAGTAGCATATGTTATTAAATAGGAGCGAGGAAATAATATTAGAGGAAATAGTGTTAGGGTACAGACTGACTGAATGCTGATGAAAGAAAAGTAGGGACATGACCAATGGGCTTACCATAATTGTTAAGTTGAAGTATATGTTAATAAGCATGGGAACTCATCATACAGCTGACACTTTCTGAGGCTGTTGGGTCTAGGGGCTTCCATGTTAGCCAAGTAGTGAATTAGTCTTTGAGGGAAATATCCATGGTGCCACCCCATATTACTAAAACAGGTTCATCATCTTAGGTAGTTGTTCTAAAGTTTTAGCTCAAAGCTGGAGTAGATCCACCATCCCACTAATAGGGGAATCACCCATTGGCACTGTTTTGAGTCATACTTCTGTTCTCCTGATACCCATATTTATTTTAGTTTTTTTGAAAGAAGTCTATTCTACTTTACACAGCATACAAATTATCTCCCCACTCTTTAACATTCAATTATGACAATCTTCCAACAGTCCCACTGTTAGGCTTAGGGCTACCATCAACTAATGGCCAGAATTATACACAGGCTATTTAGTTATATAAATAATTTAGGTCTCCTGCCCCAACTCCCTCTGCAACCTACCAGTGATGTAGACTTGAGTCCATTGATTCGGACTTGAGTCAGATTTAAGTCACTTCAGTGACTCAACTCGGACTCAGCTTAGCAATAAATGATGCACTGACTCGATTTGAGACTTGTCTATTTTTAGTGACTGACTTACTGCCCTTGATTCAGCAAGATAACACATTCATCCAGAAACCTTACAACTGTGAACAACACTTTTATCTCTTTTCACCTACCAGTCACATGACAATCTGTCTCAAGCCTAAAGCATAGGCACATTTCTCAGAGGGGAACAGCAAACAGGTTAGGCAACAGACTTGAGGCAGGGTTAAGGAACCTTCTAAAACTTTTCCTAAGAGCAGAAGGCAAGATTTACCTCCAGAGTTCAGGGTGCATTTCTCAGAGGGGAACAGCAAATGTGTTAGGCAACAGACCTGAGCAGGAAGGATCCTTCCTTCTAAAGCTTTTGAAACTTCAGTAATGGGAAGTAAGAAGGCTCCTATTCCCCACTGCTGAAGCTTCAGGTGGTAAAATCACAAATGCAGAGGGCCAACTCCGCTTAAATTGTTAAACCTGACTTTATTCAACTCTGTCCAGAAATTCTGGAATATATGTTGGGGCATAAAGTTGGCTCCCAGACTTGAGACTTGACTTGAGAATTGCCTTGAAAGTACTTTGCAAGAACTTTCAACTTGACTTGAGAGTTGCAGGTGGAGACTTGAGACTTGCTTTGAGACTTGGATTAAAAGACTTAAATACACCACTGCAACCTACTTACTGAGCATCAGCTGCACCAAGAAAAGGAGGTATCTTCTGCTTACAATCAGGGCATCGATGGATAACGTTTCCATCACCTCCCACCAACAAGCAAGGCTATGACAATCAGAAGCAGGCCCCTTGTCACAAGTCCTTGTTGCAGCCTTGCCCATAGGCAAAAGGAGGTAGAAGCATTACCCACCCACGGTTTGATTGCCAGCATAACAGACATTTTTTCTTGGTGCGGCTGATGCCTGGTAAAGTACTTTTTTGGGGGGTGGGTGGGCAATTACAATAGTGCCACAATCGTGCCTATAGAGGGATTGGTAATTCAGATCAGTTATGAATATATAACCCCAGCTCACATGTCCATAAATGTGATAACAGAATTCTCACCAATGTTTTCAGTGGTGACTCTTTATAAACATCTTCCCTTATGCTATAAAGTCAGCTCTCCAGCAGTATGTAGTAGACCCAGAAAGTTGGCCTTTTGAAGAGGGCAAAGCACATTTCCCATGCCTGCCCCTCAAACATTTTATTGTCAATTTATTATTTTATCTTTGTTTTGATTATTAAAAGCTAATGGGTCTTTACTTTAGGAATCTACTTAGCTAAGAAATTATCTAGTTTACTTAAATAAACATAATATACTATGAAACAAAGAAAGAAGAGGAGATAACAAGAGAAAGAAAGCATAGAGAACCTAGGCAGCTAGTAAAATTTAGTGATGATGACTCAGATTAACTAAAATACTACACTATAACAAACGTCTACCACTTTTTTTCTTGTTAGCCATAATATACTATCAAAGGGAATACTTGATGATTTCATAAAGAGAACAATTTCTTTCACTATGATAATAGTATAATAGTTCCTCCAGAAGGAAGTACAGAAGTCTCTATTTTGATCAAAGGGCTGTAGCCTCTCAGAGATGGTGACAAATTTGCTGAAAGGCTACACAGCGCTGTTCACAGATAATTACAAGGAAAAATGACAGTAAAACCACTCTATTGTTACTTGACATTATAAAGTGGTCTCCCCCTCCCCACTTCATTATACTTTGCAGGACAACACATCCCAAATCTACTTTTCTGGTAGTTGCACTTAAATTCAGTTTCTTAAGTCCTTGCATCTCAGTTCAGACAAGATTTACAGGACTTTCTGATGACTGAACAGTACTTATGTAAAGGTGGAAGGGATTGTGTTTTTTCCCCTGATGTTGAATTCCTGTGTATCTGACAACACTGAGTGCATGCAAACTAAACTAACTAGGAGAGACACAGCCTCACACCTTACACAAGTATACCGTTCTTATTTTGTGGGAGACGTATAGAGCCCCAAGGCAGATCCAGTGTCAATTTCTGGCCCCAAATTATTTAGTGCTTTCAACTGCCAGTATTTTTTAAGGCTAGTGCTGAAATGTTAAGACAGCTCTGGGCAGCTGAGAAAGACACCATAAATCTGATGCCTACCCATTAAACAGTGATGTTACCTCAGAGGTCGGGGGGGGGGGGATCTGCAGTGTTGGCCAGTCTAGCTCCTCTCTTTTCAGCACTTGCGAGGTAGTTCTTCAGTGGTTTCTTCCAACTGCCTTCTCTTGTCATCCAGTGTCTTGGTGTGAAGAGTACTACTGATATGTTCTAACGCAGACCATATGCCATGGAGGCATGCAGGAGGCACTTCAAGGAAAGTGGCCTGAGGATGGGTTCTAGGTGGTGATAGGGAACCTAGCCTCCTCAATTCCAGTGCCATCTAAAGATCCATTCTGGTATTATTTGAGTAGTAGTGCAGCTACTACTCTTGCTTATGCATAACTGGCTAAGGGGTAGGGACCATGGAAGAATGTCAGGATTATACTGTGAAGTTTTTTCACAAGTAAAAACTGTCCCCACCTCCCAAAAACCTTGGGAAATTGAAGAGTAGCAAAGAAGGCATTTGCTTTGATCCAAAGAAGTTTTGGATTTCAGGGAGGGCAGATTCTTATGAGGACTTCCTCAATGGTTCAGCAAGGAAATATGGTAAAATAGGACACTGAAATGGGTCACTCTGGAGCCAACGAAGACCAAGATGGTAATATCATCTAGGTCAGTAAAATGAGTACCCAACTTGCTGGAAGAAATTAACTAACACATTGTAAACCACTTAGAGAGCACTTAGCTGATAAACAGTATAGAAGTAGATATGCTATTGCTATCTAGCAGACAGAAGACCTAAACTTGTTCCCTTAAAGATTCATTTCTTTTTCTCAGAATCATAAATATTCTCACATATGTAAGGTTTTGAGCTTCTCCTATGTTACTTATGTTAGCATCTAATCCATGCCTCCTTGCCTATACAGAAAAGAAAGCAGGGAGAAGAAGCATTTGTAATGCAGAGGAGCATTTCTGGCCTCTGTAGCTTTTACATTTGCATTATAAACTCTGGGAAAAGGAACAGAATCTATCTGAAGATGCTCCTAGAATATATTTGAAAGGAGATTTTGAAAGGGGTATTGAAAAGAGATTTTGCAGCATGACCCTAGGCTGCTAGTTCAGTTGCTGAACTCCTCTTAACTTGTTGAAGTGAAAGCTCTTTCCTACCATTGAATTCAAATCAATTGTTTGCAACTGAGTAAATAAACCATTTGTCCCCACTTGAATTTCTTGCAGACACACAATGCAAAGAAGAGCAACAGGTCAGAGAAATTTTATCTTCTGTCTGTATACGTAATCTTACTAGTAAGAATTGTTTTGGGCTGCCAAAAATTGCTGGAAGAGCTACAGTGTCTCACACTTTTAAAATAGTCTGGACTGTTGCAGATGAACCCTTAAAGTACCTGGTGCTTAGGGAAGATAGGTTTGTTAAGTTTCAGTTAGACGTGCAGCTCTTAATTCAGAGAGCTGCTGAAATGGGGGTGGGGACAGCAACACCCTAAGAAGAGTAGAGGAAAATGTAGCAATATGATATAATAAATAGTGCATCAGTGCAGAGAGAGATGGGTTTATTGTCAAGCTACATGGTATGTTACACCTATAACATGAGGCTAAGGATCACTTGTTGTTACTCTAAAATGGAGGGAGTCTGCTCTATAGGCTACATGAAGCCCTCAGTGCTGTACCTAGGGCACTCTAACCCCCATGTCTCTTCCCTAATATTCTCTTAAAGGGTCTAAGGTAAGAATTTCTATCCACAGTCCCGATCAGGACCAGCATACTTGGAGACTGGTAGGTTTAAAACTTCTCTCATCTAGTTTTTATATGAAAATGCTTCTACCTATATGAAGTTGTTAAAAAGACCAAAAAAAAAAAAATCAAATGACACCAAGAGAGAATAAAATCTTTATTTTAATCCACCCTTTATTGGACTGTGTGTGCTTACTTGAGTAAAGAACACAGTCACCACCTGAATGTTGTGTGTCATTTTACCCTCAAGCACAAAGAGCCTTTCCATTCTACACTGTTATAGTGCTATTATTCCACTTTCAACATCCTGTGGAATTCTGGGGCTTGTAGTTTACTGAGGCCAAACAGCTCTCTGGCTGAGAATTTTAAATGCCCCTCCCTAAACTGCAAACCCCAGGATTCCATAGGATGTTGAAAGTGGAATAATAGCAACATAACACTGTGGTGTGGAAAGGCACAAAGCTCCCTTTGCAAATCCTGAAAGCTTCTGATCTTTCACTCCATCAGGATTGACTCAGAGTGGAGCCAGGAGCCTTAAGTTGTATAAGGAATCAAAGCTGGTCAGAAGGGTTAGGGATACATCCCAGGAAATCAAACCATGAGACAATTTCAAAGGATACAGCCAGGAATGGGACTTGAAGGACTAAAAAACTACACAGAAGAGCACTGATCCAATTCAAAATCCCAGCCCAGAAAAAAGTTTGCTTGCTTGCTTGCCTTTCCTATCTAGTGGATCCAATGGACAGCCTGAGTAGGTGTAGCCATTCCAACACTGAGGAGGGATAGAGGAGAATCATTTTGTGGATACATTTTGTTTTAGAAGAAGACTCCTATGCAATGTTCCAAAGTAAAAAACAAAACAATAAGGAATACATACTTACTACAGGAAGTTGATCCGAACTGCAGGGAACACAGCCATAGTTCCTAGTTCCTGGCCATGGTGACATCTGCCTAGTGACAACTCTGTTTTATAGGATAAAATTTGGTCTTTATGCTAACTGCTGCTTCTGAGAGAGAAAAAAGGGAAAAAGTACAAAATTTCTTTTTCCCCCAATGGTATTTTCTCAGTGGAGCTCTCCTACATCAATCATTATCTTTTCATCCTTCTTATCACCTGCTAATTATTAATCCATTTGCCATTGCCAAGAGCCTAATTGTTTATTGCTGATAGAAGCTGGTTTGACTTCTGAAACCTCAAGAATCATGTGTAATTATGCACCAGCCACTAGCTACAATCTATGTATCTGAAGTGTGTTTAATTTAGTTGATTCAGGACAAAAGGTTGTGACCAGAGTGATTGTCTCTATTAATTTCATAGGCTGATTGTCTGTTTTACTGTGGATGCAATAGTGTAAATAAAAGTCTTAACTTTTCTTCTATTAGCTGCACTGCTCCAATCAAACTGAACCTTTCAACAACTGTTTATGTTGTTATTATTGTAAGGATGACAATGAAGATGATGATGATGCAAGAGTCTTGATCACAGAGATCCTTTCCTTGGTTCTGTGTGCCCAGGAGATAGGGCAGAACTTAAAATACCAAATTCACTTCCTGTTATAACTGAAAATGGGAGATATATGTGTATTGAGATTCTCAGCATGGATGGATATATTTAATGAATTTGACAATTAGTGTGTGTGTGTGTGTGTGTGTGTGTGTGTGTGGTAGGAATGAAATTAATATGAGATACTCAGTTCATCTAAAACTATTTTTTTTCAGCTTTGCATAAATGTTAAAATTCAATTAACTTGCTCTTAATAGAAAGTCTCCTTCTCCATGAGATTTTTGAGACCCAGAAATGTCAGAAACTTCTCATTTCTAATGAGAAGTGTCAGAAATTCTAAGCTACATTATATTTTCAGGTTATGGGATGTTTGCATGATAGTCAGTATAACTCAGCCTTACAGATGCTGTTGGAATCCAAGTCCCAAAAGTTTTACCTGACAGGAATTACAGTCCAACAATATCTGGAAGGCTACATGATTCCCATCGCTCAACTACACACAGAGATACCACCATGCTATTGTTTACCTTTTAAACCTAGAGGCTGCTGAATGACCTCCAATAGGCTAAAAATAATGGTAGAAGTGTTCTGCTCAGTGCTGACTCCAACTTTTGAGTGCCCTTGGGCAAAATTAGGGATGGGCCAACCGAATCTGTGAATCCTCAAATCCTTGGGAAGGATTCAAGATTCGCGAATCTGAATCCCTGGGCCAAAACAGGTGAATCGAATCTTTCGAATCCCTGCATGCCCCAGGTCCTGAGTGCCCCAGATCAGGCCCACGCGGGCATGCAGGGGTAGCAAGAGTCGCTTTCCTGCATGCCAGGATGCCTGAGCTGGCGTAAGAGCCCCAGATCAGACCCACATGGGTATGCAGGGGTGGTGAGAGTAGTTTTCCTGCATGCCAGGATGCCTGAGCTGGCGCGAGAACCCCAGATCAGGCCTGCCCTGGCATGCAGGGCCAGCGAGAGTCACTTTCCTGCATGCCAGGAGGTCTGAGCTGGTGTGAGAGCCCTGGATCAAGCTCACTCCTGCTGCTTGCACCTGTGGCTGCCTCCCTCTGCAAGGTAATTATTCTCTTCTTCCTATTCTTTTGACTTGAGACTGGAGGGTAGGGATTGGGACTGGATTAGAGGCTGGTGTTAGTTTGTTTTTGTTAAGTGCCTTCCTTGTTTTAGAACTTGAGACTGGACATCACGGTAGAAAAATGAGACTGGGCTAGAGGCTGGTGTTTTTGTTTTTTGATTTTTTAAAGTGCCTTCCTTGTTGCAGAACTTGAGACTTGTCTGGAAAGTACAGTGTTCTTGAGATTTCAAGGACAGCTGAAGAAGATTCCTTTGTGTGGCTCCCTTACAAAGCTCTTTCATACACAATTCTGGAGTTTGTAGTTGGACAAGGTGTCAGAGCCTTCTCTGTCAAAGTGTGCTGGTGCATCATCAAACTACAAACCCCAGGATGCCAGAAGGAGCTATGCAAAGAAAATCCAGTTTTGAACTGGATTATCTCTATACTGTAGTATGTGGCCCTGTTTACATGGGCAGGAAAATGTAGGATTAATAATCCACATTTCCCTGTTTTTGTAGAAAGGGCCTTCGTGTCATTTTCAATCTGGCTAGATCTTGAGGCAAAACGATGACAATTGTCCTGGCCAGATTTCTTCAGAGGGAGATTTGCCTTTGCCTAGGCTTTTGCTAAGGCTGAGAGAGTGTGTCTTTCCCAAGATTATCCTTGCCCCCCCCCTTTTTTTTTGTAATAGTCAACCCAGGAGATGGCATCATCTTGAGCATCCTCCAACATTTGGAGCTACTTCCAAATTACATGTAATTCTTAATAAGTAGTATATAGGTATGTTTTCCTGAAAGTGAAAACTATTATTTAATTTGTTTTTCATTAAACAAAGATGTCAAATTCTGCTTCAAAACACTTTTCAGTAGAAGTGCTTTGTTTCCCTTGCTTTTTAAAACTTTCTGTAAAAAAGGATTTAAAAGATTCGAGATTCGTGGATTCGCAGAACCTTCAAGGGATTCGGATTCAGATTTGGAAAATTCTGGATTTGTCCCATCTCTAGGCAAAATACTCTCAATGGAGTTAACCCTCTTACTTAACGGATTTGCTGTCTCATTCCATTGTCATTGGCTATTGTTGCTCCTTCTCATTCTTTTCCATGTTGCTTCCTCTTTGCTTGGGAGGGAGAGATCCAGTGAGTAAGTAAATAGTACCATCTCCTGCTTCTCACTGACACCATTAGAAATGAGGAAACAATTAGACTGCACTGACAGCAGGGGTTTAGCTGGGGCTAAATGAAGATATTTCCCCTCCCAAAACAATAATTTTACCTCATAAAGAAATCTCACTTCAGTTCCCAAATTGCTACCATTGCAGAGGGCAGGACATTGAAAATCACTCACACTCACAGCTCTTATGTTTGCTGTGTTTTCTTTGCCTTGATAACTTTGCTATCCCTGTTTTTTTTGGACGTCTGAACTGTATTTCTAAATGCTCAGCTGAAATTTTAAGTAGCTGTCCTGCTAAGAATTGGGGAACCAAAGGAAAATCTCATTGGAAGACACTAAATTCTAATTTGAGGGGCAATACCCTCATTCACATCCCTGAAGGGTGGAGAAGTAAGACCAGAAGGCTATTATGAGCACATCCTTGCTGAGGTATGTCACTTTGCTTGACCACATCTCTCCATGACACCTTCCCTCTTCTTTTAATGTATGACATTTATATTCACAGAGGAGATCTTGAGAGCTGATGGTGATGTATCATGTCCCCCCAGCAGCAACAAAACTGAAGGAGAGAATGCTGCATAATTTGGAGAAGGAGAATGCCTGGCTGCAGGCTATGACTTTATATTCCTCTTTTCTCCCTTCTTATGCTGAATAAATATAGAGTTATATCCACAAAGCTGTCCTGTTTTCTGTCTTGTCACACCCATTCTGGGATCTGGACATACAGCTGCAATGCAAACACTCTTACACCTGTGCAGATTTCAACCAAGAATCTATAGGCCTGAACTGGGAAAACAGTGGCCCTCCTCTATTTTAGCTGATACTAGATTATTCTACCCACACCAAGAAAGCAATTCATGAGTAAGTGGACAGACAAATGGTGGGCTTCCAGAGGTATGGACCGGTATTAAGAAAAATATGGACATATCCTTCTGAATGTTTGAAGAAACTGTGACGAGGGAAGAAAAAAATTGCTTTCTGTTTTGCACTTTCATTTTGCAAAATATCTTACCAGGAATAAAAACCCAACATATATTCCCCCTACGGTGTATTCCTGTCATGCTACTTAGCTTAGCTCTCAGCCTTCAAAGTTTGACCTTTTCCAAGCTCCCAGTGTGTGGCTATTCCTTTGCCTCTTTGAGTGCTATTCTTCATAACAGGCAAGGAGTTTCTTTGTACGAGTCCATCTGCCCCGTGCTGTGTTCCGCTCCATCAGGAGGCTTGTTGAAATCTTTATGCCTTCTGTAGATCTCTCCGGTTAATTATTTTAGCTTAAATGTTTATCTTTCTGCCTCTTGCCTTTTGTGCATTTTTCTTTTCTTTTTTTTCCTTTTTCTCTAAACATGCTGAAAAGTTGGTTCACACTGTGTCTCTGTAGTAGGTCTGTGATTGCAGCAAAGATTCAATATGGATACAGAACACCATCTTAGCCCTCTCTCAGTGACCCCTACAGAACCAAAAATTACAGCTTTTATCTTTCCCTCAGGCGATTGGCAGAGTTGCTTTCACTCCTCTCTCCATTTCTTCTTGTTTTTTCTCAGATTTCACATCCATAAGGAAACTTGACTAATAACTAGGTGCTTTGAGGTGGGGCACTTAAGAAAGAATCAGGCCTCCATGAGTATAATGTGTAAGGTGTATGTGTATGTATGTATAGGTATGTGTATCTGTGTGTGTGTGTGTGTGTGTGTGTGTGTGTGAGAAAGAGTTCAAAATACTAAATACCTGGTGACAATTGAGTCAAGGTGAGCAACAAAACAAATTCTGAAAAGTCAGCCAGAAACTGTGGGTGTCTTAAATGAGAAGTACAGATTTTTAATGCTTACTTCACTTCATAAATTAGAGAGGAAGGAGGGAAAAAAAATAGTAGAAAGTCTACCTTTGGGGACGAGAGCAAAAAATTACATGGTATTTAAACATATATTCATATGCAATGGATCAGAATCTAATCAGCTTTTCCAAAGTTCTCATCAGTTGTGGGAGGATATTTTATGATTAACATTTCTTAGGAGGCACATCATTTGTCATCAGTATTATGCAGAGGCATTTTGGTGAATTATTATTATTATCATTACTCTGGAATCAATAACTGTTCCAGATTTTTTTCAAATAACATTATGCTTTTGGAAAGCTTCAGAATGAAACTTAGGTGTGATTTTAGAAGATCCTGTTAGATTAGATGTGTGTGCCTAAAAGCCTAATGCTGCTTTAAACATGTATGTGTACCACCTATGAAGCAATTTGATACATGTGTATTCAGAAGTAAGTGTGATCCTCTTCAATGGTGCTTCCTGTCAATTAAATATGCATAGGATTTGAGGTTTAATTGCTCATAAATGAACAGGCAAATTGCCTCAATGGGGGGGGGGGGGAGGTTCAGTCCAGGGATCAAAATAAGAAGAAAGGAGACTCTGACCAGACTTTAGGAAGAGCTGTTCAACAGTGAAGCAGACTACCTCAGAAAATGGTGAACTCTTCTTTGTTGGAGGTTTTTAAATGGATTAGATGGATACTTTTCAGAGGGGCTTCAGTTATCCATTTCTGGCAGGGGGTTGAAGCAGAGGGCCTTTGAGATTTCCTTCAAGTTTTATAATTTTATAATTCTATGAAATTTAGGCAGAAATCCTCCATATATTGGCTGTTTCTGTTCTGTTCCTCCAATCACTTCAGATTTGAACACTCTTCCTGATTAGAAACTCTTCAGAATCATATGGAATGTGAATCCTATGCTTGAAGAAAAGCAAGATATAAAGCAAGCAAACAAACAAGTGTGGGAGTTATAGCAAGAGGAAGCCAGTCTACAATGACTAACACACATCCACACTGCAGCTTGTATCCAGAGTAAATTTGCATGTTTTAGTTAGTCATGCCTGATCTGACCCATTAAAAGATGACTAAAGTAGTCTAGAAAGGACATCAGACATTGTATCTGAGATGACATCAAAGTTCAAACCATGATAGATAGAAAATCTATCTATCATCCATCCATCCATCCATCCATCCATCCATCCATCCGTAAAGAAAACATGCTAACTCAGATGGTTTGTTAGCTGTATCACCATTCAAAAAGTATAGTCAACATAAGATGGATATGTTTAGATATTATTGTAGTGGCCTGTCAAGTTGGCTTTGAGTTATGGTTACCCTATGAATAGAGACTTCTAAGAGGTCACCAACAGCCCTGCTCAGATCATACAAAATCAGGGCTATGGCCTCCTTTATTTAAACAATCCATATCAAATGTTGTTTTCCTCTTTTTCTATTATCCTTTAGTTTGTTAAACATTATCATCTTTCCAATGAGTCATAGTGTCTCATAATATAAATCCAAATGACAAAGGCTGGAATGTAATCATTCTGGCTTCTTAGGCCATTTCCGCACTAGACTGTTATAGCACTATTTATTTCACTTTCAACATCCTATGGAATCCTGGGGTTTGCAGTTTAGGCCCCTCCCTAAACTGCAAACCCCAGGATTCCATTGGATGTTGAAAGTGGAATAAATAGCCCTATAACAGTCTAGTGCAGAAATGGCCTTAATGAGAGCCCAGGCTTTATTTGTTCTTGTATCTATTTATCTGACTTTTTGGTCATCTATGGTATATGTGGAACTTTCTTCCAGAATCAAATTTCCAATGAGTTGATTTTATGCCTTTCAGTTTTCTTCACTGTCCAGCTTTCACATACATAATTAGTAATTAGAAATACTATGGTGTGGATGATTGTAATTTTGGCATTTTGACATGTACCCTCTAGTGCTTTCATAGCTGCCTTTCCAACTCTGAGTTTTCTTCTGATTTCCAGACTACAGTATCCATTTTGTTTAATGACTGAGCAGAGGCATGGAAGATCTTTCATAATTTCAATGTCTTCATCATCCCCTATAAAGTTAGGTAAATATTTCTGCAGTTATTTTTGTTTTCTTAATATTCAGCTATTAAGGTACTTTTTTACTTTAAACATCATCAGTGGTCATTTCAAATCCTTTCTATTTTATCCTCGTAATCTGGTATTATCTGCTTATATTGAACTGTCAAAGTTTCTTGCCCCAAATTTCACCTCCTTCCTCTAAGCCTAATTCTGCTTTCCACATATGATATGAACATAAATTAAATAGGATAGGATGATAAAGTAAATAGGATGGGACGATAAAATGCACACTTGTCTGACTCCCCCTCCCCTTTGCCAATTATACATCTTTTTTCTTCTCCATACTCTATCTTGATAGTGGGTCTTTGTCAAGAGTTTAAGTTATGCATTATGGCAATCCGTATTGTGCCATACTCATTTCTTTTAGAGCAATCTATACTTTTTCCATGCTCTATGCAAAGACTTACCACAGTCTATAAAGCACAAGTTAATTTTCTTCTGGAATTCTTTGATGCATTCCATTAAAAACATATGTTTGCAATATGCTGTCTACTATGTCTTTCTTTTCATAACCCAGAATAGATGTCTGACTTTTTTTTGTTCCATATACCATGAAAGCCTTTGTTGTAGAACCTTGAGCATCACTTCACTTGCATGGAAGATTAATACAATGGACCAATGGTTACCATAAGGAAACACTCTTGAATGTTTCCAGACCGTGGGTCATTATTATGATGTCCATATCTGTTGGCAGATAGTTGTTCAAATTTGGATGGATTCAGTCTCTGTGGCAAGACACAGCTCTGGTTGTATTCCATCATTTTGTTGTTGATTCATTTTGCCCAAGTGCTTTTAGAGCATCTTCCATTTCACATTCTAAAATTGTAGGTCCATCATGAAAATGTTATTCTTTGAAGGAAACTCTCAGTCTTTCCTCTGTTTTATATAGTTCTTTTCTATATTACTTCCATTTTTATTTGACAACTGCAGCACTCTCACGTTCACAAGGTATGTTGAGATAAGCAACTGTGGCAGAAACTGAGGGGTCTCTTCAGCTGCCTGTTCCAATGTATTCTGTGAACAGAAGAGTGCTACAGTTGTTGTTTTTTTTCCCAGAGTCCTGATCTTCTGTGCCTCAGATAACCTTTGGTTGGGCACTGCCTGGCTTAACGATTAGCTTTTTTTGGGGAAAAGGGTTACATAAGTAGAAGTGGCTATGGCAACAGAGCTCCATTATTGTAGCTACATCTGAGTATGCAGAATCTCAGCTAGCCCTTCTCTATAGAGAAATGTGCTTTTTATGCAGAAAATATTGTTTTCTATATGGAAAGTTTGCTTTTTTATGGGGAAAGCTCTTTGCAAAAATCCAACATGTATTTTTAGTTATGAATAAGTCCTAAACTGTCCTGTTTCTTGTTTCTCCCGAATTCTCTCTGTCAGGGGAAACAATTTTTTTCATCTATTTGGAAATTTTTGAGTATACTTTTCATCCCTACCCAGAAGAGGTGATGTAGTGGAAGATGAGGTGCTATGCAGATACATATTTTGTTTTGATATCTGGAATCAAAAGGAACAGATAGCAGTTATACCTTCCATTCTCCCTGTTTCTGCTAATGTCTTGCATAACTGCTTATTTTCTAGTGGGCATCGTAGTTAGCTTACTGGTAAGATGGTTGACCATTACTTTTATTTCAGAGTGTAACTATGTTGATGAAATCTAACACCTTAATGATGAGTAAGATGCAAAGATTTCACAGTGTGATAGGCAAGATATTCTATTCATGTGATTTTTGTAAGATATAAAACACTTTGTACTTTTCAGCTATGATGTGGGCAACATATACTTTTCAAAGGTTTTATCATTTCTTTTGTGTTCTTTGATGGAAACACAACCATTTCCTCATCCTTATCTGTGTGAGCAGAGGGAGCATTGTGCAATCTATAACATTTGTAGTGATGGCACAAATAAGACTGTTCTGAAGTAGGATCTTGAGATCTAGCTAGAAGTCAGAATTTTTCATCAGAGTTCTTCGGTTTGTTACTAGAAGATAAACCAGTGTACCTTATAGATACTAAAACTCCACTTTATAGTGCAAGAATTCTATTGGCACTTTGTAAAGAACATGTCATACTGGTGGAATATTTTTTCCCCATGTAATCAGACTTAGAATCAAACATACATTAATTCAGTGTGTTTATCCATATCAAAAAGATAGTATTTTTTCATCTACACTTCCAGCAAAATTTGATACACTGCATCTGTCATTCTGTTGTCCAGAGCCAGAATTTTTATTTATTATTTTCATATACCCTGTCTTTCCAACTGTCCAGGACTTGCTTTTAGCTAAATACCCATAGATAGTATTGTACCATTGTCATGACTTTCATTAACATCATCATCCCCTCTCCCCAAATTTTTGGTGACAAATAGTAGCCTGATTATTATTTCATATTTGGAGTGGGTTGAGGGAAGACTCTAAAATCTGCCTGAAAAAGAAAGCGAGAGAGAGAGAGAGGATGAAAGAAATAACAGCAAGCAAGCAAGAAGGCCAGACAATCAAGCCTGTGAAGAAAGTTGATTAATGAGAACAACCCATTCAGGATATGGACATAATCCCTAGAGCCAACATAGACTACTCAGTCCCAACTTGGTTATTATATGATAAAGCTTTATGATGGCTGCCATCTACCCCACCCTTAGGTGAGAGATGACACACTCTCAGCTGTGGATGTAGCTGATGATGACAGCACAACTGATACAGGGTGAGTGTTTTCATAGTGGTCACCTTGTGCAGAAGCTTCATGACCTGAGGAACAGGGTAGCTGTTTTTGTTGCTAGAAGAAAGATGCCACTCAGGGAGTTCAAAGAACTCATTGGGCATCTCAGCTTCCCATGTCAGGTACTGGCTTCAGACATATTCTTTCTTCATTGATTATGCAATCCCATAGGAGGAGTATCCAGGCCTCACCACAGGATGCTTAACTAGAAGAATTAGGGATGACTTAGGCATGTGACTTGACTTCCTTAAAGAGTTTAACAGGGTCTCCTTTTGGTGGAAGGAATGTAAACTTAAGGATGCACTTCAAATTTTATCTGATATGGTCAGTTCCCTAGATTTTGGTGTGTACTTTGAGGGGTGATGGCATGGCCAGACCTTACCAGAAGACTGGTATAGAACAGGAGTCACAGTGGATCTAACATTCCTAGAGTTTTTTTTTCCCCCATTCTAGTTTCAGTATGGATGTGGGTGGACAAGTTAGTTAACTCCTCTGTTCATTTCTAGTGTGATAACATGGCCATAGTACAGGTAATTAACTCCCTCACATCCAAGTCACCCAGCATCATGAAGACAGTCAGGGTCTTCACACAACAATGTTTGCAATATAATGCATTGTTTGTAGAATTCTGCATATCTGGAGTGGAAAATAACATTGCCAACACTCTCTTCCACACACAGATAGAGCAATTCAGGGAATTACCACCAGATGCGGCCACTACACAAGATCCAATACCAGCAGACCTCTGAAGACGTGAAAGAGAGAAGTAGCCAGGGTAGTTGACATGTCAATGGCACCAAGCACCAGCAAAGGAAAGCCTTCATTTTCAGGTCCTACACAATGTGATATCTATATAAGCAAATTGGTCCAGGGTGGAAATCAGCCATACCTGTATAGGCAGGTATGGTAAAGTGAAAGGTGAAAGGAATTCCCAATGTATTGACAGAGGCCAGTGCAGAGCCAACAGAAAAATGTGGAATGTCTTAGCAAAGGGCTTAAGTCATTACTTGCCATACCCAGAAACCGTATTTCATAGACTGGATGTCAGGGTCAGAGACCCGGGCGGCAAGACAGCCTGGAGAAGGGGGTGGAAGAGCTAGCAGAGTCCTGCCGGGAGGAGTCAAGGAAGCACTTACTCAAGGGAAGTCCATTTACCTAAGCCAGAGCGACAAGCAAAAGCCATAGTCAGAGTTCCAAAAGCCAGGGGTCTGGAGCCAAGAGACCAATCCAAGGTATCAGAAGCCAGGTGCTGGAAGCAAGGAACAGGCAAGGAGAGGGCTTGTAAGAAGTTTGCCACAAGCAAAGGAAAGCTGGCAGGCAGGCAGTTATATAGCCCAAGACACAGGTGTGGCTAGTCACTGCTTCTTGAACTTAATCAAGGAAGCCTCCCTTTGCTCAGCTCTCTTGAGTCTCCACCTTGTTTGTGGGCTGATTGACACAGGCTCCAAAGCATCTTCAGAATCGGATCCCTGTTGCCCTAAAGGAGCAGGCAGAGGACCATCCAAGCCTGCTTGGTCTATGGCAGCAGGGGGAGCTCTTGAGCTGCAGGACTCATCTCCAGCTAGAGCCACAGGGACCAACAGCTGCTGCTCGTCATCTCCACCCTGAGCAACAGGGACCAACAGCTGCTGCTCGTCATCAACAGCTCTGACAGGGGCTTCAGTTGTCACACTGGAGCTCTACAGGGCCAACAATGTCTACCTCTTGGAAGCAGGGAACACATTCTTCTTTAGCAACTTGCAACAGTATGTGGGGGTCCTTTTGGCCAGCCTGGTGGGAGATAGGGGGCTAAGCAGATTCTTGCCTCATATCCATAGCAGATAGCAGAGGGAGATGTAGAGATTTTGTTATACACCAATAGCTCTCCTTGGGGCTCAGGTGTTTCACTCAGAGAAGGCTGTGGAGGTGGTCTGGGTAAGGCAGCCTATAAAAGCACCAGGTCAAGGATGTCTTCTTAGACACAGCTCATCTTCTGCTCTCTCCTCTGGAAATAAGCTTGAAAGCTCCTGAGAACAATTATAAGGGCTAGCAGCTGCTAGCTCCTCCCCCTGGCAAGTCAGCCCCTCCTCCTTAGACCTTGTGTTCAGGGAGACCACACAGCCAGAAACCAGCAAACAAACACTCTATGTCACATTAAATCAGTCCTAAATTTGTTCTGTTTCCTTGCTGTGGCAGCCTGCATATGCACAAAGAACATTACAGCAGGATTTAATTTTTTAAGCAAGTTTCCTTAATATATGCATCTTCTTATGCACATTTGTGTAATATATTCCTCTAGGATAAAATTTGAGCTAAAACTGCATCACAAAATTCTGAGAAATATGCAGCTGGAAGGAAGAATGTGTGACAATCTACATTTTACTCCAAGAAGTATGAATTTTGTTAGCTTGTTTAAAACTGTGGATCATATAGAATTCTCCCATTCCTAGTTTCTACTGTATGGGCAGACCATGTGACCTATTCTCTCATTACACACAGATGCTTTTTTTGTACATCCCAGTGTGTTGGATTCATTGCAATCTGTCACACTGCAGATTGAGGTTAAATAAAAAAAGTCATTTTCTGCCAAGCGTGGAAGAAACACTTCAATTTAAAAATTTTGGAGCCTTAACACAGAGGAAAGGGGGTGGGGGGGATTCCATTTCAACAATGAAGGCACTTGCAGGTTATAGTTAATTTCATCTGTCAGGCTGCACATTAAAACACCCAAGTACTAGGATTACCTTCTTCAATAGTTTAGTGTGTAAATATTACCCTTTGAAACTGCATTGTGATAGCTAGGGTTCAGTAGAAAAGGGAAGGCCAACATCAGATGCCAGCAGAGCAAATAGAGCACAGTGCTTTTAGTGTTGGACTAAGACTTTGGGAAACCGTGAAAGCCCACTGAATAACTTTGGACAAGTCACACTCCCTCATTCTTAGGGGAAAACAATAAGAAACTCCTTCTTGCCAACAAACTCCTATGATAGGTTTGTCTCAGGGTTACAAGTCGGAAATGACTTGAAGGCTCACGACAACAATAACAACCAAACAACAAAAAGAAGATATTCATGTGTGCACACACACACATACAAATGCATAAAAAGCAGGAACTTTCCACAGGGGTTGACAGCTTATTGAAATAAAGCTTGCAAAGGAAGATTGAATTCTGCAGTGAATATTAAAATGATGTATTTATTTTATAAATACATGAGCATTTGGAAATATACTATTCTTGCATTTGTAACTGATTAAAACTGAAAGTTGAAAAATTTTCCTATAAGTGTAGATGTTTGGGGGAAAATGTCACTGTTCAGAGGGCTATGATTAGATAACGTAAAGTGATAATCCCACCTACTCCCAAGTGAATAGGGCCTGTTCAGGCAATTAGTCCAGCAAAAAATAGTCTAAGCAAGGGGGTAGTAGCAGCAGACCTGAAGAAGGGAAATGAGGCCAGAGAATGAAGAAACAATGTGTCCCAAGAACAAAGGGAAAAACAAAGCTAGCCAAGAAAAATTCTATATAGATAAGCAGAGATAGCTCTGCACAGCTATCAAAGTGTGCCAAGCAGCAGAGAACACCTTTAGCAGCAAATGCACTAAGCCAGTAACACTCACCTACTCAGCTTGTAATCTTCCAATTTGGAGACTCTTTAATTCTTTGTTACAAAATATATACAATATTTACAAAGTCCAGATGGCGATCCAGCATATCTAGCTTGCTCTTTCCGGCAGAGCTTCCGGCGACGTGCATCAGGCAAAATGTGCACTTGTTGGCTGGGATCGTGCTACCTTTATACAGAAACATGTACAGGAAATGGAAGAAGGGGGAAACCACCAAAGAAGAATTTAAGCAAGTAGCTAGGAGATGTAGGGAGGAGGTCAGAAAGGCTAAAGCACAGAATGAACTTAGGCTGGCCAGAGACATCAAAAACAATAAAAAGGGTTTTTTTAAATATGTCCGTAGCAAAAGGAAAAAGAAGGAGACAATAGGGTCGCTGCGCAGAGAAGATGGCAAATTACTAACAGGGGGAAGAGAAAAGGCAGAAATACTTAACACCTTCTTTGCCTCAGTTTTTTCCCAGAAGGATACAACACTCAAACTGTCGGTTGGGGAGCAGGTGAGGAAGCAGGGGAAATGAGGGGCATAATAGGTAGAGAGGTGGTACAGGAATACCTGGCCACACTGGATGAAATCAAGTCTCCAGGGCCAGATGAATTGCATCCTGGGATATTAAAAGAACTGGCAGAAGTCATTTCGGAACTGCTTGCTATAACGTTTGAGAAATCTTGGAGGACAGGAGAAGTTCCAGCAGACTGGAAGAGGGCAAATGTTGTCCCCATCTTCAAGAACGGAAAAAAAGAAGACCCAAATAATTATCAACCGGTCAGCCTGACATCAGTACCCGGAAAGATTCTGGAGCAGGTCATTAAGCAGTCAGTTTCTAATCACTTAGAAAGCAAAGCGGTAATCACGAGAAGTCAACATGGATCTCTCAAAAATAAGTCATGCCAGACTAATCTTATCTCTTTTTATGATAGAGTTACTAGCTTGATAGATGAAGGGAATGCTGTGGATGTAGCATATCTCGATTTCAGTAAGGCCTTTGACAAAGTTCCACATGACATTCTTGCAAAGAAGCCAGTAAAATGCGGGTTGGACAGGGCTACTGTTGGTTGGATTTGTAACTGGTTGACCAACCGAACCCAAAGTGTGATCACGAATGGCTGCTTTTCATCCTGGAGAGAAGTGACTAGAGGGGTGCCACAGGGTTCTGTCCTGGGCCCAGTGCTGTTCAATATCAACGACTTGGATGAAGGAATAGAGGGCATGCTGATCAAATTTGCAGATGACACCAAATTGGGAGGGGTTGCTAATACGCCAGAGGACAGGATCAAAATTCAAAATGACCTGGATAGATTGGAGAGCTGGGCCAAAGCTAACAAAATGAAATTCAACAGAGAGAAGTGTAAGGTCCTACACTTAGGTAGAAAAAATGGAATACAGAAATATAGGATGGAGGACACGTGGCTGGATAGCAGTACGTGTGAAAGGGATCTAGGAGTCTTAATAGACCACAAGCTGAACATGAGTCAGCAGTGTGATGCGGCAGCCAAGAAAGCCAATGCAATTCTCTGCTGCATCAATAGGAGTATGGTGTCTAGATCGAGGGAGGTACTGGTACCACTCTACTCTGCTTTGGTTAGACCTCATCTTGAATCCTATGTCCAGTTCTGGGCACCCCAATTCAAGAAGGACATGGTCAAGCTGGACCAGGTCCAGAGGAGGGCAACCAAAATGGTGAGAGGCCTGGAAGACATACCCTATGAGGATAGACTTAGAGAGCTAGGTATGTTTAGTCTGCAGAAGAGAAGGTTAAGAGGGGACATGATAGCCATGTTTAAATATTTGAAGGGATGCCATGTAGAGGAAGAAGAGGGCTTGTTTTCTGCTGCTCCAGAGACCAGGACAAGGAGCAATGGATTCAAGCTGCAGGAAAGGAGATTCCACCTGAACCTCAGGAAGAACTTCCTGACAGTCAGGGCTGTCCGGCAGTGGAATATGCTGCCTCGGAACGTGGTGGAGTCTCCTTCTTTGGAGGTTTTTAAGCAGAGGCTGGATGGCCATCTGTCAGGAGTGCTTTGAGGGTGTTCCTGCATGGCAGGGGGTTAGACTGGATGGCCCGTGTGGTCTCTTCCAACTCTACATTTCTGTGATTCTGTGACACCTAGCCAATCCTGGCCAACCCTTGCATTGTCTGCACCTGGTGCTCATCAGCATGACTTAGCACAAACTAGCTTGAGTCACATTCCTTTCCACAGGTGCACTTAACAATTAAAGCAATTAAAGCAACATGATATTTACACTTACATCACGAAGTACTTCCTTGAGGTTTGGTCCAACCTTTTTCTGACACAATGAACCTCTGGAAATCGTTCTGAAGTGTCTCTGAAAGCAGTTCTAAAGAGGGGCTTCTGGTCAAGCATTTGGGAAAATGCAGTTGTCATCAAGAAACACAAAGATAAGAGGGAGACTCCTGAGTATCTTCTTGTTTGCTAGGTCCTTGTCATTATCCCTGTTTATTAGAAGGCATTTGAAGGTCATTATGGAAATCTATGATTCTAACAGAGTAGGAATGGACAAATTGCAGTCCTCCAGCTATTGTTGGACTGTACTTCCCAGCATTTTTTCACCATTGGCAGTATTGCCTATGGCTGATGGGGGCAGCAATCTGAAACCACCCAGAGGCCTGCAGTATGCCCTCTTATCTAAAGAAGTGCTAGTCAATTGCTTCCATGTCAATGGGGACGGGGGAGGTCATTTCCAGATCTAAGTCTAACTTTGAAGGAAGCTATGCAAAGTTTTGGAGAGGACAGGGCCCAGCACCCAGGAAAGGTCCTTTCAACATCTAGAGAAAATTTACTGCTCTTTGTCAATGCAGCAACAACCTCCCAATGAACTAAAATGAGAGACAATGGAATGACTTTTCTGCAAACCCTGTATCTTTCTAGTGAATATAGGGAGAACTTCAGAGCCAAACCTCTGAATCATTGTTGGGAAGCTAACTGGAGTGATATCATCAGGGAAATAATTGTTGAACTGAAATATGGGGAAACATGATTCCTTAAAGAAACAATGCCTCTGAACCATGGCAACCATTTTGTGAGGGTAAGTCAGTATTATTATCTCTTGTTTTGCAGATGATAGAACAGACCTGTCTAACGTCACATAGGAAATTCTCATTGTCAGGATTTCTTCATTCATAGATCAGTTTTTTAGCCACCATGCTAAACCACTAATTGTAAACATCAAGTTAGGTTTGGAATTCTTTTTTCTTCCTTTCAATGCATGCACCCACCCTGTCAGAAAAGAAAGAACTAATTGTTAATTACAGCCTCACATGCACATCTCTTCAAAAACTCATGACCTTCTGTTGAACCTAAGCACTAATGATAAGGGATATTGAATGAAAGAAATAGTAAAATAGAAGCCTATTAAAAGACTGTAGGAGTTAACCTAAACTCATCATAATATATGTGTTCAATTATAAAAGCAAGGAGGATGGAATAAAGACTTGATATTGAATGTATTATTGGGATGATTTAATATCACAACAGAATAAAAGGAATTGTTTTAATTATAGGCTGTGTATTTTACTACAGGAAAAAAGGGTTCCTAATAACAACAATAATAACAAACCAATGCAGTAGTTCTGGCTGCAACAGCTACGAGTTTGTTCCCAGTACAACTAAAAGGGAAGGCTAAAGCTACTCAGATATAAAGCATTTTTGCCTTTAAGCAAAAACATAACACAATTAATAGCACATGGAAAAGCTTTAAAAAGCAACAACAACAACTGAGACTAGTGTGGAGGTATGGGAAGAAGGTAACATTTTTTTTCTTCTGTCATAGTATAAGAACTTTTGGTTATCCCAAGAAGCTGATTTGAGATAGTTCCAAGACTAACTATAAAGTGTAACACTACTTCATAACTATGTTATACCATTTACACTGTCAACATATGATAATGAACAATAGTGTTGTGTGTCCATGTGTGTGCATCTGCTTTCAAGACACGTGTTGACTTATGGTGGCGTGATTAATTTCATAAAGTTTTCTTAGGCAAGAGAATGCAGAGGACAGTTCTGAGTAGCAGTGTGACTAATGATGCAACTGGAGTCAAGCTGAAGGGATGTTCAGCTGTTGACACGCTCAGAAGTGTAAGGAAAGTCTGCGGCTGCACCACACAGCTTGAGGGGAGGGAAAGGTGGCAACAATGAAGGAGCAGATGTGGTGAGGGGAAGGGAAGAAAAAATGGATTTGAGAGAAGGGTGAGGAACAAAATACTGAGTCACAGGTAGCTAGTTTTGAAGCAGAGGGAATGGAGGATGAGAATGAGTCGGGGGGGGCTTAAGCTGGATGGATAGATGATATCTAATGGGTGGCAGGGACAGGAGAAATGAAGGAAAGACAGGACAAATAAGGAGCAATGAGAGTGAAGAGCATCTTCAGAGATCTGCCAGAAACACAAGAATGAGCAGGGATGAGGAAAGTAGGCAGAAGGTTTGAGGCCATTTTCACACTACGAAGTCCTCGTGTGTTGTCCTGCAGCAGTCCTGGCAGGAAAAGAAGCACGACAGGAACACTCCTCTCTATACCTGACTGTCTCCCTGTGGAAGGGAGCACGATGGCCCCACCTCTTCCTTCTGCAGTGCAGCCAGGCACTTTCCCATGCTGCAGTATGGAAGGAAGTGTCACCATTGCGCTTCTATGGCCTTCTGCATGACAGTAAGTATGGGAGCATCATGCAGTCATAGACACAAAATTTATTTTTTCCATTTTGCACATACGATGTGAGCACAGTCCTTGGGGATGGGATGACAGCTGACTGCTTCAATACTGTCCACAAAGTGGCACAGCCCTGTCATGTGGAAATGGCCTGAGACAGACTAAGAGGGGTTGGAATAGGCAGGTATATACAAAGAGGTATAGCTAGATAGTCTTGTGAATAACGATATGGGGGAAATAAAGAGTTTGAATTGAAAGACTCAGAGAAAACCTTATGTAACTTGGGAAGAGATCAGAGAACTTAGCAGAGCCAATTGTTTTCTACCTTTCTGTTGAGTCCAGGTTGAGAAAAGCCTTACTTTGTAGTTAGGCTCTATCCTCTGCCAGAGCCAAGGAAACCTTGAATTGTGGTTATTAACATTACACAAAGAGTGGAAAAAAGGACTCTTGATCACGTCTGATTACTTGGAAGTACTCAAAGTGACATGGAACTCCAAAGCAGAGCCAGGCCCAGTCCTGTGGGAAGGAGAGGTGGAATCACTCTGCAATTATCCTATGATACCCTTCGCTCAGATACTTGAAGGCTTGTTACCTGGGCTTGTTTTCCAGTTCCATATGGATAGGCCACAGTTTTGGGGGAAAAAAATCTGATCCAGGAGGCAATCTTTATGTAGTCCTCTACTCCCATGCCAAAATCTACAGAAGACACAAATAAAAAATTAAAGCCACACAATTACTTTACTATGAAAACAATAAAGGAACCACTATGAAACAGAAGGAAAACATACAATAAACTGATACAATAAGAAGCATGAACAAATTAAATTCAATTGAAATGGCTAGCCAAATTTTTAAAAGTCTTCATATGGCACTGAAAAAAATTATGTTACTTCCATTTGAACTTCTTCAGGAAGGGTATACAAACATTATGGTGACATCAGAGGTTTATTGTCACATATTTTCCAAAAACCCTTTCAATGAAATATTTGATGACCAACCAGGAAATAACAAGATGACAAGCAGAAAGATGAAGTTAAATGAAGGCCACTTTATTTGGCATAACCTATTTAAGTTCCATTGGTCTGGGAATGCAGCCAGAAGGGAGAACAGCCTGATGGGGTCCAACTGAGGCCAGGAACCTGAATCCCAGGTGCCCAAATCCCAGGTTAACCTCAAGGGTAACCTCCTTTCCCACTCCCTGGGGAACAGAACCTTAAAGAGGAAGTTTCAGAGACCTATTGTACAACAAAATGGAATCAAATATGTACACAAAACTCTCATATGCTCCCTGCACTGCTTGACACAGATAAGGGACAAGCATCTGCTTAGTCCCTTCCCCTACCAGGCCATCCAACATGGCCCTCACCCCAATTTGCAGCTGGTCCGGAAACAACATATTACCATCTTCTAACAAATGAATACCATTGGTCCAATAGAGTTCCATAGAAAATTGCGGTGGGATGAAGGAGAAAAGTGACCCAATACTTCTCCAGGGCATTATAGACTTCCCTACTTACTCTCCTTCAGGCATGGTCAATATGTCAAGCATCACCCTCCCCCCATCATACCTGCTGGGACAAAATAAAGAAGAATGAAGGAAACTCCAGGCCAGTGACTTTGCATAAGCCAAAAATTACTCAACCCCTGTAAAATAAGGACCTTGCTATTCAACAAGCCTAACTCATTCTCACCAAGGTGAATGACTGAAACATGTTGAGGAAGCCTAGTGCACTCCTCATACAGAAAACACAACATATCAAGCTACCAGAGTGTTCTTCTGCCAAGCCACTCCACAGTGACAACATCCTCAACCCTAGCTGATCCCCCAAATGGCAACCTTGGACCTGACATGCCAACCAGGAAATCATATTATAGTTGAAGATATCTCCAAATATATAGATCTAATAGGTCTCAAATCAAATACATGGTTGCAGAGTCAATAGGCCTCTAAATATATATGCGGTTGGACTCAAAGCTGAAGGAAATAAGCCAGGCAAAGGAATACGCAAATCAGCTCCCCATAGGAAGCTAAATAAGGGCTAATCAAGAATGGGCACCCACAGAGTCACCTAAAAGGGAAATGGGGGGGGGGGTCCAGTCCAATTCTAACTGACTTCCCAAACTGCACTGATTACCATCCCCAAAACGTATTGATCACTTCTTGCCCCAAAACAAACAACCAAGTGCATCAAATGCCAAGCCACAGACACATCAAAGATTCACACATGTTAAAGACACGTGCACATCACTCTCTCTCTCTCTCTCTCACACACACACACGCATGCACGCACACACACACACACAACACACACACACCTACCTCACTGCACTCATGCCACCACACAACATTTAATTTCCCAGAAATTAAAAGTCAAATGAGAACAAAAAACAAAGAAGAACAAAATTGGCTGGCAAGCCTCTGTTCTATCCATGTCAGAGTAATCCAAACCAACACCTGTTGATGCAGTTCCTTTCAGGATGCTAACATGATCCAGTTAGCCCAGTCCACCGTGCTAACATTAGCATGGCTTCTGCCAAAAACAAAAAAACAAAAAAAACAATAAGGAGCCGTGGGGTGGGGCCAGGGCAGGGAAAGGTGGGGATGGGGAATGGCCAGGGACACTGCTGTGGAAGACACACCAGTTTCAAGGTGGTGCTAAACTGATGTCGGAGGCCTGCAGAAAACAGGATTTTAATACTTATTACAACTCAGAAATAACAATGCTGTGGTGAGCATAGAACTATCCAATATTAAGGTATGCTGCGGAAGAGAAATTCAGTGATCGTGACAGATATTTAATCTGTGAGAAATTTGTTCTAACCTGACCAAAGCAGACAAGGACAGGTTTGATATTGTCATTGCAGAAACTGTATGTGAATTTTTTGTTTCAAGTATACTATCAGTTTCAATAACTCACTTCATATTATACTTTTCATCCAATTAGTATCCAGTATTCCACAAACATTATTATTTCTTATAACTGATTATAATATCATGATTTTAAGAAATGCTGGCATTCAGCATTTGCCACTTTCAGAATATTGTCATGATTCTCTCTCTCTTTCTTATGCACAGGAAACTTTGCTAACTTACTAATATCTTATCTCAGACATCTGACACTGTGTGCCAAGTAATTCTTCTGAAATGCTTGTTTTGTTTCAATTTCAAAGTCAGTTACAGATAAATCTATAAAGCCATTTGTTGTTAGTGAGGGTAGCTTTTAACAGAGAACTATTGTTCACAATCCTGGCTGCTTTAGCAATGATTTGACGAGAACCTTCAATATGATGTTTTTGTTTCATCTTCTAAGCATTGTTCAATAGAAATAAATAGACTCAAAGTACAAAAGGATAAGTAATGAAATAATTCCATCCAAGATGAGTGGAGGATGACATCTTCAATTTCAATATGAACTCTCCTTTTGAGTGTGAACATGATTTAATGAAAATCTAATCCTCAATAAGACTTTTTTTCTTACTAGACGGACTTTTTATTTCCTATTAAAATGATATAAGTAGAAATCTTGAGTGAATAATATAATTTTCTATTATCTCCTGAATACAGTCCACACCTTCAAAAATATGGAACTTGAAAAAGGACCCACAAGGATCTGAAGCTAGGATTAAGCTTAGTCAATTATTTTACTATCTTAAAGAGTTACTGAACCACAGTGTGTGTGTAAAAATATGGGAAGACTACTGGATCAAATTGCAATCCTGCCTAGTCCAACATCCAGATTCCTACCAGATGTCCATGTGAAATTGTCAAGTAGGACATGAAAACAATAGCATTCTGTTGTCTGGTAGCTGGTATTCAGAGGAATGCTACTTCAGATCTTCGGTAAAAATATAACCATGATGACCTGTAGATATCGATAGTTTTATCCTCTGTTATTTTTTTTCCTGATCTGCTTTAAAAGTTTGTATCCATCACCTGATTTTGAGGGAGTAAATTCTATCATTTAATGATGTGTCATGTGTAATTATTTGTTGTGTTCCCCACCACCACCTGTTCTTAATGAACTACCTATCAGTGTCACTGGATCATTACAAGCTCTAGCATTTGGAAAAAGGGAACAGCTTTTTCTCTGTCTACTTTCCCTGCACTCTGAAAAATTTTATATACCTCTTATTTCATCTTTCCTCATTTACTCTCACATTTGGAGCTAAGAACCTCCCAATGGCATAAGCTTTATTCAAATTGAAGTTGTTTTACATCCATGTGTTACCAAAGTTTACCCCCTATTATGTGGCATAACATGATTGGCAAGAAAGATCATAAACTGGCATGAAATATTATAAAGATGGAATACTTATGGCTGGGAAACAGGTGACAAGCAGGACTTTGGCTATACATCTAGGCTAGGTCAGCATGGCCAGATCATAAGGTCAAGAGGAGTTAAGCAGCCTGGAGTAAATAGATTTCCAGTAATTCTGTTAACGATCCAATATCTAAATACAACAGTCAACAAAACTACCCAGGTGCAGTAGGTAAGCACCCTTGCTTTGTGTACTTCCTACCAAAACCTTCCTCCTTCACCTTACCCAACCAAGATATTAAGAGACTGTCAGGACTCCCATTAATGTTTGTCTGCCAAACTAAGACAATTAGCCTGTTCTGGACCCCTTTTGTTTACTCTGCCAGAGAACAATAAACAATTATCCCTTCAGGGTGGGAAAGAGGGTTTAAAAACCCTAGCTCTGACCCAAATATTTTGCTACCACTTTGGGTATCACACTGAGGCCATTTCCGCATGGGGTATTTGAAACAGTGCAGTCCGTCCTCGACCCTTGACCAACCCAAAGCCGCCATTTTTGATGCCAGAGCAGTGCAAAGCGATGAGCACGCACTGCTCCGGAGCAGCCTGGACCAGACCGGGGAGCCATAAGACCCGGTAAATAGCGGCACAGGGTGATTCCCTGACCCCATGCGGAAATGGCCTGAATCTCACATTCCCATTCCCCTGCGCTGCCCTCAGACCCTCATGCTTGAGCCACTTATCTTGGATCTTTTGCTCTAGGCACCTGAAGTCTCTCTCCATCCAACGTTTCTCTCCTTTCCTGTCACTAACCTTTATGGTTCATGAGACTGCTTAATTTCTTTTGTGTGTTTGTGAATCTCCCCAAAAACCATTCTTTTGACTCTCAACTTGTGTTTTGCAGTTAGTACCAGTAAACACAGGTGAAAGGATCCCATAGTTACTCCCCTTTTGCAGGCCTCCTTATAAGCTATAATTCCCCACATGTTTAAGGAGGCACTGGAACTGCAGTGGATCTCAGGTCCCCCACCTTTTGGGGTAACACATGATCATTCAGGGTTACATCTACACTAGAACAGTTTGATACTGGTTTAATTGCCATGGCTACATATTGAGTAATCCTGGAATTTGCAGCTTGTCAAACACTGAGAAATTTCAGGAGAAGTTAGTTAGAGCAGTGAATTCTAAATACCTCACTATACTACATATCCCAGAATTCCATAGGATTTAGATAGAAGAGTAAAAGTTGTATCAAAATAGTACAACTATATGGTATTCATGCACTTGAGATAATCCTTTTCTACATGTCCTCTTTCTCACATTTCAACATCATTTTTATGTGTAATGACCAGAAGTGTATTTCAGATTCTACCCCACACACTCATATAAACATTACAATATTGGCGTTTTTTTTTGGATGTTTATCTTGTTGTAGTTGTAGTTGTTGTTGTTGTGTGCATTCAAGTTGTTTCTGACTTATGGTGACCCTAAGGGAAACATATCATTCGTTAATAGGCAAGATTTGTCCAGAGGCTGTTTGCCTTTGCCTTCCTCTGGAGATGAGAGAGTGTGACTTACTCCAGCTCACCCAGTAGGTTTCCATGTCCAAGTGGGGATTCACCCCTTGTCTCCAGAGTCATAATCCAATGTTCAAACAACTATACCATGCTGGCTTTTCCTAATATGGAATTTATGGATTCCATGGATTTTTTTCTTTCATTGCAACCACATTCAGGCTCACAGTTCTCTTCTCTTTTCTGTCCAGTTCTGCCAGGTCAAGTTAAATTTTGTCCCAGTGTACATCACTTTGCGCTTACATTGAATGGCATTTGCAATCCTGTTGCTTATTCAGCAGCTCCAAAATCTTTTTTATGGCAACATCTTTGTTAGGGCAGGTGAAATGGTACTGGACAAATATGGGTTTCTGATTTTGGATTTTTCTTGTTTAGGTATGGATTTGACTACAAGACTTGAGGCCAGTCCTAGTACATACACAAACACACACACACATTTGTGAATATCACTTTGAGGGAAATTTTAGGAACGATATTTGGATAAGTAGATAGATGTATATATCAGTGTTTCCACCTAAACATTCTAGTGTAGTTCCTTTCTCCCACAAGAAGAAACACATGCAGAGATTTAAGGAGAAGGAAGAAAAGGGAAAAATGGTAGAATCATTTGAAAGTTGAAAATCATTTAGTGTCTTAGACTGATTTGTTGCACTATGTTGATAGGAAATTGTTGGAAAATTCTAGCATTTGCTAGAGAATTCTAGCAAAATTCCTTCCCCCCCACCCTTGTTCAAGGACAAATGGAGCTTAGCTAGTATAGGATTAACTGTTGCTCTGTGTTATTTTAATGTGATTGGCTACGTATCCAGACCATGTGACCCAGAATACATTCTGGTGTAAGTTACTGGTCATATTTAGAAGGCCATCTCTCGCCCCCCCATCTTCCTCCTTTTAGTAATCTTGCTTCTATCAACTTCTCTATCTATGCTAACCTCTTCACCAAGAAGTTGGCAAGTTTAAGATGAATATACTGTCTTCCCAAATCCTTTTGTTAGTTAGTTAGGATCTAGCTTCTCTAATGAAGATGTAATTATAAAGTTTATTGGTAAATCTTTTAAATTTAGAACCTGAAGTACCCTGCCTTGTTTTTGCTTTCAAGTCAGCCTCCAGTTCAGGGAAGACAACAAAGAGATTGGGACATGCTTTTTCGGTGACTCTGCTAAAAGAGTTCCCCAAGGGCTAACACTCTGGGAACTCTAACAGAAACACTAATGAAAATGAAGAAAACAAATGGAACTAATAAGTATTGATTCTTAATAATCTTAACTGAAATCCTGAATTGATCAATTGAAAAAAAAAGCCTCTAGTTAATATATAGATCACAGATGTTGAAAATATTCATGCATAGTAAAATATCAGTTAAAATATCTATTACTTGTGAAAAAAATAGACTGAAGATATGAATTCAGAAAAAATATATAATTCTTCATCTGTAATTATGATATAGCTGTTGTTACAAAACATTTCTCTATAGAAAGTGTAAGAAAGAAGCATGATAAGATGACTGGAGGGAAAATCCAGGAAGAGATGATGGTGGAGTGGGGAGCTAAATTATGTGATACAAACTTGTTGAAACATCCACTTTCGAGATTGATTATCTTTCCAAGGTTCATATAACACCATGATTCTTGTAAATTAGCCATTTAATTTGAAAGGGGATTAAATTCCTCAGTGATGTTTTATACACAAACTGACAATTTCAACAGGAGTCAAAATACATGCTTCAAAAATGCCTTAGTTCGGTGCAGGCAAGAAAGAAAGAAAAATATATTGTCAGCACTAAAAGACTTGGTATATGTTTTTACACAAGTTTCAGAAAACTCTTGAAATGTAGGGCACAAAAAGTCTGTCAGAAGTCTTTATATTAGTATTATGAACACATTGTCATGTCTATAGACTATCAGAAAATATAGATTGCTTCTAAATCATCAAATCATAAAAAGCTGAAAGTCATCTGAGGTCATTATGTCCAACTCCTTAACAAAGCAGGAATCTACTTGAAATGAAAAGATGAATGTCTCTCCACAACAAGGCAGAGTTTTAGTGTGTCTGAAAGAGATAGTGCTACCACTCTCTTGCTAGTCGGCTTTACCTTTCTGTTGTTGTTGTTGTTATTTTTAGCTTTACAGGAATCTTTTACAAGACACTGTGTGGGCTTGGTGAAAACTCAGCAGCAGTTTTCTAAATTATCATCTGTTGAAAGCACTTTCTTAAGTGACACACTCTTTACAAAACTATTTGAATGTATTTACCCATTCAGAAAAAATGATAGTGATTATTGTCTTCACTCACAAATGACTTATTGGTATTGATTTACTATGATATGTCACAATCTCTTTATCTTTTGTCTTCCCTGTAGCACTCACTATGAGATCTGTGATAGGCTGAGGTCACATCTTCAAGAAGAAGGCAAGCAAAAAACATACTGCTAAAACGATAAAGCGGTAAAACAAACCACAGTTTTAATGTTAGAAAGTGAAAGAGAATGAGTATTGTGAAATAAATCGTAACAATTTCATTGGAACAAGGATAAATGAAGACACAGAGTGGAGAATCTGATAATACCACGTATAGGAAAAGAGCCAAAAATCCAGTTTTCCAAAAGCATGGTGAAAGCTGGAGTATTTGTCTTGTTTTGTGTTACTTCCTGGGGAAAAACCATCTTAGACTGCTGGCAGCAAAAACAATGAGCAGTCTTGTGTCACCTTAAAGATTTTTTTTAAAAAAAAACAACCATTAAACATTTTCCACTACAATTTAAAATAAAAGATATATACAAACAAGAAAAAAAAAGAAACAAGAAAAAGGAAAAATAGCAAAGAAAAAAACAAGAATAATAGAGAATAAGAGAAAAATCACTTTTGACTTTCAACTTTCTTAGTTATAATTATATATAACAATATGAAATAACCTCTCAAATTCTAAATAACCCTTCATATACATCTACTGTTTACTTTTTCAAAATATAATCATTATCAAAACCTACAGTTAAGCTATAGCAGTCTTGCTGCAGTGGTCATATATCCTAATCATTTTCCATATTGCTTCTTCAATTGATATTCCACCATTTCCAGCAATTATAATTCAAGATTCAACTGAGCATTTTTTGTACCATACAATTTATTTGGTTCCAGATTTTTTTTGCTATTCCACAATTCCACCATATATGATAAAAAATGTTCCCACCAGCTACTCACATTTCCAACACACATTTGAAACATCTTTATGCGTTTTGACCATTTTTTCTGGTGTCAAATACCAATGATACATTTAATATAAAAGTTCTCTTTAAGTTAATAACATAATGAAATATTCGTCCTCTTTGATCACATACTCTCCCATTGTTCCACTGTATATTATGTCCAACATTTTCTGATCAAACGCTCATCATCTGAACAGAACTTCTTCTCAAATTCTGATTTGCTCAACTCAAAACCATACAGTTGTTTTTTTTCAATCCATTCTACATTTTCTATTATTTGCCTATAAGAGAATCATGGAAAAGTGAATGCCCTGACAATAATTAGTCATTCGACTCAATTCTGTATTATTCTTGATCACATTCTAAAAGATCTATGTTATCTACTTTTCCTTTACTTTTTTCTGCATTTTCTTTACTGTTTTCTACTTCCTATAAAAAGCTTACTTTGATGAAAACAACAAAGGCACTTTAGGGCGTAATCATGGTTTATATCTACAGTTCCCCCTCTGCATTCACTGGTTTGACCTTTGCAAATTTGATTATTCATGAGGCAAGTGTTTGTCTCCACCGCATTCTCCTCTTCCCATCCCTTGCATTCCTTACCCCAGGTTTATGAGGCTTGTGTTTAAAATTGACTTTTAAAAACTTTTTGGATGATCAAAGCCCCCCTTGCACTGCTGGATGCATGTTCTCTCTCCCATGTGGCTGCATTTTCTGCTGTGTAATGGCTGCTGGTTGGTCAGGTGCTCTCTTTGATCCTACCCCTCCCTTTTCAAGATGGCCATCAGAAGTAACTAAAAGAGAATAACTGTGCTCTTCTCCATTTGAAGAGAAAGTACCTTTTAGCCCTTTACTGTGTTTTTTTCCTCCCCAGTTCCCCAACGCTGGGGCCAGAGGCAAGGGAATAGGAAGGGGAGCTGTGGAAGGGAATTGCAGGGGTGGGAGTTATTTGTGATTTTTCCACTTTTGTGACAGTTCTATGCCTCTAACCATCACAAATGTGGAGAGGCTACTGTATTGCATCTCACAAAACTTGATGTCTCACAAAGGGATGATTAAAATCTGCATTTGCTTTAGCTTTATCATACCATAAATAAATGTACCACCCAAACCTGAGTTCATGCCCCTCTAAATGCAACAATCTCTTGTTTGTCAACACAATCCAGTGTTTCAAGCAGTCCAAATAACATGCGGAAAAATACAGTTTCAAGTCTGGTAGCCCCAGTCTCCCTGTTTGTTTTACATTTTGTAAAACTGTATATTTGACTTTTGGTTTCTTCCTTTGCCAAATAATTTTCAACAGATCCCTCTGCCATTGTTTAAATAACACATCAATAGTCAAAATTGGTATTGACTGGAACAAGAACAGCATTCACAGCAAAACATTCCTTTTTATCAGATAAATGCTCCCCAACAATTATAGTTTAGGTTTTATCCATCTTTTCAGATCCCCTCATAATATAATATCATGTCTTAACACATTTTTTTGTTCAATAACATGCAATTCATGTTTGTCCCAGTGATAAATAAATATTTCACTTTTTCGCTAAATGTTAAAACCTGACTTATGAATCAGTTGTATTTGGTCCTCTTTTCTCATGCATTTAGTTATCATCATTGCCTTCTGTTTGTTTGTCTTAAATCCTGGCATTTCTCCAACCTTTTTTTGAAATCTCCAAGAGTACTTCTATACTGTCCAAAGGATTTTCGAGCACAATAATTAAGTCATTTGCTAATGTTTTTAACTTGTACACTTACTTTTTGTTTCTTATTCCCTTAATTTTTTCCTTGCTCTCTTTTTGCCCTATTCAGGGATTCAAGGGCTAGAATGAATAATAAAAGGTAGAGTGGACACCCTTGTCTTGTTCCTTTTTGCCTATCACATGGTTTGCTCAAATCATCATTAACCAAAATTTATGCATTTTGTATGTCATAAATTGCCTTAATCCATGTAGTGAAATTATCACTAAAGTTCATCATGTTGAAAACTCCAGAGAAAGTCCCACTTCAAATTATTAAAAGCGTTTTCATCATCTAGAATTATAAACACCGCCTGCATCTTATTGCACTATTCAGAGTATTTTAAGATATCTAAGACATATCTAGTGTTATCATGTAACTGACTTTTTAGCAAAATTGAGACTGATCTCTATGAATTAAGTCTTATCTTTTTCAGTCTTTTTGCAAAAATCATTGCAAAAATCTTACAGTCCTTATTCAATAATTAAATAAGCCTATAATTCTTTGTCACTGTCAAATCCTAACCTTGCAGAATTAGAAATATTGTTGCTTCTTTCCCAAACTTAAGTATCTTTCATGCGCACAGAATCGAGTTCAATAATTTCCATGAAAGTTTTAAAAAAGGTGTTCTTTAAAACATTTATAGTAACTGGCCAACAGGTCATCTGGCCCCATTGCTTTGCAAATCTTAACCTTCTTAATGCCTTCAAAAATCACACCCACAATTATAGGTGCATTTATCAACAGTTTTTCCAAGTCTGAAATACCTGATTTTGTTCATCTGAATATTCATTTACCTTTAACAGTGAAAGTTGTTGTTTTTAATATAGTGGTGTATAATTATAATGAAAGACTCATATGTGTACACTGTAACTTACTATCTCTTTCCTTTTCATATCTTTAAAAAATATTTTTTCCCTCTTTTCTTGGTTTGTATGCCAACTATCTCACAGGTTTGTCAGCAAATTCAAAGGCTTATGTATTTTTTTTAAAAAATCTCATGGTCAATGTTGATAGCTGTCTCTGTAAAATCTTAATTTGACTATTCACCACCTTGTTTGTGTGGGACTTCTTTAACTCATCTTCATTTTTTTTTCTCTTCCAAAAGAAACTGCATATCTTATCTCTTCCTTTTAAATTTCATGTTCTATCTTATGAAACATCCTCTCATTAAAAAATCTTTCACCTCATACCATTCTGATGTCTCTGCCTTTATTCAAGTTATCTTTAAAATATTTTGGCACTTTTCTACGTTCTCTTAAAGTATTTTCTTCCTAAAAAAGAGATTCATTCAATGTCTGCTTTACAATACTTCTTCCCCCACTCAAAACTAGAATCACAGAGATATGGTCAGAAAAAGTCCTGGGAAAAGTATCCCTTTTTGTAATATGATTGACTAGTGTCTTTGAAATCAAAACCATGTAAATTATCAAAAATTCTCTATTTCTCTTTGAAAAAACAAAGGTATCATCTTTAGCATCCCCTTTATGATGAACCCTAGAGGGGCATAGCAACAGAGCCATCGTAGCAACTAAGATGATTTAAATTGATTGGTTGTTGACTATGGAACCCAGGCTAGCTCGAGGGGCTGGGTGGGGGAGTCAGCCTAACAGAAAAATAACTGAAACAGAGTCTTTTTGGGGGAAAAGAGAGAGAGAGATATCTGAGAGTTTGATAAGGGAAGAGGAGTATGAAAGAGAGTGAAAGAATTGGGGAACTGTTTGTTGGGTTAGAGATACAAGCATTTTGCTGTTTGCTAATCTTGAATTTGCCAACTACCTCGTCCTTGTTCAATAATGATTTTGTTATATTTTTGTAAAGAGCAGTCTTCATAAAGTGCCTCTTTAATCTGGATCAGTTACACACGCTACCACCAGTGACAGAGTCCTTGGGATACACTCAAACATGCTTTGCGCTATATTTACAAGGGTGTGGACTGAGGGAAAGCCATAGAGAGATATAAATGTGGAGAAGCAGCCAGTGGGTGGTAAAAATATAGAATGGTGCTGCTTCTCTAGGAAGGGAGAATTCAAAGCAGACTTGATTGTCATAGCACTGACTTGGCCCAGATCTCCACATTTTAACACCCATATTTAAATCACCAAGCATCTACAAACCTGAAACTGTCCATTAACCAAAAAAAAAAAAAAAATGGGGGGTGAGTTTCCCTTGTTTAAGAAGTTCTATCATCTGAGGAGAAATCATGCCATTCCAATCTCCCCAGAGTAGCCAGTTCTCATATTAATAGCTCAACAATTTATCCATTAATTTTTCATTAAAAAATAGCCTCATACTCTGTAGGGGCATAAACCTTTATAACTAGAATTTTAGTTCTACAATATTCAATGTGAACCCTTGCATCATGGTTTTCAAAAATCTTTGTGTGTGTGTGCGTATGTGTGTGTGTGTGTCAAATTTGTTTTCACATAAACAAGTCAATTTTACTTCTTATGTGTCACAGAAATAAATTCCTACCCAGTTTGGGATAATGCAGATGCTTAATGCCTTTCTTTCTAACATGTATCTCCTGCAAATTAACTACATCTTGGTTCAATTTATTCAAATAGTGAAAACATTTTTGTTTTTTGAGGAGTATATATTCTCCTTAAATTCCACACAATGCATCTCAAATCCATATCAGTCTGGGATTTTAGAAAAGTCCACATCTGCTGCACCTCCTATTTTTTTTCTCCTCCTTCTGAACTATTTTGCCTGTCTTTAACCGAGTCTTGGTCCAAAACATCATTCTGATCCTCTGCTTCTCTTCAAACTGTGGGCTTATCCAATTCTTTGTTATATATATATTTCTGTATAAACTCTTAAGCCTTTTGTACAGTGTTCACTTTGACTCGTCTTTGCTTAAATTTTGTACACATTCCCTTGGGAGCAGGGATTTACGAAGAGCTGATTTTAGTGTAAGGTTTGGCAGGCTGGCCTTTGGTTGCACTTCTCAATTTTATACCCTCCAGCTGTCCTAAGTGGGTAAGAATGGTTCTGATTAATCCTTTTGTTGTTCCACATATTTAATTGATTCTAAAATATCCCAGTTTCTCTCCTTCTTCTTTGCTTTCCACTTATTTTTGTTGATTCAGACTAAGTTCAAAGCTCAAAAGTAGTTTTCAATCAGTTAACTCAGCAAGAAAGAGAAGAGAACCTTTACCAGTTGGCTTGGACATAAACTGCTGCAGCTTCTCCTATTTTGTGTATTCTTCCTCATTTATAATTTTTGTCATCTTGGCCACACTCTGATGCTGCTTGGCCACATGTCCCAGTTTTCATGAGTGGAATTTTGGAGGATGTGGGAGTCCCACGTGGCAGATAGAATTGAAATCTGGAGTCCCCACACTTATGAATGGTCGTGTCTATGTTAGGAAAAGTGAGAAGTGTACGAACATTGCTTAAGTATGCTTTAGTCTGTGGGAAATAAATGTGTTGAGGTAATGCGTACAATTTAAAAAGCAAATATGCAAGTATTCACATATTGGGGGGAAAAAAGAAGCAAGTGGAGGCATAAATATTATTATGTAACTATAACAATGAACAGGAACAGGGACAGACTGGGTGGGGTGATGTCAATGAGTAGAAACGTACTTTAAAGATGCCTTCAAATCTACTTAGCATTAAGTTCCACTGACCTAAGTTAAGTTACTTTTTAGGAAACATGTATTTGACAAGGCTGTAATTCATTTTGGCATGGGATGACCATGACTTTGATCTGCCACATAGTTCCACTGTGATGGTGATTCCCCACACACTCACAGACATGAATGTCAGATGAAATAACTTCATACACACCCAATAAGGAACTTCCCAAAGTGGAGATTGCTTGCCAGTTGGCATAATGTGGGACCAATTTCATGCTGTGGATATTCACTAATATCTGGATGGTTCCCAAAAAAATAAGGAGCAGGTGTGGGCAATTGATTTCATATTTCAAAGGAGTAATCATCAGCACCTGCTCAAGATCTAGCTACTGTAATGACAAATGTTTATGACATTACTGAATAGCACTCAATAAAATCTGGGTCCGTCTTTGGGCATGTACAAGTTAACTAATTAGATATTTCTGTCACCCCAAACTATAGTCAGGAGATGAGAGAGGAACTAGAATGTGTGGATGACACTAGTGTTGTCATACATTTAGCATCATTATGAGATTGTACATATTTCAGGAACAGAATGAACTCTCCGTTGCCAAAATTAAATTACTTATGAATAATTACAGGTGATGTGCTATTTGTGTCTTTGATAGATTGAACTGAAGACTTGGGGCATACAGTTTTCTGTAGATGTATCAGAATTCACTGTTAGATGGTATAGACACCCACCACAGCTGAAATATAGAAATCCTCTCTGTCATACTGTCATACTGTTAGTTTTGTCACAACTCAAGCCACAAAGAAAAGGAAGCATTTGCTTCCTCTCCCCATTTTTCTCTGATGACTGTCACTGGGTTAATAACTGCATGGCAGGAGCAACAGGAGATGGATTTTCCTCTCTCACTTCTTCCAGTAACCTGCCCTGTCTGGAGCACTAACTAAGATTCAGGTGGCTCATAGGTGAGAGATGGTTTGAAAGCTCATGGTATGAGTGCCTGGACAAGATAATGTTGCTCTCCCAAAGACACTGGGTCACAACACTCTTGGAACTGAGCTAAGAGATAGCTAAGCCATTTTCTAGATATCTGGAAAACATGATTTTTTTCTCTCTCCATGACTGACTAACTGAAGGAGTTCTTTTCCCAATCACCAGTCTGTGGTATCCATAGCATTATATCATTTTTCTATGTCATATAATCTCATCACTGTCGAGTTTACATCACCTCTTCCCAATGAATTGATGAAGAGAAATGTGAAGACAAGTTTATATGAAAAGGAAATCCCTCCCTCCTTCCCTATTTCAGCATTGCAGAACAAATGGAGTCTTCTTTTCCCAGTGGTTCTTTTCACTGTAGCAGTGATGAAGAATAGGTAACCCTTAAGTTGTTTGTTTGTTTGTTTTGAATTACAACTCTTATCAGCCCTAATCAGAATATCCTGTGATGATGAGTAAATTGCTTTCCAACAACTTCTGAAAGACCACACTTTGCTCACTCCTGCTTTAAAAAAAAACAGAGGTCAGTTAATATCCTACATGTCCTGCTATACAGTTTCAGATCATGTTTCCATAATTTGCCAGGGTTAACAAATGATAACTCTATAACATAGTGTCTAAGATTTTAGTAGCTTAGGCTTGTCTGATACATGACTTATCAAGACAACATAGACTATCTGTAGCTTATTGCTACCATTAATCATTTGAATAGCTTCCAATAGTCCTAGAAGGATGTCAAAGCAAAACAGACCAGAATGGTGAGCTACCGGACCTGATAGGTTTGTTCTAAATTTATAGGAAGTTTGCAGGGTTTGTCCTAAAATGCAATCAGAATGCTTCTTCTCCCTGTGGAAAGTTCTTGAAAACTGCACAGTTTTGTTGACCAACCATAGAAATAAAAGGACCAGACACAAGAACTTTGTTGAAGGTGGGCCAACCACTTTATTTTAAATATTAACCTATTTAAACTTTAACCGTTGGAATATGCAAAAGCAGCTGAGGCAGGTGAACTCTCCAGGCCTCCTCCCCAGCTTCCCCTGGATAAAATACGTGAGCCCTGAGGAGAACCCAAAAACTGAGTTTCTTCCTGGCTGGCTGCATGACTTGAGTGCAGGCTCAACATCCCAGAGGCCAACATCAAGGAAAGTCTCCTTCCCCATGACCTAAAGAGGCAGATCCAGAGTCCTTTCATTCACCAATTGGTTGTCATAGTTGTTTCACTGAATTTCTCTTACCACACTACCTTCCATGGATAAGGGACATATATCTGCTCATCCCCATCAGAGGCTGCTTCTTCTTAGTGGAACCCTTACCCTTTGATCCTCACCTCCTTTCTTCAGACCCATAGTGGTCTGTGGAAAGACTCCAATTTTCCTGCATACTGCTATAGGACTATAATCCTAGTCCAATAATCTAACTGCAAGAAACCAACAGTTTCAACCCCCATATGATTGGGATCTGGAGGCCCAAACCAGGGACTATGGGCCTATCAATGCCTAATCCAGGTGTACAGGATTCACTGAGGTCTAATCAGGGATCTACAAATCTCACATGACATGATGTGACCTCCAGACCTAAAAAGGGCATAACCAAAGGCCTTTGACCCTAATCAGGGCCTAAACCACACCTAACTGGATGCTTATAGCCATACTAGGCCTAACAAAGGCCTGACTAGGTGACTTTGCAGGCCCAAATAGGACTTATCCTGTAGCAACTTGTTACCCTGCTTGCTGGGAGTCCCTTAGGGGGATTCCCAACACCTGTCAAATTGTGGGGAAAATTAGCTCTGAGCACTGCTTTAGCAATGCAAAGAGGGCAGGGTAATTAGGGATCTTTAACCTAATGTTTACAGGGTCAGGCTTAGTCAGAAATCACACAAAAAGGTCCGACAAATGAATTTATTGAGTAGTAATAGTTTGCACTCACGCACACACACATCCAAGGGCTAATAGAAATAAAGAGTGGAAATAAAATAGAGAGATGGTTGAGGGATTCACAGTTTGGGAAATACTGCACCTCTCCTGAAGTCCTTTGGTCCAGGAAGCAGTCAGCTCAGCGAAGAGACGCTGAGGAGATGTGTAACTGTTGGAAGGGGGGACTGATCAGTTGGTGAAACCAGGAGGCATCACACTCATTCTCCTTGCCTCTTTCTTCTGTGCTTGCCTAACTAGCCTAAAAACAGGGACTATTTGTAGGAAAAATTTACTTTGAAGGCAAACCCTTTCCCGGGGAACACAAACAGAGACAGAATAAGAAAAACACCCCCACACCTGGCATTTCTCAGAAGATAACAAAGCGTCATCTAAATAACAGGATCTTCCTCTGCTTTGAGGCTGTGGTGTGAGTTTCTGGAGATGGAGTTGATAAGGTTTTATTGCTTCCAGTGCCCAATTTTCCGGGAACACTTTTACTCCCTTCAAGTGGACCCCTTAAAGGTTAAAGGCCTTTTGTCCACCATGGGTTATCACAACGTGAGGTCTCCTGTTGCTACATGACTGGGGACTTTACTGGCCTGATCTGGTTCTTTCGATCGTACGGTCGTTATTGGCTGCGTGCACATTTGAGTGACTTCTCTGATGGGTTAGATTAATTTTATATCAAAGTTGTAGACCCCATGATAGGGTTTTACAAGGGGACAACAAACTACTCTCCCAGGTCCAGTTAGGGCCAGCTCCCCTGCTGGACCAACATACCTTCATTTAGGCTCAATTGGTGGATAACTGCTCCAGCCCTTTCCAACCAATACTTCCTCAGACCTGATGAGGTCTAGTTGCACCAGGCCTAACTGGGCTAGCCTTACAAACCCTTTATCAGTCCTGATCGGGACGTAAATGCACCAGTAATATTCCTCTCTAAGACTTGATTGGGGCCTAACTGCTCAGACTTCAGCCTAAGTAGCACCACCCAAGTCCTAGTCAGGGCCTAATCATTAGCTATGGCCTTCCCCAGCCTAATGCAGGCCTAGTCACAACCCTCACAATGAGGTGGATTGGCGCCTGGCCATTGGGCCTAAACTTAGGACATTTCTGCACCACACTGTTACAGTGCTTTTATTCCACTTTCAACACCCTGCAGAATTCTGGGTTTTGTAGTTTACTGAGGCCAAAGAGCTATCTGGCTGAGAATTCTAAAGGCGCCTCCCTAAACTGCAAACCCCAGGATTCCATTGGATGTTGAAATAGCACTATAATAGTGCAGGGAGGAAATGGCCTAAGCCACTGTGTGTGCAAAATATCACAGCACTGCTGTATTAGATGTTGCCTTCACTCTCCTCAGTACAGGTAGCCATAGCTCTGAGGTCTGCAGGTCGCACTTTACATAAGCATACTGTGGAAATGCAACACACTTAGCCCCATACACACACAATGTTCAGAAATACCCTCTCTGCATATAAACTACCAGATATGAAGTGTCAGTGTTGGTCCCTCACACATATACCCACAGAATGATGTGGACTGTAAGCATACATAACTCATGAACAACTCTTCATGTGATCAGTATCCCCCACCCCTCTTCTGCAGCTGTTCATGTACAGGATTTTTCTATGGAGACTGTCCTCACCAAATTGTGGGTGCCTGATGGATGTGTTACTGCCCTGGCTAGTCCGAGCTTTGGGGATATTAAAAGATATCCCTTGACATCACAATTCGGCTTCACTTCTCTATTCCTCTCCACATACTTGGGAGGCCACTAAACCGGACAAGCACGTAAACAAACTCGGCCATTAATTGCCGTAATATTCCTGAACAATACAGGCAGGCCAGAAATAGCTGACTCACTGCTTTAGGAGACCTCCAGGCAAGTACTCTAATTAAGTATGCACGCCACTTACAAAAGAGCCTCTGCCCCGCAATGGCAGCTTGATGGGTAAACTATGCTATACCCAAGTACTCTGCGTTTGCATACTGGCTACTCTATTAAGAACTGCTACGATAACTCAATCATTCAGATTTTGACCTTTCGGAGGCTTTGTCTCCAACTCCAAATCTATTGTTTTCCCCCAAATACGGCATAGCCTGTAGTCACAATTCTCCTTATAAAAACCCTTGATTCCGAGACCTTCCTTGGAATGCTCCCGAGTTTCACCTCACCTTGCTGCCACTTTGCTTGGCGAGCCTCCCCTCAGCTCCATGTGCTGAGCTACATCGCACCCCAGCCTCGCTCTCTATTTTTCTGGGTTTCAGGACAGGTGAAGTATCACCCAAACCAGCAATCCCTCTACAAATCCCTCTATACCACTCCAACCTTTATTTTCTTTAGTTATCTTGTGTGAGTGTGTCACATACACTGTTTTGCTTGTATTTAATAAACATCATTTATTATTTCAACTTCTGTGTTCTCCTTGACTCGACCCAACCCCGTAGACATAGGGTTCAAGATCTCGCTACGTTACCCTGCCTCTCGTAATGCTAAGCAGTGCTCTGAGCTAATTTTCCCCAACTTCAGTGGAGCACATTTTGGTGTCCTTCCCGGGACTCCCAGTTCACAGGGTAACAGATGGATCCAATAGTGTATCTTGACTGAACTGGGGTCAGAGGTATAGCCCTGCACTCCGTATTCATGCCATTCTGCCTTTATGGATGAATATTTCCTCATAAATTAAATGTCCTCTTTTCTTCACATAAAACCTTGTTTTTAATATAAAAAAATGTAAAATATTAATTATTATAGGGAACTATTTATTGAAGTCTTTTTGCCATGAAAAGCGAAGCACACATACCTACCTAGCTGGATCGATTGATTGATTCATTGATTGATTTATGCTATTGAAGAAAAAAAGTGATTACCTATTGACTAAAATTACCTGCATCTGACTCTCATGGAGGCTTTTAAACTCAAAATGTTTGAATAAAGTGATCTCAAAAATGGTCAGATTTTGAATATTTGCTTTGCATTCTCATATCCATCTACCTTTGCTAATGATTGATAACACTGTTGAATTCACTGAGATTTCCATCACACTTTTATGTTGGAGAAAGAAGCTTTTGTTGTTCTCTTGTAACTCTGTTCACGTTTTACAAGCTCTACAGCTTCTCTAGCACAAGGAGATAAAGTTTATGAGGTTCTTTAATCAGCCTGGCTGAAAGTACACCAAACATCTGTGTCTGGGAGGCCTACCTTGACTGTGTGGTAGAGAAGCAAAGTATGAAAACAGTCTCTTTTTTCTCTGAACACTGAAGTGAATTATGATTTTCCTTCTCAAGGATATGGCCAAGCATAGTGAAAAAATGAATTTTAAGCTTGAGTTCTGATGTGATGACAAAAAGGAATTTAAAACTGTACACCTTAACTTACAGCACACAGCTGAACTTCCTATATCCATACCTTTGGGGATATAAAAAACTGTCTGTGAAGTGGGATTTTTCTGGAACAGAACTAACTTTTTTAAAGACATAGGCTATTTCTGCCCTAGACTGTTACAGTGCTGTTATCCCACTTTCAACATCCTATGGAATCCTGGGGTTTGCAATTATGGGAGGGGCTGGAATGTTGAAAGTTGGATAATAGCACAATAACAGTCTGGTAAGGAAATGGCCATAGTTATTTTGTGTTTAACTGCATTAAGCATGCATAACGGATGAATTTTGAGACTTAAACATTAAGGCTTCATTCCAATTTTAAAGGCCAAAATTATAAACCCAAACTGTTCAAGACCTGTGAGGTTACTGGATCTCTCAACACGTTCAGTGATCTTTTAGTATGCACATCTCTGTCACACTGTAACAGCAAGAGAAGTAAAAGAGGACAAATTCAGTTCAACACCAATTCAACAAACACTAGCTTTATCTTCCTACCAATAAATGATTGTCCATTAGAAAGGCATTACAATCTCCCAAAACCACAAGAGTCCAATTATGAAAAAAAGCCTACTGCGTCTATTTCCAAAAGAAACACACACATACATACACACACACACACACAGAGATGCGGGGGGAGAGAAAGACAGAGAGACTTCATTAGATTGCAGCATTAATCCAAAACAAAAACAAAAGCAAAACATGCAACTGAAATGAGACATGCAAGAATGTGCACATTTATTTTAAAAGTGCAGGCCCTATCCACAATATCCTACCTTGCCTCCATGGGGATGGGAGAAGGACAAGATCGTGACGACATCATGCAGAAGCATTGTCATAGTCCTTTCCTTCTTCCATCCCCATGTAGGGTGATTGGAGGTTAAATCATTGATGGGTTTTCCCCCATCAATGACCCATGATTGCGTCACCATCCCACACTTACCTGTCCTGTGGTGGTACTTCCTGCCCCAGCACAGCCAGGAAAGTACCCATCTGTGCTGCAGAAGGAAGAAGTGTGTCCATCATGCTCCCTTCTACAAGGAGTCAGTCCCGTGCTGTTATGTTCCCTTCCTGGCAAAGCCACTGCTGGGATCATCACCAGATGCTGCCTCAAGAAGTTAAGCTGCGGAAAGGGCCTTAATCATAACTTCCACTCATGAGATACTCTAGTTGGCAAAAGGAAATTTTCAGTGTGAGTTCTTTTTTCTATGTGGATCCTCTTTTTTCCTCCAAAATACTGGGAAAAGCTCTGGAGAATGGAAACTGGTTTGGGGGCCGCAGAAAGGAAAGGAGAACCCGTAAAATGTGGGACTGCTCCTCTCTTCACCAACTGGAATCTCTGTTGTATTTGTGTCTTTCCCCTTAACAGAAGGAGCCCTTCCATTTGCAAAAGGGCCATTTAGTATCTGAATCACAAACATTTGGATGACTGTGGTCTACCCCTGAATGTTCCTTTTGGTCTTTGTCGAATATGAATGTATCCCAACGTAGCCATGATTTTTTATTTATTTTTTTTATTTATTGCTATGTAGGCCCAAAATGTGCTCAGATAATGCTAATCCCCTTAGCTTACTGATCCTGTGCAAACTTATTTATGTGAATGGAGATTTCCAGTTCTTTTTGTACATAGAAATCAGATAGTGCTACCAAGATTGTCATAAGAAAGCTTGTGGTATGAGGAAGAAATGTCATTGTTTATTCCAGCCTACTGCTTAAATGAAGGAAGAGGGAGGAGGAGGGGTCATGTGAACTGTCCCTCAGATGATCTGAGAAAATCAGACATTAAACATAAGTTAATAATAGTAATGTGTATTTGTCCTGGACTGCCGCCATGCTTGCTTATTCAAATGTTGGCTTGATCTGTTTTGATCTTGTGCTCTTTGAGTATATTGATCCCATCGACCTGTGTGAGGCTTAGTTACTACCTCTTCCCCCAGGAAATACAGCACACTCTCCGATGAATTAATTATTCTCTTTAACCTTGCTAAAATTTTGCATTCTGGGACCAGGCAAATCTCCAAGCAGCAAAGAGTTAATCAAAAATCAATTTGCAATATAAAGTATGAGTTGATGAGGAAAGGGAGGGCAGCTTTATCACATTAACCTGCTTGAGCAGCAATTGCATTTCCTGAGAACTAATTACACTGCATTCCCAAAGCACTTGAAAAGTGAAGCTTTCATTCAAGGAAAAAAAACCCAAAAAAACAGAAAACTCAAGTCTATTAAGTTTGTATCCATGCAGGACTTTAAAAAGAGAGTTTCATCTTTTAATACCGTGTCCTTCATTTCTTTGTTTTCTTCTTTTTAAAAAAATATTAGAGGCAGTACATGTAATGAGTTAATTTGCATTTTTGTTGTGTTTTTCTTCTGTGAATATGCCAAGAATCCAGTACTGAGGCTGTCTAATCAAAGGTGGACAGTTTAAAATAAATTGAGGACAGTCTGTAGAAGAGTACTGTTAAAGAGTCCTGTGCTGAAGTTCCATTATTTTTAGCATTTGATTCAGAAGTTTTCATTTCAGGAATGGTAAAATATTAGAGAAATGCTTTTCATCCAAAATTGGTGGGGAATTTTGCACAAAACACCAGTTTTTCCAAGAAAAAAAAATTATTTTCTGAAAGCAGGACTTTTTGCATAAAAAAACCCTTTGGACCCAAAGTCAGCAATCTTAATGCAAAAACCAAAACAACATCTTCATTTCTGCACAAAATAATTTCATGAAACATTTCAGGAAGTGTGTATGCCAGGCCACAACAGCAGAAGCATTCATTTCTCTGGCAGGAGGGCAAAAAACTGCATCAATTGCTTGTCGTCGTATACAAGAATAAAGTAGTCTGTGACCTGGACTACAGATATAATTCTTCACTAATTTTCTTCTTAAAGGAAACATTGAACAATTTTAAATATGTTCTTCTGCCTAAGGAAAAAAGTCTTCCAAAACTATTGTTTTTAAAGACTCCTTGGGACTCAGCACAAACTTAACAGAGTGTTTTTTTGCACAGAAACAGTACTTTCCAAACAGGAAACAAACTTTATATGCAGAAAATAATGCCCACTATTCTACATCTGATACTTAACTAAGTAACCTCTCCTGGTCTGAACCCCCCAAACTGGATGAGAGCAACATTCTTCTGTGTTCCAGTCACTTGCACAATGGACACAATTCTTCTCCTCATATACCTGATGCCTGGAAAACCAGGTTGTGGAGGAAACTATGATTGTACCAATACTATCACAATCATGACTAAGATTGTGATCATGATTATGAATATGAAACAGTTACTTAGATTTGCTCACCTGTAACTGTTATGTATTGATGATCACTACTTAGTCATGATTGTGAAACGATTGCCACAATTGTAATCCCCCTGAATCCATTTTACTAGGGATCAGCTGCATAAGGAGAAGCAGGGCCATTCTCTTGGGAGCCAGAGCATGGTTGAATGATGTTTCCATCAGGTTTAGGAGGGGATCAGTCCAGGAGAGTTTACTTAGTTAAATATACTTAAATAAGTAAGTGATATAGATTATTGACTAGTATTTCAACTATGTGTGTGTGTGTGTGTGTGTGTGTGTGTTATACAGAAAGGCTGTTTCACGGCCATAAAATGTGTAGAAAAAATCCAAAACTGTGAAGATTCTCATCAGTCCCGCATTCTTTTCCCAGAGTTCCTTAACACTTAAGAAACATGTTTTTCAACCGTTCACACATACACACACGCACACGGAAAAAAAAATGTTTTGCAACCTTAGCCTGCACCCAAACTGCATAGGCCTTCATAGATCGTAACCAGAATTTTGAATTCTGCCCAGAAACATGCAGGCAGCCAGTGCAACTGTTGCAGGAAGGGAATAGTATGGTCCCTATAAGTGTGTTGAACCCACATCTGGATCAGTATCATGGTACATGTTTGTTTAAATGTTTATTTGTTTAAATGTTTAAATTTCTCCCTGAACCACCACAGAAAATATCTCCCCCACAAAACAAAATGAATACTCCACTGACAGCAATAGAGACATTTTCCTTTTTTGTTCCCAAGTACGCAACTAACAGATGGGAGATAATTTTTTAGCGGGGGAGGGTGGTTGTGGTCTGGAAGACAGGTTGAATTTCTTCATATGCTGACAAAGTTTCCAGTCCAGAACACACATAACACACACTTACTGAACAGTAAAAGAGCAAATTATTTTGAAATGTTTGCCACATATTTTAATGTTATTTGTAGTTTTGCCTTAGAATAAGTGGTGTAATTCACTCTGTACTATTTGCAAATATTCAAAAAAAAAAGAAAGAAAGAAAGAAAGAAAGAAATCAATGAAAACATATTTCCTGAGTGCTGGTAATTTTGACAAAGAGAATCCTGCATTTGGGATTTATTCTGCACAACATTCACACTTTTTTGTCAGGAAGCAGGATATTCTGTGCATAAAATGATATTTATGTGTGCAAAATGCTCATTATTGCATCATAAGTGCAGTTTATTTCCAGATTGTCCCAAAATGTGAATACTCTTTGAAAACTGCAGTTTTTGAAAACTGCACAACTTTTGAAGACTTTCTTATAGCAGAACGAAAACTGCTAAAACTTTTTGGTGCTTCTTCCAAGAATGAACTTAGTGATACCTTACTGTGACCCACATCTAGTCATGCATATTTTCATGGGACTACTTTGAGTAGAGTACAGAAAGGAATGTGCATTTAGAAATGGATCGTATTGGGAACAATCAGCATGGGTGGACAACATCACATGAATAAATAAGTAAACTGAATAAACTGAATTTGAAAACACTGAGGGTCTGTTTTTGTTGTCATTGTTTTTAATGCACAGCCATTTTTCATCATGTTTCCCTTTTCATATGATCAGTCTGAGGAAAACAAACCAAAATAAAATATAAAAGTTTGGAACAAGTTGCTATTGGGACTACAATACCAAGAAAAGCTTTTTGTAGTCACCAGAAGTAACTTTTTCAATCTCTCTCCTCTCTCTTTCTCTCTCTTCTTTCTTCCTGAATGTTAGGCTTTGAAATAAGGGTTTTAAACTTATTAAAAGGCAACTTATAAAAAGTCTAGCCCAACACACACAAGCAACATTATTTTATTCGCAAGGTTTTATCTTCCCTCTTTGCAACAGCAATAGCATGAAATTTATATTCAGGGCAATGCTTGGGACCTATCATTATTTGAAAATGGTTCTAATTAACTTATTCTCCAGCTCTAAGATCATATTAAGTAAACAGAAACTAATTACAATCCCGTTACAACAGAATTAATCTTGCCCATTTTATGTAGAGCTCTTCTGTCTAGAAGACTAACTCATTCTTAGCAGGCAACAAAGATATCCCAGTAAAAATTACTTGCCTGCATAAACCTTCAAGGACAGGGTCAGTTTTTCTTCCTCTTCAATTCACAAAGAATAACTTTGAATCTCAACAGCTTCATATTTCTTTGAAGAAGGCAATTTGTGCATTTTATCGTTCCGGGGCTTGTTGTCCCAACAAAAAAAATTTCCTATTTGTTCTCTCGAAAGATTTTTCCACTCCAACAGCAACAATCTCACAACATTAAGTACACCACTGAAATATAAATATTAGTCAGTGCTTTATACCCAAATGATATGTCTCGATGTGTCTCTATCACAAACTGATTTTAATCTTGGATCGAGTTTTATTCCAGGTTTTTTTTAATTCCAGGTTTTGTTCCATGTCCCCCCCCCCCCCCCAAAATGAAGTCCTATCCCTACGATTTGGAACTACATTATGAAATGTTTAGGTCTGAACATAGCACAAACTTCCTTTAGTCAATAGCAGTATTTATGACTTGGAGATATGAACACACAAAAAGTTCATTAAAATTGCATCAAAAAAGATCACCAATTTTGGACCATTTGTTTTAAAATGGATAGAAGAAAAGAGACTTTCGTGGTTACGAATGAGAGAGACATGTAATGCCTTTCTCAGAATTAGGGATATACATCTTTGCTTGTTTTATTCTCACATGCAAGAATGAATCTTGGGACCTTTTTCTAACAAAATTTCATTTGCAGAAAAACTAGTTTTTAGTGAAAATTATTTTATTTTATTTTATTTGCTCAAATAAATAAGTCTCATGTGGTAGACCATTTTTTTGCTCACTGGGGATCAAAACATTGACAAGTATCCATCCCTACTAAGAATAAGCACTCTTCCACACTACACAGATATAACACTATGACCATTTCTACATTACACTGTTATAGTGATATTATTCCAACCTCCTGTGAAATTCTGGGCTTTGTAGTTTACTGAGGCCAAAGAGTCTCTGGCTGAGAGTTCTAAATGCCCCTCCCTAAACTGCAAACCACAGGATTCCATAGGATGTTGAAAATGGAATAATAGCAAGATAACAGTGTAGTGTGCAAATGGGCTGTGTTTCCACTTCAGTTTCTATGGTTCCATCCTATGGAATGCTGAGATCTGCAGTTTAAGGAGGAGTGTTTAGAATGCTCAGGCAGAGAGCTCTATTGCTTCATCAAACTCCAAACTACAAAATTCCATTGAATGGAACCATGACAGTGAAAGCAGATTGCTGTTGTTGTGCCATGTCTTTGGTGACAACCCTAGGGCAAACCTATCGTGGGGTTTTCTTGGAAGAATTTGTTTGGGGAGGGGTTTCTCTTACCTTCCCCTGAAACTGGGATAGTGTGACTTTCCTAAGGTCACCCAGTAGGTTTTCATGGCCAAGCAGAGATTTGAGCCCTGGTCTCTGTGTCCTGTTTCAGCACTCAAAACACTACATGGAACTGGCTTTCATCAAAAGTAGAATGACAGTACTATAATTATGTAGTGCACTCTGCACAGAGGGTCATGAGTTCTTGGAGGTCTGGTAAAGAACTTACATTTTCTTTCTCTTCTGCATTACAACTTTCTTCTAGACTCCTGTCTCAATCCACTCTGAACAAATTCTGTTTGTCTATGCATGCACACACACACACACATACAAAGATATATGCTTTCTAGCACATTTATCTGTGCAGGACCCCCCTTTCCCACTGCCACATCAATGAAACAAGTGCACAAAGCATATACATGAAGAATTAAGCCTTCCCTTGAGGTTACTATTTTGGGCCTATGTCAAAGGACTACTGTGGAGATTATTAAAGAGACCAACTAATAATCATTAAATTGTTAAAAATGAAACCATGTATATGAAGCACTGAAAAATTGAAATGGTTAATCTTTTGTATGGCACTTGTGGCATTCCTTAGAAACAGACAAAATGTTGTGATGCTCTTTCTCTGACATTTTTTTTTAAACATCGGGCTTGGAAATACATCAGCTGAGGGTATGTTCTGATAATGGAAAGGAGGGTGCTCCATGAACAAAGATCTCTGTGTGATCACATAGAGCAATTCTTCAAACTTTAGCGAGTGTTCTCACTTCATTTGGCACACCAAGTGTTCCTCCTGTATAATTAAACACCCAGTGTGTATATGTGTATTTTCTCATTTTTCACAAAAAATGAGGGCTTCACAGATGACCAGATTTTAACAGCTGGTATCACACTCATTTCTTACAAGAAAATGGTGCATGGGGCAAACAGTACATTTAAACAAAAGCAGTAGAAACAGGTTGTTTTCCCTCAATGGATACAAATAAGTAACTTTCATCTCCTGAAAGTCATACTATACATAATTGTTCTTTTAAAATACTTTCTTGCTCTATAACATTTATACATACAGCAATTTTGATTCAGATTTACGTGTGTATTTAGTTCTATTCCATTTTCTTCTTTTACAGAACAGTCACCAAAAAATAGATAGGATGTAGGGAGAATGAGCAAAGGCAGTTTAAGCACAAGCTCACATTCTTTTGTTAGCTGCACGAGAGATTACAGCTGTAATCTTGTCACCACTTTATTGGAGAAAGCACCACTGAATTCAGTAGGACTCCCATCTAAATAAACATGCATACAGTTGCATGGTTAAGCATGTGTTTAACTTCTCCAGTAAATATTTGCTATAGCAGGACCGTGTCAAAGCAAATAGGAGCTGATATCTTATTAGTCCATATGAAGGTGTAAGTTAAACTTATGCCTATGCATGTCTTTTTATTGTTGTTTTGGAGGGAGGTATTCCCTGCCTCCCTCATACAACTCTCAACCATTGGATTCTACACTGTCTTCCCCCTGTTACCTTGATTTCTGGGGGTCCTGGGAGGGACACCTAAATGTGCTCAAAACAATGGGGAGGGAATTAGCAAAAAGCACTAGTTAGCAATGCGAGAGGCAGGGTAACGTAGCGAGATCTTGAACCCTATGTCTACGGGGTCAGACCGAGTCAATGATAAGGCAGAAGTTAATAATAATAATTGTTTTATTGAAATACAGTCAAACACGTGTATGTAACACACTCACACAAAGAACTATAGAAATAAAAGGTAGGAGTTGGATAGAGGGATTTTGAGAGGAGGTTTGGTATGGGAAACACTATACCTGTCTTGAAGCCCGGTAATAGCAAAGAAAATACCTTCTTGACTACAACATTTCTACCCAAATCAAACAACTCAAGAGGGTGTGCTTAAATTGGCCACTCCATAGCCTTAGTGAGAAACATATTCTTAGCCCATTCCTCATGATTTGTCATAGCACTCTCCTCATTCTGCTTTGGTACCTAACATATATCACTGGGGCCATGTTTCTTATACTGGAGTCTTGAGCCCAGCACAAAAATACCTGCAGGTATGCCCACACTTAAGTTTTCCCCTTTGCTTCTCTCCCCACAGTTCTTTCTCCCTCTGTGTATATTTGTTATTTTCTTGGATTCCTCAGGACCTGAAGAAAGATCATGATCTCAGACTTTCTAGAGATTCCATATCCTATTGTTGCAACAAAATTGTATTTCACTCCAGGATCCCTAATAATAAATTAACAAATTGTTTGATCTCACCACCCTCACTGAAAGTCTTCCTATTAGATATTTGTGTATCATCTAATGCCATAGTACATAACTTTGGCCATTTCTGTACTAGACTGTTATAGGTCTATAATTCCACTTTCAACATCCTATGGAATCCTGGGGTTTGCAATTTTTTGGGGGGTGGGCTTTGAGCTTAGTTGAGTCTAGTGTGGAAATAGCCTTTGGCCATTTCCACACGAGGCAAGCGAATTGCTCCGTGCCATTACTTACCGGATCTTCTGGGCATGAACCAATGTGGACTGTCCCTTAAGCCTTTCCACTGGGCTCCTCCATCTCGTCCAGGGTGAATCAGAGCAGTGCGAGGTCTTAGATCTGCACTGCTCTGGCTTCCAAAATGGCGGCTTCTGGTTGTTCGTGGGTCCCGACCGACCGCTGAAGCTCCCCACACCTAAAGCACACCCTCCGCAGATCGCAGGCTCGCATTGGTGCGAGCCTGTGAATCTGCACAAGTGAGCAGGAACACAATGGCGCACTCCGAAAAATTAAAGAACGGTTTTCTACTGTTCTTTAAAAAGCGCGCTGGAGGACCAGTTGGGGATGTTTCGGAGTGGACTGAGGTGAGAATCTCAGGTAAGTAGTCTGAACCTAGTCTGCTCCAAGGTGCAAACAACCTCCGTGAGAGGACGCACGGGGCAGTTTTAATTCCCTCGTGCGGAAATGGCCTTTGAGTTCATGACTCAAAGACAGTGGACCAGAGTGTAATGTAGCCTGTGTACTTGGTGGCCAATGAGGAAGTCAGGTCATGTCTGTTCCCTTATACTCATCAGAGGTAACTATTCTTCTCCTGCTCCTAATTGTGTGAAATCTGGTCCCACAGAGCCTGCCCACCCCAAATGAAATACATATAGTAAATTCCTATGTATGGTTAATCTTCAATCAGGAACTTTGTGGCTTTGTACTTCATAGCATTGCAGCCAAGGTGGGTCAAGTGGACACACATGAAAACATGTAGACACACACTGAGCTGTGTTTTGCTTCCCCTCACCTTTTTTTTCCCTCATGGAAATTTTTATTTTCAGTCCATGGCATGACAACCATTTTAAAAAATGACAGCTGATTTAAATCAAAATAGGATTCCATAGGAATATAGTTAATAAGGCAAGGCGAGCACATAACAAAAGCCTAATTTAGAGGAGACCCTCAAAGTTCACTCACTCCAAAGTTTCTGTCATAGAGAGTGAATTTCACTGTCATAATCACCTTAATTACTGAATCAGTCCTGGAAAAACAAACCCTGTACAAAAGAAGTTTGGGAAGTATAGGCCATAAAGAGCCCCTGGCCCCTGCTCTATGGTTCCTTAACCCCCAGAAGTCCCCCTAAAGTTCCATGTCTACAAATCTTATTTTTTCCGTTTGTTTTTTCAGCCAAAATATGACACAAAAACAGTACATGGCAGTTTGGATCTCTCACTATGCTCCAAACCCTTTCCTAACCTACCTCAAAATGAAGAGAAAGCTTTCAGCTAAACATCAATATTGGAAATCATGCTACCTCACTCCCAGTGATGCTGCAGCCTGTGAGATGGGGTTGTGAAATTCCAAATATGAACTCTAAGGGGGCATGAAGGACATTTCCACCACATTTGGAGGTCCCCTTGGCCACTGAGCGGCCAAAACAAAATTGTTGCAATTTTTTTCAAAACATTCCCCCCACCAAGTGTCTCAAAATGCTCTCTAGTGGCTGAGAAAAGCCCCAAAACATGGTGAGAATGCCCTCATGTCCCCTAAAAGGCATTTTTGTGTGTGGGGGAGTGGGTGTAGTGGAGGTGCTAACGTGACCCCCACCTCACCTTCCACATTTGTCCACTCCTACTGTAGGTTCACCAATAAATGCCTTAATATGTTTGGGAGACTGGAGAGAGAGAGAGAGAGAAAAGCCAAGTTAGTTGTGGTCAGAGTTTAAAATGGGAGCTAGAAATGAGCCAAATTTGCAAGAAGGAAGGGAGGAGCAAAGAGGTTAGAGTTTGGGGAAAATTACAGTGAATGACAGAAACTAGTTACTGACTAATAGAAATTAGTTAGCAAGTTTTGTGCTTGTTATAAAGAAACCTTTCTAATAAAGAAGCTGTTCCTTATTGTGGTTTCTTTTCTGTGTTAGTTGTTATGTTTAAAGGACTCTCTCAGTTGTAGCCATGTACAATCAAAGATCTTGAAAACGCACACACTTACCCAAATTTGGAGCCAACTTGTCTGTATAGTGAGGTTCAAGGAAGAGCTTAGAAGACAAACTCAGATAGTTGGTAGGAGTCCAGGATTAAACAATAAATAGCCTAGAAATGGTTTTCTATCACATGTACTCTCATTAGTTATCCATAACCACTGAGCGTCTCAGTATTGTGCCTATACTGGCCGTAATAAATTTCCTCAATTAACAAAGTATACATTTCAAGTTCATTATGGCTACTGACTACTAACTCTGTAGGAAAGGGGATTACACAATTGATAATACTTCTGCAGTAGTGGTCTTCTGCCATATTGATGGTCATGAATATCGGAAGCAGTCTGGTGATGGTATCTGTGTAAAGTAAAGGGAAGCACAGCTTCACTTAGGGTATAAAATCTGCCCTAGATTTTATTGGATGGGTCTTAACCACTGGATGTAAGGAGAAGGGCACAGCATGATTTAATTAATTGTTATCTTCTCTTTTCTAGCATTTGGTATTTCATCCTTTCAGGGGAGGGCCTCTCAACAAATTGGATATTTGAAGTCCCCGGTTAGTGAAAAGGATTATTTTAATGATTGTTGCTATCTCTTTAATGAAAACTCTGTAAATGGTACCAGGAGATAAGATAAAATATAACAATCTGGCTGAAGGCTGGTTCTTTACTAATCTTTCAATTAAGCAATAATGGTTAAGATTCAGGTCATTTCTCAGGGGATTATTTAAGGCCTAGGAGGTGCTGATGGCTGTTAATTAAGCCCTGCTGGTTATTAATCCACCAAAATGGCCCAGCTTGGAGATTTTTATTGATACTAATTAAATACTGTTTACAGCAATAAAACCACCAAGTTTAGAGAAATTCTATAAAACAGGGATGACTAACTTTTTTGTTCTCAGGAGTTGTGTTCTTTTTCAGCATGTGATCTGGAGTCCATGGGAACATTTTACTGCTCATACTGGTCTTCTTTTGGGTTATCCAGGTTCTATAATTAAACCAGGTCTTAAATAAAAATACTGCCTCCCTTCGGTGGCTATATTCATAGGCTTTGAAAGTGTGGCAGTGTTTACTCTGACATTCTTACAGAGGTGTGAAGAGAAAGTCTAAAAAGAGTTAGGGCTACAGAAGGGGGTTATTATTAACTATTTGTTCATTTTTTTTTCTGATGTTTTATCTATCCAGGAAATATAATGCTACCTTGAAGCTTCCCTCCAGATGATGTTGGGTGATACCATTGTTGTCTAAGGAATATGTGTTTCATTTCCCTGTAGTTTTGCCATTCTGATGACAAATGAAATGAGACACCAAGAAAGAGCTGAATCAAGTGGGCAGTTGTCACCTCAGTGACAACAGCAAGGAGGGGTGATGTAAGAGACCTTATATGAAAGATATTATATTAAAATGTCACATATTATTTAACCTTTTTTTTTTTTTAAAAAAAGTGCATCTTTCTCCTTCTCTCTTTTACTGAACTGGTGTTTGGACACATGTATGAGGAGGCAGGCCATGCAGCTGAACAGCTTGGTGATGAACTGAAGTCACAGTTTAGAAAACCCATTCTTTAACCCTAAATTGCATAGATAGCTTGAAATTAATTAGGAGAAAATTATGACCTTCTGAGGTGGGAAATAGGTAAGCCGCCAGATGATGTCCTACCACAACTTTCCTTAGGCCTAGATAGTATAGACAATGGTGATGTATGCTCGCAGTTACAGCACAACATCTGGAGGACTACCAATTTCCTTTCCCTGCCTAAACTCATGATGAGAATCACTGCTGAAGGACAGGAAGAATTAAATTCTTTGATTTGTAATTATCTAGAAAAATATCCTTTTTGTACTTACTGAAACTAATTTGTGAAAAAAGATCTACTCTAGGCTTGTAGCATATTTTGAAAAAATACAATACACACAAATGTAAATGCCCTAAATTCTGCCTTATTTAACTATAAGAATGATTCTTCAGTTGAGCTACACTACTGTTTTTCCCTTCATGGAACATGCTTACCAGTGGTTTTAAGGTAGCATTTGTGAGCATGTGGAGTAGATTTCTTTTGTTCTGTCCTGTTTTGTTCTAGGTTTTTTTGGAGAGCACTCCCCACATATTCACGGTCAGCTATGCTGGCTAGGGTAGATGAGAGTTGTAGTCCCACAACATCTGGAAGAACAAAACTCCTCCATCTTTTCTCTATATGTCTTCCTGTCAACATAGAGGAAATTACCACAATGTTAAGTCTTTTCCCAAACTTTATATATGAAAGATAATTGGTTTGGGTAGTCTTTTGATGGGATGCACAAAACTCAAAGAATATTCTATGTATACATTTACCCCATCACTGCACCTCTGCTGCCAGATGCTTTGATAGCATATTAGCACCCCAGGTGGCATAGTTAATTTAGTGTTACTCTGCAGGGAGTGCTTTATGATGTTTGTAATATCATCAGTAACTCCCAGTGGTTAAAACTGTTCAGACTGTCTCAGATTACTCCAACATCTATACATCTCTAGAGCATTAATTGAGAGAAAATGACTGGGGAGAATTAATTTGAGCAATATATGAGCGTATGTGGGAGGCTGAACCAAAAGATGCTATGGATTGGGAAGCCAAGTTAAGTGTACTTTTGAATTTTGCAATCATTTACTAAGTGAATGGTGTTTCACCTTATTTTTTTTTCCCTTTTATTTTGGCAAAATGTAAATGGATGCACAGAACCTAAGACAGCTTCTTAAATTGCTTTTAATACAGCATGCATTATTTTATACAGACTTTAAGAAAAAAACAATTTTGCATTTATTCATTAGCATCTTGTGGAAAGGCCAATGTTAACATATTAAGATAATTAAAAAGTTGCATAGATGAATTAAGCTACATAAATACTATAAGCTTAATCCATTGGGAAAGGGAAAATGTACACATTTTCCTTGGCTTAAAGAAAAAAAAAGATTGAAGAATCAAGGATATATGCATTGCACATCCTATTGTCACATGGTCATACAATGATTATCAGTGCCCAGTGTTACCCTGACTTCTGCGGGTCCCCTGGGGGACACCTTGATTCACTCCAAAAATGCAAAGACTGAGGAAATTAGTGGAGCACTAGTGTGGTCAAACGAGGGGCAGGGTAACCCATCAAGACCTACAACCCAGCTTTTACAGAGTCAGGCCAAGCAAAAGCCAGACAATCTTACTAATGAATGGATTTTATTAATAAATATGTTCTCATGCACCAACAGAGTCACTCACTTTCACACACAAGGCCTATCAAGAAGAGAAAGAGGTGAAAAATTATAGGGGATATAGTGGAGAGGGTGTAGAGGTGGTAATACGGTACCTGTCCAGAAGTCTTCAGTCCGGGAAGTGGTGAGAAGGAAGGAGCTCGATGAAGAGAGGCGGCTGAGGGGAGCCCTCAACTAACCGAGCGTCAGTCTGCTAGTGTGGTGGGGAGTTCTTCAAAGAGACTCTCGAAAATGGGGACTACTTATGGCGCAGAATGTACCTTGAGGGTAGGCTCTCTCCCAGGAAGAACAATGGCCAAAATAAAAGGAAAAATGCCACACAATGGTAACTTGATAGTTTGCATGATTGGTTCATGTAAATGGACCTCGCCCTTGTAGTATTCTTGGAATTTGGAGTTGCTCAACCTGGGGAAAACACAGTAATCCCCTCAAGTTGGCTATTCGTGGCTGAGGACCCTTTGTTCATGTGGACATGTCTAGCCTGAGGTCTCCTTGGGAAACATGGTTGGGGATTTTCCTGGCCTTGACCTAGGTTCGGTCATTTGACCTATTTGTCTAGGCATCCACCGGGGCAACCTCTGTGGCCTAGAAGTCATATTTGATATTAATTTTATATTCCCCCAGAACAGGGTCTGCCAAGGGGGTAACACCAACATGATGGATTTCATGCCAATGACTCATCTTTGGGTTTTAGTCTGAACAATAAAAGAGATATCTGAAGCACTGAACCTGATCTCTAAAATAGGTTCTGTCATTTTGAAGGTTTGTACTATCATCATTGTGGGTTCTTAATAAACTTTCATGCTTCAGCTATATTTGAATTGTTAGAAAGCCCAAATTATACAATGCTTGAGAATGTGATCTAAATAACTCCATTCCAGATAGGAAGCAATTTAAAATATGGAATCCTACCCTTGTAAAGAGTAGATATGTCTATTGATTCAGAAATATCAGAAAGAAATGAGAGATAAAATAAGTGCCGCCACTAATCAAAGCATAAGTATGGAATTGAAAATAACCTTGCTTAATATTTCTGTTGGATACAAAGATAAGTTACTTCATAAAATATCTTATTACACTTTTACATCTGGCTTCTAGGCAAGAAATTACCAAGTAATAGAAAACAGAATTCGTATTAAATTTGGTCATTTGGTTTAAAAGAGTATGGAGCTTGTTTTGTTAGATCAATTTGACTGGCAAACTGAAATATTTACCAGGACAAAAAGAGAGAGACGTGTTATGGTAAAACAGTTCTCTGCGTGGTGATTTGTTTGGAAGAGCAAGACTGATGCCATTTAAATCATCTTTGCATATCGAAACCACTTTCTCTCTGTTCCCTCATCCTGCTGCATGTTTAAAAGTACTGCAATACTTGGTTTTTTTATCCCCTATTTTTCAAATCAGAAAACAAAGATTTTTGCTTCACTTCAGTTTACAACAGAGTTCTACAAAATGTGAACAGTTGTAACATGAAAGAAAAAAATTGAAAGATTTGCTCATCCTTACTTGTCATCTCTGTGTGTACGTGTGTGTGTGAGTGAGTGTGCGTGTGAGAGAGAGAGAGAGAAAGAGAGAGAGAGAGAGAGAGCAGTGAATACGTTGCAGAAACGTTTTTTGTACATTTGAAATATATGCACAAACAAACCTTACTTGATAAAAAGAAAATACAGAAACACATTCATTAGAAAAATTGATAAAAATTGTATACATTTTGGGGGCAAAGTTGCACAAAATATTGAATTTTCATGCAGGAAAATTCAAATCCAACACTCAAATTCAAAATTTGATCCAAATGTTTATGGACTAGGGTGGAACCAGAATATTGGTGAGAATCTGATAAACTGAAGGAGTATAGAAATGACAAATTTTCACATCTCTAGGAAGAAACAGTGTGTAGTAGTGGTTTGAGTACTGGGCTAGGATTCCAGGAGATTGGGGTTCTAATTCCTGTTCAACCATGGAAACCCACTGGATGACCTTGGGAAATCACAGTCTCTCAGTCTAGAAGGAATGAATGGCACTCCCACCACCACCACACATACACTTGAAACAAATCTTGCCAAAGAAACCTGCAGTAGGGTTGCTATAAGTCAGAGTTGACTTGAAGACACATAACCACACACACAAAAAAAGAAAAAACCTAACATTTTCTTCACCATTTATTCCTCTACTCTAAATCAGCTCCTAACTGTAATGCACTATATGATACATGATGTGATGGAGGATGCCCTTCCTACAACTAAGCTGAGCTGCAGTGTTGAAATGTCTGTCTATCCAATTGCACAGAGAGAAAAGCAAAGCAAATTCCAAATGTCTTTGCATTTAGGTTACACATGCCTTTCCTTACTACTCTGTAGTTGTCGTATGCTTCCAAGTCATTTCCGACTTATGGTGACCCTAAAGAGAGCTATTATGGGGTTTTATTGGCAGAATTTGTTCAGAGGGGGATTACTATTGTCTTCATCTGAGGCTGAGAGAATGTGACTTGCCCAAAATTGCCCATGGCCAAGTAGGCCATGGCTAAGTCCCTGGTCTCCAAAGTTATAGAACCTTTCTACACTACAACGTTATAGTGCTATTATTCCAATTTCAACATCCTATGGAATCCTGGGGTTTGCAGTTTAGGGAGGGGCATTTAGAAATCTCAGCCAGAGAGCTCTTTGGCTTCGTTAAACTACAAATCCCAGAATTCCACAGGATGTTGAAAGTAGAATAATGGCACTATACAGTATAGGGAAGAAATGGTCATAGTCTAATGCTTAATCTACTAAACAACACTGGTTCTCTCTCAATACTACCTGGTCTTATTTTCATCATTCCATAACTGATTTTTTCTTTCTCTTCTTATTAAAATAGCATTAGTAATAGTATTATCCTACCTTTTCCCCAGTCTGAAACTCAAGGCAGTTTAGAATAGAAAATGTATGCACTCTAAAAATATTGTTAAACTATCCATAAAATTAAACCAGTCCAAAACATAGATAATAAAAATAACAAAGAAACAAAACAAAGACAGTATGGCACAATTCTGCAAGTCTCGTTTCCCTTGAACAGTCAGTCTTCAAAAGCCTTTATTCCTATTCTATTATAGATTATCTACCATGTCTTGGGAAATAGAAGATATTGCCTTGTCTAGAAAGCCAAGTCCTTATTCAAAGAACCCTCAAATAAACATGTCAAACTACTTCTCCGCATATACTGTTTCAGCTTTTTAGTCCTAAAGCAAACATAGAGTAGTGGTTTGTATTAATTAAGGCAGTATGACTTATTCAAATATACCCATTGGTGTTTCCAGCATTTGTACTTTATGAGGCATAAAATGCAAATATTAGATTTTTCATTACACTGAGTAATTCTCACTAAACTTAAGGCCTCTGCCTAAAGTTAAATTATGAGGATCAACAAGATTTCATCAAAGCACAACAAGCATTGTCCAAAGTCAGAAGATGCTGCAAAGCTATTTCCCCCTTGAATTATATAGTTAATGAAGTGTGAAAATGATGGCATTTAATATCTTCAATGAAAGCTGCTTCAGGGAACACTTCATCACTTTAGAATTGGTAGTTGGTAATTTGACTTTACCTGACTAAACCAACATTGCTGTATAACTACCACGTTTAACACTCTTTTGACTGGAAACGATCATATTTCTAGGAGAAAAAAAACAGTATATAATTTGTGAAGACAAAGCCTGACAGAGTCAGCTTCCAGGTTGGAAAAGAACGCATCATCTGCCAAGAAAAGGAAGGAACTGATGGTAAGAGAGTCTATGAACTGTAATCTAAAAGCATACATTTAAATACGTAACAATGCTTTAGTTTCAAAGAGCTGGCAAATTATATGTATAAAGCCAAGTTGTTTCTATCAAGGTGATATTTAAGGAACCAAAGTATTTTTGTGCAGGATATTTTTTTTCCTGAGTTATACTGTCATTAAAAATGCTCAAACCTTCACTACTGAAATATCTAAGTACTGATGCCACTAAAAATATTGACCTTCATGTTCAGGTATGCAGCAACCTAGTCTCAAGTTCACAGTTATTTAGATCCTCTAAACCCATAGTAATTTTCTTGATCAACTATTTGACTGTCACAGGAGTGAAAGAGTACAGCAAACCCAGACATAGCTTACATTCTACTTCCTTCCCTGGAAAACTGACAAATTTTGTTGAAAATGTTAATTGGATTCTATTTTCCTTACATTTAGTCTCAGCAGCTATATCTGAGAAAACATATATTGATAACATTTGTTTCAAGATGGGTGTCAAATTTACTTTAGTTTGGTTTGGTTAAGAATTTACCCAAAATTTGTAAATTCATTCATATTTGGAATGAAAGGGATATGAACTTCTAAACAATGTGGAAGAAGCTGCAACTGAAAGATCAGTCCATTCAGCCTGATCCCTTTGAGCGTTTAACTCTGAAAGGTCAGCATTTGAATTTCTCTGTATTTAACCATGTTAGCACTAAATCAAGTTTACCATTTCTTTTTTTCCAGAAAGTCATCTCATTTTTAAACACTATAACCAAAAAAGGCACAGCATGTCCTTTCCATGATGGAAATGGATGTAATTGGTGAATTTAGCTTTTGTAAAGGGGTGATAGTTTGGCCCTACATATACACACACACATATAGGCTCACTGAAATTTGTGAATTCCTTCATCAAGTGGAAGAAAAAGAAATTGATGGATTTGTCCATCAGTACATATATAGCTCATCTCACTATGCTTATGGAGATAGAACCTTGCTTCCGTGCATAAATGGCCATAAAGGCAATAACAGATCCAAGCTGTTACGTTTGAAGTAATGTGAAGGAATATGAAACCACTGTCTGGCCCACCTTCCCATTCATAATGGTTCGTTCATATCTACACAGTGTCAGTAGGCAAGGGAGATATGAAGTTATGAGCAGGCAAGTCTGATTCAACCCTATGGAATTTTTGTTAAAAAAAGATAATTGGTGAGAATCAGTAGAGGAAACAATAGTAATATCATTTCCTAGTAGTTGCTTATCTGAAAGAGATGGTTTGAGGGAAAAAATACCAAGTGTCTTGTCAAAAGGTGATTGACCAGTTCACCAAAGACAAGGGTTCATTTTCAGGGATCTGGAGGCAACAAATGACACTAGTAGTAGTTTAAATTTTATTAAACAGCAAGCAATTTAAACAACATAAGCATATAAGCAATATCAGCAAAAAGATGGAATCCACTTAAGCCTATGATTCTCAGATAACATAAAGATGGATTTCTTACCAAGCAAAGACTTCTTCAATCAGCTGCCCTGGAGCCCAGGAAGAACAGCAAAAGAGACCCCTCTATGTAGCCATTTATGCACAGCACTTCAGTTCTCAGTCCATGCTGAGCTTACCATGAGAGTGGATTCTAGGGGCATTTATATCCCTTGGTATGGGAGGACTGGGCCATCTCTCATGGGAACCCCATGATTGTTTACAAACCTGAGGTGTGCTAAACTCCTTTAAGCTATCAAGGTCATTGATTAAGTGGCTGTCTTTTAGATTGCTCCCAGCACTTGTTATCTAGTAGATGTTTCAAGCCAAGGATGGATGCCACTTAGCAGACATCACCTGCAACTTTGTTTTGTTATTTTGAGTTAAAATACATCTATACACATACATACACATACACATAGACATTCACTTTTGTGTTAGAGCAAACAGACATTTAAATATGCATTTTGAAAGAGTATTTTTTTCTATATCCTAGCATCCTAGATTAGAATCTTGGTGGTTTCCTAATGAGGACAGTCTCACTATTGAGTCAGTATGTATAAAATATTACTGTTATTAGTCTGATTTTGAGATTTTATAGGCTTCTACAATTAGTAAAATAATTATGAGTCTCTCTGGTTGTTTTAGAAGTACAAAAAATGGCATATGTTTATTCCCTTTGGGGAGGAAAAAAACTTTAAAACAGATATATGCTACTCTTGCAACAAAGTTTTAGCATTCACCACACTTCTGAAGTTGTAAAAAAGAAATATCTACATAATTTCAGACAGTCTCTGTTTCTGCAATGAACAGAAAAACAAGTTCTTCCATGGAGAGCTTTTTCAAACTTAGAACATTGTCTTAGGTGTGCATTCAGAGAAAAGTGAACATAGGGCTTTTGTATACTGTACAGGTTCTTTGCAGGAGCTCTGGAACCAGCTTGACTTTAAACTTTGAATGGGGTCATGTGGATGAAGAAACAGTCTGACGTCTCTTCTAATCAGCAGAAAAATCCCAAAGTGTGTTTTAGAAGACATTATTTATTCATTGGTATCCTTAGAACAAAAGAAGAATAATTCAGTGGCACAAAGAGCTAGCAACCTTTGCCTCAGTGTGTGGGATCAGTGGCACATCCACTCCATTTCATTACCTCTCATCTCCACGGTCAAAGTTTATGTATTCAATGAAAGCATCAGCAGTAATAATTCTCCACATCAGAATGTCTCTGAAGGTCAATTGAATGAAAGCATCCCTAAGCTGCTACCCCACCCCTTGCTCCCAGAATTAAAGCAAAGGAAAACAAAGGACTTACAACTTTATAACAAGGAATTGCAATAGGCAGCAAGATCCCTCCACTCCTATCAGAAGTGCAGACATTCTGTAACTTTTGTACACATTTGGAAGATACTTCCTCTATTTTCAAGGTAGGAATTTGGCTTTATGCCTAGATCAGTCAAATTGCTGATTTGTGCACAACAGAGTAGAATCAACTTAAAGTGATCTGAAGGGAGGGAGGCTTACCACTCAGTTTGTGATGAATGAATGGGTTCTGGTTGAAAGTACAGTCCTGAGCCAAAGAAAATGGTTGCGCACATTGCATTACTGTGGGATGGATTTGGAACTGTGGAGCGAGGGTTCCTTGAGCTGTGACGTGAGAATTCCAGGAATGCTGATTTGGCCGGAGAAGAAAGTTTGCAAAACAATAAGGACTGGGCACAAACAGAGCGTACTCCTGAGCTGCACGGACCCATAAGTGTAGCTTGAAGCCTTCAGACGGGCAAGCGCTGATGTTTTTCTGACCCTACCCTGCATGGTCGAAAACCACTGAGGCGTTTGATGTATAGTACATTTCCTGACAACATGATATATGACCACTTCTTCTGCAAGCAACCTTTTATTAGTAAGGTACAAAATGATATGAACTATTCTTTTAATTGCTTGATTGCCTTTACAAAATGAAAGTCCTGGAACCCTGGCAATCGTCAAAACATGTTTTTTTCCTCAAGAAGTGAGAAACATGGGTATAAAGAGCGGAAGATTTTCAGCTCCTTTTTATGACTCTGATACTGGCAAGGAGTCATCCACCCTTTCGAGGACACCTGATCAATGTTCGGTGAAAGGACTGTTTGTGAGTATGTCGTGAGAATGTGTGTGTGCAAGAGCTCTTGATACAAATGTGATTTTGTAGTTCATGTCTTAATAAAGGTTACATGAATAGTGCTTAAACCCAGATCTGGTTTCCTGTGTGTCTTTTGTTGGGAATCCTATAGTCTAGGGTGGCTGAATTTCCCTCTGGATTAAAAAGTACCAGAAATCTTGGTCCTTGACAAGTTCCACCACTGCCGATCACAGGTCAGAGGGAGTAAAACCTTAGTAATCAAGATCAGTTCCCTTGCCACAGATCTCCTGAGTTGGCTGGATGTAGGTAACAATTATTTCACCATCCTGAAGCCTCAGCTTTCTCACCAGAGTATCTTCTTCTATTTTTCCTGTACTTTCTTCTGTCTGAAGAAGAAAGTACACCACTTAATCAAATCAAAATATGCAGTCATTCAGTTGGCCTGTGAAGGATGGAGGTAGGTTGGAAAATAGTAACCTCAACAAACAACCCAAGGATACACATAACAAATTTCTACTTAGCTCTGCAGGGGTGACCGACTAATATCATATAGCTATCGAAGGAGGGACTGCTGCATGTACTGAGAAGAGAAGATAATGTGTGAGGACTTCTGAAGACTAGTGAAATCCACAATTTGCCTAAGTCACCTACATCATGATGGCAGAGCCATCACATCATGTTTCCACATATCAGTGTAAAAGCAAGGTGGGCAAAGTAATTCTAACAAAGTATAACAAATATAGCTCAGTTATAATCTTTTAATCCAAGATCAACCTAGCAGTCCATGATTCATATCTGTGTTTTTTAGACTGAAGGACTTTCTACCCTAAACTGCCATAGTGCTATTATTCTGCTTTCAACATCTTGTGGAATTCTGGGGTTTGTAGTTCACTGAGGCCAAAGGCTCTCTAGCTGAAAATTCTAAAGGACCCTCCCTAAACTGAAAGTGGAATAATAACACTATAAGAAAGTAGTATGGAAAGGCGCTGGGTTTCAGTTTGGTGGGCCATATCTAGTACATCACCACAATTGGATACCAATTCAGGGACGCATCATCTCACTGAAATTTGATAAATAGAGAGTTATAGCTGGGTGCCATCAGCATGCCAAAGATACGTAGCTACTAAGCCACTCTCAGAAGCTTCCTATCAAATAATATACCAGGTACTGTTGGGAGTGGCAACCTTTGCATGCTTAATTAACTGGCTAGTTTGTTTGCATGTTTATTGTAGGCATAGAGGGATAGTCTAGAGAAAACTTCCTGTTTGTTTTGGTCAACACCTCTTCCTCCAGCACGTACACATTCTTCGGTCTTAAAAAGGTTCTCTTGCCATTTACTCCTTCCTTTTGTCTTCGCCTTTTGTCCTGAAAGCATGCTCTGAAATCTCCTAACAGGGATTATTTTCAGCAAGCATGTGAGTGCTTAATTTTCTTCCTACCTTCTTCAAGAATTGAACCTGTGTAGACTATGCACAAGATTTTGTGAGTAAATTCTTTTATATTTTTAACCAAATTGTTTCTTGTGTTTATTTTGAGCTAGGTTAAGTGTGTTTGGGGTGGAGTGATAGAAGTGGGACTGGTAATCTGTTCAACTTCTGTTTTTGTGCAATTACTAAGATACTCTGTTGATTGACAGTCTCATTACCAAAAATCTCTCAATTCCCCAACAGGTACTACCAATGTTAATTCCCATAAGAGTTTCCCCAGCACCACCTTTATGCATATTTTGTGACATAAACAAATGGCATTGTCATACTTTTTTTTTTTTGGTACCATTTCTCCATTGCCAGCAGACACTAAACTAAAGAAGCCGTCTGAGAAGCTGTGTGAAAATGGCAGTTAAACCTGTGTCTGAGTCTTGGCTAAATCCAACAGCAAATGCTTGACTACTGCATTTTATTTCAGGCTTTGTTTTTGTCTGTTCCTCATTCAGTGGGGCTCTTGAGTGTTATTATAGGCTATTACTCAATGTTTCCCATTCAAAAACACACTGGACTATTATTAATTGCTTTAGGCTACTCGATAGCTGCTCATTTTCATCATTCAGAAATACCAGTTGTTCATCATTGCCCTTTCAAACACACAGAAAACACTGTTGCACATTGCGTCTATTTGAAAGTCAAACCTAAGTAGCACAATGCAGAACTGAAACTTTGTTGCACATGTGTGACTAAGTCTTTATGCATACAAACAGCTTGCTCAGCACTACCATATTTTAACTTGTCATGATTCCATCTCTATCAATATTTATAGCTTTGCTGCTCTTTGGGATACACATTTATTTCTATGCATGCACAGTTTCCATGCTGGTGGGTAATCACTGATACCTTCTTTCTTTTTCCCATTCATCCAGGTTTTCACTGGGAGACTTTTCTGTGATATGCTTACAGGTCCACAAGATGGCACCATGAGAAACAGCATGTGTTCACCACTATTATGTCCTAGAGAATTCTGCACTAACTGGTCAGATTTGAAAGAGCCAGGACAGTGTAATGTATCCTGCATAGTTAAGATATCATGATACTAGTCCATTGTGAAAGTCAGTTTCCCAAAGTAGTGTAATGAGTAGATGTGTTGGAGTGGGACTTGGGAGATGTAGGTTCTAATTCCTGCTGTGTCATGAAACTCAGTGAGTGACCTTGGTCCTTTTGCTTGATCTACGTCAGAAGGCTTTTGTTGTGAGAAGAAGATAGGACAAAGGAAAGACAGCTTTTTTCATCAGAGGAAAGGAAAGACAAGAACGTAATTAATAAAGAATAAATACATGCAAGAATTAGAAAACTGGTATTTAAGTGATAACATGTACCAATAGACAGTAGCAGAATGAAATCATACTGCATATCGTGTTGGTATTTCAGGGAGAACTGGCAAAGAGAGTGCTGTCAAAAACCTGGCAGGCCTTGGTGTGGAATGAGCCAGTTGTTCAAACTTGAGCTATATACTTTTATTTATTGTTTTATTTTGTTTTATTCATTCATACTCCACTTTTCTCTCATTAATGAGACTCAAGGCGGCTAACAGTACATTAAAAACAATTCAAATTAAAACTATGTAAAACGTTTAATCTACTAATATATAAAAGTCAACATTTGTTTGTTTGTCTGTGTCAGGCAGGCAAAGACCTTATATAATTGGCTGCCTGAGAAGATTCTATAGAATCCTGGGGTTTGCAGTTTAGGGAGGGCCTTTAGAATTCCCAGCCAGAGAGCTCATGGGCCTGGTGGGTTGCTATGGAGACAAGGCATAGCACCAAGGAGGAGGCCAGTATATTCCCTCAGGAACCCAACTTCTGCATGTTAATAACTGAATACAGATTGGATTGCAGAAGTATACATACAAAAAACATTTAAAAAAATGGTTAGAGGTAAAAACATCAAATATCAAAACCATTAAAATTCTTTAGGCTACATGGAAACAGCACCACACAGCATTAAACACTCAGTTCAGTTTGTTTCTAAAAGATTAATGGCATTAAAAAAATGGGGCTATTCTTACTACCAAGAGAAGGAATAATAGCACTATAACAGTGAGGTGTGGAAACGGCCATTCTGTTCCCAAAGCCTAAATTCCAGATTCTTACCCTGGACATGGAACTTCTAATTTCAAATCCGTTTCAGCAGGTGGGGTTTGTAACATAGAAAAAGCGGTATCTATCAGGAAAATAGCTAGGAAGGCAAATAAGGTTTCAGATTGCTTTGTTTGTTAAAGTGTTGTAAAATGACAATTTGCAATAATCATTCCCAATATATTTATGAGTTTGGATGATAGGAACATAGATGGGTACAGCATATAAAATGGAGCCATGAACAAAGTAACATCAGAGTGAGAGAAGGTTTTTGCTTTTGTTTTAAATATATATCCAATTAGTTTTCTAAAATGCTAAGGAATACTAAGCAGCTTTTCTTTAGTCTTCCACTGAAGCAAAAAATAAAATATGAAATGGTATTTTAGTACTCCACATTCACATCATTTGGCTCCTGGGTATCGTGCTTAGCTTGTCTGGAGAATTTATCATGTGAATTCAAAATGAGGACTTAGCTGCATTCATTGCTGCAAAGTCTTTCAGACTGCTGAAAATTAAAACAATGTCAGAACATCAACACAGATTTTTTTAGGGATTAGTTTTAAAATTATGCATTTGTATATGTCTATGTATGTATGTGTGTGTGTGTATATATATATATACACACACATACATACACACACACATATATACACATACATGCATACATTATACACGCACACACACACACACACACACATATACATGTATACATAATTTTAAAACTAATCCCTAAAAAAATCAGAGTTGATGTTCTATAATTGTTTCAATTTTCAGCAGTCTGAAAGACTGAAAGTCACGTGTGTGTGTGTGTATGAATGGTGTATTCAGAAGGCAAAAATGTGCCATGGTCATGGGCAAGTTTGCCTTCAGCTGATTCTGATTCTATCAATGCATAGCAGAGATCAACTGGCACCATTTTAATCAATTACTGGCATGCTGGGAGACGATGTGTGCTCCTAACATGCTAGATTAATGAATGAAGTCACATACCAGTTGATCTATAGCCAGTCCATTAGTGAACATTTAATATGTTTTGTGACTCTGATCAATATACAAATTTCATAACAGTGGTGGGCAGAAAGTAGATCAGGTGACACATTGAGTAGTTTGCAACAGATCTGCAAGGCTCTCCAAATCACAATAACTTAAAAATAGTTGTTTTAATAATTTAATAATTTAATAAATAAAATAAGAATTTAATAAAAGGAAAAACTTACCAAAATATTTACCAGATTGCCAAATCATAATTCAAATGTAGGTCTGTATTTGTGTCATCCCAATGTGTAGCTCTTTAGCGTGCCACAGGTAATTTGCTCTCTCTGATTGAGACAAGGATGAAGGTTGTTTCTTCTCCTCTGTGTTGGTGAGGACAGTTGGATGGTGCCCATGCACATTCTCATTGCTTCTGGGAGCATCCAACTACCATCAAGTATGTCTGGGTGAGACCATGTCTGCACAAGCACCCACACATACATGCAAATTCTTCTCAATATACATATTTTGATGCACTCATATATCACCCATTTTTCTTTTCCATAAATTAATTGCATAAACAACATTATTCTAAAAGAAATTAACAAGTACCAGCCTTCTGTGGGTTCAGTCAAGGTGAAGAATCTGTTACCCCAAAAGATGAGTGACTCAGAGGCCCACCCACAGTGCCAGTGCCTCCATGGAATGGTAGAGAATTATTAGCTCAAAGGGAGGCCTGCAAGAGGGGTGTAACCCTATAGAATCGTTTTACCTATGTTTGCTGGTATTAACGCAGGGATACCAGTTGGAGATTAAAATAATGTTCTCTTGGGGCGAGGGGGGGGATCACAAACACATGCCAGATTGAAGCAGTCTCACAACCATACAAGGATAACCAAAGGAGAAGAGCGAAAAAATTGGATAGCGAGAAATTGGGGTGAAAGGGGTGATATTTAAGAGAAGAAAGAAAGCAATATGGCTCAGACTAAGGGTCTGAGGGTAGTACAGGAATGGGAATCTGAGCAGTTGAGTTACAGCCTATGTCCAGAGTATTATGAGTTGTCTGGCTCAAAGCCAGAGTTTAAATACTGTTTTTCTGCCCTGAAGGGGAATGTGTTCATGGCTTTCTGGCACAGCAAATAATGGGGTCCAAAATGGGCCAATGGCCTAATCATTAGGTCACAAAGCAGTGATGGAAATTATGATAGCTTCTTAATGTCTAGGCAGGTAAGGAAACAAAAGAGAATTTTGGCAGGAAGATGGAGTGGGTTGATGATAATCAGTTGCTCTGCTGAGGCAGTTTCAGGTGCTATTGTTTTTGAAGCTTGAGTCATTGCAGGGATTAGCACAAGCTCATTAACATCAGAGCTTCTTGACTGATCCCTTGACTGTGGCCTCACCATGCCCTGAGGTCCCATCTGACCTACTTTCACATGTGTTCAACCAGTCCTCTTTGCCAATATGACTTTTCAGGCATAACAGTATATGATTTATATTATGCTGATTAAATAATGTTCATTGCCAATCATATCATGGAGTAGGGGTGTACAGCATGGTAACAGATCTCATTGTACAGCAGCAGGATGAAGTAGCCCTTCTGCTCATGCCTTGGATGACAATGTAAATACGATGTATCAGCAGCAATTATTATAAGGTGGCCACTTTATAGTACTGACAGAACATCAGTATTTAGGCTAATGAGGCACAACTACTAGACTTTTCAGAAGCAGGAGGGGACTTTTGGCTATACTTTGGATAGAGGGGATAGTTTTGTTTTGTTTTTTCATTTGAGCTGTGGCAGCTGATAAGCTACTAAAAAGCTTCTTCTGGCTATCAGAACCAAATGTATAGACGTTGGGGTGTTAAGACAGACTTGATATATGCCTGGTTGCTCACTATCCACTCAACTATGCATATTTGCAAGTCTGCTTTACACCATATCATGTAAACCTGGAGGCAGGGTTCACAGGTCAGTGGTATATAGCATAGTTTTTGCATTTAGAATCCAATGGTTGACTTCCTGGTCTATGCAGTTAAAAAGATTTCAGGTGATGGAAAAGACCACTTTCAGAAGCCCCTGGAGAGCTAGGCTAATTCTAGATTACAAGGACACATAGTCTGAACTAGTATAAATAGGGTTATAAAAGCCTGTCACTCATATTACGGCTGAGTTTCTCAATTTTCCACCAGGAATTTTCCTTTCATTTCCTTTCCATATAAGGGATTTTCTCCACATGGAAACTATACGAATTTTTGTGAATATTCCCCTCACACTCCTGTTTTGTATTTACATTTTTTGTGATATATATATACTTTTTAATATACTTTTAATTGGCAAGTGCTTATTTGTATACATTCCTCAAATGTATGCATTTTAGTTATATATATTTTCAAATGTGCATATATGCCTTCTTTCAAAATTTTCTTTTTTTAATTTTATTATTATAAAAGTTATAACAATCAATATTTACAAATAATCATTCTTTCTTTTTATAAATATATAAGAAACAAAAAACAAAGAAATATATACAATCAAATTTGCATACCTATCCTATTTGTATACCTATAAATTGAGAGAAAATTGAAGATAATTAAACAAAAGCATTTTGAAGGAGCAGACAAACCAGGTAGATGGTTAGCTCTAAGACTGAGGGAAAGAAAAGAAAGAAACTTAATTCTTCAAGCCTTCCTTCAAAATTTTCAACAAGTCTAGCAAATGTATAGATTTTGCAGGTTGGATGCATTCTGTTCCATTAACAGTCTCCAAAGGTGTAAAATGTACACTTCCATATAGAAATGAAGATTCAATAAATTTCTTTTACATACCTAGATAAGGGAGCTTTCACCACCACCACCACCCCGCCACTATAGCTTCAGTTTCTTTCTCCAAAGGAAATTGACTGCTGTTGTTCTGTTTCTTCAACAACCACTGTTCATGAAAGTGAGGAGGGTGAAACAATATAATGTTGTTGTTGGTTTTTCAACACTGCGATTGGCCTCCAAAAGTTCAATGTCACATTGCTGTGCCACAGGATTTAGAAACGGAACATTTATTGTAGATTTCTGGAAGGAAGGCTTCCATGAAAGAAAAGTCATTGCTTCAACTCTTTATCTTATCTCTACCAACAGGACTGCCTTGTTCCGACATAAACTTCTCTCTCTCTCTCTCTCTTATTCTCTCTTTCTCTCTCTGGCTATGCCTGATATAGCTCTAATCATGGCCCAAAGTGGAACCTTCAGAATCTCATTCAGTTGTAATGACTTTTTGAGCATCAAAGCATTTCAAAGTGGTCACATCAGCCTTTGAAAGAAATCCCAAGTACCCAACAGATGCTTGTTGTATCTGGTAAGTGATAATACAATGACAGAAGACAAATTCTCTTTCACACAAAAAGCTGTCACAGATAGCAAAAAAATCTACAGAAGATAACTATAGCCCATCTGAATACAGCCATGACCAAATAGAAACATATTGAGCTAAATTTTACATTATTCCCATGTAGGGATGTAAATCTTTGCTTATTTTGTGATCACATATGATGGTAAGAAACTGCAAGCCTTTTGTTTTCTCAGCTGAAAGAAGCTGTGATATTTCTTCAAGAACATTTTCTCATTAGCTAGAGGAATTTTTGTGAAACTTTCATAGAATTTTGTAGATAACCTATGGTAGCTGTTTCTTTGTTGCATGAACTTTCAAAATTAGAAGCATCAGATGAGTACTTCGTGTCTTTTTTGATCAATCATCCCATCCTTCTATGGTTGGTACATTTGTGTGCTTCAGGGAAAAAAGACACTAGTTTTATGCAGGGACATTTTATGCAAATTGCAGAAACTCCTAGCAAAGAAAAGGTCATCTTGTTCTCACAATGGAGGCAAAACATCCTGAAAAGTTTAACAAATTCTCTAAAGGCTGTCTTGGTGTTTTGAGACTGTGTACCTCACAGAAGACAGGTAACAGCATCTTATATCTATACTCCTGCATTGAGTAGACCCATTGAAATGAATTCCATTCTTAATCATAGCTAATTTAAGTTACACTGAAATAAATTAAACTACTTTAGATAGGACCAATGTTGAATTTACTCCATTAAATTACATGGAAGCACACTGTTATGTAGACTATGTAGATACTGGAATTGCCAATGATATTTCACGTGAAATTAAATGAAAGTACTCCTTGTTGGGGCCGGGGGAACTGTCATGGAAGGCTTAAAAGATGTGCTAGTCAGGATTACAGGGGACCAATCTGTTACATGTTCTATAATGTTCACTTAAAAATGAAAACACATTGCAATTTTGTAAAAAGTGCAGTAGAAAAAGTATAACTTGTATATTAGTTGAGAAATATTAAATTAACTTGGTTTGCATTACAAAGTAGAACAAAAATATTTTGTCTCCATTCCTATTCAGGGAGCTAAACATGAGCTTACTCTTACACAAGAACAGAACGACAAAAGGAAATTCAGGACTGTACTTCAAACAACTGTGCTAGTCCGTCTGGTGACTTAATTAAACCATATCATTAGATTATTCATTAAATACTTGTGAAATTACAGAGAGATCCAGGAGTGTATCAAATAAGACTGAAGGATTCCACATATTTCTTTGTAAAATGTTCAGCAAGTCTTTTTAAAATGGTTCCTGCACTGTGATTCATATTGAGGGAAACTAGCAGGTTTTTCAGAAGACTAGTAGACTTCTTTAGTTGGGTTTGTTCATCTCTTGCCAGTGATGGTTGATGGCTCCCATGTCAGTTGGGTGGTGAAGCCATTCCAGGATTTAGTCCAACTTTCAAAGAGCTACCCAAAGTGCTGAATGCATTTTGAAGATGAAATTCAGCAACTTGATTATATCCTTCAAATTTCATCTTAAACCCAAAGTGAATTTCCAGTTCTATTGACGTAGAACCTCCAGCTGCATAGTCACAAAATATAAGGTCACCACTAGGTAGCCTTATGGGAGATGGAAAAGGAAAGATATTTCATTCCCATGAACAGATAACTAGATCAAGAAATGTCCATTCAGCCCATTCTAGCAATGATTAATATGATCACAACAAGCACAATGCATTCTTTGCGGCATCCTTTCATTTACACAGATTTCATTCAGCAACACAAATGTAATATAAGGCTTACTGCAGGGCATAGGAGATCTATGCCCTTGCAGATGTTGTTGGTGAAGTTATAGTTCAAGAACATACACTGGCCAAGGTAATAAATTTACTGTCTCATTAAACAGGAAGAAAATAGCAGCAGGAAACTCAAGCTACAGCTAAGAATAATGCTATGTAGTGACTGAGATGAAAGCCGGTGGTGTAGTGGTTTGACCTTTCAACTAGGACACTGGGAGTTCAAGGTATGAATCCCCACTTGGCCGTGGAACCCACTGAGTCACCTTGGATAAGTCACACTCTCTCAGTTTCAGAGGAAGGTAAAGGTACCCCTCAAACAAATCTTGCCTAGAAAACCCCATGATAGCTTCACTTTACAAGCACCATAAATTGGAAACAACTTGAAGCAGTCAACAATGACAAAGTGAATGAGATAAATACTGACAATATCCACACAAGGAGATCATTGTTCATGTTTGAGATATGAGGAATGTGGTCTAAAAGGTAGTGACCTCTTAGTGAGGTAGCACTTGAACATCTTGGAGGGGTATTCAATGAACATTTAGGGGAGTGAATTAAAGCCTTTTTTTTCACATTTAAAAGAAAAAAAAAGAACACTATATGAAGTACTAGAAGTGCCTAAGTACCTTTCCCCACAACACATAGATAATTGGTGCAGAGAATATATTTGTCAGTGAGACTGGTATTTCCATATTCACCCCCCTTCCATATATCATCAAACAGATCTAACTAATTTAGGTTGTATTGGTTATTGTCACATGTGTCATGGAGGCAGAAAATTCATTCACTAATGTCCCTGTCTCACAAAGTGATCTGCCACAAGTTTTCTCAGAAATAAGGGGCTCCAGACCAAGTAAGTGCATGGAGGAGGAAGAGGACACCTTGTAGAAGAAGAAAGAGTACAACTTCTGGGTCCTGTATGGGGACAAAAGTGGAATCAAATCAATTAATCAATGAAAGAAGAGATGGGTCAGCAAAACATTCTCAGAAAGTTTTTGAAACTTCTGACTGAGTCCAGAGTATTGAACAGGGTTGCCTTCATGTCACCTAACTCCTGTCTATACAGATGGAATCAATCCCTGTAAGTGCCAACTGGATGAGTGCACTACTCTGCCTCCCGATAGGTGAGCTGCAGCAATAGTGACAATTTCTTTCCACAATAATGTCCAGTGGGTGGCTCCTCAGATATCGAGCAGGGAAGACTAAGGAGCTTCTGTGAACTAGATTAAGAGCCTTAGTTGGCTGGATTAAGCCCATGAGCAATGGCTTCACTCTCTTTGGTGTATATTCTGGTAGGGCAAGCAAAGCAAGGTGAAACAATTTTCTGTCTCAAGGCAAGTAAAGCAAGACAAATTTCATTTTTCCAGTTAGGCAAGGCAAAACAAGCTAATGTAAAGTTCATATTCTAGATAACGCTCATCTGAAGAGTACAAGCAGGATCAAACTGAGATCGTAATGCAGAAGGGATTGTAGGAAAGCAGGGTTATGGGGGTGGGGTTCAACACTGAGAGTGTCTTATTTTTCCATCTTTCCTCCATATCCATGTCCTTTTCTCCAAACCTGAGGATTCTGACTCTGGGGTCATGACACATGAAGAGGTCATATGCCATGGGAGGCGAATGGGAGATTTTTCTACAGTGAATGAAAAACTGAGATAAACAGGAACATCCTTCTAAAGAAGTGTTACTTGTCATACACTCTTCTTTTCTTTGAATTCAATTGAATTCCAAGGCAGGGATCTTTTCCTCAGATATTTTTCTTCTGAATTGGTAATAACTGGGATGTGATCCTCTTTAACACTGATGGAGAATCAAACTCTGCCAGGGAGGTTATACAAGAATTCTGGAAGCATGGGACAGATAGCAAGCAGTCAGCAGAAAGGGCAACAGAGCTCTCTCAGTATGCCCTGGCCAGTCAACGGCCATTTTGATTAAGATGGCAACAGAGATACATCTAGCATCATGTGGCTTTTGTTGTGTAGCCTGGAGAGATATGTTGTGCAAGGAACTACTGGACCCCTCATTGTACAATTTTCCCAATAGTACTTAAACTAGTGAAACTCCATTCTAGTCTTAAAAGTCTTATCATCCACTTGAATTGTTGTGTCTGCATTGTGTACAATCTAGGCTCATATTCAGGTTCCATACTGGAGTAACAATGCAGACCTTGACAAGCCACCACCTCAGGGACTTTTACTTATAAACTGATCAATCTATTTCATGGGGCTGTTCAGAAGGCAAAAGGAAGCACATAAAAATGTTGTGCACACTAACCTGCTATATAAATAAACAGTATTTCCTATGAACACTGGAGGCTAATGCATATCTGTCTATATACAATTCTTTTTTGAAAAAAAATAGTGTTCATATATAGCCACATTAATGTGAAATTGGTAAACAAAATTAGTAATCTAAACTATCTGTCAACAAACAGGAAAATATTATCTAAAGACTACTAATGACTCAGAATTCTTACAAAGAGGTAACTAAAGGATATGATGACCAACCACACAATAACAAGATCAGATACAGAAAGTTGGGTTAAATAAGGACCACTTTATTTGATCTAACCTATTTAAGTTGTGTCGGCCTAGAAATGGAGCAAGAGAGGTGAGCAACCTGATGTGGGTCTAGCTAACACCAGGTGTCACTTCTTGACTACCTCCTCTACCTTGGGCAAAACGTCTCTGCTCTGGGGGCAATCTAAATACTTAGGAGCACCCTAGCTGGCTTTAATTAGAAGATAACCCAGAGGACTCCCATCCAAATTGCAGAACACTACAAGTGAGAGTCTGAATCCGAGGTTAGCCTCAAGAGTTGCCTCCTTCCCCAAAGCCTGGGCCACAGGACCTTAAAGAAGAAGTTTCAGGGTGCTACCCTATAACAAAAATGTGCCAAAGATGTACTTCAAAATCTTATATTCTTCACCACTACCTGCCATGTACACTGGACAAGCATCTGCTTAGCTCCTTTCTCCCACCAGGCTGGCCAGCACAGCCTTCAACCACTGTTGCAGCTGTTCCAGAAGCAACATGTTTCCCTCTTCTGACAAGTGAACACAATCAGTCCAGTAGAGTTTTGGCCACCAGATGGTTCTGATAGGTTCTGCCCAGCTAAATATAACAGGCTATTGCCAACACTCTGTGGGAGAGATGATGAAGATGGGCCCTGCTAACACTTCCCCAGCACAAATCCCTCCCCCTGTCACCCAGCTATCCCCACAGATACCGATGCTCATTCCCCGGGTACCCAATTGCAAACACACACACACACACACACACACACACACACACCTAAAAGAAAAGTCCACACACTCACCAAACTGTTCAATCTGGAATCACTTATTTTATATATATATATAAAAAAAAAACTTGCAAACCACTCCCACTCTTCTCATGTGATGAGTTTTGGCACTGAGCACCAGCTGTAAAGCACCCTGCTCTCTGCCACAGAGGGCATTAAAACAAGTATACTTCCTTGCAGCATCTCATGCTATGCAAGTCCAGTACAGATTCAACTCATGATGCTTACACATATTGTTTAAATAGTAGCAACAACAAAGTAATAGACCAAATTAGTCACCTACATTATTTGCCAACAAACCAGAATATCTTATCTAAATGCTACTGATGATTCAGAATTCTTAAAAAGAGGTTTTAAAAAAGTATTTCTGCTCATGATGCTCACATGTATTGTTTAAAGAACAACAACAACAAAGTTATGGTGTAATACAGGCCAAACTAAGCAAGAACAATTTATTTGTTTGTTTATTTAGACATTTGTGTCCTACCATTTGACCTTAAAGGGACCTAAACAGCAGCTAAAAATAGGTAAAGAAGTTAAAAAAAATCTGATAAAATACAATGGGCTGTTCACACTGAGAAAACTGCTTCTGGCAATGAAACTGGGAGGAGAAAGAGGACACCAACTGCAGCCCAACCTCTTCAACCTTCCAACCCTTCCTCCCCCCCCCCCCCCAAGAGGACTAAGAAACCTTCCATAGGAGATTTATATGTAGCTGGAGCAGGGAAGAGAAGAAAGTCCTGTCATATTTGTAAACATCCCATTAGTGCGATGTTGGAATCCAACCATTATTAAAAAATCTGCAGCTTGGGTATGCTCCTGAATTCAGCTCTGAGCCTGGAAGCTCAGGCTCCAGTAGTGGCTAGGAGTACATTTCCACAGTTAAAGCTTGTGTGCCAGCTATGCCCATTCCTTGAGACATCAGATATGTCTACAATGACACATGCCTTAGTTACATCCTGATTGGGTTACTGTGGCCCTTTCCACAGTAGCCTTCCATCCTGGCATTGGATGGGAGAGGAGCAGGACCGTGACAACCCTTCTGCATGATGTCATCATGGTCCCACTGCTCTCCTGTCCCTAGGCAGCAATCATAAATAAAATAATTGACAGGTTTTCCCATCAATAACCTACAATCGTGCCACCATCCCGCACTCATCTATTCTATGGAAGGCCCAGAAGTGTGATGGTGACACTTTCTGCCCTAGTGCACACTGAGAAAGTACCGAACTGCACTTCTGAAGGAAGATGCATGTCCATTGCACTCCCTTCTTCTGGGAGCTGGTCCAGTGCAGAGGGGAGCACTCCTGTTGCACTCTCTTCCCAGCAGAGCTCCTTCTGGAATCACTACCAGAGGACCACATAAGAAGGTAGGGCGTGGAAAGGGCCTGTAATGAGTTCCATGTAAGGTTGCCTTTGAAGAGTATTTGGAAACTTAAACTTAACCAAAGAGCTGTGGCCAGATTGCCAACTGTGGCTGGCCAAAGGGAACACCTTTGCTTCATCAGCTCCACTGGCTGCTAGTCTGTTTCTGGCCACAATTCAAAGTGCTGATTTTGACCTGTAAATCCCTATATGGCTCAGATCCATGTGGTTTGAAAGACTGTATCTTCCATTACAAACCAGCCCATGCTTTGAGATTGGCTGGAGAGGTACTTCCCTTGTCCCATCACCTTCACAGATGGCTCTGGTGGGAACATGGACAGGGACCTTCTCAATGGCCACCTTGAGGCTATGGAACTCTGTTAGACCAGCAATCTCCTTCCTTTCTTTTTGCAAACAAGTAGACTTGTCCATTTAGATAGGTATTTGATGATCGACTGTATAAGGTCCATCCCACCAAATAATGTGCTGGATCTTGCTAACTATTGTGCTGGTGTGTTTGTGCATTTTAATGATATATGTTATAATCTAGTTTTATGGGGTTTTTTTCTTAATTGTTTAATCTCATTTTAACTTTTTATGTTGTGGATTTTAACAATATGTTTTTAATTTGTTGTAAGTTGCTTTGAGTCCCGAACTGGGAAAAAGAAGGGATAGAAATAAATTCAGTCTTCTTCTTCTTCTTCTTTATTATTATCATCATCAAAAAAACAAGAAATCTATGGAATACATTCCAAAATTATGGCACCATACCTGAAAGGCTCTGCACTTTGTGTCTGATAATGAAACATGGTGTTCTATGTTAATTCCAGAGCAAAAGGACTGTACTGAATAGGTAGTTTGTTTACAGTATTGGAGACATCATCAAAGAAATGTCAGTGTTCAATACCATCAACAAAATTCCCATACTGGAGTTTTTTTAGATGAGGTACACTATATCTTGCTTTCCATCCAATAAAGCTCCATGCTATGAGCAGCAGAATTTTTAGCAAATTTCACCCCTATAACAATCAAATAACCATGTAATCATTGTTTTAGAACTCTAGAAATCTTTTTAAAAAAGAAGAATTAAGGATTGCAAGACAAAAAAGAAATATTCATAAAATATAATATAGATATTACTATCCCTTATATCATTAAAACAATCAGAGAACCTTCATGAAGCAGGTACTGTAGTTTATTGTGAATGTGGAAATTTAAATCTATAACAACTGGGCTGCAGTGAAACAGGGGTTGGTTGGCTGGTCACCATTTCACATCTCTTTTCTTGTTCTTCAGTTTCTGAGTGTCTGAATCTTATCATAATAGAAAGCTTTATCTTCCTAGACTAAGCAGAAGAGATTTTAGATGACCAAATGTGCTACATTGCATTACATTGGTTTCATGCCTTTTCAACTGAGAAATGTAGTTCAGCTGAGAAATGTAGAAACACCTCCATTCCCAGTTCCACTAAGGTAAGTAAATCAATCAGTGGAACAACTCCATCAGACCCTAGCCTCTATGCTTAAAGAATTAATTACTTTACCTATCGTTTCATTATGGCATTTTATGTTATGCTTTAATGCACTGCCCTGGAATTTGAAATAGAATGAATGGTAGCATAAACTTATTTAAAATGAATGTGTGTGGAAGAGAGGAAGCAAAAAAACATCAACAGATAATTTGTAGCACTGTCACCAAACAACAATTCCATGACACCTGAGATGATTGAGAAAGTGTCTATATATGTTTTGATATGTCCCAACATGAAAATTATACCATAAATTATGTGCACTACTTGCCTAACCCATTTCTGCTGTAATTGATCCTTAATTCTTTATCATGCAACCTGTTTTTATATTTGTTGACCTTCTTATCATGACAGTGACTCTGAGATGCCAAACACCATACTTCAGATGAAGGCACAGACACTGAGTGTGGGTATTCAAGTGTACTGATTTTTTAAAACTTTCATGTCCCAAATTCCTTTGAGATGCTTTTATTGTTAACAGTTTGGCTTTAAACGAGGGGTGAGTAATTGTGGAAGGTGCTGAGGTCAAAAGAAAGAACAATATTTCTGAGTCATTTTTTACTGTTTGGGGGCTGGAGGCTTTAGTGAGCTCCAAGGGCTGCAAAGTTGGGCCCTTTTTGCTGCATGTGGCTCAAGAGTCATGTGGACCCTACCCCTCTTATAAAAGCTGTCGAACTCATTGAAAGCTCACCACTGATTCCACTGAGTCAGATTAAGGCAATAATATTTGCAAAAAAAGCCCATGGGCTATTATTCTACATTAGAGAAGAAAACAAACAAATGCACAAAAGAGGTCTTTGACACATTAAAAACTAGTAGGTTTATAGTGTCATAACTTTCCATTTCAATGAGAGTCATCACCTGAAAAGTGAAAATGCATCAAAAAAGGAACAAAAGAAGACAGAGATTTGCATATCATTTGCATGTACTAACTTATTTATATAGAAGGAAATTCATATTTGAATGGATTAGACCTTTAAAAAGAACTGCAAAGTAAACACTTCAACCAGATGACCTATGCGCCTGCTCTAGAGATGGAAACAATATTCAAAGACATTTGGGAAAAAAATGGTCTAAAAATATGTTTTTGAGTGTTGGGAAACTGTGAAGAGAAGAATCCTGGACCAATGAGAACCTCAACAAAATTTGCACATCATTGTTTTGTGTATAAACCAGCATTTTCTGAACAATGAAAATAATACTGCAATGCAGAAATATTAATTCCTGCACAGAAAATGCTGTTTTCTAGGCAAATCAAACATGTGCAAATTTTATGCAGAATAAACTCCCAATTACAAGATTTTCTGCATAAAAAAACAACCTTTTCTGCATAAGAATTAATATTTCTGCACTGATATATTGGTTTTCCACCCAGAAATGTCTGTTTACTGATTTCCGTGCAAAACGACCACTTTGGGATCTTTTTGCTGAATAAGTGCCAAATGGCAAATTGCAAACTGTGTGGTTTTCAAAGACATTCTCATAGTAGGAAGAAAAATGCTGAAATTATGTGTTGCTTCCTTTAAGAAGAAACTCAGTGAAGAATAACATCCCTAGCCTACTCAGTCTCTTGTCCAAGGATTAACTGCTGATGAGCAGTTTTGAGACTGCTGTTCTGTCTTTTGTTTAATCCAGACTCAGATTCAGAGTAGGCAGGAAAGAGAAAACTGGCAAACCCTCAAATAGACTATTATCCTTTCTGCAGTAGAATGGCCATTCTAACCTCAACTGGTAACGTCAGGTGTGTTTGTGTGTAGGGGGAACAGAAGAGCGAAATGTAAACTGTGAGATCAAATGGCAACGGAAATGACCAAAAAAAGAAAATTTTCTGTGAAGTTTAAGATAAGCAAAAATGGCATAAGCTTCATAGAACATGAGCAGGGAAGAGAAGAAGGGCCAGTGTAATGTTTCAAGTGATGGACTTGGAGGATCCAGAGATCTCCATAGTGCTGTGAAACTTGCTTGTTGACCATCACGCTAGTGATCAAGCAATAATGATCAGCCTAATGGCTTTTACAAGGATGTTGCAAAGCTAAGGGGAGCTGTCATGAACTCACCAGATAAGAGTAAGGATAATAACTTATCTAATAGATTAATAAATAAGCTTATCTGGATCCTTGTGGCCCCTGTGCTGTGTGGGAGGGTGAGAATTCGATGTCCTCCCTGGGAGAAACCAGAAGGCGTTGTGACTGGCACTCAAGTGCCGGAGCAGGTCAAACGAAGGGGTCAGATGCCAGGATAATTAAAGCCAGTAATGAAACAGGTGTTTCCTCTTTCAGTTGAGCATTTGAACAGAATTCTTCTACCTTAACAGTGGCTGGAATCACCAGACAGGGGTCAGCTTACTTCAGTTGCCACCCCAATAGTTATTTCTGTACCATACCATACAGTAATCGGTATTGCTTCCACCCATATTATGAAAATTGTGTTGTTCCATACCACTCCTGTAACATCCACAGAGCATGGTAAGAAATTCAAACCTACCCAATCACCTTGAAATAATTTTAGAAAATTTTTAGACTACAGTTTTGCATACACTTAACAGAACTCCATGAACTGACCTCTATGCACACTTAATTGAACTCTATGGTATAGACACATATAAAATTGTTCTGCACAAAGTTAGATTATGCCTCATGTGTTTATTTATTTAGAACCATTCTCTCTGCAAAGTGTTCTTCATGTACAATTATTTTTTACTGTTGCATTTATTATACAGAATTATATACACACATTTGACTGTGCCATGAAAACAAAGTTACAATGGAGCAACTTTATAGCTCCTCTTATAATCCCTAATCTTCCTTAGAGTAATTTGCTCTACCTTCCATTAACTTCAATCATTGCCACTAAAATCAGATTTTTAAAAATGAGTCAGCCAGTGTGGTCTGCTCAACATTTAGAGTAAACAAGGCACAAAATAAAAATGCAAAACTTTGCTGAACCTTTAAACTGTTTGCTGGGTAGATTAAAAACCATGAACTTGATCACTTGATATATCAACTTAATGTGCCTCCTCTGAGTGTTATGGTCTCCAGTTCTAATTTGTTTTCCTTAGCCTTAATTGTCTAGCACTTAGAGAATTATATTATCTTTCTTAAAAATTTATAAATCACACAAGGAAGCTAAAAAGAGGATATGAAAGGAAGGAGAGTCATTCTCCTTAAAATGAGCTTTTGAGTTCTCCAGACTTAAATGGTACACAATTAGGTGGATTGAGAGATGAGTAAAAAAATCTAAAAATCTAGCCAGATGTAGTGGCCATTTTGGAAAGACAGTGTGCAATGTCATGGTATTGATCTTTTATCACTGAATACTGTCAGAATTTTTTCTCTAAAATTGAATGTTCAAGGTGGGGGAAAACATGGAAAAAATGATCACTCTGTTAAATAAGTTCATTCTGGAGAGTATTTTAAGATGCCTTATAAATATATGAAGCAGAGCGTACATTGCCAGTACCATGAGCTCCCCCACCTCTAAATTTATGCTCATGGACAGTACAGTTAATTCAGAGATTGAATTTTAGTTGGAGGTAGATAGATTTTCACTTCTCTTGAAAATTACTTGGGCTATGAATCTGAAAATCCCCAGCTTGAAGATTTGCTTCAAAATCACTGGGTGGTCTTTTGCATGTCCGTTTGTATATGGGGCACACCTGACTTCCTGTCCAATATTATTGTAAGGATTATGATTGGACTGTACATCTGAAGTTATTTGGGCTGTTAAAATCATAATGCCAAAGCTTTTATGCTATTATTAATGCTTTTATGTTGTTGTTATCGATCAAGTTAACATCTAGCAGGCTAGGAAAAGAGAGCTAGTTATACTTACAGTAGACCATCTTAAATAAATGGGACTTAAATCATGTAATTTAGGTTCAGCGTTGGAGTAGTTAATTTATACTTGAAGGTTTCATGCCATTGTGACTACAGCCCTTGCATTCTGGCAAGCATAGTGAAATCGGCTAAATTTTAGTTTGATAGAGATCCATGTTATGCTGAAAACCATGATATGATTATGATGAGCAATGTATACTTTCCATGCAAGCCTACTGCATGTTTCCTGAAGTGCAGGGTTCTCCAGAGCTCTGCGATACAAGTGGAACATGTAAGAACACATTATTGGTTGCAGTCCTACCATTAGGTGAAGTGATGTGATTGCTTCTAGAGGTAGATGGTAGGGGTGAGAAGTGGAAGTGAGATGTTGCAATGTCTTCAGTATTGGCTCAGGTGCTAACCTGGTTTGTGTCTGAGTATAGCATGACTGGGCACCATCTTGTATTTTGCTGAAGACAGTAAAAGTTTTGGAACAGTTCTACATGTAACTAAGCCAGGATCTCTTTGCTGTACATTTTTCAGTTTCTGATAAACACAGTGTGCCTTGAAGAGATGGTGAGGTGCAGTAGAACTCTCTGCCATGAGTGACTAATGACTTATATTGAAACCAGGTTTTCCAATAAAAGAGTTGATTAAGAATCTCTAGATCATCCCTAGTGTTCTTATTGCTCTTTTCAATGAAGGTACATAAGTATGTCTTGTTATATTTATGGCGTCACTTTTTAAGATTAATGAGGGCCACTTTGTTCCAAACTATTTCTTTTAACTTGTGGGAACTGTGGCTCTTCTTACTCTAATTATTCTCTAGGCACCAAATTAATTACAAAAAAAGCATCCACCATCAGGAGACATTTAATTAACAAGCCAATGTGAAGAATCATGTAAACCATATTAACTATAGAGAAGGATAGCTGATTGCTGAATAAAACTCTGTGATTACATTTATTGGACAACTGATTAAATGAATGTAGTAGCGTTACAGCAGAGAATATCACTGGAGAAAACATCAGGAGCGTCTCTTCTAGCTAGTGTGATAAATCTAGTGATCTGGTATCTCTTATGGCTGTTCTTTCTCTCAAGAGTTACAAACTTCTGATCAAACTCGTTCCATTAACTCTGCCTCAGTTTCCACAATTTCATCGTACTACCACAGAACATGGAAAGGAACAAAGATGATTAAAATAGTTTTGGGGAAACTTTGGCCCTTCGGAAGTTTTAGACTGAAGCTCCCACAGTCCCTTTGCTATTTTCCATGCTGGTTGAAGTTGATGGGAACTGAAAGTCAAAACATCTGAAGGGACAGACAATATTCCATCCTCCTGCATTTCACTGTACCCAAATATAGACCTACAGGGCACATTCTCAGTCCAAAAATCCCTGAATGTAAGGAATATGACATAGGTACTGTTCATGGTCAACAAAATGTGGTAGGAGGTAAGACACCTAAAATTTATACCAGGCTTGACCAATCCAGAGACTCCATGCTGCCTGAGGGCAACCTGCCAGTGGTTGAGACTGCTGCTTTATACCTTGGTTCCTTTTGATGGTTCTTTTAGAACAATAGTCCTAAGATATTACATCTATTGAGGTATTTATATTGTTTAAACATGCAAAGAAAAGACTGCACTCAGCCTGCCTTCTTTTTCATTTCTTTGCTTATGCAAAAGTGATATGTCTGGAGAGCAGAATTCCTTCCATCCATAGATACTCTCCACATGAGCTAGAACATGTAAGTGTGAACTTCTACAGGTAGAAGGGTCTCTTTTCCTTAAGTGAGTTCTTTTAATATGGGGAAAGCAATGGCAGAGTGGTGAATAGGGAATGCTTCCCTTGTCACATAATTAAACAACACACTTCAGAAATGACTGAAGAGGGCTATACCATGCATAGTGATATGTTCAGCTGTATCCCCATCCTCAGAAACCTACGTTTCCTGGTAAAATTAGTTCCAGTGCTCATCCCATTAGCTTTTAAATTTCCTAGCAATCCATCCAATTCTTGTCTCAGTCTTTCTCGGATTTATACAACACTGCTTCCCATATAGCCAGCTTTCTATCTGCAGTTCCAGCAACCTAATTATTCTGTGCCACCCCCCCCCCCACACACACACAATGGAACTGTGTCTCACTAGAGGAGGTCTAAAATGGTCCCAAGTCTTATGATCATGAGGTTTTCTTCATAGTTCTCAAAGGACTTATAACCCACCCTACTTTCTAAGTTTTATGCAAGCCAAAATTACTTGGTGAGGGATCACACCACAAGACAGATTTTGTGTGGGTGGCTTTTTCTTTTCTTTTCTTTTTTTTTAAAAAAAGAAAAAAAAGCAGCTTCTCTACTGGATGTTCTGATTTCATTTCACAAACTGCTTTAAAATTTTTGGATGGCTTTGTTGACATTTAATGAATTTTGGCTCTCATAAAACTTTTGACACCTTTCGTAGAGCAAAGAGAAAGGGAGGGAGGAGGGGGGAAATGATCACACAGTCTCCTAAGCCTGTACTGCCCTTTCCATATGGTGAGCCCAAATGTTTCGAAAGCAGCAAATGTTCTGTCAGGAGTTCTCTGAGATGTTTTGATTGGATTGCTCTATTATCTCAACAAGTCTGCCAAAGGAAAACACCTGTACAATGAAAAGTGTGCTGGTTCAGCCAGCCTGTAATGGAGGAAGGAAACTGAAGCATGTAATGACAAGTTACCTGTCACTGGAAGATATGCTGAATAGGTTATGATAGATTTTTTGGATGCACATGTTTTGCCATATTCCTTCTTTGTGACAAAGAGGGGCTATATCAGCTTTAGCAACCTTGTGTCCTTGAAGGTGTCACAACTTCTCAGTGCTCTTAAAGAAGAGAACAGGAAACAATTATTTCTAATGTAGACATTTTTCTGTCGAAATGTATTACTAACTGGTAGTAAAGGAAGCACAAGATAGGAGACAGACAGTGCATTTTTCTCCAAAGAGATGAAGTCAGACTGAGAAATATTGTAGTATGTACTTTTCATTCTGCTAACACAGATTTTTGAAAATATTTTCCTTATTTCAAAAATCTGTAAAACACATTCATCCAAAGAGATTTCAAGATGAAAAAAAGTCAGTATGAACACAAGGAGAGATTGCCTGAAACCAGTGTTTTGTTCTGTTAATATTCAAAGCCTTAAATTTACCATAACACTGGGGAGAGGAAGGAATGAAGTCAGTGTGACTATTTTTACTGAAGCAAACCTGTTGAGGATTTGGATTTTGGGGGAGAAGATAGATTTCTATTTCTATTTCTACTCATAGGCTCAGAAAGAGAGAGAGAGAGAGAGAGAGAGAGTAATTAATAGTGAATATGGACCCAAACAAAGATTGTTTAAAACAGTATGCAATGACCAGGAGCTAACAATGTCCACTACTCATATAAGAGACCATAGTGTGAGTAGTTTGACATTCTGGGGACTCAGAAACTAAATTGTCAATCTCTAAATTATTTTGTTGCACAAGCAGAACCCCTACATGAGAGAGAGGCATTCTCCTGCCTCCACTATAACAGGAGGCAGCAAGAATAACTGAAACAGCAGGCCTGCATTCATCACTGCAGGATGGGATACAATAGGAGAAGGAAGAGCCACCACAGTCTTGCTGTCAGACAAAGACAGGGAAGGGAGTGAGGGACAGAAACAGATGATGAAAGGCAGTGGCTGTCCCTGGATCTAGTGCTGCCTCAGGAGAAGACATCAGCATTATGTTTGCTTTCTATGAGAGGCCAGCTATTTATGACTGGATCCAAGGATTTTCTAGATTCCAAGGACCATGATAAGCATGGCTTGGGAAAATCATCTCTGATTTGGTACAAGTAACTTTTCTGATTGGCCATCCCATAGTTCCTTGACTCCAAGGGACACTTATATTTGCATGTTTCTTTCCTTAAACCATGTTTTTCTTTCAGTGTTAGACACAAAGCAGCTTACAGTATAAGTTAGAACAATATGTAAACATATAAACAATATATGTTTAAGAGGTGTTAAGTAAGTAATTAAATTAAAACGTCAACTTAAAACAGTTAAAAAAGCATTAAAATTAACAGTGAAAATAAAAGTCTTAAGGCATTGGCCAGTACTGCATGATGATGCTATCTCACAACAGAAGTTGTTTTTTTCTGGTCCAGGAGTTGTGCTATCGTATGACGTCATCACTATCCAGCTGCTATCCCATTCCCAAGCATTGCAAAACCACCTTATACCATTTCATGAATGTCAGTGCTGGGATTGTAATGGAAGAATGTGCTAATGGGGTATGGTGCAGAAAGGGCCAACCTTGTGCTATAGCTAGTTAATGACCGTAGGCCTGTCTAAACCAAAGGCTGTTCAAGCAAGCCCCTAAGGAAGTAGCTGGTTCAAGACAGTCATCCATAATGAACAATCATGCCTAGCAATAGCATTACTACTGGGGTGGGTTACAGTTACAGCCTTATGGCAATTTTGAGAAACTAGGCTGTATAGATGAAAAGAATATTAGAAAATATGTGAACAATGATTGAAAATGTGTTTTCCAAGTGCTGGAAAATCCTAATGAGGAAAATGCTTGACTGATGGGACTCTTCACAGTTTGGGATTTTACACAGGTGAAGGTTTACTATGAAGAGGTTTATTTTGCACAAAGACAGCATTTTCTTCAAAAATATCTTCTGTGCAGAAAATGCCGTTACCTGCTCAGAAAAAAAAAAACCTATTTTCCGTACATACACACATATGCACATACTCACACACGTACACGCACATGTAAATATTGCAATTGTAGGCAGAATAAGTCCTGAACTATTTTCTGCACAAAGAATAATATCTCTGCATAGATTTTTTTCTAGTGCAGAAAATGGAGTTGTGTGTGAAAAAAAGTGCAAGTTTTGTATAGAATGTACGAAAACCTGTGCAGACTTTTTTGCAGTGGGGAAAAAAGCTTTAAAAAAATTACTTGCTGCTTCCTTTAAGAAAGGGGTAAAAATGTGAAGAAAGAAACTGCTTGACTCACTGATTGGGCTGGTTGAAGGTCAGGGTGGAAGCATTCATGGTTGTTCCCTCTCAGTCTCCGGTTGTGTTGTTGTCTCCCAAAAACCAGTGCAGCTGTAGCTGACCCTGGGAGAACAGAGCAGGGGCAGCCAATGAATTCAAACTGTGGTTTGAAGTCATTGGCTGGGATTGTCTGGCTGGAGTGACCTGGATGTAGGTATGATTCTGATAACCACTGGGATATTTAGACCCCTGCTGACCAGGGCTTAAATAACCCCTTGGCCAGTTCTCCTCAAGCTTCTCCTGTCATTGGGGGCTGGTGTGTTTTTTTTGGGGGGGGGCATTCCTTGTTTTGCTACTGACTATCAAAAATGTATGGGGGCAGAGACTTAGGTTCCAATTTATTCTGTATCTGTTGCTATCACCTATCACAACTTCTAAAGGGATGATAACACGGGTCCTGGATCCAGGATTGTAGCTATTGTTGTCTCTTTGGCATTGTTATGGTTCAAGTGTCCTCTTTTGTGATTCAGGGAGTGTGGAGCAGAAGCAGTCATGCGTATGAGGTAGGGACACAACTTTCCTGCACTCCTTGGTGGGAGGGGCCACAAGGGGGATAAGTCACAAATGAGCCACTCCTGTCATTCCAAGGGTTCTGGCAGTGGTCTGGATGGTTGGGCTCATCAATTGACAGGTGGTTTGATTGACACCAGAATCCAGACTCATGTGTGTGCCAACCCTACCAGCAACTGTAGGCAATAAATTTGCATCCTTTTCCTTCCAAGACATACTGTGTTATATCATCTGTTTTTGGAGCGGTTCTCACCACTGACCATGCAGTTAGATCCCTGCTTTGTTGGCAGAAGTTTTTGCTTTGCTGGAGCTGGATGACATCTCAAAAAATGTATATTTCACAGCACTTTGCAGATAAAGTCACACAGATCTCTGTTGTAGTTGGTGTTGCAGTTGATGATGTACACAGACCAAACAAAAGGATGGTGCTGAGTCAATTGAAAAAAAAAGTATGTGGTCACTCTTCAACGATGCACTTTTTCAACCCTTTTAAATTAGAATGAGAACCCATATATTCAATGCTTGGTTGAAAGTGCTGACCACTCGTCAACTATATGGGTTCTGGTTGTAATTGAAAGGGGTCTAAAGAGTGCCTCATTAAAAAGTGGCCTGTCAAAAAGGGAGGGGAACCTGTATGCCTTTTGTACCAGGAGCAGGAAAATATGATATTTTAAGTTAGGCCATTTCCGCACATGGCGAGGGAATCGCTCCCTGCTGCTACTCAACGGATCTTCTGTGGGTCCGGTCCTGTCCTGGGTGAGGAGGAGCAGTGCATGATCGTAGATCCGCATGGCTCCAGCATCCAAAATGACGGCTTACGGTTGGTCATGGGTCTCAACCAACCACTGAAGCTTGCCAGCCTAAAGCCCGCTCTCTGTAGATCACAGGCTCGCATTGGTGCGAGCCTGTGAATCTGCATCGGAGAGCAGGCACGCAATGGCATGCGCCAGCATTTTGAAAAACCTGAAAAATCAGGTTTTTCAAAAACACAATTGAGGACCACTTGGGGTCACTCCGGAGCGGACTGAGGTGCGGATCTACGGTAAGTAGTCCAGACCCAGTCCATTCCAAGGTGCACAGTCCTCCGTGGAGGACGCACTGCACTGTTTTATTTACCCTGTGTGGAAATGGCCTTAGTCTGTATTTTTATATGTATTCTGTACTATGACTTCCTATGTATTAAATTTTAATGGCCCATGGCTACAAACAATATAGTTAAATATGACATTTCAGTCTCTCAGAATGGTACCATCTTCAAAACTCCATTTCCTCTTCAGTCTTCTGTTTTCACAAGGGCTTATGAATATTTCCAAATGATTCTGGCTTGATTCCTAAGTATAATGCCCCTTTGTTGTCTTTGTTGTCTATGTTGCCACTCCTTTTGAAAGGTATGAATTAGCATGTGTTAGATAAAAGGAGAAAAGTGTTAGAGTGTTAGATCATGGGAGGATTTTTTTTGTTTAAGCAAAAGCCAGGTTCTTTGCAATTTCTTCTCAATCATGTCACACAAACCATATAGCAAGCATTATAAATTAAAAATGTCAGGAATTATCATCCTACAGGGAAAATTTGTGTTCTCTAGGCTGATCCACTTTGACAATTTTGATCCTTGAAAATGCAATAAAAGTCGATTAATAAAATTTCAACCCCATTAGTAACAGGAAAAGCAACTTTCCTTGAGATCCAGCTTGTTCCTGCCCCTTTCTTAGACAGAGAACATTGAATTTCTCAGTAAGTCTCTGTACTGGTATATCTGGTGCTGTACAGCTGTATGGTTATATCTAGGTGCTGTACAGGTAAAACTTGCCAATTTTAGACAAATGAACATGTTTTAACTTTTTTGGAAGTAAAAACCTTAAAGAGCTAAGAACCAGTACATTAGCTGCCTCTTCTTAAAGTCTCCCCATTTGCAGCAAGCAGTAGTGCCACTTATCTTAAGATGAGAATGTTTAGACACTGTTTTCAACACAAGCTTTCAAAGCAGCCCACATAGCTTCTAGGAAAAGTTTCTGAGAAAAAATAAACAGAGTGCCAGTGTAGGGTATGTTTTTTTTTCTTTCTCCCTACTGACTCTTTAATTCAATTATATCATAAAAGCTCACTATGTACTTCAAAAATAAATTAACTCAAGATGTTACTCTACTCTCCATCTGCTGCATTGCCTTAAATGTATTTTGTGTGCTCCCACATTACTTTCAGTGATTTTTCCCTCAGATTTCACAAACTTTTTCTGGATGGAAAAGGAAGAGGTAGGGAGGCATTGCCTTTTCTGTAAATGTTTTGTTTTCAGAAATTACCTCATAAACTGTGTGTGTGTGTGTGTGTGTGTGTGTTTGAGAGAGAGAGAGAGAGAACATATTTCCTGATGTTATTTTCCTGTAAAAATGTACAGGTACAGTACCTGCTAGGTACATTGACCTTTCATTCCCCATTCCCACTTTAATCTGGATTCAGCTTGCATTTAGCAGACTCTTCCTTTTCTGCCACATAAGTGGGTCTGTTCTGCAGAAAATTTTAGTCAAGCAGCAAAATGACACTTTTCTTTATCTAAATGTTCAATGCAAAAAGCAATTGTGTGTTTTTGCATTAGTCAAGACCTTTAAATTGATGTGAGTTGGAGGCAGGAAAAAAAAAGATTGCAAAGATTTTTAATTTTAATTATTTTTTTAAAAAAGATCTTGATTAATAACTGTATATGGGATTAACTTGCATCCTAGCCTTCTATGTAACTTTATGAACAGAATTTTGATTTTCTCTTACAAAACCTCGAAAGTAATCCTTTGCCATAGAAACAATTCAGGCAATTAAACTATTCTTGAGCTTCTTTATTTATTATTGTTGTTATGATGTCCATAGCCAACTTTGTCTTTCAGATCTAAAAATCAAAGATGCATGATTGATAAATAAATAAATACATACATACATACATACATACATAAATGCAACTACAGTAAATTTTGTGCTGGCCAATTATCTTTATGTCTTAGGTATACCTAAATGCCACAGAGCTTTCACCTTGATTCTGTTTTACTGGTGTAACATCAATCCTTTCATACAAGAAATGCACATCCATTTTAAGCAACATATCTCTTTTATCAGTCAGACGTGGTTCAGACAGTGAAATATGTGTTTCTCTACTGCCTGTACAAAAGAGGACATTTTATTTTTTTAAAAAAAATACTAATCCAATGAGCAATTGGTTTTTGAATTTTATTGTATCCTTTTTCATACTCTCTTAATGGAATGAGTCTTAAGTAGAGATAGAAAGAATATTTGAAAATGTTTGAAAAAAAATATGTTTCAAGTATCAGGAAACCCTGATGAGGAGAATCTTGAACTGGTAAGAATCTTCCAAATTCATGACTTAATCATCACAAAATTTGCACATGGTTTTTTTGTACAGAAAAAAAAATTCTTCCATATTATTTTCTGTGTAGAAAATATCATTTCCTGCAGAGAACAATGTGTTTACTGTCAAAAAAAATGCTATTTTTTTTAAAAAAAGTAGAAACTTTGTGCAGAATAAAAACCCAACTACACTATTTCTGCACAAGATGCAGCATTTTCTGCACAGAAATATAGGAATTCCACCAGTTATTAGACTGCAGCTCACAGCATTCCTCAACATTGGCATGCTGGCCAGAGATGCTAAAGGAGGAACAATTCCTGATTCCCACCCCATGAAATGGGGAATTGCACTGCATGTGGACACTTAATTTTTATCAATATTATTTTCTGTGCAGAGAATGCTGCTAGCTGCAGAGAATAGCTACCTGGATTTATGTCGTGCACAATGCTGCAGGAGAGAGTAGGACTTTGATACCCTCCATGGTAGAGACTAGGATGCTTTGCATCTGGCACAGGGTACCAGAATACTAAATGTGATGGAAGTAGAGCCAGAGACTATTTAAGGTCTGACTGCCCCCTGAGATGTTTCTCTGAATCTTCACAATGTGGCTCACTGTCCCACTCTTAGTGCAGTGTGAGACTTGGCTGGTGACCTCAGGGCTGGGAGAAGAATTTTTCCCACTTTTACCATTTTTTTTAAAAAAAAGTGTTTGTTTGTTTGTTTGTGTGTTTGTTTGTTTCATCTCCCCCATACTCTATCTGTGGGACTTTGACAGTTGGCTTTGGGTGGTGACGTTAAATAGGCTTTCATCTGGCAGCTAATGGAAGGGGGAGAAATAAGTCTTTGGTGACTTATTTTTTTGGTGTAAGGTAGGACCCTGAAACCTCCCCTTATAGTGTTCTGGAGCTTGGGGAGTGGGGAAAGAAGCTTGCAAATAACCTGGGATCTAGATTCTCACTTATAAATTTCTGGGGAGTGAGTGAGAGTCTCCAGGGTTACATTCCAATTATGGCAGGTAGCGTGGAAACCCACAGCATTTTAGATTGTCCTTGAGACTGAGGTGTTTTGCCCAAGAGAAGGCTGAAGAGGTTGTCAAGGGGCTGACACTTGGGCCTCAGCTGAACCTGCATCAGGTTGCTTTCCCCTCTTGCTTCATTTCCAGGCCAACACAACTGAAATAGGTTGGATGAAACAAGAGGCATTCATTCAACACAGTGTTCTCTGTTTGGTCTCATTATATCACGGTTTGTTATCAAATGCTGTTTTCTGTGCACAAATACTGTGTATGAACTTTGCACAAAACAGTCCTGAACTGTGAATAATGTTTGAAAACAGCACAGTTCTCACAGACTTCCTCACAGCAAGTAGAAAATTGGTACAATTACTCACTGTTTTGTCTGAGAATGACATTAATGAAGATTTACATCCCTGCTTTTAAGATGGCAAAATTTTGTGTTCTAGGTTTTTCTACTAGAAGCCAGCTAGTTAAAACATTTTAGTAATTTTATCAGATGTAGCAGGCTGCCCCAGCCTCTTTATTGAAGACCATTGTATTTTTGTCACGGTATGCACACGTGCTGGAACTTTCCTAGACTTGTTATTTGTACTTGTTCACTTTGTGCTACTTTTTCTTTCTTTCTTTATAACTATAAATACAGTCTATGACACTAATAAAGTTAACAGGTCATGTCACGCCAAACTAATACAGCAGAGATTAAAGACTTACAAAAGATTATCATTGAAATATAATTAAATTCTCTATAACATTAAAACATAATTTTTAAAAATCCATTAGACAACAGAAAAGATAACAAGAAGCTTCAACAAAAGCTTCTAGAAGTTCTACCAGAAATATTGGTTTGAACCTCCATAAACTATCTCAATAAATTGACTTCATTTTCTATTTTAATAAATTGCCTTCATTAGTTTAACAGTTGGGCTATGTCCATTAATGATTAATGGCACATTTACTTCACTCCTGTCTAATTACAGGGACACCCATAATTGCTTTTTTATTTTCTAAAATGGCTCCTTGATACTGTTTACAGGCACTTTTTTATGACTTCAGTATGTGTTTGTGTTTTGAAAGGCAATCCCTTCCCCCATATCATTATATATATATATATATATATACACACACACACACACACACACATACATACAGAGAGAGAGAGAGAGAGCAAAACAGCCAGTCAGGATAATATTTCAATATTTCAGCCTTCCACCCTTCCGCAGGTCAGTAAAATGAGTACCCAGCTTGTTGGGGACAATTTGCTAAAAACACATTATAAACCACTTAGAGAGCACTTAGCTGATAAGTGGTATAGAAATACATGTGCTATTGCTATTGCTAATATGATGACCTTAAATTTAGTGGCCATCCTATTTGACTGTATCATGCGATCACTAATTAAGGCCGTACTGGCAACTCCAGCCAACTAGGGACCACAGAACAAACATTTTTTGTGGTCGTTTCAAAATGCTGTTTCTAAGGCAAATAGCAAAGGAAAGGTTTTTTCCCCATCTACTTCTGATGGGGCGAAATCACAAAATTTGATCTAGAACAGCTTGACCTTTTTGACCTAGAACAGATGGGTCACCTAAAGAAAAGCTGCAGTCCCTGCCTTGCTAGCTGTTTTTCTTCATATCAAGCAACGAACAGGCATACAAGTAGCCTAACTGGAAGACATTTCCCATAATATGGTGGTATTGGGGACAGACATGAATATCTGCATGTGTTTTATCCCTGGAACGACCAGTCACAACATGGAAAGTGGGTATTTAGCTTGAAGAAATGACATGAGACAAAGGCCATTTCTAACCTACACTGTTATAGTACTATTATTCCACTTTCAACAACCTGCGGAATTCTAAGACTTGTAGTTTACTGAGGCCAAAGAGCTCTCTGGCTGAGAATTCTAAATGCCCCTCTCTAAACTGCAAACCCCAGGATTCCATAGGATGTTGAACATGGAATAATAGCACTATAACAGTGTAGTACAGAAATGACCAGAGATTAACACTTTCTCTCTCTCTCTTTCCCCCCCCCTCTCTCTCTCTCTCACACACACACACGCACACACACATATAGACATTTTGATCACATTTGGGGCTTTCTGCATGTGCTTTTATTAATATACATGGAAAATTGCATATGCCCTCAGAGATCTTCTATGATCTATCCATTCTAGCCCTATAAATATTATAATGGAGAAGTAGGCAAACAATGGTCTACAGGCCATATGCAGACCTCAGAACCCTTAGCAAACTCTAGCCTCTGCCTAAGTGTTCCATGCTCACATTGATTCAGCCCTCTCCCCCAATCAAACAAAAGAATGGCATGGAGAGCAGAGATCATCACATTTTGAAAAGGTGTGGAAAAAGTACCTTGGGATTATTGTTGATTATAAGTTGAACATGAGTGAGCAGTGTCAGGCTGCAGCAAAGGAGGCAAATACTATTTTACCCTGTGTTAACAAAGATGTAGATTCTATCCTGAGGGAAGTAATAGTCTCACTATATTTGTGGTGGTAAGGTCTCTTCTGGAGTACCGTTTTCAGTTATGTGTGATCCATTTTAAGAAGGATATAGATAAGTTGGAGTGTGTTCTAAGAAGGACAACAAGGATGATAAGAGGTAAGGAGAACAGAACGTATGAGGAAAGCTTGAAGGAACTGGGCATGTTTGCTGTTGCCCCAAAGAGTAGGACTAGGTCTAATGGTTTGAAGTTACAAGAGAGTAGATTTCCATTGAACATTAGAAGAAACTCATTGACAGGAAAAGTGAGTCAACAATGAAGCCAACTAGAAAAAGAGATAGTTGGATCTCCTTCTGTGGATATCTCCAAAAATAGTCCAGGCAGCTACCTGTTAGGGATGCTTTAACTAGAGATCTTGCATCAAGCATGAGGCTGGACTTGACAGCCGATGAATCCCTTTGCAACTGTATGATTCTATGAGTAAAGACAGAGTGGGAGGAAGAGGGGAAAGAGTAATGCTTATGGGAGACAGATGTTAAATTAACAAAGTATGTTTGTGAATGAGCATTGTTTGTAGGTGTGGATGTGAATAAATGGATATCTGTGCGAATGGAAAAGAAAAACACCGTGGCATAGTGGTGATCCCATGAAAGAGAGAGAGTGAGGTGGTGGTGACCTCACACACTATTGGCCCCTCTGACTTCCAACCTGTGGTTCTTCAAACAAACAAACAAACAAATAACCTGAGAGGAAATTTGGTTATCAAGCAGAAAAATATTTCCCATTCTTGTAATAAAGCAGAAATAGCAACTATAGAGCCTTGCAGCAACTATTGAGCCTTCTAAAAGTTACTGGTGTACATCTCTCACCATGCCTCAATGCTGGCTACACTTGCTAGAGCTACTGGAAAGGGAACTATTCCTGATCCTCTGGCCCTTGGTGAAATGTGGATATATATCTCTATTGCCGCATCTGGAGAAATGCTCTCTACATTAATCACTGGGGGAAAAAAGCTAGTAATTTTAAACACTTTGGTAACATCATAGGAATTCTGAGATTATATGTGTTTTTCTTTGAATCTCTGATGAAGAGATTTGGACTATTGAAGAAGCCATTGCAGTAGCTGTTCCATACATTAAAGAAGCAATATATTATAGCAATAATGACCACAACTACATTTTTGAACAAGAGCAACAATAAAGAGCAATAATAATGATCATATGATCCTATGTTAAGCCACTGCAGTAGCTGCTCCATATATTAAGGATGCAACACTCATAACCATGTGATCAGGTAAGTGATCACCCATTCCACAAATAGTCTGGAGTGCGCGTAATTCTGCATAGGACCCAAATTCTGTTTCAGTATGTCAAACAAATGGGCAGGGACATGGATCTTTCTCAGCCTCGATTGTGTGTTTCCCTGAACCCTACATTCATAGTCCATCTTTGAACTGTATACTGTTGGAAATATATTTTTTCCCCTTTCATAAGGGACTAAGTGCTATTTTCCTCATTTTTTAAAAAAATCACGCATATATGTACACATTTTAATGTGCATGTTTTGTGAGCTTTTTCCAAGTAGAGTGTATTTTTTTAAATGCATGCCGTTCCAGATATTATTATTATTATTATTATTATTATTATTATTATTATTATTATTTGTTCAACACTTTTTCAAATGGAGCAAAGTGAGCTTCACTGACCAACATAGCTTGAGACATGAAAAACTGATACCTTCACCTTGGTTTTTGCACCTGAATTGTTTTTCTTCCTCACCCATAGGTAAGTGATAGTCTGTAGACTGCCCAGGTTAACAAACAAGGTGAGTAAGGCAGAAGCAAAACAGACAGTGATCCAATGCGAGTGATGAGAAACCCCCAACCATAGGCTAGGTGGTCAGGTAAATCAATCAACACATTTCTTCCTGTTACTGTGTTCTTTTGTGTGAAGGAATTGCTGCTTGACAGACAGCTTATGAGATGAATCTGGTGTCTGCCACCACTTGCCAATTTGTGGATGCTTCTCTTAGACACTGTGATGTATAAATATCTTACAGTGGAAAGCTACAGTGAACGTTTAAAGGATGGTGGTCTCATTACTGTCCTTATTACTGAGACATATCTGGTGAAAGAATTATAACAATCACCTCACCATTTTTATCCCAAATCCACCCAGTACTGAACAAAACTTTCAAGACATGCTGATTGACTTCTAGAGCTACAAACTCTGCCAACATCCCTTTTAGTTATGCCAAGTGAGGAACAGGAGTGAGGAACAGGTTTTGACATGCTTGACATATTTTAACTTTTGAAATGTTGCTGCCAACTTTCATCAAATTCAAAAAGAGGAAAGAAAAGACAACCTGTTCTGTTGACAGAATTGGCACTTACATCCTTGTCTATCCCCAAAGTGAAAAAAAAAAGACAATATTTCAAGGAGAATATGAATATAAGCAGGTCTTTTGCATTGTTTTGCTTAATGTGATTTTTTTCAGCCTATCTAAACTATGGAGGTAATTAGTTTAAATCTCTCCCCCACCCAACTGTCTCTCCATCTTAGGCCATTTCGGCACTACATTGTTATAGTGCTTTATTCCACTTTTAAAATTCTGTAGAATTCTGGCATTTGTCATTTGCTAAGGCCAAAAACTGTAAGTCCCAGGATTCCATAGGATGTTGAAAATGGAATAATAGCACTATAACAGTGTAGTGTTGGAATAGCCTTAGTCTCTACCTTCCTGTCTCTCAATCTGTCCTACATGTAAAAGAGGAAAAAATGCAACTAAAGCACATCAACAAAACAAACAAAACACCTACCTGGATAAAAGATCCTTCCTCAACAACACAGTTTAGTTGAAAAGTCTGATTGAATAATAACCATAATAACAATAACATCTTTATCTTCTGACATAAAGATAACGAGTGGGTCAGTCCACCCTCAGTAGAGAGTCCCAAGAATGAATGGATGAATGTTATGTGTGTGTGTGTGTGTGTGTGTGTGCGCGTGTGTATGTATGAATGTATCTATGTATCAATGATGAATGTATAATTTTAGTTCATGTTGTTTTAGTTGCTGTGTGCCTTCAAACAACTTCCACCTTATGGCAACCCTAAGAAATCCTGTCATGGGGTTGTCTTGGCAAGAATTATTCAGAGGTAGTGTGCCACTGTCATTGTCTGAGGCTAAGAGAGTGTGACTCACCCAAAGTTGCCTAGTGAGTTTCCATGACTGAGGGGGGATTTGAACCCAGAGTTGTAGTTCAACACTCAAATCTTTACACCATGTTGGCTATTTTTATTTATGTTACTTGTTAATTATATGCTATTTATTTACAAATTATTGTTTTCTCAGAACTTGGACTCAGGGTAGAATCAAACTATAGTTCTTTCCATCAAGAAACAACTGTTAGTGAGAGAAAAACGTTGTGAATTATTGTCAATTTTGTGTCTAGATTGGGGCTTTCTTTTCATTTGCCGGTGTTCCTATGTGTGAAATATATTACCCAATTTTACACATCAGTGTGTGAAGGATGTTATTGTAGCACTATCAAGAGAACTACGAATGGTCCCTTCTCCAGCACTGAAGTAATGATGAGATAGATAGATAGATAGATAGATAGATAGATAGATAGATAGATAGATAGAGTGTGTGTGAGAGAGAGACAGACGGACAGACATAAATACATAAAGACTCAATTCAGTCATTTATCCTACTGAAAGAATGTGCAGAGATAAAAGAAGTTATATACATTATCCTTCCACCCAGCATCTCTTAGTGTACTGAATCTCCACTGCTGACTTTTGATGCTATGATGAGGCATTTGGAGTGCCTTCAGCTGAACATGCAGATTGCTTCCTAAGATTAAGAAGTCTCTGTAATCAGGCTTACCAGTTGTGGGGAGATTCTAAGCATGTTCAATAATATTATAATACTCATCCAGACTCTCATGCTGAAGACATGCAAGTGACTAATGATGGTCACATTTGAGCAAATCTTGTGCCCATAATCTTACTCTCCTTCCATATATTATTTTAATGAAAGTGAGCTAATGGGGTCATCATGTCATTCCATACAGAGAAAATTATAGGAGGATGGGAAAGGATCAAACTGTCACATCAGTTCTTTGGCCATAATCACCAGTAATAAAAGTGGCATCTCCCTCCAGCCTGAATTTTTTGTTACAGATGAATATTTTCTGTGTTCTCATAAATACAAAGAAGGAACCAGGCGTCATTTTTTTTCCATTTCCAAATCAAAATAAACCCACCCTCCAAATAAGTCCACTTCATTTCTCTCTCAGTAGCTCTGACAAATAAATGAAAAAGACTTCTGAAATATGCCATCTACAGATGTGTTGTTGAATCTGAAAGAAACATTTATGGCAGTCCTCAAATCAATGTATGATCAGCAGAGATTTAAGTAATATTGAAAAATTTTGAAAGATATTTGATGAGAAAGGGTATCTCCACACAATGATACACCCTGGCAAGAAAATGTTGAACTGCTGCAAGATTTTTGGCCCTTCAGTACTACTTCCTTTAAAAAAAAATTTTTTAAAAAATAAAGTTCAAAATTATTGTTTGACTTTTCTTTTGTGCAAAAATGCACTGTATTCTGTACAAGAATGTTATTTTGTGCACAAACAGTGCATGAATCTTTCTGGTTAGTCCCAAACAGAATAAACTCATTGAACAATTTATCCAATGGGGAGTCAACATGTAAGTACATCCCATTAATTCAATGGATCTTCTCTAGGTAACAATAGGATTTGGGGTTTGTGTAAAAAAAGGGTGAGAAATCATTGAAAAATATATTAAAAACATGTCGAGCAGGTATAAAAAACTTTTTTTTAAAAAAAAAATCATTTGTTCTTGTTTGCAAGAATGAAATAAGCATAATTTACATTCCTAATGATGAGAGGTCAAATAATGCCATTTGAAGTTAATTTTGAATATGTGGTTCCTTTAGCTCAGATAACTGAACAGGACTGGTCCATGTATTATAGCTGTCAAATAGAGGGATGTTTGAATCATTCACTGTGGAAATTCCTGTCATTCATTCAGTCAACCATTCATGTGCAGTCATGTGTCACATGGAGAGGGCAAATCGTTCCACGTGCATGAAAAGACTGGCTGAAATAAAAGGTCTGAAGCAATGTGGTGTGTCCAGTCTACATGATGAACCACTACACACAATAAATTTCCCCTCAAGTATCAGGTGGAACAATTTTAAGCAGGGTCTTGCACTGAATACGCAGTGTAGACCCCCATCATATTATTCAGTTGTGGTTAATTATCTTTTGGCTTTGTAGGCTATCTAGACACTAATATGTAGACACTAATATTTCTAAACAATGTAGTCCCCCTAAACTCCTTTGGACAAACTTCTATTGTTCTTTTCCTCTTATCTTCCATTTATGATTCTACAAGATCTTGTACAATGGCATAATGAGACTAAAATAGTTTGCTGCCTGAGGCAGTGGGCAAAATGGTGCCTCTTCCATTTAATATACAGAAGACAACTCACAGCAGAATCTGACTTTACCACTAGCAACTGAATTATACCCAGCACCACAAATGGAGTGCAGCAAGCTAGATTATGAAGTTAGGGAAAGCTACAAGGCATAGTTATGTGCTTTGTGCAACACTAAAAGAATCATATGGGTTGAAATAACCCAGCCTAGTGTCTGGAAGTTAAAGAGTATTTTTGCGGCATCACACTGACACATCTTGTATACAACTTGTTTTGCCCAATTTTTAAAGTCATTTCAATAGTTCTTTTGAATAATTATTTGGAATGCCAAAATTAATCCCCCAAAGTAGAATAATAAAGCCATATGTGATCAGTTGATTAAGTAGATAAGATAAGAAATAGAATTTCATTGCTCATCATGTCAAAGCAATATTTGAGGAGTGTAATTGTAGAAAACTACTACAAAAAAATTTTTTTTTCATTAATTCTAGGATACATTTCATTCCACGTATTAGAAGGGTTTTTTTTCTTTTTATAGCCATATTGTTTTATCCCATTTTATGTTGTGATTTCTTTTTCTTTTAATGATTGTGTGATATTACTATTGCTTTGAATTTCCTAAGCCACTTAACAAGGAGCTTTCCTGAAAAACAGGATATAAACCCATTGTTGTTGCTGCTGCTGCTGCTGTTGATATTGTTGCCATTTTTGCTGTTGTTTCCTTTTGACATTTATTATTATTATTATTATTATTATTAATCAGGATTCAAGTGAAACTACCTCCTAGGAGCATGTAATACATTTCTTTGAATGTTTCTACACATTCCAGCATATAGTCTGAAACTGGGATACACCCAAAAGGATCTCTTTTACTGAGGCTAAGAAGCAGTACCAGTAGCGTCAGAATCAAATATATGATTGACTGCCAAAGGCTTTCCTTCAAACATTATGCCCAGCCCTACACGACTGTAAAAAGTGTATGGATAGAGAATGCCTTTGATTGATAAAAAGCTTAAGTAAAATAAGGCATAGCTAGACCAGCTTATGTGAAATCTTCAAGGCAGTGAGTATGAAAGTTGTCAGTCTCCTTGATTTGATTTCTTTCAAGAGTGAAGGTTTTCAGAACCATCCAGCAAAGTGCTTAAGCTAAGTTTGCTAAATGTGTGATGAATTTTAAGCTGTTTTTGATGCCACCTTCATCTTCAAATAAAGACTTCTTTAACCAGTGTGATCTACAGCTGCTATGCAACATCGGATAGACATATAAATTATTAAATATTTAAACAGACGTATGCAATCAGTTTGCAGCTCAATACTGAATGCATTTGCCAGGGAAGAAGTACACTACCCAAACTCTTATGTTTTATATTGCAGACACAAGCTAAGTTCTTTTATCAGAGACTAAAACCCACTGGAAACATTGGAATGTACTTCAAATGAGATATACACAGAATTATGTTAAATATATTGCCTGATGGTTTGTGCTGTGCTAAGACAGACAGCACATCCAATATACAACCTTTTGAGTTGTGCATGATAATTCTCTAATGATACCACCTTCCTAAAACAGAGTTCTCCTATGCTAAGACTTTGATGACCTCAAAGGTTGCTTCCAGCAATCATTCTGCATCAAGAATGGGCACCATTTCTGGAATTCAGTTGTTTGTATCTCTGCTCCATACCACTCACCCCCCCCAAAAAAAGAAACAATCAAAAAGCATCCCAACAAACACATTTCTGCATTCATCACTGCTTCTAACTTCAAGAGGGATCTTTGATCAAAACCCAAAAGTAGGAAGAAGTCACTTCTCATCAAGACAAAAACCCTCCCCTGATCTAAAATGTGTCTGTGAGAGTTGAAGATGTAGGAAATGTGCCCCCTCTGCCTCATAATGACTGTCAAGTGCATTCCAGTTTTAAAATGGCGGAGTGCTGGTGAGGTGTAGAAGTGCTGAGGAACCTCACCGGTATCCCTGGGGCAACCCACAAATGCTATTTTGCTCACTCATATTTATAGATGGAATGTTTTGCTCATTTCTGTGTCACATACAATAATGAGTAATGCTATCTGTTGTTTAAGAATACAAATGCCTAGTTTTTGATTGCTTCTGACCATTATTCTCTACCATCTCTGCAGAACTACATGGAGGGGAATGCTGAATGTTCAGCAAAGAAAAATGGCATGCATCTTTCTGCGGGGAAAAAAATATTCTTGCATAGGAAACAATATAGACAATTGTGGCTTCTGACTCCAGCTCAGCTACTGCTATTATTATTTTTTTCTGTTTGGCTTGAGTAAAGGAACATTTGGTGATACAACATGACCCCAGGAAAGCGAGCTGATTGGAGTAGCAGGGGATGGATGAAGGGAACAGGCTTGGATCAGGCCATTGATGTTGCCAGAGTACCATACCTGAGGCACTTTCCACACCCTACCTTTGTCCCAGCAGTGTCCAGTAATGGTGGCAGCAGCTGTCCTATGAGAGGAGTGCAATGGAGCACTCCCCTCCACACCGGCTACCTCCAGAATCCAGGAAGCACAGTGGCCACACTTCTTCCTGCTGCAGTGCAGCTGGGTACTGTCCCAGGCAGGAAGTGCAGCCATTGCACTTCCAGGACCTCCACAGACAAGGTAAGTGCAGGCATGTGGAAGGAAGGTGGCACAATCACCAGTCATTGATGGGGAAAACCCATCAATGATTTGCGGCGCAATCACACTGCCTGGTGACAAGAGAAAGACAGAACTGGGAAGACGTCATGCATAAGCATTGTCCCGGTCCTGTCCTTCTCCTGTCCCATGGTGGTTTGGGTGCATCAAGCAGAAAGGTTCCCAGTTTGCAAAGTGCAATGAGGGCTCTAGCTCCTTGATTTCTGAGCACAGTGTCCTGAAACTGTTCTTTCTAGACTTTGCAACATGAACATTTGTCAGTGCTACTCTGTTAAGAAAGGAAGACACTAAAACTCACATGAAACATAAAATAAAGGAAACCGAGCTGCTTAATTCAGTTGGGGGAGTTTAGTAGCATCCAGGTAGACAAAATGAGGGGTCTCATTTTCTTGACTTCTGTTTCCTTCATTTTAAAGACTTCCTATTTCCCTTTGGGAATCAATAACTTCCAAATACCCAACTCAAGTGCTCCCTAGAATTGTCTTTATGTGTGTGTGTTGTGGTAGAGATGAATTTTCCATGAAAGGGAAGGCTACAGGGACATGGACACACTTTCTTTCTTTCTTTCTTTCTTTCTTTCTTTCTTTCTTTCTTTCTTTCTTTCTTTCTTTCTTTTAAATGCTGCACTAAGCTTTCTCAGCACCTTTCCTTCCCAATCTTCAGATCTACAGAATTACTAAAAATTTTTCATGTGGAAGCTGCATTGGAAGGATTATGACTTGCTTTCACTTCCATGAACTTTTAGCCCACAGCCTTTATGATGTTTGTTTAATCACCCTTAAAAAGGAAGAGTTTCCTTTATTGTCACAAAATGGAGGAATTAAAATGTGAAGATTCATGAAATTTAAATAATGGAATTTAAAATGAATCTCTAAGATTTTAAAATCTGATTAATTTCAATTTAATTTTGATTACTGAAATTTCTTCTTGAGATAAATATTTATTAGCAACTTTAGATTAAATAGTGCAAAGCTATGACTGTCATTCATGTTCCCCTACAACATGGTAAACACAGAAATTTTTAAGTATTTTTTTTCTCTTCCTCTGCACCCATTCTCTCTAATTTAATATTGACATTTATCTGACATTTTTTTAAAAGTGCTCTAAAAATTTTCCTGACCTTCCTGTGCAGGTTTTTCCAATGGAGGTTTGCAGAAGGAAGGAGTGGTTGCTCCCTGCTTTTGTGCGTGTGGAAAGTGCTTCCTTGAACCCAGTGACAGCATTTGATATCACAAAACAATTAAAGCATCTTAAAATACAAAGAAAATTTTAAAACCTCCTTGAAAAGTTGTTTCTTGACTATCCATCAACAGAGTATGGGAACCAATAGAGTACCAATGCCTCCCAGGATTTAGAATGCATATAAGAGAAAGTCCTTTCTACATGCCCAGCAAGCAGCCCCTGCAACTGGTTGCCTAAGTAAAACATTTCCTGATAATCTTAATAACTAGATAGGTACATAATCAAATAGTCTGCTGTCTACATGGCTAGATGCCAGGCCGTTCAGAGCTCTAATGGTTAATGACAAATTCTCAAACTGAACCCAGTAAAAAAATTGGCAAGCATGGATCATCAATATCTACTCTATAATATAGATGGAGAAATCTGTCCATTTTGGTTTCTCACACATTTAAATTCTGAGAATTTCAGTAAATTCTGAATTGAATCAAAATGTTCACTATTTCCTCAGGATGAGCAATCTTGTAAGTTTTGTTCTTTTGCACAATTGAATCTTGTACTTTTAAAAAAAAACTTGACATTTTCACTGACCTCTAACCAAGAAAATCGACATCATCAGCTTTACAGTTGGAACCTCAGGTACTTTATTACTGGAACCACAGATATATGGTTGACTGTCAGGACTGGACAAGCAACGTGAATTGTTCCCAGTTTGGCTATCTTGGCTTATTTCTCAAGCTGTAAAGAACTCAGCTAGGAAGCAGTCTGAAGTTAGCTTGGGTATCGGCAATGTTAGCTCTAGGACCATAATTTATCCACTTATGTCTCTGCTTAAATGATTATGACTAATGCAATCTTCAACAAATATTTTCCATCACAGCAGAAACTTGGGAAATCATAATTTATTTTGGCTCTAATTAGTACAGTACAGTTATACGGAGTCTATAATTAATAATCCTAAACTTGCTTCCTCTGCTGAAATTGATGGCATTAACTAACGCATAAGTGTGTTTGGAAATAAAAATAGAGAATTATGAATAAAATAATTTCTCATAATCCTTCTCTTTTGTGACATATCACATTTTTCCTGTGACTCATATTCACACTACAAGTCTAAAATCTCTATATTTTCCCCCCAAAAGAAATCCCTGTATTTAAATTTTCAGTCTCTGCTTATCAATTTTGCTAGCATGGATTTTATATTAGTAATGTTTCAACTTTAGTGCTGTTTGAGACATTATGTATTTATACATTATTGTACTTTTTGTCATAATTGTACTTTATTTGATAAAATAATAAGTGTGCCACCATATATTATGACTCTTGTGCAGAAAATACATATAATCCAGGAAATACCTGCACATAGACATCACATTATTAACCTTTTCCACTGAAAGACTCTGAAAGAATATCTGCAAAATCAAAGAACTGAAATCTGTCAGTACAGTCCATGTTTGGTTTTGGAGCAATGAGCACTGATCTATGACTGATAGATGCATATGTGATTTGCCTTTCATGATATTTAATGTTTGGATTCATTGAAAATTCATTTCAGTTAAAGATGTACAAACAAATGTCATTAACTTATGGGCAAAATGTCTGTGCTTATGAGAAATGTCCTTGCAAGAAGTAAATAACCTGTAATGGAAATTAAGGAAAGCATGACGGTATAATGGAAATCTTAGAAGAGAAGAACGCAGATGGCTGCCTATTCATTAGTTATATTGCTTTGTCCAACTGAGTGCAACCCACTGACCAGCTACATCTCTCCAGATTTTCATACTTAGACATTCCCCAACCCAGATCAGGGCCTAAAGCAAATTACTAGCATCAACTACAGTAAATTAATTAAATCAATGGGATTTGCAGAAATAGTGATTTAACGTTCATCTCTTTGTTCAGTGAGTTCACTCTAGCCTGGACCAGTAATTAGCTTTAGATTTAAAGCAGGAATTTAACTTGAGACCTTCTTTTTCACAAAGCAGGGGTGTGACGAACCTGATGGGAGGGGTCCTGATAACGGAGCCTCCTTGGCAACTGAGAGTGTTTAAGCTGATTGGCTGGTGAAATGGAACCTCGGATAGCCCAGGGGAGGGGCTGGGGGAAAGAGGAAAATAACAGTTTTTTTAACTGCCTGGGGAGTGATTGAAGGAGAGTGTGTTTGTGGTGCGTTTGCAGAGGTTGGAGACTTGAAGAGCTCTGTGGGAGGAGAGAACTGAGAAATTGGGAATATGAGAGATAATGAATGAATTGAGAGAGAGAGAGAGAGAGAGAGAAGAATGGTGTGCTGTTTATAAACATTTAGATACCAAGACACATTTTATTTATGTAATTAAATATTTGTATTAAAAATTTCATTGCATAAAAAATACAGAGTGGAGGATATACCCCGTTATCAGATATATCACATCCTTCCCCCCCCACTTCCATATTATTTTACTCCAGCTGAGTCTTCTTTGTTTCCATTTACCAAAAGAAAAAGAAAGAATAACAATTACATTTCCATTTGCGGAAGAGAAAAACAATTACATTATCTCTTTCTTGGATTTCATATACTTTCATATTTTTATCCATTCCATAACTTCTTTCCATTCCCTTTCAAAGTTCTGGATAGGTTTATTTTTCAATGAAAATGCTAACTTTCCTGTCTCTACCACATCCAGAACTTTTAATTTCCACTCTCATAAATCAATATCTTTCTTTTCTTTCCAATGTTGCACGTATGTCAACCTTGCAACTGTTACCAAATATAACAATATCTTCTGATGACTTCTAATCTCCTCTTGTTGTCCTAACATATTTAACAAATAAAATTCCAGTATAATTTCAAAGTTCATTTTACAGATTCTTTGAATTTCATCATGTATCCCCTTCCAGAACTTTCTTGCCCTTCCACAAGTCCATCACATATGAAAAAAAGGACCCAATCTTTTCATCACACTTCCAATATTTCACATTCCCATTTTTAGTTATTTTTTGCAATCTTTCTGGGGTCATAAACCATCTATGTAACATTTTGTAAAAGTTTTCTCTTAAATTTAAGTTTGGGGTAAATTTTATATCAGTTTTCCATACTTTCTCCCAAACTTCTAATTCGATTGGGTGTCCCACATTTTGAGCCCATTTAATCATTGTATCTTTAACTACTTCTGATTCCATTTCTCTTTTCAACAATAATTTATAGAATTTTGAAATTCTTTTGTTTTGATTTCTCTTCATCAATATGTCCAATTCGTTCTCTTTTCTCTCAAATCCATACAGTTTTTGATCCATTTTAAACCTTTCTTTTAGTTGTCGCCATGGGAACCAATTTAGCTCATGCCCATCAGATACAAGACAGATTTAAAGCAACAGTGTTACAATAAACGTTTGAAGTTCTGTGTTCCTTAAAAAAGTGTCACAGAGTCTTATTTTGAATCCTGAGACATACACGCTACCAATAATAACATCTTCACCTTAGTGCCAACAGTACCACAGTCTTGGAAAATATAAATCACTGCTGATCCTTACATCTGGGAGAAGGGCAGATTTAGGGAAGGCAGTAAAGGGGGAGAATCCTGAAAGGAAGAAGCCAAGGGGGGACAAGAGTGAGGAAGGGACTGCGTTCTCAGAAAGGGAGAACTGAGGCAGACCCGTTTGTCCTGGCCCTGGCTTGATTCAGAGATCACTGTTCAGTTCTGATCACAAAGAGGTGTCAGGCTGGGCAGCCCTTGAGTGCGAGATTTGGGTACCTTTCGAGCTCATGTTTTCACATTGTGACAGAGGGGCATTACTGCTGAGATGTGATCCTTCTCCAAAGGGGTATAATGCCAGTCAAAATTAACTGTGGTCAGTCTAGATCATGGAGTTCTGACACAAAGGCCTGCAAACCCACTAACCCTGGGTATACTTTTTTCTCATAAGGTATCAGGTTTTTGAGATGTCTTTTACAACAGTGAGGCCCTTTCTGCTCCACCCTCCCAACCCATTGTAGGAACAGAAGAAGGATGGGACTGCGACAATGCTTATGCACAAAGTCATCGCTGTCCTGTCCATCTCCTGTCCCCAGGCAGTACAATCACACAGTAACTCATTGACCGGCTTTCCCTGTCATTGACCGGCGATCACGTCATCATCCCACCATGCCCCTCTACTTACCTTCCCTGCAGAGGCTCTGGAAGCACAATGATTGTGCTTCTTGCCACAGCATAGCCTGGGACAATGCCTGGCTGTGCTGAGGCAGGAAGAGGCATGGCCATCGCACTTCCTGGATTCCAAAGGCAGTCAGTGCAGAGGGAAGTGCCCCTGTTTTGGCCCCCTCTCAGCAGGGTAGACACTGGGACCCACACTGGATGTCTCAGTGAGTAGATACGGTGCAAAACAGGCCTGAATTTTCCTTTAGTTGAGGGGGGATTTATATTGTTAAAAATTTGATAAACTTAAGTAATTGTTTAATACTTGTTAAATTGATATATACCAAATCAATTTCCCTTTCTAGCTGTAATCTAGTTCACTTATAATAAATAGTTCTAATACAGAGCATCAATATGACTGGTTGTATAATGGATCCAAGGTTTGCAGGACTGAAGACATGGGAATTTTTGACTAGCAGAGACAGTGACATGATTTGCCACTCCCTTGGATTCCTCCTGCTCCATCTTATGGCTTTTCCACATTACACTGTTATAGTGATATTATTCTACCTTTTTCATATATACCCAAAATTTATTGAGTCAAATGGGTGAGGCTACAAGGACAGTGATACGTACAGTTTAATCCTATTCCATAGGCAGCAGCTGAAGACCTCAAGAGTTACAAAGCTGCAGCTTGCTTATAGGTGTGTCGGAAATCCATCCATGCTTTTGAGATCACCAGCATCTAAGCCAAGAACTGTGCATGTAGCCCCACCCATCCTGGACAACCATCTGCTTTATTCAATAATGCTTTCACCTGAAGGTGCATCCTTCTGTCAGTCATGCTTTTCCTCAGTTGAGCAGCCAACACACAAAACCACTGTCTGAGCATGATTGAACACAGTCGTGGTTTTGTAACAAGCTGGACACTTCACAACGTGAAGTAAGAGTTGGGATTCTGAACTAGGCACTTCTTCTTATGCTTTTGCTTCTCCTCCTCAGAAAGGACTATTCCACTTTCAACAACATATGGAATCCGGGGGTTTGCAGTTTAGGGAGGGGCATTTAGAATTCTTAGCCAGAAGGCTCTTAGGCTTCAGTAAACTACAAACCTCAGAATTCCAGAGGACATGGAAAGCGGAATAATAGCACTATAACAGTGTAGTGCAGAAAGGCCCTTAGTTTAGCTCTAGGTGAAAATGGATTTTCTCAGCATATATATTCTATTATTCACTATCCCTCTTGAGATCCAGAATATTATGAGTTGTCTTGGACTTGAATGGCATAAATTCATTAACTTTGCAAAAACCTTGCTGCTGGTTTAGATGAAAATTGCTAGGAGTGTTTGCTTCCCAAACCTAACCCTCTAAACTCCAAAACAGATCAACGTAACCACTTGCTGAAGAGACTGTAATCATGAAGGCCTGCAGTTTTAAATTTTCTACTAGATCTCTGCATATTACTTGTCTAGAACAAGCATAAAATGCTTGGTTCAGAGAGAGCTCAAGCTTTGTGGGAGGGAAGCAAACCAAGAACCAGCCAAATCTGACAGACTCAGACCATTTACACATGATGACACTCCTCCACGTCGTCTCGCTGCAGTCCTGGGTCCAGAAGGGAGTGCGTAAGCAGTGCTCCCCTCTTCACCCACTCCGTCCATGAGGAAGAGAACACAATGGCACCATGTCTTCCTTCTGCAGTGGAGCCGGGTTTTTTCCATTGCTGTGCTACATGATGAAGCATCACCAATGCACTTCTGTAGCTTCCTCGTGGCCAGAGGTGATGGGAGTGCTGTGCGATTATGGATTTTTCCGTTTCGTGAAAACTGTGCAAGCGTGACACTCTGCAACAGGATGGCAGTGGGATGGTGATGACGTCATGCAGAAGCGTGACCTGCCGACCACTGGCATCCGGTGGCAGAAATGAGACAGCGACGTCACGCAGAAAGGGCCTCAGTTTTCATTTTTTAAGCTTCAGTTCAGTCTTGCCTATTTTTGCATGTTTGCATGTTGCATTCTTTTCCACATTTCTGTGAATATTTACATGTCTGTAAGCATGTTCCCTAAACTACATATATTTAGTCATTCTTAATTGGAAAATGGTACTGCAAAATTTGGAAATATACAGAATAAAATGAGTGTTGTATTTCAGTTCATTTATTGATTCAAGAAAAGTGGTATATGAAGGTAAGTTCATATAAAAAGTAATCTCAGTTTCTTCACCATCCTCACTATGGATTAGTGTTGTCTCCCACTGTGTATCTTTTGTGCACATAATAACAGCAAGGCTTACTTGCACAGATTGTTATGGATTCAGTCTTGTGGATGGACAAAGGTTTTCTGGGTCAGCCAAGGATTCTACGCATACTGGGCAAAGGCATGAAAGCATGAACTATCCTCCTGAACCTTAGTGCATAACAAAGCTTTTTAAAACAAACAAACAAGCAAACAAACAAACTTAGTCCTGTGTATGAACCACAGCTTTCTCTAAGGCATACAAAATATTTGCAATTCAGTACACAACAAGAGCTGAGGAGAAAATGAGGATGGGCATCGGCATAAGAGGCTCTGGGATTCTCTGGTCTCTGTAAACAACTGCTATTGATTCCAAGATAACAACTCTGAATAAACAACCTATAACACCACCTTGAGCGACCCTATTCGTAAATGAGTCTTTCACACTTTGTGAGCCATTGGAAAGTGTGCCTCTGAATCAAAATGCATTTCTGTGTTTCAGGATGTCCCTGCATCCCTTGCACCAGCACTCCTACCTTTTCATGAGTTTTTACTCTTTTGAGATTCAATAGGAACATGATTAATCTTATGCTTCTTCCTTTGTGCTGGGCCTTAAATAAACTTCTATAATTTTACGTATTTTTTTTGTTGTTGTGGTTGCTTTGCCTTTGCTGTATTTTTCCCAGCACTATGAGCTACAGCAGGTCAAAAATAGAAGCATGTCACCCCTTTCTTCCGCCTTGAAAACACTACCAGTTCCTTCAGATATCTGACAGGATTTTAATGTATGCTGCAATATACTCCATTTGTGATAGGTTGCCAAAACTTTCAGTGGGATTCCACAGTGATTCCACAGTGACTCTTGAACAGACTGAAGATGAGTGTGGCATCGGGCATGATAAATTTACATAAAATGTCTATAGCAACATTAGCAAATACCCTAGAGGGAAGGTAACTGATCACATTTTGTGCATGCATTCTTTGGAAAAGCTGAAGAGTGAAGAGGAAGCAAATTAAATCTCTCTACAATACCCAGATTGCTTATTGAAAAATAAGCCTTGCAAAATAGAACACATCCTTCCTTCTTGCCAAGAAAAATATCTGGTAAACTCTCACCACCAGATGTCTCATATCCTAAACAGCAGTGTGATTCTGTGGGCTCTTACATTACCCTACTCACCTCAGAAGGCCACAATATAATTAAAATTCTGGGAATGTCTGCCTGATGGTAGATACTTGTCTCTTCACTAGCTTAAAAATAATATTCAAAGATTTGAATTTATTTGAAAATGTATTTTTTTTCTGTTTCTCACAATGGCTAGCATCATGTTGATTACTTACTCAGTACATCCATTCAATCAAGACATTCAGTTGACATATAAGTTAATACTACTGACTCAGTGAGTCTACTCTGGTCAGGACTTACAACAGGATTTGGGCCTAGGGCTGTGAATATATGAGAGAGTAGATGTTTGGACAGGCATTCCTTTAGTTAATTTACTGAGAGGACTGGGTGAGAATTTTGTTCAAAAAAATGCTAAAAATGCTATTTTTTCCCCATATTCTGGCAGAAAGAACTTAAAATATAAGATCTGCTGAAAGAAATAGAAAACAGAAGTGATAGATTCATCAGGCTCAGGAATCTGAGTGCTTTACTTATTGAAGGACTGTGTTTGTATCCCTGTACATTTAACCCTTTTAACACTGATTAGGCTTGCCACTTTAAAACAAAATGAAATAAAATTGGAGGCTCCTTATCTTTGAAGGTCTTTGTGGATAACAGATGCAAAATGGATTTCTCCATAATGAGAATTTGGCCATTGCAATTTGTGAAGAATGATTCAGCTCATTTTTGATGATTTTTTTTCCAAATTTACACATTTGTGAGTTTTTCACAAATTTCACAAAAATTCATCTTGAGTCTTCAAGTCATCTCAAGGGTTTTTTTTGGGAATGAATATTCAGAGGTCGTTTTGTCAGTTCCTTCCTCTGAAATATAGGCTATTTCTGCACTACACTGTTATAGTGCTAATATTCCACTTTCAACATCCTATGGAATCCTATGGAATCCCGGAGTTTGAAGTTTACAGAGGGGCATTTGGAATTCTCAGCAGAGAGTTCTTTGCCCTCAGTAAACTACAAAGCCCATAATTCCACAGAATGTTGAAAGTGGAATAATAGCACTATTACAATGTAGGGCAGAAAAGGCCATAACTTATGGCATCTGGTATTCATTGGCCATCTCCCATCCAAGTACTAATCAGGGCTCACCCTACTTAGCTCCCAAGATCAGACAGGATCTGGAGCCTTTAGGTTATAAGAAATTAATGGTCTGAAGAAGTCTGAATTCAGAAGAAAATAGCACTACCAAATTGTCACACTCCTACTTGTACTGTAGCATATGACAACACTTTGACTATGGTTGTACTCCCCATCAGTCAACACAGATAATTGCATTTTCTTAAACTTCTGGATACTTGAAAATGTCCTGTTTGACTCTTTCTTCTATATGGAGACCTGGAGCAAGAGGATCATGTCAAAGAGGAGAGGGTGGTGTTTCTTCCATGATTTATGGAAAAGACATTCAGGATCTTGTTTAGTTCCTTCATAGCTGCCCTTCCAAGTCCTAATCTTCTGGTTGCTTGACTGCAGTATCCATTCTGATTAATGACTGAGCCAAGGTATGGAAAATCTTGAACCATTTCAATGTCTTCATCATTTATTTTAAAGTTATGTAAATCATCTGTGGTGATTATTTTTGTTTTCTTAATGTTCACCTGTAAACCTTCCTTTGTACTTTCTGCATTGTCTTTCTTCAGTAATCCTCCCAAGTCTTTGCTGTTTTTCTACTAGTAATATGGCGTCATTTGTATATCTTAAATTATTGATGTTCCTTCCTCCAATTTTCATGCTGTCCTCTTCTGAGTATAATACTGGCTTACATATTATATGTTCAGTGTACAAGTTAAACAGATAGGATGAAAAAAGGCAGCCTTGCCTGATCCCCTTGCCAGTTGGAAACCATTCCATTTTCTTTTATGCTGTCCCAATGGTAACCTCTTCTGCTGCTTTCAGGTTATGCACCACATCAAATGTTGTGGCACACACATTTCTTTAAGAGTAATCCAAAGTTTCTCATGATCTACACAATCAAAAGCTTTGCTATAATCTATAAAGTACAGGCTGATTTTCTTTGAAATTATTTGGTGTCTTCCATTATCCAATATATTTTACCAGTATGATCCCTAGTACCTCTTCTTTTCCTCAATCCAGCTTGAACATCTGGAATTTCTTGCTCCATATATGGTAGAAGTCTTTCTTGAAGAATTTTGAGCATGACTTTGCTTGCATGGGAGATTAAGGCAAAGATGCTGTGTTTACTGGAATCCCTGGTGTCCACTTTCTTAGGGATTGGAGTATATATTGAGTGATTCCAGTCTGTGGACCATTATTTTGTTTTCCATATTTGTTGATATATGTTAGTTAAAAACTGAGTAGATTCTATCGGTAGCTTTCCATATTTTAGTAATGGGATATGTAGTAGGAGTTAAGTAGCAGCTTGCTTGTAATAAGGTATGAGAACCAGAGACCGTTAGATAAACAAAAGCTAGGAATGCACTGATAAGTATAGCCAGGCTGCACCAAGACTGCAAGGTCTCTTGCAGGCGGGAAGATGTACTCTTTGTATTTTGTGTTTTGAATCTTGCTAATTGCCTCCAGTTCACTCACTGAAGTCCTGTATGATGTATCACACTCCTAATAAATAGTGTTTAAGCACTATTCTATTTGTGTGTGTGCATTCAGTTCATGACAGATTCTGTCTGTGTAGATTGAAGCATCTCTATTGGTATGTTATCTCTTCCTAGTGATCTACTTTCCCAAGTGTTCCGAGTGCAGCTTTCACTTCACTTTCTAAACCTGGTGGTTTCTCTTCATATGCTTCTTCCTTGAATGAATCTGTCAACTGTTCATCTCTTTTATAAAGTTTTTCTATATATTGTTTCCATCATCTTTTTATTTCCATATGATCATGTAATGCATTTCCCTCCTTTTTTATCTTCTATTTCTATGCATTGATTATTATTGTATTTCTCCTTGTCCCTATACAAAGGTTGTTGAACAGTTGCTTTCAGTGTACTGATTCTATTTCTGTCACCTTTTACTTTTGCTTCTCATCTTTCCCTAACTGCTCAAAAAGTTTTATCTGTCATCTGTTGAGGATTCTCTTTCTTTTTGGATACAAATAGTGTGTTTTTTGGCATTCCTCCCTGACAACATCCCTTTCTTCAGTGCAGAGTTCTTCTGGCTGCCAATTGATAAGACTTACTAGTGCAGATCTACTTTCAAATTAAATTCTACAAGGATCTTCTCCAGATTGTATGTTGGCTTGATGATCTGTTTAATTGGTACTTGTGGGTTTTTCAGGCTTTGAGACCTTGTTCTTGTTGTATTTTCTCCTGACGTTTCGCCTGCATCTGTGGCTGGTATCTGAGGAGAGGATGCACGACCGGCCCGGCTCCACAGGCTCCGCACAGCAGAACCCTAATTGTATCTGCATCAAGTGATCTCCAAGCTTCCTGAAATCTGGAGGAGGAGACCTGCATATATATTCTCAATTCCACTTTCAATTCACCGTTCCTCTGAAGATGCCAGCCACAGATGCAGGGAAATGTCAGGAGAAAATACAACAAGAAGAAGGTCTCAAAGCCCGAAAAACCCACAAGAACCAATGGATTCTGACCGTGAAAGCCTTCGACTCTAGATCTGTTTAATGTTCCTTTTTTGTTTTACTCTAACTTTTGCTATTAGTTGTTCATGGTCTGTGCCACAGTCTGCTCCTGATCTTGTTTTGGCAGAGAGAATGGAGCTTCTTCATCTTCTGCCTCTTATTAGGTATCCTATTTGATTTCTGTATTAGCTATCAGGTGATGTCCATGCAAACACATTCTTCAAGCAACCCAACCCATTTCTTGGGTTGCTTGAAGAAAGTGTTTGTAATGAACAAACTGCTGGCCTCAGAAAATTCAGTCAATCAATCTCCTGCTTCATTTCTTGATCTTAGGCCAAATTTCCCTGCAGTCTTTGATTCTGCTCTGTTTTGTACTTTTGCATGCTAATCACTATGATTAACAAGAAGTACTGTTTTGGTGTGTGATCCACTTTCTTCTGGACTCCTGCATAGAGTCTTTTAATTTCTCCTTCTTCTGCCTCTGTAGTTGAAGCATAAATTTATATTATGGTTATGTTTAAGGGTTTTCCCTCAAGCTTATTGATGTGATGTGATCAGACTTTGCATTGAACCCTTTGACTGCTTTTGAATTATCTCTCCTCATTATGAATCCCATCCCTAATTCTTCTTAGATTTTCATTTCCTAAGTAAAATGCTGTGTGATTACCTGACTCAGAATGTCCCATTCCTGTTCCCTTTAGCTCACTCAACCCAAATATCCCAATGTTTATACATTTCAATTCCTGTTTTACTATGTCTAGCACCCTCTGATCCATGCTTCTCACATTCAGTGTTCCTTTAATATGTGTTGTGCAGCTTCAGATTTCCCTTTTTCCTCTTAGCCCATCAGTAGCTGAATGTACTTTCAGGTTAAGTCCAATTGCATCATTAGCCACAGTGCAACTTGTAATTGTCCTCTATTCTTCCCCAGTAGCTCACTGAGCAACATCCAACCTGGGAGTCTCAACTTCTGGCACTATCTTTTATTTCATTTTGGATTGTCTCATCATAGGGTTCTCATGGTAAAAAAACATTCAAAAGGAATTTACCAGGACTCTTTCTGCACAGTACTAACAAGCATTAGCTGTGGTGCCACTGCTGTTGTCTCTGAGAGGTCCTTCACCAGTGTCACCCCCACTACTGCTGCTGCCCTGTAGCCTGGCTCCTCAGCAAAAGCCTTTCTGACATGGGGGAGCCTAGCAGTAGCACTTCTAGTGTCAGCATAGCTTCTTGCCATACAGGAAAACACAATCCCACCACCACAGAAAAGTAGTGCCATTGGTGGACCATAATGCCTAGCCCTCTCCAAATGTTGCCCCATTCCTGGTCCTGCCCTCAAACCAATGTTTATACAGTGAGAGTCAAAATACTTCTAAAAATATCTCTAGCTGCCTTTTTTTCTTTTTCTTCTCTCTCTTTTTTTTTTTTGCTACGGTATACTTTTATAGAATTCTACTTTTATACTGAGACCTACCCACAAGGAAAGCAGAGCATTAATTCTTATCTTCACAGTCATGATTTAATGGTAGCCATTTTACATTCAGTTATAGGGTTGGTGGAACCTGTTTGGGTATTTTTGGAGAAATGGAGGCTGGGGTGGAAAGAATTAAATTTTCTCTATTCATGTGCACCTCAAACCCAACCCCTCTATTTAAATAATAAAGATATCAAGATGTAGCTACTACCTGTAAAATACTGTAATGTCTTCAGATGAGCATCTATTTGTGAGTTCTTTGAGTACAAGCATTTCTTGGTAAATAGAATGGACTGAGATATAGCCCCACTCTGGTCTCCATGTACTATTCCTACATATGGAAAACTATCCAAATAGGGAAGTTGGTTTTTAAAAAGCTAAATACTGAGTTTTTAAAACATACAACAATATTTTCCTTGTTGTGAACCCAAGGTCATTCACTGAAGTTGAACTGTGGGAAATTCAGGACAGATAAAAGGCAATTTTTATTTACACTTTGTTCAGTTGCTCAACATCCACTCATTTGGGCTTTCTGCATAACACTGAGTAACTATCCCACACTCTGTACTTTCAATGGTAGCAGCCAATAAAGCTGTTGAACAAATAGCAATAAATGCAACCACCACTGCTCCTAGAAAGACAATGCCCTATGAACCAACACAATCAAAATGGGGCATTAGGGGCAAGCCAGTTAGGTTTACAAAATTACAACAGACAATTTAATTCTCTAATTATGTCAGTGGTTCAATAATACATGAAATAAAGTTATTATTTTGAGGTTATGTAAAGAATAAGGGACTGCTTTAGTGTTTGCAATCTATCCCCCTTAACTGTTGCAACTACTGAACATTTGTTGGCTGTAAAACTGAGTATGTGATAAAGCAGACAATTGCTATTATTGAAACTGTGGTGAATAGAAGAAATGTATTATTCAGAAGCAGAAGGGGATTTTCTTGGGAGACAGACCAAACACAAGCTAAAGTCTCTCTCTCATTCTCCTGCATTCAGGAAAAAAAAAAGTGAAGCAAGTGATGTGTGGATAAATATTTATACTTCATTCCTATCACTGCCAGCTCTCTGATGAAATTACAGTACAGTGCAATTTATCACATAGTTTTTCTAATTAAAACATATGTTCTGATTCCCAGAGAATCCATGAATGATTCATTGGTTGTATATAATGTGTTTTTAATATATTTGTTCCATTTTGAGTCAATATTATGCAGTTGGTATGATCATATTTACATTTGGTAAAATTAATAAAACTCCATAGTGATGAGATAGAACTGGAATCTTTGGGACTAAAAATAATGAAAATATTTTTCTATCACTAGAACTTATTTTTTCTATAGTGATCTTCACTTATACCACTAGTGCTCAAACTGTTTGTGTTTTGTTTTTTTGCAGGGCATTGTTGAGGGTCATGAAGAACCACTTAAAAACTGTTTTTGTTTAATAGATAGAGGCACATACGTAACTCACACTTTAATACCATTTTATTCTTCATCTTCATTGGTATTATCATCAAAAACAACATGAGACCATGAAAAGCACAGGCCTTAGGCCAAGCTGCTTAGAAGGGCTCCTTGAATAATTGGCAAATGCATACAAAAATGTGACTGTATGGTGGGGGGGGTGAACTGCATTAGTTTTGCATAATGAATATGTACAATTGAGTAAGCACAATTGTTGTACAAGGAAAGGAAAAAAAATCAAAATCCAATACAGATCCATCAGAAGGAGCTTTGATGTGGAATAGGAAATACAGAGAACTCAACAATCTCAAGTTCAGCAGAGTCAGAGATTCATAGAGCCACAATCTTTGGGCCGGGGGAGGAAAAGATAAGGGGCAAGCTATAGTCTGAGATGTACTTCAATGTGGAGTAAGAAAAAAGGAGGAATAAGCCATAGTGAGAGAAATTATAGTTCACTAAAATTAAGATAGGAATTATCATTTTAAAAATGTGCTCTGAGCAGTGTGAAATGAGTATAACATTCATCTTGGAAAATAAAAATCAGGTCTTCCTTATGGAAAAAGTGGATCATGAAGTCCAGGTTTTTATTCCATCTACCAAGTAGTTTAGACTAAAAATTGTACAATTTAGACTGCTAGACAGTACAATAACGAACAATTATTTCTGAGGTGATATTCACTGGATAAAAACAATCACCTGTCTGTTTCTCAAATCCGTGAGACATATCATGGAATAAAACTAAGAAAGGGGGGGGGACCACCCTTAGGTACTTCACATTGTTAGAGTAAGTTTCAAGACACTACCAATATAATTCAAAAGCACCATAAAAATGAAGGAAGGGGATACATGAAATTCCTTTTCATGATAAAAGCTCCCCCCCCCTCCGAAAACTAGTGGACAGAATTTTTTAGGCATGTAGAGAAGAGACAAAGACAGTTGCCAGGCATAAGCCTGGAAAACACTCCTTTGGGAATCCCTGTAGGTGGTTTTAAAGTTGCATTCCTCTGAAGAAGGCCATTAAATATTACCAGGCTGAAACATGAAACATATTTATATATTTAATTTATACTCCATCTTTCTTTCAAATGGGAGGTAAGAATCTAACCACCAAATCAGTGCTAGGGATTTAATTCTTCTTTAGGTTTCTCTTCAAAGGTAGTAACAAGTAATTTGAGGAATTTTTTCCCACTGCAAGAAGATCACGTGGTTTTTAAAGGCTATTCATAATTTGGGACTTATTCTGCACAAAATTTGCACATGGTTTTCTGTGCAGAAAATAGCTTTTGCTGCGTAGAAAATATTTCAATTTGGAGAGATTAATTCCTATACTGAAAATACTGTGTCCTACATAGAAAATGTTGTTTTATGCACAAAACAATCATGTGCAATTTTTTACACAGAATAAGTCACAAACGACAAAGATTATTGTCAGTTTATGATTTTCTCATCAATGTTTCTCAACACTCAAAAACATGTTTTTTCAACCATTTTTCACTGCTCTGTCAGATGGAAATGAGTCTCAACTGGCCCAAAATTTAATGTGTATTAAATTTTAACATGATGCAGGATGACAATAATAGCTGAAACAGGCTCAAGAGAATGAGGGCACCACAGCTGACTGTGTATCAATTGAAAGTGAGTTGGCAAAAGGCGTTGATTTTGATGAAGTGATTCACAAGTTTGCAGCTTTGAAGACCAGGAAAGGAAAGTCCTGATTTATCTGAGATGTTCACTAAGTGCTGCAAATCTTGTGTATTTGTTGCTGTTTGTTAATTAATTAATTAATTAATTAATTGGTGTTATTTCATTTATATTTCCATATGCATTTATCTACAACTGTTACATTAGGGTCATTATTGATTATGCACACCTAATCCATTTATATATCTCATGTAACTGTAAAGCTTAATGTTAAAATGAACATAATTTTGATATTGTAATGTAAAGGTATAATTTCAATTTGCTAGTTGTTTATGTCACTACTATTGCCATTACATTCAGTAATGTATGGGAATTATGATGTATGAGTAACATCACCACAAAAAATTACTAAGGATTCTGTAGAGTCTGGTACAGGGGGTAGTTCATGGGGGTGACAGCATGACTTACTGCACTGGGTGACCTCAAATCTAGTGACACTACTGGCTGTAAGTAGGTGATTCTTGACAACAGGTGCCCTCAGGTTAAGCTAGAACTGTGTCTGTCTGCTGCTGCTCTTCTTACCGGGTAGCCAGAACAGAGTAGTTCATCACATTTTAATCAATACCTAGACTGGCGGCTTAATGCAGGATATAATCTCTCCTTTTCCCTCCCTTTCTTTTTCTCTCTCTAGCTTCCATACCTTTCTACATAATAACAGAATAGCAATGATCTTACCTTTATGATTTCCAAAGCAAACACTACAGAGTCATTTACATATTCTGCAAAGCAGACAATCCTTTGTGTACTTACTCAGAAATAAGTCCCACTGTGTGCAGTTGTGCTTAGCAGTTAGTATTGCAGCTGTAAGACTTACACACAAGACATATTTCAAAACAGAGGCAACAGGATTAGGATGTTAGGCTCATCTTGTCAGTCTGTGCTAGAGAAAATTCACTCTTGCTAACATACCATGTTTAAGAGAATAATATATTCTCTTATATTAAGAGAATAATATATTCTCTTATATTAAGAGAATAATATATTCTCTTACTACGCATATTTAGATATGTATTTTTTTTAAAAAAATGTATCTATAACTGTTTTATATGGCTGAAAATACGTACTTCAGACCTTTTTTTGGTCAGGAAAATAATGATCTATATTATTTTGTAGTAGTAACAATTTTGCTACTACTCTTCCTCAGATACATGTTCACAATTCAGTATGCTACAGTTTGCATCCAGTCCTTCTCTTTCCAGGAAACTATTTGAGCCAACCAGTAGCATAGTAGAATCAGGGGCCATATGGTCAAGCACTAGGACTTTTTATGAGCAAAAATGATGTCAGCATATTCCCCCCTTTCCTATCATCTAAGAATATAGCTATAATACTCCCATTAGCCAGAGGAGGTAGGGTGGATTTTTTTTCCAGCAGTAATAGATTGTTACATATCTCTGCTGTAATGGGATGTCTCGGTCTTCAATGGGAGATGAAGCACAATTAACTATTCAAAGATCACCAAAAATCCTACTTCTAGTGGAGAGTAAACCTTATGGAACTGCCTTATGGAATTAACTCAATGGTCTGGAAGCGTGGGCTCTTCCTGGGGGCATGACTTTGAGCACTACTATAATAAGAACCTCCATTTCACCATTTTTAATTCTGCCACTGTTTCCAGCTGCTGATTCAGAAACGTCTATGAAAGGAAGGGGGAAAGAAAACTTTTTTAAAATATTCTTTCTTTTCACCTCATCATGGCACTTATCATATCATTCCCAAATCTTCTTAAGCAGTTGGGCAGTTTAAAAAGGGAAAAAGGAATTTGCAAAAGACATCTCCTCTCTCCATTGTTCACAGAAGCCTCTCATGTATCAAGAAGATTACTGCAAAGGGAAACACAGCATTAGATACAGCCTCATCAGTAGGAAACAGTTTCCTAAAAATATGTTTATGGCCCTAATTCTACATCTCTACAATCCAATAATTATGTATGTTTGCACATTAGTACTGCATTCTAAATGAGAACATCAGTGGGTAGAACTAGATGTTCATGGAAGTGAAACGACTGCAAAAACTGCTGTTCCACACATGTTCCCTTTCTGTAATGAACAAGATACATCACACAACATCATTGCACTTCAGGTTTCTCCATGGCTGCTTCCTACTTTGCACTGAGTGTCCTCCAAAGTCTCAGGATGAAAGAAGGGAAGAAGATGTGAGGCTGTTGTTTTCACACTTAGTCCTGCATTCCCCATTTACTGCTCTCCTCTCTTGATACGTTTTATGAGAATGTGCGACTTGATTTCCTATATTAATTATGGATTTAAAAATGTTAAAAGAAATTTTAATACTACAAAATCTTCCTGTCTTTGGTATATAAAATTGTTCTGGGAGGAATAAGAAGGGAAAAAGAAAAAAAGAAAAGAAAAGAGGGAGGATTCCTCTGAAATAAGTGTCCTCAGTTCCAATTGTGTTAATGGAAACCAGGTGGTGATGGCATTCCCCAGATGTCTTCCGGTGGAAGTTCAACTTTTCTTCTGCCTGAGTTTAATCACCTGATAACTAGCTTCAGTGTGCCAGTAGAGACTACACAGGCCACAGCAGTTTCCACTTGTCTGTTTTCGGTTTCATGCTCTGTTACTTTGGGAGCCTGCCACTGCAATCGGAAAAAGGAATCCATTTTCACAGATATGAAACCATAGGAAGGGAGATACCTAGTGAATGGATGAGAAGTCTTCTTTGGCTCCCCTTTTTTTGGCAACGTTCATCATCTGCTGTGGGTTTCTGCTGGGCGAATAGGTCCTTCTAGAGTATTATAATCTTATGTGCTGCCAGTGAATGTTTGTGCTATGAGCTCAAACATGCAGCTGCTTTTACAGATTTTTTTTTAAAAAAATGCTCTCTAGTTTTAGTTGGGGAAAATGGATAAGGAACCTTTAAAAAAATGAACCTTGTCTCAGTTCCCAAAAGACAAATGCTTACATTTGAAGTGTTTCGATTTCAGTCGAAGAACTTCATCCTCTCTAGTGTTTTGTACCAGTTATACTCAGGGGAAACTGATTGTTCTTGTCTGTATGTTTGTTTGTGCACTGAATGAATGATGTTGAAGAATCTAAAAGGAAAGTAATACTATAGATGGATGGACCATACTTGCTGGAGTCTGCCCACCAAATAAACATCATATAAGATTTGTCTGTTTCTTTAATGAATTTATTATTCCATCTTTCTCCCTCAGTGAAACTGAGTAAAACTGAATAAAAATACAACCAAAACACAGATTGCATGTGAAGATGCAAATTAAATATACAATTCAAGCCACGTTAATAAAAACGAGTGTAATAAAATTAAAAATTTAGCACCAGTCGATAAAACAGCTCCTCCTTGTGATGATAGCCAATTGCCAAAAAGCTTGCCTTGAGGAAAAGACTCCAAGGAAGAGTAATAGGAAAGATGTCAGCTTAGTCTTCCTTGGCATATTGTTCTGAAGCTTGAAGTGACCGTCTAGGTAGCTCTCCTTTCTTTCCACATCAGATGTGCCTCTGAGGAAGGCAGGACCAAGAGAATGGTCTCCTTCAAACATTTCCAAGTTCAGTCTGTTTTGTACTAGTCAACATGGACCCTCAGATAGCCTGGACCAAACTTGTCAAATGGATTGGTAGGTAATGGAGTTGTCATAATGAGTGAGTCACCAGTTCTTCATTATCAGTCTTTACCAACACTTTGCGGTATTTTGGACTACCTGAAGTTTTTGAACCTTTCAAAGGCAGTCCCACATACAAAACATTTAAGTAAGCCAAATAGCATGTAATTAAGGCATGTATAACTTCCCAAGATCTGGATCTCAAGGAACAGGTGCAATTGTTTCATTAATGTAAGTTGTACAAATATAGCTCCTGGTTAGAGCACTGCAGATACTAGATTGATCTGAAATGAAAAGTTTCCGTTCGTATTGATTCCAGAACTCCCTTCCCATCAATGTCTTGCCCAATCAAGGAGGGCTCATTGGAACCACTGTTGCGTTATTTCAGGTTTAAGATGCAGAAACATGATTTTACATTAAAATTGAACACAGTGGGATATACCTTTAAGTAAGTATACAAGTACTGTGTCTACTTTTGTAAAATGTTTAACATATGTTGCAGTGATTACTTTTTGAAGCATCTGGTTAAGGTCATAATTATTCTACAGAAGCTGTAAATATATGTACCCTTCACAGATACAGCAGTCTGATGCCACTTTAACTGTCATGACCCTATCTTAACAAATAATGAGATTTGTACTCTGGTGATTCCTCTTTCTGCTATAAAGCTCTAGTACTGTAGTTCAGGAGAGCACACTAGAGCTTTCTAGCACAGAATTCTAAGCATTTCACTAAACTACACTCTACTGGTTTCCATAAGACAAAATCCTTACTGTTTAGATTGTATTTAACTGCTATTACTACATCAATACATTATGTGAGGGTGAGCATGTGACTTACACAAAACCATCACTCTAGATACTGATTGATTTCTGATGAATGAAGGATACACACACACACACACACACACAAGTTTTTCTTAGCTGCTTCTTTGTAAGATTGAGAATGAGTCAAAAATGATATTTTCCCAAGGAAAAATAACACAGAATGTCAGTTGTTCTTCTAAAACAGATCATTTGTCTCCTAGCTTTGCAGGGAGTCAAAATTGTGTGTATATACATCCGTTAGAAACCATAATAATACTTTAAGTTTCTCCATGCCTACTTCCTACTGGTATAAGAAAGAAATGGGAATGTTTAGCCTGAAATGTTGTGTCAAAACACACACACACACATACATACAGAGAGAGAGAGATAGTCAGATAGAGAGAAAGAGAGATATAATGTAAGTGGTGGATTTTTTTTTAATTGTGTAATACACATTAGATGGTCCAATAACCTTTCTGTTAAGAAAAATCTCAGGAGAAGATCCTGCTTTTTAAAATGAATGAAGGACACATTTTGTGTTGTTCATCCTACAATGTTTATTAACACTCACATGCATTAGCCTGGTACACTACTCTGGCCTTCCAGACACATTATTCTGCTTTAATCCAGGGCATGGGTACCTTGTTCTCTGAAAAGGAAAATGTGTTCTTTTCATCCGTATGCCATTGAAATTGAGTGGCATAGTGACCAGCAGTAGAAGATTTGCTCCAGCCCCCATATTGGGAGACAGCGTGCCCTCGCATATCCAAAATTTTCCCCTAGACACTCTCAGATGTCTGCATGATGTAAGGAGCTCTTTCCATTCCTTGTTTTCCATGCATTTTCTAAGATATCAGAAGCTACATTTTCCCATATATTACGGTTGCAATATCAAGGGAATGCAGGCTGAGGTGCTATTATATCCCATGAGGCCTCTTGCCTTTATAGAAACTGTTCAATAAATCAGAGAAGAGGGTGTTGTAAAGAAGCATCTGAACAGGTGAAGGCTTCCTAGAAACTTCTGGGGCCCTTTTGTAATCCATACTGATTATGAAATTTTTATTCCCTGATTTTTTTTTTTTTAATCAGAGTATCCCTAACTTAATCCCACAAACCAATTATCTTGCAGGTGGATATTTAGTTTCTAAACAAAGCAAATGAAGCTTAGCATTCTCATGCTATAATTTTTCCACTGATTGTAGCAGAATAATTTACAAATGATGAGTTGAAGAATTATACCCATGGGCTACACTCCAAAGCCCTGGTCATGAAGGAATGTCTTTCATTGAAAATACATGTTCAGAGAGGAAAGACATGTGCCTCTGCTTGCACCATTTGCAGGGTCACTGGTTCATCCAAACAACCCATTTGTGTGCTGCATCAAAGCAAGGAGTGGTTCTCATTTTCCACTTGTGCAACTAGTGGAAGCCCATGCTGTTTTTGGGGGGCTCCAAGGGAATCAACCAATCAGAGGGAAAAGGCAGGCAGACTCTGTTCTGTGTTCAATGAGAACGTAAAAGATTTCCCTCTGGTCCATTGCAAGGGGATATAAGCTGTCCACTAGAGCTTGACTAGTGTTCAGGGTCTGTCTGCCTTTCCTCCCTTCCACTTTTAACTATAGTCTGCAGGTGTTCTTATGTTGTTTATAATCTTTGTCATAACTTTGGTGTAATATGGGACAAGATCCAATTCTGATGAGAGACAGCACTAGAGAACCCTTCACTCCCAGCTATAGGGTCCTCACAAGGGATCTTGAGAAAAAATGGGGTTCAGGTGCAGCTCCGGGGCTTTTTTCCATATCCAAAGGGGTCTGTGTGTTTCTTCCACCAGAGCACATCTCTTACCACTAGCACACAAGGTTCTCATACAAGACAATGGGGTCCCTCTGAACATTTAGAACATGTCAGACAATCTTAACCCTTGAATTTGGGCCTAACTTCATTTTGTGGTGATCAATAGTTAGAAAAATGGAATCTGTCCTTGTTGCTAAAGTTATCCATTGTATATCTTTCTTCATTCTGGCATCTGAAAGATATGTATGTGTGCTGTGAGCTAGCCTGACAGAGTTTACAGGTATAAACATCTAAGTTAGAGTGGTTGTGTTACCGCCATTGCTAGCCCGAGCTTGTGGGATATTAAGATATCATTTTGATATCAATAATTTGGCCTTCTATACCCATTCCTCTCCACGTGCTTGTGAGGCCCCCAGAGAAGCATGCACACAGGCGCGGCCGACAATAGCCGAACCATTCACATCCCAATCTAGGCAGGCCAGTCATTGCCTAATGCAGCTTCAGGAGACCTCAAGGCAAGTACCACAATTATGTACGCACGCAACTTTCAAAAGATCACCTGCCCTGCGCAGGCAGCTTGATGAGTGGACTATACAATGCTCAAGCACTCTGCATTTGCATACTGACTACCCTATTGACAATTTGGCTATAACTCAATCATCTAAAGTACGGACCTTTCAGAGGCTTTGTCTCCAGCCCCAAACTCATTGTTTTCCTCAAGTACGGACTAGCCTGCGGTCACAATTTTCCCTATAAGAACCCCTGACTTTGAGCGCTTCCTCGGATCGCTCTTGGCTTCCATCCCACCTTGCTGTCACTTTGTCCAGCGAGCCTTCCCCTCAGCTCCACGTGCTGAGAATCCATGCTCCCCAGCTTCTCTGCTTCTAACCGGGCTTCAGGACAGGTATAGTATTTCCCATACCAAACTTCCTCTAAAAATCCCACTATCCGCTCCTACCTTTATTTCTATAGTTTCTTGTGTGAGTGTGTTGCATACATTTGTTTGATTGTGTTTCAATAAACCAATAATTATTAATTTCAACATCTGCCTCATTCTTGACTTGGCCTGACCCCGTAGACCTAGGGTTCAAGATCTCGCTACGTTACCCTGCCTCTCGCGTTGCCAACTTGTGCTCTATGCTAATTCCCTCCCCATTGTTTGAGTACATTTAGGTGTCCCTCCCGGGACCCCCAGAAATCAGGGTAACAGTCGTATGTTCATTTAGGTACCTTTTCAAGTATATTATTTCTTTCAAGGTGTTAGAAGAGTGAGAATTTTTTGTGTGTGCTGTACATGTTATGTATGCATAAAATATATTTTTTTGTGCAAAACTGTGTGTTTTTCATACTGAATAAGCCCCCAAATGTAAAGATTCTACTAATCTAGGATTAAACTCTTTAGAGTTTCCCGACTCCCCACCCCCTTTTAATCTTGAATTTCAATATTTACAAATATTATGTGCGTCTCTAACATAGAGTGGATTCACAATAATATTTCATTGTAATAGCCTGATTAGTATTAAAGAATGAGGAGAAAGTGGGGTGCAAAACTGGCAGATGGGTGAGGAGAAGGGAGTTCAAAATGTACTATCTGGTTGTCTACCATTCAGGTTCAGTCAGCTGCAGAGGCAGTATATCCTGGATTAAAGTGGTGATCTCCAATATGGGTTTCAATAGCAATAGGGCCACAAGTCTGAAGCATGGTGGCACCACACTGACCTGGCAGAGTGCAATTAAATTGTACTATATAACATGGGTTTTCCTTCTATCTTTTTTGGGGTAAGGCATATGTGCCTAAATGTTCAATAAGTTCAAGGATTTGTTGGCCACCTCATTGTTCAACCCAAGTAGTGCTGTCTGGCTCCTCCCTTCAAGGAGTAATAGAATTATTGCTTCTCTGGCTATTCAATGAGAAACAAAGCTACCTTTCATGGACAAAGTTATATTTACAAGTAGCTACAAAGTTTTGACTAATGTTTTATTTAACTTGCTTTTCATCTGGCCACTTTGCATTTTTAGATGGTTTTCTAACTTAAACTCCAGGGATACGCAGAAACAGGTCCCAACAAATAAACAAATGTGCATGTTCTTTTTATTTATTTATCTAGCATCATCAGTGTACCTGACACTTTACACGAGCAGTTTAGAATTATTACTTTGACAGTTCTCTGCACTCAGGCTTACCATTTGAAAACTCACAAGACAAAAGGAGAAGGCTATGACAGAGGAGGAAAAGATTAAGTCCTGGAGATGCTGGCTGCTGTTGTCTCCCTGTGAGGCCACAGCAGTAGCAGCTAGAAGAGAGGGATGTTCATCAGCTGCTTGGCCTAATCATGAATATCGTATATTATAATATATTCTATTACATGCTGGTTATCCCTGGTAAATTCTGAGAGAATAACCCAGAGATTTCAGGTTGATTTAGTCATTTCAACTTCCCCATCCAATATAATTGTTTCCAGAAAGATTTCAGACCTATTTTTCAGAGGAAAGATCCTTAAAAGACCATTTTATAAGCAAGAACATTTGCCTCATGAAAAGCATAGAGGTGTTTGATTTGTTTTCCCTTTTTTTTTTAACCGCCAAAGACTATACCATAGTGTTTCCAACCTGTCTTCTAATGCATCTAAAAGCTAGACACATCCTTCAGAGATAAAGATCTATAAATTAACTGGCTCATGTTTTACAAGGAAAATAGCACTGGCTCAGAATACAAAGATGGGACTGGATAATACTGCAAAACCATCTTCTCTACTGTATTGCCTGAATGCAGCCCTAAACAGACCAATAAAATATCATATATTTGATTAAATCAACAGCTTGTAAGTGTCATGGGTTTCAGTTCTGGAAGTCTGAATAATACAGGATCCTAGGATAACATAATTAACTTTAACCCAGATATATAGAAGCCAGTGCCATATTTTATCTTCAGCAGACTTAGATGCTTTGATATTGTAACCACTGTGCTGAGATGGGGATATGAATTCGCATTGCAATTCTAATAACTCACAGGACTCATTGTACCATGACGCCTGAACTTTCTGCTATGCAAAATCAGGAAGTGTGATGGATTGGTGAGAATGTGTCATGCTGCTTTATTACTGGAGGGTTACATGAAAAGGTGGAGAAAGTCTCCACATTTAAATAACTGACTGGAGTTAGCATGCCATTGTTATTCAAAGCCTACACCAGAAATGTAAAGGTCAAGCTTACTTTTGAGGACTTGCCTATGGTACCCACTTGCTAAGGAAAAAAAAAACTTCATGAGCAAAATATATAAGCCCCTTTCTTCCTTACAGGACTATGATGATGACTCTAGGATGGCTGCAGGCATTTCACATTTCTTGGTTCCTAGAATAGTCAGGTAAAAATACTGTATCACTCAAATTTTGTCAGCCCTCCATCATGTGATTTTTTTATGATACTCCATGGACTTCTGTGTTTAGTTACCAATATTTCTTGTTAACCATTGATTTTAAAAACTGGAGGGGGGAAGAGGGTCTGGGTTTCTGCTCACTGCTGCATCATCCCAAACATACTAAATTCTCTAACTTTGGAAGTTATAGATGGCTAACCATGGTTAGTACTTGGATGAGACACAACTAGATAATATCAGAGATCTTCTGATAGGACTAGTAAGGGAGCTATGAAAGATCATCATAATATAATTACTGAGTGCGCTTGATTTCATATTATGTTGATATTAGTGGTCTACCAAGCCTTGCAAGAATAGATAAAACCGTAGTGAAAATAATTCATTTTATATTTTTTACATAGTAAGTGATTGGAGGCATGCCCCTGAAGGTTCAGTTGTAACTATGTGCAGAAGATCCCTAATAGGATATCACAAAGCCTGCCTTCCTGCCTTCTTCTACCCCATGGCACAAATATGTCATAGGAATCTGGTCTTTATACAGAATGGGAGATCAGTACACTTGTTTCCTAATTCAGGCCTTTCTATCCAACCAAGCTTCAGGTGGGAAAGTTTACCCATTGCACTGTCCAGTTATGTTGAAATGCTTTGACTTAGGTGGTTTTATCCTATTGAAATTTCTGAGATTAACAGTGCAGAGCTTGAGAAAGTTACTCTTTTAAACTACAATTTCCCAAATCCTCGAGCCAACATGATAACAACGACTGGGGGATTCTGGGAGATGAAATTTTTAGAAAGTGGCTTTTTTTCCCATGATCTTTAAGGACAGTTATCCATTTTAATACACATTTGCACCTGCAGTGCATTAAGCTCTCCTTATCACCTGCCAGGATGAAACACATGACCAAGAGACCATGAAGTATGAGAACTGATGCAGGATTGTTTGCCTGAGTCTACAGACACAGAAGGGGATTTGTTAGGTATGGTCTCATGCACATAGTTAGTCCACGGGCAAACTAACTTCATCAGCACACCATATGAATTGGTTACAGACCGTAGAATATGAAACAGTAATCTTTGTAATATCCAAATGTGCTGGTATTGCTTGAGAGATAAGTTGATACAACCATATCAAGGGTGAAGTTTGAAACCACTGAATTCTTGCATTAAAGGATTAAGTAAAGCTACATGACAAAATGATTAGGAGGGAAGGAAAGAAGCAAGATACACTAAAAGGCTTGTAGCAGCAAATGGAATTATAGATGTGAAAGTCTTGTCATTTAATAGAGCAAAATTGTAGCAACAATATTTACATTGCAAAGCTGATCTAGGCAAACAGTTTTTCTGCTGACTGTATCATTATATCCCGGAACAGAGAATGGCATTTTAATTAGACTCCATTACTCAGAGGTGCAGCTGATATATTTTATTCAATTGGAAAAGAATTAAAGGAATGTTAGGCAAGATCTTGAACATACTTCATTTTAAAACCCAAGGAAAAACACAGCATTTAAAGCCCAAATTTTCACCTGGTTTTAACACTCTGTGGACTGGAACAAAAACAAAATAGGAAATAGTGTGAACATCTAAGACAGGCCAGCAGAACCTGCAATACATGAGGACTTTTCCGCACTACACTGTTATAGTGCTATTATTGCACTTTCAACATTCTATGGAATCCTGGATTTTGCAGTTTACGGACAGGCCTTTAGAATTCTCAGCCAGAGAGCTTTTAGTCCTCAGTAAACTACAAACCCCTGAATTCCACAGAATATTGAAAAAGGAATGATAGCACTGTGACAGCGTGGGGAAGAAAGGCCCTATCTTGGTCTCAATGCTTCATTCATGCAGAGTGGTCCATTCACTAAAAACGAAGTAAGCCTCCCCCTGCCTACTTCTCTGACACTGAAGAAAATGGATCAACCCCCTGCCTGATGGGTTGTCTTCAGCTTGATATATTACCTGTTGCACCTGTAGGAGTGTGTGTGGGCAAATGTGCATCTTTACAGCCACTACAGGAATCGATTAACAGTGCTCACATTTCCTGGACAACTCTCACATGTTTCACTGCTTCACTCTTGGGGCCAGAAGTGCTCTTAGCATTAAGAAAGAAAGAAAGAAAGAAAGAAAGAAAGAAAGAAAGAAAGAAAGAAAGAAAGAAAGATTTCCAAGAGAAAGGGGAGGATCCAGTGTGAGACCTTTCCTGGGTAAAGCAAGGAAGACAAACTGAGGAGGAGCTAGGGATCAAATAAGAAATACTCTTCAAAAAAGAATATGTGATCCCTTGCTTTACCTGTGCAGTGACTGGAATTAGCCTTTTCTTAAATGGCTCCTTCTCCACTAGCTGAGAATGAAACATTTTCCAATCCGTAGTCCCAAGCAGTCTTCTATCCAGTCACTGACCTGCTGAAAGTTTCTTAAAGTGAGCAATGCTGGAACACCATTTCATCATTTGACCTTCTAAATACATGTCCTATGGAAAGATCAGGTTGTGTGTGGGGGAGGGGTCTAGTTAGAGAGAAAGGTGGCAAAGATCATTATGAGGAAAGTAACAATGTACTCCACATTGTACAATCATCTAGTAAGGAATTATATAGTAAAAAATTCCAGACTGACATGCAGATTCCTAAGCTTGGTCTTTTCTTTCCAACCAAGAGTTAAGGGTCTTGTGTCCAAGTGATGTGTAACCTCTAGGGATGTAATTCTTCATTAAATTTCTTTTTGAAGGTAGCAATGAGTAATTTCAGCAATTTTCTTGTCACTGCAAGGAAGTCTTTGAAAACCACATGGTTATGAGATGGAGGGAAAGGAAAATACCAGGCTGTTGGCTAGGGTGAGATAGGTGGAAAATGACCTACTGGAGAGTTGAGAATTTAGTCTGAAGGAGTGATAGAAGTTGTAGTTAAATAATGAGGCCTTGTCAGAGGTGAGAAGGGAGAGAACAAGCAGCAGTGCTTTGAATCAGGATGACAACCAGCGTATCCTCAAACGACCAGCCCAGGAGGGGATATGCACAGACAGGAGGAGAAGGTCAGTGCGCACTATTGTCCAATAGCTTGGTTTGAATGGAAATCTCAAGTTCCAGTCATTTCACATTTGTCTTTTATCCTCACTCGGCTCCTACCAAATTCTTCTCTTGATACCTTGTCAGTTTCACCCAGATTATTCTGTTTCCTCATGGTTTCTGGGTATTTCCATGAGTATAAAGGTTGTTTGTTAGATACATCATCCAAGAAGAGTGTTTGATATAGCTGTTTCACAGCTGGGTCAAAATTTATGTCAAGGCATCCTCTGTTCATCCCCAGCTTTTAAAGGGCATTTGCCTTTCCTCTGGCCAGATTGTTCTCTTTCTGTCTCTGAACCCCAGGACATACACTGATCTTCACATACACATTCTTTACATACACACAACACACACTCACAAACGCAGATGAAAGGTAATATTGTCTAACCCTTCTGCTGATTCAGACTGTTTACATTTTGTTGAAAATATTTTCCCAAAAACCTTTTTTAAAAAATCATTTTCCCCAAAACTCCTTTTGGGTTAAATTTTGCTGTAATTCAGGTAAAGACTGAATTCTAACATACTAATATAACTAGTACATTAGAGTCACACAAAATTAAAAAGCATATATGCCACTGCATTACAAAAAGTAATACAAATCAGAAAGTATATACTACAGGATGTTTGATCTCTGCATTGATTACGTAAATATTGGTGATGATTATCTAATAAGGCTGTTGAAAACGTAGAACAGAACGATAGAGATGTAGTAGGATTTTTTTTTTTTTGATAACATAATATAGTATAAGTGAAAGGCAAAGAACTTGAAAATGTTTTCCAGAAACACCTCCCCCTGTCCCTCAGTAATGCCAAGCACTCCTAACAGTAACAGTGGTAATAACAGTAATATGTCCCTACCTCTTGATATTACCCTTGAACATATTTCAACTCATCTTGATTTCAAGCACATGACTTACTACATGAGTAATTTAGTTATGTTTCCCAGTGCTGCTGTTCTAACTATGATTTGGAGTTCAGCAGTTCACAAAATATAGCAGTAGCTCTGTCAGTAGCTCCATTGTCAATGGGGTGGTGAATCTGCTCTGAGGTCTAGGTTTCACTTTAAAGGGTCTGTCCAATGTGCCAAATCTATTTTAGGGACATGCTTCAGCACCTTGGGTTTCTCTTTTAAGGTTCAAACTAAAACACAGAGAAATCATAACCTCACTAACATCTGGAACTCCTTCCTCCACTGGTTATCTCTGTACTAGAGTAAAAAGCCTTACTTGACAAATCCTGTACTTTCAGGTAATTTAAAGATTGACAATCAGTCTTTAAAAATGATGATTTGGTAATCCTAACACCAATTTAGCAAAACCATTATCTCTCTGGATGCAATACAGTTGAGTTTTTCTGCTGGAACAACAGTTAAATTGGGAAGAGGCAATCCCTCCTTCTCATTTCAGCACCAGTGAGTTTCCAGAACAAGTTCCCCAGGGTCAGGATACCCTTCAGATCCACTTTTTTTGATGGCATGGAGGGTAACAAGAAGAAGCAGAGAGTAAACTAATTCCATTGCAATTTCCAGTGCAATGCTGGATTTAGCCCTCTTTGTTTCTGGCCAGGCTATCTTTCTTCTTTGGAATATGTGGGAGGAGAAAACTCCTCTCTCTCTCTCTCTCTCTCTCTCTGAGGGTCATACCCCCACATTTTGATATGATTTAATTGGCAAATATCAATTCACAGAAATATAAATTATATTTTAGTATGGCCACATGGCCATGCTGACTAAGGGGAAAAGCTGGCCGTATACCTGCATTGCAAAATCAGGCCAGGAAAGACCTTGAGGTGTAGCCAGGTCAAAGTCAGGAAATCACCAGGAAACTCCAACTATAATGAACTTACAGTTAACCTTCAATGACTCAACTTTTAGAGACAACAGCATCTGCAACTTTTCCACAGCATGGCCAATTGTCTTAGCCCCTCTTCCTCTGACAAGCAAACTTCCCTTTTGTCTCCATACCTGTCTGGCAATTAAAGAGCTATCAGGACTCCCACTATTCCTTTGCCACCTAATGCTAACATCATTAGTCCATTCCAGACCCCCCGCCCAATCTGCTCTCCAGACTCCATTGTTTACTCTGCCAGAGAGCCATTAACACCTTCACCCTCCAGGCAGAAAAAGAGTATTTAAACTCCAGTGTTTGGCTAGCCAACTCGCAGCATGCTTATTGCTGGTTGTCACTTTGCTGTTCCAGTTCCCTTTGGTGTACTGTACTCCATGTCTAAGACACATCATTTCTTCTCTTCTCTGCTGGATTGGTAAATGTCACTCATTTTGTCCTGAAAATTTCACTGTCCAAAACTTTTCTCCGTTTTTCGTTCAGTTAGCTTTGTGTGACTGCATGACTGCTTGGATCTTGTGTGTGTGACTGTAATTCCCCCAATAAAACAAATAAGGTTGTTGTGGGTTTTCCAAGCTTTGAGATCCTCTGAAGATGCCAGCCACAGATGCAGGCGAAATGTCAGGAGAAAATGCTAATAGAACACAGCCTCAAAGCCTGGAAAACCCACAACGACCTATGGATTCCAGCCATGAAAGCCTTTGACTTTACATAAAACAAATAAGCTTACTTTTGGATCTCTGGTTGGTTTTTTCCTGCACTAATATGGGTAGACATAGATGTAGAAGATCACATAAGGTTACCCCCCTCTTTCAGGCCTCCTCTTTGAGCTAATATTCCACACCTTCTCATGGAGGCAATGGCACTGCAGGTAGACCCCTAGGTCATCCATGTTTTGAGGGTAACATTTCTCTCTGTCTCTCTCTCTCTCTGCCTCTCTTTCTCTCTGTCTCTCTCTCACACACAAACACATATAGAGACAGAGAAAATATATCAGGATAGAAATAGTTGCTTTTCTTGTAATCAGCAGGCAGTTCCGTATTGTCCTGTGAAGACATCAGCACTCAGCAGATCTGTTAAAATCACTGTGTCGTTTTCTTAAGCAAGCAGGGATCCGAAGCTGTGCTTTGTGTTCATTTTACACAGTGGGATTTCTTTTGGGTTCATATAAGACAGTCATCTTAAGCCTGTCACATGCATTATTCAAAAACATACAGCTTTCTGCTAATAAGCCAATCAGAACAAAGTGATTACTTTGGCAATGCACAAGTGTAGAGTTGCAGAGAGAGAGCGAGAGAGCGAGAGAGAGAGAGAGACAGACAGACAGAGAGACAAACTCCACTAAAGAAATTTTGCTTCAGCAGTGAGAACTCTGACACAATATGGCACACTGTGGATCAGCATGGATGAAAATGGAGAGACTGTGAACTTTGCAACACTATTCATAAACCACAAAAAAGTGGGAGAAAATTCAAGGATTGAGCAATGGTAACAAAATGTGTTTACAGGAGTTTACAGTTGATTTATTAAAACATGGCTTTAGTATGCATTAAGAAAAATCCTCTGAGTTTTTTTGGTCTACTCATAAAAAAAGATGGTATATGCAGATCATACTGCTGTGATCTAGGCTGTTTTATTCTATGGCCATGCACTGATTCCATTCAGATCATGATTTGTCTATATGTTTCTGGGACCAGGTCCAGACCAAGTTGGATCCAATTTGTATCCTGAATCTAAATTAAATTAAATTAAAATTAAATTAAACTAAAATTTTGAAATCTGGATCACCAATCCTGCCCCTTTCACTTGCACTGGAAAAAAAAAAAAACTAATGCAGCTTTTTTGTGTGTGGGGGTTACATATCTGCATAAGTGTATAGATATGATTGACTGGGGATGGGAATTGTGTGATGCAAACCTAGCCAACACCACCAGTTATTATGAATTTTGGGAGATATAGTTCAGCAATATCTGGAGGGCAACACATGCCTCATGGTAAATCTTAAAGACAGAATTATCCCAGCTCAATTTCAGACAGGTAGAATCAAGGATTTTGTGATAGGTACCTGTAAAACATGTTTTGGAAAAAAAAATTGTAAAGTAAAGACTGCTGAATATTGACAATTATTGATATTTTGTCCTGAATTGCCCTCCTGGTACTGGGGTCCTTTCATATAGTATCTAGAGGATGCCAACATCTTCAGCTGAAAAAAAAAAAAAGGTAATGGGGCAGTAGGGAAGCAGCAGTCCTTTTGCAGAAGCAGACAAGCAGAAAGGCAGACTGAGGGGCAGAATAAAAAGGGAGAACAAGATGATATTTGATCAGAAGTCCAAATGTTCAGACTTTCCTCAGGGATTCTCCCTTTAAGGTGTTCTTTGCTGGAATGGATATTCCATTTCGTGGAGCCATATGTACTTCACCCAATCTCTGCCATAGTTTGTTTGTTCATTCATCTTGTTTCATTTCATTTCACTTGTATGCCCCCTTTCTCTCAGAGTAGGACACAACATGGCTTCCAAAGATAATCATTTTAAAAAAAAAACTAATTATAAAAATTTAAATTCAGTGAAAACTCACCACTTTGAACAGTATAAAACCATTCATAAAAATTTAAAGAATAAACACACATCCCAATATGATGCTTCCCTGCTTACACAATAAAAGCCTGTTGAAACAGAAAGGTCTTAGCCTATCAGCTAAGGGGTTGCCTATCTAAATCAAAGGATGGAGCATTAGAACTACTCTTGCCAAAAGATTCAGCAACTTTTGTCATTGCCTGATGGGTCTTTCCCCAACTTGATGACTGCTGGTACTTTTTTGCATCTGTTCTGAGCAAAACGGATCAATGTTGCTTCTTAAGGTGCCTGGGCAGGCTGCTGGTACTATTGGGCCCTATCAATTTACTCCTTTTTGTTTGCTATCTACTTTGAAGACAGATAGCAGTCCTAAAATCAGCTTCTACCCTGAAGTAGCTCCAAAACAATGTTCTCCCTTGCCTGTGATAGATTGTCTATATTCCATCTCAAGGGCTGCCTCTGTCACAGTACTGCTGGTGTTGCTTCCTCCTCCCTAACTTGGATCTTTTCACACCCTTCTGATGGTAGAAACAGACTTGCTCCACTAACACATTTCATTTCAAGAAGGATATTGACAAGCTGGAACGTGTACGGAGGAGGGCAACCAAAATGGTGGAGGGTCTGGAAGTCATGTCCTTTGAGGAGTGGCTTAGGGAGCTGAGTATGTTTAGTTTGCAGAAGAGAAAGTTAAGAGGGGACATGATAGACACGTTCAAATATTTGAAAGGCTGTCATATTGAAGAGGGAAGAGGCTTGTTTTCCATTGCTCCAGAAACTAGGACAAGGAACAATGGATTCAAGCTACAGGAAAAGAGATTCCACCTGAACCTCCGGAAGAACTGCCAGACAGCTCTGGCCTTGGAGTGTGATGGAGTCTCCTTCTTTGGAGGTTTTTAAACAGAGGCTGGATGGCCATCTGTTGGTAGTGCTTTGATGTCCGTTCTTGCATAGCAGGGGGTTGGACTGGATGGCCCCTATGGTTTCTTCCAACTCTATGATTCTGTGATTACCCAAACTACTGCCCATTTCAAATCTTATTTTTATTATGTGTCTTCAAGTCAATTCTGACTTAAGACAACCCTATCCCAGGGTTTTTCTTAACAAAATTTATTCAGAAAAGGTTTGCTATTGCCTTCCTCTATGGCTGAAAGCAGGTGATTTGGCCAAGATCATGTGGGCTAGGGGGCGGTTATAGCTGAACAGGAATTTGAACCTTGGTCTCCGGAAGTCCTATGCAAATCATTACACCATATTGTCTCAGTCTGCCTCCCTCTGTTCCTAGAAGCTCCATGTGGATTAGTATTACTGATGTCAAAGTGATTCATAATTATGTTATAATAATGGTCAGATGTAGTACTAGTAGTAGTAGTAGTAGTACTGCTTATTATTGTTGTTGTTGTTGTTGTTTTAAAGCACTAAATAATATGGAGAACTAAGTATGTGCTTCACCTCACAATATAAATTAAACATACAACATGATAGGAAACATGTAAATAAATAAATAAATACCACACCAAGGAAACAAATCAGACACTTAACAGCAAGGTGATGAAGTTGTAGCAGATGTGTGTGTGTGCGTGCGTACGTTCCCGCATGCGTAAAGCATATATTTTGCCAGCTAGAACAGTCAAAGACTCATAAACAGATTACTACTCAGATTAATAAGAAAGCGAAGCAGAGGGTGAACCTATTGTATTCAACAAGACAAAAGACTGGGAAATTAAAAGAGACTAAGAAAAATCAAGCTGATATGACAATTAACAGCTGCCTGCCTGAAACCCTTATCATAGCTCTTTTGATCTTCTACAGTCCTAAGAAATCAGCAAAGTGATGCAGGATGTCTCTCTAACCTCAGCGATCTCACACAATCTATCCCCATAAACATTGTGATTGCAGAGTGCTGGGGAAATTCTTGACTCAGATTGCACATTAGGACTGTGAATAGGTAAAATCCATCTTCTCCTCACCCTCTTCATCAAACCTTATATGGGTATGTCAGAGCTACTTTCCCCCCTACCCCTTGCTTTGCTTTGCTTATTGTTGACAGCTAAATCTATGGTTTAGTCTGAATGACTTTGGACTTTGCTTGGAAGTGAATTGAGCTAATCTGATTTGATCTGGAGCTCGTACGAATTAGTCCAAATCAGCCTAATTTGCTTCATTATTTGGGATTCAGCTGAATCAGTTCCACAGCTGTTCAGAGCCCTAACACTTCCCTCTGACCAGCAGCTTGTAGCATTCAAGATTTGAAAACGTTGGCTATTATTCTGTATCAGCTACTTAATTAAGTACACTTAAGTAAAATGATCATAATGGAGCCCCTTCAAACATGACATATATGTCACTCAGCTGTGATTCACCTGCTGATATACTGGACCTCCTTCTCCCCATGCAGCTGATGTTTAGTAGACCAGAGCTATTTCCGCACTAGAATGTTATAGTGCTATTATTCCACTTTCAATATCCTATGGAATCCTGGGGTTTCCATAGCCTGAGCCCGCCCTCTAAACTGAAAAAGCCCCAGGATTCCATAGGATATTGAAAGTGGAATAATAGCACTATAACACTCTAGTGTGGAAATGGCCCAGGTTGGGAGGGTAAAACTATAGTCACAATCATGACTAAGCAGCAATTGTGAATAGAGAACAAATACCATTGAGTAAATCTAGGCAACTGTTCTCTGTTCTCATCTATGTGTATTTAACTAAGTAGCTGATACAGAATACTGGTGAATCTAACTAGCTGAGTTACTTTTGAGAACTATAATGACACTGACACCATAACCATTAATAATTTTAAAAAGAAATTTGCCACACTCTGATGGAGCGTTGGAATTGAATATAGGTTTTGAGATGGATGCCTGTTTAGCCCTAACAAATTAAGGCTTCAGTATACCAGTTTTATGAGGTTTTCTAATTTTTTTTTTTTTGAAAAAATCCATGATGCTTGGAGAGAGTGAGTGAAACCAGATCTGGCATGTAAGTAATTTTTTTCTGCTTTCTGAGCATCAACTTAGAGAAAAAAATAAGTACACGTAATGAAAGACAATTTTCTATGCCAACTTGTATTTATTCTTGTGGGATTTACCTATTTACAAGGTGGTGCATACATAAATCTTGTTTTATTCCACTTCCTAGATTTGCCAGTGAAAAATGTGAAATCTGCAGTTCTCAGACTCACAAATGAAATCACACATGACAAAGATGCAGAGCTTTTGGTATGGAAACCTGAATCTTAACACTATATTTCCATTGTTTGCTGACTACAGAATTTATGTTGAAGAGGAAAAACTGTAATAGAGTTTTGTTTCATTCTTGGTTCTTAAACAGTGCTTTTATCATGTATTGACACCTCCCACCCACCCCAATTTCTGCTGACAACTCATTTCATTAAGGATGTGCAAAACCTTGTCTCTTTATTTTTATGAATATTTCCAGAAACTAATACACTAGCACCAGAAATCTAGGAGAGTTACCTGAGAAAGCAGTTGGATGAATCTTGTAATGAATTCTCAGAAGGAAAGCTAGGTTAGTATGATTCAGCAAAGAGAACTAACAGTCTTGCAACATGATATATACAAATTTCTTATAGCATAAGCTTTCATGCATTTGCTGAAGAGGGATTTACTTCATGCTAGGGATTCTATAGTAAACCTATTGATCTTAAAGGTATCATGGTACCTTTAGTGTTTTTGCAGTAAGGTAGTTACATGCATATCACAATCCATTATTAGGCATCATGTTGCCCAATCAAAAACATAGACAAAGAATTGTACAAATCTGAATCATTGCTACTACACATCACCTACACAATTGACTCATGATCAGGAACCACGGAGAAGGTGGACAGGGATGTTTGAACTCATCCCTGAAGTGAGTAGACAAAATTGCATCATTAAAATTCTTTGTAACTGAGTTCCCTCAGGAATTATCAACCAGAACTGTACTAAATAATCTGAACTGGGGTTGCCAGTTCCAGAATACTCTAGGTCCTGAGGTTTCCAAGCCAAAACTTCAACATCTAGAGACAGCTCCTGGTGATGTCATTAAGTGCAATGCATTAAGTGTCAACCACAGTGCTACCATGCCATACGCACCCACTCCATGATATAGTATAATTGGTGATGAATATTATTTAACTGGCACAAAATATAAATTATGCACTTATGGCTGAATGCCACATGGAAAGGGATTCTGACTGAAAATGTGTGCTTAGACAAATAACATGAGCATCGCCAAGTTGTAAATTCACAAGAATTAGCCAGAAAGCCTCAACTTAACAGATCTGAGACAATCCTATCAATTGCCCAAACTCAGAAAACAATAACCAGCAAGGCAGCTCTAATGAGGCAACCAATGACCAATGTCCTATAACCTCTTCCTGTGGAAACTTCCCTTTGTTTCGTCACCTGCCAAGTCATTAAGGGGCTATCACAACCTCCAACAGTGCATTGTCTCCTGAAGTCAAGACCATTAGCCCATTCCAGACTTCTTTGCTCTCGCAGAGAGCAATTAGCACACTCTCCTTCAGAGCAGAAAAAACTAATATTTAAACCCTGGCTCAGTCTCTGACTGTTTGCTAATACTTTGGACGCATGTTGGCACTTTACACTGCTTGAAGGATCCCATTTTACTTCCCTTGGACCCCCAGTCTGAGCCATACTTCACCCCGATCTTCTGCTCCTGGATCAGTAACTGTCACCCACTTCATCTCAAAATCTCCTTGCTATCCAATCTTTTTCTCCTTTCCCTCTGTTAAGCTTGAGTGGTTGTGAGACTGCTTGAATCTTGTGTTTGTGAATTCCCTCAATAAAACACTCTTTTGCCGTCCAACTGGTGTCTCGTAGTTAATACCAGTATACAGAAGTGAAAATATTCTGAAGTTACCCCTCCTCTTGCAGGCATCCCTTTTGTGCCATATTTCTCCACCTTTTCGTGGAGGCATTAGCATTGCAGGTGGAGCCCTAAGACACCTACCTTTTGGGGTAACAAGAGTTGCTTGCAGCATGTCATTCAAACATACAGAACATATTTTCCTCTTTGTAAATTAAGACATAAATCTTAATTAAAGAGGGTTGTTCCCAAATTAAGGTGAAATGAGGGAAATATTCCTTCTCACTAATTTTTAGAGATAGCATAAGGAATATTTAGTCTTGTCTACTTGCTTCTGTTGAAAAGATGGATGCAGAGCAAAGCACAGGATGTGCCCTGGCACTACAATGATAGGGAGGAATGGAGAAAGGTAACTAATTAAACACATACACTCCCTGAAGAACCTCTGCAAGTTGCAACAACTAACCAATTAAACTTTGCAACCTGTAGCAAGCTGCTGTTCTACTAGCTGAGCTGGAGATTTGCATACAGTCTTTTCCTGTTGCCCAGAGCTGAGCTCATCAAACCTGGAGCATTTGCACCCTTTCTCCCACCTGGAAATGACCTATGAAAGCTGGAGACATAGGCCTGGATCTTGAAATGTGGCATCCTTAAACTGAACATGTGGAAGGAACTTCTAACTGCACATTGGGCTTGTAAGAATCTTCATAGTAAAGAATGATTGGATAATAATGGATTGGTCACTTTAAAGTGTGGAGACAACTACTGTGTTCTCCATTGTAGAAACTGTGTGCAACAAACACACCATTAGAGTACTTCTTGGTGATGCTATAAAGCAGAAATTGGCAAACTATGATCCTGGGGCTGTACATGTCCCCACAAATCTGCTTTTGTGGCCCTTAACCCTTCCAGACTCCGTGGACTGCATTTTTTTTCTGGCTGCAAAAGGATGAATTCCGACTCTTAGAAACCTCCAAGAGTGGCAATTCAATTTTTAAGGAGTTGGCAGGTCACCCTTGCACTGTTCAACATCAAAAACATGGCTGCTTTTTTCAAAAGTCTGGGTAAAATCAGCTTGGCCTGAAAGCTTTAATAAAAATCCAGGTTTAACCTGACACAGAAATGATTCTAATGTTGATGCCAATCAGGCCTATGGAGTGAGGGCATTCCACAACTGGAGCACCTCTGCAGAAATTGTTACTCCAAAACATGGGTAACTCAGGGTACACCCGTGATGCCAGTTCCTCCTTGTGACAGAGGGGAATTTATTAGCTCAAAATAAAGAGGCCTGCAAGGTGGGGGGGGGGGGGCAACTTAATAAGATATTTCCACCAATGTTTACAGGATCATGCAGGAAAGAACCTGCCAGAGACGAACTAAACTAAACTAAAAAATAAACTAAAACATGTTTTATTGAGGGGAATTCACTCATCCACGCACACAAGATTCAAACAGTCACACATTCACATAAGAGCTAACAGAAGGATAAAGGGAGGAAAAATTATGGATAGCAGGGCTGAGGGTCTTGGGTTATAGTTACTAATCCAGAAGAGTAGTGAAGAAGTAGAAATGACATAACTGAGGTTTGGTTTCTGAGGGAATATACTGCCCTTCTTTTTCCTGCTAGGCCTCTTCTGCATAGCAACTGGCCTGAGGCTAACGAGCTCTCTTAGTGAGAATTCTAAAGGCCCCTCCCTCATCTGCCAATGCCAGGATTCCATAGAATCTTCACAGCCAGCCAATCATATGAGGTTTTTGGCTTCCTGACATAAACAGACAAACTCAAAGACAAACATTGACTTTTATATAATAGATGTGCCTCCCTGAAGGGTTGTGAATTAATTGATTTCTAGTAGAGTAAATAAAACCAGTCTGGAATGGATCGATGGTTTCAATGTCTTTGCTGGGTAACGTGTCTGGGCAGGGCTTTGGGAGGAAATGCACACAGCAGGGTGCTTGCCTGCATCTGGGCAATTTGACTATTGTTTTCATTGACAGAATTAACTTACAGCCATTAAGTCAGGCTTTCTTCACTAATTTTCAGTGAACCTATGACCTGGCCATGCTGAGGTTACCTTTCGGTCTGCTATCCACCCAGTTTCCCTTTTCCACATGGCCTTTCAGCTATAAGTATGTATAATTTATATTTTATGCTAATCAAACATATCTGCCAATTAATATAGTTTGCCAATTAGACCATATCAAAGCATGGAGGTGTAAAGTTATTAACAAAAATGTCCTTCCACAATGTATTTCCCTAATAGATGGGATGGAGAGGAAGGTCCCTCCAATAAATCTCATTTCTCAGGCAGGTGTATATATAGGGAGGTATCCCCTCAAATATCAAACCACATAGAGCTTTAAATGTTATTGGCAGCACCTTAAATTCAGAATGGCAACATATTGGCAGCCAGTGCAATTCCTTCAGAAAAGGTGTTATATGATATCTGAATTGAATTCCAGTGAGCAGTCTACCTGCTGGATTTTGTACTAGCTGCAGTTTTGCAGTCATCTTCAAGGGCAGCTCCACATAGAATACATTGTAGTAATTAAGAAGTTATCCTTGCATGTCTAGAAAAGGCTGTGGCTGGTGAACCATCAAATCCAGCTCCAAACACTCGGAGCCACAGATTCTATCTGGGCCTTCCTTGACAATGATGGATCTAGGAGTATTGATAGACTATATACCTGCTCCTTCAGGGGGACTGCAACCCCATCCAGGGAAGGAAACCTACCCAGTTCCTGGACTTGAGAACCATGAATCTACAGAGGCCCCATCTTACCAGGATTCACCTTAAATTTATTAATCCTCATCCAACCCATTACAGCATCCATGAACTGCTCCAGCATCTCCACAGCACCAGCTGACTCCAGTGCCAAGAAGTAGAGCTGAGTGCCATCAGCATACTGATGGCATCCAATCCCTAAATTCTTAATGACCTCTCTCAGTAGTCTCATATGGATGTTGAGCAGCAATATAGACAAAACTGAATCACGTGGTATCCCACATCACAGTGGCAGTGGGGCTGAGCAGGAATCTCCCCATGCCACTCTCTGGAGCTGACTCTGTAGATAGGAATGGCAGAGTGTATGCTGCTCCCAGCCAACAAAGCCAGTCCAGGAAAACACCATGATCAGTGGATCAAAATTCATTGAAAGGTCCAGGTAGATCAACAGGGTAGCACTCCCCCATATTCCCCTAGAGTGGGTCATCAGTCAGAGCAATCAAGACTGTCTCAGTACCTTGCCCTGGGATGAAACCAGACTAAAATGACTCTAGATAACCTGTTTCCTCCATCTGAAGCTGTCCAGCCAACACATGTCCAACTGTCCAGCCAACACATTTGCCCAAATGCAGGATATTAGTGATATGGTGGTATTTATCACATACCTCCAGGTCCAGGGAGGTCCTTTTTAGGAGACTGTGCACTGAAGCCTCCTTCTAGGCAGCAGGCACCTCCCCTGAGGCAATGATGAATTTATCTTCCCTTAGACCCACCCAATCAATTCATGTCTGCTAGATCTTGAGAGCCAAGGTGGACAAAGGTCAAGATTATAGGACAGACCAATTCAAGCATCTTGTCCATGTCATCAAGCTGCAACAACTGAAACTGACCCCAAGAAAATTGAATTTAAATCCCTCCCTCTGCTGACCACATTCAAACAGATTAATGATATGTGATATGAGGAGACTTGCCCACAAATGCAGTCCGATCTCACCAACATTTGCAGTAAGAACAATTAAAACAGAAAGATTCTAATTAAACATTTCTCCTATGTCATTTAACACCTTCACAGCAAGTCAGGACATTAAACTACAGCTGGGAGTTTATTTTTCCTTCTGGCTTTTTGGAAAACAAAACAAAACAAAATCTAGTGATCATAGTGTCCTGAGTCAAAATGTGAAACTGTAATTAATTAGAAACTTCCTGGTTTGATTTCTAATGATGTGACGAGAGAAGGGAAAACACCGTGCACAAAGGCAAATACTTATTCATATATTGGCTTATATTTATCTAAATTGTTTCAATTTTAATCAGTATAATAGTTTGTGAAATTATTATATGTTGACCAAGATCATCCTGATCCTTAGCACCTTCATTGTCTTGATAGTGTTCTTGCTTCAACTTCTTTAGTTGTTTCTGTACTATGGGTAGCTGAAAAGTCATTGGTCAAGTAATCTGGAAGGCAGGAGATAACTTATAGCCAATAAAGTTCTAAACTGCGTTTGTGTGTCTCCTAAAAGTTTTGTCTGTTACTTGTTTTCTATGATATTAAGATATAGGACTGGTACATCCTCTAAAGCAGTATGGGAAACCTTGTCCCTCCAGATGTTTTGGCATAAAATTTCTACCAGCCCTACCTAATGTGGCAGTGGTAATATGCTGTGGTAATTCAATATCTTTATAGGGCACTGGGATTAGCAGTGCCTTAACAGAACCTAGGAAGTCTCCCATTCTTTGGAAAAGGATGTTCTACATGTCCTGAGCTAGCACAAAATGGTTGTATTCCAGGAAGACCTTGTACCAAAGTGACTTCAGACATGTTCATTTCCAGATTTCAAATGGGTCTCCTCTAGCCAAGGGTTCCTTAACTCAGTAAACAGAAATGTACTATACAGATGTATTATAAGCCTTGCTATATCAATTACTGTCCTCATTTTTGTTTTGCAAGTGACTATATTTAGCCAACAATTTCTCCCTAAGGATTACTTACCCTAACTTAATGTGAAACTTTCCAACTCAAATACTGAGTTTTACAGCCCCTTGTCAACTTATTTCCCCTCCTTTAAAAAAAGAATGATAAAAGTAGACATAATTTCTAACAAATTACCACTATATCAGGGTTGTTAGAAGGAGTTGGTGTAATAAGACAGCACATAATGTTATATATAACATATATACACATTTGAAGGGTTGATAACCAAATAGCATTGCTGCTTTCTGAAGATAACTATTTTAAGAGGTTTTAGAATTAACCTAAATGAATAAATGGGATGTTCTCTGTTAGCGCCACTTTGATATTGGGGGCTCTTCTTAATTGACAACCAGATTTTTAGGATATTAATTTAGGATATTAATACTTTAGAAAAACTTGCAGCAAGGTTTCATATGTGTGCTGAAAAAAAAATGCCCTCATCTGCATCTGTGTCATCTTATGGCTTGTTATACTTTGAGGGACAGAAAACAAAACAAGACAAACAAACAAAAAACACCAATAACTACAGTGAAATTGGCTCTCTTGTTCAATTTCACTGTTTTAATGTGTGTAAGACACCTTTTCCCCATGCTTGTAGCAGTCATTGCTCACTAAGGTATCTATTTTTCTAACCATATTTGATTAGTCCACTGACAGAACTCTAGCTTCTTGGAACTTCTCACTTTGTAATACTCATTTACTATGTCTAGCATCCGTGGGCAGGTATAAGCATTCTGGTGACTAGATCTATGAGAACATGAAAAGAAGTCAGAAGATCATAAGGAGAACTCTCTTGGGTCGGACCAAAACTTCCTTTGATACAGCATCCTAACTTCTGCAATGACCTATCAGATGTATCTGGGAAAGCTGTTCATGAAGGCAATAATCATAGCACATACCTGCACTTCAGCAACTTGTAATTAAAGATAAGGATGGAAAGAATTTTCAAAGAAGTAGTTGGAGGAGAATGAAGCTTCTCAAGTGTCAGGAAGTCTTTATCAGGTGAATCCTGAAGGCCTGTTTCAATGTTTTTCCCCCCACCAGTCTTCGAAAATATCTACAAGATGATTCCTGCTCCCAGATACTCACCACTTCCCAAGGCCTGTAATGTAGTTGTGTAGTTTCTATGGGGAAGACGGGGACAAATGATGATCTTCATTCAACTATGCTCCAATAGGAAGCCCATGACAATGATATTATTATCATGGTTCTCTAGAAGGTTTACACAATCATGCACCAGCAATCAGAATACGTGTCCATATATTTATCTACCAATGAACCTATGTGAATTATGAAAGATTCTGAGCCATTGTCTAGAGTACAGAAACAAAGGACCTCTCTGCACTACACTGTTATAGTGCTATTATTCCGCTTTAAACATCCTGTGGAATTCTGGGGGTTACAGTTTACTGAGGCCAAAGAGCTCTCTGGCTGAGAATTCTAAATGCCCCTCCCTAAACTGCAAACCCCAGGATTCCATAGGGTGTTGAAAGTGGAATAATAGCACTATGACAGTATAGTACATAAAAGGCCCACATTCTAAAAGTCCCATACTGAAACTTTGGCCATTTCCGCACTACACTGTCATAGTGCTGCTGTTCCACTTTCAACATCCTATGGTATCCTGGGGTTTGCAGTTTAGGAAGGGGCATTTAGAATTCTCAGCCAGAGAGCTCTTTGGCCTCAGTAAACTGTAACCCCCAGAATTCCACATGATATTGAAAGTGGGACAATAACACTATAACAGTGTAGTCCAGAAATGGATGCAGAGTTTGGCTTATTGGGCCCAATCATGGCTGCCCTGCCGGATGATCAACTATCTTAGAAAAGGAGCCATATTATATCAAGACAATTACATTCCCCTCTCATGGGTTGGGTGATTCAGGAGACATATACCCTTATGCCATTAGGTTTGATTGAGGCAGTGGATGACACATCAGCAGTGCTACCTCACTCCTTGTCTTCCCTGAAGGAGCGATAGAGGAGGAGTGAGGGGTTCTCAAGTGTTTTTTTGGGGGTGAAGGTTGAGTCACAAGGGTGGCGATCAGCTGACACTTGACAAACACAAGTTGAGAGGAGAGAACGTTACTACTACTACTCCATATTGGGGGGGGGGAGTTTTTTCCATTTGAAGATATTAGTTGAAAGCAGCTATCCAGTTGGCCCTCCATATTCAATTAGTTTAGGGGCACACGGTTCCCACAGAAGTGGAAAAATTGTAAATATCAAAATATGTATGCATGTGTCTGTGGGAAGGGGGATGAGGCATGGTGGGAAGAACAGGTCCAAACGAGGTCAGAAAAGGAGAGGGAATTGAAGGGGGTTGACATGGTGGCCCTATATTTCTTCTCTCACACCCATCATCTTCCTTGGGTGGAGTGGGAGAGGGTCTGTGGTGCTAAGAAACTTGGCTGAAACCATCCTTAGCTGGCTGGGCAGCAGCTGGTGGAGGAGGAGAAGACCAGAGGTGGGTTTTTAAAGGGTTGTGCAGCCTGATTGGAACTGCCAAGAGGGACAGTTCCCCTGGAAAAGATGTGCTGGTGTGGGAACGGGGTTGAATAAACTTGCAAATAATCAATCTGTGAAAATCAAACCCCCAAAATTGAGAGGGCTGACTGCATTTGACGACCTTTCTCCCTCCAGGCTGGAGAAGATAACAGTGCACAGGAGGATTCTTGTTGTCATCTCTGACGAGTGAATGGAGACAACAGCAGCAAATCTTCTCCCTTGTCCCTATAGCCTGCAAACTGTAGGAAATGAAGAGTAAACTTTGCTGGGAGCCCCCATGGCCCAGAACTGAATAATCTCTTGGCTGGACTAGGCCCATAGTCTTGTGGTTCCATCCTCTGTGCTGCAGCAATATTATCCTGTATCAGTTAGTTAGTGATGTAATTCTTCACTAAGGCCCTTTCCACATGTGGGGAAGGAAATGCATAGAAACACTACTCACTGGCTTTTTCGTGGGTCCGATCGGGTCTGTCGGGATGAGGAGCAGTGCGAGCTCATCATTCCACAATGCTCCGGCATCCAAAATGGCGGCTTCCGGTTGGTGGAGGTTCTCCAGCAACCGGAGAAGCTCGCCAGCCTAAAGCCCGCCCCCGGCAGATCTGCAGGCACACACTAGTGCGTGCCTGCAAATCTGCACTGGAGCGCAGCGACGGAGCGACACAGAGTCGCACGCTCCGTGCTTTTGCAAAACCTCTTAAAAGAGGATTTTAAAAAGCATGCTGCATGACCACTTCCAGTCGCTTCAGAGCGGACTGAGGTGCGGAACTACGAAAAATAGTCCGACCCAGTCCACTCCACGGTGCAGACGACCTCCATCAGAGGTGGCTCTGCGCTGTTTTAATTGCCCCGTGTGGAAAGGGCCTAAGTTTCTTCTGGAAGGTGGCAAAGAATAATTTCAATATTTTTTCCATACCTATTGTGAGAAACTTTTCAAAAACCACACAGTTTTCAAAGGCTATTCATGATTCGAGACTTATTCTGCACAAAATTGGCTGTGATTGTCCAGTGAAGAAAACAGCATTCTCTGCATGGAAAATAATATTCCAGTTTGGAAATATTAATTCCTCTACAACACGCTGTTTTCTTCACAAAAGAAGCACATGTGAATTTTGCAGAAAATATGCCCTGAACTGTGACGATTCTCATCAGTCCAGAATTCTTTTCACTGGAGCTTCTCAACATTCAAAGAACATGTTTTTCAACCATTTTCTGAATATTTTTTTTAAATATTCTTTCCAACCCTACGTTTAACGTGACTGTGGCCTGGACTTTATTATGTATTATATTGTAAGGCAATTTGCAATGCCAAAACCGTTCAGTAGCAAGCAAATTAGGTCCCAGTTCAGACAACAGCTAGGTTGAGACAGTGACTAGCCCAAAATCTCTCACTAAACTTCATGGCTGACTGAGAATGCAATATCCAACATGCTAATCACTACATCACCCTTTACCAGCCCACTTTTCTGTCTAGTATGGATATAAATTCTTATCTATTTCATTCTGACATGCAAGGACAAATAACTGCTATAGCTTTCTTCCTGTTGTGGAAGAAAATTGATATTTAGGCACCGTATTTCTGCTCCTTATTAGATCATCCCTAAGTGTTTCACAGTTTTATCCTGCTCATCATGCAGTGTTGTTTTACACACTCACAGAGAGAAAGGATTTAACTATCTCCTGTTCTGTTCCCTTTGGAGACTCAGTTGGCATTCTGGGGGACTGAGGAAAGTGCCAACACTCAAAATTATTAACTGTAGATGCACACAGGCTTACACATCACCACAGCTATTAACATTCAAGTCCCTTATCACTGTTATAACAGTTTTCTCTTGTAAGAAAATAAAACTTCTTATATTACACTTTGGAGAAATCCCATGTGTGTGTATGTGTATGTGTATGTTTGTGTATATGTGTTTATGTGCATTGTTTGATGTACATACCCAGCAGAATGAGTAGCTTATACTCATGCCCTGTGTCTGGTGAGGCCTGTATGAGCCAGCTTTGTGTGCTTTTTGCTTAATGGCCAGTTGTATAGATTCTCCCTCCTTAGCCTAGGGTACTTTCATTCTGTAGGAGGTACAGAAAGCAGCAGCAGCAACTATAGTGATGGGAGCACCAGAAATTGTGCCATTGCTGCAGCTGTTGTGGTGGTGAGATTGGCCCTCACTGATCTATGGTTGCTGTCACTATTGTTGCCAAGGTTGCTTCTGCTTATTCCAGCTACCTTTCTCCAGACACCCTGTAAGTTATGTGGTGGAGGAAAAGTGGCACAGCAAACTCTGGATATACTTAGGGAGTAGGAAGTATGAGGAATTCCTAACAGGAGATTTCACTTCTTCATCCCTTTCTCTTTATCTCTGCCTCCTTCTCATGTTTCTGCCCCATATAATCCAAGACCAGCATCTCACCTGTGAGCAAGGACACTCAGGGAAAGAAGTCCTGGAAGAAACCCAGATTGTTGAATGAATATGACAAACAGTTTATATCGAGTGGTTGTGAGGGTCCAGGCTCTGCAGTGCTGCCTTTAGTTTAGATATTCTATACTCATTCAATAAAATACAACACAGACCCTTTCCACACGAGATGACCTTACAGCATTGTTGCGTTGCAATATCATGTTATATATTACCGCTACAGGCTCGTTCCGTGCTGCACCATTCCATTTTAAATAGAGTTTTATCACAGTTGCTGCTGGTGTACATTCTGCATTACAGCATTCCTGACCACTCCTCTTGAATGCCATTACTCCACCTTTGCTCCGCCCCGTCTTTCCTGATTGGTTAATTTTTTTTTTATACCATACACCGATGTAATTACGTAGGTACGCAAGAGACGACCGTGATTACGTAGTGGCTACGCAGCGGCTGCCATTTTCTGTGATTACGTAGTGGCTGCGATTAAGTAGTGGCCACCATTTTCGTGGTCCTTGTGTATGTGCTGTTTGCTTTGTCGTCTGTGCAGGTATGGAATTGAATCGCATATTCCGTATTTGCAGTATTGGTCTACAGATGCATATCCTGCTTCTCAGCTATGCAATTATGCTCTTACAAAGAGAGTGGGAGCGTGAGCAGAGAAAGTCAAGGATCTTGTTGTCCGTCTGCCATTATGTCAGACAATGCCAGCACCTCATTTCTGCTGCTGTTGTCTCAGATAATATCACAGAACCAGCAACCATCTCTCTGCTCCCTTACACAGTCTGCTGGATGGGGAGCCTTCCGCTGCCAAGGAGATGGTGGTTAAGGGAGCGCATGCAGCTTTCTTGGTGGACAAAGGAAGTATTGGAAAAGTGGGACAACGAAATGTGGCTGCACCACTTTCGTATGACCCAAGTCACTCTTTTTGAAATTGCCGAACATCTTCACCCTCACCTGGAGTGATCAGCCACCGTGATGAGGATTCCAATTCCTGTAGAGGAACAAGTTGCCATAGCAGTTTGGTGGCTAACTTCCCTCCTCATATACAGGAAGACAGCCAACATCTTTGGCCTTGGAATTTCTACTGTTTGCTGAGATTGCTGTTGAAGTCTGCCTGGCAATAGAGCATGTGCTGCTTCCATCAACCATTTGCTTGGGCAACTACCACAAGGTGGGTTCTTATTTGACCCCCCCCCCCATACGAAGCACGTGGAATGCTACTCGGTGTCATTCAGAAGCATGGGTTATTACAGTGCATGATACACCTATGCTACTAGTAGTTGTGGTGTTGATGTGTGCTTAACAATATAGTTTGATGTGTGGGAGATTTAAAGTAGGAAAATGTGAGAATCATAGGCTTTGCAGAAATGTTGGACAGATCAGTTTCTGAGCTGAGAGTTCTGATTGCTCTGAAATACCTACATAATGGTTTCTCTTCTTTCCTCCCCCCCCCACAGATAATGGAAGGCTTCCAGGAATTGGGACTGCCACAGTGTATTGGTGTGGTAGACAGCACGCATATTCCTGTGCGTCCTCCAAAAGGAAGAGCAGTGGAATTTATAAACAGGAAGGATTCATTCTCCATCCTGCTGCAATGAACCACAGATCATTCTGGGAGATTTGTGGACCTTGAGTTGGGATATATGGGGAGAATGCATGATGCACATGTCTTCCGCCACTCTGCCCTGTGGCAGGCAATGGAAGTGGGCATTTTTGTTCCCGGAAACCCCACTGTCACCATAAATGGCGTGGAGGTAGTCCCACTCATCCTTGGGGATGGTGCCTACCCCCTTTGCCATTGGCTGATGAAGCCTTATGCGGGTCACTTGAATGCCCAACAAATTGCATTCAACAGGATGTTCAACTGTTGCTGCAACATAGTGGAGCATGTATTTGGAAGGCTGAAGGCAAGATGGGGCTGCCTCTCAGCCCCACTGACAGTTTCCGAAGAAAATTACCTGCCAGTGGTCTCTGCATGCGTCGTTCTCCACAATATATGGGAATGCAAGGGCCACTTCTTACACCCTGACTTGAGGCCACCACCACCTGTGAACATTACTCCTAGTAATGTCTTTTATGAGGCAACTGGGGGCAGGAGGCTTAGGGAGGGCAAGAGAGTGAGAGGTGCTATTGCAAGAAGCATTGTTGGCTAGACATACTACATATTGTTCTCCAAGTTAATTGAACGCCTTCCCCGTTAGGCAATAGTCCTAACTATTTGATGCCGTTCTTGGTTCTCTATTACACCAACTATTGTAAAACCTACTGTGTTATTGTGATTTCTCAAGTAAAGAACCTTTGGTTGTCAGTATAAGTCTTCTCTGTGTTTGGATGCGGAGTCTGGAAAGATAGAGGGGGGAGGCTACATTTTTTAAATGCAGAAAAAAAGCTGAAGACTAGTGTTGGAACTTCAAATCATTTATAACATATCAATGGCAAGATGTGAGGAAAGCCTCTCATCCTGGATTTTTTACACTGAAATGCAATGAAAGTTTAACTATGCATTACTATTAAGGGAGAAGACGGGAGAGGACTCCCTGCTGCATTTGCAATTTAAATTTAAACATATACGTTTAAATTTGGGTTGGCTTCTCATATTTAACAAGCCAGTTCAGAACACATTCTGCAAGTAACACAACCTTCTCTTTTGTAACAGTGCAACAGAGAAAGCTCTAAGAAGATGGAGCCTACAATCCCCATTCCTATCTTGCCTTCCTAGGGCCTATAACACTTAAGTTGCTTTTTAGGACGTACTTGCTTTCCTGCTCTATGCCCTCCCTGTGACCCCCTTTTAGGCACTTCAGATGCTTGAGCCTTTGAAGTGGATACAGAGGCGTCACTGTTTTTGGAAACTGGTCTGGTATTTTCTAGCAGCCTCTCCAGGGAGTCTATCCTGAAGGAGATTGCCCTGTTGCTTACTTGGACGAGTGACGTAACCTCTTGCCTCTCCTCTGCACAACCAGTTGAATCTCGATTCATGTTCTCCACTAAATTTCGGCAAATCTTGTTCCCGTTGTCCAGCTTGCCCATAAATGCATTGATCTCCTCCCTACGGGATTCACGGTTGGTCTGATGTTCCTCCCTAGATGTAGCACCCTCCTCTTTAATCTGCTCCACCATTGCTATCGCGATAGCTTCTCCCCTTCTTCCAGAACGGTCTCGAGCCCATGCATGCCTGAGTCTTGAATGAGTGGAAAGCGATGCTATATCAATGCTGGTGGGAGTACTGGGCTCATCTTCCACAGGCCCTGGAAACACAGGGTGTGTTACGGTGGATTACCTGAAATATATCCCTATACAGGAACATTTGGTATCCTACAAAGGGTAAATTGTAATCTTTCCTATTCTCATACTCACCTATTCCTGACATTGTTGGATTGCTATCTGCATCCTCAGAACGTAAGACACCACTGTTCTCCATGCGCTCATCATTGGCTGTGGTGGACAAATAGGAACTGTTAGGCACATTCCCTTAATGCACTGCTTTTCCAAAGTTGGAACATTCACAGTTTTATTACCCTCCCTTCTTATTATCCTTATTATTATCCCTACTAGTATTAGTATTATTTTTTTGTTATTCCCATTATTATTATGGTAGTAGTGGTGGTGGGTGTTGTTGTTGTTATCATTATTATTACCCTTATTAATATCCTACCTAGTGTACAGTCACTGATTTCAAATAGGTCAGAGCAGTTCCCATCTTCTTCCCTCGCTTCCAACAGTGCCACTGTGAGGAAAAGAAATGGCAAACATATTTGTAGGCAAGGAAGGATGAAGAACTTTTTCCCTTCCCCTTTAATGTAGTTTTATTTCCCCCCACTGCATATTATACCCCAGCAGCCCCTCCTCCACACCCCTTTCTTGTGTTAGCATTGTTACCCGAGAACGAGGGAGATCCATGCCCATTGTTCTGTGAGACTGTGTGCTCCTGCACAGTGGTGGATGGGCCAGCACATACTTCTCCAGTACCCCCCTGTACTCCAAGTTTTAGGCTACGGCACACGCGCTTTGGCTTCACATTTGCATCCCCTTTTAGTATACGATGTAGTTCCCCATAGAAGGAACATGTTTTCTTTGGTCTCCCTGTGAGTGAATTCCAGGCATCAACCAGGAAATATTCCAGATGCATCGCCTTCATCTTTGAGCGTCATTCTTCCATGTTTCGACAATGACCTCTTCTCCTCAAGTCCCTTGCCACATCCACAAAAATATCTATATTTCTGTGGTTTGATTTCAACTCCACTTGCACATTCTCCTCCCCCCAAGCTCCTAATAAATCCACAATCTCTGCTTTCCACCATGCCTTCCCCCTTCCTTTTGACCTGGCCAATTCACTTTCCTCCTCCATTTTCCCGCCAAAAGAAAAGACAATAGAAAAACGTAACTACAGGTTCCATCATAATAACGTAATTACACAAGACGGTTGCTTCAACCAATAGGAATGCCACCCAACTATCACATGATTTTGCTTCTGAATGGCTGACTAGTTGCCAGGCAGAAATGGTGGCCCTCTATCGCTCCTAGGTGGGAAAGGTTTATACGGCTTGTTTATACGGTTTATACCTTCCTTCTTTTGGGCGAGGTAAGCTTGCTGATTCTTGGGTGTTTGTTGCTGCGTAGTGTTTGGTGTTTGGTGCTGTGTGCTGCTATGTGTGTTTGCCTTTGCATGCTTGTGTTCCTATGTTGTTTTTATCTTTAATTAGTTTTGCTTTCTGTACTGCTGACTTTTCTGTTTGCCTGTGTGAATTGTACCCTTTGCTTCTCTGACCTTCTTTTCTCTTTTCCTTTTCTTTCACTTTTTTGCTTGTTTTGCTTGCTTGCTGGTGTGAGTGGATTACTGTGTGTTTTTTCTCTGGTTGTGTGTCTGGTTGTGTGATTTTTTGTGAGAATGTCAAGGGAGGGAACTTTGTGGACCTTCAATGAGGTCAGGACAATGCTTTCATTGGTGGCGGAGAGCCCTGGCTTGGAGAAGCTGATGAAGAGCACCCCAATTCCTAGCCGCCACTTTTATGAGGACATTGCATTGGCCCTCACTGAAAAAAGGCTTCCAAAGAATGGCAGATCAGGTGATTTCTAAATTTAAAAACCTGAAACAAGCCTTTCATCTTTTGTTCTTTTTGGTACTGCGTCTCCCTTTGTCCCTTGCCATGTGAGCATTGGCAAGGGGTGATGGCCGAGGCAATGCAAGGTGGTTTCGATAATCTTGGGGCGAACCGGGGGGGGGGTTGGAGGGCATTCACCCAGCAGACTGTCCTTTCTTTTGGTTTCAGTGCTGTTGGGGAGGCCCTGGGGAAGGGGAGTACTTCTGTGGAATACTACCTCTCCCATTGTCGCTGGCCATGAGAGCATTGGCAAGGGGTGATGGCAGAGGCAATGCAGGATGGTTTCAGTACACTTGGGGAGACCTGGGAGGGTTGGAGGGTTGAGGGACTTTTTAGGGAGACATACGTAGGTGCAGAAAGCCACCAGCCACTACCAGCTTACCTTATGATGATGGATCTTGAGTTCCCACAACCCTTGGTTCCTCTATGGCCTTCTTCCCCCGCCCCATACCCATGGCAGACAACTTAAGAAGAGAAAGCCCCTCAGTGTTTGCCGCCATTGTTGTTTTCTGTTGTCTTCACGGGAGCATTACTGAGGGAGGAACAGTTAAGAGAAATGTTGATAAATGGTTATAGCAAATATATATATATATATATATATATATATATATATATATATAAAACAACAACAACAACAACCCTTAAAATCCCCTTCCCCACTTACCAGAATTCATATCGCATAGAGCATAAAATGGAGACCAAAAATGGCGACATTTGTACCTGTGGGTGGGGACAGCTCGGGAACGCCCACAATCCCCTGGTGCCGCCTCTGAATTGAGACAATGTGCTAGAATGTTTCTGCATTAAGGCCATTTCTGCACGATGAAGCTCTTCCACGTTGTCTCACTGCAGTCCCAGGTCCAGAAGGGAGTGAGTCAGCAACACTCCCCTCTGCATCTGCTCGATCCATGCGGAAGAGAACGCAATACACCACATCTTCCTTTCGCAGCACAACCGGGCTTTTTCCATTGCTGTGCTATGGAAGGAAGCATCATCAATGTGCTTCCACATCTTCCGCATGTCCAGAAGTGATGGGAGCACCGCGCAATTGCAGGCACAAGCATGACACTCCACAACAGGATGGCAGTGGGACAGCAACGACGTCATGCAGAAGCGCAACCTGCCAACCACTGCCATCCTGTGGCAAAAACACAACAGCGACATCGTGCGGAAAGGGCCTAAGCTGTCTGACGGGATTACAGCAATATTGCCGCTGCAAAACAGATTTTTTCTGTTGGTAAAAAACTACTTAATTACGATGCTTTGAAACAAAATAGTTACGTAATTACGACAACATCATGCCGAAACAATGGGACCCTTACCGGCTGCAACCTGTTCCAATTTTGCTTTTTTGACTTCATGCGGAAAGGGCCAAAATCCATGCATTGCTGCATGGCCATCATGGCTATACTTGAATATACATACTCATTTAGCTTCCTACTCCTCTCTTTAACATCACTGTAAGTAAAACATACTTATAGCCAGTTTTTCAAACTTCAGCAGCTGCTTCTTTTTGTCATCCCTGAAAGTGTTTTCTCTCTCTCTCTCTCTCTCTTTTCTGTTTCTTTCTCTGTATTTGGCAAGAATAGAAAGCAGTTCTTTGTTTGCTCACCTGCATTTATGTGGTGTTAGCAGAAGAGTGGGATGCACAAACAGCATTCTTATTTCTCACTGTACAGGAAGCAAGAGAAAGGGAACACTTTGGAATAATTGAGTACTGGGACAATGCTATGCAAACGTCTTCCCAGCTGGGTATCCTGCTGTTGTGAATACCATTTTTTTCAACAAGGAATAGGTTAATTGAGAATATCCATTTTATCCCTACTGCCAAATGAATCTATTAAACAGTGTTATAGTCCATAAACTGCTGCTAACTGGGGTGTTGTGCATTAGCAGAGTAGCTTGCATGTGTGTGCATGTATGTATGTGTATGTGTGTGTGTGTGTGTCTGTGTGTGTCTGTGTGTGCATAATGCTTTGGGGCATTTTTATGGGATTATTAAAATAGATTACGTGACATCATAATTTACCCCCCCCAAAAAAAAATTGTTGAAGAACCTACAAAAGAAGTGGTGCAAAGCCCTTCCCAAACACCTTAGGATATCTTAGAATACTGGAGAAAGCTATGCTGTGAACAGGTCTCCCCACATGTTTTTCTCTAAAGTAATTGCAGGCACAGTTAGGTCTGTTAACTGATGTTAGTCCTGGGTTATACCAGTGTGGGGAAAAACACTTACAAGATGTTATACCTGCAGAGAACACAGACATCTTGTGTTGCTCATTGTGTTGCTCAAACACACACACACACATGCATTAACACACACAAAACCTGCATACTTTGGCTCCAGAGCTCAGATGATTGACCTGCACAAGGACTGGCAATGACACAATGGACAGACATGGGGAACAAAAGAAACAAAGAAACAAGGCTTGTCAGCATAATAAATGGTTGTTTCAATATCCCTGCTGTTTCTCTTTTCTCAAAGTTCTTAGAAACCTGAGAGAAGAGTTTGACGGAATGGTTAGAAGAATAACAATGGGATAGCCCTACCAATATTTATAGGAACACCTGCCAGGCCAGGTAGGTGGCACAGAGCCAAGGAAGAAATTATACTTCCTTCTTAACTTTTCTTTAATGGGATATAGTGGTGTAACAATCCCCACATGCATCATCTCTCTTTTTTTCTCTCCTTTCTTTCTCACTATATAAATACATAAAGAGATTGTTCCAATGTGATTTAAAAAAAAAACAACTCTTTTTTTCCCCTAGAAAGAAAGAGACAGAGAAAGCAGGAGAAATTTCAAGCCAATTGACAACTTTGACTTTTTTGGAAGAATATGAGGAAAGGCACAGATCGATCCACAGGTGCAAGAGAGAGAGAGAGAGAAAGAAAGAGAAAGAATGAGAGAATAATGGTGGACTGCTGATTAAACTAGTTAGCAAGTGCGGCAAAAATCTCTCTTGTATCCAAGGCTTTCCTCCCTGAAACTGTTCTCACTATCTCCTGATCTGAGCTCACTGGCAGCAAGGGATGACCAAACACTAATACTACCTTTCAAATATTGGAGCACACTTATTGCTAGCACTCTCCACAGGAAAGGAATACAAGTATTTTCAGAGACCGTCGTTAACTGAAAAATCCTCCAGCATTTCTCAGGAGAGAAGAAAACAGGGCCAGCCCTATTCAGGCAAAAAGGAGAATTTGAGTGACTCAGATTTATTTCAGGGCACTCTCACATGAAGAGGACATTGTTGCAAATGAAGACAATATATGAATGCAGAATTTGATGTCTGAACGGTGCATCTAGATTACTTAAAGGATGGAAAGGAGACATATTTGGTGTTCTACTTGAGGCAACAAGATATCTTCAGCCAGCAGTGACATGGGAATTCTTTTAAGCATGAGTTGGCATGTGGAGGTTGACATCCAATTCTGATTAATGATGTTGGGGCCAACACAATCTAGACTCAAATGATCCAGAAGCAGAATGCTGGAGCTAAAAGTACCAACAAGTGGATGGTTCCAAGTGGGATCAGGGAAGTCATTCATTGTATGAAAAGTAAAGACCAGAAGGCTTCGCAAAATCACATTGGATACCAGGTTGGGGCAATAAGGATGCATTAAGTGGTCAACCATAGTTAGAACCTCCTCCACATGCACCAGTGCCAGCCCCCTCATTAGGAAAAGTGAGGTGGCTGTCTCAAGAAACATTTCTGAGAATGTTCTGAAAGGCAGCAAATGAAAATTCCTCTAGCTTGTTTTTGTTACACTTAAATAGTGAAAGAAATGCTTGTGGGATCTGCCAGCTCCTTTTCCAAAACAATTTGCCTGATTTTAGGTACCATGTACATTTGATCAAGGTCACTGAAGGACATCATTTATACCATCACCAAAGTCAGTGCATTTCGCACAGGCATACAATGTCTTTTTGGGATAGATAGTTCATGTCTTCTGGTTTTTTTTTTAAATGTAAACTAGCTATAAATTCTTAAGAGAATTACAATCAGTGATAGTAATAATATTATGCCTGATACATGAGTACTCATGCAAAGTTCTTTTTCTTTTTTCTTTTTCTTGACAGATCTGATGGCTTCTTCTGTCTTTCTTCTCTTTATTCTCATCTTCCCACTACTGGGAACATTAATTTTAAAAATTATCATTTTCTCCATTAAGCATGGGTCGATTTCATTACATTTACCATTACATTACATTACATTTAACTCTTATGTTCATTAGTGTGCCAATTGATATGCTTAAAAGAAAACCAAAGCAGTTAGCACACCAGGGCCTAAGAGTTGCTTAGTAAACCTATTGAATCAATTGATACATGGTGAATGAATACATAGATGAACTATATTGATTTAGTGCGACTACTCAAGTTATGACTAATAATAGGATGTAAATCCAGAATTTTTGTTCCAGAAATCAATTATTGCCAAAGCTTTTCAGATTTTATCTCCAGTCTATGGTCACTCATTGTGTATCAGGTCAGTCACAGAACTAAATAATGAGCCCAAACTCATTAATTGCCAAAAACAAACAAATGAGTATGGGCTTTGTTAATTAAAAGCAACCTTTTTTTCAAAAAAAAAACACATACCTAATTAACCTGAAGGTATTTCAAAGTTTTGCCCCTTCTTCACTTTCACGCCTCAGTTCTATCTGCCACAGATATCTGGGAGCCACAGTTATTGACACAGAAATGCAAAGCAGCAGTAGGAGGATGTAATTTGCTGGGAAGAAGCATGAGCCAGGTAAGGGTCACATTACCTACCTCTACACCTGATTATGTTCCCCTCTATTCATATACCTTGATACACCACAATCTGTCACTGCTATATGTTTGTCTTTGCAATGGACCCATTTTACAGCCCCCTTTGGAATATAGCACTCTTTGATCAGCATATGTTCGGAATATTTGCATGTTATCACTTGCCTTTAGCCACAGACACTGATGAAGAGTTTATGTGCTTAAAAATTATTCAGACAGTTAGCCCCATATTATTTTACTAAATTAATAGGCTTCCTTTTAATGTACAAAACGTAAAGCAGTTTATTCTTTAAATAACAGCATCTTCCTCTATACAATAAAAATGGTTATAAATAGGTGTGTGTCACAACATAAACTAGAAAAACCTGGAAAAAAAGGAATGAAAATATGTAGTGAGTTGTGTGTGTGTGTGTGTGTGTGTGTGTATAGAATAACAAACCCACACATATAATAAGACTACTAAACTTATGCTATATTTCTGTAGTTTGAAACAAACCATGTGTGACATTCAATTTTAACCAAAAACATCCACAAATGGAATGACAAATAAACTGTAATTGACTAAGAATTTGATAGTAGGTACAGGAATACCTGGCCACACTGGATGAATTCAAGTCTCCAGGGCCAGATGAATTGCATCCTAGGATATTAAAAGAACTGGCAGAGGTCATTTTGGAACTGGTTGCTACAATCTTTGAGAAATCTTGGAGGACAGGAGAAGTTCCAGCAGACTGGAAGAGGGCAAATGTTGTCCCCATCTTCAAGAAGGGAAAAAAGAGGACTCAAATAATTATCGCCCAGTCAGCCTGACGTCGGTACCCAGAGAGATCCTGGAGCAGATCATTAAGCAGTCAGTTTCTAATCACTTAGAAAGCAACGTGGTAATCACGAGAAGTCAACATGGATTTCTCAAAAATAAGTCATGCCAGACTAATCTTATCTCTTTTTATGATAGAGTTACTAGCTTGATAGATGAAGGGAATGCTGTGGATGTAGCATATCTCGATTTCAGTAAGGCCTTTGATAAAGTTCCTCATGACAATCTTGCAAAGAAGCTAGTAAAATGTGGGCTGGACAGGGCTACTGTCAGGTGGATCTGTAACTGGTTGACTGACCGTTCCCAAAGGGTGCTCACCAATGGCTGCTTTTCATCCTGGAGAGAAGTGACTAGCGGGGTGCCACAGGGTTCTGTCCTGGGCCCAGTGCTGTTCAGTATCTTCATCAATGACCTGGATGAAGTAATAGAGGGCATGCTGATCAAATTTGCAGATGACACCAAATTGGGAGGGGTTGCTAATATGCCAGAGGACAGGATCAAAATTCAAAATGACCTGGACCTGGACAGATTGGAGAGCTGGGCCAAAGCTAACAAAATGAAATTCAACAGAGAGAAGTGTAAGGTCCTACACTTAGGTAGAAAAAATGGAATACAGAAATATAGGACGGGGGACACGTGGCTAGATAGCAGTACATATGAAAGGGATCTAGGAGTCTTAATAGACCACAAGCTGAACATGAGTCAGCAGTATGATGCGGCAGCCAAGAAAGTCAATGCAATTCTCAGCTGCATCAATAGGAGTATGGTGTCTAGATCGAGGGAGGTACTAGTACCACTCCAGTCTGCCTTGGTTAGACCTCATCTTGAATACTGTGTCCAGTTCTGGGCACCCCAATTCAAGACGGACATGGTCAAGCTGGAGCAGATCCAGAGGAGGGCGACCAAAATGGTGAGGGGCCTGGAAGCCATGCCCTATGAGGACAGACTTAGAGAGCTGGGTATGCTTAGTCTGCAGAAGAGAAGATTAAGACGGGACATGATAGCTATGTTTAAATATTTGAAGGGATGCCATGTAGAGGAGGGAGAAGGCTTGTTTTCTGCTGCTCCAGAGACCAGGACAAGGAGCAATGGATTCAAGCTGCAGGAAAGGAGATTCCACCTGAACCTCAGGAAGAACTACCTGACGGTCAGGGCTGTCCGGCGGTGGAATATGCTGCCACGGAGTGTAGTGGAGTCTCCTTCTTTGGAGGTTTTTAAGCAGAGGCTGGATGGCCATCTGTTGGGAGTGCTTTGAGAGTGTTCCTGCGTGGCAGGGTGTTGCTGCCCTGGCTAGTCCGAGCTTTGGGGATATTAAAAGATATCCTCTTGATATCACAATTCAGCTGCACTTCTCTATTCCCCTTCCACGTGCTTGCGAGGCCACCGAACAAGCATGTAAACAAGCTCGGCCATTAATTGCCGTAATATTCAAACAACAATACAGGCAGGCCAGAAATAGCTGACTCACTGCTTTAGGAGACCTCCAGGCAAGTACTCTAATTAGGTATGCACACAACTTACAAAAGAGCCTCTGTCCCACGATGGCAGCTTGATGGGTAAACTGTACAATACCCAAGTACTCTGCGCTTGCATACTGGCTACTCTATTGAGAACCGCTGCGATAACTCAATCATTCAGATTCTGACCTTTCGGAGGCTTTGTCTCCAACTCCAAATCTATTGTTTTCCCCCAAGTACAGCATAGCCCGCAGTCACAATTCTCCTTATAAAAACCCTTGATTCCCTGACCTTCCTCGGATCGCTCTCAAGTTTTATCCCGCCTTGCTGCCGCTTTGCTTGGCGAGCCTCCCCTCAGCTCCACGTGCTGAGCTACATCGCACCCCAGCCTCGCTCTCTATTTTTCCGGGCTTCAGGACAGGTGAAGTATCACCCAAACCAGCAACTCCTCTGAAAATCCCTCTATACCACTCCAAGCTTTATTTCCTTTAGTTATCTTGTATGAGTGTGTCGCATACACTGTTTTGCTGTGTATTTAATAAACATCATTTATTGTTTCAGCTTCTGTGTGCTCCTTGACTAGGCCTGACCCCGTAGACATAGGGTTCAAGATCTCACTATGCTACCTTGCCTCTCATAACACTAAGCAGTGCTCTGAGCTAATTTTCCCCACCTTTAGTTGAACACGTTTTGGTGTCCCTCCTGGGACCCCCAGTACACAGGGTAACAAGGGGCTTGGATTGGATGGCCCGTGTGGTCACTTCCAACTCTACATTTCTATGATTCTATGATATGGTGTTCATTCAGTCAAAAATTGTGTTATGTTATTGATATAAGTGTAAACTGAAAAAAGTCATCAATGTATCTTTTGAAAAAAATGGACCTAAACGGATTGACTGTGAAATCTAATATAATGTTATGTTCTAAATGTGTCCTATATTGCATGAAGCAGAGCTGTCCAAAGCCGTCTGTCTGTCTGTCTGTCTGTCTGTGTTTATCTGTCTATCAATCTATATTTATCTATCTATCTATTTATCTATCTGCCTTTAAATACTTATAACCTGTAACCATATGATGCATTAAGCCCTATATTTCATGTTCAGGCCAAATCAAATCAAATCAAATCAAATCCAGTTCTCATTAAGTGAATTTGTGGGACCTGCATTGTAAATTGGATAATGAATAGATGTTTTTACCCCCAGGCCAAAGTCAGAGTACAGCATAACTGGGACTCCCTAGCCCTAGAGTGCCCACTGTAGCTGCTGGTACTTCTTTAATTTATTGTAAATAGGAGTCCATTCTAAAGGAAGGAAAGTGTTTAAATATAACACCTAAAGAAGCTTCATTTATTTTCAAGCCAGACAGGAGGTGAGCAGTGCAATCCTAGTTTGGATGATATGTGTGATATGATGGATTAGCAACTGGAGCCCTGTGGATACAGTCTAGCTCATGAGCATAACTCTCAGTTCACTTTGCTTATGACTCTCATGTGTTTTCTCATTCAAATGTTGTTTTTTTTAAAAAAATGGCAAAGATGGTCACTGCGCTCCATTGAAGGAAGGGCCACAGCTCATCAGCAGAGCATATGCACTGTAGGCCACTAATCCCATGCTTGTAAAAAAAAAAAAAAAGCCTAACATGGCCTAATGAGGATACTCATTTCAGATCCACTGCTGAAATGTCATTGCTGGAATTTACCATAAGCCAGAGGCAGAGCTGCACATTTCTATGCAAGAAACCACAGAAATGTTTATTTTCTTTGCTGTGATTTTGAATCACAGCAGAGAAACAATACCTGTGTTATCCTGGGAGTAGTATAGGTCAGGCTTCTAACCCAGATGTAAAATGGAAAAATTTTGGTTCCCACCAAGAACTTGTTGATTTAGTGTCCTCTACAGACCGCTACAGGTAGAAATTCTGATGGCTGTAGCTTCATCACTCCAGAACTTTCAGGGTCAAGATGCAAACAGCACACCAATGGAGTAACTCTCTGTTCAAATTTTTAAAGGGGATCTATTACACTGCCATTCCTTCAGTTAGCTATTCTGGGGACCAAAGGCAACAAGGCTGGCATCTGGTGCCAATCCAGACAAAGAATACTGCACTAGAAGTCCCCATAGCCAAAGGGAGGAAATTGATGACTGTGAAGGAAAAGCTTTTTTGAGAGATGGTATCCTGTTTATATAATTTCTGTTTGACACTTAGTATCTTTCATGGCAGTTGAAGAACTTCTTTATTATCTTTCCAGGTGTTTAAATTTTTAACTTGTAGATGATTTTATCACTGCCAGTTTATTTTTTTAATCCACTGGATTGTGCATTTTAGTTTCATTATCTGATGATGATGATGGTGATGGTGATGATGATGATGGTGACAATAATTATGATGTAAGTATTTCCAACAAAATATTCTATTAGCATTAGGTAACCAGATAATTTCCTAAATATTACAGTGACCAAATGGCCTACTTCATGAAAAGGTGAGTGTGATAGAGCCTGGGGATATGGCTAGCCAGAGTCACAGGGCAGCTCCAGCAACGGGTTGCCAGGTAACCAAAGTGGCTTTGTCTGAGAGAAACCCAGCCCATTGGTGAAAGGGAGGGGCTGACGTTGGAGAGGAGAAGGTCTATATATAAGACATAGTGACTTGGATTTTTGAGATTCCTTCAGTGATATTCCCAGAGAGAGAGAGAGCGCTCTAAGATAGAGCTCTTCAGTCAGCCAGAGGGTCTGTCTGAATAAGAGTGGTTGTCTTCTCAGAGGTCTAGAGAGAGAGAGAGACAAAAGAAAAAAACAAACCATCTTGAGTTGGGTCAGAAGGTATGAGCCTGATTTGGGAATTAAGCCTTTCAGCAAAAGAGAAGCCAAAGACCTGTGTGTGTATGAAAATTCTGTATCTGTATACTGGCTTAAGCTATAAGAAACTGGATGAGCACCTTTTTGAAGTTCTGTTCTGCTTAGACATACTTATGATTCCCCTGTACCTTCCATGTTTGTTATTTTAATAAAAATTACATTCTAGTTTTATAAATTCTGACTCAGTACCGTACTTTCCATTGGTTCTAATCAATTAGTATCATGGTACCACAGACCAAGAAATCATTCTGAACAACAACTGAGAGGCTTTACTCCTTTATATGCTAAAGTGGTGGTTTTAACGAGGAAAAGAGGACTATATAAGACAACAAGGTGCTTTAGCAGGCTGGAAGGAAAGCAGGCCTGCCCCTCCCTACCCCATGGGTTCATAAAATTCAACAGCAACCAAGTGTATGCCACTGCTTGGTCACTTATCCTGGTGGTTTGAGACCAAGTACTAAAGGAGAGGCACAAATAACAAATGTATATAGTATAAAGCAGAAATCTTCAGAAGAATTGCACCCAAGGAAGGAGAGGATTAAGTTAAAATGCTATGTTTGCCTATGTTCTTGTTCTCCCCCATGGATTAAAGAAAGAAAGAAAGAAAGAAAGAAAGAAAGAAAGAAAGAAAGAAAGAAAGAAAGAAAATGTCCCCTGTCAATGTTATTTTACCTTTGCTCAGTTTAAAATATGGCCCATGTTTAAAAATGATCCCTGTTAAAAGTTAGGGGACATCTTAGCTAGTAGTTGGTTTTAGTGATAAGCCGCTGAATCACAAACTTGGACATGCTAATTAAACCTAGTGTAAGTGGAAAAAAACTAGTAAACATGGTTTATAGAACTTTGATCATTCTGAACGGCATATCACACTCAGCTATTACACTCTGTGTATCAAGCATGTCCTTAACAAAACACCTCTTTCATACTTGCCTGTGATCATGACTTTCAAAGGCTGGATATGGCTTTCTCCCAGTATGCTTGGTGTTATGAGATCAGAACACTGGAAAGCAAGCATGTGCATTAATCCTTAACCAAATAGAAGAGTTTCCAGATGGAGACCTTTCTGCAATGCAAATGTCTCTCCCCTCCACAAACAGAACCAAGAGCAATGGAAGACTAGTATAAATGGTTTAGGCCTTGTGAATCAGCAGTAGCCCTTGAAACAAGTTCACTGGAATCAGGGCTAGCTGCTCTAGGATCATTAGTTCAAGATCTTTACTTGAATCAGATGTGCTATAGAAAAGAAGTAGTCACAATCAAGGCACACAACTCTGGGAGAGACCTTCAGGACTTTGCATCTAGATTAGTGGCCTAAACATTTTTGTTGTACAATTTACAAAAATTTCCTGAAGCCAATCTCTATAGTGCTAGAGTATACTGGAGTATCCTCCCCTTCCACAAAGCCATGCTAGTTTGCAGAGAACAGCATTAATATTCATTCTCGAAGCAAAAGCAAGACAATCACATTTGTCAAATTTGGGAGGCGTTTGGGGAAGATGGTTTCATCATCACTGAGAGTGCTGCTGATTTTGGTAACAGTTGCAGCTGCAGGGGAAATGGTGGTAAAAGGTCCCAAAAAAACAGTCTTGGGAGATGGGCAAAGCATTCATTTTTTTCCCCATGTAAAGTTCATTATGTCCTATTTCTGCATAAGTTCGTGACTTCTAAAAAGTCTACATGCAAAATAGCATGCCTTTTTAAAAGTAGTTTCATCTGATTTACATATTTTGCGAACAAATTTAACTAATATCTATTTTTTGGTGCAAGTTTGCCTAAAATACTCACTGTAATGCACTTTCCCTTACTTAGATGCTTTTGGTATATTTTCCACATTATAATAACATTCCATTTCCACCTACCAAACACTTTTTTGTATACTTTTTGTTTTTCTTAGAATGGCATGACAGAATTCCAATAAATGCAAATATTGTAGGGATGGAAAGAATACAATTTGGGGAGGAGGGAGGATTAAAAACTTCCTTCTTGAGTGAAATAAATCCTGAAGTCCAGAATTTTCTGCACAAAAATATTAATTTCTATACATAAAATATAAGTGCAGAAAAGTTTGCTTGCTGTGACAAAAGGTTTTAGTTGTATGCAGGATAAGTCCTGAACCGTGAATGATCTTCAGAAACCATGCAGCTTTCAAAGACTTTCTCACAGCAGGAAGAAAATTGCTAAGATTTTCATCTCTCATCTATTTGAGAACAGAATTAGAAAAAAAATACATCTCTAAAAATTGGAAGGATAACTGCATTCCCATTTATACACTGATATGTATACTAATTCATGGAGTGCAACCTGTTTAAGTTCAAATCAAAATGGATATCCTTCCATCTCAATTGTGGTATCAATGGCACTAGGTTTTTTACATTCCAGTTCTAGCCGGAACTTCAGTTTCCCATGCCATATTACTTCTATCCTCCACTGTCACATTTAATTTCTCAATGTATGTCACAATCTTAAGCATATGTGTTACCCTGACTTCTAGGGGTCCCATGGGGGGACACCTTGGTTTGCTCCAGGTTATAAAGGTTGGGGAAATTAACGGAGCACTGGCAATAGCAAAACAAGCAACAGGGTAACCCAGGAGGATCTCTTACCCAACTTTACAGGGTCAGGCCAAGCCACAAAGCCAGACAAATGTTTCGAATATATTGATTTTATTGAATGAAAATATTCTCATGCACCAACACACACACACACACACACACACACACACACACACACACACACACGGCCTGTTGAGAAGGAAAAGAGGTGAAAAATGGATAGAGGATATTGCAAAGGGATTGTAGAGGCGGTGATACTGCACCTATCCTGAAGTCTTTGGTCCTGGAAGCGGCGAAAAGAATGGAGCTCAGCGAAGAGATGGCTGAGGGGATCACTCAACTAACAGAGTGCCAGTTTGCTAGCGTAGAGGGGAGTTCTCCAAGGAGACCCTCAAAAACTAGGACTACTTATACGGAGGAACGTACTTTGAGGGCAGGCCCTCTCCCAGGAAGAACAATGGCCAAAACAAATGAAGGAATACCATACAATGGCAAATGGGTTACAATCAAGTGGGGTTGCAATATTGATTTAGGATTTTTCCAGAGTCAAAGTTGCTCGACCTGGGGAAAACATGCTAATCCCTTCAAGCTGGCTACTCTTGGCTAAGGACCCTTTGTCTATTTAGTTATGCATTGCCTGAGGTCTCCCTGGGCTATGTGAATGGGGTTTTTCCTGGCCTGACCTAGTTTCAGCCATTCAACCTGTTTGCCTACGTGCCCATCCGGGCAACCTCTCTGGCATGGTGGGCATATTTGATACCAAATTTATAGTCCCCAGAGTAGGGTATGCCAGTGGGGTAACATATACCTAAAAAGTATGATCACTAAATGTATAAAACATCACAAGCAGGGTACCAGAATGTAAAGATAATGTCCAATGTACAGACATTGGGAACACTGATCAAGGTTGGTATGGTTTTCTGGTATCCAGATTAACATTTGCATCGAACAACTAGATGAAGTTTTTATTATTTTTTCTGAACATGCACATGAAATCTATTTTCTTATAATAAAATAATAGTGTGAACTTGAATTGTTTTCTTCCCTGGAGCCAAATTAGAACTCTTTCTATATTTTCAATAATTGATGAACACATTTGAGTAGATTTTAAAGTTTAATTTATTTGAAAATGGCATTTCTCTAAGGTATGATTAAGCTATATGTAGATATGCAGAACTTGAAAACCATTTTTTTTTAACTTCAACTCCAGAAAGTAACATACAAATAATAAAAGCTTGCTTTGGGGAATTATACGACCTGTTGTCCAAAAAGGTAACTTTTCTAAGATCTCTATGTATTTATATGCTAAATGTCAGTATACATCCATCCATCCATCCATCCAAGATATGCAATTTCTAACCTATTCTGCTTTAATATACTTTCAAGCGAAATTGTAACTTTTTTTTCTGTTGCTATACCATGGAAATTTGAGGATAAATTGGGAAATTTATTGACATTGCAGGAGGGACCAGCTACCAGTGGTTGGGATAGGCATCTGAGATAGTGTCCATCCTTATCTTGGAAAAATCTACCTTAAAGAATTGTTGTTAGGAGCACACAACATTGAATTCCATGCAGAAAGCTGGAAAAGAGATTATCCTTGCTATGCTTATCCATTTCTCAATAGTCAATGACTCCTCCAAACCTCCACAGCTAGGATAAGCTTTAGACTGATCATCTACAGATGTATCTGCACTTGAGTGCACATGGGCATGCCAGTTTTATGCCTGGGAACTGGATGAACAGACTACATGCAGGAACTGTTCGCACAGCTAGGATAACATGCAAAGGGGCCTGTGATTTCTTATTTGTGGGTTAACAGTACAGCATATCTTCCAGGCTAAATGGAGGTTTAAGTATGTGTTAATATAAAGACCAGAATAACCTCTGTTTGTGCCTTTTCTAACACGTGCTGTTATTACATTCTGGGAATCTGGCTTTCCTCCCATTTTTTATTTGCAATTGTTAGTGCTTACAAACACACGCACACACAGAGGGAGACAGAAATATTGTGGGGGAATGCACTGGATTTTATTGACTGTCCCTGCATTTCATCTAAAGCAAAATTAGAGATGAGCAGCTTTGACTGCCAACAAAATGTTATTGCACTGAGTGCTGCGTTCAGGATATCAGGGAAGTGGTCATGCCATTACCTAGAACAAGACATTGTGTTTCAGACTCTGCATCCTCACTAATGTTTTTTCTTCTTCTTCCTTCTAACCATCAACTGGAATTCAGTCGCTTGTTCCTAGCTTTTGTTTCTCCTTTGGGCTTTTTAAAACCTCTATATTGGGATTTTATTTTATTTACTGATATGAAAACCAATATCCTACCCTTCTAGTGGTGACACACCAGTCAAAGTGACTAACAACAGTCAGTGAGGTAAACCAATATCAGTATTTCCAAAAGTACAAAATCTGCTTATTTTGTTTTCAAGAAAAGATTTGCAATGCCAATGCAGCAGGTGGTAAAGCAAAGGTATGTTTTTTTTCTTTGTTCCCCCAAGAAGAAGGTCCATTTGTGATCTCAAAAGACTAAGCCAGAGCTTTCCAAACTTTTCATGTTGGTGACACACTTTGCAGACATGCATTATCTTGTGACACAGTAATTCGGTTTTACTAGCAAACCAAAGGTTAAACTAACCCCTCATAAGAGATACAGACACATACATAAATTTTAATAACAAAATGTATGGGGACACAACATATCTCATGAAAACCTTTCATATATTTTTAAAAATATATGATTTATAAATAATAACATACATTTCCAAAATTGTAGGTGACACACCTACACACTTCAGGCGACACAGTAACGTGTCACGGCACATCATTTGGAAAGCCCTGGACTAAGCCACTGTACAACCGTTTGAATTATGGCTAGAAATAAATGGACCACCAGTGCAAACTTTTCTGGATGGCTGTAATGTGATCTTGCAAATAACTGAGCACTACATGGAAGATGTTGCAGCTATCAATACAGATATACCTAAGGTATGTGTCATTGTTAGTATTTCCTCAAGTCTGCTGGTACCTTTTCCCTGTGAAGACATAAAACTTTCCTTATGTCATTCTAGAAAGTGAGACTGTAATTTCTTTTTGTCTTTTCACCAGGAGAGATTGTGCAAGTTTTTTGCTGATTTCTCTATTTGGAGGATCCATACTTCCCTCAAAGAATATATGGCTAGAATACAGTATAGGAGTTGTGTCCTTTCAATTGGACTTGTTTGTGTAGGAATTAGAGTTGCAAAGACACACAACATCCATATCCCATAGAGGACTGTTATTAAAGAAGTATGTAGCAGAGCTGGCAAACTGACCAATGTGTGATAGGATGAATGTGCATCTCATTGGTCCAATGCACATTAGGCACTAATGGACATTTAAACATTCTTGCTGGTATCATGTTACGCATCTTCACAATTCATTAACAGGGTTTGTTAGTACCTCTGCTAAATAGTCCATTTCTGCCCTGCACTGTTACAGTGCTATTATTCCACTTTTAACATCCCGTGGAATTCTGGGGTTTGTAGTTCATTTACACCCAAGAGCTCTCTGGCTGAGAATTCTAAATGCTCCTCCCTAAACTGCAAACCACAGGATTCCTAGGATGTTGCAAGTGGAATAATAGCACTACAACACTACGGTGTGGAAATAGCCATAGTAAGTGTGCACCAATTTATGTCAAATAAAGGGTCATATAGAATTTTGGTGCATTGTCATTTGAAATTTGATTTAAATTTCATGGAGAGAACCTGAATTGATTCATTTATTTTGAACCATCACCCATGAGAGAAAATAAGACAGACATTTCCATTCAACTAGGGAAAAAGCTTTTAAGTTTGTTTATCTGGTTTTTCTGTGTGTTTAACCATCTATTTGACAATGATTTAGCTCCCTCTCCCCCCCAAAAAAAGAAAAGAAAAGGCTCTTTAGTTTTAACAATGATAGGCAGATACAGGATTATCTTAGATCCTGGGAATCGTTCTATCTATTGAATTTAGCTAGTGGATGAATTTGAGAACTTGAATGTATTTGTTTTCAAACACAACTTTCAAGGTTTCTTCATAAATTCAGTGGAAATAACTTCTTCCTGTTTTTACAAATGAATGAATATAGGAGAAAAGCCATCTGCTTTTCTGTGTGGTTGGTATGATTTGGCCTACATAAGTACTAATGTATGTGCAATGACTTTTCTACTGTTGCATAGAAATGTGTGTATATAGGTGTCCTTACCCAACCAAGGTATATGCAAGCTTATTTTTTAGGGTTGTTTAAATAATTTAGCAAAATTTATCTGGGTGAGATTGGGAAGAAGATGAGAGGTTTTATACTTCTCTAGAAATGTTGCTTAAATATGTCTACTCAGTCTGCTGTTTCCCTTGTGGTCTTCACACATCAGTGCAAAAGGAAAGCTGTGTACAAAATTTAAATCTCTTTTCAGGATGATTTAAATAAATCCAGTGTACTGCTAGTGTAAGAATCCCATGGGATAATGGAATTCAGTTGTTGTTTTTCTAAGTATGCATATGAAAGCATATTTGCTCTTCTACTCACTAGACTTTGTTGTGGAATTGGGTGCACAACTGAAAATTGTACTGAATTTCTTTCTTGTATGTTGTCCAGGACTAGATGTCCATAAAGGCAACATCATTTGCATTAATAGAATCACAGCCTTGGATGGGAATAAAGTATAACTCTGTCTATCAAATGAAAAGCATGATAATAATATGCTCAAGAACCATTCCCTATGGCCTTTTCATTTAAGAAAAAGAAGCCACAACTCTACAGCTCATATGAAGTTTATTATGTACTAATAAAAGAGACCTTATTCTTAGTAAGAACATAAAGAACATTAAGGAAACATTATTAGCCATAAATAACCAAGCAGACTGTAATGACTCAGTTATCTTAATAAGATCTGACTTTAATAGCAAGTGGTAACCAATATAGAATTTGAGATGAAGATATATTGAAAAGCTCCTTGGTAAATCTATAAAATGTATACTACCCTTACACCTGGTAAACCCAATGGGAGGCATTTTCTTCAGATGATAATTCATTGATGTGCTAGCTGTCCTCTGGCTTCACATAAAAATGGCTCACAATGTTAATGTGCACATGCTACATTTCACAGTAACCATAAGAAATGCAATACTGAAATACACTAGGCAAACGTAGGCAAGAGGGATACTACTACAACATAGTCACAATTTCCAGTGGTGTTTGATTGTTGCAATAAAATCAACAAGGCTAACTCATTTCTTTGGAATGAGGTGGGGGTTTTTGTTTGTTTGTTTGTTTTGTTTTTTACTATTGCCTATTTCAAAAGTTGTATGGAGTTGACAGATTCTTATCCCACATTTCATTGGACAGATGGAGATCCAGCCAGTGGGGACAGAGAAAAATGAATTGAAAAAGTTCACAACAGTGATGACAACCAAATATCAGAGACAACTGGAACTGAGTGAACAATGGAAGTTGGACACTTCTTCCTTGAGGATGGAGAGGGGAAAAATATTTTTAGAAAAAATAAAAAAATGAGCAAAAATGTGTCTCTTAAAGGTCAGGAAACCCTAATGAGAATAATTTTATACTATGAGAAGTTTTGCAGGCTGAAACACATTCTACACAATATTTTCAGGTGGACATTTTGTGTAGAAAATTCTCTATGCAAAAAGGCTCAGTGTTTTTTGTACAGAAAATAATATTTAGATATATTGGCTGGAATTCATGTTTGTAGTTATGAATGTATAACCCAGACTATGCATTTGTATCTGACTCATATTCATGATCCCCACATATTCACTAGTTGAGGGAATATGCAAGGATTTTAGAGTTCCCCAATCCTGATTTACAGGGAAGCAAATGCTGCAAATGATGGAGGTCTGTTCTCCTGTCAGTTGAGACACAGTAGACTGATATGCCCACCTACCCTCAGTAATCTCTGGCCTGAGAGGACTGCAACAGGGATTTTGCTTTTGGTTGTCATATCAGAGATTGCTGGATCAGTCTGCTGTGTCCCGACTGTTGCACCAAGCTGGGAGACATTACTTAGCCACATAACTGAGGCAGTTACATAGCTAAATAGTTGATGTAGAATATTGGCCCCTATTTTCTACATGGAACGTAGTTGATAATTTATTCTGTGTAAAATGTATGTGTGGCATTTTAGTACACGAAACATCTTTTTTTTTTTTTGCAGTTAATAACAGTGTCTGCAAAGGAATATTATTTTAAGCACAAAAAATCTGCTTCCTGTGCAGAGATTGCTGTTTGCTGGGGGGAAAAAGTGTGCATTTTGTTTAGAGTATGCCCCAAACCTTTTATTTTCTTGAAGCAAGAAAAAAATTGCTGAAATTGCTTACTGCTTTCTTTAAAAAAAAATAGAGCATAATCCTTGCGGAATGCAATATTCACTAATCTTGCTGTCTTGTGTATTTCACTGACTTGAATTAGGCTTAGGTCTACACATATATGACATTTAGAAGCTACCAACTGCTGTGTTTTTTAAACACCTATGAAACTCTATCTCTTTCCTGAGACTTTTGAGTAGCCCTGTGTGATTAACTCAGCTGCCCCTCCAGGTCTGCAGAAAGAATTACCTCCTGGCTCTAACTCTCTCCCACACTATAAGAACTACTAGTTTTAATGTAATTTAACTGATTTCATATAATTTTCATTCCACACTGTGTTTTCAGGATTTAGAAATATATGAACACTAGGGATGGAAATTCTCAATTTTCCCACCTTTGAAAAGATGTTGAGGTAAAGGTATTGATATTTCTTCCCATAGTGTCGAAATATTTTGGATTTTTTTTTCTCTTAAAAGACAGAAAACTCTCTACAATGTTCAAAATTTGCACATTTCCAAGAAACATACAGTTTTGCTTGGAAATGCACAATTTTCTGAAGAACAACTATGCAGTTGTAGGTCTGCCTCTATCCATGATAGTTTAATTTTGCACAACTTTTTGAGAAAGAGGGACAAGACAGCACAGGAATGGATGAATTAGACATCAGGAATTAATAAACAAATTTTATTGTTTACTGGAGTTCGGGGGCTAGTTTTCTAGTCTTGAAACAATGATCAAGTGCCATCAATCCCCTTTCACCTCGTACTCTAAGGAAACCTCAAATAATGGATTTTCTGGGCTCTAAGTTTGTGCTTCCCTTCTTTCTTGCCTGAAGACGGGGAATGCAGATGCAGAGCCCAGAATGTTCGGGCAGCAAGCAAAAAAAAGCCAATTAAAAATGGTGGAGAAAGCAGTGGCAAGAGAGGAGGGGGAGCCTTAGGTGGGATGAAGCAAGTTAATCAGGAGTGAGAAGGAATTGAGGGATCAAAGTAGGCACACAGATCAAAAAAGAAGATGAGCACAAGCCCAGACAGCTCAGGGAGAAAGTTGTACTCACATACACACACAAAACAGCCAAGAAAGAGTGGTGGAGGAGAGAGAGGCAGGAGAAGAGCAGTCTTGGCAGGGATAAAGTGAATTAGATGCGAAAATAGTCACAGTTTTCACAGTTAAGGTACACAACTTTAGGGCTTAGCATTCAAGAAATGCCTTACTATGTTTTTTTCAATGTTGAGCCATTTGGATGCTTATAAAATTAAGCTGTTTTTGTCAATATAGGTAGTATAGGTACACAACTTTGCCCTGAGATGGCTGTGTTGTATTTCAACTGTGCAGCTTTCAAGGCTGCACAAAGTTAACAAAGTTATATTGTTTTGTTGTGCCAAGGGGCAGGGGGAAGCAATTTGCAGAAACTTTCCAAGCACTCTTTTTCTTCCCCTCTGTGTTTCCTGAGTGGTGGAAAACACCAAACTTTAACCAGATCAGAAAATTATTGAATATTCTTTCTATCCCTAATGAACACACTTGACTTTGCTCAAAAGATCATTTGAATATGGATCATTTTTATATACCACAATCCATTGGATTTCTCAGTGGGGACAGAAAATATCCCAACTTTCACACATATATGATTTCTGGACTTTACCTTCTGAAATTTGTTGAATTCAGAATCTCGAATGAATTAAGTAAAAATAGTTTTCAGTGCTACTAAAACATCATTTCCCTCAACTTAGTCCAATAGCTTCCAAGTTTCAACTTCACTGGGAAAATTAACTGTCATACATTCCAATTTACATATTTATTACTACATTGCGGTGAGTTAATAGCTTTATCTATGAATCAGTTTAATCCCACTTTAAAATTATACAAGTTGGTGGCCATTGCTACACCTTATAGGAGCAAGTTTCACAGTTTAACTATACATACTAATTCTTCTTTTTTTTAAACTCTGAAATCTTTACTTTGACAGATAGAAGTAGACAGAAATTGTTCTACCTGTCTGCATGATCACCATTTCAATGTCGCATAAGTACTATCCCAATCAGCAGCAGTCATTTACGTTTCATATTTTATAGTTCCTGGATTTTATCTTCTGCAACATGTGTTGAATTCAGAATGTCAGATGAATTAACTAGGAAAAGTTGTCACTGCTACCCATATATCTATCATTGTATCATTTTCCTCTAGTTAGTCAGATAGCTTTCCAGTTGAAATTTTGTTGGAAAAATTAACTATGACGTACTTTAATTTACATATTTTTTATCATTGGTTGTTTATCATCTATAGATCCTTTGTATTTTCTTTTTCTTTTATATTTTCTTTCCATGCCATGATAAGTTTTTCCAAGCATCAACTCATCTCTTCTACAACAGATGTCATTAACTATCAACAGTGAATTATATTTTCTGATGAAGTGTAATGGCTTTGTAATGAAGTACAGCTTGCAAAAACTATTTCTTCCTTCATTAGGGAATTTGGGGACCTAAAATCTAGAACAACATCAATAATTTTGCAGCAGTTTGTGCTTAGTGAGAGTGGTTGGCTGGGAGCTGTTAACATTGGCTATCAATTTGGGGTTTTGCTCATCGTACCATATTGCTGTCTTGCCTCATTAGCTGTTCATAATTCTCTTGTCCTCTGAATTGAAAATGGCAGCCAAACATAGCTAACAAAATGTAGATGCATTCCTCAGCCAGACAGTTACATCTCCCTTTTTGAAGATAAATGGATTTTAATTCAATGAAATGTATTGTGTCAGGGGATAAGGTATACAGTATGCATGCTGAGAAGAAGGAATCTCTACAAATTGAGAAATGAACCTCCTCCCCCCTCTAAAAATTAGAGTATTACTGTACAAAAATGTTTGAACAGAAGGAAGCATTCTGGGGAAAAGCTAATGGCAACCACCAGCAAATCATAGCTACAAAAGTGTTCTAATGAGATTGGCCCATAAAAAAACTTGCACCCCCAACTCTGAAAATTGCCAAAATGCCTTGTCATAAATTCCCAATTTGTGTGGAGCAAACCAGTGTGATGTGAGACCAGCAGGGAGCACGTACAGATAAATTAATGAAGTAATTAAAAGTTCCCACAAAACCGGCATCATGTTTCACTTCTTCAGAAGAGGCCATAAGCTGTAGCTTGGGTTGTTACTTCACTTTCTTTGAAGAATTCCGTCTTGTCTCCACTTTAAGCTTGGTTGCCACTGACTAATTTATTCAGTTATTCCAGGTGCTGACATATATCAAAATAACCCTCCACTGAGAATGTTAGTCTAAAAAGCAGGGGACCTTGAGGTCCACCAGCAGTGCCAGCATCTCCTTAGGATTTGGGGAATTATAGCTCAAAGGAGGCCTGCGAGAGGAGAGTAATGGCAGGATCTTTTCACCTATGTATACCAGGTGAACTGGTATACATAGAGAGGACTACAGTTAAAAGTTAAAAGAGTATTTTATTGGAAATTAATATATACATATAAGAAATCAATCAATCTTATGAATCACACAAGACTATTGAAGGGGAAGGTGAGAAAGGTCCGATACAGAGATTTTTGGTGGAAGGGGGTGGTATTTATCAATCCTGAAGGAGAAGATCGAAGCAGAGTGGCTCAAAACAAGTCTGGGGGTCATATGGAGCACCGGGAGTCTGGGGACCACCTGTAGCATGATTTCCAATGTACTATGAGTTATTGTGCTGTGTTACCAGGCCATACACCACCATACTTTGATGTGGTTTGATTCGCAATATATATTAATTGGGTTTAATACAAAATGTACCCTGATGTGACTGTATAGCCAAGGTGAACAAGAGGAAGACACTGGCCAAACACATGTGCTGCAAAATAGGTCAGAGACCTCCTTCAGGTGACAGTCAGGGAATCACCAGGTAACTCCAGAGATAATAGGCTTAAACGAGCCTTAACAATTCTGCCTTTTGAACAATAGCAACTGGAATGTTCCTACGAAACCACTGATTGTTTCAACTGCCCTTGGCACATGACCTCTAAATCTCCCTATTGTCCTCATATCTGTCCAACCATTACAGAGCTATCATGAGGTCCATCATTCTTTTGTCACCTAATGCTAAGACTGTTAGCCCATTCCAGACCTAACTGTCCACTCGGTGAATTGTTCACTCAGCTGGAGAGCCATCCACACCCTTGCCCTTCAGGCAGAAATCATGCATAAAAAATCCCAGTTTTGGCCAGTTAGATGCAGTGCATCACTTGCTAGTAGCCACACGGTCACTCTGGTTCCCAATTTTGTACTGTCCTTAGATGTGAGTCTAAGCCACTTGGCTTCTTCTTTGCTGCTCTCCAAGTCCAGTAAATATTACCCACAACACTCTAAACTTTGCTGTCCAAAGTCTTTCCTCCCTTTCTCCTTCAGTTAGCCCTGTGTCAGTGTGTCCCAGAGTCAACTAGTGAGTCATATTGCTGAAGACAGAATTGAGGATCAAAGACATGGTTTTGTCAAGATCAGAGACCTGGGCAGCAAGCCAGCCCAGAGAAGAGAGTGGGAGAGCCAGCAAAGTCCCGCCAGGGGGAGACAAGCAAGCACTTACTCAAGGAAGTTCATTTACCAGAGTGCCAAGTGAAGCTGTAGTCAGAGTTCCAAAGCCAAGGGTCAAGAGTCCAGAGATCAATTCAAGGTATCAGGAACCAGGTCCTGGGAGCAAGGCACAGACAAGAGGAGGACTTGTAAGAAGTTTGCCACAAGCAAAGGGAAGCTTCCAGGCAGGCAGTTATATAGCCCCAGGCACAGGTGTGTCTGGTCGCCACTTCTTAAACTTAGCCAAGGAAACCTCCCTTTGCACAGCCTTCTTGAGTCTCCACCTTGATTAGGGGCTTATTGAACCAGGCTCCAGAGCCTCTTCAGAATCGGATCCCTGTTGCTCCCAAGGAGCAGGCACAGAATTGGATCCCTGTTGCTCTAAAGGAGCAGGCAGAGAGACGTCCACGCCTGCTTGGTCCATGGCAGCAGGGGGAGCTCTTGAGCTGCAGGACTCATCTCCAGCCAGAGCCACAGGGACCAATAGCTGCTGCTTGTCATCTCCACCCTGATCAACAGGGACCAATGGCTGCTGCCCATCATCAGCAGCTCTGACAGGGGCTTCAGTTATCACAGGTTTTAAGGATAATAAGCATTAGTTATATGGAACTAGCTGGATGTATTAAGAACAAGGATATCAAGGGCTTTGTAGGGAGTATAAAATATAAAAATTAGGAAGAAAAAAATTATTAAATTAATATTTACACTGGCCATAATTCTTGAGTTAGCAGGACAAAAAGAGTTGAACCACTGCTTTAAGTTACAGTCAAACATTTAAGTAAGCAAGCATGGAGGACGGGGGAGCCACTAGGATACTGTCATGATTTTTCTGAAATGTAGAAAACACCACATTAAAGTTCCTCTAAAGTACAGTTCTCTTAGCAATCAAAGTCCATATAATTCAAACAGCAGAAAACGAAAGAAACATAACTTTTCTTCCGAGGTGACGGAGCTGGGAACAGGCAAGACTGTGCCTCTGGTGAGTCCTGTTCTACACACCTATACAACTATTAAGGCCTAAATCCAGTTGCTAGTCCCATCCAAACCTATTGATTCAATTAAAATGTGTTAAGTGAACACTTATCCAAGTTTCTTCAGTTCAGTGGGTTTTTTGGTTTGTGTGTGTGTGTTTCCTGGTTGGAGCTAATAACTGGATCTATAACTGGAACCCAGAATTTAAGACCAATTCTAGTTTGTATGTTTGCATTGTTTTGTTGAGATGAATTCACATACTTTTTTACTGAGAGAGAGAAATTGTTAAGTCTAATTGCTGATGTATATTTTCTAATGTTTTGTTGTCGGGTATTGTATATTATTTATATTATAGCAACTTTGATGTCATAGAGGGAGAGTTGGTCTATTCACTTTGTTTTCCTTTAAAAAAAAAACAGCTAAGTGCATTCAGTACAACACAAAACATCATTTTACCTTGGGCAGATAATTCAAACTGTGTTTCCTCTTCTCCCTGTGTTACAGATTAATAATAAACTAATTAATAATTTGATGATCTATATTTTCAGCCCTACTGGAACACATAGGAAAGCCAGCTTGTTCTGCCTCATGGCAAAATTGAATCTTTAGTGGATTAATTTCCTGAAAAGCATATTTCTTTATTATAAGCCTGTACAACTTGTAAACATACTTTCTACAAGAAATTAATATATGTTATAGTTTCAAGCTTCCAAGTATTAGTTAGCTGCCATTATGATTTCTAAAAAGTGATTTACCTTCCAGGCTCTCAGACATAATTCAAATTCTAAATTTTAGAGAAAGTGTCTGAATACTGATGGCGGGTTGCACAAAACACACTCCTCTCCTGTGCAACCAGAACAGAACATCAGCATTGTGATATTATTGTTCAACCACCTAGTTAGACTACTCATACAAGCTATTAAAGTAGCTAAAAGATTACAGTCATGCTGCAAGAAAAATGGCGTTATCTCACAATAATTTAGGATTGCAACTTAAGACAGTTATACCTTAGTTATGGGAAAATTTAACTAATTTTCAGTAATTAGTTATTAGTTACATCCATGTTCTGTTTGTGGTCCACTGGACTGTACATGCTAGCCTAGAGCTTCCTGCTAGGCACTGCATACTCCTATTTCTCTTTATTGATGCTGTTTAAAAACCCCACACACCCACAAAGCAGATTCATTCATACCATGAGATTTATTGAGATTCATTGAGCTCCTAGCAGGCTTCGAGTAATGACTTGGTGAGTCACAAGTTCTGAAGACCTTCTTTATATTTAACCTAATGAGATTTTTCAAATTAAATTGTCATAATGGCAGAAAGTGTAGCACAGAGGAGGAAGTGCCTATGTTAGAAACTGTTGAACTCTCAGTTCTCCAGCTGTGCAATGTATGGTGGAAACTAACAGGACTCATGAATGCTTTCTGAAGCATTTGACTTATTCATAACACTGGTATGTAAGACTAGTTGGAAAGCACTTCTCTGAATTCTGTGAAAACCGAAGGACAACTTCTTTTAAACTGACTTGTTTTCAAAATACATTTTAATTGGAAGGTTGCTACTCCTTTTTCTCAAACTGGTGTACTTTTAATTTTGATCATTTCAATTTATGTGTTTTAATCTTTTAATTTTAATTTTAATCCTATATCACATTAACCACCCTAAGAACTGTTTTAGTGGAAGGTTTGAATATCAATTTAATCAGTGATATAAATATATGTGTGTGTGTGTGTGTGTGTGTGTGTGAGAAAATATATATGATTATATATGTCTGTGTATTTGTATTCATCTGCAACTTTTCATAAGAAATATTATAACAGGCTGATACAGTAATGGAATGTGAAAAGCCTATTAATGAACACATTTGAATCCAACAGGCTAGAAAAAGAGTGAACCAATCTGTTTATCTGTAGGATAAAGACACATATCATAAAGTTAAAACTTTCTTGGGCAGGGATGTGTGTAGCAACAAACTCTGTTGAAAATAAGCCACTATACAGACAGTTATGCTAATCCAAAAATATTCAAAGTGGTCTTGAAAATCGAAGGCCAGTTATGGGATGATTGAGGTAGAATGGATAATTTCATTGATGTGTTCTGTATTACTCAGATTCTCCCCCTTTAATTCCTTGTTCACACCTGGCTTCACTATTTTAGTGTCTCTTTGCTGTTGGAATACATTGGGACCTGAATTAGTTGAAAACCTAAGAATGTTTCAGGGGATTGAGATGAGCAGACTCCCATCACATATTTCAGATCAATTTTACTTACTCTATTAATTTTCATCATCTGACAACCCTCTTCAGCCCAACAGTAGAGCTATTTAAAATTATGAATAAGGTTATCACAGAATGTTAAGCAAGTCACTTTTTACTTTGGTTGAAAACATCTTGTTAAACTGTGATTAGCAGCTTTGTGAAACACCTCATCTATTCATCACAGTGAAGGTTTCATGTTGGTGGACTGTAAGCTGTGGCATTCAAGAAGCATAGTTTATCAGAGTCACATGTTTTAAAGAAATGTACCTTTGGCAGTGCCTGTTGTTATTGCTTATCAACTTAAGACAACTCTGTGAATGAGAAACCACCAACATTCCCTGTAATTAACAGTCCCATGAAGATCTTGCAAACTCAGAGCTGTGGCTTCCTGGATTGAGTCAATCTACCTGTGATGCAGTCTTTCCTTTTTTCTACTGCCTTCCGCTTTACTGAGCATTGTCATTTTTTTCTAATGGGTCACGTTATCTCACATGTACAAAGTATAATGGCCTCAATTTAACCATTTTGGCTCCTAGGAAGAGCTCAAGCTTGCTTTGCTCTAGAACTCATTTATTTGTTTGACTGTGTGATCAGATTTTTTTTTTTTTTAAAGGAATGGCCTACAAGCTACAGCAGTGGAAATTTCTTCTTCAGGCCAATAGGGATGTGTGAACTTTTTCCTCTTATGCATTTGACTGCCATAAGCTTTAGGGTAGGGATAGTAAACTGTGATGGGGCAGGGGGCTTTCCCACAATTCTTCAGCAGGACATACCCTCCCCCACACATACATTCACAAACACACAACAAAATGGAAGTTGTCCATTTTTGTTTAGGCATTGGGGTTGGGAGACCAGGAAGGTTGGAAGATCAAAATTGTTGCACTTTCAACCCCATTTTGTGATTTTTGGAGCGAGAACACCTGAAAATAAATAATTTGTTGTAGAAATCAATGGCCTTATGGGGGTATTCTGAGCAGCATAAAGGGCCTCAAAAAGAGGCTGAGAACTACATGAAGCCCACAGGTTACCTTTTCATTACACTAGTGTTAAGAGAAAGCTAATCTTTTACAGAAAATACATTGTTTAAAATCTACCTTATTTAATTCTCAGCAACAGCCTTTCCCTCCACATTGGCCTACACTTATCTAAGCTAGGGTGTTTTTAGCAAGAGTTAAAAGGGAAAACCAGACTTGGAAGCTGAAAGGGGGGGGGGATTAGAAATATATATACACGGAAATGTTGCACATAAACACATATGATTGCTGCATAAACATTTCCCCCCAGACTTCAAACTGTTTTGCTTTAAAAGGAATTTTTCACTTCTGAATTTTGCTTTAGGTAAGATGTCAGTTCTGATTCTACTTATATGTCTGTGTCAAGATTGCCACAAGTGAAGCACAGCCCTACACTTGTTTTCGCAGAAGTAGCTGCTACTTTGTTCATTATGTCTTATGCTCTCATGCAAGTGCATATAGGATTTATCCTCCTTGCAGCTTCATAACCTCAAGACCGGGAGGAGGGGGGACTGAACTACATGAATGCAGTAAAACTCTTCTATTGCATTTTTTCTCCTCCTGGTGTGCCAAAATCTGTCTTTGAAATTCCCAAGAGTTTTCTTCCCTACAAAAGAAGTGGCAGCAGGTGCTGCTGCTGCTGCTCCTCTTTCTCCTTCTTTGTTTCATTCTCAAGGTGTTTTGAATTTTTTTCCCCTACCTCTTCAGAGGGATTTTCATTGTGCAGTGGCTAAGGGTTTTGTATTTTTCCCTTCCTTTCTTTTATAAAGTTCTCTATTCCTCTGTATCTCCACAGCTGCCTGCGCTTTCTGTTCCCCAAAACCCACATGGGAGGAGCTGCCTTATAATGTCTTTCCCTGAGTTTTAATTGAAGCATGGGAAGCCAGAGGTGCTGCAGTCCACTAGAGAAATGAGTACAAGCGGGACACCTGCACAAAACCAAATGAAACTGGGTAGCTAGGGTAAATGCAACTCATGATTCATTTATGGATATTTTACTAAAAATGTCTGTCTTTTTCTGATTTCATCAAGTGATTTGATATTCTATATCTATTCTATTCTATCAAACTGAATGAAAGTGGTTGAAAAAATATGGCAGAAATATTTGGAGCAATAGCTGTTGTGCAGTAAAGAATCAGTGACTCTGTCGGGAAGGGGATGGTGTGGCATATAGCATTGCTAACCTGTAAGTAAAGACCAAAAGTATAATCCGCATGATTAATTAGACACAATTAGATTTTCATAAGCAATATAACATTATTAGAAGGCAATGGCCAGGTATTCTTCTAGACTTGGCTTCCAGCTCTTTGACTGCACTTAAAAGAAAATGCAGTCACCATGCTTCTTCTGGTATCTTCATTCACCTTCTACTCTTGCCTTCAAGAACAAGCAAAACTCTGGCCCTTATCACACAATGCCCAATTGTGCAATGTGCTGATCCCATCCTGGCAGTGCAATTGCTGGGATGGGATTGGGACCTGAATGTTCCCCACCACAACTGGTCAGCTGCCAGTGGATGGGTAGAGCTTGGGACACGCTCCTTCCTTCTGCAGTACAGCTGGCCTCTTCTGCATTGTACTGTAGAAAGAAGCACTTGATAATGCTTCTACCATTTCCACAAATGCACAGCCAACAGAAACGTCATAGGAAAAGGGACCATTAGTGTATTTCTCCTGTTAATAGTATACTGTGCGATCAAGACGGCTGGGGACAAGACAGCAGTGGCACCCCAATGACGTTGTGTAATGGCACGCATCCTGGACCAGCAGCAACATGTTGCCATGCCAGGATGGTGACATCGTGCAGTAAAGGCCTTCATTTTTACTCCATAGAAAGCATAAAAGGAAGATGGGAAGGGGACTAGCAGGCTACCATACCCTCTGACATTTCATAAATGGAAACATTTGTGGCCAGGTAACATCAGAATGTTCTCAAGATGGGAAAAAGTTACAAATGAGGAAGAACACAAAAGCTAGAAGAGGCTATAACAGTTTTCCTTTTTTTTTTTTTTTTTTTGGAGTCTACAAGAGAGTGCTAGAATTCCATCCCTTCTTTTTCCTCTTGTCATGTTAATTGTACACAAACTGCACTTTGAACTCAGTTTGCAGCCATTGAAGTAAGCTAAAGGTAAAGGGAGAAAAGTAGGAGGAAGAGAAGGAAAGTATTGCATTTTAAACACAGCTGAAAAAGTAGGACAACAGAGGAGTAATAGGGGCTGTCCCTGCCAATTCAGAACAGTCGGTCAGCATGGACTACCAGAGAAATTCACACAGCAGTTACATGACTTTGGTTATCAGAGCTTTGCAAGGGGCCAGCAGGTAGCTCTTACAGGTGAATGATATTTCCCCCCTTTAGAACAGCAACTGACTTTCTGAAATAAGATTTAGTAAGTGGAAATAAATACACAAAGAGATACCTGCTGTGGTATTGCACTCAGACAGTTATTAACAGAATAGTGGTATAAGGAGCAGTCTCAGCAAAGTTAAAAGAGTGGTCTCATTTTAAACTGTTCCTTTAAGAAGCCTGACATTCAACGTTCATAGATTACTGCTGGGTTTCTCACATGGTCTTGCCAGGTGTTTTAACACATCTCTAAATATTGATTATGAAAAGAAGATCAAAGCAGTTTTGGTATTCACTTTGTTCTGAATTACCATCCCAAAGTTCAGATGCTCTTTGAAGCTCTACAGCAAGCAAACTTAGCTCTGGAAATTAAAGTGGAAACACCATGAGACACAGCTATTGTGAGACTTCCAGTACCTTATTATATTCTTTCTTCTCCTTTTTTAAACTTCTGCAGAAACAGAAATAGTAATGGCCTTTTTTCCCCTCTTATGTGTTATCTGTGTTTTGAAAAGCTTAGGGAATACAAGGTGAACAGAACTTTATTAAAATATAAACAGAAAGCAGGTGAAAAAACAGGAAGTTTCTGAAGAACTTTGATTTAAAAAAAGTAAAAATCAACAGGTGCAGGTACAAATCTAGGCTGCACAAGAGCTTGGAGATCTTTTATATATTCTTCTACTACAGTTATAACCTTTTTGCACACAGAAATTACTCCATATATCACACCGCTTCCCATCTGGATATTTTTAGAGAACAAGGCTTGCCTACTGTGCTATTTTTTTTCCTGTTTTGTTACACACAGTGTTCACCCAAAAGGAAGACACTAGACACTATATGTGGTAGTGTTAGTGCTATTTAAAATTTTTACTTTACAGAGATTATTTTAAAAAAGAAGGTGGGAGATGTTTTCTAATCTGAATCTCCTGGAATGAATATGTTAATGGAGAGTTTGTGGCTGCAAACTCATACATTTCCTGCCACTTGTTATGTTCCACAAAAGAAAAAGATAAATAGTCAGCAAGATGTGCACTTTATAAAAAAAAAAAGGCAAAAAACCCTGTTGTATACATGTCTTAAAAACCCATGAAAAGATGCTTAGTTGATGGGTTCATGAATCCATTTCTGTAATCCATTGACAATTGTATTAGAAAAATCTTCATCAAAACTATGTGCACACGCTTCTTTCTTTCTTTCTTTCTTTCTTTCTTTCTTTCTTTCTTTCTTTCTTTCTTTCTTTCTTTCTTTCTTTTCACACAGAACTAGCAAGAAACATACTTAGAGAAATGGAGGAAGGCTGGAAGTGGATGTAACAGGTCTGGCCGTCACTAACTGTAAAGATCAAACTTGGCACCAATTGCAAAAGAACCGGGAAGAAGGCCTTCACTTCTTTTGGATGATGGTACTCCTTTGGGAATATCTTCATATCTCCCACCTCTTTAGGCTTCTGACCTAAACTTAATTTAAAGAAGCAAAAACTTCAAATAAGATCAATACCTGCAAATGGAAGCACCATTCATGTCTCAGTGGTGGACCATCCCACTGATGATCCTTTTTAAAGAGTTGGTACTGTGACACCAGCTGAGGCCCAGACTGAGTGGTGTGGAGGAGGAAGTTCCGAAGATCTTCACGGCTGCACAGACAGTGGACTAAGTGCTTGCTGCTGGGCATGTAGGAGCAGCAGTGCCTCCACCTCCTCTCTATGCCCCCTTGTGAATTTTCCCAGTAAAGTAGCTTTTAGAGCCCATCAGTTTCATACTCTCCTGCTGTCCTGATTTGGCAGGGACAGTCCAAATTAATCCTGTCGTCTCACTTATTCAAATGCCTTTAAAATATCAGAACTTCTCTCTCATCTTCCCACTTGTCCTCAGGTTGCTTGGTGCAAACAGAGTTCAAAGTGCAAAAGTACTTTGTAGTTCTTATGTTTTTGAAGGGAGTCATAGTTAACGTTTTTTTCAGTTTCCCCAGTTGTTCATACACCTGTGTATTTTTTTTATAGTTGAAAAGAATTGTGCAAGACTCCACAATGTATGACAAGATGAACTCAGAAAAGCTTCTCTGCCAAGTATAGTGGCCTAATGGTGGCCTAATGTGGACTTGTATGGTGAACAACTCTGTTGGGGAGGATAGGAATTTGATACCCTCCATTGGAGATACCAGAGTGATTGGCAGCTAGCACAGGGTATCAGAATGCAGCATATAATGGGAACAGACTCAGAGGCAATTTAAAGTCTGACCGTCCCCTCACATTACTCTTTGGATCTTCATAGCACAGGAGTCCAGGACATTCCTGGCATGAGCATCTATCAGGCTTTTTGTGGGAGTTGGTTTGCAGAAGCAGTTTGAGGGTTTAAAATCCATGCTGCTCCTGATAGGCCCTTTCCGCACCGGGGTATTAAAACGGTGCAGAGCGACCTCCCACGGAGGTCGTCTGCACTGTGGAGTGGATTGGGGAGGACTACTTTTCGTAGTTCCGCACCTCAATCCACTCCGAAGTGACCAAAACTGGCAGTGCTACGTGTTTTTTAAAAACCTCTTTTCAGAGGTTTTTAAAAAGCACGGAGCGCGCAGCCCCATGCAGCTCCGTCGCCGGGCTTTGGTGCAGATCTGCCGGGGGCGGGCTTCCGGCTGGGGAGCTTCTCCGGTTGGTGGAGAGCCTCTGCCAGCCAGAAGCCGCCATTTTGGATGCTGGAGGACTGCGGAGCAGCGAGTTTGTGCTGCTTCGCATGGCGACGGACTTACCCAGCTGCCGGTAAGCTCTGTTTCGGCTCGTTTTCCCCCGTTTCCCCCTCCACATGCGGAAAGGGCCTTAATCACTTGTTGGGAATTGACCATTACTCATTGCCTTATTATTATTATAATTGTTATTGTTGTTATTTTGCAGGGCTCCCAAGTTCTTAATTGTTAAGTTTTGAGGCCTATCAGCCACTTGGCCGTGTGCTCAGTTTGAGGCCTATCAGGCCTTTTGTTGATGTGGGGCCTTCATGTGGACCGTTAGAGGCCTACTGGGCTTTGTGGTGCCCTTTAGGCCTGCTTGGTTAATGTGGCCATTTAAAAGCCTATAAGACCTGGCTATAGTTAGGGCAAAGAGGTATGTGTGTCCTCTTAAATTTTGAGGCTGTTTTGCTCAACTAACGTTGTTCCTGTTTTTCTGTTAGATTCTAGGTATTGTGTAGCAAGACGACACACTTCCTGATTTGCATCCACAGTACGATGTTCTGGGTAACGTACCAGATTTGAAGTTGCCATTTTCAGATTCAGCTAGGATCGAGTGCTATTGCTACTTGCAGAGTGGCTTGGAAATAGAGACCTCCAGTGAAGCGGTTTGTTGCTTCTTTTGTCTGAAGACTGCACTGGGCCTCCTCCTGACATTTTAGTCATTCACCTTGGTGGGAATGGTTTTGGCTTGCTGAAGAGAAAGTTTTGGTTTTACAAGTTATGAAGGATTTTCAACTTATAGAAAAGTTGTTGGCCTTGAGTTTCCCCTTTTTTCCCTGCCATTTTACCCCACCAGGTTTGGCATTGGGAAGATAACTCTAGACACTTGGACCTTGTTCAGAGAAAGGTCAACAAACAATTTCATCATGCTATTGTCACCTTCCACTCCCTTTAAGAAGGACAGCTTTTTCTGAGAAACAGGCAAATGACCTGACATTTCTTGCTCCAAGGCTAAATACCAGATTTATTTAAGTACAAAAGTATAAAATGTAAAGGAAATAAATGGTTGCTGCAGCAGGGTGCCGGGAGGCTCGGAACAAAGGCTGGGGGCATGACTAAGTCCTTATATGGATATTCCAACCTCCACTCCCACTGTGGCAAGATTCATCCAATCACAGCTCATATTACAATTAGGGAATGTCCAGAGGAGGAGAGAGATGCATCTAGTGAAGTAGTACCATGAGTCAGCAGATGGGGGGAGGGGGGCTAGGGCTCCTGTGTAAGTGTCTACTAGCTTATGATGGAGGAAATCCTTCTCTCACTAACACTATGAGCATGGGTTGGGCCACTTTCTCCTGCATTCACAATTGTTTTCTGAAGTCCAGATTTCTACGAGGTTGATTGGGATTCATTTGTTGGAAGTGGGGAATAGATTTTTCCTGGGATGGTTGCAAGAGGGGATAAGGGCCATGTTGGTTAGCCTGGTGGGGGAAAGGGACTAAACAGTTGCTTGTCCCTTGTCCATGGCAAGTGAGGGGGGAGAATATAAGTCTTTGATGATCACCTTTGGCACCCCTTTGGTGTAGAGTAGGGCTCTGAAAATTCTTTTCAAGGTCTCATAGCCCTAGGGGCGAGGAGGGAGACTACCTTTGAGGGTAACCTGGGATTCAGGCTCTCACTTGTAGAGTTCTTTGGCTTGGATAGGAGTCCCCTGGGTTACCTTGCAATTACGGGGACTAACCTAAAGTATTTTGGATTGCCCTAGGAGCTGAGATGTTTCTCCTAAGAGAAGGGTGAGAAGGTTTTCAAGGAGTTGACACTTGGGCTTCAGCTGGACCCACGTCAGGTTGTTTCCTTCCTCTTAATTCATTTCCAGGCCAACATAATTTAAATAGATTAGATCAAATAAAGTGACCCTTATTTAACCTGATCTTCTGTGTCTGGTCTTATTATTCTATGGTTGGTTATCAGATGTATTGCCCCTGCCCACCTACTACAACAAATCAAACACTTTTCCATTCACAATTCATATGTAGTGATTTGTGTTCTGTTGACTATTTCACAAATTGCATGGATCTGGATTAGGCTACCTTCAGGGCTAATTACATGAATTTCTTTATTACAAACGGAGTATAACAAAACAAAAACAAAGTGTTAACTCTTTCTGTAAATATCTATTGTGCCAGATGGATGTTTCCTCTTATGAAAGGTCACTTTATCATTTAGAAGCCATGTCTGAAAAAAGCCCTGAGTTGAATCATGGTTGCTTTTTACTTGAACTGCTGTGAACTGTTCTGATAAGTAAAATTGGCTATTGGGTCCAGCTGAAGATAGTGTAAAGGAAAACAGATCAGCATTGAAAAAGAGTACCACTCTTTCTGTAACATATGCTGCAAGAGACTAACACAGTACTTTTTTGAAAGCTCTTTCTGCAGTGACCTTAAACTACTGAGATTAACTTCTAAAGAAGACACATAACTCCCCCCTTCCACTCCAAGATTTCAGAAGCTTCATAATACCTGTCTTTAAAACCAGCCATTGTCCTGTTCTCTGTCTTGGTTTATTCTGCACTTTAGTTGCTCTAACAAGTTTGGTTTTGTGCTATTGATTTCATGCATTTTTTATTTGATTTGTTTTTCAGGAGAAAAGGTAAAGTATTAAAATCTATAGCATGTTGCCTTGAGCAGAGGAGAGATGAGACAAAAATGTTTTTTAAATAAATAAATAGCAGGGTTTTTTTTCCTTAATGTGAATATGTGTTAAATTTGGGGCTGAATTAAAATGCCCTGAAGAGAAGAACAGTAATGGGGGTGCATGTGTAATTTTTCAGGAGAGGGAAAATTGTTTGAAATATTTATATGGGTGTTCCACATTATTTATGATGACAAGCATGTTACCTTTTCTTCTTTTCAATTTATTTCTACTACTATTGTTTCAGACAGCAAGAGCAGAATAACTTCAGGGAAGCAAAAATTCAAAAGAACTGAGACCCACTCCCGCCATTCTTTTTACCCTGTTCATAGTATCTGGGAAATGATGGCCACAGTCCTGAACCCTGAAATAGATTGCTGAATGTAGAACATAAAGATGGGGAAAATGTTCAAAAATATTTCGAAAATGGCCAGAAAGCTTCTTCTTCTTCTTCTTCTTTTTTTTGATAAACCCTAGTGAGATCAATCCTCTACTAACCAGAAATTTTTGCAGTTTGGGACTTATTCTGTGCAGAATTCACAAGTGGATGTTTAACACAGAAAATAGCATTTGCTGTGTAGAACGCAGCATTTTCTCCAGGGAAAAATAATATTTCAATTCAGAAATATTAATTCCTGTGAAGAAAAGCTTGTTTTCTGTGCAGAACGTGCTGTAATTGAAGAGTTACGTTATGTAAAAATCATATAGAGTTGATTTGCATAAAATCAGCATTTTCTGGGTAGAGAACAGCAATTTCTGCACAGCAGTTAATATTTATGCATTGAAGTATTGTTTTCCACTCAGAAACTGGTGCTTCCTGAATGCAAAATGCTGTTTCTCCACAAAAAAAGCATGTGATTTTTTTTTTCATAAAATAAGTCTGAAATGACAAATAGCTATCAAGAACTGTGTGATTTTGAAGACTTTCTTGCAGTAGGAAGAAGACTCCTGAAATTGCTAATTGCTGCCTCTGAGAAGAAACTTAGTGAAGAACTACATCCCTAGTGGAACAATTGCCAACCAGATGTTACCAACCAGAAGTTCTTCTACCACCAGCTATGGTGACTATACCAAAAATTGAGAATTCTGGGAAGGGCTCCTAGTAAACCACAGTTTAACAAATCTCCTTCCATATAAATCACTACATTTAAGAGAGGCAGCGTTCACTTGTTACAAAGAAGTACACTCCCACACTTTGATATGGCTTTATTGGTGAAATATGATTTAAATGTCAAAGTATAGAGGAAAGAGGAAAAACAGTGACTGAACACATGTGCTGCAAAGTAGGTCAGAGATCTCCTCTAGGTGTCACCAGATCATAGTCAGGAAGCACCAGGTAACTCCAGAAATAATAGGCTTAAGCTAAACTGTAATGACTCTGCTGTCAGACAATAGTGACAGAGAAATTCCCACCAAACCACTGTTCACTTCAACCCTTCTTCCCACTTACCTTTGTATTTCCCCCATTGTCCTCACACCTGTCCACCATTGCAGAGCTATCACAACAGCCATTAACTCTTTGCCACCTAACACTAAGATCATTTACACAGTCTGGGCCTCATAGTCTTCTCTGCAACATCCATTGTTTACTCAGCCAGAGAGCCATTAACACCCTTGCTCTCCAGGCAAATTTTGGATATAAAAACCCTCCAATTTGACCAGTCACCTCACAGTATCTCACTTGCTGCATGTCATGCTGTCACTCTGATTTCTGAGTAAATACTGAGTCTAACCCATATTGCTGTTTCTTCACTGATCCCTGAATTGGTAAATATTGCCCTCATCACCCTTGAACTTTGCTATCAAGAACCTTTCCTCCCTTTTCCTTCAGTCAGCTTTGTGAGAGCTTTTGGATCTTGCACGTGTGCAATGGAATATCCCTAATAAAACACATTTTAATTTACCTTGTGAATCTCTGGCTGGTTTTTCCCTACATGGGACCCTGTAAATGCTGGTGGAATATGTCACTAGGTTACCCCCTTTCTTGTAGACCTCCTACTTTTCAGCTAAATAATTCCCCACTATCACATGGAGGTACTGGCATTGCAGATGGACCCCTGAATCACCCACATTTTGGGGTAAGACACTCTTATATTGAGCCAGGTCAGAAAGGTCTCTTTAGCCTTTATTTTTGCTGTTATTTTTATCATTTTAGGTTATTTTTAACCTAATATATATTAGAAAATATACTAGAAATAGAAATATACTAGGTTAGAAAAGGTGATGGAATTGTCTGGGAAAGTATTATACCAATATTTTGCAGCTATGTTTCCTGATAAAGGACTGTGGCTCTTGTTTGAACAAGAAAAAGAAAAAAGAAAAACAAATAAGAAAAACAAATCCTGTCCAGGCCTCTACAAGGTGAAGAGATGCAAAAAGGTCATCAAATTTATGCATTTAAAAAGCAAGAAAGATTTATAAAGAAAGAAAAATCAAATAGTGTGACAGTTTACGAGCTGGCCTTTTTGTGGGGGGTGGGTGGGTGGGTATTGTTCATCTGCCAATTTTTTTGAGCAGTACAGGGATCTTGTGTAGGAAAAGGTCTCAAAAATGATCACGTGTTCTACTTTCCTCAACCTTGCCTTGCACTTGGTGGCATCAGATGGAGTCCAGCCATTTGGGCAGGTTTGTATATAAACATGACAGTAGCAAATAGGTAGGCTGTTTGGCATGTAATTTAATTTTCAAATTAAGATATGCATAAACAAAAATATTAAATATTATAATATGCATTTCTAGTTTTTAAAGAAAAAACCCTGTTGCTTGGGCAAGTGTGACTTACACCACACCTATAAGCCAAAAGTGATTACAGTTTTCTTCCCTTTCATCTGGTCAAAATCTGGCTTTTATATCATCTCTAGGACTAACCTGTAGAATTACTTCCATGTTTGAAATGTGCTTTGACTGTTCGTAAAGATCACCCTGAGGCCAAGATTTTCATTACAAACCTATAAATACTCTTTTTAAAAACTTAAATACTCTTTTTATCTCTGAGACCTATTGCTACTATACACCCTCTCCCAGCTGTTCAGATAAGCAAACACCTGGGGGAATCTGATAAGTCCACAGTATAGATTGAAGTCCTGGGTTCTTCTAAGCTTTGAATGGCACTATTTCACTAGTAAGTCCACAGTTTCCATCTGAGGTTTCAGAGGCTGCAATGATTTTGGCTTTGAACATGCAAGTAGGGAGAAAGAAAGTACTTGATTGATTTGTTTCTTTTCCATGGGTCTTTATATAGATTCCTTCATCCTTGGTACTCTGCGACTAAATGTTTACTTTAAAAAAATGAAGAAAAAAATTAGGCACAATAAATTATGGAATAATAGGCTACTTACATGAGCAAACTAAGGAAACTGAAAATACTGTAGAGTAGTATTATTCTTTGACCTGGCTCTGCAAAATGCTGTCTTATCTATCTGTGTTATCTTTGTTGCTTTGGATAGTTGTTTGAAATAAAATTTAAATGAAATCATATTGTTAACATATGTGTCTTTGTGTATGTACTCTTCACAAATGCTCTACTACGTATTGTAGAGATCTTTCTGCTGAGCTCCTTAAGAGCGTAGAGAATTTGGCTTTTTTGTTATTCTTGCTCAGAAAAATTCTCTATGAAGTTTCATATTAAGAAGAGAAGACTAGATTCAGAAACAATAGTTAAGTGCAATCTTCCTTATTTGATTTCTCATCTCAAAAAGGGAAGATTGAAGGCATAGCCACAGAATCAGTTCAAGCACAATTATCCAGAAATTATTCAACACAGACAACCACAGGTTCCCTGTCAAAGTAACTATTTTAAATAACTCACTAGTTCTAATTAACAGTTTTCCTCAAAGCTAAGATATAACTATGCTTTATTACAGTTGGTGCTTAATGAGGACTTTTTTCATTAGTTTTGCATTGTTAACAGCATCTTCTAAGTTGTCTTTATATTTATGGGTATGTGGATTCAATCAACATTAGAGCAGAAGTATAACATGGTTCAAGTGCTAGATTATCTTATGCCTCAGGCTCCTGCTTTAGGATCTCTTGTGGATGTTGAGGTAATAGCTAGTATAAATGAACATGAGGGGAGTGTGTTACGTACCACAGGTAAACAGCTTGATACATTCAGATATGTTTCTTAAAGTACTGTGTTAAAAGTCAACTGTTTCAATGACTTTTCAGAAACAGGAATATAAAGTGTTACCTTTTAAAAATTGCAGTTATATTGGAAATTAACTCCTGGGCAGACTCTTGTAAGTGTAATTACAGCTAATTACTTCTCAGAAGTAACTCTCCAAGCTCTGATTTTCTGGTTTGGATGAAATAGAATGCCATGTCCAACTGAACATTTGTATGGTTACAGAGATGTGCTGAGAAGAAAGGAGGGGATGGGGTGCAGGTACAGGTACAAAACCAATTTGCTTATCAGCTTATAATTGTTCAAATAGGGCTGAACCCTAGCAGGCTCAGGTGAAGATCCTTTTCTCCAGAAGCAGTCCAGCCACCAAGAAATCTATCCAGCAATGAATGTCTCTGAGAATGGGCCTTTGACTTAGTTACTTTGACTCTTGGCTTGTTCAGGACAAAATTGTACTTCTCAACTTTCTATTTTAATATTATTGGGATCTTGCAGACTTTTCCCTCTCCAGGGGTCCTGGGCATTACACTCCAGGAGTTCTACTTTTAAATTCTTTGAATGAAAATGGCTTATACTTTCATGCATCAGTTTGAATTAGTGGATAAAGCTATATCAGTGCAGGTAGGACTTTCTTTCTCCTCCTCCTCCTCCTGCAATTCAGTTGCTGTATCTTTCAAGACTCTACCATTCTGCTTCTTTTCAGGACATTCAGTTTTGTTATGGTGTTAACTAAATTCTTCCTTCAGCACTGTGTGAAGGACAACTGAATGATTTAGCAAGTTGTAAAAGCAACCAAGAAAACATTAGCAGTTTCTTTCTAAGTCAACAGCTTTGAAAATACGTCATTGTAATAAACACAATAGCCTGAGTGAAAACCACATATTAACAAGAGCAATACATAACAGGCTTAATTCTCCTTAGAGATACTTGTTTTTTATAATCCCATGAAGCCAATGTCTGATTGTATTTGTAGCTGAAAAGGCTATATGTCTAATAAGCTTTATGGAATAATTTTTTTGTGGCCTCAAGCTACTTAGGATACCTGAAAAATTAATAACAGTGTTGAAATAGGTCAGCTCAGATGCTGCCAGTGTTCTTTAACACCAGGTAGGGCATTTATAAAATGCATTACCTTTAATTCTAGTGAGGTTATAGTGTGTCTGGTGCTAATGATAGTTGTTAAGTGCTAGCACAACTAGTTGATGGTGAAGACACTTAGCCAGAAATATGGCTAACGGCAAACAGCAGGAGGGCTGCTTATTGAAAATGGCTCTTTCATTAGCAAAGATACATCAAGTGCTCTCATAAAACAATTTTAAAGTTGAGAAGGGTTAGAAATGGTCAAAGGGCTTTGGCAAATGTTAATCGATAGTGCCATGCAATTTAATGGTAAAAAGATCATAGGGGATTGCAACACTGCGGTCACTCACATTTGTACAGCTCTACTTTCCAAGGTGGATGGGTAACTGCAGAGTTTCCTGTTGAAATCACTGCACTTGCATTTATGTGTCCTTGAACACCTCTGAATGTAGAGAATGCTAATGGCACTATAAATCAATAGGTACCAATTATGCAAAGAAAGAGGAATCTGAACAGGTTTGTAAAGTTAGGAAGCAACGTGGGGAGATACTGCTGTCATCTTTCTGGTTGAACATGCTCTTTTGGAAGATCCCTCTTTGGGTTCAAAGGAGGCTTAAGTCAGTTAGTTACTTTTTTATATATGTTTCTGAAAAATTAATGATGTTTAGATTGTACAACTGGTAGAGCAGTAATGGCCATAATCAAATTAAAGTTCATTGAACTTAAATTTCACCCAAATCAATGAGGTTGAACATACAACTCAGGTCCAAGTTATCTGAAAGACCTTACCCTTCTATACAAGTTAGCCTAGGTTTTTCAGTTTTCAGAAGGTGTTTGTCTCTCTGTCCTACCAACTTCAGAGGCAGGTATAGCAGGGCCAGAAGCGAAGACTATCTCAGTGACTGCATCCAGGCTCTGACATATTTTACCAAGGGAGTTATGCTGCTATTATCCCTGTTGTCCTTCTGTTTGTAGGTAAATACTTAAACCACAACAACAAAAACCCTCTAAGCAACTGTAGAAGAAACTGTAGAAGAAACTTCATAGTAGTTCAGTGTTATACTTCATTCTTTGTGTTGTGTTTTACATTGTTTCAGCTGATGCTTTACATTAAATTCTGTTTGAATAGTTTATCTCATTTTGTGCTTTAGTATTCCTTCTATTGTTTCACTTGCTAACCTATTTTTAAACTTTTTAAAATCTTTCATCTTGTTTGATTTTCCATATTTGTGAACTGGGATAATTGTGTTTTTTTAAAGAGTTTATATTTGCATAATCCTTAACATGTTATAACAATTGCCAAAACTTAAAATAAATAGTTGAAAAGAAGAAGTAGTCACTATACACAGATACAATCAGGATAGGTGTTCAGGTTGAGTATCTTAAATGCTTGGGACCAGAAGTGTTTTGTATTTTAGACCTTCTTTTAAAAAATGGGATACCTATATTTGCATAAACATGAAATAAACTACTGTTCATGGAGACCTCCAGGGAGCCCAAAAATAAATTAGCAGGAGTGCTACAGCTGCAGCCTCAAAGGCAGAAGTGGGCAGCTGGTAGGCTCCCCAGAAATCTCCTATACAATACTGTATTTTCTTTTTAAATACACATATGTCCATTATATCCTTAATCTCCCAGATCCTCAGGAAAGTATGGGTTCCTGCCAAAAATCACCACTTGGATTCCTGCCATTTCACAGATCCTCATATCTTTCTCCAGCCTCATGTCTCTCTCCAGCCTTAAGTCTCACTCATTCTCTACATATGTTGTTTATGAGCCATGAGGCTGGAAAGAGACTGAGGATCTGACAGATAAATAAGTAAGAGTGCAGATGCTGCCACTTCAGAGGTGGGAGTGGGTGGTTGCCAGAAAATAGTTTGGATTTTGGAGGTCTTTGGATTTCAGATTTCAGGATTAAAGATACTCAACCTGTATATGATTTCAGCATAGTCAAATAAATAATCAGACCTTTTAGAAGACTCAGACCACCAGTAATGATGGTGTTACAAAATCTCAAACTGTGTCAATCAGTGTTATTTTCACAGACAATTTTAAAGAAAATATATTATTACTTCCTAGTCATGGAAAGTCTATAAAGCCATAGAATATGTATAAGACTGTCAACATTTGTTGAATAAGTTTTGTGTCTCCAGATGTTCTGGGTATTTGGATTTGTGTGTCACTCTCTCCCGACACTTCCTAGAAGGGGTAAATGTAAGGCTAGCCCCAGGACCTATACCTTCTTATCTCCTCCTCTCTTGATGTTAGAAAAATGTAGTTACCAAACTATGACTACGTTCTATTGGCCCTGGTCTTGGATTTATTGGAATCTAACTTGATCTTACTTTTATTCAGTGTTTATTTTCCTCCAGTGGCCCACAGTGATGATGTTATGTCAACTTGCCTTAAAGTTGAATGCAACTATTCAGAACAGTGGCTAAATTCCCTTATGCCTTTCCTAGGTGATTTTAATGTGGGGACAATAACTTATCTGATGAATATCTCTTCCCACTGCAACCTTCCAGAAACAGACAAGGAGCATCTTAAAGTCAACTCACACCACTCTGAAGATAGTTCCATTAAGCCTTCAGGGACAGGTCTGCTCCAGTTTGTCAAAAAAGAAAAAAGTGGGTGTTTCTACTTTAGGAGAGGTTTATGATCAGGAGGTTTTGGCTGTTAAAAGGGAGATTTCACCCCAATGAGGGGAGAATTTAATTCAGACGTGTGTGCAAACTGAACAAAATCCAATCAAAAGAAAACAAAACAAAAGAATATTGTCCTGAAACTGTGATTTTGTAAAGTTTTGTGTGAGGGCTGATTTACTCTGTGAAATTGAAGGAGGTGGAAAGATGTCTAAAATAAGTGTACTGTCTCGGGATGGTGTTTTTAAAATGTTAGTTGAGATGCAATCTGGAAAAGATGCTTCTTTGTGAAGTGGGAAGTTAAATTTGAGATGAAAATTTGGACAAAATACATTAAGATTTTAAGATTTAGGATGATAAATGAATTGGTCTATGAGTTCTGCAATGGTTTTTAGAATATAGAATAGTAAAAATTCATCTGGAAGCCAATGATGTTATAAAACATATCCTATGTTCCAAATAGTAACATATGGTTACAAATGCTGGATAATGATATTGGATTATCTTTTTAATGATATGGATACACTTGGAACTATTAACTAATAAAAGTAATAAGTAATTAAATCAGTTAGCCATATTTAGAAAAAAAATAGTATTATCTAGCGGTATCAATGTTATTTACTATGCAATTATTTTAGTATACAAATATGTTATGATAGAAAGTAATAGGAGAAATAAGGAGATATGGTGTTAGGTACATTAGCAAAAAAGTTTATATGTTTTTTTTTCTTAGAAAGTATGAATTGGAGTGAGAGGAAAGAAGAGCAAGTTAGATTTTTTTTTAAAGGGGCTTGGTACAAAGGGTAGGCTATATTCCATCTAAAGAAAGGGTGAGAATCAGTCTTTTATGTTTGCTTTTCTTTTTCTCCTCTCTTTTCTTGCTTTCTTTCTTTCCTTCTTTCTTTCCTTTATTTTATTCCTTTCCTTTATTTATTATTTAGTAAGTATTCGTACTTACTCTTTCTTTTCTACTTACTTATTAAACTTTTTAAACTTTTAATTCATATATTCCTATGTTTGTTTAGATGTTGATTTTTCTGTTTCTTTTCTATATTCATTTATGTATTTGTAATGTTTTTCGGAATTTTTTATATAATAGATAGACATGTATAGATACGATATGTATAGATATGAATTACAAATGCTTTAACCTGCACTTCTGTTTACATTTAACTGACAGAAAGCACTCAGTGTAACTTATTTTGATTAAACCTGCATAAGTTTATGAGTATGTGCTGTTAGATAAAAATATTCATTTACATTCATATCTGATCAGCAAAAGGAACCGACTTAGAACTGATCATAACGTAATCACGTTGATGTCTGGTTTGTCCATTACACGAAAGCAAGTAACAGACAGAATTGAACAGATTGAAAAATTCGCACTGCAGGGAGTAAAACAGTATGTCATGGGTGATAAAATAACATGCATACACAAACACACACTGACGTCTTTTACAAAATATTTGTGTCACTGCTTGTCTACATCCTCTAACTTTTTGGGTCCTGAAGTGGTTCAATTGAAATTCTAACACCTTGTTCAGATTAGGTGTGTAAAATGGCTATTAGTTATGTTCAATAGAGTCTCCACAAGCCCATTTGAAAACCACATTCCACACAGATTGCTACCATCTGTTAAAAATTACAAAGCAAGGGGAAGGTTTGAATTCACCATCTATCCAGCCTGCAATAGGACCTGGAAAAGGGAAGGAGCTCTCTGTGGCAGAAAACCATGAAAAACAAACTAGAAGAGGTTTTGTATACCCATGGAAATGAACAGTAGCCATTACAAATGCCAGAATTCTAAGTCTGGCTAATATCTATACTCATTGTTCACATAACAGACATAAATATGTTTTTTACAAAAAATTCACATGTAAGACTTATTCACAAGAGCAATTCATCATAACAGTTAAGGGTTAGAGTAATGTAAGATCAAGACCAGGGGAACACATTACAAATAAAACCTGATATAGTACCTCAAAGGGCATGAAATGTTTCATTCCACAGGAAGGGGAGTGCATGTTAATATTTTCCATAATGAATAAAAGCATAAAAAGACAGTGATGCAAAAACAACTCTTATATAATGGTCCAGTGCCCTTCTATTGAAATGTAAAGAACTGGGTTATATGACAGATTCTCTGTGTCCTTGAACAATTGCAGAAGGCAACAGGAAATGGAAATTGTACATACCAAGGGAAATTATCCTTCCTCTGGGTATAAACTTTTTTCCATATTTTTCTATTCCAGAAAAGATTGTCCAGAAAAAAAGAATCCCACCATCCCCTGCAAAAAAAAAAAAGAGGTGTTGGGATTGAAGGAAGGCAGTAGTAACAAAAGCCAGAATTGCTTATTTTACTTTAAGGCCACTTATTTACTAATCTGTTTGTAGCTTTTTTTTTTTTTTGTCTGTCAGCTTATGGTGGCTCTATGAATTTGATAGAGTTTTAGTCTATGTGTGTGTGTGTGTGTGTGTGTGTGCGTGTGTGTCTATATGTATATATACATACACACCTTTGTTCCAAAGTTGCGTGCATAGCTCTGTTCCTTTCCACTTTGCTGCAACAACCTCTCTCTCTCTCTCTCTCTCTCCCCCCCCCTTCCTCTTTTTCTCTCTTTCTTTCTCTCTTTCTTTCTCTCTCTCTTTCTCTCTCTCTTTGTGTGTGTGAAGGAGGGACAGAGGGAGAGACTGAGACCTTCTTGGCTCAGTATAGACTACAAGTCATCTCCTAAATTTTGGCCCTGTATTCTAACAACTACATCCAAAGTGCTGTGTTTCCCATATGCTTTGGAATTGAATCCTCTTCCTAAATCCACACAACTTTCTGAATACCCTATCCCATGCCACATATGTTCTAAAGCAACATGAACTTTTCCTGCTTTTAGTTAAAAGAAAAGAAAGGAAAGTGGGATGGGGGATGGGGGGAAGCAAACAAACTTTGGTCATCTTATATCAAAGATAAGCCTGGTATCCTCTGTAAATTCTTAGAACAAGTAATATAGTGATATATTTGGAACAGTCATGCAGGGACGGGGGGGCGATGGGGGCGGTGTGCCTCCAGTGGTAATTTTTTGGGGTGCCACAGCTCCTTGCTTGCCATCCTCCATGCACCATAGTCCTGCCCCCTGTGTGCCATAGCTCCACTTCTACACACTGTAGCCACATCCCCATGCACCATAGCCATGCCCCTTTCTCTTTGCCCATTCCTCCTCCTGCCACCCCTCCACACACTCCAAGCTCCGCCACAGATTTGGAACAATCAACACTCATCTTGACTGTACCAAAAGCTGCATTCCTTAGAATGCAGGAAATTGTGTTTATTCATACCAGCAAAGTCTGCCAAGTTTCACCTACATCAAAGGCTGCGAAGCTAATGGGCCCCATTCAATTTTCCTTTCAAGACCAAGGCATCACAAAATATTTTGCAGTACAACAGGGAGAGATTAAAACCATGCATTTTTGCTTAAAAAATTCATTTCCTACCTTGAATGTAGGTGAAATAAGATGGAAGAAGAAAGCCTGATGGAGTGCCAGATGACCTGCTTGCTAGTCATATATTTCTAAAGTCTCTTCCTGTGAGCTTGACTGTGCTACACCACTGCTTAGAACTTCTGAAACAACTGTGAGATGTCCCCATGCCATTACTTATTGTTTGTTTCCTTGTAACATTAATGGGACATTTTGTGAGTGTGTGGTATGGTATCTTATGTGTGTGAGAGAGAAGTGTTTAGCACACATTTAACGGGAACTTGCTTTCTCCTTGATATTTTGGAATGGCAAGGGAGTAAGACTGCAAATAATGGATGAAGGCTCCAGGATACAGAACTACATTTTTTGAGTCCAACAAATTTCGAATATCTTCTTCAGGGGCACTCTCATGCACAAGTAGCATGAGTCTTTGACCCTTCCTTTTCTTGCAAAATGAGTCACCCCTTCATATTTCATGCTTCCTCCTTCTTCTAACATTGATCCTGACATGGATATGCTCATGATAGTACTTGGATTCTATAGCATCTCCTAGAACAACAAAATGGTCCATCAGGGTTTAGCAGGCACAACCTTGCAGTGCTGCCATCCACTGCCACTTGTAAGACTATGTATGGCACTAACTTTGCAGGTGATCTAATGTGGTCCTTTTGCTGAGGGAAGAATTTACACCAGGAGGTGACTCTGGTTACACAGAAATTCAAAGTGGATCAATTATGGTCCAGCCAGAAACATTCAGTGCACTTAGACTGTGGTTGGCAGATGAGGAATGAGCTATTTTCCTTGGAATTCTATCCACATCTGTAAGTTTGTGTTCTTCATCCAGGTTCCTCATTGAAAGTATTATATTAATTCAAAGGACAACTATCTGTATTGCTGTTGGTGACCAATTTCAATCTTTTCTGAGAGGTTTGAGAGGGATTTGCATGTCATTAAAAACACAGCTGAAAGTCTTGACCACTTGTGGTCTAGGGGCATGTTCTGAGGAACGTTTGTCCCATGCTTTATAGTTTGCATTAAGCATGTAATGTTTGATGGTACAAGTGAGAGACTCATTCTCAGGGACAATTTGTGAGCAGTGGTCCTTGGAATTCAAGACAGAATAAGAAGTATAGGAAGGTTGAAAAATGGGAATGAGTTATCATCTCCAGATACACGTTGGGGAACTACTGGACATGAAGCCCTGGTAGGCCCCCGTTCTTAATTGTTGCCATGAGAATAGGATAAAGCAGTGTACAGTGACATGGAGGGCCCTGATAGCTTGCTGCTGCTGCTCCTCTTCCTCCTCCTCCTCCTTCATCTCAGCTTCTGAGTTCAGGACTCATGACTTTTTCGCACCTTACCCTTTCGCGGAGCTGGGGTGCGGGGCTAGCACGAGAAGCCTGAGGAGGAAGGCTCTCGCGTCCCTGCTGCTTCAGCTCTACAGCTGCTTCCTGGTTGTGTAAGCGCCCCGCTTCTTCCTTCTGCAGTGCAGCCTGGGACCTTTCCCAGCCTGCACTGCACAGGAAGCACGACTGGCCCAGCTCCTGAGGCTCCGCACGCCAGGTAAGTGCACACGGGGCCCAAAGCGATACATGACTGTGAAGCTGAAAATGAAAAAATGCATGCGTGGTCTGTGATAGGCCCTTGAGCGTCGCGCAAATGTGAGTGTGTCGTGTGGACTGCTCCTCACATTTACGCGGCGCTCAAGGGGACCTTTCGCTTCGGAAATGCTGTGCAAAAAGGGCATCAGTGTTACTTACAGTATTTAAAATACAATTTAAAAATTCACGTCATATAAAAGTTTTAAAAAATCTACTAAAACCAGTAAAGATCTAAATGATTAAGATAAAAACCAAGTGAAAATAGCATAAAATAATAATAATAAAAAAATCCAGCACATTATATGTTGCTGTTCCCCTTAAGCAATCAGTCTTCAAAGACCTATCAAAATGAAAAGGTCTTCATCTGCTAAGGAAAGTGCCAGTCTAATCTTTCTGAGAAGGAAGTTACAGAGCCTGTGAGCAGCCGTCAAGATGAGTCTAGACTATGTTTCCACAAGATGTATCTGTGAGGGTGGAGGGACACTGAATCAGATCTCCCTAGGCTTAAGATATTTAAAATGGAAAGTCCTAACATTCAAACTCCCATCCAAGAGTCTGGTGCCTCTTCTATTGGCATAGCTGTTTCTCCAGTCTCAGAATCCTTGGCAGGAGATTTCTAGACACTGAAATCACACAGTAGCAAGAAGGTGAAATCTGGAGGTGGAGACAGAAGGAGCATGTTAGAAAGGGTATGGGAAAATGGCACATCCTGTAACTGCCTGCACCTGCTCTGTAAATATCTATTTTAGCATCTGTGTATGTCTCATTGCCTCAACAGATCTACTCTAGTTGGGAGTAACAATTGGTGTTGGGACAATATTTTTTATCAAATTGACAAGTTCTTCTTTTGATTACTCAAGCAATGTCACATGAAGCTTCACGGGGAAAACAGGAGGAGGCTGCCCATTCAGAAGTGATGTGGCATTCTCAGACACAAGTTCTATAATCTGCAGGAGAATCAAAGTATGAGGGAGCAAACCAATAAAAAACACAGGCCAGTTAGCATGAGAAATGCAGACTATATGTGAGAAAGGCTGGTTTTCCCTGAACCTACCAGCACTGAAGGCAGTAGTATCCCAAAGAACAAACTGCTGGAGTGTTCTTCCCACTATGACATAGATTTCTATTACTGCATTTTATAGAGAGTGGAGAAGATGACAACTTCTCATTCAGAGCAATTGTGACAAAAAAGTGCATGTTTGTTGTCATACCTAGTTCTAACAAAAGAAAATGGAGGTGTAAAGTGCTCAGGGTAAGGATGTATCACATCAAAATCATAACCAAGGTTGCTACCTGCAGCTCCCATCCCACATTTATACACATCTTATACAGAACAAAACTTCAATTTTCACTGTTAATAAGTCATAATCATAAAACAAAACAAAAAAAATGAGTATAGGATGGCTTTGTAATAGGACTAGGTAGAGTTCACAGACCCACATTCTAAGTCTGTGTTCTCCAGCACAGGGATCTCTACAATAACTGAAATACATCATATGAAATTTTGCTGATGCTTCTTGAACAAGAGAAGTTCCTAGTAATATAACAAGATTTCAACCACCAAAGCATTTATACTGAGGTCCTTTCCGCATGACGTCGCTGTCTCGTTTCTGCCACGAGATCGCAGTGGTCGGCAGGTCATGCTTCCACGTGACATCACTGCTGTCCTGCTGCCATCCTGTCACCGAGTGTTGTGCTTGTACAGTTTTTGCAAAACAGAAAAAACCCATTTTGCGTCTGCGATCGTGTGGTGCTCCCATCACTTCTGGCCACGTGGAAGCTGTGGAAGTGCATTGCTGACGCTTCCTTCCATAGCGCAGCAATGGAAAAAGCCTGGCTGTGCTGCGGAAGGAAGACGTGGTGCCATTGCGTTTTCTTCCGCATGGAACAAGTGGGTGCAGAGGGGAGCGTTGCTGACGTGCTCCCTTCTGGACCCAGGACTGCAGTGAGACAACGTGGAAGAGCATCGTCATGCAGAAATGGCCTGTCAGTCATAAGGTTGTATATGTTGCATAACCCTATTATTTCCTTCCATTATTAAAGCAGGCTTTGAGAACATTAGTGTTCATAGAGGTAGCTGATTAAGTTAGTTCTTTTCAAAGTCATGCTGTTTGTGGCTCAAACTTCCAAGAATGTTCCATTTTGCTCCTGTCATTTTACACTTGGAAAGAAATGGCAAGTGAACCCATATGCACAAACTACATCATCACTTTTTCAAATTATGAGGTGAGAACAGCTCCTTGAAATAATGATCATGTATTACAGATGCCTTTCATCCATATCTGTGCTGATCTCTCTCTTATTCAAGAGATTCACTTGATTTAGAAGTGTGAGCAGTAAATCTGCAGCCTTGACAGAAACCTATTCATAAAGCATGGAGATTTTTGCCATACATTTTGGAGGAAAGTCAATGTTGCAAAGTGAAGTGTAAAATTATTCCTGTCTCAATGTTATTTTTGAGTCATATATCTCTGCCTTTTATGAACAGCCGGCATATTTGGAAGAATTATGTCTAAGTCATAAATCCCTATTTGCTCAGGACATGACTAATAGGTGTCTTTAACACAGTAAAATGATATTACTGTCCTATCTTGCAGATTTTTTTTAACCTCTGAAGCACTCACAGGACAAAATGAAATTTAAACAGCTTGACAAGTCTTAATACATATTCTTTCTGAAAAACACCAGTCACATCCCTCCTTTTCTGATCCATTGGTTCTCATAAACGGATACTATAATTTATCTATAAGGGCTTTCAAAATTTATTATTTCAATATTTAGCGAGCAGAATGTGCCCGCTTGCTTGTGTGTTGTTATCAGTTGCAAGAGATGTGGAAGAATCACAACAAAGATGTTTGGATGGCTGAAAAGAGGCAGTAAGCTATTCAGCCATGCTGAATACAAGACATAGAATTCCCTTGGCGGTATAACTAACTTGCAAGTCAGCAAATCCAAGATCACAGGTGACAGGACCAACCTTATCCATCAATGATACATAGGAAAATCTCACACACTTCATACGACTACTATGACATATGATGCTAACAATGTGATCTGATGCATATCTACTCAGACATAACTTTCAATGAATGTAATTGGACTTCTTCCAGGTAAGTATGTATAGCACTTCAGGGTAAATTTCTTTTCAGTGCCCATTGTATACTTCAACAAAAAAATAATAGAGGTAGTGATGAGGTAGGGTACACAAAAAGTGAGCTACTGAACATCCAGTTTGATGGGTACCACAATTCCAAATCAATTTCACATTGGTCCATGGCCCTTAGAACTCCAATGAAAAGCAAAACTACATTGAGTCCGTTTCCTGCCACAGTTGCTGTGAAACTCTCCCACAGTCAAGACAAGGGACTCAGTCCATCATCAACTGGAAGCATTTTTTATTCTTTTCTCAGCTTCTGCAACTGTACTATGAATATGACCCAGATGGTTATGCCAAATTGCTGGTGAAGGCCAAAAGTCTCTAAGCAGATTTATTAAATATAGGTGGGCCACTCTTTCATTCCTGGCTATATTTCAAACATTATTACATAATTTTCAAATATGAATATGAATCAGACTTTTTTTTAAAAAAGCAGGAACAGTATAGTATATAAAGTAATGGAACATGGCACATATACAAATCTGCCAGTAAGGCACTAGCACATGGCTTGCTTGAAGAAATATTCAAGATATGCAGATCAATAGCTGCTGAAGGTGAATGCCAAAGTGCTAATAAAAATATAGGAAATATGCAAATATGTAATACACATACCATTATGAAACCTTTATCCATCCATTCCTTCCTATGTCAATAAATTAAAATCCTGTTCTTTAATAGATGGTGGCAAACACCTTTTCCTTACTCCATGACAAGCTCAGTACTTTTCTTCTCTTAGTCACTGTTTCTGTTTGAACTCAACTGGACCCTTTTCACACTACACAATTATACCTCTATGATTTCACTTTAGCTGTCATGACAACATCCCATGGAATCTGTTAACTGGTTGAGAATTTTAAGTACCCTTACCTATCCCAGGATTCCATACCATGTTGCTATGACAGTTGAAATGGAATTATCGCACTGTAGTTGTTTAATGTGAAATGCAGCACAATGGGTACAGATCTTCCTTTGAGTTTCCCTAGCACTGGAACAAACCAATTGTGCATACGAGTTGCATAGACACTGGTTATATTTTAATGAACAAACGAAGTAACATTTTTAAGAAAATGTTAACAAAAGGTAAACGTTACCATATTGTTTGTGTGTATGTATGTATGTATTATAATTTTGCATTTCAGAACATGTATTCTTTGTGTTGGCTACTCTTCTTTTGGAGTGTCGGTCGCATGTATACAAAGTTTTTAAAAATGCAAAAACAATATTTTCATTACTTTCTCAGGAGAGTAAATATGAACTCACAAAAAATTTGAGAACAATGCAACCAAAGTTAGACCTTTTTAGGTCAGAAAGGTTTCAACAAAAGAAAATAATCACATGCTCAGTTTTCTCATTGATACCAATGAAATTTGCCAGCTTTCTTGGAATTTTCATGAAATCTACACGCATAAGAATTTGTAAGATTTTGGAATTTGACCAATATGTGACCATACTTGTACCATTTCTAGTTTTTTCTTCTTCTTATGTTGAGATTTATTTGTGCTAACTTGTTTCAGTTTTCTAAATCTCAGTGCTAACCTTTGATAGATGCCATTCAGACTGAGCAATAATGAGCAAGGCCATCTCATTCAACTTTTCTAACCTAAGTGAATTGTAGTCATTGCCACATATCCTATAATGTACTGAATAGCAAAATGAGACCACATTTTTATTACTATCACTTTTGTCCTTTTCCCTTTTTCTGTGTGAAGTTTGTTCAGAATATTCTAATCACATCCCTGGGGGCAAGAAATAGTATACAGATATCTGTTTGTACCTCCACCCAGAGTAGAAACAGTGGCACTTCCCTCAAAATATTAAAAAGATACATGAAGAGGTTGTGTGGCTACCTATGCCAGCCACATACACTCTTTGCAGCCAGGCCAACTGGCTTTGCTTCTCACTGGCTTTATGTTTCGTAACAGTGCATTACCCAAAGAGGTGGGGGACATTGGAGTCTACCTGCCATTGCCAGTTTCTCCTTTGAATTTGGAAGAATTATAGCTCAAAAGAGGCCTGTGAAAGGAGGGTAATGGCAGGATCTATTCACCTATGCATACCAGTACTAACTATAGAGAGGACTCCAGTTAAAGTTAACAAAGTATTTTATTTGAATTGACAAACACAAGAGAAATCAGACACTCTTAAGAACCATACAAGGTTATTGGAAAGTGAAGCAAGAAAAGTTTGATAGAGATTGGGTGGAAAGGGTGATAGCTGCCAGTCCTGAAGAAGAGGTCATAACAGAGTCGCTCAGACAGCATCTGAGGGTAGCACAGAGGAATAGCAGTCTGGGACACCATGTACAACATACTACATCCAACATACTGCAAAAGTCTGAGGTCAAAGCTTGGGTTTTTATACCCTATTCCACACCCTGAGCAACCATAATGGCTTTTCCGTGGGACTGACAAAGGGTTCTGGAATGGACTGATTGTTTAACTCTGGAATGACAAAACATTGATGGGACTCATAACTATCTCTTAATGTTCTGCCAGGTACTGTGTATAGGGAAGATCTCCATAGGATAAAATCATGAGATGGTCTCTGATTGCTCAGCAGTTTGAGCTGTTAGTCTTTCATTATATTTGGAAATGCATAGAGCCTGGAGTGGGGAGAGGGAAGATAAACATAAACCCATCAGTGTCAGGTTTTCCCACCTAATCCTTTCTGAATTTACGACCCTGAATATATCTCAGGTCAGCTTGACCCCGAAGCATGTTCTTAGGTCAGTGTGACTTTGATTGTGTTCTTCTGTCAATAATATATCCAGTTTATGAAAATCACATATCTCACAGGAGGAGTGCTAGGGTATGGTAACAAATGTGAGAAGGGTCCTTAAAACTGGTATTCATCATGATCATTGCACTCACACAGAAGCAGTTCTTGTGAAAAAAGAATGTTTTATCTCTCCTAGGCCATTTCCACACTAGACTGTTATATTGCTATTATCCTACTTTCAACATACTATGAAATTCTATGGTTTGCAGTTTAAGGATAGGATGTTGAAAGTGGAATAATAGCACTATAACAGTGTAGTGCGGAAATGGCCCTAGAGTGCCCACATGCCTTGGAAAGCTGAAAAAAAGACTGCTCTGGAGGATTGTGAAATTCTCCAGAGCAAGGTTCAGTGCTAGAGAGGGCTAAGCAGGGGAAAAACCAAAAAGCCAGACACTGCTGCATCATATTCATTTTAGACCTGAATGCATACTACTGTATATAAAATAATATTTCTTGCAATCATCAGTGGAGGAGGGATGCTCTAAACTTCATAGTCCTCTCATGCTTTTCACAGTCTTTATTCCAAATATTTTCATTACGTTTATAATAAAGGGCACAACCTTTCTTCTGCAACATGCACTTTAGAATAAGAGGATATATAAATTAACCATTAAGTTATCATAGTGATCACAATAATTTTAAATTGAAGAAAAGTATTGCAAACTTTGTGTGAGTACACATATAGAAGAATTCAATAACCAATTTAGATCTAATCATTACATTACTGTTGAAGAGGATCTGAGCGTCTTTTGTATTTCACTGCAGCCAAGTCACAAATGCATAGAACTAGACACTGCCTTGTTTTTGTTTTGTTTTGTTTTTGAACTCTTTTATTGACATAGCTGAAATTAAAGCCTTTGGAATTTTGTTATCTCACCTTCTTTTGCAGTTTACCTCTATAGCAGGGGTAGCTCTGGTGACAGGCACAAGATGCATTAAGACTGTGATGTTGTTATAATGTCAAAATGAATACAAGAAATATACCAAGGTCACAATGCAAAGTTCCCCACCTTGCACTTAGAATGTATAGTGATTGCATTCAGATCAGAATTCTTTTAGCTTCCCATGACCATTCTATAATCCCAAGGCTACCGTAGTAGAAACCTATTCAATCATTATTTTACAGTGGGTATGAAGAAACCTATTATGTTAATTTATATTGATGAGAGTACTGATCATAGCTCTTGGCAAGGTGAAGTGGCTAGCTAAGGTGGCAAATGCTGGGGACACAGCAATGAGATGCATGAGGGAAGAGCTATGATCCTATGAAGCCTTCTTTTAGCCTTTTAGCTACCTTACATCCTTCAGGTATAGTGGTGGGCTCTGTCTGATTGCAAAATTCAATTATCATTCTGGTCAATTTTTTATATGTGAAATTACCTCCATCTTCCCCCCTCCCAGCTTCTGAAGGAGATGGGACTGTCTTTTGATGGCAAAATGAAAAAAGGGGAGCATGTACTGCCATGACATTGCATTAAGATACACCAGTGTCTGGGCAGAGTTGGTTGGGTTAAAAAATCCCTGACCCAGGCTCCACCTTCTTGCTTCTTCATTCATCCCATCCTCCGTCCCTGTGGTTCAATGCAGAACGAAGATGATTGCTTTGGGGATAAGTAGGTTTTTTGTTGTTTTTTTGTCACTTGATAGGCAATGTTAGGAAAATGTTAGAAAAAAGTGGTAGGGAAATTAGTACCTATCCTGCACTGGTTACCCATGAAGCACATGAAAATGACTGGCTGGGTGTTGCAGCTTAAATAGGTCACATGCATGGCTAGTGCAGAAATAAGAAAAGGGCAGGATAGGTAAACACATAAAAAGTACCTTTGTATTGAAGGGTTGATTTCCAGACTGTTTCTTCATGTTGTATGGGCTAAGGTGCTTGGAAGGGAACAGCCCTTGGGAAGAGTTCTGGCCACAAACCTCTTTAAAGTTCGGGGCTTGCGGAGATCAGCATTGGACTATGACTCTGGAGACCAGGGTCTGAAGATTCTGCTTGGCCATGGAAAGTCACTGGATGATCTTGGGGGTATCACACACTCTCAACCTCAGAAAACCCCATGATAGCTTCACCTTAGCATCATTGTAAGTCAGAACCACTTTGAAAGGACACAAGAAGAAGAAGAAGAAGAAGAGCAGCTGCAGTAGCAGCAACAACAATAACAACAATGTCTTCTGGGATGTAGGGCCAGATGGTGATAACCTGTGAAGTAATAAACTGGCTGCAGGGCCCAAATAGTTCATCATGACATGGAGAGGGAGGCAGCAGGAAGACCTTCAGTCTCAACCATAGTTCTTCATTAGGATAAGCTCTGCTGCAGGTTAGAGCTTTGTATATAATCAATAAAGTATGGCCCAGTTTTAACCCATTATATATGTTCTGCCTCTGTTTCCATACAGGTACATAATAGGGAGATTGCCCTTCAACCAGTATTTCAGGCAACAGAATATCTTGGACAACTGCAATTATTCTTTGGCACCTCAAAGAATGGGCAGATTCAACCGATGTAGTTTGATTGTAATGACTGCATCCCTTATTTAAACAACAACAACAAAAAGCCTTTCAAACAATCTTAAACAACCATCTTTCTTTCTTTCTTTCTTTCTTTCTTTCTTTCTTTCTTTCTTTCTTTCTTTCTTTCTTTCTTTCTTTTTCTGTCACAGCTATTTGATCTCTCTTGTTGTCTCAGGACATTTAGACATGTGTCTAACATTCTACTTTTGCAAAATTTGTTGTCAACAGAGAAGAGATTCAGAGAAGAGAATCCATCCAAACTTCTTCCTAAAAAGAGAAGAACTTATTTGGAACATTATTTTATATGAAATATTGGTTTTTATGTTTATGGAATGGAGAAAAGCCTAGAATTATTTATCTCGATGGTAACATGCGCAACCACTTACAGGACAACAATTAGTAGTAAAGATGAGAAGCTGAAAGACTGGATTTTGCTTTTCAATGTATTTACCAAAAGGTCAGACATTATGTTGGCAGGAACACTGTGTAGAGTTAAAGGGAACCATTAGCTTCTGATGTAGGAGATAATCAGATTTTATATATAATTTTCATGTTTTTTATTTATTTGGTTTTATTGTTCTTCCAGGGGCTTGAAATAATGTCAAGCCAGGGCCAGTGTCAAGTGTGCAAAACTATTTGACACTCTTTGCTTTTGAAATGTACATTGATCATTCTCTTCTTCAGATGAAGCTTCCTCAAGGCTACACATACAGAGAGGGGGTGAGTAGGAGTTTATAAAGTTATGGTTGTTTCTTCAAAATGAAACAGTAGAATCTGGAAGTGCTGAACAGTACATGTTTTCAAAAAAGCCAGAACAAAAAGCTGAAATGACAGCAGTTACTGCCTCCAGGCATATCAAGCCAGGGCTTGAAAAAAGAGATTTCACCCTCATGCTATGAGACTGTCATTTTTGGAAGTAAACAACTAACAGATATTACATTTCCTCTCAGGCACTAATAATCACATGGAAAATTTCATGTGTGGAACTCTCTTGAGAATTTTTTTGCTAGTCTTATCACAACTCTCTTGGCTTTCCAAGAATTACTCAGGTGGTTCCCTTAAACAGGAAAATTCCAGATTCATGTTTAGATACTTGACTTGTGGAATTGAGTACCAATACTGTTCTGAAGAATGGAATTTATAAGTGCTATGCTTGAACCTGGACCACGGTATAATTCCATGTACCCTGAGAGAGCATCAGTGAACTAGCATCACTTGCTAATAACCCTGTTAAGGAGTGTTCCATAACCCAGGACCCATTCACACCACAGAAATATAGCACTACTATTCCACTTTAACTATAATGGTTCCAGGCTTTGGAATCCTGAGATTGGCAATTAAGGGAGAGGCATTTAGAATTTTCAGCCAGAGAACTAGCATAGGACAATGACAGTTAAATGTAGAATAATAGTGCTAAAATTCTGTAGTATAAATGAGGCCCCTATTCCAGGCAGGCTAAATGATAGAAGATTTCTCTATGTGTATAAGCACTCTCAAAATGGCCCCAATTCAGATTAAAATTATTAAAAATGAGGCCCTTTCCGCAGGATGACGCTCTTCTGCATCATCCTGTCACAATCCTGACAGCACCTCTGCCAGGATGGACGAGTCTCCCCAACACACCTCTCCGCAACCAACCAGCTGCCTGCAGAAGGGAGGCGAGGAACACACTCCTTCCTTCTGCACCTCAGCTGGCCTTCTTCCCATGTGGGGAAGGAAGGAGGGGGGAAGGAAGCATGTGATAGTGCTTCTAGCCCTTCTGCATGGCTGGCTGTGACAGAAGCCTCACACAATTGGGGGCGATTGATGGATTTTCCTTCAATTATATACTTCATGATCGTGTCAGATGGTGATGCAAGAAGGGTGGGACCATAATGACATCATGTGGAAATATTGTTCTGGTCCCACCCCTCTTGCATCCCTATTCTGGGATACCACCATCCTGCAGAAAGGGCCTGAGTCTCCGATATCTTGATTTCACAGCTGTTGTTCAGTTCACAAGAATCTAGCAACAAACGGTATCACTAATGTGGTTGCTTTTCCCTTTTCACAAATCTGGTTTGGTCTCTACCTGAGATATCTCAAGCAAAATTTATTTCATTTTGTAGAGAGGAAGAGGCATCTGAGACCAAGCTTTCCAAACTGTTTTCTGACAAAATTTTACACAGTTGATCACCAACAATAAACTCCATGTTTGTTCCAATTTAAAGCTATAGCTGCATAGTTTATTCTTGGGTTTGTGTTAGAAACCAGTATGTTTAGTACTACATAATTTCCTTCCTCCCCCACAATACAATAGGGGGTGTAAATATATACTTTTCAAACTATGGTCAGAACCATACTTTCCTGTCACTGCTACACCTTCCTTTCCTCAGCAGATACTTGTTCTTCAGGCTATTCATGCAGTGAATAGCCTGATGTTGCCCCACACTGTAGTGAACCCGGCTCTGCTATAGCTCTTATATCAATTGCACAAGCATGTTTCCTTTGGGGGCCAGAAAATGAGATGTCTACCCATTATCAAGCCTTCACACCCCATGTTTTTTATATTGCTAGCAATACACAGGCGATGTAGGTATGCTATTCAACTGATGAGCCTCACTCCTTTTAACTATGGCTAAATAGTGGTGTGTATGGATGAAGACATGCCACTATTTTGTCATAATTAGAAGGAGTGAGGCTCACAAGAGAGCCAGTCAGGTGTAGTGGTTTGAATGTTGGATGAGGTCTTTGGAGACCAGCATTAAATTCCCCACTCAGCCATGGAAAACCTTGGGATGACCTTGGGTGTATCACATATTCTCAGACCCAGAAAACCCCGTAACAGGTTCACCTTAGGGTAGCCATAATTCCGAAATGACTTGAAAGCACACAACAACAATGGATGAAGAAGGGCATTCACACCTGCACTATAATGCTATTTCATGTATGTATGTGCACTTTCAAATTATGTAGAGGGCAATTAGGTGGTCGGGTGGCATTCTGGAGGAGAGGCACTCTGTCTTGTTGTATTCCCAAAACCATTTTAGTTGCTGCCATGAGCCAATGAACTGACCTCCTAGCATTCTACCCTTATTTTTCTCTTCATTTCTGTTGTGCTCCTTTCATCTTGGTTATCACTACAAAACCTGTCATCTCACTGCTGCTTCCCTCTGCTGACTTATGATCTACTCCCTGATTAATGACCCTACTATCTGAAGGGTCATTGTCCTAAGCTACCTTTCTTTGCTGATCATCTTGAAAGGACACAGGAAGGAGTCCCACAGGACTATAGACCATAACCTCTTGTCCAGCAATGATGAAACAGACTAGACAGATTCTCTCTGGACTCATCTTTAAACTTTAAACTTTATATGTTAAAGTGAGCAAGAGATGGACAGCATGACTCACAAAGATGGCAAACTGAGTCTGTTTAGTCCTGCCTGAATTGAGAAACAGTGGGCTGCTCTCCTAGTTGTTTTTTAAAATTATAGGATACCTAGTGAAAAATCAACTTTGTGCTCATTTCAGATCCTTATTAACTTATAAAGCTGTGGCCCTTTCACCCAACATCTGTCTCAGGTTTTTAGAATGGGAGGGCAATGCATCTTTCACCAAGGGAATGGTGCACCTGGTTTGAAGTAGCAAATGAGTAATATCTCTGGGAAATAATGTGAAGGTTCGTTATACATTCAATTATAGTTTAAGGTTGGAATGGAAAACTTTTAGCCCTCCAGATGTTCTTCAACTTCAGGTTCCATCAACCCTAGTCAAAATAGCAAATGGTGAAAGATGGTGAGGTTGTCAGTTCAACAACATATAGAAAGCCACCCATGATTCCTGGTGTAGAACTGAAACAAACTGGATTTGAGATGTGTGTTTTGGTTTGTTTTTTGGTTTGTTTGTGTTTTTTTTTTTAAATCACAAATTTAACAAATGTTTTTCAAAATTGAGTTCTATTCTATCCTGTTTCCTAGATACAGTAACATCTTTTAACTACAGTTTAGGAAAGTTTCACAATTATCTTATTTATTGATTTTTATTAAAATATTTTTCTGTGTCACCCTATATCAAAAAGATCTCAAAGTATCTTACAAATATCATTAAAACAATAGGTTGAAAATAGTTTAAAACATATTAAACATAATAATGATTTTATAGAAGATTTAAAAGGTTAAAAAATCTTTTTTAAAAAAGTACTAGTGTATTTACCTGGCATTGCCTGGGATTTTATTTTCTCATAGGTAGTACTTGTTAGAAATACCTTAGAAATTAGTAGAGATGGGATGAATCCAGAATTTTCCGAATCTGAATCCAGATCGAAATCCCTGGAAGGTTCTGGGAATCCACGAATTTCATGAATCTCAAATCTTTAGAATCCTTTCTTTAAAAAGAGTTTAAAAAGCAAGGGAAAGAAGGATAATCTTGGGCAAGAGACACTCTCTCAGCCTTAGCAAAAGCCTAGGCAAAGGTAAACCTCCCTCTGAAGAAATCTGGCCAAGACAATTGTCATAGTTTTGCCTTAGGATCTCCCCAGACTGAAAATGACATGAAGGCCCTTTCTACATAGGCAGGAAAATGTGGATTAATCCCACATTTTTCTGACTGTGTAAATAGGGCCACATACCACAGTCCAGAGACAGTCCAGGTCAAAACTGGCTTTTCTTTGCATAGCTCCTTCTGGCATCCTGGGGTTTGTAGTTTGATGATGCACCAGTACACTTTGGTAGAGAAGGCTGCGACATCTTGTAAAACTCCAAACCCCAGAATTGTGTCTGAAAGAGGTTTGCAAGGGAGCTCTGCAGAGGAATGTTTCAGCTGTCCTTGAAATCTCAAGCCTGTAGCTTTCAGTCAAGTACTGAACCTGAATACTAAATTTCAATTTATATATCTTAGAATACAAGCCCATAGTGTAATTTATGAAATTGTTAGCAAAGGTCATTATTACTCCAAGGGAAAAACTCACCTACTTACTATCTTCCCTTGTATATCTGGCCGCCCAGATTTTCAAGAATCCCAGTTGCTCAGTTTTTCAGGCATCCCGGTCTTCCAGATTTTAAGAAGTCCCATTCTCCCAGGTTTTCAAGAGTCCCAGTCTCCAACAATCTGTTTGGTTGGTGAATTTGAAAGATTCCTATTTTGGCACAGCTATTCAGATTTGGGAATCTCAAATCCTTATCCAGGATTTGAGGATTTAAGGATTCGGTTGGCCCATCCCTAGAAATTAGATGAGGTTGAAATACACAGATTTAAGATCCTGTATCTCTAATTGCCCAAACTGAGGCCCTTTCTACAGCTTACCTTTTTTCTGCGCTGGGGTGCAGGGATCATGCGAGCAGCCTCCAGCGAGAGGCTCTTGCATCCCTGCTGCTTCAGCTCCGCACGAGCTGCCTGCTCCTGAGCAGGCAGTGTGAGAGCCCCGCCTCTTCCTTCCGCAGCACAGCCTGCGGGGCCCAGGAACAATGCACGATCACGCACCATTTTCGGCTGAAAGCCGAAAATGAGAAAGCACGGGAGCAGTGCCTGCCCTACCCTAGAGCGTCGCGCGATTGTGAGTGCGTCGTGCAGATCACTCCTCACAATCGCGCGACACTCCATGTACCTCTTCGCATGGCAAATGCCATGTGAAAAGGGCCTGTGTTATCCAGTAGGTGTAACTTTTCCCCATACTCCTAATCCAAACTGTATTCACAGTTGTTAACATACAGAGGTTAGTTTCCTGAGGAAATATACTGTCCTCCTCCTTTTTGCTGCTAGACCTTTTCTCCATAGCAACCAGGCTGAGACTCAAGAGCTCTTTGGCTGAGAATTCTAAAGTCCCCTCCCTAAACTGCCTACCCCAGGATTCCATAGAATCTTCACAGGCAGCCATTCATATGAGGTCTTCTCACTTGATACAGCCAATCATATGAGGTCTTCGCCTGCCTGACATAGACAAACTCACAAACTCACAAACATTGAGTTTTATATATTAGATGCACAACTGTATTTGTAAGGCCAAAAGGCCTTGATGAACTACCAAGTTTTAATTTGGTGCCTAAATGAAATGAGTGCCATAACAGAGAAAGATCTTTTCCATGTCCCAACAATGTGCATTGATATTACTCATGGAACACAGAGATATCCACCCCCCATCTCCACCTTGGCAGACAAAAATCCTCAGTCAACCACATATATTGTTAACTACAAATATTGAACATCTTTGTATGTCAGCCTCTTGTTGAGTGCCTTCAAGTCATTTGCAACTTATGTTGACCCTAAGGCACAGCTATCATGAGGTTTCTTGGCAAGATTTGTTTGCAGATGGGGTGCCTTTGCCTTCTTCTGAGGCTGACAGACTGACTTTCCCAAGGTTACCCAATGTGTTTCCAAGTCTGAACAGGGAATGCTGGTCTCCAGAGTCATAGCCTAACAATCAAAATACTGTACTATGCTGGCTCTCTTTTGTGTCAGCTTATTGTTGTTGTGTGCCTTCAAGATGTTTGTGACTTATGGAGAATCAAGGATGACCCCATCACAGGAGTTTCTGGGGTTGTGTGTGTGTAACGCACCCAAGGTCACCCATTGGGTTTCCATGACCAAATGGCCAATCAAAGGCTGTTCTCCAGGATCTTCGTCTAAGGGCATTTTTGCACTACACTGTTACAGTGCTATTATTCCATTTTTAGCATTCTGTGGAATTCTGCGGTTTGTAGTTCACCAAGGCCAATGGTGAACTGGCTGAGAATTCTGAATGCCCCTCCCTAAATGTCAAACCCCAGGACTCCACAGGATGTTGAAAGTGGAATAACAGCATTTTGCTGGCTCTGTATGTGAGCTACAAGCTGTCCAATACTTTCATGTTTGTATGAGCCAACAATGGTTAGTATGTCAGCTACATGCTGTCAAATACTAACCATTGTTGGTTCATACAAACCTGAAACATATTTACTTTGAAATATACTTTCAAATTTAAGTATCAACTGTTCAAATCAAATATTGAAAGAGATTGTAAAGACAGAATGGCCAGCTGATATGAAGTACTAAAGAAAAAAAAATTGGATGAGAGAGAGAAAGTAAAATGAAATATCTACCTCCCCAATCTACCTCCCAAAGACATCAAAGTTCTAACTATTTGGTATCAGCCTAACACAAAGGAGAGCTGGGGGAAAAATGCTCAGAAATTTTTTTTCTTGTACTCTGTTACATGGCTAGGTATTTTTTTTTTAAGGGAGGAGCCCCTCCCCCCCTTTTTTTTTTTGCTTGGAACACTGGGCCCCCACTGAAACCACTCAATCCCTGTAGTTCTTGTGAAAAGCTGTAATTAATGTCAGTGTTCATAGTAGAGGATCTTTCAGGAGCTGTTTGACTAAGAACACCAGTACATTCTATCCACATTAGGCAACACAAATGTAAGCGAGTAACAGCTGGACTGCAAGCAACTTCTGAATTGAGTTGTCCACACAGTTCATGATCAATCTCCTGAATCTTTCAATCCCCCAATTAAGTTTTCTGTGTGTATGTGTGTGTGTTTAAATGAACTGTCAGTTACAAATCAAAGCAGTAAGTAAACTCTCATGAATTAGCAGCCACAGGCCTTTTAAGCAATTCTGACAAAAGCTATTTGGAACAGACTTCTGAGAAAAGGCAATGTGGAAACTAAATTATGATTTGCAAAATAAACCACTCAGAATTTTGTGCACATTGTCAGCATAACACTTTTTTTCCTCATCCCATCCCAGTTTGCTGATAATATATTCCAAAGTAGCTGTGTCGGCCATGCAGCAAAATACACAAAAGAGCAATCCTTTTATTGGCCAATCAATATGCAGAAAATACTTCATGCATGCTTTCAAGGCTTCACTGGCTTCTTCGTCAGACAAATATACTAAAAATCATACAGGAGAAAAAAAGAGATGAGGTTAGAGTAACAGACCTACATTTTGCAAAAGGAGCTTGTAGCACATTTGAGACTAACTCAGAGAAAGAAGTTGGTAGTGCATGTTTTTATAAATTTATGCTTCCAATTTCCTTCTTTCAGTTAGTCACCAAGGTGCTACAATATCTCTTTGCATGCTGATCCAGACTAAGGCCATTTCCGCACCACATTGTTATAGTGCAATTATTCCACTTCCCACAACCTATGGAACCCTGGGATTTGTAGTTTGGGGAGGGACATTCTGAATTCTCAGGGAGAGAGTTCTTTGGCCTCAGTAAACTACAAATCCCAGAATTTCACAGGATGTTGAAAGTGGAATAATAGCACTATAACAGTGCAGGGCAGAAATGGCCTAACACAGCTATGCCCTTGAGACCTTCATTTTACCTCAGCTGTTATTTATGTTGTCAGTTAAAATGGTCTGGCAGCATATCAATGCAGACTGAGACTGCTCCCCTTCTTGGCCATGTGGGGGCCAGAGACAAAGAGCAATTAAAGACAGATAATAATCAATTTTGCTGATAGTGATATCGACAATTTCATCACTGATATCTGTCCTATCCTCGCATTTGACATTTTGACAGCTAGCAAAGCAAATAAGTAGAAGTTTATTAAGATCATTTTTTAAAAAAAAGCAAAAAACAGCAGCAATATTTCCAAATGTTTTCAAAACTGGGATGGAAAGAACATTTAAAAAAAAAATTGATTGTAAGAAACTCCAAAACTAATTTGTCATCCCAGATCCTGTTTAGCTATTGTTTTAAAAATAGGAAATGCAGAACCTAACAATCAACATTTTTTTCTATTTATTTTTATTAAATTTCAAATAATTAAAATTAGAAATCTGTACATTGTTTACATCACATTACATACATTACATACATTTTTGTTTTTCTTCCAATCCTCTCTAGAATTCCTTATTTTTGCTTTTATAACTGTACTACATCTTTGTGCATCAAAGTTCTTGTTTGTTTCTGCGTTCTATCTAATCCATTGCATTAATCTATTTATTCCATCTTTTAATACATCTTTCATACAAATCACGTATATTCATTTTTCATTCATCATTTCATACATCATTTTTCCATTCATCTTTCCCAACCTTATATTGTTTTCTTACTAGTTAGTTACCCTACATCTATGTCACTCAGTTGTTCCCATTCTCTTTCTATTTCTTTGTCTGTTTTACCCTTTGGTCTCTGTGAAACTATATCTGCATTTCTATTTTCTAGTAAAGTGGTCAGCCATTGATCAATTGTTGGAATTTCCTGATTTTTCCATAATCTGGCATATTCTATTCTAGCAGTCATAATCATATACAATAAAATCCTCCAATAATTTTTTTGTATCTTTGGGTCAATCATGTGTAGCATATTCAATAAATATGTTTCTGGCATTTTATTAAATTGAATTTGCAAGATTGTGCATATCTTATTATGAATTTCATTCCAGTATTTTTTTGCCTTATTACACATCCACCATATATGGTACATCGTTCTGACTTCTTTCTGACATTTCCAACATATACCTGCTCCGGTATTGTATATTCTTTTTAGTTTATCTGGTGTCATCTACCATCTGTAGAATATCTTAAAATGATTTTCCTTTAAGTTTTGGACCACTGTAAATTTCTGTGTTATTTTCCAACTTCACTCCCAGTGCTCTAATTGAATTGGATATCCTATATTTTGTGCCCCAGAGATCATTGTTGTCTTGATCACTTCCTCTCCTCTTTCGTGTTTCAACATTTCTTTGTATATCTTAGACAGTAGATGTGGTGGATTTTCAAATAACCATTTTATCAAGCTTTCCTGCTCTTTTACCTCAAATCCGTGTCATTTTAAATTGATATGGAATCTTTCCACAAGTTGTCTGTATGGGAACCAGTTTAGCACTATTCCTTCTTCTTCTAATTTTTCTCTTGTTTTGATTTTTAATATGTTTGATGATGATTTATCGATGATATCCTCATATTTTAGCCAATTCTCTGTATCTTTCCACCTTCCAAAAAAAGCTTCTTGGGGGGATATCCACAGGGGCAGTTGTCTAATATTTTTCTTCTTGTATTCATTCCAGGTCTTTAACAGTGATTTTCTAATATAATGATGTGAAAATTCTCTATCTATATTAGCTTTTTCATAGAACATGTAAGCATGCCATCCCATTCTTAGATCTGCCCCTTCAAGTGCTAGCATTCTTTGGTTTTGAAGGTTTATCCAATCCCTGATCCATATCATAGCAGTGGCTTTATAGTAAATATAGAAATCCGGTACTCCAGCGCCTCCCCTTAAGGTTAAGTTCGTCAGAGTCTTCCATCTGACCCTTGGTTTCCATCCTTCCCAAATGAATTTAGTTAAATCTTTCCTCCATTGCATAAAAAGTTTATTGTTATTAATAATTGGGAGGTTTTGAAATAAATAGGTCATCTTTGGGAGCACATTCATTTTTATTACAGCCATTCTACCCATAAGAGAGAGCTGCAATTTTGTCCAATTTTCCAGATCTTTTGTGATTTCATTCCATTTTTTCTCATAGTTATTATGAAGTAGCTCATTATTTCTTTTGGAGATCCAAATCCCTAAATATTTTGTCTTTTTAACTATATTAAAGCCTGATATTTGGATTAGTGTCTTCTCTTCTTTAAGACTCATGTTCTTTGTTATAACTGCAGTTTTTTCCTTATTTACTTGGAAACCGGAAAATTCGCCATACTCATTTATAATTTCCATTAGATATTTTATATTACTTGTAGGCTCATCCAAAAACAGAACTTGGCTGTCCACGAATGCTTTAAGTTTGTATTGATATTTTTTCATCAGAACTCCTTTAATTGTGGAGTCTCTTCGAATCATATTGTTTAATATTTCCATAGTCATTATAAACAATAAAGAAGATTGGGGGGAACCCTGTCTTGTTCATTTTTTTACATCTATTAGTTTTGTTTTTTCTCCATTAATCACTAATTGCTCTTCCTGCCAATTATAAATCACCTCGATCCAAGAGGTAAAGTTTGTTCCCACTCCTATTTTCTTGACCACTGTTTTTAGAAAGGTCCAATTAAGCATATCAAAAGCTTTTTCCGTGTCAACAAATATCATAGCAAGTTTCCGTTCGTTATGTTTTTCGTAATATTCTATGATATTTAGTGCAGTTCTAATATCTTTTAATGATCGTTTCCGTATTAAACCGCTTTGATCCTTGTTAATGACTTCTTGTAAGAATTTCTTGAGCCTTGCTGTCAAGATAGTGGTAAAGATTTTACAGTCTGTATTCAGTAGTGAAATGGGACTATAGTTCTTCACGTCTGTTAGGTCTTTACCTTCTTTCAGGATTAATACAACATTTGCCTTTTTCCAAGTATCTGGGATACCTGAGTTTGAAATATCGTTTATTGTATTTTGCAGGGGTTGAGATATTTCCTGTTCAAGTAATTTGTAATAACAGACCGTGAATCCATCTGGTCCCAGAGCCTTCTAGTTCTTTAATTTTCTTATGGCTTCAGAGATCTCCATCATTGAAATTGATCTGTTCAAGATATTTCTTTGGTCTTCTGTAAATCTAAATATGTTTGATTTTTCTAGGTATATGTTTATTTTTTGTTCTTCTTGTATTGTGGACCTTTTACCTAGAAGTTTCTCATAATACTTGTGAAATACTGGTTTAATATCTTCTTGTTTTGTCAATCTGTTTTCTCCTGTTTGAATCTCTGTTATTATGTTATTCATCCTTCTCTTCTGCAATTTACTGGCTAATAGCTTTGATGGTTTATTTGCTTGCTCAAAAAACTTATATTTAGTTCATTGAATCTGATGTTCAATTTCATTCAAGTTTAATTGATTTAATTGTGTTTGCTGTTTTTTCAATTCATTTATGATAATTATGTTGGTCGGGTTTTTCCTCAATTGTATTTCCAATTCTCTCATTCAGTCTATAATCTTCTGTCCTTCTTACCTTTTCCTTTTCTTTATTTCAGAAGACGATTTACCAAAATATCCTCACATAACAGCTTTACTTGTGTCCCATATCGTTTTCATCAGAATATCTGGTGTTATATTTTCCTTGAAATAGTTGGTTATCACCTTCTTTGCTTCTAAAATATACTTCTCTTTTTGAAATGTTTCTTCATTCAGTCTCCAGGATCTTTCTCTGTCTTTGATATTAAATTCTACTTGTAGAGGATTATGGTCAGAGCATATCTTTGGTAAGATGTCCATCTTAATCATTTTAGTTAATAAGTCTTTGGATGTTAGAATTATATCAATTCTTGACATTGATTTATGTCGATCTGAGTAGAAGGTGTATCCTTGTGATTGTCCATTTTTATTTTTCCAGGTGTCAAATAAGTTAAGGTCATCAATCATTTTAAAGAAGCTTTTCGGTAATTTCCCATTATTCTGTGGAGTTAACTTTTGTATGGATCTGTCAGTATTCAGATTGATCACACCATTCAAGTCTCCCACACTGATTATATTATGAAAACTTCTTTCATATACATATTTTCGGATCTCATCATGCACTTTCAAGAAGAAATCTCCTTTTGCTCCATTTGGTGCATACACACCCATGATTAATAGTTTATGTTTTATTGTATTCACCTCAACGCCTAAAAATCGACCATTTTTTAAATATTTCTCGGGCTTCATGTTTTTTACTAACATATATCAGTACTCCTCTTTTCTTTTTGTCAATTGTTGCAGCAAAACATTTGCCTAGTTGAGGGTTTTGACCATATCTTAGGTCTTGGGTTCTTAATCGGACTTCCTGGAGACATATAATGTCCACTTTTTGCTTTTCTAAATGATGACATATTTGTCTTCTTTTATGTTCTGATTGTATCCCTTTAATATTCCAAGACTGTATTTTAAGTCCCATTTTAGATTTTTAAATTTCATCTTCTAGTTCTCTATCTTGTTCTTCCAGCAATGCTTCTTCTTCTACTTCACTTCATTCACTTCCTTTGTTAAATTCCTCTGCTCCTCTACTGTCAGTTCCTATCAGGTCCCGATCTTTCTTGTGTCTATGTTTTTTCTCAAGTATTTTATTATTTTCTTGACCTTCATTTCTGTCTTCCCTTGTTTTCTGGAAGTCTTTCTTCAATCTCTCTATAATCTCCTTCGTTTTGTGTGTTGAATTTATCTTATACCTTTGTTGCTGATACGTAAAAGATATACCTTCAAATTTCTCCCATTTGTAATTTATTTGATTTCTTGCCAACAGATTTGCCAACGGTTTGTAATCTTGCCGTTTTTTGAGTATTTGATAAGGTATTTCTTTAAATATTTTTATATCCTTATCATCCACAAATAGTTTCTTTTCATAACTACGCTGGAGTATTTTTTCTTTAATCATGATCCTCATAAAAGTAATGATTGTATCTCTAGATAATTTTCATTCTCTAGCTGTTTTAGAAGATACTCTGAATATTCTATCAATCATGGCTTCCATCCTTTCTTCTTCTGTATCAACATAGTCAGCCAATATAGGGATCAATTTGTCATATAAATTCTCTGCAGTATTTTCTGGAATATCCCTCAATTTAAGGCATCGTTCTCGATAACATAATTCTTGTGTTGATATTTGGACTTCTTCTTCTGTCTGTTTCTCTCTTAATCCAGTGACAACATCTTCCATTTGATGCACTTGTTCTTTTATTTATTTGGTTTTATTTTTTTATTTAGTTACACCTTTTGTTATTTGTCTAATTTTTTTCCCAGTTTGTCCAGCTCTTGTTTCATATCTGTCCTCATCTCATGTCTAGTTTCCTTTAATTCATGTCTGATTTCATCTCTAACATTTTTAAATTCCTCCATCATTTGAAGCATCAAATCATGTGATTTTTGTGTTGTGTCAATCAATGATCTTCTAGCTGTCTGTGTATTTCCTATAGTAGCTGCTGCTGCTGCTGCTGTTGCCTTTCTAGTACGTGATTCCATTTCTGACAAACTTATTCAATACAATTAAAACCTGACATTTTCTTATTTCAGGAATTTTCTTCTCTATGAATTAACTTATCAATTCTTCCCATAAGAAGTGTTTTAACTCCTCATAAACATACAGTTATAACAGTGCGTATAACATTAGCTTCTACAATACTTATGAAATAATCCAGAAATGTATAATGATTTTAACCAGTAGATGGGAGTATTGCCTCAAGATTTCCCTTCTTTTCTTTTCTGTTTCCCTTCCCCTCTTTCTTCACTTTTATCTATTTCTTACAAACCATTGCTATCTACTCTCTATTTATCCATTTTTAATAGTCACTTATACAGCACCGTGGCAATTACCTTATGTATCTTATTTCTTTAACATTTGTTTCATATACTGTTTACACTGTTTATCCCCCTCTCTTAATCAAAGCAATCCCCTTTATAAATATTGTATAAATTCTAGTGTATATAATGTAACAATTAACTGTTTGTTATTCTGTCGCTATTAATATACAATACCCAAGCTTTTACCTAGATATCTTCAATTTATCTTGCCCTTCTTGCCTTATATTTCCAAACACAATTTATCTTATTTATCTTATCTTAGCTTATATATTAACTTAAACATTTAATTGCACTTATATATTAATTTTTTAATTATGATAACAGTTAATTGTAGTTGATTGTATTTGCAATTAATGTTCTCTTAAAAAGCACTTTATGTACAAGCCCAATTTATGATTTAATCCTTTGAATTTAACTCAGCGCCAAAAGAATAGTTATATTCCCCCACCCGTCTCAGAAACCCAACCAACCTCTTTCTTGTTTAGATTTAATAAACAATGTCAGAGTCCTTGACTTGATAGTTGGTTTCCAAGAAGATCTCTGACGTTGCTATGGTCACGAGAAGGGAGGTAGAGAGGGGGAGGAGAGAGAAAAGCTCTCAGTCAAGGTCTATTCAATTCTGCCTTATGTTTTCCTTGTATGTTGCACATCCAACCAAATCAGATTCCCACCAAATGAGCAGTTAATTGGAGTTTAAATTAAGTCAGGCAAAGTCAGAATCCAAAGGAAATCAAGCAAAATCTACTCTAGCTGTTCAATCGAATTCCCAAACTCTCCTACGCTCCAAAACTTCAAAATTAAGGTCCACAAAGAAACAGTCTTTCCATCCAAATCCAAATCCAAATCCAAATCCAAATCTAGGCCGATTCCACAGCGTCTGAAATTGAGGAAAAGATCTGTAGTCCAATTCAAACTCTTATTAGTCCAAGGTCTATTTTTATATTTAAATTTTCCTCTTCAACAGTATCCTTTGTCGATTCCTGCTGTCATCTGTGTGCGGTCTTTCCAGTCCGGTTAAACAGCCTCTCTTACTCCCTAAGTCCACCACACCAAAAGAGCTCTGGTCTTCAAATATCGATAAAAGTACAGTTCAGTTACATTCAGTTCAGTTCAGTTCATCGCCTTCAGTCCACTTAACAGTATTATGAAATATTACAGGGTATTTAATGTTATAATTTCATCAGTTATTTGGAACAGTGCTCAAAGTCTCTTGTCAAGCTTAATTAAGTATATTTAATTTTTAGATATTTTCTCTTACTTGCCCCGGGATCTTTCCATATCAGCAGCATCTTGTCACTTGTTGCAGACCCCAAAAAAGTTGTAGCTTTACCTGTTTTTCCTTCTAGTTCAGATGTTTCTCAACGTCAGCTTACTGTATTTTCCTTTTAAAAGTCGGTGGTGCTCCTGTGCTGCAATCACAGCGATTCCGATGTCCCCATGCTGGTTCTTCGGTCCCCTCGACCCCTTTCGCTCTTTCTGTTCTGAAAGAGCTTGGGGTCGGAAACTGGACCTCCTTCGAACCTCCTCCGAACCTCCTTTACCCGGGGGGTTTATGGCTGAATCTGGTTTTGTTTTGTTTTTTTCCAGCTGGTTGATATCAGGTGGCTGCACAAAGTCTATCGATTACTTTGTGCTGCGTCTCACGCATGCCATGCGACCGGAAGTCGAACAATCAACATTTTGAAGGTGTGGGAAGAAAAAAAAAGTTGTTTTTGAAGCTTGGCCTTGGAACCCACACTGCAATATATTTCATATGCATTTTTTACTTTGATCCCTCAGAAAGGACAAACTAAATTTGCAAAAAGGTAAAAGCAAACCACATTAGCTACAACTTTGTTGCAAAAAAAAAAAAACTATGTAAAAACAACACTTTCAGAAAACACCACTAATAATTGACTGGGAGATGTATCCACCCTTTAACTCATGCAGCTCCCCACCACCACCATATAGCCGTTTCTGTGTCACTAGAGAATTGGGAGATCAACAGAGATGCACTCTGCTATTTTAGAGTGTGATGCAACAGACGTTCTTTGGGGCCTCTGGGGGTTGTTGGGAGATCCCTACAGATGATGTCCTTGCAGCATGGGTCACGACAGCTAAGCTGCTGGACACATCTCCAGCAACCCCTCACACTCTCCAGCATTACGGAAATGGTCGTGTTAAGGAGTTTGTGTCACTTAAAATGTGTGTTGGGTTGTATTTGGGTTTTTAAGCAGTCAGTAAAGAATTCCACCCTCTGCAACAGTTAAAAAGGTGGATTGTAATAACATTTGTTGGACTTATACCACCCTAACCCTCCGACAGAATGCCAGTACAAATTTAAACTTTTTCTTTGTCCTTCAGATACTTTTTCTTTACTTAGAATAGATGCTACTGCAACTTATTAGCAGTGTAGTGTTATAGATTTCTCTTGCATGGAATCTCTTTCCACCATGTGTTCTACTTATAGTAGGAACATCGCCTTTTATACCAGTTAACTGTCATGGATTTCCCACAAAGTATTCTGGGGACTATAGCTGAGGAACTGACATACAGCTGAGAATTCTGTGTTCAAGGACCTTACCACCCCTTGCTGAATTACAATTTCATAGGCAAGGGGAAGGAGGAACTACCACTAAACTTTTTATGCCTATAACTATATCCACAGTTGCCAGACTGTGCCTCTGAGAAAAATGTTAGATACAGATTTAAGTGTGAACTGTGAACACCAAATATGGATACTGCCTAAGTTCAGAAATGTGGAATTCAGAATGAATTTCCCCAGCTCAAAAATGTTTCATCTAGTTCAAAGTAGCCTGGTCCAAATTGCTCTGTTTTTGCCTTAGCCTTTCTACTGCTATATCCTTCACCATTCATGGTGAAATTTCTCTAGTAGAAACTATGTGGAAGGTTGTTGCTATAGGTTTCATTTGGTAGTAATTTCTCAGTCATTTTGTTTTATTTTATTTGTATGCTGACTTTCTCCCAGCACTGGGACCCAAGCTATTTCACAACTTGATTAGAATGAATGCATCTAAAACACAGTAAAGTGGATTATTGCATTAAAAAGAAAAAACAAACACTGAATTTTAAAACTTTGTTAGCCTTGTGAATGCTAAGACACGCTGGGAATGCAGTTTGCCAAGGATCCTGTGCCTTGAATATGCATACAGAAGCCCTGGAAAATTAAAATTTACAAGGATCTTGGTGTTATGTTTTCTGGATCAAGACATTTACCACAACTTTTGATCAACAGAATTAGTCACTGTTCTCATGGCTGAACCACATATTCTGAGGTAGGAGAAAAGAAAGAGTAGTAGAGAAGGTGGTTGATGGTCAGGAAGCATCTAAGTCCCCCCCTCCCCGATATTTCCTACTGGGAATTGGGATTCATGCAGGAGCTAGATTGAGGAAGCCTTCATCTTTGGCTAAGTAATATAAACATTTTGCATACAAAATGCCCAAATTTCAGTCCTCAAGACCTCTGTTACTGCCTGGGAAAAGCTCTAGTGTAATACAAAATCTCTTCTCATCAGTGTAGACAATAATGATTTCAATGGACTAAAGATCTGCTTTGATGAAATGCAGTTTTCTATATTCCTAGCTTCAATTTGTTCTCTATAACATCATGAAACAAGACCAGGAGCTCAGAATGAGTCCAGGCAAGGTGATTCCGGACCAATCTGAGCCCAAACTGTCTCATTTAAAGCAACGTCTTTCAGAATTAATAGTGAGGAATATCACCCTTCATTACTTTTATGGCAGCATTCAGCAAATCAGTAGGCTGATACAGATGTTACATTCTGTGGAGAACTTTTCATGTGTTTTTGGCTTCCTCATTGTGGGGAGAAATGGAGTGGACCTTAACTGGACTGTAACATAACATCTCCCTGGGTGGCAAGTTTAAGACCTCCATCTTTTCTAGGAATAGAAAAATATGACACCTGAACAGGCCAAATATTTGCACTCATGGAGACAGTGGTCCATACCCAGAGAAGCATCCAGTAGAGTTCTACAAAGAATTTTCACAATTACACCTTCAACCTATCGTTCCATGTGTCTGCCCCCCAAAAAATTGACCTCTGCAGTCGGGTGATCTTCCAGAGCAGCATGAGAAGCAATGCAAGAAGACAAGACATCAGAGAAGATTAATGTTGCTTCCCCTTTCTTCTACTGGAGGAGAGCATTTGCTAGATGGCAGCACTTTGCAGAAATGGAAGGAATCCTTCCAGTCACAGAATAGCCAATCTGAATCTGACCCAATGTCTGAATGGATTTGTTTGTTTAATTTATAGCCTGCTTTTCTCCTATATGGGACCCAAAGCAACTCATACCCTTCACTGGATGTTCCCAATTATACAAATGCTTACAGAAATGAAAAAAAAAATATTGTATATCACCATATTAACAATGAAACTGCTAATTAAATTATAAAACATAAAGGGAATTTATTATTTTAATATCTTATACTCCCAAATCTTGGAATATGATATTACATTAAGACAGAAAAAAAATGAAATATACAAATATAGGATGAGTGACACTTTGCTTGATAACAAAGAATCTAGGGAATCATATTAGGCCACAGGCTAAACAGTCAACAGTGTGATGCAGTAACCAAAACAAAACAAAGCAAAAACCACAACACAGTTCTAGGCTGCATCAACAGGAATATGTTGTCTAGACTGAGGGGAGTCATAGTACCATTCCATTCTACTTTGTTCAGACCTCATCTGGAATATTATTTCCAGTTTTGAACATCACAGTTCTAGAAGCTGGAACGTGTTCAAGGAGAGTAACCAAGTTGGTAAAAGGTCTGGAAACAAAGGCTATGATGAATGGCTTAGCGAACTGCATAAGACCAGGCTGGAGAAGAGAAGATTGCCTGCTTTATATACCTGAAGGGATGTCATATAGAAGATATAGCAAACTTGTTTTCTGTTTTCCGGAGACTAGAACACAAACCAATGGATTCAAATTACAAGAACATTTTGACAGTAATAGTAACTGTGGAATAGACTCATGGGCATCTATTTGGAATGCTTAAGCTGTGTTTAATTCCATAGCAAGTGGTCGGACTAGATTGCCATTGGGGTCCCTTCCAGTGCTATGATTCTATGATTTTATGAAATTGACACCCAAATTCAAATTTTGATATCATAAATGTCAAAAAAGCCAGATTACATTCTAATTACAAAATTATTTTTCCATACTTACACTTTCCATATTTATATAGTTTTATTTTTAAGATCTAAAACAAAATTGAACATCTATACAGCAGTTCCATTTATAACCTCCATTTGCTGTAATGAACTCAAGAAATTGTTCATGGTCCTCTTTTCTTATACCTTAACCCCCCACAATAATATGGTGAATTAGATCAGACTGAGATAGAGTGATTGGCCCAGATCATCTAGTGATTTCTGTGGTTCAATGGGAACTGTTGGCTGCACCTCGCAAGTCTGCATCCAATTGTGTGACCACTATGGAATACTGGCTTTCTTCAGACATCATCACATCTTGAAAAAGCAGTACGATAGAAGAATTAAGAAGGAGGACATTAACTGAAAAAAAAAAAACCCTGATGAATAAAATAACTGGGAAAGTGATCACATTAAAGCAATCATTAGCAGTTAAATACATAGTATTACAGAAAATGAAACTTAAATGCATTGGTTATTTCTAGCCTTCCCCTATATAGTAACTCATTTTCTGGAAGTAATCAGTCACTGCAGCAATTTCTTTTTCTTAAAATACCAAATGCCACCTCACTCAGTGAAAGCCAAAAGTAAAAGCATTAAACATTAGGGCATCAGGTCAAAAGGTAATGCCCTACCATTGTGAAACAGGAACAATTGTCTAAATGCATTACAGATACTTTATCTGAAGCATCCATTATGGGTCACTGTTGGAAGCAAGATGGCATACGTAGAACACTTTAATAATAGAATATCATCTATTGTGCAATTTAAAACTTTATACCTCCAGGATCCCCAAAACTTGACTATTGTTAATTTATAAGATGACTCTCAGTGTTGTCTCCTTCCACAACAAGCCTATTGTATACTATTGTCATATCCATGCACTGTTTTTGCTGTAGTTGAATAGCTATGAGTTCTAACTTAATTAAAAGTGATGACCATATTTTGTGTTTTCTGATATCCCAGAAGTGCAAGCCATGACTATAAAACAGTGTAATGCCTGGGGATGCATGTCTCACCGCTTGGAAAAGTTACTTTTTTGGTGTATAACATAAAAAAATCCCTGTGTTATCTGAGGGATTATGGGAGCTATGACTCAGAAGAAAATAACTTTTCTAAAATCTGGTTGATGTGCAGGTAATGGGTGGCATGAGAGGAAGAAAGAGGCTGTTAAAATGTAAATGGAGAAAGCAACTGCAATTTGCAGTTGTCTGGCAACGAAGAATATACTTTTTAAAAAAAAAAAATATGTACATCATCTTGTGTCACTGGTGGATTGAGAGGCAGTTAAAATGCCATAGATGGATGAATGGATAGAAAGGCAGGCAGGCAGGCAGACAGACAGACAAAATCACATTGAGGAGGTTGAATAGAGGGAAATAGGGTTTGGGAACTCATGGTCCTATAAAGACAATCATTGCCTATGTGGGTGTTTTTCTTGAACAAATTGTGTATGAACAGCAAACAACATCAGGAAAGTAACCGTCATTTTGAGACAAAACCTTCTCCACAAAAGACATGAGTCAAGTAACAACCTATAACACATTCTATTTGTGGTAGATTTCCATGCAGCATTTTCTAATCAATTAGAGAAAGCTATCCATTGCTAACAAATTAAGAATATCTTGCTAGAGTCATCAGCAAGCTTGCAGTCATAGCCTTCTGCCAGCCATCAAATCTAAAGAGATTGCTGGTTGAAACTGTCCTGAAAACTCCAGTCAGCAAACCAGGATCACACTTTTGTGATTCAAATCATTGCATCACCTGTAAATACCTTAAGCAGATTGTCACTTTTAGGAGCACAGTGACTGGCAGGACTAAACAATATATCACCTATCATTCTTGTAATCTTATTTATGTGATTGAATGCAGGCATACAGGATGCCATCTGCAGTATATGGGCAAAACAACCATAGACCCACATACATGCTGCAGGAACCACAAGTCTGCTCTTCTAACCAGGGAGCTAGAGCAATCAGTGGCCAGACATTTCAACGTGGATAGTCAGAGCCTCTCTGATTTGTCTCTGTTTAGCATCAAGGTATCATCCCCTTTAGACTTTTTGAACAAAGGGATAATATTTGGATTTATAAACTAAAATCTCTGTTACCCTATGGCCTCCACCTAGAAGATAATACCAACATCCAGTGAGAATGATGATAACATAGTGCTCTAAAATGTCATCTAGTATGCATCCCAGTTTTATCTTTGGTAACTGAAGAAGGAGAAAGCCAAAACCTTTTGTTCTTGATATGTATTTCTAAGCTCTGTTTGATAATCACTTTAATAAATATGAATAGCAAACAGTTGTTACAAAAATGAAATTGCTTCAGCTCAGATACCTGCTTTTTGCCTTGTGTTTCAACCAACAGAAAGCACAGATGTCTGAGCAGCTGCTAGCCTTATATTTCCAGGAAGTGGAATCACTATTTTGTCTTCATCCTATCAGGTATTGTTTGGTGTCATGTGATATCTGCACATCTACCAGGAATATGTTAAGCTACATTCTTCATCTTGGGAATCAGTTTACCTCAGTTTACCTTTAGACCTCAGAGCTTAGCTGTCTAGTCAAAATGTTGTACTCTCATATTTTCCCAACCACCACTTTTGTACTATGCACAAAGCTTATCTCTGTCTGAGAGACAAATTTGTAAACACTGATAAGTCCCTGCAGTATCATAACAGGTGTGATTAAATTAGGCTGTTGATGAAAGTTGCATGCAATACCAGGAGCTCTTCACTATATATGCCCCCATGTTTTTGCCCAAGGCAGACTCCAGTTCAGCCACTTTGGGTGGGTGGGGGCTGTCCACTGTCATACACGAGATTTGCCAACAACTAAAATGTGAAGTGAGCTCATCCCGCTTATATGTTTCTCCCCCCTCCTCCTCCCCCTCCTCCCCCCCCTCCTCCTCCTCCTCCTCCTCCTCCTCCTCCTCCTCCTCCTCCTCTTCTTCTTCTTCTTCTTCTTCTTCTTCTTCTTCTTCTTCTTCTTCTTCTTCATTGAGAGTCAGCATGTGGGAGATAGAAGAACACCATCACCTCCACCGCCCCAGGAGAGAGGTCCTTCTGTCTGCCTGCTTGCTTGCTATTCTTCATCTCTCCTGGTGGATTGCTTTCTGCTCCAGACACTGGCATCCCCTGCAGAACCATATCCTGGTTACTCAGCCAGCTATTGGCCAATAATCCAGAAGAGCACATGTCCCATTTGCAAGGAGATAAAATCTAGATGCCTACTGCAATAGGTCCACCTCTAGTAGGTTTGCTGCCAAGGTGGACAACACTAAAGGAGGAGTCACCCCTTTGAGGGAGCTAATTGTGGGCTGGAATGAGGTCGATGTCCTGTCCCTTTGTTTGGGAGGGGGAGGACTGAGTGGGTTTTATAACTTTTTTTTTAAATAGCCTGCCTGCTAGCAAAGAAAATATGTTACACGTAGAGCACAAGAGGCGAAGCAGTCTTGGGAGAAGTCATTATGACAATAATGGGCAGAGGGAGATATAGTATGTGGAGATAGTCCAATTATCATAGTAGAAGGGATCACCACAGGCTATTGGTTACCCACAAACTGTCCCTCACTTCAAATAGTCTGGATAACTTTGGCAACAGGCCCCCTGGGCTGACAATGCTGCTGCTCAATGTCAGGCCAATGAATGGAGAAACATCTGTGATCCAGGATGTGATCCTGGATGAGCATGCCAACCTGGCCTGTATTATAGACACCTCACTAAATGAAGCTATGGGAAGGGGCTGACCTCTTCCAGATTTGTCCACCTGGGTTCTCTATGCAGTAACAGGCAAAGACAGAGAGGCAGGCAGGGAGGTAGAATTGGAATGGTCTATCAGGATTCCATCTAATTCATAAAGTGCTCTGTCCCACAGTCTGCTGTGGCCAGGACAGAACAGGAATTATTTTGGTATGCCATCTACTCTGCTGCTCAACTGTTTTTCTTACAGACCTGGCTGAGTTGATCAGTCTGGCAGTGTTGGAGTCACCTCAGCTTGTTGTACTGTGGGAATTTAACATCCATGTGGAGGCTACTTTTTCAGGAGCGGCTCATGACTTCATGTCCACCATGACAACCATGGGTCTGTCCCAAGTATTAACTGGTACCAAATATGCTGCAGGACACATTCTGGACCTGTTCTTCAGGTTTGGGTGCGATAATGGAGATCTGGATGTCGAGGAACTTTCTGTAGTTCTGTTGTCATGGACTGATCACTACCTTTTGAGATTTAGACTTTCTGGGACTTGAAGCCACTGCTGGGGTGGAAGGCTAGTTAATATAGTCCATCCCAGGAGACTTGTGGATCCAGATGGATTCCTGACAGCTCTTACAGTTTCCTGTTGTCTTGACAAGTGACCCTGTCAAAACCCTGCCTGATCTCTGAAACAGAGCAATGGCCAGGGTAGTGGATAGGATTGTCCCTAAGCCTCCTGTCTCTCAAAGTAGAGCTAAGCAAGACCCCTGGTTCACTAAGAAGGTGACAGTGATGAAACAAGTGGGATAGAGACTAGAGTAATGATCATGGAAGATTCAGAGCGAATCTGACCAAATTTGGGGCTAGAGCTTATTGGAAGGCCTATGCTGTGGTGAAGGCAACAGTGAAGAAATTATACTCCTCTACCACTATTGTGCTCACAAAGTGTCATCCAGCAGAGCTGTCTCAAGTGATCAGGGACCTTTTAAACTCTGGTCCACAAGAAGAAAACAAAGACTATTTGACAGGCAGTTGTGGTGAATTTTCAGGACACTTTGCAGACAAAATCATTCAGATCCACTCTGATTTAGATACTGTAGTTGAGACAGGTTCAGTGGATGCAATCCTGCTTGTCCTGGATACCTTTTTGATTTGTGTAGCCTGTGGATGTGGAAAGGATCCTTGCAGAGGTGAGAATGACCACATAAATACTGGATCCTTGTCCATCTTGGCTTCTGAAAGCAGATAGAGGAGGACTAGCCAAGTGAGTAAGGGGAGTGCTGAATGCCTGATGGCAGCACGGGAAGTTTCCATCCAGTGTCAAAGAGACTTTAGTGAGGCTTGGCTGTTACTAAAAAGGCCTTCTTATCTTTTTTTTTAATCCTTTTGCATATTTTTACAAGATTTTATATTTTTAATGCGGTGATTTTAACATTTTTTTAAAAAAATTGTGAAGTTTATGTTTGTTTTGTTTTGTTTGTTTTGCCTAATTGACTGCCTTTAGGAGCAGTCTTGGGTCTCAGCCTGGGAGAAATGTGGAATACAAATTAAATAAATAAAAAATAACTGTTCTTCCTCCTCTTCTTTCTCTCCTCCTCCTCTACCTCTTCTGTATTACATTTGCTCTTTTTCATTGTATCACTTAATGAAATCCTTCTCATTTTATAAAGTCTTTGTCTTCTAACTTTGTCTGCTTTCAAATCTTCTAAAGAACCTTATCTCTTGATAAGACACCACAAAGCCTGATTTTTTCAAAAGGTTTTGGAACCTGGCAGTGTGCACACTACTCTAGAATTATAGCTGGAGATAAGCAACCTCTGAGAATTTTGTATGGTTGTTTTGTACAGATAACTGTATAATCTGCACTGGAAACAGCAAATTTTGCTCAGAGATAGATAGACAGACATATATTTGCAGATTATATATATATATATATATATATATATATATATATATATATATAAAATGTGGGCTAGAGCTTACTGGAAGGCCTATGCTGTGATGAAGGCAACAGTGAAGAAATTATACTCCTCTACCATTATTGTGCCCACAAAGTGTCATCCAGCAGAGCTGTCTCAAGTGATCAGGGACCTTTTAAACTCTGGTCCACAAGATGAAAAGATGAAATGATGAAAAGATGAAAATTTTGTGCCTAAGTCCTCAACTATAACATTTTCTTTGCATGAAACAGCATTTTCTTTTTATATATATATATATATATATATATATATATATATAAAATCTAGTGTTTGTGTGTGTGTGTGTGTGTATTAGATAATTATCTAGAGATATATAGAGAGAGATATAATATATAGATATATAATTTATCTATAGAAAATGCTGTTTCATGCAAAGAAAATGGTATAATTGAGGACTTAGGCACAAAATTTCCATCTTTTTTCCAAAAAATAGCATTTTCTGTGTCAAAGAACTTAACATTTTCTGCACAGAAATATTGTTTTCAACCCAGGAAACAGCCTTTTCTATACAGAAAAAAAATGTGTAGAAAATGCTAGGTTTTAGCACTGACAATGCTATTTTATTTTTTTATTTTTTTATTTTTTTTATTTTTCTGCTGAAAGCAATCACGTGCACATGCACAAAAGAAGTCCTGAACTGCAAATAATCATTGGAAACTGCAGTTTTCAAAGACTTTTGATGTAACTGGTACAGTTACAGTTTGATGTAACTGGTACATCAAGGTTCCTTCAATGAGACAATTAGCAGCAAATTACATCCCTATTTTAACTTGTACTGAGACTCCCTCTATGAGGTAGGTACTTTTAAAATTTTTCTTATGATCCCATTTCTCTTGCAGTCACAACATGTCGTATAGAGCTTAGTAAAAAGGTCACCAACTGCAGGCATTTTCCTAAGCATGAGATCCATGTGCTAATTTCAGAAAGTTCTTCTCATATATGTGTGTGTGTGTGTGTGTGTGTGTGTGTTCTCACCCATCTTTACTTTAGCATGTCATGCCTGTTGACACTAAGTATAAATTCTACCCAGTAATCAAGGAACATTGTGGTTTCTAAGGAACATAAAGGCTTGGAACACTACATGACTAAAAAGACATTTCTTCCACTTTATATAAATGAATGCCTGGCTCTTTTCTAATATAAGAAATCCTATTTTATGCATGGTAAATTCATTTGTTCAAAGCTGGTTGCGAACTAAGTTCAAGGACAAGTTGAATACACAAAGGTAGGGTGGATACAAGCAAGGAAATCTAGAACTTGGAAGCAACTATTCACAAAAAGTCAATAACTAAAATGTAACTAAGACTTAGATTGTGATAGGAGTTCATAGATACACACAGTTGGAAGCTATCCCAAATGCCATCTTGTCCAATGCTCTGTTGATGATGCAGAAAATACACAGCTAAAATGTATCATCCTCATAGAAAATCTCTAAACGCATCCATCCCTGCTGCAAGACTTCTTCTATCATAATCACTTTCACACAATATCATTGAGCAGCCCACCACCACTCTTGGCTAGAGAAGTTGTTCTTCACTGAATTTCTTCTTGAAGGAAACAATGAGTAATTTCAACAGTTTTCTTTCTACTGCAAAAAAGTTTTTGAAAACCACATAGTTTCTGAAGGCTACTCACAATTCAGGTCTTGTTATGAACAAAATTTGCATGTGGTTATTTTGCATAGAGAACATAATTTTCTGCAAAGGAAACAGCATTTTCTGCATGGAAATCAGTATTTCAACACAGAAATATTAATTTCTGGGCAGAAGGTCCTATTTTCTTCACAGAAACTGCTATTTTCTATGCAAATCAACCATAGGTGAATTAGAACAAATAGCCAATTACAGCATTTTCTGCATAGAAAGTAGCATTTTTTTTTTGCATAAACAACAGTTTCTGCACAGTAGTTAATATTTATGCATTGTAATATTATTTTCCATGCAGAAAATGTTCTTTCCTGAGCAGAAAAGGCTATTTTCTGTGCAAAATATCCCATATGACTTATGAGAATCTTTGCTGTTCAGGACTTATTCTGTGTAAAAGTCCTGAGCAGCAAAGATTCTCATAAGTACAGGATTCTTTTCATCTAGGTTTGTCAATGTTGGAAAATTCTAGCTTTCTCTCTCCCCCCCCCTCCCCGTTCAAGGACAAATGGGGCTTCTCTAGGATAGGGTTATTTCTCCTTTGCATGTAAAAGCCATTCTGGCCTCTCAGCTGAAGTTTCAAATATTGCTCTGTTTTATTTTAAAATGTTTGGCTACGGTATCAAGACCATGTGACCCAGGATACACCCTAGAGTCAGTCATTGGCCTTACATAGAAAGGCTATGCCTCTTTCTCACAAAATCTCCCCTTTGCAATCTTGCTTCTAGCTCTTTCTCTCTGCTAAGCTAGCCTTTCCACCAAGAAGTTGGTGAGTTAAGAATGAAGCAATTATCTTGGCTAATCCTTTTGTTAGCTAGTTAGTTAGGATCTAGTTTCTCCAATGCATATGTAATTGTAAAGTTTATTGGTAAATCCTTTAAGTTTGGAACCTGAACCTGCCTGCCTGGTTTTTGCTTTCAAGTCAACCTACAGTTCTGGGAAGCTGCACTGAGATTGGGACTTGCCTTTTCTGAAGTTCTGCTAACAGAAGGCTAATTCCTCATAGCTTTCACTTTCACAGAATTTCCCCAAAGGGCTAACAGCCTGGGAAACTCTAACTTCCAACACTCAACACTCAAAAAACATGTTTCCAAGCATTTCTTTTGTTTGAACATTATATTTTCAAATATTCTTTCCATCCCTTCTCTAATCATGACACCACCAGAACTTCCCAGACTTTTATCTTTGTGTTATACCCACTAACCCTTGTCCAAGTAAAATAAACATTCTTTATCTTTTTAAAAGACAACTCTTTTCCAGTTTCCTTCTATGAGCTAAATCCTTGTTGTGAGGCCTCTCTCTTGCTTTCTCCTGAGTCCAGCAGCTTGGGCCATCTGACTTCCTGAGTCTCTTTTGTACCTGGGTTATATGGAATCAGACAGCAGGACCAACATACATATGCAGAACATTTTCTGCTGGCTTGACTTCACTGATCTACTTGCCTTACATACGTGTTCCGCATTCACTTCCTCTGATGTTCGTTCCCTCATTGCTTGGTGTGCTTGCATGACATTAAAATATCTAATGCATATAGTGCAGGGAATACATGGAGATTTTAAAAGTCTCTGAATCCTGCCTGGTCAGGCAGCTGCCGCTGCAAACAACAGAGGCCTATTCTTCTGTTGATCAGGACACAGCAGACTAATGTTCCCCACCACCATAAGCAAGAGAGGAGAAAGGAGAAGGTAGAAATGTCAGTCTGCTGTGCCCTGACTGACAACAGAACAGACCTCTGTCACTTACAGTGGCTGCTGCTGAGTAAGGCAGGTTTGGTGTCAGGGGCTAAGCCAAGAGACACTACTTAGTTAAGTATACTTAGCTAAGTATACTTAACTAAGTAGTTGATTTAGAATCTCAGCCTGTATCTCTAAATTAAACTGTACTTAGAGTAAGTAGTTAGAGAAACCACAAGATAAACTGATCTTTAAATTAAATATACCGTGGAATTATGGATATGTATAAGTGGTGTTGGGAAACCAAAACAAGAGTATATTTTTATCACCTCTCAAGAACCTGTTAAACTCTTGGTAAGAAGGATATATGGCTAAGATTTCTTATTGTTTATGCAATACAATATCTGAACAAATGTATAATTATCATTTTCATCTTCAAACTGTTAGGGGGTGATTCATAGGTGAGTTAATTCATTGCTGTCAATGTTGTTGGGTTTTATGGCCTGTGCAACTTGCTGTATTTCCTTCAGATTTTGTAGTTCTGAACGTTGAGTACAAAGACATATATATTTGTCTTTTTTTTTAATGATGACAAGACTCTTACCAGATCACATGAGCCTAGCCTGGCATGCAGTGGCTTATCTAGTAACAAACTTGTTTTTTACATAATGAATGGAAAGCTACTGCAAAATAAATTTTAAAAAATGTCCCCACCCACCCACCCACAAGTGATGGGAAATCTTGAGGAGGGGAATCCTACACAGGTAAAAGCCTTCATCATTTGGGATTTATTCTGTATGCAAAACATAAATGATATTGTTTTGCCTAGAAAAAAAAACCCTTTTTTATACAGAAAAGAAGTTGTCTGCACAAAAACCAGATTTTTTTTTTGCTCCTTTCTATGCACAAAACAAGTTTTCTGTTTAGAAATCAGCCTTTTCTAATATCCATTTGTTTTCTATGCAATGAATTCTGTTTTCTTTGCTAAATAAATATTTTAAAATGTCTTTTTTGTTTCAGAGACTACGTCCCAAACTGTAACTAGTCTTTGAGAACTGCATAGATTTTGTCAACTTCCTTGCAGTGAGGGGGAAAGAATGATGAAAATATTCATTCTTACTTGTGAGAATGAAATTCACAAATGTTTCCATCCTTAATATATATGAATGAAATGTATCATGAAATGATTATTGTCTAAGGAATTTATATATTCCTCCACCATTGCTTCAACAGGAAGTCTTTCAGTAAAGGAAATTCACCTAAATTCGGACCAAACTAGATAAGACGTAGAAGACCTGTGATCAGATATAAGGTACATCGATATTTATGAACCAAGCAATGGCTCCTATTTACCAACACAAAATAATGATGTGAGGAAAAGGCCCCAAATGATCTCAGCCTACATGAACAAATCACCACAAGACTACCACTAATCACGACACACCTCCCGTGCCATTCACAGTACACAGTTCCAATACTCTTTTTAACACAATAGGGCATATAATTTTGATCGGTTCTCTGGAGCTATCTGGCTTTGTCACAGCATGTAGGTTTTTCTGAACAGCAAACACATGGACTCACTAAAGCTATCACAGAAAGCAGATATTGGAAAGTTACGGAAGTATGTGTTAATGGTTCTGAAAGCAGGTCAGTTTGGGATGGTGACAGACCTGTACTGTCAAACACAGTGACAATGATGGCTGAGGATGCAGCACATTAGCTGCATTTTTGACAACCAATTATTGTAACTATGATCCTGCACTCTCAAAGAATGTGCATATAGACTAGTGTGAAACAGGCCAATGCATTCAAAAATTGTGGGCAGTCAAGCCTCATAACAATTTGAACATTTATAATTGCAGAATTGCTGTTCTTTGTTTTTGTTTATTTTGTTTTTGTTTATTTACAAGGTCAATTATAATAACTTTTTACATATAATATATATATATGTCTGATCTTTTCAGGAGGGATAGAACAATAAAATAATCTGCAATAATCAAATACACGGGACTCTGCATACACACACACACACACACACACACGTATATGTATATGCACAGTCCTCTCTCTCTCTCCACACACACACACACACACGCTAGAGTATATACTCGGCATTGCCTGGGATTTTATTTTCTCATAGGTAATACCTGTTAAAAAGATTTGAGATCCTGTGTCTCTAATTCCCCAAACTGTCTTATCCAGTACCTGTAACTTTTCTCCATACTCCCCAATCCAATCTGCATTCAAAGTTATTAACATATAGAGGTTGGGTTCCTGAGGGAATGCATTGCCCTCCTCCTTGCTGCCAGCCCTCATCTCCATAGCAATTGGCCAGGCCCAAGAGCTCTCTGGCTGAGAATTCTAAAGGCCTCCTCTTAAACTGCAAACCCCAGGATTCCATAGAATCTTCTTAGGCAGCCAATCATATGAGGTCTTTGCCTCACACAGCCAATCATATGAAGTCTTCACCTGACACAGACAGACAAACACACAAAATTTGACTTTTGTGCAGTCCCAGGTACTTTGATTATTGCAGATTTTTTGATTGTTCCTTCCCTCCTGAAAAGACCAGACAGACCATAATATACTTTCATCATTCAAAGCCAGAGAGACATTCCAGAAGGATTACCATGATTCATGGCATCCAAATCTGATAAAACAACCAACAGGTTTTCAATCCTCCTCTTAATTTCTTGTTGCAAATCATCCACCAGGATGACCAGAGTGAATTTCACATCATATATAGTGGAGATGATCCATATATGCAACACCATTCAAAACTTCCTGGATCTGTGAGATACCATCTGTTTCAATAACTTTGTCAAAAATAGAAGATTGGATTCTGAACAAAGGTTGTTTCAGATCAACATGCCAGAAATGTATTTGGTAAATTGATATTACTGTCACTTTTAAAGTGAACAGCCTCCTTAGAGTAATGATGACTATATCTGAGGTCTAGATGAAGAGTCCAATCCTAGAAGATCCAAGACATCTAAGAAATCATCCTCATCCTCATTTTGTCATCATCTCAAAAGCTGGGAAGCACAAGGATCAATAAAACTGATAGCATGTTTCAAACCTCAATGAAGTTTGCCCTCATCTCATGCTGCACTATCCATATCAACATGACTGCATTTTTATGCTCACTGTAATGAGGATAGAAAATGTTTTAAAGATCTTAAAAGGAGCGCTGCAGATTTGCAATACGAGGATATTTCAATATTTGGTGACTTTAATGGAGTGGTTAATCCTCAGTGAGATAGATCTGGGTATTCAGCAACAAAGAAACAACATGGAAAAATTGCCAAAGAATTTATGAACTTGGCAGAACAGTGGCAATTGATGGACATTTGGAGATCTAGAAACCCTATGGCTAAGGACTTTATCTTTTTCTCACATCGTTATAATTCCTGGTCTAGGATAGATCTGTTATGGCTTTCTAAATCAATGTTTAGTAATATAAAAAATGTTGAATTAATGTCAAAATCATTTAGTGACCACAGTCCTGTTAAACTTGTATTAAACCTCTGTACAAGACCAAGGAGTTGGAAGATGGATGAGAATTTACTGTGGCAAGAAGAGATTGTAGATTATTTTAAGCGAGAATTAAAAGAATGTTTCAAGATTAATTTGGATAATGAAGTGAATATAAACACGGTCTGGGACATGGTCAAAACATTTATGCGGGAGATCTTAATACAAAAAGCATGTGAAAGAAAAAAGAAACAAAGAGAAAAGAATGGATGATTTATTGAATAAGATTCAGGAGGCTGAAAATCAATTAAAACTCAACCCCCAAAATAAAAAAGTATGCCTGATTCTGATAATTTTACAAAAACAGTTGTCCCTGACATTGAGTGAAGAAATCGAGAAGAAGTTGAGATACGTAAAACAAAGCTATTTTGAAAATTCACATAAACCGGGGGGGTGGTTGACATACACAATAAGAAGGGAGAAGAAAAGAAGGCTTATAACACACATCAGAGATGGTGGTAGGAATATTACAGATGATAAAGAAATCTGGAAAATTTTGCAAAATTACTTGCAAAATTTATATCAAGATAACCACCTAGGGGACAGCCATAGTTTAGATCAATATATACGTTCTAGAATCCTTCTTAAAATTAAGGCTGAACATAGGGGGATCTTAAATAAGCCAGTAGCATTGATGGAATTAAGTGAGGCGATTGATGAAATTAAACAGGGGAAAGCCCCAGGTCCTGATGGTCTCACACTTAGTTTCTACAAATGTTTTAAAGACCAGCTCATTAAACCTATGCACAAAATGTTGAATTTAATAGCTGAGAATGGGCTGATTCCCAAGAGTTGCATAGACGTGAACATTGCCCTGATACCAAAGGTTGACTCGGATGAAATTACCTGTAAAGATTTTAGACCGATATCACTCCTTAATGTGGATTATAAAATTTTTGTATTGATACTGGCCAAATGTCTCAAAAAGATTCTTCCAACTTACATTGATAATGATCGGAGTGGCTTTCTCCCTGGATGGCAGATGAGAGACGATATGAGAACGGTGTTGAATATTTTGGAATACTTCAATTCACATAATGAGAAAAAAGGTGCACTTCTCTTCATAGATGCCAAGAAAGCCTTTGACAATATTAGATGGAAGTTTATTATAAAAGTTTTAGAAGAAATGGACTTTGGGCTAGTTTTTACAACATGGATTAAGATCATCTACACGGAACAAAGAGCAAGATTGATAATCAACTCTGCACAGTCAGGAAGAATCTTTATAGAGAAAAGAATGAGGCAGGGGTGTCCACTCTCCCCACTTCTGTTTATTCTTGTCCTAGAAGTTCTTCTTAGAGATATTAGAGAACAGCAAGATACAAAAGGTGTAACAATTGGTACAGATGTGTATAAGGTTAAGGCATTTGCAGACGATGTGGTATTATTTTTGGAAGACCCATCATCCTATATTGCCAAGGTGTTTAGAGTGATTAACTTATATGGTCAAGTGGCTGGGTTTAAAATTAACAAATCCAGAACTAAAATTCTTACTAAAAACATTAGAGACCAGGAGAAGATGTAACTCGAAGCTGTTTCAGGACTCCAATGTGTTAACAAACTCAAATACCTGGGTATCCAGGTTACAAATAATAATAGCCAGCTATTTCAAAACAACTATGTATCTTCCTGGAAACAGGTACAGAATAAGTTGGAGAACTGGAAAAGGCTAGATCTGTCTCTATTGGGTAGTGTTTCATTGGTTAAAAAGAGTGTTCTTCCTATAATGTTATTCTTATATCAAATGATCCCAATTGCTGTTCCCAACAAATGGTTTGAGGGCTGTAAAAAAGTCCTTCAAAAATTTTTATGGAGCCAGAAAAAAATGAGAGTTAAATTTAAAGTAATGACTGATTTTCGAGAAAGAGGAGGATTTGCTATACCTGATTTAAGATTGTATTATGTTGCAGTCTGCCTGGTTTGGATAAGACTGTGGATATTGTTGGACAACAGAAGGCTCCTAATGCTGGAGGAGCATGACTTATAGTTTGGCTGGCATGCCTACTTATGGTACGGCAAAACCGATGTACAGAAGTTATTCCTTAATCATGCAATTTGAAAATCATTGTATAAAATATGGGTTGAGTACAATTTCTTTTTCTGTCTGAAATTGCCATCGTGGGTTTCCCCAGCTAAAGCTCTGACAATAAGAGGGCTAAGAAGGGAAGGTCAATGGGTGATTTATAGAGAGATAGTGCACCAAAGAGGAGAACATATATTGTTGAAAGTCCAACTGCTGCTGAAAAAGGAAGGATATAATATTCAGTGGTTTCCCCACTTACAAATTAAAGAAAGATTTAGAAGAGACATGAAAACAGGAGGTATAGATCTGGAGATAAAAGAGTTTGAAAGTTTACTTCATAAAAGGGAAAAACATCTGTTATCAAAGCTGTATAATTTGTTGTTAACGTAGGAACTTGCTGATGAATCTGTCAAAGAGTACATGGTAAAACGGTCTAAAGATACTGGGCATGCTATCAGTTTTGAAGAATGGGAAAAGAGTTGGAAAAAACATAGGAACTACACTAGATCATGTACATTGCAGGAAAATGCATTAAAAATGATGTTTAGGTGGTACCTCTCACCAGTAAAAATGGCAGTAAAAATGGCTAACCAGTAAAAAAAATCAAGATTAAGAAACAATGTTGGAATTGTGAGAAAGAGATAGGAACCTTTTTCATCTCTGGTGGAGCTGCGGTTATGCTAAGAAATATTGGTATATGATCTGGTCTAGAATGCAGAGGATACTGGGAATTAGAATTTATTTAAAACCAGATTTTTTTCTACTGGGCTTCTTTAATTTGGAAAAAAACTTGGGAAGGAGGCAAGATATGGTGCATGACAACATCGGTTAGAATTGTATTTACTAGATATTGGAAAAGTAGGTTTGTCCCAACAGAAGGTGAATGGTTTGAAAAGCTGTTAGAAGTTGCAGAAATGGATAGATTAACATATATGCTAAATAATAAATCCAACAACAAGTATTTAAGGACATGGCAGCCCTTGACAGACTACTTACAAAACCAACATTATGGATTCAAACGGAAGAAAGATAAGCATAGTTTTGATTACTCAAAGTAAGAGTTTAGGAGATTGGGAACCGAATTGTATGTAAAAATGATGTTATCCACAATAATTTTTTTTCCCTGTAACATTGAGTTGGAGATATTTGTGGTATGTATAGGATTAATTTAAAATCAGATAAGGTTTTTTTTTCTGGTTTTTTTTATTATTTTGGTAACAACATTGTGATTATAATGTGAAGGGAAATAGTAATCAGGTGAGAGGCTGGGGTCATTTAATGATACTGTCTGTGTCAAAGTGGGAAATGAGTAACCAGTAATCAGAGGATCAGTAATCTCTTCACTACAAACTCCTCTCTTTCTGTTTCTGGAGGGAGGCGGGAAATAATAATACAAACAAGCAGTGTTCTTCCCAATGGGGGAAGTCCCCCTTTTTTTCTTTTTTCTTTTTTCTTTCTTTCTTCTTCTCTTCTTTCTCTCTCTTCCATTTTCCATTATTCCTTTTTTTTTTCTCCTTGGAGTCGGTACTCCGAGTATTACCAAGTGTATGTCATGTTTGTACAAAGCTACGTGCTATGTTAGTCTGTAGTCTATGTTTTTTTCACAATAAAAATATATCCAAAAAGAAAACGACTGCATTTTTATCTGACCATAATTGTTATACATCAAAATTAAAGGCGGTGTGACTATTTTTTCTTCTCCTAAATGTAAAGCAAATGGATCACTGTGTGTTTCCAGGTCCTCCAAGATGTGATCTTCTAGGCCAATGGCGAGAAGGATCCACCATCTGGAGGAATTCCACTAGCTAACATTGTACAGATGTGAAGATGCTGGTGAAACAGACTTACTTTACAATCATCACTACCATAGAATATTCCCTACAATGGGCCATATGTTCTAAAACAAGCACTAATCATTTTTCTACCTTACTTGTCTCACATCTCCTCCCATTTTCAGTCTATTCCATTGCTTTCCATTCTCTGGAATACCAAGGAGAGTGGAAAATGAGTATATGATTTGGGTAAGGAAATTTGAGAGTAATCACATAGCACATGAGACTGAACTATCAGGGGTGGAAACTCTGTTGAATAATTAACTATGACAGATAATAAGGCTAAGCCAAAATTTTTCAGCCATTTTTCTTAGTTCAACCAAATCATTTTCCTGTCAATCTCTCCTCCTGCTTCACATTTGAGTCTATGTAGGATTATGGATCTCCTTCCTTGACATGCACAAATAGCTGATCATGGCAGTCTATTTTCATGATCAAAAATGACATCACAGAATTTTGCATATGGATATTAGTACTTTTAGTTACTGTGCATTCTGTTTTAGGCAGCATAACCAGCTGAGAACTTGTGTACTGCTCACTCCACTGATCAACAGTGCCCCTTCTTGAGCTGGCTGAATTGGTCTTTGGCAGTGATGTTGGAGTTCAGGTCTCACAGCTTGTTGTGCTGGAGGACTTCAACAACTATGCTGAGGTCATTCTTTAAGGAGCAAATCGTCCTATGTACTATCTGGTGCCACTCATGCTGCAGAGTACATTCTAAATCTATTTTTCTGCACTGAGTGGGATGGTGGTGATTTAGTTGGGAAGGAAGTAGTTTATTGGGTGAAGGTTACTTCCTTTTTATTACACTGGTCTAAACTGAATTGATCTACAGCTAAATACTAATAATGTCTGGATTAATTCAGTCAAAGCTGATTCATAACATTATTAACTAATACTTATTAGGTTCATTCATTCACATTTGGCAGCGGTGCGTAGAAATTTTACTAGGTTGGTAAGTACCCACAAATGACAATAAAGTGACTGATAGTGCCCAAGTCCTGCAGCTCAAGGCTTTGTGACCCAGAGGCAAAATAGAGGATCACCTTTGGGATCAATTTTCCTTAGCTGTTTGGAATTCTGAGGCACAAGGTCTGAGGTAATACAGGAGGTTGTGCTATGTTGACATTGATGTGACCTACAGAGGAGGTGTTCATCTGTTCACTGGGTCTGGATAGACTTGTCAGTTGTTCATACAGAATTTTTGCCCATCAGAATTGAATGTTTACACAGGTTTCCCCCTTTTCAGGTGCTGGTTAATGTTAATTAATAGAACATGGATCTATTAAATCTATTTCTTATGTCATGCCTCTTCTTTATTCCTCTGGATTAAACAGGTTCATTCACTCATCTTTTAATTATAATGAATGAAATGTGATCTCCAATCTAAAAAACAAACAAACAAAAAAAACCACAAAAAAAATAAAACACACGCACACATGCACACACATCTATGATATCGGGACTTGTAAAGAAGTTATTAATTTAATTAAACGGTTTATATCCTGCCTTTTTGCCAATATGTGATCCAATGTGGGCCCGATATGGCCCTACAGTATACATAACTGAACTTCTTAGAGCATCACTGGCAGTCAACACAGACAAGTGAGCAATGTTGTTGTTGTGTGCCTTCAAGTCATTTCCAACTTACAGCAACCCTAAGAGGAACCTATCATGGCATTTTCTAGGGCTGAGAATACATGATGTACTCAAAGTTACCCAGTGGGTTTCCATGACTGAGTGGAAAATCAAACCCTCGTCTCCAGGGTTGTAGTCCAACACTCAAATCACTACACCACCAAAATCTGTTTTGCTAGAGCACTTTATAAGGTGGTACATTGTTTTAGAGCTGGTCTAAACAAAGTTTGCTTCTGGACACAAACGAACACCCAGCATACGCACACATTCCCATATATGCACACATTCCATGTACAGAAAGTGACTGGATTGGTAGCTGAGTCATAGCTCAACTCTGATGATAGGATAGTGACTTCTATTAGCTAAAAGGGCACAGAAAAAGCTCTAAGAGACCTGTAATTTTGTCTTTCCAGCTTCACTGAATCACTTCACTTTACCTAAAGGTAGGGCTGGCTCTGTGTTGTCTACATGAGTACAAGCATGGTTAGTTCCTGATATGAATGGAAGCCAAATCATAATATACATACTATGTCTTATTTCCAGGGGCTTGTATATGGTGTGTGTGTGTGTGTGTGTGTGTATAAATAAGTAAGAGAGAAAGACAGAGGAGGGAGGGAGGGAGGGAGGGTATATGCACAATATTTGGCCAATTGTTATCACTTTTAGCTCTTTTACCCTTTGTATTCTCATCTTCTCATCTTTCTTTCAAAAAACCCCAGCTGGGTTTCTTGCTTAGCTGAAGATTCTCTTCAGGCTAGAAGACACTGAAGCTTGGAAACTCAAAAGTATGCCTGTGTGTGAGGAGACAGGCTCAGTTTCAAGCAAGGGATTAAAATTACTTCCCCCTTTTCTCCACAACTAATACAATTTCAAATGCATGCTCTGCATGTGTCTTTTTGAAGGAGGGTGGTAGAAGGGGAATCCTTAGTACCTATTGGCTAGGCTTTATCAGCTGCGGTTTAGCTCAAGCTGCTGCTAAAGAGCTGTATTGATCTAAAGGGTAAATGTGTAGAGAGAGCCAGAGAGAGAGAGAGAGAGAGAGAGAGAGAGAGAGAGATCCAGATCCAATCATTTCTGAGAAGAGAGATAACCTCTCTGCCAGAAAGAAAGTGGTTTCAGCCCGTCTGCCTGCCTTGTCATATCTTTGGTGAATGAAAAAGAGGACGCCTGCGGAAGCTGTTTGTTGCTACGGTGGGGTAGAGACAAGGTTTTCCTTCGCAGAAGCTGCTGTTGCCTATTGCTGCCGCTGCTGCTTCTCTTACTGCTGCAGTTGCATATAGCAGGTAAGCCTGCCTTTTAAAGCAAAACAAAATGATGATGAGTGAATGCATTTGGATGGTGCCCGCAGCATCCTCAGATCCTGGAACCAGTGGGGCATCCAGGATTTGCAAATACTGCACCCTTAAGATTGGTTGGGAAGGTGATTGCAATCTGGAGGCAAGGGAATCAGTCTGTTTGTTGCTGGAGAAGGTTGTCCCGCAAACGGTGAAAGGGAAAACTTGAAGAAGTTTTCCAAAAAAGTAGATCTGTCTCTGAAATGTTGAAAGTATTGGTAGGAAGAGGAAAAAAAAGGGATTGTAATATAGGAAGCAGCTCCTTTGCCAAAGTGTGGAAGGACAAATAGCAGACAAATTCCTCTCTTCTGTGGCTTAAAAATGCATAGGTCATGCTTAGTGATTGTCTGATGTTTGGTGGATTAGAGATAAAGGATATAGTTGCTATTAGTGGATTTTTATAAAAAATAAAAACATTCATCTTCATGAATAAACTATAATGCAGAACATGAGGTTGTGAAGATTTATGGGCAATTTTAAGGATTTTTTTTAATTAGGTTGCAGATGGTTGGGATGCTGAGAAACAGACATTTTAAAAGAGGAATAGAGGGTCTTTGTTTTTTTTCTTCCTATGTTTAAAACAAAACTACACAAAGCAACTTTTCTCAGTATACCTATGGTTCCTATACCTGTTGTTTTTCTGCCTGTTAAGCAGATTACCTTTTTGAGCAAAGATCCAATTCAGATGTGCCAAATAAGACATTTCAGTACAAGCTCTGAGGTACAATTACCTGTCCCCCCCCCCCCCCATGGTCTGTCTAAATTAATCATGTGGTGATAAGTGAAACAGGCATATTACTTAGATAAGCATTTCCATGAACTATATAATAATGAATTGTTATCGTTCCAGGCAGCCTTGTCTTTTGGATCTAAGGTTTGAACAGGAGAAATCACACCATTTGTTTCTCTCTTTAGATGCATAATCCCCCCAATTAGAAATCTGACTGACAGGTCTATGACTTTGATAGCTTTGTACTCTGATGTTCTCTCTGGGGCACGTGTCTGTTTTAAGTTAACATGTTTCCCACAGTGAAAGAATAGGTGACCAATGGATTTTTGTTCCTAGGCTCAGCAATTATTTTGTGATCCTGCTTATTTATTTTTTCATGCATTGTAAACCATATCCACAAGGTACTTATGAAGAAAATAGCTACTGCTGTTGTCTTGGAAGGACCCTTCCCCACCCAAAGTGATTTTTGGATTTCTATGGTTTTCCATTTCCAATTCAGCCGACAGAAGCATAACAATTTTAACATACTGAGCAGGTGTTAATGGCAAGCAAGGCACTTTTCAGTATACACTTCATTGGCTGTAAGACAAAATATTAAGTGTAAATGCCATGCATAGAAGAAATGTGTTAATGCAGTCATATCATTCATGTACTGGTCAGGAGGTCTTTTATAAAATTCCCCATTAGGACCTGATTAGATGTTTCAGTGACTGCTATGGGCTGTCAAGAGGTTTTTCTCAGAGTTTTACAAATAAGTCCCCAGAAAGAGAAGCCAGATGGTTATACCACCAAAGCCATAAGCAGTTAATTGCAGAATTGATTCATAGACCTCCGGAACAGATCAGCACCTAAACTGTGAGGCTTACATCTTAAGTGATCAAACCAGTTGCTTTATGCTCACCTGTGCCAAGATCAAAGAGTCTTTTTTGGAAATGGTACAGTAATATATTCACTCTGTTCTCTGTAGTAAGACAAATCATGGTTTAATATGGAAAACTACACTAGGAGAGAATGTGTTTTGTGTCTCTCCCACAGCTATAATTGCATGGCACATTGTACTCCTCTTTTTTTTGACAGCATTTTTCAGTACTTGGATTCATTTGCAATAGCTGTAGTTTGTGCCAAGCCTGTGGCATCCCCTCTCTGTTTAGCTGGACTGTATGGCAGCTAGAGACTGTTAAGATATCTCAAAGCTCATGTTCTGTTCATCATGGCAGAAGGAAGTTTTGCTCCACTGGAATGTGAAGGTCTTCCTAGTCTACCCATTCTACCTGTCACACAGATAACTGTATGTGGGAATTCATGATGACCATTTGTTATATGTATCTGCATAAGACATGGGTGACTGTACCAGCTTACTCAGATTTGTTGCCTGCATCATGAACAGAACTTCCATTTGCTTGCCGATGTAAAAGCAAAGACCTTCATAGCAATCAACAGCTCAGCATAATTGTCAGCCCAGATTGTTTTTAGAAGGCATCTCACTGTTTTGTTGAATTCGAGAGAGCTGTGCAATACTATGTTATTACTCATCTGTCAACTTGCATTGGCTGTTACTCACCACAGCAGTCCTAAATAACATGTATGTGGAAGTAAACCTGAGCATTTCAGTAGGATTTACTTGCAACTAGCAGACTCATCTCACATTACTTCATAGGAAGGGAGTCCCTGGCAGTTTTGTGCCTTTCATATTCAATCCCAACAGCACAGGAAGAATAAAAGCTCATGAGAGGATCCAGTTACTCTATCTTCATTTCTTCTGGACATCAGAGATACATCACTGGCAGATGAACCCACATTGTGGAACTAGTAATGTGATTGCTGTCACTTTTATGATTGCATAGTTTCTCCTACACCAACTCTTCAGTAATAATGCATAAACCCCCTTGGTCTTAACTGTCATGTTAGCACTCTGATATAGTTGCGACAGGAAAAAAAAATCGCATTGGGTAAGTTCTGATATCAAAGAAGCAATGATGACCCTCTCACTTCCCAGAAATGTAACTGATGTGGAACACAATATAAATTGGTTAATCAAGAGGACATCTGCTGCACATCCCAAATTTAATCTGTTCTGTTAAGATTAACTAGAAGTCAGCACACTGTTCCCTGGCACTTGATTGGTTGTGAATGGTTGGTTGCTAAATATTAGTTTAAACCTAAATGATTACTCCTATAATTTGTTCAGGATGTCTCTGTGTGTGTGTTACTGATTTTTACATTACTATATTTTATCTGTAAGATACCTAGGCTGCAACTGAAAGTGAGATTTGAAATAGTGTTGGGATTGTCAACTCATCTCTCCCAAGCAGCCCAGAAACCAGCTCTGGAGAGATTTGCAGACCTCTAGAGCAGGCTTTTGGGGGTACTAGTGACATCATCATAAATGCATAGGCCTCTGAGCCCCTCCATTTTATACTTTCTTCTCGGTATGAATCAGAGGCTCTCAGCTGCTTCCTTCCCAACATCTGGTAACCAGCACAAAGAAAGCATTCTGGAATAGGTGACATAAAAGAATCCTAGGGCCATTCACATCCTGAACAATGTTGTCTTTCATATGAAAGGGTTAAGAGATCACAGAAAAGACCTGAACCAATTTGAAGTGTGTGTGTGTGTGTGTGTGTGTGTTTTCTAGTCCACTGTAAACATCTAGGATTTAAGCCAGGGATGGGCAGCTTGTAGTGGTGGTTGCAAACGATATTGCAAGCCATGCCTCATGACACTGATGCAGGAATTTCAGCATGATCTAATAAGTTTCTAGGTGATTTGATGATTTAAATGCTATTGAACTAAAGTGCAGGATGTAGCCATTAAGAAGCACTTCCAATACTACAATTGGAGGAATATGGCTCACTTTCTAGAACTCTACTTTTGAATTCTATTCTGCCTCTAATCAAGACCAGCCACTAACTGTCAGAAGCTGACCTGATCAAAGTTTTGGACCTGCTTACCTGGAATTTTGCTTAATTTCAACTGGATTTAGTTTCAAGTCAGTTTGCTCACAGGAGATCACTGCTGCAGTTTGCCAATCATTTCACATTTTTTTTATTATCCTGTTAGGCTTTGCATAGTAAATTCCTGTAAGCTACTTTCTTGTTAATTTTTGCATCCCGGATAACAGAAGAGAGGCTGTTCCTGGAGTCACCATGAAATGTAATAGCTGAGTGAAGAATGAATCCAATTTCTTGTCGTAAAAATTTAAAGATCATTTTGTCGTCTAATATATAAAAGTCAAAGTTTGTGAGTTTGTCTGTGTCAGGCAGGTGAAGACCTCATATGATTGGCTGTGTCAGGCCCTCATATGATTGGCTGCCTAAGAAGATTCTATGGAATCCTGGGGCTTGTAGCTTAGAGAGAGACCTTTAGAATTCTCAGCCAGAGAGCTCTTGGGCCGACCCAGTTGCTATGTAGATGAGGCCTAGCAGCAAGGAGGAGGGCAGTATATTCCCTCAGGAATCCGACCTCTGTATGTTAATAACTCTAAATACAGATTAGATTGGGGAATTTGGGAAAAGTTACAGGTATTGGACAAGACAGTTTGGGGAATTAGAGACACAGGATCTCAAATCTTTCTAGCCAATATTACCTATGAGAAAATAAAATCCTGGGTAATGTTGGATAAATACGATAGTCATTTATACTTTAAGATGGCCTATCTCACACAACATGAAGTTTCTAGTTCAGGAGTAGAACATTTCAACCAGTAATCTTCCAGATGCTCCTCAGCTACAACTCCTATCATCTTGACCATTGACCTTCCTAGTGGGGCTGATGTGCATTGGAATCCTGTTATCACCTGGAGAGCCTAAACTCCCCTGTTACCCTGCTCTTTATCTAAATTTATTTCTGTTTGGAAATGTTATTGCTTCCAGTAGTTGATCTCCAACAGGATCTTTTGCCTCTCATGGCTATCTTGGTGAGAATAACATAAATGTACTTTAAGAAAGGGGCAACTCACAACAGTCTTAGGGCCTTTCCACACTACACTGTTATAGTGCTATCATTCCACTCTCAGTATCCTATGTAATCCTAGGATTTGTGGTTAAGGGAGGAGCATTTAGAATTCTCGGCCAGAGATCTCTTTGGCCTCAGTAAACTACAAACTTCAGAATTCCACAGGATATTAAGAGTGGAATAATAGCACTATATCAGTGTAGTGCAGAAAGACCCTTGGTGTACTAATTTTGACCTGGAATTGGAATACAGGTCAATGTCAAATAAATAAATAAATAAAATTGATGAAAAAAATGCAACTACTGGAAATAAATTTGCTTTTAAGTGTCCGTTTTGTTGACTTATCAGTGAGATTTATTGCTATTAGGACACTTCTTACTATTCAACTTTCACAGAGAAACAAAGGTGTTGAATTGATATTGGAGCTCAGCTTTTCTAATATTCCACATAACAGAATGCAGAAATAGAAAAGATGGTAGAAAAGATTTGATATGTTTAGTTATTTATCAATAAGGTAAATACTTCATTCACGTTACATACACATCAGAAGGAGGGTTAACTATTGTGTGTGTAATAATTTGCCTTTTATATACAAGTTAAATACCTACATTAACATTCTTTCAAGCCTGAGAGTGAAAACTCTCATCCATGATCCTACCCATTCCCTATCCTTGTTTTAACTTTGGAGAGAAGGAAAGAGCCACATGAGTTTTTAAAAGCTTGATTTCTTCTGTCCCTTGCCAAACATTCTTCTTGGACTTTCTCTTTTCTCCTCCTTAATAATATCATTTTTTTATCCTCCACCTTTTTTTATAGCTCCCCTCCAAAACTTCTAGGGTTAAAGCTTCAAAGTTTAGCTTCTTGGGACAACGAGAATCTTCTGTTTGAAGCTGGGGAAATTGTAACCCTCAGGACACAGCCAGTCTTCAATTTCCATGGGTTCCAGGACAATTTTGTGGTTCCGTAGCAATTTTTGTGTATTCCCAGCCCTCTCCCCAATTATTTTGGAAAAAAAATAGATGAAAGAAAATACTCCCCAATCCCCTTCGTGCTCACTGGGGGATGTGTGGGGGGGTCTTTCTCTACATTTCTCTTCCTCTCTGGGGAGTTTAAAGCTTGGAGGAGGACTTCGTTTTCAACAGAAAGTAACTCAGAAGTCCAGCTTTTACTAAAGAAGGAGGTTGTAAATATAAACCTTATTTGCTCGTTAGTGCTCTCTCTCTTTTAATGAGTTAATAACTTACTTAATAACACAATTGTGGAATTAAGTTAATGTTGAACTTCCAACTTAATAATTTTAGTTAAATATATACTAAATTAAAGAGCCAATGTAGTGTAGTGGTTTGAGTGTTGAACTATGACCCTGGAGATAAGGGTTAGATTCCCTGCCTGGCAATGGAAATCCACTTGGTGATCTTGGGTGTGTCACATACTCTCAGCCCCAGAAAGCCCCATGAGAGGTTCACCTTAGGGTCACTGTAAATCAGAAACAACTTGAAGGCACACAACGATAACAACAGCTGTACCTGTCCTCAACAGTCCTGCTCAAAATTAATGTCAACTTTCTGTTAAAAAAAGAAAGTCCAACTTAATGGATAAGTCAGTTAATTTTGTTTATGTTATCACAGGTGTGACTATCAGGTTTGATATCTCTGAGGTTCTTCTTTTTTATCACCACCAAACTTATTGCATTCTAATTCTACACAAACCCTCTGTTCTGCGGAATAAATGTGGTTTTGTGGACATGGTTCAGCATATATATGTTTATGCACACACAGACCTAGTACGGAGTATTGTGTGTGTGTGTGTGTGTGTTGTAAAATCATCTGCTTGTTGTACTTTTTTCCAATGGCTGTCCTAGAATTCAAAGAACTGAATTGTGTGAGATGAAAAAATTAGAATAATAGAATCATAGAGTTGGATGGGATCACAAGGACCATCCAGTCCAACCCCCTGCCATACAGGATTATTTTAAGATGCGCTACCAAATAGAGAAGCCCAAGTTTTCCAGTGACTAGTAGAATAGAGGATTCCCACTTGATCCATCCAATGTCCATGTGATTTGCTTGCTTAAATGTTATTGGAGTAGATTGCAGAGTGGGATCCAGCCATGAGAAGACAAATGTGTTGTTGTACAATGCTGGTATATGCAGCATGTCTATGGATATGTTTAAAAGAGTCTGGCTTACATCTAGCAAGCAATGCCAAAATCAGCTCAGGAACCATTTATCATGGCCTCCCAAATGCTTGAAAATGATCTTGCTGTCTGCAGTCCTGGATGGGTATCAATTTTATTCCTTCCTTCCTTCCTTCATTTATTTTATATATATACCCCCTTTATCCTGGCATGTTACCCAAGGCAGCTTCTATCAACAAATTAAAACAGAAAACAAAGAGACATATTTAACCCCTGGTGTCCTGCCACATATGACTGATTTGGGTATGTCTCCCACCCAGTTCCCTGATGGAAGCCAACTGGTCTGGCAATTGAATCTTACATTCAAGAGGTACCATGACAGCATCCTATATGGCACACACAGCATTGTTCACCACCATTTTGCATCACTTCAATACCCCCCATCTCCCAGCATCTAGTGCCTGAAGTTTCTGGATAAAAAAAGTTGTGTGGAGCATTATGCAGGCGAGAAGGTTACAGAGAAGCGAGAGAGAGAGAAAAATGTCACAGTCTATGTATATCAATTTAGCAACCTTTCAAGTCTCATAGTTTAAATATGGGATCTCTGCTTAGGCATGAAGTCAGATGGTGAGTAATATGCATGCTCAATTTAAATGTGTTTGCCTGCGATCATAGCATTACAACCTTCTAACCCACTGATTTGTAAAGTACTTAGAGATGTCTTGAGTATGAAAGTGTCTCCTTCAGAGTTCCATTCTCTTTTACACTATAAATGGCTCGTAAAAATGCCTCCCCTTTAAGTGTATGTATACACACACAAAGTTCTGTATACACACATACTTAAATGGGTGACATTTTTATGAACCATTTTAAAAGGAGAATAGAATTTGGTATTATATAGCACCTATCATACTCAAGGTATTGCAAGGCAGTTTGCCACGCACTTGAGTTACGGTTCATGCCAGAAAAAGAGGCTGCATAGACAAACGCTTCTAACGGGAATAGTGTCCAAAACACCAGGGCCATCCACTACTCTTTTTGAAAAATAGCCTATGATCTTCAGCTTTTACTCAACTAGTTGGCTGAAAAAGGTACAGTAAACCAGAATTCAGCATCTTATATGAGCAATGGCCCCATAAAACCCAAATACAGCTCCTTCCTTTTTCTTCCCTTTCCACCACTTGGTAGTATTGTAGAGATTTAAAATTTAACAGACAACAGGGCTTATAAAACTGGGTTTCTGGCATTACAGGGAGTTCTATATGAAGGTACATTAGAATCCATTTAACTTGGGGACTGAATGCATCCAGTGTCTTTTCCTGAGCAATGCTAATGTCTGGAATGAGAAGTGGGGAATTTTAATGCATTTGTCCCATTGTTTCTGTGCTTCATTGTACTGCCCTTATCTCAGCAGTGTTGCTTCACTCAAGATAAAGCCAAATGGAGTTAAAAAGAACAGAAAACTGCTTTTTTCCTGCAGAGAAAATGCTGTTTCCAGCATGGAAAAATGCTGTTTCTTGTGGAAATACACACACACACACACACACACAAAAATTTTTTTTGTGAATTTTGAAATGCAAATTGGCTTTGGAAATTGTGCAGTTTTTGAAGGCTTTCTCACAGTGGGAAGGAAATTGCTCAAATAATCTGTTGCCTTTTTCAAGAAGAAAACGAATGAAGAATTGCATCTGTATTCTGTACAATGAGATCATGAATGTTTAACTGATATGAAGCAGATGCAACTGTGTAGTATATCTATCTCTGTGGAAGTTTTCTGAGTATAACTACACAGCTCTGTCCAGGAGGGATAGCTGCTAAGGTGCAATCGGTTTAGCTGCTGAAAAGAGTGCTTGTTTGGAGTGTAGCTGAATTGCTCTGGGCTAAATCTTGCTCCCTAACCTATGTACTGTCCACTAGACCTGTGAAATCTAATCTAATCAATTTAAACAGTATATTAATTTAATCAGTAACTTAATTGGGGCTTTGGCCATTAATTGTCAGAGTCCAATGTTATGCCACCAATTTTATTTGGTGGATTGTAAATTAAAGACATGCTTCCTTATTGCTTGGAGGAATGTTGGATTGTGGCATATAATATAATAGGGAATGACTTTTTTCTTTATTTATTTTAATGAAGAGTGATAGATAGCTGATGACAACATCTAGAGAAGTTTAGAGGACAGCGAGAAAGGAATGGACTGTTTCAGTTATGCTCACCTCATAAAATAATTTCCCTGGGGAAGCTGATCTAGCTGCAACAGGATTATATTTTCAACACCAGGTTAAAACATTTCTCTCCCTCCAAGTTGTTTGATGAGTTGCAATTGGCCAAATTTTAAATATTGGCCTTAGGCCAAAAATTACTTATTCATACAAGTGGAAGTGGTCCTTTTAAGGTGTGTGTGTGTGCATGTGTGCATGCACATACATACACAAATATAAGACACTTAAAGCCTATTTTATTAAAATAGAAAAAATATTGAAGAAGTTGAATACATCATTACCGTCATTACCTGTATCATTTTCATCTATAATGAGATTTAGGAATATGCACATTTATTTAAGGAAAATTGTTAAATAAATAAATGGGTTAGGAGTAAGAAGATTTCTTTCCTAGAATTATATAACTAGTTGACAGTTAGCTGTCCAGGGCTATTTTTCTCTTCCTTCTCTAGTTCTAAGCTGTTATTTAGTATCTCTGACAGAGTGAATATTCATTCAGAATATATTCTGTCCTAAATACGGCAATCGTTCATCAGGCTGGGCAGTGATTTTTCCATAAAAATAATAAAACAAAATACACACTTTCACATAAATTTCTTTGGAGCTTTATAAACTTTGCTGTTGATATTGGGATGAATCATAAATTCCCCAGTGTTGTCATTTTTCCTCCCTTTCTCTACCTCCTCGCCCTCCTCTTCCCTGTTCTGCTTCTATGGTTGAAGGCTGGCTCACCTGTATAGACTACTTCTAGCACAAGAGTCATGACTACAACCAAACACAACCTGTTTATCAAAGGCTTCTTGTCTCTTTATGGTACTTCCGCAATCAGTTTCTCATTGTTCTTTCAATTTTAGGTCTTACTCCTTGGGTGCTTCTATCCAAAGCTTGATATTCAATATTTATCTCTCTCTCTCTCTCTCTCTCTCTCTCTCTCTCTCTCTCTCTCTCTCAGAAGGTATTTAATTTGTAATCATTGCCTGACTGAAGAAAGGTGCTGGTTATTTTTAATTGTGATTTGTTAGTTGTTTTAATAAGTATTTTAATTTTTTATTAATTATTACTGCTTCTTCAAGTTGTTTTTAACTTTTGTATATCACAGTCTTTTTAACTATGTTTTCTTTGTAAAGTATTGTAGGCTACTTTGAGTCCTTTCTGAGGAAAAAAAAAGTAGGATATGTATAAAGATGATGATGATGGTGATGATGATGCAGCAATAACCTGTAGTAGAGTCTTCTTGATAGTGGCATCTATAGAGTACTCTCCCTATAAATGCTCAAGTGCTATTTACTGTCCTTGACTTGGGTATCATTAAAAAAAATAGCCTCCTGAACTTCCAATAGATGTGTTATTTACTCTGGTTCTCTCATCTAAAACAAATGTTTTATCTGATTATCTCAAATTCTGTTCTTAGCCACCTTGGAAGCTGCTAAGCTGTGATATGGCCTATTGAAAAATCAAATCAACAAATACTGTAAATCAGTAGATCCATTCTGGGCATTGGGATTTTAGTATTTACATTGACTGTTATGGAACTGCGAATCTGAAAGGAATATTTAGACTGCTGAATTGAGGCTTTTGAATAGCTGAGAATTTGTAATGATTAAGAACACCAGGTAGGACAGACTGAAAAAATTTAGTTTGGGGATTTCTTCAGAGCAGACTTGGAAGAGTTATGGGAATCAGCAGAGTAGGGACAGAAAGGTCACATTTTGTTGTGCAAATCTTCTTGCATGACATTGGATTTAATAACCTCTGTGCTTAGACCTTACATAGGAATGCAGTAAATCAACATTATACAAGTTCAATTGACTCAATGGGCCTACTGTAATAAGGACTAACCACTGGACTTAGTCCATAGTGTCTCCCGACTGTCAGCTGAGTTTGTCCAGCTTCATTTCCCATCATCCATTCTGTGGAAAGTTGGAGTGATCTGACCCCCAACCCAAACCATTCACCTTCCCCACCCCCCAAAAAAAACCTTTTGAGTTTGATCATGAATTCTATTGCTCTATATGTGTGATATTTCTCCTTCTGTCTCTCTTTTATATTGCAAGATCCCTTGATGACCCAGTTTGAGCCAGTTGGTGAGATATACATTTTAATAACAGAAAGAACAGTATTGCAGAGCCTCTCTTACTTCTTCATTTATTGCTGAGGGTGAAGTAATCCTCTCTACTGAGCACCATCTAGCAAGGGAATTTGTTGAACAGTACTTGTACATATGTTGTTGCAGGTGGATTTTGGAAGAATCCAAAACAGAATCATGCAGTCAGTCACACTGACTAAACATGATGCGCGTATAATTTATCCATCTTGAATGATGCCAACTGACCAGGGAGAATTATTTCAGGTTGGCTAGGAGACAACATGATTGGAATGCCATTGATCTCAGAATGACCTATAATTGACCTATAACTGACTGACAGTTGAAAGAATGGGCTAGCCTATTTTGTGTACAATCCCTTTGGTAGTCCTCCCTTTTGTCATACAGCTCTGCCCCCCCTGGATTGAAATGTCAGTATTCCTGGCGCAGACAGTATGGCCCGCCAGCTGAAAGCAATTCCCTGCAAGGAAATGTGTTTAAGGATATTATTTTTGCTTTGTAGATTCTTTCCATATTCAGTCTTGCCTATAGACATGCATGAAACATGTGCATATACTTGAAATATTACTAACAGTAATAATAATGTTAGTAATATAGCAACAACAACAAATATCTCTCAGGATGTCTTCCACTGACTCATGACTCAAGTTTACCTATTTTTTTAAAAAAGTCAAGCAGTACTGCATGTAAATTTGGCAGCGAAATGTGCCTAAGGCGACATCAAACAGCAAATGGAACTGTCTCAGCAAATGGTTTGACCCCATTATTAAAAATGTAACTATTCAGAGAGGGAACTTCATGCCTAGTTCCCTTCTTTGCTGCTCCCTTAAGCCTAGCAGTTCCCAAAGCACATCCCATCCAGCAATCTTCTAGTTGATGAGGGAGATGAGAGACAGAGAGGCAGAAGAATTTGGAGGGATCGCATTTGTCTCTCTTGACTTGTGGATTCCCCTGATGTTCTTGTCCTTCTGCAAAGCTAAGACAAAGAGGGGTAGGTTTCAGCGGTGAAAGTAGTCAAAAGGATTTTGGGTTTGCAAGAGATGGACTTATCCCTAGTAATCACCAGCTATGTGTTCACTTTTTTTTTTACTAGTCTTTTTTTCAGTCACTGAAAACCAACTGCTTAAGAACAACGGCAGAAAAGAAAAATAAGTCCTGACAGAAATGTCAGCTTGGGATAACTCACAGGAGAGCAATCCCCCTCCTTTTTAAATGCAATGTTTAGCTTTCTCACTGTGCAACATCCCCAAATTCCTGCAGTGTCCCCAATTAAAGCAAAGCCTTGGGATGTACTAAAAACTGGGAGGAAATCTTTGAATACGTCTTCTTAATTGGTTCTGAGATTCAGGTCTGTTATCAGAACTGAACAGAGAAGAATCAGTATTAACACCTGGACTCATGTCTATGCAAAATCCAGAGTTCCTAAAGCAGCAATTAAATGGCTTAATCTTAAAACCCTCCTAGGTTCAATTCAGTAGATCTGCTCTAAAGGGCACTGCTAATTCTTCATGAATTGCCATTTTACATTAGCAAATGCTGTTTTAATTCCTGCACCATTCCTGTCAGGCTCTTCTCTGAGTTCCTTCCAAGGCTTTGGAACTCCCCCTCCCCTGAGAGTCTTTTTTGCTTGTCCTTTAAAAACAAAAACAAAAACTCTAATGACAAATATTTGTGCTTCAGACTGCAGCCCCCTTCTCTCTCTTTCCGTTATGAGCTACATTTATATCCAACTATTTGTCCAGTAATCTCAAGTAAGGTCACATTAAAACATGTTGAGGCCCTAAACTATGTCAAGAAGGTGATAAGGTGGTAACTGTATCAATATACCAACCACAGTGGGGTGAGTGAGTTAAAGTATATCATTGTAACATTTATGTAGTGCTTGGAATTTAATGTGTTTTTTTAATGTATTTAAGAGAATGTGAGAATCTAAACTTTAGTTTACTTAGTTTGTGTGTTAATCTAGCACTGAGTTGAAGTTATCACTTTATTCTTAAAACAATCCTGTGAGAGAGGCTAGAAGTTGTAGTTATTTGATCCTCGTGTGGCACTATGTAGATGTAGTTAATTAGTGTAGTTTAGTTTATTATTAGTTTTAGATCAGTGTTGATGTTTATGTCCCTTTTCTATATGCGTGGATTTTTGTTGTATACCCATATGTGTATTGTTTTATACATATAAGCTCTGTGTGTGTATAATAAAGACACACACACATATGTACATATATTTTTTTAAAAAAGATAATCCTGTGAGATTAAGTCAGGCTGAAGGGAAGTGAATGGCTAAGGGTCACTCAGTCATTTATGGTTCATTGGGGACTGGAAACTGGATGTCCCAGGCCCCAATCCAACATCCTAACAATTTCATCCCAGAGCGAAAAAGAGAGCCAAGTTTACACCAATGTACTCATAATTGCAAGGAACATTTTTGCCCAGCTCTCCTTCACAGAAATGTTCCCTATCTTGGTTTATTCTTTTGATTTCATTTTCTGTTGCCTTTTTTGTCCTCACTGATGTTGTTTCACAGCCAAATCTTTAGTGACCATGTAGCGTTGTAATGCTGTGTACCTGTAATGGGTTGGAATAACACACAAATTTGAGAAGAAGAAAAAGAACCACTAACAGAGAGAAAATGGTGCCATAATTACCTTACAAATGGTGCCATAGCTAGAAAAAAACAATGACACTGAGCAGGATAAGGAAGGAAGAAAAAGAGGCTATTTCACACAAACTATTTTCTGTAGGAAATATTTGAACCCCTCAGCAGTATTTTTCAGCCCCCAAAATAGAAACTGCTGCAGCTTGACATATAAGTAACATCATTAGTGTGTGAACTTGGATAGCTAAAGCAATCGGTTATATTCCCCGTACCAAGAGTATTGGCTATTTTTTCCCCTTAGGCTTCAGCTGTACATTTTAATAGAATATCAGTCCTCAGAGCATTAACACATTTTGGAGCTTTTAAATCAACGGTGACCTATCCAGTCAGAGGGCTGCTCCAGTAATGCAATGGCTCACTAAGGTTAATGACAGATCATGGTATGATGCAATTTGTACAGTGCTATTTCACCCATTAGATCTCCCCCAATGTTTGCATTGGTGAGGTTATCATATCTAAATAATAAGCCAATTTGTCCCTCCTTCCTGGAGATAGCTGATGATTACCGGAAAGTCTGGAATGCTACACTGGGAGGGACTATGAGTCTTAAAGGCAGAAGATAAATTTTCCATGCTATAGCTAGAAGATGATAAAAGCAGGCCAGGGTCAGGTTTCTCAGTTACTGTGTGATACCTTCCTCCTGTGGCTCCATTTGACCATCTGGATGAATGAACAGTTGAGATGTGAGTAGAAATTAGACCTCTGACTCCCTCTCTGTTTTTAGCTACCATTTTTTTCCCCAGTGGGGAAGGTTAGCTGACCTGACCTTCTCTGGAAGATTATTTACAATAAAAACTGTCTGTAATTCCCTCCTCTCCTGTATGAAGGCCACACATGTCCTGGCTGAGAACACAAATGACGTGGCACTTAGAACTCACGCTAGTACTTTCTGATTTATTTATTTTTTTCAAATTGATTATAGATGTCAAATCAGAGGGAATCAGGCTGTTCCAGGCACCTAGAGGAAGAGAATGGAGGTTACTTTCTATAACTGTGAACTTACTATAATGCTAAAGTAAGTGTTCTTCTCCTCAGTCCTGTCAGCCTTCATTTACTCTCTTAGGTTGCTGCATAAAGACACTGTTATTCTGAAAGGAAATGAAATAATAAGAAGGGACAAGTGGCAGTCCTGAATGCTTGTGAAGGTTCTGTCTGTATTCTAATGTTAGTGTTTTCTTGAAAGAACTTTCCCAAGAAGCATGAGTGGTTCATTTCTGATGGGTTGCCACACTTCAGCCTTGAAAACTGTTTCTATATCATTTGCTTTTCCATTTGGATCTCCGTGGCAGCCATCTTGAAGCTATAAGGTTGCAAAGTAATTATTTGCCAAGGAATCTTAACTCGTTGGCCATGGGCGCTGTCACTGGAATCGTGTATGACCACTGCATACTACGTAGTGCCACAGGATTCCAAGCAGTTCCCCCCCAACCCCATTGTGACAGATCTCTTTGCCATACTGACTGTACATTTTCAAGCTTGAGTTCCTGTCACTCACCTTGCCCTCCCATCTGTCCTTTCCTGAATGGGGTACTTGTGCCTCCACGTGATCATCTCATTTTGGACCAGTGGCTGTGTTATTTTGGTGTGTTCCACGTAATAATTGTGACTAGGACCTCCTCTAAACTTAGTATGAATAGACAAAAACAATAGTAAAAACAAATAAGTGGATGTTTCTAAGACAAAAATAATAATGCACTGACCCTTGAACTACTAAATCTTTTACAGATCCTCAAAACCATAGTCAGTCCTTTTCTCTGTCTGATTCTCCTATCTCTCTGAAATCTATCCCTTTTCTCTATATCAGCTTTTCCTTATCTCAATGCCACCTTCCCCCTAACAGCCTTTTGTCAAAAAGAATCTTCATTTTTGTATAGTTTATCCACCCCGCCCCCCACAGTAGGTCCTCTTTCACAGTGTTCCATGAACTGGAAATGGCTGGCACCAACCAGGAATGATCAGGTCCTCCCTTCACATCCACTTACCAGTAAACATCTACTGGGGTTGATGGGGATCCATTATCCTGCTGACTGAGAAACAGCTGCCTGATGTTTCTACCTCCTTCTTTGAGTTATCTCTGGCATGATAGGGAGAAAAAGGACTCCTGTCACAGATTTCCCTCGCACCAGAGATTGCTTGTGCAAGGAGGAGTGGGAATATCAGGCAGCCACTTCTTCATCGATAGGGAGACAGACCCCTGTCAATTAGTAGCAGCTGTTTACTAGTAAGGAAATTCAGGGGGCTTTCGTAGTCCCTGTGTAATCCCTAACCTACAGACTACATGGGGATCATGAATATGTAGCAGTTACAAATGTGTAACTGTAGGTTACATATTCGTAACTGCCCAAGAGGGTTATGGCTCTTGAATGTTGATATGTTTTGTATCAGGCTTTAGTATTGTATCAGGGCTTTGGCAATCAATCAGTCAATCAATCAATCAATCAGTTGATCAATCGATCGATCAATGCTATTTGCTTTTTTGATGTATCAGGCAGGAGATAAAAATACTTTCAATGAAAGAAAATTTGAGCCACTTACTTTGCCAAAAACCCCACTCTGACTATTGATTAGTGAGACCTTCATTTGAGTTTGTGCTTGATAAAATTGACCAAAATTTACTCCATTCCTCGTATTCTTCTTCTCCACCCTCCTGCTCTTCCTCCAGTATGGAAGAAACTATGGCCATTTCCACACGGGGTTTTTAAACCAGTGCAGAGCGTCCTCCAGGGAGGACGTCTGCACCTGGGAGCGGACTGGGTCGGACCTGCTTAACGTAGATCCGCACCCCAGCCCACTCTGGAACAACCCCAAGTGGTCATTCAGCGTGCTTTTGAAACACCGCTGAAAACAGGTCTTTCGAAAGCACAGAGCACGCCACTGCGAGCCTGCTGCCTCATGCAGATTCACAGGCTCGCATTGGTGCGAGCCTGCAATCTGCTGGGGGCGGGCTTTAGACTGGTGAGCTTCAGAGGTTCAGTGGAGCCTCGACCAACTGGAAGCCGCCATTTTCGTCCCCGGAGCAGTGCGGAGCGGCAGCCATGCACTGCTCCGGAGCAGCGTGGAACAGACCGGGGAGCCCAAAACTCCAGTGAGTGGCGTCATGGGGCGATTCCCTTGCCCCGTGTGGAAATGGCCTATAACTACCATGCCTTTATATCAAAAAAAAAAAAAAATACAGCTTTGAACCCATCCTAACTCAACCATGTTGACATGGAATTTGGGTTGCCAGGTTTTTTTTATCCTTTATTTGTGTTCTTCATTTATACCTGATTGGATCTTGTTGATTGTGATGGATGAAAATTTTCTTTCAATTTGGTTTCAGTAAGAATTTATCAACATGAACTGACTGATGCCACCCCCTCTTTGGTGATTTTAAAAATTTGAATGTAAACAAAAGCAACACTGGTACATTTTGACTTGTTGCTGTTGCTGTTGTACGCTTTCAAGTGGCAACCCTAAGGGAAAATTATCATGGAGTTTTCTGGGGTTGAGAGTGGGTGATGTGCCCAAGGTCACCTAGTGAATTTCCATGACAAATGCAGGATCGAACCCTGATCTCCAGGTTCAAAGTCCAACCCTTGAACTACTATACCCCCTTTTGAATTCTCTTTTGAATTTTCCAAAAAGTAATCACATTTTTCACTAGTAAATACATTTGTTTTTGTTTTTTTTAATGGTTTTCTCCATTGCCACATTGCAGAGGGCATCATTATAGAAAAGAAGACATATAATAAAGAGTAGCTGAGCATATACATGAGAAGAAAAAACAAATCCAGAATGAATGGACTGGTTCTTGGCAGGTGTTTTATTTTGAAAGTAGACTGTTAAAAACAAAACCATGGATAGGGTTGTGATTAAATCAGGATTGGGTGGAAAAATCATAGGATGGCATTCCATTTTCAAACATAATATATTATACAATATCTAGTTCGGTTTGTATTTCATTACATTTTGATAAGACCTCTTACGGAAGAGAAAGATGCTTTAAAAAGAGCATAGCAAAAATTTAAAAAGTGTCATATGTTTTTTGGGAGAGGAGATTAAACAGTGGCAGTTCAATACTTCGTATACTGATTTTGGGACATAACTTCTGAGGAATCAATTAAATTATTTGGTGATGTAAACTTTAAAGAGGGGGGCACAGTGTAAACCATGAACCTCATACAGCTCCCAGAGTCCTTTATGTCCCCATTATTGCCAACACCTTCTCTTTCCCAGCATATTACCAGTCAAGACTGATCTCTTCCGACAGGCCTTCCAAGACTAGTACTTCCACCGCCTCCCACCAATTGTCTTGTTGTTCTTTCAATAGTTAATTAATTGTTAATTGTTGTGGGTTTTAGGGGGTTGGTTTTAGCTGGGTTGGTGGGTGGGGAGGATTGGGTATGTTTTTTTTTAATGTTTTTAATGTAATTAATGAATTATTGTTGTTCGCTGCCTCGATCCTTCTGGAGAGGCGGGATAGAACTAAATTTTATTATTATTGTTATTATTTCTCTCTCATCTTTAAAGATGCTTTAAAAGACTCTATTGTCGCACCAAATTACAAATCCCAAGACTTTATAGGATCCAGCCATGACAATTGAAATGTAATCGTGGTGCTATAACTGTGTAGTGTAAAAGGACCATAGGACAGACTTTATATCTCGGCTCTCCATTTTTACTTTCAATCACTGTGCTTTGGTGAGATCTATAAAGGAACTTGTTGATTTCAGATCAGCCTTCCCACTCTCCGCAAAAAAACAAAAACAAAACAAAACAAAACCCTCAAATTGAAGAATCAAAATATTTTTTTTAAAAAAATCCATTGCAACTTTTAATCACTATACCTATCCTTTTAATTGTTTATGAGGTCCACCCATAATACATTTTAAAGTTACTCCTTTCTGAACCATAAGGACATGAATAACCTACTCCTGCAAATTTCGAAGACATCTCTTGTAACCAAAGTCCCACACCAATCTGTCTGATATTTCACAGTCTCCTTCTCTTCAGAAGGGGAAGCTATGCTTCCAGATTTCATCCACAGACATTTTCTGCTCCTTGTCTTGCTTCTATCATGTAATTCTAGCAATGTTCAATTGTGTTAGAATAAAATATGTAGGTATACCATACATCACACATACTGTATTTTTCTTTAAAAAAAAAAAAAATCTCTATTACAATCAGAAGCTAGACAACAGCTTTAAACTGAAAGTGAGCCAAGATGGGCACCTCCACAGATCTACAATTACCTGAATCAAATTGACCAGCTCTCAGAAGTTTGCAGTTGCCATACTGAATTTAGTCTTTTCTGCATAGCCCTAGTTTTCCAAGTGATTGTTTTATAACATATGGACTATATACTGCTCTAAAACAGTAGCTGGAATCATGTGACCCTTCAGTTGTTGTATGATTGCTATTCCCATCTTCTCTAGCCAGTATAATGGGAGTGGATACTGGGAGCTTCAGTCCAGTAGCATCTGGAGGGCCACATGATTTCCACCTCTGCCTTAAAATATGTTCCAAGTCTCTCGCACTTATTTTTGGCAAGAGAAGATTTCCATGACTAGAAAAGCTGCCTGCTTATTATCATTTTTGATCTTTTCATTGGTAACTTCTGGTAAGTTTTTGCAAACCTAGGGACAATTTGCAAATCACTGCTCAGTGGCTCTAAGAATCATTTCTAGGAAATACAGGCTACAGCTGCTGAAATATAATACACTGGAACCAGAAAACAGATTCATTAGACCCTCTAACTTAACAAGATTTATAGCCTGGTAAGTTACAGAAGAAAAATCAGAAGCAAGCTTTTTTGTTATCAAACCTTGCAAGTAGCAGTTTAGAAAAAGAAAGAAGGAAAGAAAGGAAGGAAGAAAGAACATTGTATTTCAGAGACAATTAGACTGGTGCCATTTCTGAAAGATGTTCTGTCTTTTTTTCACCCTCTTTTTACAGGGAAAAGGTCTGAGGATTATAGGGTACAAGGACTCATTTTAGAGGAAAGCAACTGAAGCTTTATAAGTCCAAACTGAAATAGGGAAAGCCCACCCTGCTAGTATTGCTTAAGTTTTGATATTGCCAGACACTGACAAATGAGACCAAAGCAAGTCAACAGGTGGTAGGACAAAGTCTTAAAAAAAAAAATCATTTTTTTCAGTATGCATTTCATTAAGGAAATTTAGGTCCCACAGACTGTAGATATGCCTCAGGACAAATTCACTTAGTAGCCATTCTGAGGGTGTTACTAAAAATGAAAAAAATATGGACCACAGGAAATAACTGAAAGGTTTCATTAAATTCTGGGCATTTGCTTCATCAGCGTTGTAAATCTGGAGTGATTTTAGAGCTGTCTTCAACATTCGTTAACCCAGCTGCATTCTGTAATACACTCACTGTGAACACAGAGAAAGAAATGGCTTTAGAAACATTGTTTTACAATTATTGCAAAAGTTTTGTTTGGTTGAAGGCTTTGACATTCACTGTTCTTGGACGTCCCTCAAACATTTCACCACTGACTTGCATTTAAGGCCATTGTTCTGTAAGCAGCCATTGTTCCAATCCCACTCACTCCCACTAAGTTCTGTGAATCAATATAGGTTGATCAGACCCCCAGAGCAAAGAATCAGACCCAAAGAGGAACAAGAAGAGATCTATAGGGAAGCTGAGGAATCTGGTTCTTCCCAATACTGCATGGACCTCTTTTAATGCACATTTCCAGAATTGTCTCTGGTCTGGGTACAGTTTTGCATTTTGGAATTCTCCTGGTAATGGACAGATGTATCAAACTAAATCAAATTAAATACCTTTGAAATGTATGTATTGGGAAAAAAACCCACATTTCAAGTGTTTTTAGAATGCACTTAGATCATAAGAATTCATTGAAACAATAAGTACAATTTTAAAAATGTCTACAAATACTCGTCTTTGGGGAAGAAAAGAAAATATGATGTCAGGAAAGGTTGGACAGAACCTAAGTCCAAATAAAATATATATGATGTACATTAAGATTTGCACCTGGGGAAGACAGTGGATGATGCAATCCCATGTAATGCCTACATGAGTCATTGGGTTGTGTAACCATGGAAGAAGGTTGCATCATACATGGGATCCAGCAACTTGGCTGGAATTACATCAGAAGTGTATGTATATAAGGGACTGTGTTCTAGCCAACTGTGCCCTCTCGATGTCTGATAGAGTGGCCAGAGGCTATGTTGGATGCATATCTTTGCATGCTGTGCCGAAACTCCGTTGGAGGACTGTATATATATATATGTATGTATCGTAACTGGAAAGTAAAAGCCTCCTGTTGGAAGATAACATTGTGTGGGAGTATTTTTTCTTCCCGGCTTCAGAGCTTTGCTGCTTCTCTGCTAGGACGCTTCTAGCTGTGTGAGTAAACTCTGCTACATGGTGATTTTTTCAAACACTTGACTCTGGTACGCTATTTTGCCAGAGCTCAGTGCTGGAGGGAGGTGCTACCAAGGTTTTTGTGTAGCTCCCATCATCCACCATCCCTCTGACATATGAGGGACTATTTTTACCCCACAACAAGAAGGAAAAAACAACCCAACCAGCAAATGGATCAGGTTGATGTGAGAAAGACAAAAAGTCTGCAAAATAAGAATTTGGTAGTTAAAAGACCAAAACTATTGTTGAATTTGAAGAGGATATCACAAATTACTCCTAGAAGTCTAAACCCCAAATCTGTTGCCATTTTCTTGGTGTCCCTAGAACACAGTAGAAGACCAGCCAGTTTCCAATTGTTAAGGCTCGTTCACTGACAACTGTGGAAAATAAAATTACCCTTTAAAAGTTTCCAAGATAATGAGGAAACTGTAGCTTGGAAGAAATATGTCCAATTTTTTTTAAAGTAAACAGGGAACACAACTAGTAATTCAAGAATTTACTTTGTGAAATACATTTTCTCCATTTTGTTTCAATGATTCTTTTAAAACAAATTATTAGCATGCTTATTAGGGATGACTGTGGATGATTGGTTACCAACATAGGATTGCACTGATAATTTCTGATCCCTGCCGCCCATGCACTAATATTGCATAGTCTGCCTTACACATCTTTGGCTGTGTTTTCAAATAACATGTTGTGGGGATAAAGTCAGCTTTATAAAGTCAGCTCATTAGAGGAAGGATATGATGTAAGCACAGCTAGCAAAGAAGTAAGTCAAATGATTAGGGATTTGCAGTTTTGTACTGATGACCTTCCAGCTACTCTTGTACTCTTTATTCTCCATGTCACTTGAAATGCTTTCTATTGGACCTTTTGTCCCTTCCTCCCTGGTTGCTGCATGCACATGGAAATGCTGGAATGAATTGAACCATTGGATCATTTTCTTTAAATCTAAACTAAGGTGATTGACTCCTTCAGGGAACTGTCAAATAGAGATTTTAGTCAGTTTCAGTGTACAAAAAAAAAAAAAAAAAGAGGGAAAGACGAAGGAGTCCTGTGGTAATTTTAAGACTATCCAATATATCACAGCATAAATATTCATAAATTTTCATGGAGCCAAGGTGATGTAATGCTTTGAATGCTGGAATAAGACTCCAGAAGGCCAGGTTCACATCTCCGTTCAGGTATGGAAACCCACTGAGTGATCTTGGACAAGTCATACTCTCTCCAAATCAGAAGAAAGATATGGCAAACCTCCTCTGAATAAACATTGCCACAAAAGTCCAATAAAGTCCCCATATCTCAGAGTCAGCATTGAATGACCAGGCCAAACAAAACCTTCACAGATGACAACACACTAACGACAATAAAGATAAGTGCTTTTTCTCACATTAAAGAAGTGGATTAAAGTCCAAGAAGGGTTATACCTAGATATACTTGTCAATTTTAAAGGTGCTACAAGACTCTTTTTCCCCTCCCCCACCGCTTTTTAACTTCTTCAAGGGTAGCCAATTCTTCATATGAGAGAGTGAGAACTTAAAAAGTCCCCACACAAACTGCTCATCTCTGGAGCAATTGAGAGCCATAGTAAGGATGAGCAAATCTGTCAGTATCATTTTCTCATAAGTTACAATTTGGCAAACATTGGTAAATTCTGATCAAAAGCATACTGAAATGAGACAATCTGGTTGTTTTTCTTTTTTCTTTTTTTTTTTCACATTTAAATTTTGCAAATATTAGTCACTCCTGGTTGAAACTGAAATAAAACAAATTCTCAGTACATTCTAGTTTGCTGTGATTAAGGATGTTATAAAAAACATGGGCTAGAATCCTGTTATTTCATTATGGTGACCAAATTATATGAGTGGATATAATCGTGGATGGAGAGAAAAGGGCATAGAAATTGTGGCTGGAAAGTAAGGTACTAGAGGAATAGACTTCTCAGAGCTGATAGATTTTGTTTGCATTCTCTTGTAATGACTTCATGGATAAAGTGCAACCACCAGTCTAGTTCACCAGCTGATTCCCTGCCTCATGGTAATATGTTAAACTATTTTAATTTTTAGCGATATCCCAGACTCTGACATGTAATTGGAAAATCTTTCAGTTTTGCTGTCATGCATATTCAATTTTTTAAACCTGAAATTCTTTCCATCTTGAACATCATGCATTTTGTGATTTTTGGTAAATTCTTCAAAAAACCAAGCTGAAACAAATTTTTCTCCCATTTGCTCCAACAATACTCAATAGATACAGTTACGTTCAGCATGAAGGGGACCATGGTGTACCTGTCTACTATACAAATTGAGAAGTTGAGGAAAAAAGTTAGAGGAAAAAAAAAGATGTGATTGAATGTACAGTAATTGAACACGAACTTGATTAAGCGTTCAAGAGTCAAACACAGAGCTTCATGAGCTGAGCACCCCAAACCCTCTGATTTGATATTTTGACTTCTCCTAGATTTGTTTTTCTATAAATTCAAGCTGAGACCATTCTGAATATGTAACAATAAAAACAATGAAAACTATGAAAATTAACTGAAAAAATGAAATTAAATCTCACCAATTCCGAACTGGTGACAGCTCACCTCCATCTTCAGGAGAGTGTGTTTTTAACATTAGCTACTAAAGCTTTCCAAGTACGGATGGAAAGGACTAAACCATGTTCCTGCTGCATGCAAAACATGTGTTCTGCAATGGAATTATGGCTTTCTTAGCTTGGAAATATTAGCTGTTGTCAGTGGCTAAAGTTCCAGGCTATTTATTTCTCCTTCCTTTTGCGATACATTGATGAAAATTTGTTGAGGTTTCTAAGGGCCAGATATGATAGACTTGGAGGTCAAGAGATGGTTGTTGCACAAAGTCATTTGGTTATTGCTGATCTAAATCTTAAGTATGTCCTACAGAGAATACCCCATATTTTGTACCACTGACATACGAATGGCAGGTCCCTGGAAATCTCTTAGCAAAGTACCTGGCTGATTATTTTCTATTCTACCTGGAGGTCATTATTAGCTAGTTAGTGCTCTTTGATTATCTGACAGGTAGCTATAAACCTTGATGAATGTCCGCTGCCAGCAAAGCAAAATGTGACCTCCCTCCCCTAAAAGTTGGTGAATCCTAATAACATAGATTATTTGATTGATGCATACGATGCCACTTAGCTACAGGAATAAATGAGGAAGAGGAAATTTGTCACTTCCCCATTTATTATCGCATAATTAGACTGCAACTAATCAGGCCCCATGATTGGCTAACAGGATTCTACATGTAATTTACTATAATTCACGATTGCAACAAGATAAAGAGAAAGCATAAATTATCATAAAACACCAGGACAAGACCAAAGTTAAAGAGTTTTTTTTTTAAAAAAAAAAAAAGCGCCAGTAAACAGTCCTGCATCTTCAACCTGCCAGGTGTGCAATTTATTACTGCAAATGAAATACTTCAGCTGTACAATGATAAAGTACTTTTTCAGTATCTAATATGTATGCATATGCTATTCTGGAGACCAGTATAGATCAATGCTGTAGTACAGAGTAAAGCATTTGTCTTGGTTTAGTCTTGCTTATAGAACATTCTGCATACTTTGCTTAACATCAAAACACAAAATATCAAAAAATAGACCCAATGGATGATGGTAATGCCACATCTCATGAGTCATTACATTTTAATTGTACCATCTTAATGGTGAATGCAAGATTTAATTAAATATTAAAATTGATTAGGTTTTGCCAATCTGCCTTGGTTGAGGTGCCAGTTTTTCATTGATACTTTCCTTTGGCTGGGCACAGTTACTAATTTTCAAGACTTTTGAGGGATGTATCACTGATGGAGCCATGGTAGTTAGTGGTCATGTTTATCCATTTCCATTTCTTCTCTCTCCTTGTATGTTTTGTGCTTTGAAAGGTTTTGCAAGGTTGGTAGTGTTTCAGAAATTTATGATGCCTACTGGAGGATGAACAAAGGCCATACCTAGAAAGAAAAGGATTAAAGTGGCTCTCACCAGTGATGAAGTGTTCATTTCTCCTTCCTTTTGATAGGAGCCAGAAGTGTGAGACAGGAAGTATATGTCATTTCTTTTTCTTCTGTTGTACCAACTGCCCCGAGAAAGGAAATATTGTCCATCAGTTTGAAAGAGACTAATGCCCTACTTACCCTCAATTTAAAAATGTACCTTTATATTCCAAGAAACTGGATTCCATAGATTGCATTCCAATTATTTCACACTTTCAGCCGTGAAGAATGTCATGGGTTTACAGTGCTTTTCTGTACGCATATAGCCTATTATCTCGAAGCAAAGATATTGATATTAGCAGTGTTGTACAGCAACTCATGAGGTACAATAGATATGAATGGTGGAGAGGTATTCGAAAACAATTCTGTATATAACCACCAGCATAATAGGATTTTGTTGAATATTTTATTTATTTTATTTTAGTTCATTTTATTTTATTGCAGTGTAGTTGTTTAATTTGTTTTGGCTGAACAGATGAAAATGCTACATATTATAATGTTTTTGTATCATTATACAAAATTGTGGGTCAAAAAAAAAATCCTAAGTGGGAATTGCGGATCATTGTTGTGTCTCTTCAAGCCCACTCTAATTTATAGTGAGCCTATCTTAAGAGTTTTTTTGGCAACAGTGATTCATAGGAGTTTGTCATTGCCTTCATCTTAAGCTGAGAAAATGTGGCTTGCCCAACATCACCTAGTGGGTCTCCATGGTTGTGTAGGGATTCAAACACTATTCTTGCAGAGTTCTAGTCCAAGGCTCAGACTGGTACAGTATGTTGGCTCTCATCTTATTGGGAGTGCCAGGGGAAAGGGCATACTTTCAATAGCCTGATCCTATTTTTTTTTTCAAAATAAAATTTCTGCTAATTTCAGTGTCCTAAACCCAGTTGTTAGTCCCAACTAGAAAAGAAATACTGAATTAGTAGAAATTGCATTAAATTATTGACTTACCCCATTCCCATTTATTCAATGGGTCTGTGCTATTTGGGACTAACAATTAGATTTTGAATATTTCAAAAAAATCAACAAAATTTGTTTTCAAGAAAATATGGAGACAGTTGTAGCCTCAGGAAGACTAGACTGATGTCAGTAAACATGTGGTTCAACAAGCCTGGTGGCAGATGTTACAGCCAAGTGCTTACTTGGTGATATGTTTTCTAAAAATTAAGCCCTGAGACCTGAACAGTGAAGAAATAAGCACATCTGATTAGAGTGAATTCCAGAATGTTTTTGTGTTAGACGCCATAACATTGAGAGTTTAGGCACAGGCTAGTTCCAGTGATAAAAAGTGATAAATAAAAATAGCCAGAGAAAAAGTAAAGAAATGGTCACAATATAATGAACCTGAAAAAATTTACTACATTGGTATGAAAAGGTTGTTAAAATCTGATGTTTGATACAGTCTGATGGTAAGCAGCCAGGAAACAGTGGTTTCAGAAGTGTTTGGTCACTGCTAAAGGGCCAGTAAGATGCCATCTCTGATTGAATGGAAGAATTTTTTTTTCCTTTACAATACTGGGGACAAGTGACATCTACCTCTGCTTGAGCAGATAGATACCAAAGAAAATCAGGTGATAGGAGCCAGCCTTTAATACAGACACAGCTGTTTACAACATCTCTAGTGCTGATAACACTGTTCTTAGTTGATAAATAATGATATAATGTTGGTAAGAGAAAGAAAAAGAGAACCATTGCTCCCCAATAAGCTTTAATAATGATATTATTTTTATCATAATAGATAAATGTCGATTATAAGGGATTCTTCAGTGGGTTGCAATGCCTATGAAAAAATATCTTCCATGGAAGGTGGTTGGTTATGAATACAGTTAGCCCTCCACATTTGCAGATTTCACTTTTGCAGATTTGATTATTCACGGATTATTTGCTGTCACCTCTGCTGCCTCCCTACGCAATTTTTAATAGGGACTGCAAGCCTCATGAGACTGAGAAACTGTGAACAAGGCTTGGTAAGTCCCTATTAAAAATGGTGTGGGGCAGCAGTGGAGGTGGCAGTAAGCCCCATCAGCCACTCTCTTCTGCCTTGTGAAGGAACCCTGATGCCTCAAAGGAATCCATGGTGGGTTGAATATGGTGATCATACTTTTTGAGTGTATTAAATATGGTTTGGGAGGTCCTATAGCTATTCACGGTTTATCCACTTTCATGAGCGTCTTGTGCCCCTAACCCTAGCGAATGTGGAGGAATGACTGTAGATATTACTATGTGTATCAATGCCCATGGAATATTATCTTCTCTGAATGTCTCTCTATGTGACACACGCAGAGGATATGTTCAGCCCCTTACTTGTGTAAGTCCAATATATCATGCCTCTCAGTGAATGTGCCTTAAATAAATATGAAAGAATCTGATAAAGATGCTAATGTGACATAAGAAGTGCAATGATTTACATATAAGGTAAATGTATAAGGTAAAATTAAGAATAACCTGCATGTGTAGGTGATGCAAAATCTATGTTCCTCTCTTAAAAGAGTATGTATGTATATATCTACTACAATGTTAACATAATTGCTTAAAGGAAGAAGAAAACTCCTGATCATTTTCCCATATTAACATGCTGAGATTCCAGTACTTAAGAGTTTTTATGTCTAGTGTTGAAGCTAACTGTATGTTTGGACTGAACCACTGATCATTCTTTGGGAACCCAGTTGACCAAGAGGTGACAAGGAACACCTCCAAACAGATACAGATTAGCTGACAAGTAACAAAGATCTCTGTTTCTCAATCTAAAGAGATGGGGTAGAGAACCAAACCTGTTATATAGGTTTGAGCAGAGACATAAAAATATATTCACAGATTTCCTCCTCCATAATAAATTAACAAATGACATTTTGACATGTTGAAATACCCTGTCAAAAAAGCACTTTTTTGCTGTATTCTTCAGAGACAGAGAGAGAGAAAAATATTTTGTGCAAAAGAGCATTTTTCACAAAGCATTTTCTGCAAAAGAAGAATGTTTAGGTGGGGGAAGCATCCTGAAAAATGCTGGAAAATATATCCTGGAATAATAAATAAATCCTGGATATATACAAATATACAAACCTACTAATAAGTTCATTCATTAGGAAGAACACTTGCATACTGAATGAAATAAGCAAAGATTTTCATTCCTAAGCCTGAACAAGCTCTTGTCCCATTGCTGACAATGGTGTAGCAGTTAGAGTGTTAGCCTGGTACTATGGTAATCCAAGTTCAATTTTTGGTGCAACCACTCTTTTCAGACAACCTGACATATCTCTACAATGGACAGTTCTGACAGGTCTGCCTTCTTTCATATGTTTTTCCTTTATGCAAAATTTGTCGCACTTTCATCAAAACCATATTAACCAACATTATTTCCCATTCCTACGTATCTCACAGTGTTTTGAGGATCATGTGAACAGGAACTGAGCTATGTATGTTGCCTTGAGCTCACTGGAGGAAAAGCAGGATATAAATGTAGCTTTTTTAAAAAAAATAACAGAAGTCACAAAAACACAAATGTTCTCATCTTTCTTCAGACCCTTTCTCTCAGTCTCCAGAAACATATTACCACTGAAAGGGGGATGAATGCTTTTTACTCTCATACATGCACTAAGGCTTGTAAAAGTGGACACAGTACGCAAACATGACACTCCTCCTCCTTCATTAAAGGGAAAAAAAAGTTGTTTTTGAACATCATTTAGCATTGTGGCACATTAGTCAGTTCAGTTGTTTTTGTGAATTTCAAAGATATAGCACAAACAGTTCCTTATGGCTGTAATCATATTTATCAAATATGAGCAAAATGAAGGGACACAATGTCTCCCCACCATCAGCAGCCTTTCTTCTATAGCAATAGCAATAGCATGTGTACTTCTGTACTGCTTATCAGCTAAGTGCACTCTAAGCGGTTTACAATGTGTTACCTAATTGCCCCCAACAAACTGGGTACTCATTTTACTGACCTGCAGAAGGATAGAAGGCTGAGTCAACCTGGAACCCGGCAGGATCAAACTCACAATCTTGTGGCTGGAGTACTGGAATTTAACCATTGCACCATTTGAAAGATAATGCCCCTATGGAAGCAAGCTATGACATAGTTCATGCCCAGAACCTGATTATTAGAATAGAGGCTACAAACAAATATATCCCTATGATGGGGACTATAAATTGTGGTGAACCAGGGCCTTTCTGCACTACACTGTTACACTGTTCACTTTAGAAAAGGGCCTTTAGAATTCTGAGCCAGAGAACTCTTTGGCCTCAGTAAACTACAAACTCCAGAATTCCATAGGATGTTGAAAGTGGAATAATAGCACTATAAAAGTGTAGTGCAGAGATGACCCCAGTCTCAAGACTAACTCAAAAGAATTTGCTACCTGATGCAGAGGACAGGCTGCTATCCCTCGTCATATAGTAACTGACTGGACTTCCAGTTGAACCTTAATTCAACATAGATGACAGGATAGCATTCTCTTCCATGTGGGAGGACAGCAGGCTACCCTTCAATATGAAGAGCAGGCTGTACAGCACACTGCTCTCCTCCGACTAAATAGCTCTATCCTCCAACACCTTACTACTATTCCATATCATTTGTATCTGCTAATTCAGTAGACGTATTTTTCTGATGAATGGAAGTATTGTCAGTGTTGTATCATAATGTTGTGCCTCTCTAGTGAAGCGGGGGGGGGGGGCGGTCTGAGGTACCATGGCTTGCCTGACAGTGCCAAATAAGTTTGATGCAGAAGTGAGATTTAAGCTGTACCATATAGTAGAATTTCTGCACTGGTATGAAACCAAAGATGTACCAGGAGGGGGAGGAAAATGAGAGATGTCCTTCCTCAAATAAGATATCTACATCTCCTCAATTCATTTTTCCTTAAGTTACCAAGTTTATAGTATTTCAGAGAGTTGAGATATTGAAAAATGTTCTCAGCTCTTGTTGTGTTTGTTGTGTTCTCATTCCTTTTGGTCACTTTGTTTGCCCCTTTTCCTTGGATTCCTAAACTATATTTTGAAATGTCCAACTGGAATTTTAAGTTACTACAATACTAGAAATTTGGAGAATGAAGGATATTTTCATTAGGGGCAGAATTCTTACTTGGAGGCAATGCCCTCATTTGGTGGAGCTATATTGCAAATATACTTTAAGTAACTGAAACCTTTCTTACCACACCTGTCTGACATGAAAGATTCCACTGTTTGAATGGCTGTGTATCAGGTTATACCATTTAAAGGGATAAGCACCAGATTGGAGAGATGGTATTTCTAAATTCAAGGCACTTTAAACTATTCTTTCAATTGGTCTGGCCATTTGAAATTCCCACATAGATTTCAGGGGCAACCATCCCACAAAAAAGCACACAGGCTTCATTTCCTGCTGTGTTCTTGTAAATGTTAAATGTAGGAATTTTGAAGTAGCTACGGTAAGGGAAAGAGAACGACGTATTTTCTAAGCAGGTATAAGGTAAAAGAAAAAAAAATGTCTAGAAAGCCTGCCCAGGTTACCAAGAATTCTGTGGTAATTGCATGCAGCTGCAAACTATCTCACTTTTTGCAGGTGCTAAAAAACCCAGCAGCTTAGTCTAAGTATGTATAAATATAATTCCCCAAAGTTAAAAGATACTTTTTCAGAATCAATGCATACTGATCTTTTCACAACTATTTCTTCACTTTCATGAAATGCAGTAAGATTCCTTTCCATTACATCAGGATGAGTGATATATGGCTGTCCAGATGTTTTTCGACTCTTAAGTCCCACCAGCCCTTGACACCATACCTAAAGGTCAGGCATAATAGGGGATGCAATCCAGAAACATCTGGAGTGCCATGTGTTCTCTATCCCTCTAGTATATCCTACATTCTCTCTGCTATAATAGTTGTTGTTGTGGGAGGCGGTGCTTTTTCAAGTTCTCAGACATTTTTATTTCACCTGCCAAATGTTGAAAGAATTCGACACTCTTAGATTACAATTCTGAGAAAGAATTCAGACATTTACTTTGAAGAAAAACAAATGCAATGACATGGGGAAGTGATCTATAGTTTGCCAGTGGTAGAATGATGCATCACCACCTCTATTCAGTTATGTTTGGATTCAGCATATTATTATATCAATTTTTCTATATATATGTGTATATGTGCGCACGCGCACACGCGCATGCGCACACACACACACACACACACACACACACATATATACACAAAAAACCCTGCTCAGCTCTGGAACTCAGTGGGACTTCCTTCTAAATAAACGTTATGCTTTGAGTTTATTTTCTGCTTATCATTTTCCCATTAATAAAGGGTGAATTTTGCACTGGGGCAACCAAGGTACACTTCTTTGATTTGTCCATGAAGATCAATAGACAATTTTGCACCAGCAGTCTGTTTCTCTCAACTACCTATTACATTTGAATGTGTAATATTAACATGAGAGAGGGGAATAGTCTCTTGAATGTTTGAAATGAAACTTGGGATATTGCTGTTTAAAAAAATCAAATTAAGGTTCTGGGATGCAATTTCAGGGAAAGCAGAAATTTCTGCAAGTCTACTATCACTCAAATCAGCATCGTCAATATGTAGAGTTAGAAACAGATAGAGTCAAGATTAAAATATTTAATTCTATAGTCAAGATTAAATTCATCTTCCAACATTTTACTGCTCCTCTCCCAGCATCTGCTGATCTGTTGAACTCAATGTGATTCATTTCTAAGTTCCCATGGACAGGATAAATCTCTGAGTAGGGGACAGAGGCGTCCTGCCTCTAGCCCACATGGACATTGCTGTATGAACACTGTGATTGCACACATTGGACTTGCTGAGTTTCATTATATGCTTTTATATCAACATGTTACAGGATAATCACAGTTTTCTCAAGTGTAACATTAGCTGGAGGAGCAACATTCTTCTTGCTTTAGTGTGAAAGTATTTTCCTCTCTGTTGGCAGGTGTGAAATAGAGATCTAGTTGCTCCTAAAGTGCTTTTAACTGTTCTTTCTAAAGTGGTTTTAACTGTTACTGTGTTTAATAGGTTTTTATCTTGTTCAAATTATTTTTGCTTTCAATCTGGAAATGTTTAGCATTGTTTATATTGTACACAGTCTTGAGATCTTGTGGTAAAAGGAAGGATAGAAGTGTTTTTATAAATAACATAAAATAATAAAAAATAAAATAAACTGTAAGACCAAGAGTTTTCTGTACACATATTTTCTTTGGGCTGGGGTTGGCAGCTGCTTCAAACTTCAATTATTCGGTTCTAACACTAGCTAGACCAATCAGAACTAATGTCTCAAGATCTCACAAGATCTATACATTCCATACATATTGAGAAATAAATGTACATGCACCATCTCAAGCATAATGCTTTATTCTGCCATCATTCTTCCCTCATAGTGATGAGCTTGCTGTCCAGATAAAGTTGCATGCAGGGCTCTGTGAGCTCTTGAGGAACTACCATATGTGTTCTGAAAGGCAAAGTGCATGCTTTCTCACATAGTATCCTTAATGATAAACTGTAAATATTTTTCAGAATCACTCAGAACATTGAATGTTAGATTTAAATATCAGTTTGTTAATGTTAATAATTGAAAACAGGAAAATTAATTCACTATCATCAAGAATGGGAAGGTGAAAATTTGTCTTTTTACACTGCCCATTAATTCATTAATTAAATCATTATTTTTTAAAGAAAAAAAAAGAATTTTTAAGGAATGTTATCTTTCGTTGTTACTTTCCTACTGTTCCATTTTGATTTTGACTCCTCCCAAAGCAATCCTATTTGATTTTTTAAAATACTTTCCCATTGCCAAAAATTTAGTGCAAGGAGTAGATATTGCAGGTTTCTTGACTGTTTTAAAACACACACACACACACACACACAACCACTTTAGATATGTACAGAGAGAGGCAGAGTATGTCAGCCAGATCATGACATGGACAGGCAGGCAAACTTGAGGGGGAAAAAAATCTTTCTTGCACACTCTAGTCCAGTGCTGGAGTCTCTGCCCCAGCTCTTTACACTCTTTTTCTACAAAGCACACACATTTGTGATCCTCCTTCTCTTTCTGACACAACAAGCTAGCCTTAGATCAGGTGATCTTCCTCTTCCTTTTTTTCTTTCCTCCTCATAAAACCACCCCATGCAATGAATAAGGCAAACATTCCTTCAACCACAGGAACAATCAGTGCTGTTAACAAAGTCTTTAGGAGCACGAAAATGCTTCTGTATTTTATTCCCACAGTATTTTATTTTAGTGTAAACAAAGCTTTGCATACAGCCTTCCAAGAAATTTGATAAAAATTGCTGGTAGTAAAATTTAATAGTAATTAAGATGTCTACAAGGATTACAATTAAAAGACCATTGTAAATGAATCATATGACAGTTTAGTACAAAGTTGACAATGTTTTTCTCTTTCTCCTTTCTTTGATACAGTGCTTATTGAAATTTATTAAGGTATGAAGACGTGAAAAATACATGATAAAGAAACCTGTAATAACTCTGAACCCAATGGCTATAAATATGTTAGATAAAATCAATTTACTACACTTGTTAATTATCTGCCAGCCACCTTCGTAACTGGGTATATTTGTTTTACAGTGTCTCACATCTCAGAATTATTTCTTCTTCTTCTTCTTCTTCTTCTTCTTCTTCTCCTCCAAAAGTAGGTTAAGAATGCAATTAATTGCAAAAGTAAAAATCCAGTTGTTTGCTAAGCCTGACATAATGGTGTACAAATAGATACAGGATATTTTGATAAGTTTGCTTTCAGCAATCAGTGAATTGATAAAATACCAATGAGTTGGTTTTTTTTAAAGTTCCTCTGAAAACATTTAACCTGGAAGCATGCATCTCATCTCAATAACAAAAATAATAAATTGGCCTTATTCATAAAGGTTCTGGAGAGATATTTGATTTTACTCATTCACACACCTCAATGTACATTAAGGCTGCAATGCTATGGCAACTTACTTGAGAGTAAGCCCAATGTAATGGATCACTCTAAGAGCATACTGAATGGCATAATCATATTCATGTCTGTTCAGAAATAAGTTTCACTGAATTCAGTGGGACTGACTCTCAACTAAGTGAGTGAAAGGTTCTAACCTTTCATGATATGTAGTAGTAACGAACAGTGGACCTTAACATGTACATATTGCATATTCTCCATCATATTATAAAGTTAAAGTAGTTTCTGAATCTAGAATTCATCTGTAAGCAAAATGGATGAGCAGTTTTGGGATCATTTTCCAGGGATAACACTCCTATTTCCCTATCTAACTTGACTTTAAATTACATTGAATGTTTGTTGGCCTGTGTTGGACTTAACTAATTCTATCATCCCCACCTTGCAACTCTCCTGTTCCCTTTGATGACTCTGTCCCTTCTCTCTTGCTGTCACTTTTGCCTTGAGCTCTCTCTCAGAACACCTACACGTTACTACCTCACTCTGTTGCTTGAAATCTCCTTACTTTGTTTGACAGTACTGCCTGGCTCTACAGCAACTGCCTCATGGGATCTGACCAAAGATCTAATTGGTCCCACAGCCTGTTTTCTACAGTAACAGTCCTGATGCCTTGAGGAAACCCACAAGTGAGATATGTTGGCAGTAATCCTCTTCCACTCTAGCTCCTGATAATTGATATTCATAAGTGTGCTACCTCTGATCATGAAGACAGTAGATAGCCATTGTGGTAGTAGCAACTGATAACCTTATCAGTATTAGTTTTACCTCACACTTCTTTGTGTGTGAAGGCTTGTATATTTGCTCCTACTACTTTTTAAAGCATTATGGACACAGAGGTAGACAACTGTCAAGGGGCTGGGGGACACATTGCCTCCTCATAGGATCCTGTTGGGCTACATTTCCCATGTTTGCCCCCCACACCCCACAATGTGAGATTTTTATTTTTATTGCTCCCAAGATGAGCTATGACATCCCACAAAGCTGCTGGGAGGGTACTACTGGCCATTCTGCTGTGTTTTTGGAGCCTTTTTTCATATTCTCTCCTGTTACAGACTTGAACGGTCATTCTTTGTTTGGGGGGGGGGGCAGAGAAGGCTCTATGTGGATCTAACACATTTGTGAGAGGTGGGAAGAACATAAAAAAATTAAAATTCCCAGCAGAGCCTCTGTGGAAAGCTATTGTCCAGACAAGAGGGTGATTCAAACATTGCAGGAGGGATGGGGTTCTCAAAGGTGCAAAAATGGGACCATATGCAGCCCATAGGACACAATATCTTCAATCTGATATACTCTGAGAGTGTTACTATCATCAGCCGCTTCACTCTTCTCCATAGTTGCTGGATAGTACACAGACGAGGGATCATCTAACTTCTGCTGGACTTTACCGCATACCTTGCAGCTGTGGGCAGGTCTACATAGGGACTACAAAACGCAGCATCCAAACACTAGTTAAAAAACATGAAAGACACTGCAGACTGAGCCAGCCAGGAAAATCAGCGGTAGCAGAACATGTTATAAACCAACCTGGACACAGAATGCTTTTTGAAAGCACAGAAATTCTGGACCATTCTGACAACTACTATGTCAGACTACACAGAGAGACCATTGAAATCCATAAACACACAAACAATTTCAACAGAAAAGAAGAAAGTTGGAAAGTAAACAAGATTTGGCTACCAGTACTGAAGAACACTAAAATCAAGACTCAAAAATATGCCAATGAACACCACCCAGACTCTGGAGTTCCCTCTACAGGGAGCAATACAATGGATTGGTAGTGTACTTAACACACTCTTATGCATATCCGCTGACTAACAATACAACCCTGGGGGATATTCCATTTAACAATAGGCCATCACACAGGCCAACTGTAACATATGCAAATTGCTTCCCCCTACCTGGGGACTATACAAGCATATATACTCTGTTTTACTTCCATGCCACCAGATCCTCTGAAGATGCCAGCCACAGATGCAGGCAAAACGTCAGGAGAAAATACTAATAGAACACGGCCTCAAAACCCAGAAAACCCACAACAACCTATGGATTCCAGCCATGAAAGCCTTTGACTTTACATGTCTCTACAGAGTTTGTTTCTTATGTGGAGGTATAAGTAGTCCTTTCCCAGCTCACTGATTTATAAATGTGTTTAGATTAAAACTCCAATCATCCCTAGTAAAAAGGGGTGCTGACAGGGAGACAGGGTATGGACCACATCTGGAAGTCACTAGTTTGGGGAAGGCTGCTATAACTTAATATTGTGTCCAGCAACTAGTGAAAAGACAAGTATGATTCTGACCATACCTAAGGAATTCATGCATGATATAAGGTTGCATTGCACAAGGTCCTTCTTTTTTTAACTGAACAATGACAAAAAGATACAGAATTCTTAGCTTCCCACTCAAGTTGACCTTTATCTTCACTATTCTTTGCCACTTCTGCTCTTTTATTCAACACACTAACTGAAACTACAGCTTCAAAAGAACAAATAATGTTCAGACCATTTTCTACACTGATCTCATACTTGTTGACTGGGTTTCCAGTCCCCTCATTTAGGCTATCTTAATTGGCTCTTTCATATCTCAGCTAATATACTGTATATCCTTTCATGCTTGCAGTGTCACCCCCATTTACATCTGTGTCACCTCAGGCAGTTCAGTTCCCACTGGGATGAAGAGCATCCATTTGGCTAATAAACACAATGTGATGGCTTAGTTGTACCAGCTAGGAGAGCCTCAAAAGAATAAGCTGGATAATTTCCACTGTTTTCAAATTTATTGAAAAGAGACTAAGAATAGAGAAAAGCAGGCAAAGATTCAACCTCAAGTTTTCCAATTTATTTGACAATAGTAAGTCAGGGTGATTGACTAGTAATTGCCAAGGTGCTCTTATGAATCTACATACTCAGTGGGATGATTTATTTTTTCTGTCTTTCTGTCTTCCATCTGACAACAATAAATGGACATCCGATTGATAGTATCTTACTGTATGGATTCACATTGTGCAGTAGTTACAGTGTTGCCCAAGCTGTGGATGGGTCACACAAAGCTTTCCATAAATATTACTTCTTTTATTTCACCAGAGCAACAGTATATTATTACTCTGAGACACTCCCTTAAAAAAACATCATTATTTTTTACTCATTTGTTTTGCATTTAAATTTTATTGAAATGCACGCAACACATTTAGGTTAGAAGCTCACAGTCTACCTGTGATGAAGTTGCTTTGGGAGTTAGCTATTTCAAATGCCAGTGAAACTTGATGGTGGGTTGTTAGGCAACAGGAATAGCACCTCAAGAATGAAATCCAGCACAGTGCTGTGTGTGCAAGGGCCTTATGGGTGAGAGGAATTCTATGTAAGCCAAAGTTTCTCTGTGTCTTGAGCCTTCAGTAAGAACAAGCCATAGGGAGTTGCTTGGATGTGTCTTAAGCAGGGATTTATTGTCAGATTCTGTCAGAAGTTTGACTGGTTAATGTATCAACACTGTACTGTACTTGAACTCTAACAAGATACTTTATTTCCAATGTTAATATAATGTTTCAATTTGTCTCATAATTACTGAGTTGGCCTAAGTTATCGAAAGTCACTGATAATAAAGAGAACACACTCCCTTAAATAAACTGTTTAGTTCTGTGTAAACACATAGCCTGTTACACAAAGATTGTGATCAAAGGATAGAGTCAAGACTAAGTGGTATTGACAGGGCACCTTATTAGAGTTGAACTGCCAAACTAATCCAAGGAGAAATAAGAGCCTGTCATACCATCCTTTTGGTGCTCAGAGCAGTTTACAATTGTTAACGACAAACTCATAGGGCTCATGAAAACAGGACCATGGACAGCTCAGATGGAGTCCTGTTAAAACTCTTTCCTAATGAGGAATTCAGAAAATATTTCAGTATGGAGTTGTAAGTCAGAAAGGACTTGAAGGCACACAACATGAAAGGGCCTAAATTAATTGCAGCTTTATTTCAGTTGAGATATATATGTGGTTGGCTATGCTTCCGTAATGAACTGAATCCACTGAGGGAAGCTTAATGGGTTGTTAAGGGATCCTGTCATGATCCTGGAGTTTTGAACTCTCTGTTTCTGGGGTAAAGGAGGGACAACATCTGAGAATGGTCGCAGGATTATGTCCTCTGACTAGGAAGCTCCAAGTAAGGTACCAATTGTTCTTCCCCAGAGGAAACTGCCAAAATTTCATCTCATCAATCTTCTTGTATCGAGTGTAATGTTGAAGGACTAAACATCACTATAGTGACTCCTGAAAGCATAAGTCTAACAGATAAGTACTACTTAAAAATGCATTAAAAGCACTATGTAGTAAGATCAGAAACACATGAATTCACACATATTATTCCCCTACCAGGATATGCATTCATATTTAGTACTCTGGTATCTGTCCATGAAACTCCTTTATGTGTATTCAGTCATTATTCCATAACAGAGTTTAATCTGCAGTTACAGCAGCTTTCCAGGGTATTAGTAGATTCTTTGGAAGGCTACCTGAGATATTTTTTATTGGAGATGTCAGGTTTTGACCCTGCGACATTCTGCCTCAAAAGCAGAAGCTCAGCCACTGAGCTTTGGCACCTCTTTTACCTAGTACTTCCCCATGAAGATGATCTCAAACTAAAATAGCAAGAGCTAAGATAATCAGATCTTTGTTTTCAAATGTAAAGTATAAAATATCAAAATATATTTTACAAAATAAAATATTGCATATCAGTCTTTCTATCTGAACATCCCTTACACAGTTACAAAACAATACATTCAACATATATGTTCAATAATGTTTTTTATTAATGACCAGTGACTTTTACATTGAGTACTTCAATGTATTTATAGTTTTACAACAGGGATAAGAATTTGTCCAGATGTTGTTAATGCAATTCCCAGTATTCCTCACCATTGCCGGAATGACAATGCTGGTAAGGACTGATAGGATTTAAATTCAGCAACACATGGGGGATTGCATGAATTCCACTCTGGTTTCACTAGAACTTGAAAGTAAATGTGAGCAATGTAAGGCATAAGGCATATTTATAACTAGAAACAGTGATGAAAACAACCTCTTCTTGAAGCCACACTAAAAAAAAAATCTGTATGGACTTTGCGCTTCAGTGAGGTAGCCTTCAATAGAACTATTTAGTCAACTACTAGTATTTTGCATCTTTCATTGATTACTAATAATCACAAATGAAGACAGTCCTTCCACAAATGCAGACAAGCATACAAATAGCTGAGGATCTTATAGACTGCTGGATAGTCATTAAATCTTCCAGTATGTTTCTTAATAAACTATGTCACCTCTTTCCCTATAGTCCTTGTTGGCTGTTGCTGGGCTCAGAATTTTAATTTTAGCATGGACAACCTCAAAACTGCAGATGTAATTTGCATTAAAAGTCTTGTCTTTTTTCAAAACCCCTCTCTTTGGTAGGAGGGCTAACTCTGTCAATACTTAATATGATTTTCTGGTTTTGTTCAAAGTCTTTTTCATAGTCAGGTAGCAGGATGTATATCTCTACTTTATTCACGGACAAGTGAATTAAAAGTTTCAAATGACCACCTCCATGAGATTTCAATGTGAATTCTATTAGCAATCTCAGACAGGGCAGACCAATTAAATCAATGGGAATTACACACATGTTGACTCACTATTCTACAGTTGATTCAGTGGATCTACCCTGGTTAGGACTACCTGGCCTATGAGAGTTTTTGTACACTTTTGATGACTTCTAAAAATAATTTTAGGAATTATGTGCAAATATTCCACAGAGTTCTATTTTCACTGCAAACTTCTAGTAAAAATACCTTTTTCTGTAGCATATACTTTTGCAAACCTCACTGTTTTTTGTGCAAAGTACAGTGATTTCTAAGACAAGAAGCATTCCATCTCATTTCCATTTCTTTAGGAGGTATGAAAGAGATACTTCCATATGAAAATGCAAACACAGCAATCACAACAGTGAAAACAAATCCTGACTCAAATACATTGGAATCCATATGTTGGGAAAAAAATGTAAGCTGGAACATTGGAACTTGGAAAAACATTGGAAAAAAAAATCAGGGTGCAGCTGTGTATTCTGTATGTACAGAATGTGTGTACAAAAACATTATATGGGTAAGTAATACAAGTAATAATAAAAACATAGTATGGGTAAGTAATACAATTCTGGCATACATACTCCTAAAAATAAAAGGTTCATGACAAAACAATAATAATATTGATTGTTAAAGTGGAAGGTAGTAGAAAAAAAGGAAGACTATACTAAAAGTCGATTAATTCAATCAAGGAAGCAATGGTCATGAATCTGCAAGATCTTAGCAAATCTGTTAATAAGAGTTCCTGCTGCTTTCTCAATTCTAGGATGACCATAAGCAAAAGCCAACCTGATTGCGATTAACAACAACAACAAAGTAATTTTACCCCTTTGCATTCTTCAGCAACCAAGAAGAAGCTGCTAGCATATCTCAAGCTCCTCACTTTGGTTGGAAGAAATAACCAGGGACAAAGTGTTTGTTATGTTAATGTAATATCTTTTCAGCTGTACAGACTAAACATTAATTGATGTCAGACAAGTGCTTTCAGTGCTTACTGACTACTCAGAAGATAGGACTAACCAAAATGTATTGGTTTACTGTATCGATAACTTGCCTTCAATTGACTGCTTAGAGTCCACTCTCCCTTGTCTTAATCAGATGTTCATTCTATTTAGCTGAAATAAGAAATTCGGACATTTCAAATAACCTCTGCTTTCTAATGCAACAAGAGTTAGGTTGTGAGTCATGACTTCTGCTACCTCATGCTGAAACTGTGCAGAATGAGATGAATACACATTATGGCCTGAATCCTACTATGATAACAATTAGTCCATTAAATCAATGAGAATTATGTAAGTGTTGACTCAGCATTCCACTTCTGATTGAATGGGTCCAGTATAGTAGGGACTGGACTACAAATAGGATGCAGGGCCAGATTTCTGACAAGCAGGAGTGGGTCAAGATATTTTGCTGTCTGAGGCAGACCAGGAAATGAGATACCCTCAAGTTCCAGTGAATTGTAATACCAGGAGCCAACCAGTTTATTGCATCTGTGGAATGGTGAACAGGACAGAAAATCCCAAAAGTGCTTCTACCAATCCCTGGCAGTTAAGAAATAGGAACAAAAATTTCATTATTACTTATTTGTTTCCCGTTCATGGGACACTAAATCTGCAGTCTGAATTAGGCATCTTATTCTACTTAACAGTAGGGCTGTCCTTCCCATCTAGTTTTAGGAGAAAGAGTTTCCTTATCAGACTAAGTCCAAAGCATTTAAGGATCAAAGAAGACCTTTTAGAAATTTCTTAAATGCCCTACTCAAACTCCAGCTTTCTGTAGTTTGGCTTTATCATCAAAAAGGGATTTGCTCTATTTCTCGCAATTCCCAGCAAAGACAAAAAAAAAAAAACTCCAACAGCAGAAAGTAGTTCTAATTCAGAAAACCTATCTGTTTTCTCTGTCTGTTACAGACATGAGACAGAATCTAAGCTGTACCTGATATATGAATTTCAATTAAATGAACTTAGAACACTATCAACTGCATATGTGTTCAGTATTTTTCTGTTGTGCTTGATTTTGGATGCCAATTTTGAAAATCTTGTCCCTTATGCTTCACTGTGTTTCTTTTAAAATAAACTTGCTGACAGCAAAATGTCAATGTGAAACCACCAAAGTGCAAGAATGCACACATAGACACCATTTCCACACTACACTGTTATAGTACTATTATTCCACTTTGAGCATCTTATGGAATCTTGGGGTTTGCAGTTTAGAGAAGGGCATTTAGAATTCTCAGTCAGAGAGCTCTTTGGTCTCAATCAACTACAAACCCCAGAATTCCAGTGAAATAATAGTGCTATAACAGTGTAGTGTGGAAATGGCCACATAGACAACTTTGCTTCATAAGAAGAACATTTATTTCAGTAAGAACTAAATATTTGCTGGGAGCAAATAGTCCTTCATTCATTGTGTTTTGAGATGTGATCACAGGCTGCTGAAACAACAAGACTAATATGGCACTCATCATACCAATAAACATACATGGCTGAAGGGTAAGAAAGAGGTTCGTTTTCTCCTTGCCCGAAATGGAATCACTCATTTTTCTCTGAGACTGACTTGAGCATGCAGATGGAGAGAATGAGAAAATCAATAATGGTGTAGTTTTCAGTTCAACTTCAAACACTGAGCAGTAACTAAGAAACAAGACAGTTGAATACTTTGGGGGATAAATTATTGAAAACTTGTATATGTGTATATCTGTTGGCAATGATGGTGTTCTTAAAAAAGATCTGAAGCTTCCAGGCTTCATACTTATGTCAACACTGAGCCTACTGAAAAAATGCTCTGCTGGTACATATCATGGAGACAACTATCAGAACTGTTTCACTTGTAGATATCTTGTAGATTTCAGTGAGAATTCCCTGCAGGAGACTAAAGTAGTTCATGTTGTTGCAAAGTTGAGTGGCATTGCAAAATCAGTACAGGCAAACAGTATTTCCCTGCAGGGCTGTGTTGTCTCAGTAGGGAATTTTGTTTAGTATGTGTGAAATTAACAGTCTTTTCCCAAAACTACACCAAAGTTAATGGATAGCTGCCATACTCTGTTGTTCTCCCATAGCACCATATGGCAGAAGACGTTTGGAGCTAAATGCGTTCTCATTAGACAGATAACATCTATCTCCTTGTCATCTGATTAAGGTTAAGTTGTTCAGGTGCTGGACTAGTGCCTACTAATAGTATATTGATACTAAATTCTGACAAGACAAGATAAAAGTTCTGAGAGTGTGTGGCTTCAACTCTGACTTGTTCTGGATTGTCTTATTTTGATTGAATTTGTACTCCCTTGATAGTTTAGTTAAGGCTAGTCCTTAATAGAACTTTGTCTCTAGACACACAGATGGCCTTAGTGGCCTGAAGGTTTTTTTCTCCAGTTTCATCTGCTATTTCACCTATTCATGTCAGCTGTTCATGGAAAAGATAGGTCATCCAGATATTCAGTTGAACCAATAATCTTTCAGTGGGACTATTATGATTTGGGATTACCTTTTTTTTTTTTAAATCATTTTATTCAAAAATTCTCATTATAAAACATACATATTTGATTGTCAGCTTCATTGAAATATATCTGATCTTCCACATTGATCTAGATTTCATTTTCCAGATTTCTACAAGCTTTAGGTACTGTACAACATTATACTGTTAGTTTATCTGATAGTTCTTACATTTCATTCTTCATATTTCCGCTTCTTGATTTATATCCTGTCGCCTCCACGTAATATAACTTTAATCATGAATTACGTATTTCCAGCTGTTAAAACCCAGCAATTACCCGTTACAATTTGCCATTCTTTCTGTATCTCATCGTCTGATTTCCCCTTTAATCTCTGGGAGACCATGTCCACATTTTTATTTTCAATAAGTGTAGCCCACCATTGTTCTATTGTGGGTATTTGCTGAGTTTTCCATAACTTTGCATATTCAATACGAGCTGTTGTTATCATGTACAATAATATTCTCCAATGCTTCTTAATACCAATACCCTCTAATATATCAGTCATATTTAACAAATACAATTCAGGAGTTTTAGCAAACTGACCTTTCACTAATGTACAAATTACATTATGTACTCCATTCCAATATTTCTTAGCTTTTGAGCATGTCCACCACATATGATATACCGTACCGACCTCCTTCTGACATTTCCAGCACTGTCCGGTACCTGTATTATAAATCCTTTTGAGTTTATCTGGTGTCATATACCATCTGTGAAATAATTTGTAATAGTTCTCTCTCAAATTCTGGGCTACTGTAAATTTCTGTGTTTTTTTCCAACTCTGCTCCCAAGACTCTGATTGAATGGAATGTCCAATATTTTGAGCCCATAAAATCATTGTTTCCTTTACTGTTTCTTCTTGTCTCTCCTGCTGTAATATCTCTTGATGGATTTGAGCAAGAAGGTGAGGTGGATTTTCAAAAAGCCATTTAATTTCTCCAACTTTCTCTTTTGGTTCAATTCCATAAGTGTTTATGTCCATATGAAACCTTTCTGTTAATTGTCTGTAAGGGAACCAACTCCGTCTTATTCCCTCCTGTTCTAGTTTTTCCCTTGTTTTCATCTTAAGATTGTTGGACGCTGATCTCTCGATTATATCGTCATACCGCAACGTTTTATCTGTATCAGTCCATCTGCCAAAAAACGCCTCTTGCGGTGAGACCCATGTGGGGAGCTGTCTCATGTTTTTGACTTTATAATCATCCCAGATTTTCAAAAGCGATTTTCTGATATAGCGATGTGAGAAGACTTTATCTATTCTTGCTTTATCATAAAACATATAGGCATGCCACCCCATCCTCAAGTCTGCACCTTCCAATGCCAGCGTTTTCATATCTTGAAGGTCTATCCAGTCTTTTATCCACATAAAAGCTGCTGCTCTGTAATATAATTGAAAGTCTGGTAGTCCCATTCCTCCTCTACTTTTTAAATCTGTCATAATCTTCCATTTTATCCTAGGCTTCTTCCCCTGCCATATAAATTTAGTTAATTCTCTCTTCTATTGTATGAAAGGTTTCATATTTGTTATTATAGGCAGGTTTTGGAACAGAAAGTTCATTTTTGGCAGAACATTCATCTTTACTGCTGCAATTCTCCCCATCAATGAGAGCCGCAAAGAAGTCCAATTTTGTAGATCTTTTGTTATTTGCTTCCATTTTTTCTCATAATTATTTTGAAATAACTCATTATTTCTTTTAGCTATCCAAATTCCTAGATATTTTACCTTTAGTCCTGTTTTAAATCCTGTTTTTTGTACTAATTCCCTCTCTTCTCTTTGAGTCATATTTTTAGTTAAAAGGACTGTTTTCTCCTTATTAATTTTGAAACCAGAGAATTGTCCATATTCTTGCATTGTAGAGTTCAATTTTTCTATAGATTTGCATGGATCGTCCAAAAAGAGGACCAAGTCGTCTGCGAGAGCTTTCAATTTATAATGATATTTCTTAATTTGAACTCCTGTTATTTCTTTATCTTTTCTTATAGCATTGTTAAGTATTTCCATTGTCAAAATAAACAACAAAGGTGACAGGGGGCATCCTTGCCTTGTCCCTCTATGGAGTTCTATCTTTTATGTTCTTTCGCCGTTGATGACCAATCGAGCTTGTTGTTGTCTATAAATTGCTTCAATCCATGCAGTAAATTTCTCTCCTGCCTGCATCTGTTTAACCACTGTCTTCATAAATGGCCAACTAATCATATCGAAAGCTTTCTCCGCATCAACAAAAACCATGGCCAATGTCCGTTCATTATGCTTTTCATAATATTCAATTATGTTTAGAACTGTTCTAATATTATTTCTCAAAGATCTTTTAGGTAGAAAGCCATTCTGATCTTCGTCAATTATCTCTGGTAAGACTTTCTTGAGCCTCTCTGCTAATATTGAAGCGAAAATCTTATAGTCTGTATTCAAAAGTGAAATTGGTCTATAATTCTTAACGTCTGTCAAGTCTCTTCCTTCCTTTGGAATCAGAACCACATTGGTTTCCCTCCAAGTCTCTGGTATTCCATCATTCATTATTTCATTTATAGTACTTTGCAAGGGCATTGAAATTTCATGTTCCATAATCTTATAATATCTTGCAGTAAACCCGTCAGGTCCAGGAGTTTTATCGTTCTTCAAGTTCCTAATAGCCTCAACAACTTCCATCATGGAAATGGGATTATTCAAAATTAATCTCTGGTACTCATTAAATCTCATTCTGTTCATCTTCTCCAGATATTCTTCCACTTCTTGCTGATTCTTCTCTTTTGGGATTTTACTCATCAATTTCACATAGTATTTATGAAATACTTGTTTTAATCTCTCTTGTTTTGTAATTTTTTCTTCTCCTGTTCTAATCTCCGTTATAAGATTCCGAGCCCTTCTTTTACGCAACATACCTGCCGACAGTTTGGAAGGTTTGTTAGCCTGTTCAAAAAAGTTATATTTCATTCTCCTTATCTGTTGCTCTATTTCTTCCGAGTTGAGTTGATTTAATTGAGCTTGCTGTATCTTCATCTGTAGTCTAATCTGTTTATGTGACGGATTTTGTCTCAGCTGATGTTCAATTTCTTTCATCTTTTGCAAAATTTGCTTCTCAGTGTTTCTCTTTTCTTTCCTGATTTCTGCCATCCATCTGATAAGGTTACCACGCATCACAGCTTTACTTGCATCCCAGATGGTTTTCATCGAAAGTTCCGTCGTTAAATTCTCATTAAAATAATTAGTTATCTCTGTTTTTGCTTTTGTTATATATTCCTCCTTATTCCAAATCACATCATTCAATCTCCATGTTCTTTCTCTGTCGTTAATCTTTATCTTTAGTTTTATTGGATGATTTGGGATTACCTTTTGAAAACAATCCAAAAATGTCAATTGCTATAAAACATGGCTGCCAGAATGCTGCTAGAGACAATTGCATATAGCATTGGTATTCTCAGAATTTTATTGAGTTGCCTATTCTGGGCCACATTCAAGGTGCTGGCATTGCCCTTCAAAGCCCTCATTGACTTAATGTCCAAGCATCTAAAGGAATGTCTTTCACTGTACCAACCTTTTTATGCCCTTTATGCTTTGGAAAGATCTCCTTTTCCCACCAACGAAAATACATTGAACAGGGACATGAATTAGGTCTTTCTCCATGCTGCCAACATTGTTGGCGTTTTAGCACCAGGCTAAAATCTGCACATTTATGAATAGTTATCTGTCAATAATGAGTGATTTATTGATTTTACTATTTGTTAATATTACACTGCTATTTTATTTCTTCTATAACATTGTTACTTGACCCCTTTTCTTGGAAAGGTGGGATATAAATGTAACACAAAGGGTAAAATGCATATTCAGTGGAAAGCACAGGGTTGCTGTCTTTGTTGCGGAATGTACAAATCAGTGGTGATGGTGGGAGATGGTCAGGTAGATGTGGGAATGAGGAATGATGCATAAGCTATACAATCTGGCTGATTTTCCTCTGCAGAGCTTGATTCTGGACACATGAAGAGGACATGGGAATGCAAATACTAAAATGTTGCCAGTGAAGTTTCTCATGTATATGCAGGGATGCAGATGAATAGCAGTGAGCCAGGGAATGACTAAGCATCTACATGCTGAACTTTGCATCTCCACTGAAAATGCTCCCTTTTCTCTTGACAGGTCACCAAATGTATAGTTTCACTTTCAGTGGTTACTGGTGAGAAAATTAAGTGATCACCAGTGTAACTGGTCTCTGTTTCAGTTGTAGCAAATAAGTTCCCTGTGGAATGGGAAGAGCAAGTCTAATGAATTCTAAACTTATACTGGACTTTGATGTTGTGTGGCCTTTGTTATAAGCTCCCTATCATGACAGGACTGTGCCCTGGTGGCACAGTGGTTAAATGCCAGTAGTGCAGCCACAACGTTGTGAGTTCGATCCAGCAGGGCTCCAGGTTGACTCAGTCTTCCACCCTCCCAAAGGTCAGTAAAATGAGTACCCAGCTTGTTGGAAGCAATTAGCTTACAACATTGTAAACCACTTAGGAATTGCTTAGCACTGATAAGTGATATAGAAATGTAACTGCTATTGCTAATTGCCGTTGATGTCAAGAAGATCAGCTTGCCCAGGGATTGTGGCAGCACGGCTGCAGCAGCAGGCATGCATCAAACCTGATGGGAGGGGAAGGGTATCCAAGGTCAGGCTTCTTTATGAGTAAAACAGCCCTGTGCTGGCTGCATGAGAAGATTGGGGCTAGGAAGGGCCAGCTTGGCTTTCATCCAGGACTGCCTTGACATGTGTCATTGGGCATTGGGTCTTCCTCCCAAGAAAACTGAGCAGTGATGGCTTCTAGGAGGGGAACTGAGTGCCACCAGCTTCTGGGAGGTGAACAAAGGCCACCTGTTTGAGGCTATGTGTCCTGAATGGAGCCTCTGTGAAGGAACCCAGATAGGAGACTGGTTGGACAAATTTGTGAATAATCAAATCCATGGAAGTTAAACTGGCAAATGAGGGCTGGTTGTGGATGGAGGTTGAGAGAGAGAGATCTGAGTCACAAGAAATAAGAGAATTCTTCAAGTACTGATTGTACCATTACAGGTTATGTGTATATTTGTGTGTCACGTTAGGAAGTGCTTTGCTGTAGTGAATACATTGAATGTAATTATTTCCAGCGAGCAGCAAATTACAAGAACCACAGAGGGCTCATTAGAGCTATTATCCCCTGTTTTTATTCTGAGATTGGACTTTCTTTCTTTCTTTCTTTCTTTCTTTCTTTCTTTCTTTCTTTCTTTCTTTCTTATGTGAGAGAAGTTTTTTAAAAACATCATTTTCTGTCACTAATGTGAGGTCCTTATGAACCTGTGCTACCTTTTTCCCAATAAGTGTAATTCATTTAAAAAAAATAACTCCGACATTCCCACCTGCAATTTTAAATGATACAATCCAGTGAGAACCTAAGGACCTCCTTACTCATTCTGCTGGATGTATAAGCCAAGTCCTATTGATTATTCATCAAGCATTGAAATACTGGCTGATTCACATGGGAATCAGCCTTAAACTCTGTCTTTTTCTGAGAGGAGATATTACTAAATCTGAAAGGCAAGGGTCTGGATTTTTGCCGTCTGCTTGAATAGCATGTTAGTGATAGAAAAAGAATCATTTTGGCAAGAAAGAAAATGAAAAGAAACAGTGGTATTACAGAACATTCAAAGCAGACACCTTTGCAAGAAAACATATTCCTTTTGAGTTATTTTTAATTCTTTTTTTAAAAAAAAAACAAAATGATTTGCTGGGATTTTTCTGTCTTTCAGATAAATCAGTATCAGATTATTATCAATACATTAATTTGGCCATCTTTAGATACAGAAATATTCCTGGATATTTTGCAGTCATAACAATCCAGCTTGGTAGCTTTTTTTCCCCCACTACCATCTGCCACTTTAAGATGAAGGGTTTTTTTTATAAAAAAGCATTTTTCATATGAATGCTTTCCCTTTATTTTGATACAATAAGCTCTCAAACTAGGGTTCTTAGGTTAAGATCAATGGATTCTTAGTGAGTTCATGGCAGGGATTCAGGAGGGATGCGATTTGATTCCTGTCTCAGTCAATTTTAAGGTAAAATAGTAGTCTTTTCAATAGTAGTCTTTTTAGTCTGTTCTCTGTGTGTGTGTGTGTGTGTGTGTGTGTGTGTGTGTGTGTGAGAGAGAGAGAGAGAGAGAGAGAGAGAGAGAGAGAGAGATTAAAAAAGTAAACCAATAGCACTTCTCCCAAGTTTGTCCTGGATTCCAGGAAGATGCTATTAGTTACTAAAAATATATGTTTTTACTTGAACAGATGTTTTTAAGAAACAAAACAAAACAAACTGGTTTCCTGATTTGTCCCTTTTTGGTACGGAGGTACCCTTCCCTTCAGCTGTTTTGGACAAAAGGGAGAATTTCTAGATTCATAGACTTAAGTCCATCATGTGAACTTAGTCTAGGAGATAACACTATCATTCACTAAAACTGATGGAAACAGAGTGCTCTAAACTACCACTTTGGTTCCAGTTTCATCTTTAGCATTTGAAGATGGTAGAAACCAAAACATTTGACTCAGTCAGTCTCTCTCTCTCTCTTTCTCACACACACACACACTTCTTCAAGAGAAGTCTATATAAAGGAACTCAGTTGTCAATGCAATATAATAAGCAGGATGAAATATTGTATATGTAGCAGTTCATGTGGATTTCTGCAAGGAGGGCTCCACAGTATTCATCAGATTCTCAGAGGGGTTGGGAAACCCCATTCCAAAGTTAGGAACTTTAGAGACACAGCCTAGACACATGAACATACTTTTAAAATAGGCAATGTGTTTGGTTGTCTTGCTAAGATAAGACTCACAATCCTGGATTTTCAAATTAGCTCACCACCCAGAAGACATTTTGTGAGACATGCTGTATAAATGCTAGCAGGTTAATAACCTTTTTTAATGTTGGTTTGGGATTTGACAGCATTTACGTAATAGACCTTGGGATTTTGCCTTAAGGCTGCAGAGCCTTGTTAGAACCCTAAGGGGTCTTTCAGACCTTTAGAATAAGATCAGTTAAATTCAGCTTCCTTAAATTCCATGTAGATATCCCTTCAGTTAAGGATTCTGCTGAAAGTCTTAGGATGTCTTACTCGAGTCTTATAGTATGCTTCCTCTTCCTATGATGTTTCCTAAGAATGTTGTATATGGGGAGAAAAATCCTTCTATAGATTTTTATTATTATTATTTCAGATAATTTATGCCACTTTTCAAAACTGAAAAAAAAAGTTGTCATGAAGTGACTGTCAATAGGAGGGGACAAAATTAAATACATTAGTCAGCATTAGTCAGTTGCTAAAAGCAGAAACAACTGGGGGGAAAAATCAGAATCTCAGTAAACAGTATGAAATACATCAAACATCAAAATATCGGCTTAACTATCAAATTACTCCAGAGTAAGACCAACAATCGACTCCACTTTCAAAAATGTCCACAACATCTATTTGATAGAAAGAAAGAAAAAGGAGGGGGGGTTAAAATATGTCTTTAAAGTGATAGTTCCTTAAACGTGGAACCATCATTTAGAAGGCCTTTAAAAAATTATAGAAATGAAAATGACAAATGACTCAGGGATTTAAAAGCTGGTCAACATAATAACAGAAGGCAGCATCTATATATGTATACACAGTCCATACACACACAGTCCATATGGACATTATCTGTTTAGAAGCCACCACTGAAAAGACCTTGATGTATGGAGACAACCAAAACACATTGCACACAAAAGGTTACAGGTTTAATCCTTGGCTCTCTTTCTCTCTTTTTTTTTAAATCTAAGAGCAAGGCTAGAGATGGTTACTACTTCTAAGGGCCTTTCTGCACTACACGGCTATAGTGCTATTACTCCACTTTCAACAGCTTGTGGAATTCTAGGGTTTGAAGTTTAGGGAATGGGGTTTAGAATTCTCAGCCAGAGAGCTCTTTGGCCTCAGTAAACTACAAAGTCCAGAATTCCACAGGAATGTTGAAAGTGGAATAATAGCACTATAATAGTGCAGGGCAGAAAGGCCATATGAAACAGCTGTGTTTCTGAACAGATTTTGCCAGTTAGATGGGCCATCAATTTGGCTTCATAGAAGGCATAGCTATGTAAAAGGTTGATCAAAAATGAATGCAAGTAAATGGAGCTGTATATTTAGCATTTTTGAGAAATTGCCTAGAATAACTAGATTTGCATTTTAGTTGTAGAATTGACACAATTATTTTAATATGGAATCAGAGCTACAATTCCAAAGCTTTCTTTGTTTTATGTGGGCCACTTGAGTGTGTGTGTGTGTGAACCTTTTTTTTTCTCCTTTGTGTTTTGCACAATCATCATTTAAGTACAACTCTCAGCTAATTTATCAGCATTCGGATCCTTATTCTTCCAGCCCTTCTTGCAGCCTCTTCCTTAAAAGTTCCTCTGTTGCACAGATTGCTGTGATTAATGAATCCATTGTGGCTATTCTTATAAAGTACACTGTGGCAAGGGGGCATATGGCATGAAAGGTCAGAAGTAGCTGTACCGTAACATTGATTACAGTGCTGAAAATGAATTATGGACAGAAAAATGGCTCTTCTGAAAACAAAAATAACAGAAGGGGGTCATTAACTATCCTTGATTTTTATCACTTTTGCCACTTATTAACCCATTAGCTCCTGAACTATTATTTTGGATTCAGTTATTAACACCACCACCACCAATGCCATCATCAATTGGGAAGGGAGTCCTGGCTTCATCCTGTGAAGTTCCTGTTAAGAACTGCAGAGCTTTACAAAAATAGTTAAGATGAGGGCTGTCTTGCATGTTCAATCTCTCTTATTTTTTTAAATGCTATTTTAACATTTCCCTAGAATTTGGAAAATCATTTCTTAGATACTATATCTGTCTTCACAATCTACACCTTTGCCACCAAAGATTTTATTGTGTGGATTAAAGCAAAGGTAAAGGAAAGGAAAGCTCTATGAGATTTGGAAATCTCTTGGAGAATTTGTTCAGATGACTCTCTGTTGCAGCATTTGTCTGCATTGAAACTCACCAGGAGTTTTGTTTTGGGTAAAAGAGAGAATTAGTTTAAGATTAGAAATAAGGCCCAGTGGAAGTAATGGGAACAATAACAGTGATGGACTGGGATCCAGACTTGATTTATGCAAAATGCAGGATGTGTTAAACAGTATTAACATTTCAGGATTCTAAGTTCTTGAGCAGAATACTGGAATGGATTTTGCCTATTTGCCATATTGCTATTATGGTTGTGTTCATAATTACCAGTAAAGCAAAGGTTGACAGACGTTGTTGAATGGCAACTCCCATCATTTCTTAGTATGTGTCAAAGTGAGAGACCGGGGTGGCGAGCCAGCCCAGAGAAGGGAGTGGGGGAAATAGCAGAGTCTCACAGGGGGAAGTCAAAGCAAGCAATTAGTCATAGGCAGTCCATTTGCCTAAGCCAGAGCAACAAGCAAAAGTCATAGTCAGAGTCCAAAATCCAGGGGTCAGGAGCCAAGAGATCAATCCAAAGTATCAGGAGCCAGGTGCTGGAGGCAAGGAACAAGCAAGGAGAGGACTTGTAGAAAGCTTGCCACAAGCAAAGGAAAGCTTCCAGGCAGGCAGTTATATAGCTCAGGCACAGGTGTGGTCAGTCACCGCTTCATGAACTTAATCAAGGAAGCCTCCCTTTGCTCAGCTCTCTTGAGTCTCCGCCTTGTTTGTGGGCTGATTGCTGCAGGCTCCAAGGCATCCTTGGGATCACAGCTGGCTCCCTGTTGCTCTAAAGGAGCAGGCAGAGGAAAGTCCGAGCCTGCTTGTTCCATGGCAGCAGGGGGAGCTCTTGAGCTGCAGGACTCATCTCCAGCCAGAGCCACAGGCACCAGCAGCTGCTGCTCGTCATCTCCACCCTGAACAACAGGGACCAACAGCTGCTGCTCGTCATCTCCACCCTGAACAACAGGGACCAACAGCTGCTGCTCGTCATCAGCAGCTCTGACAGGGGCTTCAGTTATCACAGTATGGGCAGGAGATTACATCATTTCTTAGTATGGGCAGGGGAGTTGCAGCCCAAGAACACCTGAAGGGTCACAGTTTTCCAGTCATGAATAATAGCTTCCATCTTCATCATAGATCAGTGGCATGCAAATAATACACACACAAGACACTGTTCAGGGTTAAGACCCCTTGAAATATGTCTATTTATTTAAAATATTTTTTAATCACCTTTGAAGTATGACACTAGGCCACACAGAACACTAGGTCTAATTGATACAGCATGTCTTCCAGCATCTCCTGTGCACAGGGAAATCAACATCATTTGTGTTGCTTTCCTGAGGCCTTAGGTTAAGAGGCAAAGGGACATCAATCTCACTTGTTTGATTCCATTCCTTGCTCAAGCAGCTTCAAGGGCAGAATGAATTTTATACTATCAGTCTAACTTGTCCCATCAGTGAGGACAAAATGAGAACTCCTCATATGTGAGAATACGAGAGTGTCGTGTCTATGGCAGAGCAGGCAGTAATTCACAAATAGCACAGCTCCCACTCATGAGATAAGAGTCAAAGAATGTCCAAACAGAAAGGCAGCCTAGAGCAAACAAATCCAAACAGGCAAAACAGTGTGCTATGTACTATTGTCCATTTCTCTAAGTGAAAATGCATTAATTTCTTGCTGACCCTGTCTCCCAAGTGGAGAGGTCTCTAGCATATCATCCTAAACACACCCTATCTCATCTTATTTCAAAATCAAAACAGGGTTAGATCTGGTTCATAATTGGATAGAAGACCATCAGGGCATATCAAAAGTCTGCAGGTAGGGTTGAGAAAGAATCCTGTCTGAAATCTTGGAGAATGACTGCCAGTCAGAGTTAACAATACTGAGATGTATGGGCCAATGTTCTGACTCAGTATATGACAGCTACCTGTGTTCCTATGTAGAAGGGATTAATAAAAATCAGCTACTCTTGAAAAGGATGTTCTCCTAAAGCAAAGTCATAATTGGATAAAATACAGTGAACACGTGTATAACTACAGTTCCTACTGTTAGTGTTAGGCTGCAGTCCTCAGTCAATTTTTTCCAAGAGTTGATTCCATTGTGCTCTGAGACTTTATTTGGAAGCATTTATCTATACCATTTGGCTATTACCTATAATTTTCTTCTTGTGAATACCTGTTATGACAACAGCTTGTTTAATTGATTATATTAATTGGTATCACAATTGCACCTGAGTATTATTACCCTATCCTGGAGATATCACTTAAACTGTGTTCGTGTCTCTTAAAGGATTCCTCTGAAAGGATGAATATACATGACATGCAGGGCCAGTGCAGACTTAATGCTTCACCATGAATAGCGCTAAACTTGGTTTGTTGGTTTAACCTTGCTTAGTTCTAAACATATTGTGAAATTATGGTTAGGATTGCTAAACCATTCAACAGTGGAATATGCTACCTTGGAGTCTGGTGGACTCACCTTCTTTGGAGCTATTTAAACAGAGCCTGGATGGCCATTTGCTAGGAGTGCTTTGAGTGTGTGCTCCTGCATGGCAGAGGGTTGGAATTGACGGCCATTGTAGTCTCTTTTAACTCAATGATTCTATAAACTAAGCCTGGATGCTGTTAATGCAGTAAGGAAAACAGCAACCAGGCTTTGAGATATTTTGGACTACAACAACCATAATCCCATGACGATTGTCCATGATGCTGGGTTTGTGGGAACTGTAGGTCAAAAACTATGGAGAATACGAGATTGCATATGAATAGTTCAGATATCAAGACATTGCAAGCATATCTGCTGTTAAGACAAAGAAATCACTGTTCAAATTGCTTCTGGAGGAAAGAGGACTTGGGAGGGAAGAGAGGTAAAAATGGAAAGGACACTAGGATTTGAAAACATTGAGAAATTCCTTTTTCAACAAAGGATAATCTTAGTCCATACCTCTACTGTTTTTAAACTTTAACTTTATTCCTGCGTATGACTCTTGTTAGAGGTGGTTGATTAAAATTGTTAAACCAGCATAAGGCAATGGAAATTCTTCTTTAAATCTGGTATTTCCAGAATAAAAGAAATGTAGTGAACTAGTTCAATATTTTTCTCCTAATCAGTTCAGTACGTTCCTTAGACAAAAACTCTACAGCAAATGGAGAAAATCTGAACAGTGTATAGATTTTGATTCTTTTCCTTCTCTCTTCTGTACTGGGACAGGAAAAAGAGAAAAATATATATATATATATATATATATATATATATATATATATGAATGAATGAATGAATGAATGAATGAGAGGATATGACTGGGCTTGTACAATTTATCAATGAAGATGTTCTTTTTAAGGCTGCTGCTGTAGTGTACTGTGAAATGCCAAAATCTAATGGGGAGGAGTGGGGAACACAATTTGTTGCATATAGACCAGATGGCTGGAACTCTGCTAATAAACAAGAATTAACCTGATAACTGTTGGTGCATCTGGAAATAAATCCATAAAAGACTGGTGGTGAGATAAAGAACTAATGAACATAAGACTGAAAGAAAAGGGAACAGAAAGACACTTGAAACATTAGAACTTAGTTGTGTTTTATTTTTTGAATTAGGAACTAGCCTTTTAAATGGTGTACTAAAAATAAACAAACCAGGCAACAATGTGGGGACAGAATTAGAGAATGAATATGAAAACTGAACAACTAATTTGGAAATAAGGGACTGGTTGATGAGGGAAGGTCATAATGATCTCCAAACACTGTGTCTAACATGTAGTACAATGTACAACTTAAGGATGCAAATATTCACATATTTCATACTTACATGTAAGAAACACTCATTTGAAAAGTTTTCTGCCTCCTTAATCATAATTTTGGAGAGCTTGCACTTTCCTTTCCTTTCCCTTCCTCTCCTTCCCTCCCTTCTTATTTTCTTTTTCTTTCTTTCTTCTTCGTCTTTGTCTTTGTCTTCGTCTTCTTTTTTGCACTTTGGCACTTTTGGGTGTGAAAAATGTCCAAATTCCCCCCATTTTGTACAAATGTCACATTTATACACACACACACACACACACACAAGTGCACAGAAAAGTGAATTTGAAACAAAAATACATTATTTTCTGTACTACTGGGGAAAGGGGAAAAAGTTTCTGGCAGTATTAAGAACTTCAGTTCTTTTTGTTTTAATTTTACCTGCATATCTTTACTGTAGATTTTATTACCTGTTTTCCAATATAATAAAGAATCAAAATACATACAGAGAAAAAAGAAGAAGCAAACAAGAGAAACATAAGAGAAAAAAGGATAGTTAAAAAGGAAAGATAACAATGAACATAAATTTTCCTTTTCTATTGCAGATGATCCACTCCTATTTAAAAAAACAACAACACAACTTCTCTATTTATAAATATTATTCAAACACAGTAGGACCATGGTTACCACAAGTTTGTTTCATGTGGTTTCAATTATATACAGTTTTTCCCAGTGCTGCTTGGGTATCTATTTGTTGTTGTTGTTACAAGTCTTCTTGCAGTACCCGGTGCTCCTAGCTGCTGCTAGCTTCTAGCTTCACTTTTGCTGGTGAAGTGGTCTTGCAGTGAAAATTGATGGAATTTAAGTTTTCTCTCTTGATCTGTCAGAAAGTCAATGCTGATGATTTTCAGTGGCCATGATGCCTTTGTCATTCATTTCATATTTGAAACAAAGGGTTCCAAATTAAATGTGAAAATTGCATACTGTGCTGCATCCCAGAAGGTATCCCTCCTGCTATATGTGTGCCTACTGTATATCAACTGTTTATTTTCAGAAACACTAATTGTAAAAAACCTACAGTTAATGTTTTACTCCTTTTCTTGCAAGAAGCCCATCATGGACTCCCCGTATTTCATAAATATAATCACCAATGATTTTTCTCTTTTCAATGTTGTTAATTTGTCTGTTTCAGTGAGGTGCATTAGTTTGTCAGCTAGTCTTCATTAACTGGAATTATTGTACTCTTGTATTTCTTACATATAACAATCTTGCTGCAGTGGGCATATATCATAATATCTTTCTCTACTTCTCCAATTGTTCATCCATCAGGCCCAGCAAGTATAATTCCATTTGAACTTTAAATTCCATTTTTTTCCATCATGGAATGCATTTGATTCCAGATTTTTTGGGCCTTTTCACAAGTCCGCTGTATATAATAAAAATAATCTCACTTTTTGCTCACATTTCTAATACATTTTAGAAACCTCTTTATACATTCTAGCCAATTTTTTCTGGTGTCAGATATCAATGATATGTTATAAATGTTCTGTTTGAGATCATAGCATAAGGTAAATTCCTTTCCCTTCAACCACAATTTCTGCTGTTGTGCCAACTGTATATTATGCCCAACATTTTGTACCCATGTTATCATACAATCTTTGACCTATTTTTCTTCCATTTCTATTTTCAACAACAGCAGCAGCAACAACAACAACAGTCTTGCCAATGAAATGTTAATTATCTAATCGCAGCTGCTTTTCAAATTCGTGTTTAGTCAATTCAAAATCATATAATTTTTATCCATTTTCCATATTTCTATTATTTGTCTATGAGAGAACCATTGGAAACTGTAACCTTTGAAAATATTCTTCATTTGATTTAATTCTATGTTATTCTTGATCAAATTTGAAATCTTGATAAATTGCCCACTTTTCTTTTGCTGTTATTTCCTTCCTGTAAAAAGCTTTTTGTGGTGAAACCCACAAAAGTGTCTTAAGGTATAACCTTGGTTTGAATCTGTTCCATATTCTTAACAAAGCCTTTCTCAAGTAGTGGTTGTTAAAATCTGTTAGGCAACAGGCTTCAGGATGAAAGATCCTTCCTTCTATAGCTTTTGAAATTTCAGTAATGGAGAATAAAAAGGATTATATTCTCCACTTCCAAAAAAGCCTCCAGCTTTGGAAATGAAGAGTAAGAAGGATCCTGTTCCCCACTTCAGAAGATGAAGACTCTTTTGTGCTCATTGACACAAAAGCCTCCATCTTGAGGAATGGATATTAAGATGGATCCTATTTCCCACTTCTAAAGCTAAAGACCCTTGTAAGCCCATTGACACCCCATAACAACCAACCACCACCTCTATTTTTTTCTGTTAAAGTTGGCTTGCACACTTGGGACTTGACTTTGCAAGTATCTTCTCACTGAAACTGATGAATTTTGCTGGTGTTCTCCACATCCCAAACACATACTCCTCATAAATGCCTCTTATGAGTTCAAGACATTCATGTGACCATCACCTCACTTCTCTATTCTCACAGCTACACACACCCCCTCCTGCAGTCAGCCTCCTCTTTTAAGAAGCAAGGCTAATCTAAGAATTTTTGCTGCTGGAGAAAAAGGACAAGCTAGCACTTTCCCTCAATTCCATATACAAAAACCAAGCAGGTAGCTAGTTGAAGCAGCTTAACACTGGCAAGGGGGTCACACATCTGAGGACACTAGGCTTACCCAGGGTATGCAGGACATATGTAGCTTGGCCCTCTAGCTTATCACTACTGTCTGATGCAGTAGTAGCACTGGACCTTTAAGGAATATTGAATATGACTGGATATTTGGTTGCTCCTGTTACAGAAGTAGCTGGATTCAGATCTTCAGATTAAATTTCTTCTTGCATCCCCTTCCTACTTAAAAGGAAACCCTTTGAAGTGTGTGACATGTGCCTGCAATTTTAAAACTCTTGTTTAATGTGCTGCAGCGATCAGAAGTCTGGGAAAGACCAATGCAGGGAGCTCTCAGGGGGCCTAACTGAATTACGAAGTAAAGAACAGGCTTGGTGACTATAAAGCAAAATAACCCCTGGACTGGTAACCATTGATAAAGCTCATTCATTCTTTCATCCACCAGATTTACACTATATAATGCTCTGTAGCAAAGCTTCCAGGGTCTACACTGTTGTGTTCAAGTATAATACATTGCAACATATTAGAAATTATTAACCTGGGTGTATGGAGACTTTGTGTTTTACATTTGCAAACAGAATAATAGCAGGCCTTTCTGGTAAAGTAATTCCACAGATAGGACACAATACCTGCTTCCTATTCAGCCTATCTTGAATGATGTGGGAACGCTAGACATGAGCAAATTAGTATAGGACACAGACTAGGCCATATATTGCTTTCAAGATGAACACCAGAAGACAGTGATTTTTTTTTTTTTCATAATACCAAAACACCTGTTTCTATATACTTGAGCAGGTTAGAACTATGTGCAGTTTCCAAACACCATTCTAAGGCAGACCTTCATACAATAGGCGACCTAATATAGATACCTTGATGGGGTAACTGAGGCCAACCTAGGCTAAAACTGTAGCCTAAGAAATGGGAAAAAAAATTCTAGGACACAGGGCTATCTGGACTTCACTGATAAAATTTAGAACCAAGACAATCCCCAGATTGTGAAATTTTATCCTTTAGGATAGGTACAACTCCAAGCAGAAGAGATTGAACACTGCCTCTATAAAGAGATGATCCATTTAGCCACAGAAAAGAACTGAATTTATTGGCCTTCATCTAGGCGCCTGCTGATTCCAGACATCAGAATAACACTTCCATCATCGTACCTGAATGAGCAAGAGAAAGATAATTGAACATCTCAGCCTGTTGCTGACACTTCATCTCAAATCCCCAAATGACTTCCTGATATTGGGGGCCAAACTAATTGTTGATTGTTTTGTGATAGCCAGGAGGAGTTAATAGTATAGGAAGTGGCCTTCCCAGAGATGAAAACAAAGAATCAACCCCTCTTTTATCCACAGAAAGCTGATATTTGGGGACAAGGGAAGTCAATGTTAGCATGTCCTAGTTATTTGACACTTATTTTATCACTTGTGTCATGTACTATGTCTGTATATCTATGGCTCTGCAGGCTTCACAAGAGTACTGCTGTCTTTTGGAAGGGAAACTATGTGAATATATTTTGACATCTAATTTCTATGTATTCTGATGAAGCAAAGACTTCCATAAGAGTGTAGAACTGCTTCCAATTATGTATTATACTATTTTTCCGTCCCAGTTCTGTACTATTTTTATTAGGCTTTTCAAGCAGCAATTAAATGGAGTGCAATGGAATGCAATGAAGGCAGTAATGGGGTAAAAATCACCAATTCACCTGTGGGATTGGGAATAAACTAAGTCATTCTTGGTGCAGCACTTTGGTGTCAGGCAGACAAGAAAAGAAAGCGAAATTTGTAAGAACTTTTTGACAGCATCACAGACAAAAAAACGGGAGGTGGGGGTGGGCAACAACCCAGGATGATAAATTCTCTCTCCTTTTCGTTGCATAGAATTTTGGAAAATGAGTCCAAGAAAGAAAGTAACTTTTTTGAGAAAGAGAACATTCCACAAATGACACAGAGCCTCAGACTAATTGACTGTGAAATTGTTTCCCAAACAGTGTGTTAGAAACTTGTGACATTCTGTCTTCTTAATGGGGTTATGAAGAATACAAGCATAAACACCGTGCAATTATAGCAAGAAAAAAAGGGGGGAAATATCTAAGCATGTCTGTGAGGTAGGATCTATGTTCAGAGCAGGGTCCCATCTCATGCCATTGTGTCCCCCAACCTGGTCACCCCACCTACTCCTTCATCTCTCTCCTTCAGAGTGTGACAGAGAAATCACTACTGATATCTCCAATCATTGATTCCTTTGTGTAATGTTCCCTCTTAATTGGATGGGGAGGAAGAGAACTATATTCATCTACCCACTCTCAACTGATACTCACAAGGACCAACTGAAAGCCTGTCATTCATCCCCTAGCTATCCTGCTGGAGCAACCTATCACTATAGCTGGAATCTAGTGATGCTAGAATATGTTTGCTAAGCATCGGAGATTCACCTTCTACAGGAGTGGGAATCATTTGTTTATATTCCAGATGTTGCTAGGCTGCAAACCCACCATCATTTATCATTGCCCATGTGTCTATGGATGGTGGAGAGTTGTAGTCTAATATAATGTGGAAGGCTGTACGATTTCTACCCCTGTTCTACTACAGTTCTGAGGGGCAAAAAAAAAAAAAAAAAAAAAGCTTTTGAGAGGAGAGGGCAAAGCATTTTCTGATAACCCTCATCCTTTTTGGAGCCTTTCCGTTATTGTCTCACACAGTGTGATGGCTTCACAGTGCTATGTAGCCAATTGGATTTACCTCTGTGATGATATCAGAGAACAAATAAAGTCAAATGGGACTGAGAGCAATGTTTCCTGCCTTAGTCATATAAATGGATGGTCTCCATATATCAAATCCTTCTTTGTGCAAGAGTGAGAATTTTAGTCGCTTTCAATGTTTCCCAAATAGCCATGGGGTAGGGGGAAACTTCCAGTGCTGCGTGCTTGCTTGCCTGCTTGCTTGTTTGCTTGATTGATTTAAAAAATGTTCTCCTTTCATCTCAGGCTTGTTCCTTTTTCTTTCTTTCTTTCTTTCTTTCTTTCTTTCTTTCTTTCTAATGGTGGGACTGCTCCTCTCTTGTTCATGGCAGCTAGTACTTTATGAAGCTGAGATTCAAGGATTTGCATATCTGAGGCCTTGTCATCCTGCAGTGTTCTTTCAACAATAACAGCACAATTTTTCAAGTGTGAAGAAAGTCAACCACAACCTAATGAATTTTTATATATATATATATATATATATATATATGTATGTATGTATGTGTATATATATAGAGAGAGAGAGAGAGACAGAGAGAGAGGGGTGCAGACCATTTGAAAAGACTGTGGTCATTTCAAAGTGGACACTCTTTTTTCTCAATATTGATTGATTGTGAACAGAATGTTCTCCTAAGCCTATATAGTCTAGCAAAGGTGACAATATTATTTATCAGTTGCATAAAATAATATATTTCTTCCTCTGAATGTTGTTCTGAAAATTATCACTTCCTTCTTCCTCTTTGGATTTTTATTTTAACTCTTTAAACTTTTTTTCTAATAGCTAGTAGAGATTTATAAATAGAGGACTATGGCAATCCCCACATGTACTCAGGAAAAGACTGAGAAATTTCACTACCTTACATGGAGTAGTAAATAGCACCTCCACTATCTTTCCTTCTCTCACCTGCATACACTTTTATTTAGGCTGCATAGTACCAAAGCCCTTATTGACACAGAAGTCTATCAAGCACAGTTGTATATAACTCTCTCTTTCTCTGCCTGTGTGTGTATGTGGCAAATTAAATAAGTAACAATTTTTGTCACTTCACCTAAAGTCTATAGCCTGAAGTGGTTGCCTCACTCTGCCTAATGGTAGGTCCAATCCTGACTGTAACAACATGGGATTGTGCTCCATGGACTAGTATCTCACTCTCCTGATTCAAATTCTTGCTCAGGAAAATCTTGTTAAAGATTTATTTTGTCACAAGATTTAAATAGAAATGAGGTCTTGTGACAAATATCAGTTTCCACTGTCATATAAAATGGGTCCTCATCCTTTTGAGAAAAAGGAGGAGGAAGAGGAAGAGGAGGAGGAGGAGTTGGAAAGAAATAAAGAAAACAAAATTTTACAGTTCTCTGCTTTGATTCCTGATTAAGTGGCTTTAAGTGGCTCCCAAGGTGTTTCTCAAACATAAGCAGCATTTCCATTAAAAGAAATCATGTTCAGAACACAGGTCACCGCTTCTCAGAAGGGGAAGGATATCCAGATCCAGTAGTACCAAAGATTCCTTGTTCTCCTTAGGGATGTAATTCTATATTGTTTCTTCTCAAAGGTGGAGATGAGTAATTTCCGCAATTTTCTTCCTGCTATGAGAAAGTCTTCAAAAACCATACAGTTAGTTTTCAAGGCTATGTATGATTTGAGACTTATCATGTGCAAAATTCAGACATGGTTGTTCTGCACTGAAAACAATACTTCTTGCACAGAAAACAACATTTTCTGTGTGAAAAGTAATATTTCAACACAGTAATAGTTATTCTTGTGCAGAAAATGTAGTTTTCAGCACAAATCAATCATCTGAAATGTGTGTTGAATAAATTCCCAATTGCAGCATTTTCTACACAACAAAATACCATTTTCTGTATGGGAATGAATATTTCTGTACTTAAATATTATTTTCCATGTAGAAAATGCTGTTTCCTGTGCAGAAAATGCCAGTTTCTGCACAAAACAACCATGTGCTAATCTTGGGCAAAGAAAGTCCCAAAGTGCACAAATTCTTGTCAGTCCAGGATTCCTCTTGTCAAGGTATTTTTGACCATTTTCCAGTGCTTTAGAAATATTCTTTCCATCTTTAGTTATCCTCCCTTTATTATATGTGGTCTACATACAACCTCACTTTCTTGTCCCAGGAATTATTTGCCAGTGGTTGAAGACACTATAGTCTTATCATCTGAAGCTCAAATGAATCTCCTGTTTCCAATCACATTAGCCAACTAAGTTTTTAAAATGTCTAAATCCAGTTGCTATGCCCAATAAGGCAAACCCACTGAAACAGTGGAACTGTTGATTTATCAGGCTCCCATTGATTCTGCAGGTCTGTTGTACTTCGGGCTAGCAACTGGATTTAGGTCAAAGTTAATAAAGAGAAGCACAGCCATTACTGCAGTACAGTTTCCAATATCATAATTACCAAGGCTTGTTGTATAAGTTTAAGTTAATAGTACCCAGTAGGTTCCATGTTCAAATATCACATTATCTCAGTGAAATCTCACATTATATCAATCTGTAAATATTTTTCCAACCATGTTCAATATTTATCATCTTAAAAAATTCTCCAAGTAATTCTGTGAGAGTTTTTTTGGAACAAACATTCTATATTTTCATAAGGCACTGAAAACTGGTTGAACTTATAATCATTTCTGAGCTTCCTTGCATTTTTGATATAAGAGCTTCCAGAATATCTGGAGCCGAGTTAGGCTAATGCCAGTATGACACAAATGAGAACTGATTCTGAATTAATCTAGGCCCACTTCGTGACTTGGGTAGATTAATGCGGGGGTGTTTCTGCGGGCTAGAACAGCTGTGGATACTCATCGCTTCCATGTCTCTGAAGAGACTATCCCACAGACCATAACACTGCAACCTAAATTTCTCTGGGTGGATAAAGTTGGACTTTCACATACCTATTCCTGTCTTCTTTAGTTTTTTACAAGTTTTCAGTGTGGATATTTGACACATACTGCAAAGGGAAAACACTTCATTCTTATGTGTGATTTAGTCACCTATTTCTATGCATGTATATAAAGATAATCTATTTTTTTCTCTCTATTTAGCATCCTTTTTACATAAAGTGCTTCTGTGGGGTTCCAATGGTTGTCTGGGGACATTTTGTAAACAAAATGATGTGTATTTCTCTTGTCACTATCCTCCACTGTAGTATCAAAATGCAACAGAGCATACTTTATTAGGCCATTAATACTTTTTTCCCCAATGTGTACCCCAGTGTTTTTAGCTAGCAAAGGTATATATTAACAGTGTAATGAAATGTGCCCTAGAGTGTTCTTAAGCCATTAAACTAAGATTTTTAAAGCTTCAATTGATCTATTAAAATTTTCTTTTTCAAACAGTCTATAAGCTTCAGATAATTCATTGGAAATAGTCCTATTTTAAAAGTAATTTTTCTCTTTAAAATTTTAATTAAACTCCTCCCATGTGAACATGTAATGGATTCCTTAATATTATAAAGAGATTCATGAAATGTCTTTGCTGCTGTAATGGTTTCTATTGCTTTGTTAACTGAAATTATCATAATTAGTCCTAGGTTGCTGGGATTCTTCTTTGGCAGTCAAGGTTAAGATGAGGAAATATCTCCATTTCCCTTCCTCTCGCATTCTATTCTTTAAGCTTTCAAGTTCTTTCCATCTCAAATGTGAAGAAATGTGTGGATTTTGTTAAATTCTACTTCAGACTGAATTGAGACAGAATGCTTACTGATCTGTGCTGGTCAAATTAGTGTTGTTTTGTGCCTGCAAGTCATTTCTGACTCAAGGAGACCCTAAGGCAAGTCTTTCATGTGGTTTTCTGGAACTGAGAATGTATGATGTGTCCAAGGTCACCCAGTGGGTTTCCATGAACAAGTGGGGAATTGAACCCTGGTCTCTCGAGTCATAGTCCAACCCTCCATCCACTACACAACATTGGCTCTCTCAAATTTGTTAGATACAGATGTTCAATTGGTACATCAGCTTGTCAGACGGGGGGGAGCACTGTAATTAGAGAAGGGGAAATTATTGAAAAATACTTGAAAACAATGTGAAAAATAATGTTTCTTGAGTGTCACTTAATCCTGATGAGGAGAATTTTGGACTACTGAGAGTCTTCTGGTTTTGCGCTTATTCTGTGAAAAAAAATCTATATTCATTTTTATTTGTTTGTTCAGAAAATTTTATTTTTCTGCACGGGAGATAACATTTTCAGTGCTGAAAATCATACTGAATCTCCCAAAAGAAGGTGAGGAATAGAACGGATGTGACCAATGGTTTTCTCCAAAAACAAAACAAAACACCGGTGTGTTTTGAAAGCATGTTTGTTTTTACATGTTCTAGAAGGGTTCACAAAATGGTGGTTGTTATGCCAGTCCAATGTGTATAAATCTGAAAATGATAGTGGCCTGAATCCTGCTACTATTCCCAACTAAAGTAGACCCATTGAATTGATGACGGAGTGGTGATCTGATCCTACTGTAGATCTCAGTGAGTCAATGAGTCTATTCTAGTTAGTACTAACAATAAAATTCCATTATTTCCAGTTACTGTGTCCTACTATCTATCTTCCTTCTGGACAACATCAGGCCGATATTTATAGCCAGCGGCTATATACAAAACCTTCTAGGAGCATGCAGGACCATCAGTAACCCAAGCACTCATGTGTTCACTCTGATCTAAAGTGCTGCATCATGCAAATGATGGCATGACTCATTTCAGTTAAATTTTTAACTGAGGTGAACAACTCAAAGCTTGTGGGGTCCAAGTGTTCCCCTGATGTTTTAGCCCCCAGGGTCCCTGCTACTAAATTGTAGTGGTGCAACAATAATTCCTCCTACATCTTTCACTAAAACAAGACATGAAATGAATGCAAACTCTGGCCATTTCCACACTACACTGCTATAGTGCTTTTATTCCACTTTCAAGATCCTATGGAATCCTGGGGTTTGCAGTTTAGGGAGGGGTATTTGGAATTCTCAGCAAGAGGGCTCTTTGGCCTTAGTAAACTACAAACCACAGAATTCCACAGAATGTTGAAAGTGGAAAAATAGCACTATAACAGTGTAGGATGAAAATGGCCTTTGTTTACAGTGTAATCGTACTTCTGGAATTGCACTTTGCTCATGAACAAGGTGTTCTTTTCTTGTTGCAGTGACACTGATACTTTTTTTTTCTATTGAGTAGCAATTTCATTCTATGGGGGTGGGAGGAAAACATATTACACAGAGGCCCTTTTCACATGTGTGTGTGGGGGGAAACGGTGTAGAGCGACCTCTCACGGAGGTCGTCTACACCGTAGAGTGGACTGGCGTGGACTACTTTTCGTAGTTCCACACCAGAATCCACTCAGGAGTGGCCGGAACTAGCCGGGCTGCGTGTTTTTTAAAAACCTCTTTTTAGAGGTTTTTAAAAAGCATGGAGCGCGCAGCCCCGCGCTGTTCCGTCGCCCGGCTCCAAAGTGGATCTGCAGGCGTGTGCAAGTGCGTGCCTCCAGATCTGCCGGGGGCGGGCTTCCGGCTGGCGAGCTTCTCCGGTTGGTGGAGAGCCTCCACCAACCGGAAGCTGCCATCTGTGACGCCGGAGGAGTATGGAGCAGCGAGCTCGCACTGCTCCACGTGGCGACGGACTTACCCGGCTGGAGGTAAGCTCTGTTTTGGGGCGTTTTCGCCGTTCCACCCCCACATGTGAAAAGGGCCAGAATGACAAGGAGCTAATGTTCATACATACAACATACAAACAAAGAGAGGTGCGATATATATATATATATGCGCATGTGCACACACACACACACAAAACACATACACATACACATACCTATACATTTCATATATATATTTAGAGAGAGAGAGAGAGAGTGAGAGAGAGTGCAACAATTCCAAAAGCAGTTTCTATCAATGCCTGAATATAATGAATATATATAATTTTTCCTCCTGCAATAAGCTCAGCCAAGAACCCACATGTTAACTTTCTCAGTAAAACCATAACTTACAGAAATATAGATTTGCCATGTCTGAAATGTTAATGATGGGAATAGGCAAGCTTCAAAGGGATTACCACCTAGGTTCAAATGTCCACTAGCTGTAGCAGTTCACAGACAGCAAACCTGCTTGAAGGCTTAACTTTACCAGAGAAGGCAAATTAGCTCTTTCTGAAGTGATATAGCCAGGTAGGAAGGCCACATTGGCTTTGAAGTCTGGCTGCTACTAGCGTTTTTTCAAGCTACTGAACTTGGGAGAGAGAGGCTGGATTTGTCTTCCCTTTTTTGGCTTCTATGTTAATAATATATCAGACGGGGCTGGATTATCTTTTTTCCCCACCCGTCAAAGTGACATTTTAACATTGAAAAGGAGAAGTAGATATTTTCTGAAACAGTGGCAGAGTTGTTGGATGTTAGTATAAAAAACAAATGTTCTGCAGTATTTAACTCCCCTACTCTTTCAATTTATTGAAAATTAAATATCAAACAGGTAGTCTATTTTGGAAGCGTCTGTCGTGGATGCTTTAAAAAATGTCCATAATTTCAGCAATGCTGACAATTTGGATGAAAGCCTGTTGCTACAGAAACACCTTTTTTTAAAGCAAAGGGATATGTGCCTTTCAAATAGAAACTCTGTATATTGGGGTGGGCGATACGGAATCTGCAGGCCTTTGATTCTTATACAACCTCTTTTATAGCACCTGTTGTGTCCCTGCTGTGTCAGAATTGACAGCCTTTGGCACTGCCCTCCACACAACAAAATTACTGTGGCTTCCTCCCTTCCTTTTCTATTGCTTCAGGAAGGGGCATAGATATTCTGCCCTTCACACATCCCCAACACATCACTGACAGCCACTGCAATTGCTACCAAGTTTTGGTGGTAAGATATCTACTGGAGGAGCTGCTGATAACAAATACTTTGGTGGTACACCATGCGTTCTACATGTCTAATGTCCCACAACCAGAAGCAAGTTGCCCCTATGTACAAAGCTACATTTTACTGATTCCATTTGCATTTTGTTTAAATTTACTGTAATATACTATGCTATACTGTACTAAGGGTTCAGATACCACAGACTGACAAAAAGACAATGAATGATTCCAAAAGGAAATTAAGCCTCAAATCTCAATAGGAGCCAGAATGAATAAAGAGAGGTTTTCATACATTGGGCATAATAAGAGACAACATGATGCACTGGAAAAAATAATCCTTGGTAAAGTGGAAGGCAGCAGGGAAAGAAGAAAATCACATTGCAGATGGATGGTTCTGTAAGAAGCCAGTACTCTTACTTTGAAAGTCCTGAGCAGTTCTCTTGATGACTAAGGCCCTTGGACATTACTCATTATTTGGCCGTTTCTGCACTACACTATTATGGTACTATTATTCCCCTTTCAACATCTATGGAATCCTGGGGTTTGCAATTTAGGGTGGGGTATTTAGAATTCCCAACCAGGGAGCTCTTTGGCCTCAGTAAACTACAGAATTCCACAGGATGTTGAAAGTAGAATAATAGCACTATAACAATGTAGTGCAGAAATGACCTAAGATAAGCTCAGTAGTTATTCAACTGCTGACCAGCAGAAACAATTCAGAAGCCAAGATCTTCAAGTTGTCATAAATTGCTCAAGTTTCTGCCAGTATAGAACTATGATCAGTATGTGTGAGTTGGAATAAGATTTAGATTAAAATTAGTAAGTAACAAATAGAGGCAATCAGTCTCAACTTATATACATTTAAAATGTTTAGTCTTTCCAGATGCTGTCAAATGAAAGGCCTGATCGTTATGGAATGTATCTTGGAAATATCCAAAACATTCAGCCAAAACTAGTTCTGTGAGCTCTGATTTATGGAATGAGCCTTTTATCTAGAATGACTCCCCTGTTCACTCCAGTGAGAGTGCTTTTTCAAGTGTGCATTCCTCTGAATCTTTCTGAAAGAATAAGAATCACATTTATGAATTAATATACTACTAGAATGGAATGACTGTGTGGGGCTTTCTAAGATACCTTGAACATCACTTAAGATCAATTGGTTTTTCAACAAGTAAACATAATATTAAAAAAAAAAATACAACAAAAGTCCACAAAACAGTGATACATTCTTTTGGGCCAACAGAAAAGCACAAAATATATTGCCCATGCTGTTGAAGTTTCTCTGGTATCTTCATTAGGTGAAGATGTTAAAAGTCATACAGGAGAAGAAAAGTTATGCTGTTACAGTCAGAGCTGTACCTTTTGTCTCAGACTGACTTCTGTTGTCAGTTGCAATGGACTGGAAGCATATCATTGCAGGCAAGGGTCGTTCCCCTTCCTTGCCTTTGGGGACAAAGGGCAGTAAAAGACAGGCAATGAAGTTTCAACTCTTTTAGCATCAACAACATAACTTCCATTTTAGTTAACATCTTATTCTCCTGTATGATTTTTAATATCTGCCTGGTGAAGAAGCCAGTGAAGCATTGAAGGTTGCATGATATATCTTGTGTATTCTAGTTGGCCATCAATGTTTTGTGGATTTTGGATTTTGTTGTATTTTTTCTGCATGGCCAACATGTCTTCCCCTATAATATTTCAGCAATCAGCCGACATTTTTACCAACTTGGCCAAAGAACTGGCACAGCCCTCCTAGACTGATATTCACATATCATGCAGAGTAGATATTTCCCCAAGGAGAGTAACAAATAGTTTATAGTATTTCTTTTCTCGGAAAGGTTACAATATTCTCATCAAAGTCAGAATGCTGACTCACTTTCAAAAATCATTGCAACCACCATTACCACCATCTCCACCTGAATCTCACTAGAATTCTTACAAATCTGAATAAGGATATCGTTTATAATCTAAAACATTTTTTCCCCCTGAAGCATATTGTCCAAAACAGTCTTTTATCGCAAAATGCTGGGGAATGGTGGCCATGGTGGTGGGGACAGTTGGTATTTTAAAGTTATTGCAATATCAGAGCAAAGTAATGGAGTGTGTTAAAAATAACAATGGGGATTCCATTATATTCAACCAAATTGTATTCAGATAATATTATTTCACAACAAGCTACAAACCTAGGCTTCTTATATCAATGATACCACAGTGTGGGTATAATACTGTGATTTCCTGGAAGGAGAACCACAACCTTTTTCATTCAAACTTTACTTTTTACCCATGCAAGTAGGTACCACATTTACAGAATTCCCCCACCCCACTTTCCCTGTGAACCTATTTCTGATCATCAGAACTGGCTCCCAGCAGTGTAGCACACAGAAACACTGAGGCAATCAGTGTTCAGCCACAGAAACCACAATGCCTCTTTGGCTGGGAAAGTACAAAGCAGTATAACACCCACCATGAAGTAGCTGTGGACGAGTCTCTCATATGTTCCTCTTCTAAGGCTGCTTCTGTAGAAAGGCAACTATTTACGATAGATGAAATTGAACTCTTAGAAAAAGCTGTATCTTTTTCTTTCTTATTGAGTTTAATATCTGCCTATCTCTGTGCCACAGGTGGGAAATATCAAATCAAAGAAGCATGCCTACTGTATCTAACAACATCAGGTGTCTCTGGATAAATGACAACTCTTACACAGAGAAGCTCACAACAGGCTCCATGTATTCTCCCACGATAGGATGAATCAATGGTATTTTATCCCATTCCCCTATTCATTAAAGTCCTATTGTGTTCTGTTTGATCTTAAAAAAAAACAAAAACAAAATAAAACTGGAGAATTTCTCAAAAGGTATTGGGTTCAGTCAAACAGGAAGAAAGAAATCCTGAAAATTCAAGGCATTGGAATTTATTAATGGTTCAACTGGGGAGAGGGGAACTAAAGCTGACTTCCCTTCTCAGACCATAGACTACCACCTAAATTCCTGAGTTTGGAAAGTTACTTTTAATAAGAATTAATATGCCAGCATGTTGAAGTCATTTATAACTAAGTAGTTGTAGGATGATTCCCTGGGACCCATTTATGGATAGCCTTATCCAGCCATTATATTCATTTTTAACAAAGCAATCTTCTAATCTCTGTCTGACTTTTGTTTATTAAGTTCATTAAGAGAACTGTTCAGTGTGTATGCGAGGGGGGCAATTCAGATTCTGTAATAACCCTAAAGTTAACCCCCATGGGTCACAACTTAAAATTTCTGTGTGTTTATATGTCACACACACTGAATAATTCATTTAATCAGTGCATTAAAAAAGGTAGGGAAAGATTGGAGCATAACTTTTTTTTTTCGTGAATATAATGAAAAAGAGAAAACTCTTTTTCATCTGTCATTTGAGTATTTGCAAATATTCTTTCCATCCATATTATAGAACCCCAAACTACCCCTCAACAGTTGTAAACACTGATCTTTGAGTCAAATAGTTTTGAAGTGACTGTCAATCATAAGGGCATAATCGCTTCTTTTGGCCCCAATATCAGGTCAATAAAATGTTTTTTATGGATGGGTAAAAGTTGGAAGGAAAATATAAGATGGAATCCTATTAGTGCCTTGTGCATTCTGAAGTGATTGGGCATGTTTGCCCAATGAGGAATATCTGCCTTCAATTCAAAGATGTGGAAGCACAAAATACCATTGTGCATACAAGACTGCATTATACAAGAATGAGCATTTTCATAGAAGTTGTGAAGGGAAGGGCCAGACAAGCCTAGTTGTTACCCATCAGTCATAACTCAAGGAATGCTGTGAAGGGTGGCCTATGGGGAAGAAAGTATAAAAAACTGAAGCTTGTCTCTGACAGATGGCAGGGGAGAGATTGGAAAGATATAGGGCAAAGAGGACATAGGCCATTTCCACACTACACTGTTATAGTGCTATTTTTCCACTTTTGACATCCTGTGGAATTCTGGGGTTTGTAGTTTACTGAGGCCAAGGAGCTCTCTGGTCAAGAATTCTAAATCCACCTCCCTAAACTACAAAGGCCAGGATTCCATAGGCTGTTGAAAGTGGAATAATAGCACTGTAACAGTGTAGTGTGGAAACAGCAAACGATATAGGGAAAAGCTGTAACAGAGATAGGAGAGTCAGTCAGAGGAAAGAACTTAATAGGGTTTCGGAGAGCTGTGAAAGATTAAATAGTTTAGGGATTAATGTTTGAGTTAACTGTGTATTAATAAACTTCTACTCATTTATTATTTTTTCCAACTGTCTTTGGCTGTTCCTGTTCAATTTTGGTAGAGTCTGGTCACACCTACAGCTTCACCACAGTGAACCAACTGATCAACATATCCACTTGTCCGTATAGACATAACCTTTAAGCCCAAATACCAAGGCCATTTCTGCACTACACTCTTATAGTGCAATTATTCCATTTTCAACATCCTATGGAATCCTGGGGTTTGCAGTTTAGGGAGGGGCCAGCCAGCCCCTCCCTAAACTACAAACCCCAGGATTCCATAGGATGTTGAAAGTGGAATGATTGCACTATAAGAGTGTAGTGCGAAAATGGCCCAAGTCCAGAGAGAGAGAAGGGGCCATGTAAGTAACAGGAACTCAAGGGTCTAGAGCTGCAGGGCAAGTCTAGAGAGGAGCTCTGTCACAAATATGCCTATACATTTGATTGCACATTTAGTTCCACATTTGGGGTCTTGATGCATTTGTGCAACAAATAACACATTGCTTTGCATGCAGAAATTTATACTATGCAAGCCTTATGTAGGATCTTGACTGTATTGGGAAAAAAAACAACTCTTGATTTGGTCTGGCCTTGAAAATGCTATCCCCCCCCCGTCCCATTGTTGGAATAGTTGCTCTCCTTGCTGTGATTAAGACATTTAAAACATGAAGCAGAGGTGGGGGCTGTCTTGGCTGAGCATACATTTGTTATACAAGTCTTAGCTGCTTAAAGTGCTAATGGAATATGTCAAACAAATGCCAGATGACTGGTGATGTCAACCTATAGCATTGTCATTTCTATGCTGAATTGTCCTTTAGTCTGTGTCATTGATAGAAAATGAAATTGCATCATGGAGCTGAGACATCATTACTTCGGTGAAATCAGGGTTATATAGTGAGCAGCTGGAAGAGAATATCAAGTAGTGTGTAGAAAAGAACAGTTTATAAGCTTAGGGTTCCCCAAATGAACTTCAGAGCTGTCATGAGACATTGGTTTTGAGCTGTCAAAAATCTTATGTTGAATCAGGATTTCGTTTTGGTCATGCAACGCTGAAATTGTTTATCAGGAACTCCAAGCCATTAATCCTTCCTTGAAGCCACATAATTAAAATTCAAGAAGGTATTATTTTGGATTAGTACTGGAATTTTATACATGATGTCACCCTCTAAAGCTCCCTGATATTACTCCTAACCCAGCTCACTTATAAAGCAGAGACCAATGCCAAGTAAATTGGCTGCTGATGCTATCAGCATCCTGCAGTGTTTTTGTTAATTATCTTGCCATAGTTGTCTCATGCAGATGACAATCTTTCCAAAAGAGGAGACAGATTTAAGGAGGCGGAAGTAATGAAAATTGATTTCTGCAGCCTGTCACAGCACGATCTGTTGGGAGACCCTCCTCCTCACCATGATCCTCCTCGATGTAATTCATAACACAGGTAGGGTCCCCACTGAGGCATACTAATTATGGTACCTGAACAGGATGTGTCTGCTGTGATTGACAGCTCAACACATGAAAAAATCTTCTGAATTGATTTCATTTGTAAAGTACCCAGGGAAAGCATGGATCCAGCTGCTGAGAGGTTGTAAGAGCAAAGATGAAAAAATAGGATCAACAGGATGAGTGCATTGTTACAGGGGTATGCCTAGATTCCATATGGGCAATTTGAATGTACTGTTTTAAAAATGTAAATGTTGACAAAGTAACATATGATTACCAGAATGCCAGCAATTTGTCATGGCTATGTGAAAGCTAACAGTAAATATATGGTACATTTGAGTAAGGTGGATGCTCCTAAGCTCTGGAACTCTCATCTAGGTTAAAAATACAATTATAGTCATTTTAATTTACCTCTAAAGATCCTGTCTTTGAATTTAATACCTTGCCCTTCCTGAAAATTAGAGGAAATTACTCTCTTGATATGGTTTTGCTGATGTGTTAAAACATTTTAAACAAGGAGCCATGTATTCCAGTTTTCCCCACTTACTGCACATAGCCACTGTCTTCTAAGGGTGTGCAACAGTGAAAAGGTTTCATTCAAAAGTTACTTTGGCAGTTCAGAAAAAAAGATGGTTGATTTATCTCATCCTTCCTTCAGTTGTTACTTAGGCCCCTTTCATGCTTTATAGTAATAGTATTGTGATTCCATCCTAATTGTCCTGGCAACATCATATGAAATCCTGGGTTTTGCAAGTTAGGAAAATATATTGAGAATTCTCAGCGAGAGAGCTCTAGTGCCTCACCAAACTACAAAGTCCAGGATGCAACCATGAAATTTAAAGTGAATGCATAATGCTATCACTATGACATGTGAAAGAGCCCCTAATTCCCTTTTGACTGAATCATAACCTTGATCTGGGCAAATCAAACCTGTGAGTATCACTGAAGACAAATGTGTAAAGTTTGGGGTCAATTTTCTGTTTCCCGGACCTCCCATAGACTATATAAACTGCATAACACAAAACAAACAAACAAACTGGATATATCTGGAAGTCCATTTATAAGACTTCTGCTAAAAAAACAGACTATTCTCCTGCTATATTCTCAGTTGGAGGGTCTTCCTTGTTCTTTATCTTAATGTGAAGAGCCCAGTTTATTGCTGGGGTTACATTAAACAGTGGGAGAGGGAGCAACAAAGGTGAGAAGACCATGTCTTTCTCACCCACATTCAGCTTTTAGCCTCTGGCTGTGTGAAGCGTGGGTACCTCTTATAAGTCAGTTTGACTCAGACTGTGAAGATCTAGTGGAATTTGACAATTCTTTCATTGGATGGTGGTTGTGTTAGTAACAGGCACTAACTGAACAAGCAGCAGGAGGCACAGGAATTTGCCAGTTAGTGATGGCTCTTTAGAGTGTAAAGCCATACTGGAAGCCCTGGGAGTTTCGTTTGTAGACAGAAGCAGAATCACAAAAATGCAATGAACGAACAGGAGTGCTTCTTTCTATATCCTGTTCTAAAACATTTTGACAGAAAAAAACATTGAAAGGGAAAAAAATAAGGATGGGCCAATCAAATCCTTGAATCCTCAGATCCTGGGCAAGGATTCGAGATTTGGGAAACCGATTCCCAGCACCAAAACAGCAAATCGGATCTTTTGAATCTACCAACCAAGTTTGGTTTTTTTTATTTTTTAAAAATTGGTGCTTCTGGGGCCCACCAAAAGTTTGATTGGCCAGCCGGCCCCTGGGCACAAAACAATTGTGGCATAAAGCCGTGTGCACATGCTGGAGGCTGTCTGTGCTCACTGGCTCATGCTGCTTGTGTCTGCTGGGGCTGTCTGCCAGTGTCTGCTCATGCTGCTTGTGCCTGTGGCTGCCTCCCTCTGCAAGGTAATATAATTATTCTACAGTTCTCCCCAGAGGTTATGTCTTGGCCTAGGTCGCTGGCATCCCTCTGGGGCAGCCATGACTGGCCATCACCCACGAAGAGGAAGGCTGGTGGCCCTCTCAATCATGTGGCTGGAGCTGCTTTGGCCCTGCATGCTTTCCTGAGATCTCCGGCGGCCCTCCAAGTAGGCAATCGCAGGGCGGATTGGCTCTGTTCCCGCAATTGCTGCCTGGAAGAGATGCCCCGGATCTCAGCAAAGTGTGCGAGGCCAAAGCAACCTGAGCCAGGCAATTGCTGCCCTCTTCAGCCTTGCCCACTTTACTCAGATCGCAGGCATCTCTTATGGGTGGTGGTTGCAGGGTAGGTTAGGCACTTTCCTGAGATTGCACCCAGGAAGGGAGACCAGCTATCTGAGCAAGGCTACATGTATGCTTTGGGGCGGCCTGCCTATCTCCGCTCCTGCTGGCTGTCCCCATGGCTGCCTCCCTCTGCAATGTAATAATCTCTATTCTTTTTACTTGAGATTTATATACTTCATGTAGTAGATGAACATGTCAATTGCATTTATGTCTTCTTAATAAGAAGTATATGGGTACGTTTTCCTGAAAGTGAAAACTATTATTTAATTTGTTTTTCATTAAAAAAAAGATGCCAAATTCTGCTTCAAAAACTCTTTTCAGTAGAAGTGTTTTCTTTCCCTTGCTTTTAAACCCTTTTTTAAAAAAAAGGATTTGAAAGATTCAAGATTCATGAGATTCGTGGATTCCCAGAACCTTCTAGGGATTCAGATCCGGATTTGGAAAATTCTAGATTTGTCTCATCCCTAGAAAAAAAGAGAGGAGAAGAGAGGGAAAACTCTCACAATGCTGTTACCAGGGTAGAAACTAGAGCTGTTAATCACAGACTTCATTATTTTCATCCTCCCCATTCTCAGTATTATCCTTGGGATAAAGGCTAAAACATATATTGACCTTGATTAGTATAAAACCACACTCATGTAGTTATTCAGTGACTGTGCTGTACTATTCTTCTGCTGAATAAGAATATGGTGCAACTGACTAGGTACCTGTCAATGTGCCTGCTTATTGTCCAATTGTGCAATAACAGATGCACAGTCGCTGCTTCTACAATTTTGTCGAATTAAGTGATATGCTGAAGGCACAGATAAATAGTCATGCACCATCTAAGAAGGAGCTGCTTGCTTGGAATCCTGTTGTTTATTCCCAACGACATTAGATCAATTGAATCAACTGCTTAATTGGGAGTCCATCTATAAGTACTATATTTGCTTGGGTATAAGACTCACTTCTTTTCCTAAAAAATACTGTTTGAAAATGAGGTGTGTCTTATATGCTGGTGTGTCTTATATACCAGCAAATAGTATTTGCCAGTGTATAAATGGTGTGTATCTTATGCATAGGTGTGTCTCATATGCTGGCAAATATGGTATTTTGCATTGATTCAATGATTCTACTCTGATTAGGGCTAACAGTAGCATTTAGGCCCATGTGAAATTGCCACACATGTGGAATCCTGCTTATGCAATCATGAACTGGATATATCCATTGCACAATGGCTGGTGTTAAGTGGATTCTGTATCAATTTCCACAGAAATGCTGTTTTTCTGTAATTTTCAAAATTGCTCGCAAATATTTAGAAAGAGCTAAATTTTTCAGTTTATTTATTTTTTGACATTTAGATCTTGTGTTTTGTTTGAGGAGCTCAGAGTGGTCTATATGCTTTTCTTCCCCATTTCCATTATAACAACAGCCTTATGAGAGAGGTTAGGCTGAAAGTTAGTGGATGGTCCAAGCTCACCCATGAACTTTACTAAGGTCACTGAGAGTGTGGGTGATATGAACCCAGGTTTTCCCAGTCATTATACTTGGTTTCTAGGTTTAAGCCTGGTTTGGCAAATGTTAAAGCTGTGGACAAAGTCCTAGTGGATCTAAAACACTCAGTTTGGTTTGTGATTCAGAAATTGTCCAAAGTGAATGGATATCTCTTTTTTTCTCACATCTGTCTCAGGGAAATATCTGTGGAAATTTTTCAAGTTTTTGAAAGGAGAATGCATTAGACGTATTTTGTCTCCCATGCAAGTCAATGTGTCCACAAGACACCAGAGGGTAGCATATATTACATAGCCTGGCATTCCACATGTTACAACAGTGAGCTTCATTTTAAATGGCTGACTACATATTATTGTAGAACAAATGTGTGTGTGGGTATGTCTGAAAAAAATGTCTTTGAAATATTGTTGGACTCTGACTAGACATATCATGAGATGCTGGATACAACAGTTTGAAATATGGTTGAGGACATCTGCAGTGGGAGTCTAGGGATGTAATTCTTCACTAAGTTTCTTCTCAAAGATAGCAATGAGTAAGTTCAGCACTTTTCTTCCCACTGTGAGAATTTCACTGAAAACCATGCAGTTTTTGAAAGCTGTTCGCAGTTCAGGACTTATTCTGAACAAAATTTTCATGTGACTGTTCTGCACAGATAGCTACATATTCTGTACGGAAAATAATATTTCAGTGTATAAAAATTCTAATTCTAATGCTGTTTCCTGCACATAAAATGCTGTTTTCTATGCATAAATCACGTGTGCATTTTATGCAACATAAATCCCCAGTTACAGCATTTCCTACAATGAAAACAATATTTTCTGCACAAGAATTAATGTTTCTGCATTAAAATATTATTTTCCACACATAAAATGGTGTTTCCTGTGTAGAACAACGATGTGTGAATTTTGCACAGAATAAGTCCCAAACTGCAAACATTTCTATCAGTCCAAGATTCTTCTTGTCAGTGTTTCTCAACACTTTGAATAACATGTTTTTCAACCATTATTTTTGAATATTTTTGAATATCCTTTCCAGACTTATGAAGCCTTTTGCTCTGATTTCTAATGTAAGACTAAGAAATTACTGTTTGTCTCTCTTCATATTATCTATCCCTCTCTAGCTCAGTGTTGTCAGTCCCACCAAGTTCTCCAAGTTCTTGGGTAGATTGTTTTCTCCCATGTTCTGCTTCCTGATCCATTTAACTGGAGATACTAGTGACTGAACTTTGTACCTATTATACAGAAAATATGTGCTCTTCCATTGAAATAGCTTCACTATTTTACCTGCAAAATACTGGAGGCTATTCACTCTCCCCTTAGCTGTACAATTTCTATGCTGAAATACCTAACTAGATGTCTCTTTTGTCTGGTATGAAGAAAAACCAGGCTGCTTGTTCCATTGGGCCTCTTGTAGATCATGTTTGTTGGACATTGTTTGTTGCATTTTTGTTTCTGTGGTATTTATGAGAGCCATCATGGTGCAGTGGTTTGAATATTGGACCAGGACTCTGAAGCCCATGGTTCGAATCCCTGTTCAGTCATGGAAAGCCACTGGATAAGCTTTGGCAAGGCATATTCTCTCAGCCTCAGAGGAAGGGAAAGGCAAACTCCTTCTTGGCAAGGCTTGCCAAGAAAACCCTGGGCCTTTCCGCACTACACTGTTATAGTGCTATTATTCCACTTTCAACATCCTATGGAATTCTGGAGTTTGCAGTTTAGGAAGGGACATTTAGAATTCTCAGTAAACTACAAACCCCGGCATTCTGCAGGATGTTAAAAGTGAATTAATAGCACTATAACAGTAGTGTGGAAAAGCCCCCGGTGTCCACCCCATGTGATTACTAACCAAATAATCTGAATTCTTGATTAAAATTAAAGATGAGCTAGACATTTTTTGGATTCACATTTTAATGTGAGGTTACCCACTTCATATGTCTCCAAACTGAAAGTCGACCTGTTACGCAGTTTCTGATCAGTAATCATCATCCACATATCCTGGTGGCATACATTTGAAAAATGTGTGTAGACACATCTAAATTGATGTGTACAAAATTGCCTATATTTAATGCTGGAAAAATATGTATCAATAGCTGTGGGAGAGGAGTTCACAATTGGAATAAGCTTCATGATCAAAAAAATGGGAACCTTAGAAAGACTGATACCATTTCTGCACTAGGCTGTTATAGTGCTATTATTCTACTTTCAACATCCTATGGAATCCTGGGGATTGCAGGTTAGGGAGGGGCCTTTGTTGAAAGTGGAATAATAGCACTATAACAGTCTAGTGCAGAAATGGCCTGAATTTCATAGATCCACATTTCTGGCCACTGCAATTGTTAGTTTGTTAATATAAATTCTCGATACAATTAATACAGAATTCCAGCTACAACAAAATCCTCAGCTCATGCTAGTTTGACTGAGTATCAGCAGTTCAAAAACAGCTGTTCTTTATTAAAGAGCCATGAGTTCAGCACAGTGAAAGAGAGGATGGAAAAGTTCTGTTTTTCCAAACAGAGTTGTGGAGGACTCGGAATGGGGCATACTATAGTGATTTAAATAGGTCTCTTTTGAAATGCTGCTTCCTGACACCACTTTGCCAATTGTGAGATATTTTGATATGGCTTGAGGAAAGGCAGAAAATAAACAACCTGGTAGAAAACCTATTTTTGTGCAGGAATCTTTGGGCTCTTTGGATCCTTGCTCATAGTTTCTTGTACATCCATCTGTACAGCATATTCAGCTGTCATCTTGTATTTTAAAAAGACCTTTTCTGTATGCTATTTTTTGAGATAAATCATATATTTTAAAAGGGTGATAAAATTTATCATATTAGCTAGTGCTGGTTAAATCTTCTTTTGTCAGCCTTTTTCTTGTTTGATGTTGAGGTCATCATTTTATAGGACTAAAGCATTTGTCATAGATATTTCTGAGAGGGTTAGAATTTTGATTTAAAGCAGGAATTCAGCCAATGCTTTAAATAAGTTGAAAATGCTTTCATATGCCATCATATTTCTCTGACAGGTTGAAGAATAAGGTTAAGAAAATTGTTTTAGGTATAAGAATGAGGAGTAATGATCACCTCGATAGTGATGCCTCGTGTATGTGTGTGTGTGGATTTTGTAACAATTTTGTGCTACTTGGTGAATAGCAACACTGGAATCTATTGTGCTTTTCTTACAGGCAGTAACTTTGGAAGAAATATATTATTATCTCTCTATTCTTGTGAAGGTATTTTTCGTATGACCCTCATAACTGTGAAACAGAGTGTGACAGCCCACCTTATCTTTGAGTCAGATATTTGGTGCCTTTTCTCTTCATTTGTAACCTCTGAATGCTCTCAAATACCTTCTGAGAATATGTTTACACCTGAGTGCAAGTCTTACAGACTAGACATCATGGGATGTATGATACAAATTTCTATTGTGTGTCATTAGGAATCATCCATTGTTTTGCTTAGTGTGTTGTGGTTTTGTAAAGGATGCTTACTGATGCACAGTGAAAATCTAGAAATTTCATCTTTACTTAACTGTTTTATGATAATCATACTTTCTCAAACTGGACAAACTGGACAAGCTATGATTACTTATCATTGCCCATAATTTAGGTAGTGCAAGATGACTCCCTGAAACATAAAATGGCAGGAAGTGTCACAGAAGAATGCTCTGAAGTGCTGTGAGAAGGACTGCCCTAGAAGTTAATTATTTGACTGGATGTGGAGGTAATACAGATTCTCCCCCAGTTATGTGCAGGAGAGAAGTGACATTTTTTGCAGTTTTTTTAAAATTAATATATCCAAGTATGTTGGTATTAAAAGTGGGGCTGCAGTCCAATACGCACTTACCTGTGAGCATGTTTCACTGAATTCTATTAGTTTACTTCTTTCTAAATGTATACAGGGCGGTTGAATGAAAACTGTAACAAATGAAAAGTACAGATGGAAAGTACAAAATATAGAGCAAAATAGGGATTAAGGGATTTCAGAAGCATCTCTGTATTTCTCAGGAAAAGGAATATCATGAATACCTCATAATGTATTTTCATCTGTACTCTTAAAAAATGCTTAGTCATCATATATTTTTTAATTATTCTCCCTCAGCCTTTCCCCCCCTATTTCTTCCTGTACTACAGCTTTTCTTGACTAAAATAACTCATAATTGTAGAAGAGGAAATGCTCATCAAGATCTGAAAGAAAAGAGAAGTGAACTACTAACAACTTCAGAATCATTTTATGATTCTGTTCAATACACACATACTATTTCAGATGGGAATTATCTGACTCTGATTCTCTTAAGGCAGCTAGGAAACAGAAATGCTAACTATGTAAAGGGTGAAAGATTATTCAAAATGCATTGCTGAAATGGCATTTATTGTAAGGAATACACAAATTTGGCTATACCAATGTTCTCTAGATTTTCTACCCTCCAGGAAAACTTACTACACAAATTTGTCTACAACAGATGCCCTACCCATTAAAAAGGATGCTGAAGCATGTTCCTCTATGCACATTTGGCCAATAAACTATTTAGGTTTCTTAAACCTTTGCACATGTCAGGAATAGGAAAACTGTGACTTGCCAGATGTGGTTGCCCTATTAGTCTTATTGGCTCCGGTCATCATTTCAAATGGTCAGGGATGAATGCTGTAATTAAATCATATCTAGAAGGCCACTGCTTCCCTACCACAGCCCTCCATGACCTGAGAATATATTCTAATACACATATAACATTCTTTACCTCAATATTACAAGAAAGATTAATAGTTCTTCCTTTCAAGGAAGCTTGTCCCACATTAGTGACCCATATCTCCCGACTGTCCCAGTTTGACAGAAAGAGCCCCAATTAATCCTCTACTATCCCACTTTTTTCAGTTGTTTTTCAACTGTTTCAATTTGTCTCCCCTCCTGCTTTCTCTTTTTGTCCTCAGCTTGCCTCAGTAACTGCAAACTTAGTTCAACGTGCAGAAATAGTTGCCATTCAACTTAGCAGGAGGGAAGTGTGATAAGTGAAGCCCCTGTCAGAGCTGCTGATGACGAGCAGCAGCTGTTGGTCCCTGTTGCTCTGGTTGGAGGTGAGTCCTGCAGCTCAAGAGCTCCCCCTGCTGCCATGGACCAAGCAGGCTCGGAGATTCCTCTGCCTGCTCCTTTGGAGCAACAGGGAGCCAGCTGTGATCCCGAGGATGCCTTGGAGCCTGCTTCAATCAGCCCACAAACAAGGCAGAGACTCAAGAGAGCTGAGCAAAGGGAGGCTTCCTTGATTAAGTTCAAGAAGTGGTGACTGGCCACACCTGTGCCTGAGCTATATAACTGCCTGCCTGGAAGCTTTCCTTTGCTTGTGGCAAACTTTCTACAAACCCTCTCTTTGTCTGTTTCTTGCTTCCAGCACCTGGCTCCTGATCCCTGGATTTTGGACTCTGACTATGGCTTTCGCTTGTTGCTCAGGCTTAGGTAAATGGACTACCTATGACTAATTGCTTGCTTTGACTCCTCCTGGTGGGACTCTGCTGTCTCTCCCTCTCCCTTCTCCGGGCTGGCTTGCTGCCCAGGTCTCTGACCCTGACAGGAAGGGAGTGGAACCTTTTCCTTCCCTGTGGAATCAAGCAAAAGCAAGATGCTGCAGCCCCTCCTAGGTTATTTGTTCTTTCCAATTAATAATTCTTGGTATCTTGACCATGCTGTGATGTTGTTTGGTCCCACTTGTCCTGTTGTTTGTGTGTGAAATGTGGGAGGCTATGCTGATCTTCTCACTAACCTCTCTCAGATTCATATAAATTTTCAAGAAACTCTAAGGACTGAAAATGTTTGGCCTATCAACATTTCATAAGCAAAAACCTTTTTTTTCATGTTCACTTATGGAATTAGAACCAGCATTTAACTGAAGGGAAATCAATTTCATAAGCTTCTCTACATGTTGAGATGGTGACTGTGCGCTTCCATCACAATTTCAGTTGGTTGAGGGCCACTTTGTATTCTGTTCTTCTTTCCCTTTAACTCCCTTCATTTCATTTTGTTTTCATGAGTCCAAGTTGCATAAACCTGTATAACAAAGAGAGTAGTTCACAACCAAATAGGTCTTTGTTTATACAATGAAGTTGCATTCCATTAAAAGGCTTTGGATTTCTAAATTAGATTTGGATTTTGTTATATATCTGTGGCATAACCTATGCACAAATTGGCTTGTATTCTGTGAGCAGAAGCACACATGCCAGCCTGCTACTGGAAATCTCTCCAAGTCTAATTGAAGTATATGGACTAGTAATGGATTACCTGCTATTTAACCTACATTCCTGTGGAAGATTTGGTTTACCCTGTGAATTAGTGATGCCTTCATATCTTGTGTTTTGATTTTGTACTTTTAAAGACATATGTTTTCAGACTTTCCTCATACTCAGAAAGGCTTTAATTAACATATGCACCCAATTTCAGCTACATGAATTGTGTAAAAGTATCTTCTCACCCTTGCCCAACGTAGACTCTCCAAATGTTTTATATTATAATCTCTGCCACCCCTGAACAGCATAACCAATCATCATAGATTTTGAGTGTTATGAACCAAAACATATTCAGGGCACCATGCTAGGGGAGGCTGGTTTACATACTCAGTCCTCCACTTAAGGGAGAAATGGAGAATATTCATATTTTTACAGCAATCAGAAAGTCATACACCCTTTTTGCATGGCATTTCCGATGCGAAAGGGCCCCTTGAGCGTCATGTAAATGTGAGGAGCGGTCCACACGATGCACTCACACTTGCGCGACACTCAAGGGCCTGATGCGGACCGCGCATGCATTTTTTTCATTTTCAGCTTGAAGCTGAAAATGCTACGTGGTCGCGCATTGCTCCAGGGCTCCGCGCCCACTTTCCTTGTGTGCAGAGCCTTGGGAGCTGGGCCGGTCGTGCTTCCTCTCCAGTGCAGCCTCGAAAGGTCCCAGGCTGCACTGCAAAAGGAAGAGGCGGGGCTCTCGTGCAAGCAGGAAGCTTGTGCAGAGCTGAAGGACCCCAGACGTGAGAGCCTTCCTCCAGAGGCTGCTTGCGCAAGCCCTGCACCCCAGTACCGCAAAAGGGTAAGGTGCGAAAAGGGGTTTAGACTTTGCAGATACCAGATATCTTCTCTCTTAATCATGGAAATGTCTTGACAATGTTGAGTGTATGAATCATGAGGTCTTTGAGTCTTTATATAAGTAACAAAAAAACTTTACTTCATGCAATGAGACTCATAATACATCTTGACAGTTTATGGTATGTTCCTTGATGAAGACACTTTCTCAGGAGAACAATTCAATGAGAATGCCTTTAGGTCACATAATATATAAATGGGCAACTTTCTATGTTCCATACCATGGCATAGCATTTATGTGTTTGCCTATGTTCTAAGAGCCCACCCTGTTATTTGGAACTTCCTGGAAGCTGAAACTTTTCTGTTTAATGAAGTAGCAAGGTGACCTTCTTCTTCCTTTCCCCTCTCATTTTTATTGTTGTTGTTATGAAACTTAGACTGGAAATAATTGACATACTTCGAACAGTCTCTAAAGACTAATTAGCCACCGGGAGTCATGTATTAAATCAGCCTGGGTTGAATGAAACACCTTTTCTAGGAGGAACAGAACTGAAGTGCAGTAAAATTTTTATTTTTAAATCAAGTTGGTTTACTACTGAATCCAGATCCATGATACAGAGACAGCTAATTCGCATGTTGAAAGTTTCTGCTTAGGAACAAAGGCAGTGATGTAATTGTATTTTTTTCTGGATCTAAAATCTTCCTTAAAATTCATTATTGCTTTTTTTTTTTCAGTGTGACTTATAGACTGAACCTAAACCTACTTACTCAGAAGAAAGCACCGTTATGCCCAGAGGGGATATCTTTTTTATGAATACACTTAGGATTTCGTAGTTGGTTGTAAATATTTTTTTTTCTTGTACTTTGCTTTGTAGAAATGTTTCTGATTTGAAATTCAACTTTCCTTCAAGTAGACCCATACACCTCCATGAGGTTTCAGTCATACTATTAAGCACTCAGTACTGAATCAAAACTAAGTATGATGAAAGAGATAGGATAGTCAAGGACAAGTGAGTCTCAAAATGACAGGTAAATCTGCAGAAAATAAATGGCAGGCTTATGAGCAAAGAAGGTCATCTCTGAAGGTTAATAGAAACTGTACACAACTACAATTTGAAGTTTGGGCCGTCTTTATAGAGTTCTTATCTAAGCACAGAAACAGACCCAAAGTGATATTAAGTGAATGAGTGACGATTCCTGTGCCAGAATGGCAGAATGGAGAAAACCAGAAAGATGCCATGAATAAATAAGGAAGATACTTCCACAGTATAAACGTTGTCGGTGATATGTCAAAAAAATACCTTACTAAGGGGATCGCTCTCTCTACATTATAGTACTGCAGGGTGAACCTCGAAGTGATGAAAACAGTCATGGCAAGTAAGAGTCATATAATTCACACAGGCTTTTGGCATATGAGCTGGCTTGTTGTTAGAGGGGTGCCAACTCCTTGGATACTGACTCTGTTTTTCTGTGTCAGTGTGTGTGTTTGTGCTTAATTGTCACCAGTAGGGGTTTGTGAGATATTTTCATCAAGATTTTGGCCAGCATGCTGTTGGAAAGATATGCCATTGTAAACCAACTTATGTAAAGTTGAATTGTGCCTTTGGATAGGTGACCGTATTCTCAGGAGAAGAGTGGAAACATAGCTACACCTCTTGGACCATCGAACAGGTGAATGCAGCAGCATGACCACTGAACAACATGTCCTGATGTACAATATATCCCAATGAACAATGTTTCCTGATGCCCAATGTGTCCCACTGTACAACAGTCCCAATGCACAACATGTCTCAATGTATAACATGTCCCCATGCACAATGAGCCATGATGTACAAGATGTCCCATTAGGCAATGGGAACCCTGTTGCTCAACAAGACATCTTGTGTCATGCCCCGTTGTGCATTGTTTCAGCATGGCTGTGGACTGTAGATTATAGCTCCAACCTCATAAAGTTGCACATTACAGCTTCTGATGCAGGATCTTGCTTTTAAGTTTGGACAGTAGTGTTTGCAGTGTCTTTTTTTTTTTTTGAATGGAAGAAGAGGCACTAACTGATTGAGTGACTAAAAGGATCCCCACCATTTCTGCTAAAATATTTAAAGACCCAGCACCATGTGGATTGGGCTGATCACACTGATCCTTCTATGGGAGTAATTGTGTAACTGGGAAACAGGGTTAATAAATGCATGAAAAGGAGTGTTTGATCGACCCTGCCATGACTGTGTCAGAGATGGAAAAAAATAATTGTTAGATTTAACAACGTCTGCAGCATTTTTGAGCTTCCTGAGAATCACTGTGTGAAAAGGCATGTCTACTGGGCTTACAGGTTCCACAGAACAATACAGATATTTTAAAATGTGAAGGGCTAGGAAAGTGTGCAATTAAAATAATATTTTATAAAATAAAATAAAGTGCAAACACAATTTACAAAGCACAGGAAAGATATATGTATAGTATAATAGGTAAATGTGCATCTTAGAAAAAAATGTGTTTAGATTGCATATAAATTTCAGCACTGGAAGGGGAAAAAAAATCTCCCAATACAATAAACCAAGTATGGGAAAAATAAATAGGTGGAATTCATTCCAAAATGGCAGAAAATTAAGGCTGTTGTCATCCTACTGGGTTTGGAGCTTTAAGCACTGAAGCACTAGTGTGAGAAGATTCCTCTTCCAATAAAGTGTAGAGGGCACCTGGATCTCTCAATAAAAATGTAATGTTGAACCACTTCTTCAGAACAGAGACCAGTGTCTCAAGTATCAGTCAGCTTGTGCTATGTGCACAAAGGGCCTTTCCATGTCTATTTCTGAAAAAGCAGCAAGTACTCCATGTGGAAACCACATGACAGGATGTCCTCAGGCAGCTGTGTGGGATGTGTGTATGTACGCGTGCGCGTGAGAGAGAGCGAGAGAGAATGCAAGAAGAAGATATAAAGAAGTCTTCCTCCAGCACTATATCTCCAGTCAATTTAGCAGCCCTCCATAGTATCTCTGATTGAGATATCTGACAGTAGATCTCTGGTGCCACATGTTATTTTAGGCCTGAGGCTCTTACTCTGTCATGAATTGCTGATCAGGAATTTCATGAACTTTGACATCCAATCCCCTTTCTGTTTTGACTGGGGAAAAGATGGCTGCATCATTATGCAACTTAGCCTATAAAATGCAGGTGGTGTTATTTGCATATCACTAGTAAGTCTCCTTAACAATTAATATATGTCAAAAAACTATGCAGTAAAAAAATCAGTGTCAAGTAAGTGTTTTGATATCTCATAATTGGAATCCATTTGGGGTTTAAGGCAGAATAAGTACTGTTTAGACAGGTGGGCTTGCTGTTTTGACATTTGTAGTACCCTCACTGAAGACATTTCCCCATTAACTCACAGTGGCATGGCCCATGGGCATGCCTCCACCCTACTGTGACCTAAAGGGACATTGGAATGTCCCTGATACAAACTTCAGAATGATGAGAAACTACCAACCACATGTCCCCACTCATACATTGACTACCACTGCTCAGTCATCTCTATCTAAGTACGCAAGTGGAGCCTGACATTCCAGTGGCATGCAATACAATCTTGATCTACATTTTTAACAGGATTAATATGAAAATTCTTAAGACAGGATTTTTTTTTTAATATTAAATTTCCTGGTTTTTTTTTAAAGATAATTTATTATTCCAGTGTGACAGTCCCTCTGGGCATGACTTTAACCTGCTTTCTCCCAGGCCCTCTTCGCATGGCATTTGCCATGTGAAAGGGCCCCTCGAGCGTTGTGTGACTGTGACGAGCGGTCCAGATGATGCACTTACAATTGTGTGACGCTTCAGGGCCTGGCAGGCACTGATCACACACTGTTTCATTTTCAGCTGTGAACGAAAAATGGTGCGCAATCATGCATCGCTCCGGGGCCCCATGCACACTTGCTGTGCATGCGGAGCTCCGGCGCTTGCACTTCCTGCCCCAGCCCAGCCTGGGAAAATCCCAGGCTGCACTGTGGAAGGAAGAGGAGGGGCTCTCACACAAGCAGGCAGCAGCTGCGGAGCTGAAAGAACCGGGACACGAGAGCCTCTCGCTAGAGGCTGCTTGTGCTATCCCCGCACCCCAGCTCTGCAAAAAGGTGAGTTGTGGAAAGGACGTTAGTCTATGCCTTTATTTTCCCTGCACTCCTCTTAGGAAGCACAAATCTCCTCCCAAAGTCCAAGATGGACTGCGTCAAGGGATATTGGGGAGAGTAATCCTCAAATCCATATTTCTATTAGAGTAGTAAGACAATTACTCTGCAATATTTACAGCTGGTTAAACTGTTACCACCTCTAGGATTCCTGGAGGAGAAGGTTTCCCTGTCTGTTCAGTGTAAAAAACCTCTGCTGGACTTTCCCCATCCCACAGGATTACAAAATTACAGAAACATAGAGTTGTAATGAGCCTCATAGGCCATCAAGCCCAATCCTCCCTCAGGGCAGGAATGTCAACTAGAACAGCTGTCCAATCTCTTTTCAAAGATGTACATAGAAAGAGACCCCACTTCCTCTTTAGGTAATTGGTTCCATTGCTGAACACCTCTTACAACAAGAAATTGTTTCTAATGTTCAATTGAATTTTACTGTCCTGTAAATTAAAACCATTAGACCTAGTCCTACCCTCTAGAACAGCAGAGAAGAAATCTGTACCCTCTTCTCTGTGACAACCCTTTAGATATTTAAGGAGTACAATCATGCCACACCTTCATATTCTCTTCACCAGATGGAATATGCCAAATTCCCTCAACCTTTCCTCTTATGTTTTGTTGTTCATACTTTCTAACCTTGTTGTGCTTCTCTGGAATTGTTCCAACTCATTTTTGTCCTTCATAAAATGAACAGTGCAAAATATAGTGGGACTATCACTTCCCTTGACTTGGAGATTATGATCCTATTAAAGGAAGCTAAAATATGTCTTGCTTCTGTGCTGTAACATCACACTACTAGGTCATGTTCAAATTTTGATCAACAATAATCCTGAGGTCCTTTTTCTCAAATACTACTACTAAGAGAAATATCTTCTATCCTGTACCTGTGTATTCATTTTTTTTGTGCCCTAAATGTAGACTTTTACCTTTGTTTTGTACCTTTTACATTCTGTTAGTTTCAGCTCAGTTTTCCTAGTTTATCAAGGTCCTTTTGAATTATGTTCCTATCCTAAAATATGTTAGTTACTCCTCCCAGTTTTGTGTTATCCACAAACCTGATACCCCATCATCCAAGACATTGATAAAATGTTGAAGAATGGTAGCCCCAAAGCAGAGCCAGTCTTATTGACAAGTGTTTTCCTATCCTGTTGTACTTATAAAAGTTTCATGAACTAATTTTATTTTCCGACAATACTGCAGTTTCATTGATATTTCTGTCTGTTTGTTTTATAATGTGTGTGTGTATGTGTGTGTGTGTGTTTAATGAGTTCTCTTGCTTTATAATGCTTTTTGAACACATTTTAACACATGCTTTTGTATATTTTTAATTCTATTCTTATACTTTTCCATATTTTTAAACAGTGCTCCAGAAGAATTAATGTCTGAAAAATGTCGTATTCAGAATATGTTTTTCCCTAAACAGAAAGTTCTGGGAATACATTTTTTTTTCCAGCCTCAGGAGAGTTGTGGTGCCCCTTCTGATTTTTTTGTTGCCTGAACTACAACACTTTGTAGATCTCATGAGATTTCATGTGGTTTTGGTGAAGCAATTCTGAAGGAACTGAAAGATTTCACAGATTAAAGAGAGTGGTAGAGAACAAAGCCTAGGTAGAGAGCAGCTTTCCATTTCATTCTGCATCCCAAGTCCACATAGTGGCATGTAGTCTAAATTTGTGGGAGAACTGAAGGAATAGACATTCCACAGAGAATGTCTTAGATCCATGCTGAAAACAGTCGAGTATAGGCAACTTTCTAGCACAACTGACTTTTCACAGCAGTTGCTTCCCTAGGCTGTAATAAGAAGGAAAATCATAATAACTTTTGAATTGCTGTTCAGGTTTTCATGAAGGTGCTGTTTCTTTGAGGTGTGGTGTGTGAATGGAGTCTATCAGTTGATTTCTCTAAAAGTAGACAGGAAATATGCAATGTCTTTTATGGAACTGGATAAAAAAAAAGAAGGGGGGAGTTAAATGTTGCAATTTTCAGCACACTTTAATTTGTGATACCTGTGGCAATTTCTGTTGAACTGGACTGAAAATGAACAGATTCATATGTTTTATAGTGTGATGTATTCACTCAATGCAATGTTTCAGCTTATTAGAGCATGAGTGATCATTTTTACAACCAGTAAGGTTTTGGAGCTTTAAAATAGTGGAAAATGTTTTGGGGAAGAAAGAAGTAACTTCCTTTAATTAAAAGGGGTACCACTATGCTCCTTGAATTTATTTGTGATGTGCATGTAGAATTCCAAAAGAAGTGGTAGGCAAGTTTGGTTTCTCAATTGTAGTTGGATTTCTTTGGTTCAACATTATTCTCAGGTTCTTCTCACTGTGCTATAAACTCATAATATCCTGTCAGCATTCTCCATGATACAATTTTTCTGTGAACAAGAAACATCTGGGTGAAAGGGAATGTGAAGGCATACTTTTGACAGAAAAGCTGTATAGTACTGGAATCTGAGGTATACTTTGGAAAACAGTTCAAGAAAAATTTTGTTTCTCATCAGTAAGAACAGTGAGGGGGCTGGAAACCATTCCATCAGCTTCTGATATCCAGTGTATGCTTGCTTGGCTTACTTCAGCAGTGACCAATGTTAACAAAACAAAAGGAGTACAGTACTTAACAGCAAAACTGGGTGGTGGTAGATGGTTATTAGCATTCTTTCCCTACGAAACTAAGGCAGTGAAGGCTAGTCATAACAAATTGTGTAATTGTGCAACACATTTGCAGAGTTCTACATCAAAATTTAGGTCATAGTACAAAGCAAAGTGTACTTCATAGAATGTGCCTTTGGAGAAATAATTGAGTATCTATTCAGGAGCAAGCAAAGGCAGATGGGACATCTATTCAGTGTTGTAGTAAATAGACTGTCAGTTTTCTTCCAGAATTTAAAGGAATCATCCAAGCCAAATATATTTTAGAGATAGGGTTCAGTACCTTGGATATCTCTTTTAAAATCTGGAGTGAAACACAGAGTGAGATTTGGTGCCCCGTTAACATGGAAACCACTGGTCACTCCTGGGCAGAATACTTGCTCATTACTGCAAATTGTTTATAGAAAGCATCGCTATATAATATTACTATGTCCTCAAAACAAGCAAAAGAGTATTTATTTATTTATAGCTCAGCTTGTTATGACAGCTCAGTATAATAAGCTGGGGAGAGTGGGGATGATCTGTGTGAAAACAATGGTGGGTAATACCTTCAGAGGCAGTGGTCCAAAAGGATGGTATAGAAAGTGAAAGGAGTACAATTTCCGAAGGACACTGCTGTGTAATATAGGAAGTCTCCCTCTCTGGCACTTCTGCAGAAATTGGTTGCAGTACGCAAGATCTAGTTGTAGTGAACTGGAATGCTCCTATAGTCATAGTGCTGAGCTAGATTAGTGTTCAAGAAGAGAACTGGTTCCTCGACATCTCCAGTAGGGCTAATAAAGGGTCTCTCTCTGAATCTACCCCCAGAGAAAAATGGGAGCCACACATAATTGGATGGTAATGCATAATCAACAATATAATCAGTGGGACTTGCTAGAAAACACTTAGCAAATTTTGAGCAACTATGTGGGTGGCTGAAATATGGTAAACCAAGTAAAACCATCACGTTATAGCTATATCTACATAGGAAACTCAGGTGTGAACCATCCATCCTGGGAACAAAATGTCACCCTTCTTGCAATGTCTAGACTGGGGCCTTTCTGCACTACAGTGTTATAGTGCTATTATTGCATTTTGAAGATCCTATAGAATTCTGGGGTTTGTGGTTTAGGGAGGAGCATTTAGAATTCTCAGCCAGAGAGCTATTTGGCCTCAGTAAATTACAAACCCCAGAATTTCACAGGATGTTGAAAGTGGAATAATAGCACTATAACAGCAAAATGTAGAAAGGCCCCAGGTAAGATAATTTGTTTCAAAAACCCCCATCTTTCAATCTAACAGGTATTTCTTTGATAAATAAAGTATCGGTCAACTTTTGAACCAAAGAATTTTGTCCTCCTCTTCCCCCTTGAATGAAACTTGAGCTTAAGAAGCAGAGGTATTTTCCATTGGGGAGAGAGGTATGCCTTTTCTTATTGGAAGGCAATATAGGTCTCCAAATATAGGAATCAAGAGTTTTCAACACGTGTGTATTTAATATGCAGAGGGAGGAAGTTACTCCAAAGGTGGTGGGATTTGGGGTGATAATATATAGAGATGTCCAATAATATATAAAAACCAGTACAACAAGGACCTGCTTTAGAAGATGGAAATGTCCTGTATTAGATGAATGGAGAATGCAGCTGTGGAAGGCAGTTTTTTGAAGGCCTATTCAGAAAAACAAGTGAATGTGTAGATGGTTTTAATTTCATGTTTTAATTGAATGGTTTGGACAGCTTAATTGCATTTTATTATTTTATGCAGTTCACCTTGGGAATACTTCTGTACTGAGAGAAGTATAGCAATTAGATAAACTGAAAATGTCAAAAAAGAATAAATCTCCCCACAGTACCTTAACAATGCTAAGTGGCAAAGGTCAGACTGAACAAGTAATAATTGAAATTTCTGAAACTAACAGTACCATTGTGCTAAAATATACTCCAAATTGGGTTCTGGCAAATTTGCTATCAGTATGATAACAATTAATCTCTTCTGTCCCTAACTGATTCTGTGGAATCTGATTCATTAATTATCTTATTGGAAGGGCATCTTTGGTGGGTTTCAGATATCACACTATGGCACAAAAGAGGAGGGGTATTTGGACCACCACTTTGGTTTCTTGGCAAAGCAGAATGGATCATAAACAACTGAGTTAGGAAGATAATTCTCCTTATGAAGGAAACATTCCCTGTGACAAGAAATGATGGAAATTGGTCACTCATAGGAGTGAAATTGTTTGTGGAAATTTGTCATGCATAGTTGTGTGTGTGGCGTACTGGTTTTAAGTGTTGAACTAGGACTCAGGAGAACAGGGTTTGAATCCCTGCTCAGCCATGGAAACCCAATGGGTTACCTTGGGTGAGTCACACATTCTCAGCCTCAGAGAGAGGTAAACCTCCTCTGAACAAATTGTGCCAAGAAAACCCCTTAGGGTTGCTGTAACTCAGAAACAACTCAAAGGCACACAATAACAGCAATAGGTATGATGGAATGGATGGAACTGCGTACAGATAAATGATGACAGTTTGGCTATTTGATTTTTATATACAAGAAGGAGCACAATAAATCTTTCTCTTCCAGTTCAGCCTTGCTTTGGTAGCAAAGCCTTCCTGAATTTTGACATGTTCCTGTATTCTTAAAGAGTCCTGATCTCAGAGTTGCAGCTTGACCCTGCTACTTAGTTTGCTCTTTAATTCAGATTTGTTATTTGACTCCAATTCTGACTTGCTTCTGCCTCTCAGTTTGTCATATCTCTCTGTTTTGGTTTAAACCTATTGGTAGAGCCCAAGGCACTTGGCTAATCTTAGATTAATGTCAGTCACCAAGTCTTGACATAATGGCAGAAGATAAGGTAAGTAGCACAATCAGGAGAGGTGTGATGTTGAAGTCAGGGTCAACGCTTAAACCTAAAATCAAAGTGAAGGACAGTAGTAGTCTGGTGCTGTGAAGAGCTGCTGGATGACCTCAGAGAATTTGCCCACACCAAGCTGTAACACTTGCTCTTAGAGTTTTTATATCCACCAGTGACACCGGACTGACATGCTGGCATTATCTCACTTCCTAGGGGCAGAATGTTGTTCTGTAATATGAATGTTCCATTTGAAGCTGTCAGCATTTTCACATCCGAGTAGCCCTGATGGTGAGAGCATTTAAACCATAGAACAGCAAAGTATATCTTAGTAGAGTGCACCATCATTTGCTTGCTTGAAACTGATATTAAACTTGAGTAGGTTAGGAGGAGTGGGTGCTTTTCCCCTTAGCATACTCAGATGTAACATTTGGAACAATGAGTTTATATAAATAGAACATATTTTAATTCCCATTTCAACATACCTAGTTATCTAGTGTGCCTTGCTGGAGTCATTCTCTGTCAGGAAAATATTGTCAATCACTTATTAATAAAAAGGAGTTAATTTAAGAGTTCTTTAATGCTTTGATGTTTAAAACTCTGACTCAATAGGGAGTTTTTAAAGAAAGTCGCGGAAATAAAGTTATGTCTTTATCATCTGTGATCTTGGCATAGAAATATCTGTTTAAGGCTTAGCTTTGCTTAACCACATATCTCTACTTCATAAATAAGGGAAATGTAATATTTTATAGCTCTGTTTGAACTGTATGCAATTGCAAGAGAACTGTTTTAATGAAATGTGAAGTAAATTTTGCAGTAGTAAAATATAGTAGGTGCTTTGTACTGAATTTAGGCAACTGATCTCACAGGGTTTTGCTTTTATTCCTGAGAAAGTTTAAAAAATTAATTTCCTAGTGTAAAATAAATGCCTTCTCCCATCCCAGAAAAATATGCTCAAAATAAATAAAATAAATCCATTTTTTTAAACCATTATTAAATAACATGTTGAAAACTAACAGGCAGCAGGATCCCAAGTGGATTTCTGTTGATGACCAACTTGATGAAGTCAATGTACCTTTCTGACACAGTGCTTTAGCAACATTAGATCTAGAGCATGGAGTCAAAGTCATTCATTCTGCAGCTGAATACCCAAGGGAGGCATTCACATTACAGACTTCCTGGGCAAATAAAGTCAATCAGCAACACTGAGTCAATGAAAATCCTGACGAGGAAAATGCCAGTGAGAGGTCAGTGCTGGTAACTGAAGCCAACCCAAGAGGCAACTGTATAAGTCCTTCTATATGACAGAGGAATAGCTTCAAATCAAGGCTTGACCTCTTCCTAAGGAAGTCTAGAATTATTAGAAATAATTAATTATAACTCCCTAATAAATATGCAGATAGACAATGTAGTCTTATGTAAGGTTGAAATATTCTAGCCCTTCAGATCCAGGCTTGCATCTTATCCACAGCTGATATAATAATGCATAATATGCCAATTGCTACAAAGCTATAATTAGGCATAGTATACACATTATTACATTTTTTGGCTTTCTAATTATGTAAGTATCACATCTTAATATTTTCATTTTCTCATCTCTGTGTTTCAGCCTGGGTACGATTCTTTCAGTCTTGGTATCATTCTTTATAGTAAGAGTTGTATTAATAGTGCTGAACTTGAAACAGAGAGACCCAAGTTCAAATTCCTATTTAGTTATCAAATGCAATGTGTGATCTTGGGCCATCAATACCTCAAAAAACGAACAAACAAAAAACTGCTGTACAGGATGGTTGTGGGGATTAATAGCAGAATAGGAGCCATGTAAAGTGGGCATTAACATTCTTTTTCTATGAACAGAAATCTCTAATGTCTTCATATTCCATCAGATCACTATAATATCGTTTATTTATTTTGGGTGGTATTTTTTGCCATCTTTTTTTCTGATGGTAAAAATGATTCAAATCAGTGAAAGTATCACAAGATGTCTCTGCAAGAGGTTGTCATTTGATTCCCAGGGAAAATGCAGAAGAAAGCAAGGACAAACATACAAACCACATCTTCTCTCTTTGGACTCTTTCTGATCTTGTACTTTGTTCCCTTGCTCTGTGCACCCTCCAATTGTACCTCTCTCCCTGCCTCACTTTGAACTTTCATTATGCTCCCTGTTCTTGCTTCTTGCAATCTACTGTTTGTATCTCTTATCATCTTTTCTCTCTTTGTCTCACCTTTGGTCACCACCCTCTCCCTTACATCTGCCCTCCCCTTATCTCTGCTCCCATTGCTGCTTCCATACTTCCACTGCACCTCTACCTTCCCTTCCCTGCTTTCAGCTCCCTCACTTCACCTCACCTTACTATGCCTCCCTTCCTTGCTTTGTGCACTCTGTCTTTTGCATGTCCTTTTCTGCTTTCCCTTCCTTTTCCTTCCTTCTCTGTACTCTCACACCTCCCTTCTCTTATGCCTTTTACTCATCTGCTATACTTACTTCACTGCCTTTCTTTTTCTAGTGCACTTCTTTTGCCCCCAGCCATGTTCCCTCTCGCTGCCACAGTTGCATCCAACCCTCTCCTCCCCACAACTTGTTTCATTTTATTCTGCTGCCCAAAGAAGAAGCACACTCTAAAAAAATTGGCTTCACAAAGCTACCAATGCTCCTTTAAGCAGAGGACAGGGAAGCAGGCAGGTAATGGTTCTGGCACTGTTGGTACCACTAAAAAAAGAACAGGAACACTTACATGTACCTGTTCCAGCTAAACATCTGTGCTGCAGAAAATATCCCCAAAAGTCACCTTTCCAGATAGTCATACTCCCCAATTCACCATGGGAGTAATACAAGAGACAAAAATCGAAAATAAACCCCTTATTGCACCTGTTCCTGGCAAAACATATGTATTCCAGAAAATGGCTTGGAATGCAAACTTAACACATGGGTAACACGTGTCTGGGAGTGATTAAAAAAGCCATAAAAATCCCACAGGTATCACTCTTTGTGCAAAATGTAATAGCCCTAACTAAAACTCCCATGTTCTTTCACTCATGGGACTTACTGTTCATCACAGTAAGTGGAGAACTACATATTCCCTTCTCACTTGGTCATATGAATATCCCTATCTTCTACATGGCTTTGCTTCAACCTGTCAGACCATGTTCAGCATAATATGAAAATAGTATATAGTTCCCTACAGAGATATACTACAGCATGTTAGCTTTCTGCAGTCACTCCTTTGATCAGTTAATAGTTCGGATGATTGGAGGTAAGCAGCCACCACACATTCAGTTCACACAATTTATAAAAGTAGAAGCATGCATGAGGAAAGAGCAAAGAAACTAGATGCTGCTTTGAAAAGCTGGGACAGAATGGCTGTATTATGTTTTTCTGAATATTTAGAATGAATTATGGAACTCATAAAGATAGATTCCATTTATTTCTTGCCGGAACCTGTAACGTTAAAAGAGTATGTATGGCCGTTTCCACACTACACAGTTTTAACACTATTATCCCACTTTCACCATCCTATGGAATCCTGGGGTTTGCAGTTTAGGGAGGGGCCTCAAGGCCCCTTCCTAAACTGCAAACCCCAGGATTCCATAGGATGGTGAAAGTGGGATAATAGCGCTGTAACTGTCTAGTGAGGAAATGGTCTATGTGTATTTGTCAGCCTGTCTTCACCATAGCTCCAAAACCATGAAACTTGGTTGTGTATTCAGAGGACTCTGAGTATATGGACCTCAGGGCTATTTTCTTTTCAAACAATGGATTTTAACTCAATCTTCTTGTAGCCCCAATACCCATTGAGCTATTAGATGACATTTAGTTACTAGATTGTTAGATGACAGACAGCAGACTCTTCAGGAATAAGAGCTTTGATATTTCATTTGGTTTGAGTATTGTGTTACCCCACTGGAAAACCCTGTCCCAGGGTCTACAATTTTGATATTAAAATATGATTCAATCTGCCTGAGGTGTCGCCTGGATGGGCATGTAGGCAGCAATGGTTGAACGAGCGAAAACCAGGTCAGGCCAGTAAAATTCTCAGTCATGTAGCCCCAGGAGACCTCAAGCTGTGCAAACGCACAGTAGACAAAGGGTCCTCAGCCCCTGAGAAGCCGACTTGAGGGGATTAGCGTGTTTGCCCCACGTTGAGCAAAATCCTATCAGGCAAGGACCATTTACATGAAGTCATACCACAACCCAATGCAGCTGAAGATCCTGAGACTTTGGCAAGACCTTGTAATCTCATCACGCAAAGGAAGTTACCATTGTGGAGCTTCTTTCTCGTTGCAGCACTCATTGCTCTCCCCAGGAAAGGATTAGCCCTCCAGGTACTTTTTCCCCTACAAATAGTCCCTGCTTTTGAGCATTTTTTTGGATTGCTCCCGGTCATCCCAGCTGACCGTTTCTCTGTCTGTTGAGTAATCCCCTCAGCCCTCTCCGTGCTGAGCTCTACTTCTTTGCTGTTTTTCCCGGACCAAGGATTTCAGGAAAAGGTGCAGTATTACACCAGCTACAACCTCTTCAACCCCTTTTCTTGCAAAGAAGCTAGTAAAATGTGGGCTGGACAGGGCTACTGTTAGTTGGATTTGTAATTGGTTGACCGACCGAACCCAAAGAGTGATCACGAATGGCTGCTTTTCATCCTGGAGAGAAGTGACTAGCGGGGTGCCACAGGGTTCTGTCCTGGGCCCAGTGCTGTTCAATATCTTCATCAACGACTTGGATGAAGGAATAGAGGGCATGCTCATCAAATTTACAGATGACACCAAATTGGGAGGGGTTGCTAATACGCCAGAGGACAGGATCAAAATTCAAAATGACCTGGATAGATTGCAGAGCTGGGCCAAAGCTGACAAAATGAAATTCAATAGAGAGAAGTGTAAGGTCCGACACTTAGGTAGAAAAAATGCAATACAGAAATATAGGATGGGGGACACGTGGCTGGATAGCAGTACGTGTGAAAGGGATCTAGGAGTCTTAATAGACCACAAGCTGAACATGAGTCAGCAGTGTGATGTGGCAGCCAAGAAAGCCAACGCAATTCTCGGCTGCATCAATAGGAGTATGGTGTCTAGATCGAGGGAGGTACTGGTACCACTCTACTCTGCTTGAATCCAGTTCTGGGCACCCCAATTCAAGAAGGACATGGTCAAGCTGGAGCAGGTCCAGAGGAGGGTAACCAAAATGGTGAGAGGCCTGGAAGCCATGCCCTATGAGGATAGACTTAGAGAGCTAAGTATGTTTAGTCTGCAGAAGAGAAGGTTAAGAGGGGACATGATAGCCATGTTTAAATATTTGAAGGGATGCCATGTAGAGGAAGGAGAGGGCTTGTTTTCTGCTGCTCCAGAGACCAGGACAAGGAGCAATGGATTCAAGCTGCAGGAAAGGAGATTCCACCTGAACCTCAGGAAGAACTTCCTGACGGTCAGGGCTGTCCGGCAGTGGAATATGCTGCCTCGGAGTGTGGTGGAGTCTCCTTCTTTGGAGGTTTTTAAGCAGAGGCTGGATGGCCATCTGTCGGGAGTGCTTTGAGGGTGTTCCTGCATGGCAGGGGGTTGGACTGGATGGCCCGTGTGGTCTCTTCCAACTCTACATTTCTATGATTCTATGATTCTATGATTCTATGATTCTATGAACATTCCCCTATCCAGTTTCCTCTCTTTTGCTTCTTAATAGGTCTTGAGTGAGTGTGTGAGTGATTGGGTTGGTGAGTGAGACTTTCATTCAATAAAATCATTTTATTGGACGTCTTCGTTCGTTTTTTGGCTTGGCCTGATCCTGTAAAAATTGAGTAAAAAGACCCCGCTAGGTTACCCTTCCTCTCGCATTGCTATTGCTCATGCTCTGGCTAGTTTCCATTCCCCATCATGTGGAGCACATTGAGGTATCCCCCAAGGGACCCCAGAAATCAGGGTAACAATTGGATTAGGACAATGAGATATGAGGGTTTAAATCCCCACTTGGCCATGGAATCCCACTGTGTCGCCTTGGACAAGTCACACACTCTCAGCCTCAGAAGGAGATCAAGCACAAATTTTGGGGCAGAAGAAATTCTTCCTCCCAAAATATGATAGATTTGCCTTAGGGTTGTCATAAGTCAGAAATAACAAGGAGACAGGCTATTTAAACTCCTGGCCTCTCTCACTGCTAGAACAACACAAGTGTCAATTCTGTGTAAGCCAGCTACCTGGTAAAGGTTTCCTAACTCAAATATGCACCTCCCTCCTCTCTCCCTTGACTCTTTGTGCCTCACAGGAGAGCCAGCTCAGGCTTATAGGTTCCTGAAAGGCTCTTGTTCTTGCACTTTTCCCTCAATATTGGATCCCATCCATGCTAACGTTAGACGAATATTCCAGTCTTTGGTGATAGGGAAAACTTAATATTTAGCATAACATTTTGTATGTTTAGAGAAATTCTAAACAGGCTCCTATTAAGTAAAGCTCCTCCTTTGATATTTTGGTAAGCACCGCTTGTTCTGAGGTTTGTATTTTCAAGTGCAAGATAAGCCCAAGTATTCAAAAGCTACATCTGTTCAAAGCTTACAGATGGTCTTTTGTGTTATCTCTAGCTTCTGTATAATTATGTGCGACATTGCATTTCTTTAGGAGGTGTTGCCATGTAGAGATATATTATAATTGAACTTCAGTCTGTGCATGATCCGTAGGGCTTTCCACAATGGTTATAATGAATTCTTCAGTTTACACATTGGAACCTCTTCAGCAAAGATGAGATTTGTAGGCAGTAGGCAGTGTACTTATTGCCAGGTGGAGGAAAGAAGTTGTTTTTATTTTTATTTTTATTTTCTGGGGGAGGGGGATGGAATAAGCTGTAGACAGCTCTCTTCCTCCCTGCGGATTTGTAAAGAGCAAATGGTAATATTTTGTTAATTGAGTCATCTAGCAGAAAATTACATTAGTGCTATCTAATTTATGACTTACATACAATAGATGAAATGACACCTTTTACTGAGACAAGGAGCATTAATTGATCAAATAAAAGCTTTCCCTTTGTGTAAGTATCTTATTTTGTGGGGAAATAATAGAAGGCAAGAACGCAAAGGTTCATTAGGGGTGTTCCTTCATGAAATGTGGAGGTTATCTGAGTCATTCATGCAGATGAACTGCTGAAGCCCACTACATTTGAGGTGTAAAGGTCTTCTTTGAGAGACCATAATTTCCACAAAGATATTTCATGTTGTGTTGTGTCCTAGACCAATAATTTTCTGAGTACTGTGGATATATCCAATCTATAATATTATAGAACGTTGGTTCTATTTTAACTACCATGGTTCTGTGCTTTGGAATGCCAAATGTTGAGGTTTGTGAGAGAATTCTCTGTTATAGAGAGGTACAGTACTGTAGTTTAAGGAACTGCAGTGCAGAATGCTTAATATCTTACTAAACTACAAATCCCAAAATTCCAAAGGGAGAAGCAAGGACAATTAAAGTGATATCAAACTTATAATTGCCTTGTGAAGACATCATTTTGTGGATTGCAACTCCCAATATACCCAGTGTTGACTATAGTTGCCTGAGACTCTTTGGGCTCCTTGGCTCCCACTCACTGAAAAATCAAAGAATCAGTCCAAATAGAAGCCTCTGGAGCCTTTGAAGGCATCCTGCATGGATGCTCCTTCTTGTTAGTTTAGAATAAGTCACAATTAGAGGGACAGAGCTGAGAGGTCATTTTGGGAAGCACTTACCATTCAGCACTTGGCAGCACTTTTAACGCAAAATAAGATTGTCTGGGTTTCTCATCTATGTAGTTGGGCTTGGGGTGGAGAAAGGAAACTGCCTGGGGGCTTCAGTGAGTCTCATGCACCCTTCTACACATAACTATGTTTGAGTGTAGGATCTATCACTGGCACCAAGTCTAGGCCCAGGTTGGTCTAACCTTTATTAGTAAAATTTCAAAAAGTCCACACAGCTTTTATCTCTGCAGATCTTTGTAAACTCAGTTGACCTTGTTTATGCAACCACCTGTGTTTGTTTGTTTGTTTTTAGTTTTGGTCACCAACAAGCAATGTAATAATGCTGCACGTAACGTATCCTCCCAACTGTCACAATTTGGCAGAGAGAATTCCTGATTTTAGAATACTCTTGTCCTTCCATTTTCTTCTTTTGTCTTCTGTTTACCTTGATTGATGCAAACTGATTTCAAAGCCAAAAGTAGTTTCTGTATGGTTTTAAAAAAAGTAGTTTGTCCAAGAGACTTGGGCAAAAGTAAATGGCTGCAGCCTCTCCTGGCTGCATTTTGCAAAGTTGAATATACTTTGATGTTGCTGGGGTACACATGTTTCTGTTTTTTTCCCCCCCTCCTGTGCAATGTTAGATGTCATGAGATATGAAGGTCATCATCACTTAGGCCATTTCCGCACGAGGCGAGGGAATTGCTCCGTGCCACTACTCACCGGATCTTCTGGCTCCTTGGTTCGGTCCAGGGTTAATCGGAGCAGCGCATGGTCTAGATCCGTACTGCTCCAGCTTCCAAAATTGTGGCTTCCTATTGGTCGTGGATCCCGACCAGCTGCTGAAGCTCGCCACGCCTAAAGCCCGCCCCCGCAGATTGCAGGCTCGCATTGATGCAAGCCTGTGAATCTGCAAAAGGGAGCAGGCATGCAGTGGCGCGCTCTGGCAATTTGAAAGACCTGATTTTTCTGGTCTTTTAAAAACATGCTCGAGGACCACGTGGGGTTGTTTCAGAGGGGACTGAGGTGCGGATCTCCGGTAAGTAGTCCGAACTCAGTCCACTCCAAGGTGCAGACGTCGTCCGTGGAGGATGCACTGCACTGTTTTAATTACCCCATGCGGAAATGGCCTTAGTCATCATTCCAGGCTTAATCTGCAGTTCTGTAAAATCTAACTACAAGCAGCTCCAGTGCAAAAGTGGGATATACTTTTAAGGAAACATGGCCAGGATTTCATGGTTATAACATTAAGGATGAATGATCTGTCTATATTCAAATAGGTTTTAGGTATGGTCAGGGAAATGAGTACAAAATTTGTTATGGATAAGCCCCAGAGATTGGCCCCAGAGATTGAGACAAAAAGGGGCAGGAGACAATGACAGTAGATTATTTATTCTTTTGATGGCTCTTTTTGAAGGGGGGAAATCCACCTTTGTATTGAATAAACAATGTGTTCCCAAAGGGACCTGTGACTGCAGCAAAATCTTATTCATCATTTTATAAAGAATGCAGGTGATATCTTTTATAGAAGCTCAAGCCTCCAATTCCTAAGTATGAACAATGAGTAATATTTCAGGCACTCCATTTGTTTTTCATTTATTTAAAAGACTATCTCCATATCGTGTAATATCACTTAAAATAGCTTAGATTTGTAAAGCCCACAGAATAAAATGCATGAAAAAAGGTCATTTTGGATTCTTTCTATTTGGTTCTCTCTGTGTGCTGCATAACATGTATAGCTTGATTGCATGAGTAACCGTGCAATTAGGTCTTAACCATTCATCATTTATCTAAATAGTTAATTGCCACAATGTGTAACAATGCCAGATTTACTTCTGCTGCCAGTCTTCCAAATAAGAATGCTGGAATGAAATGTGCAATTAAATGACTGGGCTTCTTTCCCTGTGTCTCGGGTTCCCCTTGACAACAATAGGATTTTGCTGCATAGGGGAGTTAATTGTTATTCCATATCAGTCATTTCTTGCCCAGATGCTTTCTGGCAGGTTTTGTTTCAAACTCTAATCATAGGTTGTTAGGAGCAAAGGAAACTACATTGTGTCAGGTTAGCTAATTGTCCACCTAGCCTGGGATCACTGGTTATGACTAACAATAGTTCTCCAGAGAGCTCTCATATAATCTGCTAACTGATCATTTTAATGCAGGGCTTACAAGTGTTGTTCAACTGCAACTCTCAGCAGCATAACCAAAAATAAAGGGTGATGGGAGTACCAGCACAACATTTAGAGGGCTTTGAATTCTCCGCCCTTATTTTAAGAAGGGGAATGAACTGGGGACCTTCTTATAAAATGCGTGTACTCTGAGACTGCCACTGACCTATAGTCATTTCACAGCAGAGCAGTGACTCTTAGTACTGGAAAGAGAATGCGTCATTTTGCTATTTTCTATTAGGATGGTGTCCATGAACAAATGTGGACCAGTATGCAAAGGTGGTGTTAGGAGCCACATTGACTATCCCTGTTCCTGGCATTGTCAAATTGTAGAAATACTTTCACATCATCTGCACCTTTGTTTTATTCATGTCTGCACATCAAGTGATGCATATGCATAGAGCCCTTTCATGGAAGAAGCTACTCTGACCTAAATCAAGGTTCCTTCTCAGATGAAGGAGTCTTCATGTGTACATGTTACCCATGCAGAAATGTTTCTGAGGACATTTAAACATGTGGACACCAGGAAGCATTACTGCTGTCTTCTGGGGTGTGGGAGTTAAATTGCATAATGACAGCAGAATCAGGCTTGTCTACAGCTGTCTCCCCCCCCCCCCGATTCCTTCCATATGTGTGAGAGATTTATGCGTATTAAAACAACCAGACCACTCACAGACAAAGAGTCATTGTTTTTAATGTCCCTTCCCTCTTCTAGTGGTAGCATACAATACAGTTACAATGACAAACATCAAGAGAGAGAAAGAGAAATGTGGAGGCAGTGTTGTACTGAAATTTCCGCATAACATATAGCTAAGGCCATCAAACAGGTTTACTATTCTTCTCTTTGAGAGTAAAAGGGCTCAGTTGTATCCCACATTAGAAGACAAAAAAAAACAAACCCTCTGGCAAAACAACAAATAAACATACTTTCGAATTAGGGAAATGCTGAGACACATTTCATATTACCTACTGCAGCACCCATTAGCGTTGTAGTGAAATATTTGCTTCACTGGAATGTCTGTGAGCAAACTGTGAGGTTGGAAGAACAAACAAATAAATAAATAAAAAGTTGATACTGCCATCTGTTGTTCCTAGGTGGAAGGAAAATATGTTTCAAAAGTTGAAGTGTGAATAAATTGCATTAAAATGATATAATATTCATTTTTTTTCCTGATGCTTGAGGCTACATTGTTTGTTGTTGTTCTTGTTGTTCTTGTTGTGTGCCTTCAAGTTCTTTCCCTCTCATAATGACCCTAAGGAGAACCTATCATGGGTTTTTGGGGGTTTGAATGTGTGTGATTCACCCAGGGTCACCCAGTGGATTGTCATGACCATGAGGAGTCAAACCCTGCTCTCCAATGTTCAAACCACTATACCACATTGGCTTTCTGAGGCAACCTATGTGCCATAAAATGAGAGCCTTTGGGCACAGCTTGTGTCTGTTTTTAATTCCCTCTTCCTGCTGTAGTTGTAGCATACAACACAATTGCAACTTCAAACTTCAGGAATGAGAATAAGAAATATGAAAACATTTGGAGAGGAAACAAAGGCCCTTTCCACAACTCACCTATTTTTGGTGCTGGGGTGCAGTGCTCGCACGAGCAGCCTCTGGAGAGAGCTCTCTCATCTGGGGTCCTTTGGCTCTGCACAAGCTTCCTGCTCACGTGAGAGCCCTGCCTCTTCCTTTCACAGTGCAGCCTGGGACCTTCCCAGGCTGCACTGGACAGGAAGCGCAACCAGCCTGGCTCCCAAGGCTCTGCACGCAAGGTAAGTGCGCGCGGGGCCCTGGAGCAATGCGGGGCTGCACACTATTTTTGGCTTAAAGCTGAAAATGAAAAAATGCGTGTACAGTCCCTGTCAGGCTCTGGAGCATCGCACAAATGTGAGTGCTTCGTGTGGACCGCTCCTCACATGTGTGCGATGCTCGAGGGGCCCTTTTGCATAAAAAATGCCATGCAAAAAGGGCCAAAGAAAACACACACAAAGAAAGAAAGAAAGAGTGAGTGAGCCCTGAGTAGAATCCATAGGAGAAACTGTGGATACATCTCAGATTGCTCAATAGATGACTGCTTCATTATAGAGAAAGTGCAATGTCTTTTGGACTCTATATACTTTTATGGACTTCTCAGGAGCTACATAAAAACATTTTAAAAAATAAATAAGAAAGGACAACACATAATTATAAGATAAAACACATCTAATATTACATCAGACAGATCACTGTAATCTTTGTACACTTTGTTACCCCAAAATGTGGATGACTCAGGGTCTGCCTGTGATGCAAGTGCCTCCATGAAACAGTGGGAAATATTGGTTCAAAGGGAAGGCCTGCAAAAGGAAAGGTAATCTAATAGAGTCTTTTTCACCTGTGTATACTGGTACTAATGCAGGAATACCAGCCAGAGATTCAAATAAATTTTGTTTTATTGGGGGAATTAACAATCACATGCACACAAGATTCAATCAGTCTTACAGTTGTGCAAGGGTAACTGAATGAAAAGAGAGGGAAAGTTTGGATAGTGAGAGTTTAGGGCAATGTGAGTGATATTTACCTATCCAGAAGTGAAGAGAGGAAGTGATGTGGCTCAGACTGAGGGTCCAAGGGTAGTACCAAATAGGAATCAGAGTGGCAAAGTGACAGCTAGTATACCAAAGTAATACAAGCTATCTGGTTCAGAGCCAGAGATTAAATGCTCTTTTTCCATCCTGAGGGGGAAGATGTTAATGGATCTCTGGCAGAGTAGATAATAGAGTCTACAGAGTAAACAGTGGGGTCCAGAACAAGCTAATGACCTTACCATTAGGTGACAAAGGGCAGATGGGAATCATGATAGCTCCTTAATGGTGGGACTAGTGAGGGGACAAAAGGAGAGTTTCTATGAATAAAGGGTGAGGGTTTAAGGTAATCAGTCATTCTGTGGAAGGAGTTTCAGATGCTATTGTTTCTGAAGGTCAAGTTGTTGAGGGACATCTGCAAGTCCATCATCTCCAGATTTTCCCTAACTATGACCTAACCATGCCCTAAGGTCTCGATCTGACCTAGTTTTGTAATGCATATGTGCAGCCAGTTCCTCTTTGCCAACAAGTGTCCCAGTCATAGCAGAATATGACTTATATTTCATGCCAATCAATATTTGTCAATTAAACCATATCATGGAGTAAGGTTGTATGGCCTGGTAACAACTGCCTAAGGCCGGCACGTACCAATCTGAAATGTGATTGGAGAAATTTATGAAGCAGGGAATTTCATTCCATTTGCTGGGCAAAAAGAAACATGTGAACCAGGCCTAATTTTTTAATGTTAGTAAATGGTCAGGGAGGGGAAAGAGAAGGAGTTACAGGAAAGAAAGGGAGAGTAAATGTGAAGGCATTTACAGGAGAAGGAGGAGATCAAGATCCTTAGTTAGTCTTCTAGAAGATAAAGATTTTAGTTTTAACATCCACTTGACCTCTTTCTTTTTGGAATCTATGAGACTATGGCATAAAATAGTATAACAGGATAGTAATAATAATAACAATAACAATAATAATAATTGTTGTTGTTGTTGTATATATAATCTATATAATTATTAATATAATAAAATAATGTAATTAGTATAATATATAATAGAATAATGGTATAGTAGTATAATATGACAAAACATAGTAAATATATGTTTGAGAGTCTCAAACATGATTTCAAAAAGTTTAATTAAATCAAGGTCAAGAGAGGGAAGAGTGAATCATCCAGCTCTGTCTTCCCAAAACATAACCTATGGCCTAGCTATTGATCTGACACTCCACTGCTTTGTTCTGAGTTTAAGAATTAAATTCCAAGCCTCAAGATTAAATTCAACAGCAATTCACTTCCAGTTGAAATTAACTCTCTTACAATTTCCTTGTAGAAATGTTGACGGCTAATATTCTCTGGTATATTGTTAAGTTGCTTCTTAGCAATTCCATCTATGAACAGAAAGGTTCATCAGATATGTTTAAAGAGACTTCTTCCTTTTCACACTTCCATGTTAATTCTGTTCCAAATCTGTACAGATGCTTCCTATTTTATACTGGGGGGGGGGGTAACTCTCTGTGAGGAATTTTTTATGTGTGTAAGAGAAAGAAGGTTTATTGGCCATGAAAGAAGTCAGCCTTTTTTTCAAATGGATGCATACCCTTACTGACTACAGTTCCCCCCCCCCCACATGTGTATATTGTTGAATGTGTTTCTCTTTCTTCCAGGGGACATATCGCAAACCCTGAATGTACAGATTTCTGGCCATAAATTATATCCAATTCTGTGTTCATTTCAGAAGGGCAGAAGTAGGTACATCTGTTGAAGAGCTTCATTGAAGTGAATTTCTCCACATATCATTAGTTTGCTTCTTTGACTGGTGATGTAAAAGAAGCACTCATGCTGAATCCCTACCTGACTTGCTTCTCCTTACCCATTGACATTCAGTCTCAATCCCAGATGCATCTAAAACCTGGTTTTGTTTTGTTTTTTGAAAAAGTGTGTTACATTTGTATCTTACTCAAGCTCTGAGGTGATCAGAATGTTGTACGTTGTGCTGCCATTGCTGAATGAGTTTCATAACTGAGTAGAGACTTGATTCTGCATTTTAAATTGAAATGTGTTGGAGGCATTAAGGAAATTTGAATATCCAGAGTCTACAGACTTAGATTTTGACTCACAAGAAATTATGAATACAAAGAGGTGATGCTTCTGAAACATCCAAGTGGTTTTGATGTTGTATAATGTGTTGTGCAATGCTTTGGGAAATGCTTTAATCATGAATCATCTTTAGAGTAATTTCAGAGTAAGAAATTAAACTGTATGTGATTCTATAGCTCACTTTTTTCAAAATTAAGATCATTGATGAAACAGCTACAGTAACATAACAAATTTCACTTTTATGCTGCCTACAGTGGATATGATTATGAAACTTAAAATATATTAAAATATACACATAATACTTTTCTTGGCACAGGCTAGCAGACTTCACATATTATGTATGAGCTGATAAAGTTGAAAAGGCCATCTAAAAAGGTGGTGGCAATTCTAAACATGGCTGAATAACCAAGGATTTCAGCCAGGCCGTAAATAGCTAGGCACTCAAAGTCTTTGCCTGGATGGATAAAGCCCTCAGTTTTAGTTTTCCCATATTTGATTGAAAAAAATCTCAAGTTCTTTCCATCACATTTACCAGAAACAAAACCAAAACCAAAAAACAACCACCAAAAAAAAAAGGGGAGAAGTATTACCAATAAATTCACATAATTAAATTTTCATGCATCTTTATAATAACTTAATAGGTAAGCAACAAAGCAAGAGAAAGAGTAGTGCTTTCAGTGCATGTGATCTGAAGAGAAATTCTGAGGCAGATAATTTCCATGCTCATGCTGAGGTAATTTTTATGACTTTCTCAAAACCGATCCAGATGTTACTATAAGCTCTCCACATGAATGCATGTCCTGTGATGAATTTCTGAGCTACAAACTGACTGTCTATCAGTTTTGACATTGAGTAAAATATATGCTAAATGTCCACTTGCTAGCTCTCTGTTTTTTTAAGTGTGCACTCTTAAGCACCAACCAATGTATTGTAGCAGCCTCCAGAACACACACACACACACACACACACATATATGTATGTTTTATAGCATTAATAAGGGGAAAATCCTGTTTTCACATGTGAAATGTGTTTCACAAGCTCACCTAATATGACACCAAATATGATGAATATCTATAGCATGGGTACAGACACAAAAGATCACATTGCTTCTGGACAATTTCTTGCATGTTGTGTGTTGGCCCTGGAGCCAAATGGAGGAAGGGTTATTAGTGATATAATTCTTCATTAATTTTGCTTTTGAAGAAAACAATTAGAAACTTTAGCAAGTTTTACCTGCTATGATAAAGCATTTGAAAACTGAACAGTTTTTGAAGACTACACAGTTCAGGCTCTATCCTACACAAAATTCATGATGGATCTCCAAGAGGCAATGATGGCATGCCAGCCACCTTTTTCATGAGTTATGCAAAAGGGGGATGCATCATGTGGTCACCAGCAATATTGGGTATGAGATCCCAGAGAAAATTTCCCCTTAGACAAAGAGGCCACAGAGGATCAACAAAGAAGTGTCCTCAATTCCCCTCCTGCTGATTTAGTCACCATTTAAGTGGTGAACAATCACAGGTGGAAAGGAAGAAGACTAAACTGAACAATTTGCCCCAGCACATGAAGAGCCTGTATGCAATGAGCAATAAGTGTAATGAAACCTCTTTTGTAAGATCAAAGACACAAACATTAAGAAATTTAACCTGAAAGAGGCTTTCTGACTATGTAGATGAGATTTCTAATTTCTATGAAAACATGTCTTCATGATCATGGCTCTGTGAGTAAACTGACTTGGAACTATTTTTAGGGGCTTCTTTTAAATTAAAAATTAGCCACAACAGAGAACAAAAATTCAAGAATTTAGGGACTTTAAGAAACTACTATTATTTTAGAAAATACAGAGATGGAAATAAATAATAAGGAACTTATATGAGTACAAGTTGTTTACCTTAAGAATGAGATAACAACAAGGTCAATTCTATAGACAAAAAGGAACTTCTGCAACCTATCTTTTTTTTTCCTTTTCTTTTTTGAATTGCTCTATTCAAGTGTACGTATATAATAAGTTCAGGAAAAAGTTAAAAGGTTTGAAAGGTGAGGATCTGTGGATTTACCACCTAAACCAATAGATATGTCACAAAAATAAATGAAAGAATTCCAATCTATTAAACTGCAGATGTGTCAGATGGGAAGAGGTCTGATGGCAGAATTAAAAAAGGAAGTAAAATTGAGTTGAAGCAGGTGAAGAGGTCTCTGAACCAGGTGGCATCTGGGCTGAAACAAATGAATAAAAAAATCCAGCATTTGGAACTAAAACCAGAGAAATTAAAAGATAAGATGGACAAATTGAAAAGAGATCATGAGCATGACTTTACACTATGGTCTGGATGGAACTGCAGAAAAGAGAGAACTGCTTATGTGTTAGAACTACTCCAGAACAACCCAATGAAAATATATGGGAAAGAAGGATTCATGCCGTTGCAAACTTATTGTGGAAACAAAGCGAGGATTTACAATAGAAATTGCATTGAGTGTAGCAAATTTCTTCTCATGCAGTAACTCAGAGAAATTTACTAGGCAATATGATCATGTACTGTATTTGAAAGCAAATTATTGATAAAGTATTGTAGCATCACCATCACTGTGAGAACAGAATGAAGGTGAGTGATGTCAAGGTGGTAGTGTTCAAGGAGATACCTACCATAATGTTGTGCAAAAATATGCCTTCTTGATAGACAGGTGTTACTGTGGTGCATAGTCCAAGCCCGAGGTCTGCTAAATATAATTTTATACCAAAGAATTGGCCATTCCAAACTGCTCCCTGCCATGTGCTTGCGAGGCCCCCGGACAAGCACGCACACGGACACAGCCGAACAAGCTGAAAAATAGAAGACAAATCCAGGCAGTCCAGTAATTTTCCGGCATGCAGCTTCAGGAGACCTCCAGTCAAGTATACTTTAAACCTACATTAAGTATGCACGAGGCATACAAAGGATTATCTGCCCCAAACAGGCAGCTTGATGAGATTAGCACTTCTGACTACTCAACTGTCAAGCACTCTCCATTTGCATACTGTCTGCGCTATTGACAGCGCCGTCAAAATCCAATCATGCTAAAAACTGACCTTTCGGAGGCTTTGTCTCCAACTCAAAACCCATTGTTTTCCCTGGGAATGGACTACCCTACAGGCACATTTTCCCCTATAAGAACCCCTGATTTTGAGTGCTTTTTCGGATCGCTCTCGGCTTCCATACCGCCTTGCTGCTAGTCCATTCGCCGAGCTTTCCCCTCAGCTTCCACGTGCTGAGAAGCTCCGCTCCAACAGACTTTCTTCAGACTACCCAGGCTACAGGATCAGGTGTCGTATTTCCCTGAAAATCCTCCTTAAAATCCCGTCTACTTTCCTCACTTTATTTCTTTAGGTCTGTGTGTGTGAGTACGCAAGTATACAGTATTTCTTAGTTTCATGTGAGTGAGTACGCAAGTGCGTTGTGACTTTATAAATAAATAAAAAATTAAAAAAACAAAAAAACAATAATTGGAACTTTATTGTGTCTTGGTCTTGACTCGGCTGTAAACATTGGGTAAAAGATCTTGCTAAGTTACCCTGCCTCTCGTGGTGCTATAGCTTGTGCTCTGGCTAATTCCCATTCCCCATTATTTGGAGCACATTGAGGTGTCCCCCACGGGACCCCAGAAATCAGGGTAACACAAGTTCAAGCACAACAAAATCCAATTAATATGGGAAAAGCTGACAGGTATCTACTTTTGAACAAAGATGATTCTAAGTGAATACTGTACAATAGACTAAAATGTACAAAAAAAAGTACTAGGAAGAAGTGGATCAACCTGGGAAACAAGAAGAGCAGGACTAAGAAGATGCATTGGATCAAGATTTGTTCAAATACAAAGAAAGATTAAAAATGTATACAAAACCTGTATGATTTTGAATTGAGTAAATCAGAATTCGAAAAGCAGCTGTGCTCAGATAATGAGCACTGGGTTGGCAAGATGTACACAGTTGTTAAAAAATAGAGGTGGAAGAAAAGCAGATTAAAGACTGCACAGTAAAGTGGGTACAAAATGTTGTATATAATAAACAATTGGAGCAATGGGAAAAATATGGCTGAAGGGAATTAAATTTACATTATGCAACAATCTTGAATATATATGATGAATTGTCAGTATTTGACAACAGAAAAATTGGCTCGAAGGCATAAAGAATGTGTGTCTAATGTGTGTTGAAAATGTGAGCAACAAGTGTGATGTTTGTATCAAATGAGGTGGGCTTGTGAAAAGTCCAAAACATTCTAGAATCAAAGACGATATATGGTGCTTACAATTTTGAGAGTCAGTTTTCAATTGAAATCTGTGCTATATTTGTTGGGACTGCTAGATGATCAACTGTAAAAGGAGTCTGGTAAGATACTATGATATAATCACTGCAGCAAGATTATTATATACACAGAAACAGAAAAGCACAGTAATTTCAATTTAAAAAAAAAGTTTGACTGATAAAACTAACAGACTTAGTTGAAATGGATAAATGAACAGTACTGATAAAAGAAAAATCTCTGGTGACTTTTTTTGAATGACTGGTGCCTATGATAGATTTTTTTTTTCAAGAAAAATAGTACAATATGTTAACTATAGGTTTTGACTAAGCGGCTTAAGTATTTGAATGACATTTATAATTGGATAAGTTATTTTCTATTGTCATGGATAATCTGTGCTAGGAAAACTGTAAGTCAAATGTATACAGTCAGCCCTCCACATTTGTGGGTTTCACTTTGAGGGATTTGATTTTCATGGATTATTTGCTGTCACCTCTGCTGCCCTATGCCATTTTTAATAAGGACTGCAAGCCTCATGAGACTGAGAAACTGCAAATAAGGCTTGTAAGTCCCTATTAAAAATGGTGTGGGGCAGCAGTGGAGGTGGCAGTAAGCCCCACCAGCCACCCATTTCTACCTTGTGAAGGAACCCCGATGCCTCAAAGGAATCTACAGTGCGTTGAATATGGTGATCATACTTTTTTTGTGTTAAATATGGTTTGGAGGGGCCTAGAGTTTTTCACGTTTTTTTTCCCCATTTCACAGGGGTCCTGTGCCCCTAACCCTAGCAAATTCGGGGGGACAACTGTATTCTCTTTTCATTTTTTTCTATCTTCACTCTTTTTAATCATGTTTTCTTTCTTTTGTTTCTTCTGTTTGTTGTTCACAGTTTCTTTTTTGCTTTATTTCTACGTATGTTAAAAATGTTCAAAGGAACTTATAGAAAAAAAAATTACACATAGTGTTTGTACGTAGAAAACAGCATTTTCTGTGTAGGCACCATTTTTTATGCAAAAAATGCCAATTTTTTTTCCTATATAGAAAATGCTATTTTCTGCAGGAAAAACAAGTGCAAATTTTATGCAAAACAAGCCCTGAACTGTGAAGACTCACATCAAACCTGAGAATTTCCCAACACTCAACAAACATACCTATGATCATTATTCAAATACCAAAATATTTTCCAAACATTCTTTAAACATTCTTTCCATTCCTACTCACCAGTCCTGTTATGACATATCAATGTGTGTGCAGATACATGAAACTATTTGTATCCTGATCAATCCATTTTCCTTCTTTCGCATTCTCTTAACCTTTTTCTTGCCATTCTCTCTTCTCCTTCTTGTTCTCACTCTTCTTCTTCAACAACCTCCTTTTCTTGGAGGAATTAGATTTTAAAGAAAAGTTCCCACCGCTCCAGTTATAGCTTTTCTTTTTGAGGCCTGGAAGGGGTAGGCAATTTTTCCAGAGTGCAATAGAAGGAGAGGTAAAGATTAATCTTTTCTTTCCCAATTCTATTCATCCTCCATGTGAGAATTCATTTTTTAATTATTGTTGTTGTTGTTTTTTCGCCACATAACCATGGCAAAAAAGTGATGCTGCAGGCTGCATGGTAGGTTCCACAAGCCAGAAGTTCCTCACCCCTATTTTGTAGTAACATTAGGAATTCAGATAAGCTAGTGATGGTTCTAAATTCCAAGTCTAAAATATCCTAAATATAGATTTTCTTAAGACTACATAAAATGTTATTCCCCTGAATAAGTACATTATAGAGTAGGTTAGGCCTCAGTAATGTGGAGGCCACAAAGCCTAACACAGTCTCTCAGGGTTGAATCACTATCAGTGGATCAGTGCAATCAGTGATTGCAAAGCTTCCTGGTTTTAGATCTAGGTTCAAAGTAAGGAGAGAAGGTTCAATGAACTCCTGGTGGCTCAACCTACATTATTGAACAGTTGTGTTTGTATCAATGTTGTATAGTAATGAATCATAGCAGAGGTGGATGTTATGCAGCATTCCAGATGTTTTATGCTGAAACTTCCTTAGACTTGCTCATGCTAACAAAGTCTAGTGGGAAATTTAGGCCCCAAGTATATGGTAGGGCAAAATTCACTACGTCTGGATTTTGAATAGTTAAATCTTCACTATCTTGGATGTATTGTGAAGTCATAGGCTATTGTATGCAAGACTTGATTTTTCAAAAAAAAAAAAAGTATCAGTTTTCCAAAGTGTTTAATCAAAAGAAGATTCACGTCATGTTTTGTTGTTTCTTTTTCTCATTTACTGTCCAAGAGAATCTATATTTCATCTTAATACAGATAGATTCTTTTTTTTTTGTTGGCCATGCCAGTGGAGCTGATGAACTACTGATTAATTAGTTTAAAACTGTTGTTGGACAAAGGCTGTACCAGCAAAAAGAGTATTTTCTTTTTCTTTTAAAATATGCATTTTCTTTCCAGCAGTCTTTGTTCTTTGTTCAGAAGTTGTGTGTGAAACTTTCTACTCTTTCAGCCATTCATTTTTTAAAAAAATATCCTTGAAGCCAAGCAACATCAGAGTGTGGTCAAGATGAAAAAAAGTTATTAATCAGAAAGAACACACAAATTAGGAGAGGTTGCAGCAGCTCACTTTTGCCTAAGCCTCTTGAGAAGACAGTATTTGACCCTCTTCTTCTCTCCACTCTGCTGAGTTACTTGCATGCAAACTACTTTTAAACTTTGAACACTGACAAAAGAGGAAAGTTGGGGGAGGAGGACTCAGAGCTTATTTCATGATGCCAGTGCCTCCATGAAACAGTGGGGAATATTAGCTCAAAGGGGAGGCCTGCAAGGGTAGTGCAGTTCCTAGCAAGATCTTTTACACCTGTGTATGCCAGTACTAATACAGGGACACCAGCCAGAGTCAAAGAATATTTGTTTTATTAGCGGAATTAACAATCACATGCAGACAAGATCAAGCAATCTTGCAGTTGCGCAAAGTTAATTGAAGGAAAGTGAGGAAAAATTGGATAGTGAGAAGTTGGGGTGCAGTGGGTGATATTTAGCTATCCAGAGAGAAGAGATGAAGTGATGACCCAGACTAAGAGTCCGAGGGTAGTACCAGAACAGGAATTTGTACGGGACAGTAACAACCTATGTCCAAAGTACTGTGAGTTATCTGGCTTAGAGCTAGAGTTAAATATTCTTCTTTCTGCCCTCGGGGGAAGATGTTAATGGTTCTATGGCAGAGTAGATGAGGTCCAGAATGAGCTAATGGCCATAGCATTAGGTAACAAAGGACTGATGGGAATCATGATAGTTCCCTTAATGGTGGGACAGGTGAAGGGACAAAAGGAGAGTTTCAATGGACTGAGGAAGAGGGTATAAGACAATCAGTTATTTCGTGGGTGCAGTTTTGGGTGCTATTGTTTCTAGAGGTTGAGTTGTTGAGGAACATTTGCCAGTGTTGTACACTTTACAAGTGGAATGATCTGTCTTTTTCATTTTTCCAGTCTTAAGTTTAATTTGTTCCATTTCCATATCACTTTAAATACACATTTTTTGTGCATAATTTTGAATAACAAAATTCTGTTTTGTTTTTTTTATCTGTACAGTCCATTATAAAATTTGGAGAATTTTGAATATGAAGGATAGGTAGATTTTGGTTTATATACTATATACGTGCATGTGTGTGTGTGTACCTTCAAGTTGCCCCTCTATTTATAGTGATTCCATCAATTTCATAGGGTTTTCTCAGGCAAGAAACACTCAGAGGCAGTTTTGCCAGTTCCTTACTCTGAAATATCAGCTACAGCATGTCATACCTTCCTTCCAGAGCACAGACTCTGACTCAGCATCTGAAACAGAGGGCATGCCAGAAGCTGAAACAGAAGGCATGCCAGGGCCTGCTGTACAGAGAGAGGTTGCAATTCAGGAAACAGAACAGCAGATAGTGCCAGCTCCAGTAGAGAATCCAGCCTCTTCAGATATCGAGGAACACTTACCTCAACCCAGCTTTACAGTGCACAGGCAGCAAAGAGAGAGCCAGTGTCACTCTCTCAGAATTTATAACCAACAACAATCAATCAAGTCTCAGCTGTACTAGGCTCGGGACCGATTTAGCTGGCGTCTTTCCCCTCCGGGAGCTGTCAGAGCTTATCTGACCTGCTATCTTGCTGGATGCCTTGACAAATGCCCGGATTGACCTTGGACACTTCCTTGCTGTGAAACTGTGCTGGACTTTGTTTATGTTGGACTTTATTTATGATTCCTTCCTTACCACCTGGAAATAAGTAACAAGCTGGGAGATACTCTGTTTTGTTTGATTTATCAGCCATGCCAGGAATCAGATAGGCTACAGTACACTGTTGTATAAAATTCAGAGGTACAACAGACTGAAAAATTAACATATATAACAGCACATTTCTGTATTAATTTGGGACATGTAAATTAGATGTGAGCCAGATTTCCCATCTGTCACACACACACACACACACACACACACACAGAGAGATCTGTGGTAGATTTTATCTTCTGTCATATACTGACACTACTGCTGAATACGTTCTGGATCTAGATCTTCTGAGTTGAGTAGAATGTTGGACTAGATGGCTTACAATGCCTCATTGACCTCTATGATCCTAAGATACTACTATAGTTCCATATGTAAAAAGGGAGTACTATATTACCTCACAGCTGTTGTAAATTAAAACAGTAAAGTCTGTAATCAAGTACCTTAGTAATTAAAGATACTCTTTGTTTTCTGGAGGAAAAAAATATACAGAAATGGGACACCCATACCAAAATATAAATATGACTATATTATGTATTAGGTTCTGATTAAAAATCTTATCTGTTACCCATGCCACTAGTAGTTTCTTTTGGATCACAGAAGAATGGGGTCCAATTTATTTAAATATTTCAGTGGGAGAAAAAAGTGTCTTAACTGCCTAAACCAAATATAGTCTTTAAAACATGTTTTGCATTTCATTTTTCTTACAAAAAAGAATTCAACTCAATATTTGCTTCTCTCTTCCTGCCCATGGGGAAAGGATATGTAAATTAGTTAGTCAAGATTAACCTCAAATTAGGATAAAACTAATTAAAAACATAGTGTTTCCAATGGAGAAAAATCTAGGTTTTGAGTATCACAGATACTCTTATGTGTAAACTTCCATTTTCTTCAAAAGGCACAATATGGCTAATTTGGATTTAAAAATAAAATATAAAATAAAGCTTCATGTTTATATATATGTGTGTGTGTGTGTGCGTGCCTGCACGCGCATATATATATGCATGTATGCACACACACACATATAATTTTTTTATAGACTGAATACAAAATAAAACCTCTTCTCTCTCCACCTGAATTTCAATATCAGCATTTATGTACCTGTATCCTTTTGCATTCATTCATAATAGATAAAAGTCTGCCTGTTTAAAATTAGATAAGCCTTCAGGGATAATGCCATTAAATAAGACATTTTATATAGTGAAAGTTTTTGTATTTCTCCTTCAGTACAAATTGTCTGTATGTCTCTATGTTATCTGTAATAGCAGGTTACCACAATTTTTGATCCACAAAGACAAACACAACACTAGCTCTGTTTTTGTTACAGTTGTTGTTGTTTTGTTATTTGAGGTAGACAACCAAATCAGGTTTATTGACCCTCCAGCAAACCATAGAGACAGATGAGCTGACTTCCAAATGAGAAGACTCATCAGCTTCTCTATCTATCATCTATCTATCTATATTCATTAGCTACTAGTTGCAAAATCAAAGCAGTCCAAACTTATCCTGGGGAAAGTTTCATGGGCAACATAGAATATATGGCTTGATATTTGTGTCCATCTTTATTAAATAATTTTAAAATGTGGCAATACCTTTAATTAAAAAGTACCCCATCAAATGTCAAAAGAACAAACAAGTCCATCTTAATATGCACAATGAAGAAATTTCTGCAGGAGCAGGCCAAGAGTTTCTTACTGCCTGAGGCAGAGCAGCACATAATGTCCTTTCACCTACTATCAGAGGACCAAAGACTAATCAATTTATTTCTGTCATCCGAGGCAGAAAAAAAATCTGGCAAGTGCTTCTCATTGTCCCTGCCAGTAAATATTTGCTGCCCATGGAGGACAGCATATATGTACTCTAAAATGGTGCTACCTAGGGTTTTTGGATCATGGTGATTCTAGTGGCTCCAGTAGAAAGACATCATTGTATCCTGAATTTAGCCACATGTTACATACTAGGAGTAATGTGTAGATTGGCTTGAAGGGACATTTAACACAGAAAATTTGGCTGATATTTAGAAGCAAGCATCCATGGAATAAATATTCAATGCAAGATTCCAAAAGTACTACATAATTCAAAAGCAGACAGCCCAGTCCCTGTTGTGAATTTCAAGGCATGACCCAGTTCCCATCACATAGTTGATGATAGCGCTAATTTTCTTTCTTCATACCTTACAATATTGTTGCCAAACCATCAGCAGAAGCAACAGAAAATTGAATTCATTTATAGATGTTAAACTCCGGTTAAATTTAATTATCTCCTTTTCTGTGTTAGCAAAAAAGGTGGTGGGGCAGGAAATATTGTTTCTGTTCTTCTCTTGCAAATAATTAAAACCATGAGGTGTAGCAGATGCTATTTAATCTCCTGCTGGGGAATTATGACACATGTGAGACCTGGGAGGGGGAAGGGACATTTGGAACCACTTTCTGTTTTGCATAAGGTGTTTGATGATACTAACAACTCAAATTATTTAAATTGATTGAAAAACACAGTATTTTACTTTACCACTAGGATAATGAGAACTATAATGAACAAGTACCTCTTCACTTGTATTTTCAGCATTCTGTCAGGCTCATATAAACTAGGAGTGTACCAAACAGGCAATAACCATTCCTTGCTATTTCCCCTGTCTTGAAGTCCATCAATTTGTTTCAGAAGTGAAGTGAAATACCTTTGGGATCAGGAAAATCAGAATCATCATTATTATATTTTCAGGAAAAAGTTCTGATGAACACTGGGAAATTCAAAATGACTGTGTGTGTATGCGTGTTTACACATGCATACATCCACACATATATACCCCCCAACACCTTTTCCATTGTGGGGCTTCCCATTGTAGGGTGTGTCAGTTATATGTATATAGAATAACACATATCTTTAGAGGATGTGTAGATGATTCCTCAAGCATCTCGTCTAAGAGATGGTATTGAATCCTGGCCCCGAAAGTAAGGCTAGTAAGACTAATGACTGACACTGTCATGCCACAGTCCCAGGATTCAGGGGCAAACACAAACAGGATCCTTCCCAATAGCCACAACACGCGAACAGGACAATACTCACTGCAGCTGAGCATAGATGAGAAAGGGCTGCAGCCCAGCATAGATGAGAACTGCCCACAAGACTCAGAGCATTTATATAGAGAAGACACATTAATTAGGCAAACAGCTGGGGGAGGCTGCTGGCTAGTAAATGGATGGGATGGGGAGAAGTCCATTGCAGAAAACTGGTATTTCTGGTGAAAATAATATATTCTTTTGATCCTTGAGTCGTGTTCCTTGAAAGCCTTGACCCTTGCATTGTGTGCTGACTACACTGCTGGATACTTCCTAGAACTGACACTCTTAATTTGTTACTTGGACTGCTAAAACAAAAACTGTAGCTGACTGATAAGCTTTTGTAAACCATGAATGTGGCTGCTAATATAGACTCTATTGGAGGACTGTGAACTGTGACTGATTTTCTGGACAAGACAGAAGCAGACTTGTTAAACAATTAAAGTCATAGCGTGCTGTCTAGTCATTCACTGCTGGTGCTGCACAACATCATCTCCCTGCATTGCTTGCACCACTGCTCTCCACCAATCTACATTATTTCTCTTGGTCATCCAGCTTGTCCTGTCCTCCAGTTGATAATCTAAGTGTTTTGTGGCTATTTAGCAGTCATATTAACTAGGGTTTCTTATCGATCTAATTTGAGTGGAGGAAACATCATACCCTCAAAATGGCCAGGTGATCCCCTAAGCAGGCTCAGCATCTCTTCCAATGTTTCCTCACTCTATTAATTAGATAATGGAATGAGAAAAAAGAAGAAGAGTAAATTTCATAGTTCAGAAATGAACATAGAAGTAGTTTAGTGGAAACATGCCATTCATACTCCAGAAGCAGTGTGCAGTACGTCTGAGGTTGAAAAGGAGCTCAGATGTCCCTCCATTGAGCTTTTAGTTCTTCCCCATTATTTTTTTTCCCAGTACAACAAGAAAAAGGTGGCTTCTGTGCTATTGTCACATAACTTAACTGTCATGCACAGACATTTCACTGCCTAGACATTTCACTGCTGGAAACTGGGAGACATGTGGCCCACCATTCATCAGAGTGTGGTCAAGATGGCAAGAAGTTATTAATGAGGGAAAAATACACAAGCCAGGAAAGGTTGCAGCAGTTTGCTTTTGCCTGAATCTACAGGGAAGGATAAGATTCTTCTCCCTAATGTGCCCTCTCCTTGAGTTAACTGAATACAAACTACTTGTGCAGTTTGAACTCAGTTTGCAGCAATTTAAGTAAGCAGGAGGAGGGGAAAAGTAGGAGGAAGAGAAAGAAACTGAGACGTTTTCAAAGTCACAAAGATGACTGTCTCTGCCAAAATAAGACAGTTGGAGAATATGATGCACTGTCTCCTTCTCTCCTGCCTCTCCGGCTTTGGAAACACTTGCCCTTGCCACTGTATCCTCCCATCCCAGCATGAGGACAAGAGAAGGACAGGATCACAACAACACTTCTGTCATTGTGGTCCTGTCCTTCTCCCATCCCCAGGTGGCATGATCGTGTGTTAAATCATTGATAGCTGTTCCCTGTCAATAACCTGTGGGTGTGCTTCCTGCCCCAGTGCAGCCTGGAAAAGCACCCAGCTGTGCTGTGGAAGGAAGAGGCATGGCATCACGCTTCCTTCGACAGGGAGTCAGCCAGTACCGAAGGGAGTGCTTCCATCGTGCTCCCTTCCCGGCAGAGCCACTGCTGGGATCCTCACCAAACGCTGCCACAAGAAGGGCCCCTGACTCTGACAAATTAAGAAAGAGATGTTGCTTAGAGATTGAAAAAAATACTTGTAGTTCTTCTCCTTGATGATTTAGATTGATAACTCCACTGTAAAAATGGTCAATTGCTGTGAGCAATCCACACATTCTGGGAGGGTTTTTTTTATGTTAAAAATCCTTTTTCTTGCATAAGAACAAGTTTTTGAAGAGCGAGTTCTGTTTTGCATAAAATGCACTGTTTTATACGAAAATACTGTGTTTTACGCAAAACACGTTGTTGTTTTCCAAATTTTGGCCCTTTCCACAACCTACCTTTTCTCGGCACTGGGGTGCCGTGATTGCGTGAACGGCCTCTTGTGAGAGGCTCTCACTTCCCTGCTTCTTCAGCTCTGCATGAGCTTCCTGCTCGCACGAGAGCCCCACCTCTTCCTTTCGCCATGCAGCCTAGGACCTTTGGAAGCTTTGAAAACACTTGCCTTTGCCACTGTATCCTCCCATCCCAGCACGAGGACAAGAGAAGGACAGGATCACAACAACACTTCTGTCATTGTGGTCCTGTCCTTCTCCCATCCCCAGGTGGCATGATCATGTGTTAAATCATTGATAGCTTTTCCCTGTCAAGGGAAGTGCGACCAGCCCAGCTCCTGAGGCTCCACAAGCCAGGTAAGTGCCCATGGGGCCTGGGAGTAATGCACGATCACGCAGCATTTTCAGCTTAAAGCCAAAAATGCAAAGGTGCGCGATCGTTGCCTGCCAGCCCCTGGAGCCTTACGCGATTGCAAGGGCATCATGCAGATCGCCCCTCACAATTGTGCGACGCTCCAGGCCCTCTTTTGCATGGCAGATGCCGTGCGAAAAGGGCCTGTGTGTGTGTGTGTGTTGGGAGAATGGAAAAAAAAACCCTTATAATTTCACTTGACAAGGAGAAATTTTTTTGAGATTACTAGTTCATGTATGGGAAAAAGAATTAAGTTAAGGTTTTTGTTCTCACTATGGATTAGGGAGGGAAAAGAAATTAATATTAACTGATATTTATATTTATTCACAAAGGTATAGAATGTGTCTTCTGGAAAGCTATTAATTATTAATTATATCTATCAGTTTCCTTTCATCACAAGGGTCAAATCCTTTTTCTTTTCCTTTTTTCAAATTTTATGTGAGCATATGTGCATATCAAAAATATTTATATTTGGAGTCAAAAAAGAACAGACATACTTCAATCAATGGCAGACATGACATAAAATGTGTATATCAAGGAAAGCATTACCTAAATATGCAGAAACTTTGTATAGGGGGAGAAAAAAAAACCTCTCAAAACATTTATGATGGCCAGAAGTTTGTTTGAAACAATGAGAGTAAGGAAATGGTTGAGGATTCACAGATTTTGTTTTTTTTAAAAAAAAAAGAGAGAGAAAGCTTTATAGTTGGAATCAAGAAAGAGTGCAAATACTTCCCCAGGGCTTACAAGGAAGTGGGATTGGCGTGGTTTAGAATGGATTCTAATTTTTTCTATGGCTTGGCTCCACACTGAATGAACCACTGTCCTCTATATACTACATGTTGTGGAGTGAGACAACATTTGTTGTTATGTTTCAAGCTGTAGAATGTCTTCGGACAGTTCTTCTGTCTGCATTGGATGATTCAAATCCACCTGATAGGGACTGAACTGAAATGGTTCCGTTGTTCACAACCACAAAGTGACAAGCTGTTTTCAGAAATTGTTAAGAAATGACACTCCCTTGGCACACATTATATTGGCAAAGAAATAAGGGCCATTCCTTTGATATTAGACTGTGAGACATCCTGGGCAGTTACTTGCACCAAACACTATAAGATCTTCTCTGAGACGTAATTCAATAGAATGAGGAATAGAGAATCTTAAAAAACAGGAAAGGCTGCAGGGAGGTTATTCCAAGCTGTCTGTTTGGGGATAGTGATATATCCCATTTCAAGCTCAGAAATTAACTTGGGAGGATAATAGACTTCATGTTGAGCTCATTGAAAAAAAAAGATGGGTGTAACAAATATTATCAGTTAACTCTTTAGACTGCTACAGAAACTTACGATGGCTGTGATGTAACTTTCTACAGCTTAGTGAATCAAATAAAGTTAACATTAAGAAAAAAAATTAGTAAAGGTCTCTCCAATAATCCACCACAGTTGTTGTTTTGTGTTGTTGTTGTTGTTGTTGTTGTTAATTCATACTAACCTGATGTATGTTTCTTCAGACAGACCTTGAGTGGGTCTGCTGTTGAAGACAGTCTAAATCATTAGCAACTGGTGATGCTTTTTACTGTTGGTATCGTTGTGTTTTTAGCTGTGCTTTTTATATTTATCTGGTTTTATTTGGCTTTATATTTTTTTCTTTCTGTTTTATTATTGTGCCAGTACTCTTATCATAACAGTGAACTAGACTGAACTATAGGACTAATTCTGTTCTAGGTAGTTCTAGATCTAGATAGAGAGGAACAGATAGACAGACTGTATTGCAAAACATGAAATGTGGGTTTCCCTGTTGAATACCATCTTATTAAAAATGCATTCAAGTCATGATATGTTTTTTACTTCCTGGTAGCTCAGATTTTTGTTTTGTTTTCCACATTATGTTTGTTTGTTTGTTTTTTAACAAAGGTTTTAATGAAAATGATGCTTGGTTATATTATTTGTAATAATTTAAGGACTGGGTAATATTTGACAACCACTGGGTACAACGTAAGTGTCGCAAGGTTGGCTGACCCACATTTTTAACTGATGGTCATTGAAGTGAAGGGTCTAGAATTTATGAAGTCAAACAATGAATAGGTATTAATGTGTACATGTAAAACATATATATTGCTGTAGAGTGGTAGGTCCTCTCATTCCAACAGGAGGATATTTTCAGTCCATAATGTATTTTACAGGCAATGTTCTTCTCATCAGCAGAGAAAGCCCTTCGCTATTTGAAGTTTTCTCAGACTCATTTGAAAGTCAGCTTTTTCACATTCAAAAGAGTTTTGATGGACTAAAACAGGCTGTTCTATTTCTGTTTGCTGAGGCCACTTGCTAATTTAATTAAGGTCATGTAATGAGAAACAACTGGTCTGTTACAATGTCCCTCTACACCTCTTTTGTATGACTAATATTTTAATAACTAAGTGAGACTTCCCTCTCATTCATTAATGCTCAGCAGATAATGTAAAGCTGGATAAATAGTTTGAAATTCACCTTATTAGTGTTACACAGACTATTCACATTGCTAAATAATAGACATCAGTGTGCATGTCAACATTATTTGTGTTTAAGAATAAACACTGAATAACACTGTTACATTTTCCACAATAACAATTGTCCTGTAGACTAAAAGAAGAAAGAAAGACATGAAAAAAACAAACCATAGCAAAATAAACCAGTTAAGATGAAATCTAATAGATTTCTCATTTGAACAGTCAAACTTTAGAATTCTTCCTAATGCTGCTTCTTAGGCCATTTCCTCCCTACCCTGTTATAGTGCTATTATTCCACTTTCAACATCTTATGGAAACCTGAGGTTTGCAGTTTAGGGAGAGGCATTGAGAATTCTCAACCAGAGAGCTTGTTGGCCTCAGGAAACCACAAACCTCAGAATTCCACAGGATGTTGAAAGTGGAATAATAGCACTATAACAGTGTAGTGCAGAAATGGCCTTAATGTTCCTAGTAAAATGAAGAATGAAAACTGAACCATCCAGTCCCTATCATATAGGGTTTTTTGCCCACAAATTGCCCTTCCACTCTCTCAGTGCTCATCTGAAGGGAAGCACCATTTTCCCACCCAAGTATTCAAAAAGGGCAGAAGTGTGGGACCATACCAGAAAGAGAGTACACAGGGCCAGTGCTTCCTTTAGGTTCTCCCAGGATGGACTAAGTTTTCACCTTTTGCCACCCCACTTTGAGAACAGAAGGGTTCTCTCTCTCTCTCTGTAAATACTGTACCTTAACTCTCATATGTATAGACAAAGAAAGAGAGACAGAAAGAGAGACAGACAGAAACAGAGAGTGAGTTAAGGTACAGTATTTATACTGACCCATTGATAAGTCAAAGATAAGTCAACCTAGGTTTTTTTAAGGGGATGGGGATCAATTTTTTGACTAAAATTTCTAGACTTATACATGAGAATATGCAGTAGATTATATGTACATCATAATAAAGACAGCCAGAGGACCCAGTCATGTGTATGTTAGCACTAGTACTTTCATACTATTTTTAGTGAGTCCAAGGAACTGTACAACAGATACATAATCATTCCCATTCAATGTCTTTGTGGCTTGCTGGCTAGAATATGGGATTGCTATTTGGCGCTTTCAGGTTCTGGCTTGTCACAAAGCCATCAGCCACTCACTTCCTTCAGTCTGATCTGCCTCACATGATTGCTGTGAGAATACAATGAAGAGGAAAGAGTCTTTAGTAGAGAAATGATAGAATATGCATGTAGTTAATAAAACAATAATTCTGCATATTACTCCTCTCCCACTCCAAATGCAACACTCACATTGCTGCATTGCAGAACTAGTCCTGTAGTTCAGTCTAGTTCAGTCTTGTGACAAGGGGCCCAGAGAGGCCTAACATTGAAGACAGAAACTCTGGCTTTGATCCAGTTATGTTATTTGTAATTAACTTTCGAGAAGAGGGAATTGCAAATGTCCTTCCCAGTTTAGGAATCACTTATTCACCCTCTTCAGTCATTGCTAAATTTGTTAGATAACAACAGAGTGTTAACACAGAGAGCCTCCAGCACTTCTGTCTGTCAACAATCACTTTGGTGACCTTCAACTGTCTGTATTGGCAGCCGTATTGACACAGCCTTCATCATGCCCTAATTGTCCTTTCCTTATTTTTACTATTAAAGTTAGGATGTTAGAAGCAGTTCAATAGCTGAAGCACTTAAGAATCATCAGTAATTTAATCTCCTTCCACACTTCCCTTTTTCAAATGAATTTAGCCTCTAGAAAGCTGAGGCATGAACAGTCCTGTCATTTTAGCAGCTTCCATTTGGAACAAGTGAAATGCAGCTGTGAGCACTTCAGAGCCATAACAAAGTAATATGAAAGCATATGAGGATGAGTTTTTGAGGTGGGGGGAGTTGTCCGTTCACTGCACAATCTACTAAAAGCCTTTCGGTATAATGCAAAGAATAGGTGCCTTTGATAACAATACTCTTTTGGATAGCTTTTATTAGAGAGAACAACTGATAGATCCTATGACATGCTTAGCACGCAGGCACATATAGTTCTAATTGCTGCTGCACTGGTGATGACACTCCATGGCTAATGCAATCCATTGACTGTATATGGTCACTCGTTCGATGCTTAGTAGTTCGATATGTTTTCATAATTTCAGAAGGAAAGAAAAAAATGTGTTATAATACCCTGACAGATTGCAATGTGAATGATATCTCACATTTGGCCTAGTGAGTTTGAAGATATGCAGACTTCCCGAAGCCTGTGCATTTCAGCATAGCAAAATAACAGTGTAGGAGGAACAACTATAGACTTCTGAGGTATCCACAGGTTTGCTCAATGGAGATCTATGGACTGTCCTCTCATGAGACAGAGAGAAGCTTCTACCTCAGTCAATAGACTGTGGATAGCAGGAAAGGGCAGCAAATTGTTAATTATGTAATTATTACTTTGTTTTAAGTGTGGGGAGACACCTCTGGGATTTTTTGCTTCCTTGCCAAAATAGGTTGTCAGGTTTTAGCTATTATATATTATGATTCAATTAATATTTCCAAATACGCTAAATTTTCTAAGCACTCTTTTTAATGGTGAGATGAACTAGGGTGTTAATTTCGTCTTCTAAGAACCTTTTAAATTTTTCTTGGTCTGCTTTTCTGGGCATCTGGGTGCTTCCCAGCTTTCCTGTTCTTTCAACAGGTTTAGTAATTTAAAATGTGATTTTTTTTTTTCAGTTAGAAAGTATGAAAGCTCCCTTTGGGTTGTTTGGCAGGTTATATTTATGTGAAAGTGATTGTCTAGATGATTCCTTTGTTCAAAATAAAAGAGCCATACTGTCAAAGTACATATTTTGGAATGTTTTAAACAGAGTGAGATTTGTAAAGTGACATCCACTGGGGAAAAAATTACCTTCGGGGGGAGGGATTAATCAATACTCCAATTTGTATATTAATTATGGATTATCATATCCATAGAAAGAAGTGCTGCTTATATTTTGCTTGGTAATACATAAAAAACCTAGTGCTTACAACCAAAAGTTAATCCATGTACATTCTCTAAATTACATCAGAAATCACATGCTTATGGTAGCCCTATCTATCTATCTATCTGTCTGTCTGTCTGTCTGTCTGTCTGTCTGTCTATCTATCTATCTATCTATCTATCTATCTATCTATCTATCTATCATGGGTATCAAAGGGTTTCTAGATTGCCTTTTAAGGCATCCTCTCCTTTAAGTTTCCAAGATGAAACAGGAAAACACATTAAATCATCTGCTGAAAATGCAGTAGAAATTAATCCAATGTGTAACAATTCATGAAGTGCAGATTTAAATGGACAGGTGGGTGGGTGGTTAGAAAGACAGACAGATATCAACTGACTAGATAATAATGGAGCCAAATGGATTTCCAGTGGGAATGATTTGCATAGATGTATGTCCTGTGATGTGTATATTCAAGGTGAATGTGTGACTAAACTATGACTTGCCAACAATGACTCCTATGACCCAATCAATCAAGAGAATGGTAAAACATTGATTTTATAGCACTGCAATGATTATTTAGTAGAAATATTATTTGAGGGTAGCCTAAAAATGGAAAACAGCTTATATAGATGCGAATGGGGATTACACAGTTTGCCCAGCACATTTCTGCAAGAAAGTAATATTGATAAAATTACCTGTCAAATAGTTTTAGTGTGCAATCACTGAAAAACACTTCTTGTAAGCTATTCTGAGGCAGAAAAATGTATAAAGGTGCTTTTGAGCACTTTTCCAAATTAGGGTCATTATATTCCAGTTATCAAAGTCTATTCCTGGCATGAGCCTTCCTTGAATGAACAGGCTATGTCAACAGCACCAGAAGGTTAATCAAAGGGGTAGCTCATCCACAGGTCAAGTATGCTATGTTATGCCATTGACAGAGTGTTGGGTTCTGATGATGTGGTACAGGGGTTCAAATTTATACTTTAAACATAAAGCTCATAAGGAAACTTACATAAGATCATCTCTGCCTAATCATGGAAATAGAAAGTGTAAGTCATTTAGGATATGGAAAATGCTTTAAAAATAGTGTGAGGAGTTCTATAAACATGGGGAACTAGTGGCCGTTTTTGGACTTACTGTATAACTGAATGGTTTCAAGAGTCTTATACTGAATTTTCTTTACAGTCTTGTAGAGTAACTCCCCACATGAAAGTTTGGATTACATTAGCTTAAGAGTAAATATCTGTAGCCCTGTGGATTTTATCAAGCCTCAGGGGCTTCTTATCAAAATCCATCATAGTTTGCACATTCAATGATATACTGTTTGATGTCTCAGTATATTTGGTCCATTTTTAATCACTACAAAGAAGTAGAACAGAGAGGATTTTATGTGGCTTGGAAGTGTAAGCAGAACTCTATTTTTACTAAAGACTGTGATGAGCAAATTCCTATTAAAATTCTCCAGTCATTTGTTACCTACCTCATTATATATGAAGAAACATACAAGTGTTTAGCACCCATTTTCACATCTGAACCATGACTTCCCAGGTCAATGCATGCATGATCTCCTACTTTTCTCTCTCATTTTCTTGCTCTCACTTTGTCTCATCTCTGTTTTCCCTGTTTACATATGTGCTGTTTTCCAAAATATTTTGCAAGAATATATCCTCCCCTTCTCGCTGGGAAAATCTGTAAGCAGACATCAATGGTTTCTAGCCCAGACACATGTGACGTCAAATTGCTTCTTCTTTTTGTTTCCTTAATTATCTTTGTTCTTTCGTTTCTATGTTGGGAAATAGTTTCCCCCCTCCTCTAACATTTCAGTAGTGAAGGTAATTTTATGTGAAATTATTTGTGAATCCCTGCCCTGTCTTGCTCTCTCTTCCTCCACCACCATTTTTCATCAAAACACCAAACTGTCTGTCGGGCAATGTTTGGTAAAAGGCATGTTGGAGACAGTTTGCTGAGAAATTGATGCCAGCATATTCTGTAGGTGTCAATGCCATTGATCTGAGGAAGAGTTTTTTTTTTCTTTCAGTGAATGACATGAGGAGTCAAGGATACAGAAAGTGCATATTCCTCTTGTCAATCATTATATCTCTCTTGGCTCTCTGAAATATGCTTGAAACTGTGTTTTATGGCTTCCTTGCAAATTTATGCCAGGTTTAGTAATATTTCACTTACAAATAGCATAACTGAAGGAAATAATTTTGATAATTTTGCCTGATTCCACTAGGGAGATCTGTGTATACAGATGGTGTAGATGTGGGTTACAGTCCCCATAATCCCCTTTGAACTGATACATAAATGTGATTGAAATTAAAAGTTCCCATCAGGGACCACTAGTTGTACATAGCAAAAGAAAAATGTTCCTGGATAGTGGCATCTATGTATGCTTTTATTTAAACTTAAAAGATTTGCAGAAAGATATACTGTGATATATAATGCAAGTTTCTATCACTCAAGACTTATAAGGTGAAACTGTTTATTTGAATCTCTTCTAGTCTAGATTTTGACCTGATTTGGGACTGTCAGGGGGGGTAAACTGGTTTTTTGGGGTTTTTGTTTTTGGAAATGGATTGAGAAGTTCTACTGGATCACACAATAGGCTTCAGTACCACCGATGATCTGTAATATTTACTGACGTGACACATTACTTTGTCAGGTCCTTCACGCCTCAGTTTTTATTTCTATAGATTTAACGGTATGAATTTAGTAAATTTAGTCATCCAGAGTTTGTGGGGTGGGTAACATCATTGCTGCTAAGTCATAGTTCTATCTTATAAAGAAAAAAAAAGATGCCAAGGAAACTAGGAAGATTCTGAATAGCTGTCTGGACATACTTGATGGTGATTGAAAACCTCAGAATCAAACCAGAAATAACTGAGACTTTTTAGTCATTAGATAAACCAACCTGTCTTTATAGATACTGTTTTGGATGGGATTATAGTCCCTTTGAAAGACAAGTTTGAAGCCTTGGGTTACTCTTGGAAACATCACTATCCCCAGAATGGCAGGTACTTGTGATCCAGAGTGACTATGTCTAGCTTCAGTTGGTGTTCTTTCTGTTCCATTTTTTGAGGAAAGCAAATATGGGCACTACATTCTTTGTCTTAACTTCATTTCACTTAGACTACTGTAACAAGCTTTACATTGGGCTGGCCTTGGAAACTGCTGAGGAAAGTCACTGATGTTTGTGGTGGTCAGACTATTGACTGTCCTGCATTTTGGAGGCACTAGCCCAAATCCTGTTGGTAGTCCCAACCAGAGTAGATCTTTTGAATCAATTGCTAAATGGTGAGTCACAGTTAGGCCTACTCTTCTTTTTCTTCTTGTTGTTGTTTACATATCATCATCAGTGTACATGGCACTTTACATGAGTGGTTAACTTGATAGTCCCCAGCTCTCAAGCTTACCATCTTAAAATACATGATAGATGAGAAAAAGAGAGTGGCAGTAGGGAGAGGTTTAAGTCCACCATGGGCTACCATCTAGTCTCTTAGAGACCAGAACAATGACATTAGGCATGCAGGGGAGGGGGTGTTCAACACCTACTGGGCCTTGGCATGATGGTTCTGTGCTTGTCTGTTCTTATCTCCTTCTTGAGGCCACAGCAATGACCGTAGGATGAAAGGAGGGTCTTTCATCACCTGCTGGGTCTAGACACAATACTGTTATTCTTGTTAGGCGTATGAGCAAGATTTAAGACCATGTATCACTGGTCTTGAACCAACCAACCTGGTTTGCAACTTACTGTCATCATCTATTCAAAGTGCTGTTTTTAACATTTTGTCGTTGTGTGTCTTCAAATAGTTTCAGACTTATGATGACCCTAAGCAGAATATATCATGTTTTTTTTCTGGGGCTGAAAGTGTGTGATGCAACCAAGGTCACCAACTGGGTTTCCATGTCCAACTAGGGAATCGAATCCTGGTCTCCAGAGACATAGTCCAACACTCAAACCACTACTCCATACTAAAAAAATCTTGAAGCTAGACCAGGCTATAGGTAATACCTTACTCTATATAAATCACTGAGAATTTGCAGTTTTCAATGGATGACCAGTTCTATGTTCCACCACCAAGAGAAACTAGCTTTCTGGCCCCAAGAGGTCAGGTTAGCTCCATCCCTTGCAAGTTTTAGGAAAATTGGGAAAATTTTACTTCACTGGAATATTGGTGAATTTGAATATTGTTCTGGACTTGTTTCAAACATGTTTTGTTTCTGCTTTTATTTTCCTGTGATTTTTTTGGTACCATGGTTGCTTTAAATTACACATCAATTTGTGGTTCCTAGTGGAAACAAAAACAATTTTTAAAGAAATAGTTCAATAAATAAAGCCAAAATGGAACTAGACACAGCATTAAACGACAAATAGCAACATCCCAGGGGTTTATTTCACCTTTTATGTTCTCTGATGTAAGTGGCTCATTGTCATTCACTTCCGTGAAGACAAATAAAATGTTTCAGAATGGAAAATCTTCCTATACTTATCTCCCCATACAAACCTACCAGAGCCCTAAGATCTTCAGGGGAAGGCTTTCTCTTGGTTTCATTATGGTCCCAGGCTTGGCTGGTGAGGATATGGGAGAGAGTCTTCCCAGTGGTTGCTCCCATCCTGTGGAACTCTCTTCCGCAGGAGGCTACATTGGCCTGCTTCTTGCTCTCCTTTCACCAGCAGGCAAAAACATTTTTTTTAAAAATGAGGCTTTTAATGTGTGAGCAGGGAAGCCTTTTGTTTATCAAGCTGTTCAGAAAAAAAAATGTTTTAGGTTTTTTAATTTGATATGTTTTTAAATGTTTTTAATTGTTTCAATTTTTTTTTTTTTTTTTTTTTTTTGAAGCTACCTTGGGTCCCACTCTGGGAGAATGGCAGCATACAAATATAATTCAATAATTAAATAAAATCTTGTCTTTACCTGTGACACTTAGTGGCTTGACTTCTTAACTTAGAATATACAGACAGCTCTGATTCTAAGAGGTAGTCCAACACTGAAACACATGTCCATCCTATTCAAAAATAACATATATAGTTGTCTTTCAAATTCAGTGTCCTGACTTGGGGAATGGGGTGTTAATGATCTAAAAGCCTGATAGTCTCTGGCTGGATATTATAGTATGTGAACTTTGTTTTTGGTGTGTTAGGAAAAGCCAGATCTAGCTTAAACCACACCAGAGGAAGAAATTATCTGCAGTGAGCCCTATTCACATTATGTGACCTTGAATATTTTCTTTCTGACAGTTTTAATATAATCTGCTTTGCCATTTCATACAGGAGAAACTGCAAACTAAATTTAAAAAAATAAAAATAAAAAATGGATCAACTAAGAGTTTTTTAATCAACATTAAAAAACAGAGGAACCACAGAGGAATATTTTCCTCCTGAACATTAGCATGACTCAGTCTGGTGATCAGTTGTTTTAGAAATTAATAGAGACATAGAATATGGTTCATTAACTGTCATTGGCCTGTGCCTTACCATGTGATCAGATCCAAATTTCTTCCAAGATTGTGAATGACACACTTAAGAAGTAGACTAATACCATTTCCGCACGAAGCTGTTATAGCACTATGATTCCACTTTCAACATCCTATGGAATCCTGGGGTTTGCAGTTTCAGGAGGGGCTGGCGGGCCCCTCCTGAAACTGCAAACCCCAGGATTCCATAGGATGTTGAAAGTGGAATCATAGCGCTATAACAGCCTCGTGCGGAAATCGTTTTAGTTTTAGTCTTTCTACTCATCTTGTTCAGGGGCTACTGTGATTATGAGATGAAATGATGGCTTAATTTTTAGAGCTGACTGTATGGAAAAGTCTTATACATTGGAAGGGAATGCCAAAATGCATTTAGATGGTTTTTATAGTACTCGGCATTCATGTCCCCCCGCCCTTGCAATGGTTTTTGTGACTGAATGCTTCATCATTCATCATGGATTTTTCAGAGGTACAGTCTCATATTAATTGGTATTAACATACCAAGCCTTCCTTATTATGGAAACAAAGATCTCTTGTTTAAAGCAGAGTGGGATTCCCATTTGACAATTTGCTGCCCAGTAGTGGAAATGTGTAGAATCTCTTAAGTCCCAGCTACTTAGGTTGGTCAGGGGATCAGCAAGTAATGTCTGACCACTAAAAGCAGTTTCAATCCCTAGTAATTTTGGGGCAGTGATGAGGTGAGGAGAATACTCAGCAGCAGCAGATCTGTGCAATAAGTAGGAGCCACTGGTGGTTGATCATGAACTACCTGACTGGCCAAGTGACTACCTTAGAGCAAGGGTGGTAGATCTGAGTCAAGCAAGAAAGAGAAGGGATTTGGGGAAGGAGTTAGTATTCTTCCATTTTTCCCCTCTCCTTCCTTGACTTCTTGAAGGCCAGGAAGGAACAGCAGGGATCTGCTGCCCAGGGAGTCTCCTAGTGGTGAGTCCATAGTGTTCTTGACATCCAGGAAGGTGAGTGGCTGACCAGATCGTCCAGGTGGAAGAGTGAGGATGATATTTGGTGCAATAGGGAGGAGGAGATGGGGAGGGTCATCACTGCCCAAGCAGCTAGAATCTGGCTCAGTTGAAGATGGGAGGATCTTCCTACTTTCTAGCAGAAGCAGGTTACTGAGCTTGGAGGCTGCCAAAGCAGCTCCAAAGGAGTCCAACTTCCCCTCCTTTCCTGACTGGCAGCAGATTTAAGTCCATGGTGGACCAACTAAAGAACTCTTTACATGAGTTTTCAAATTTTGCATATCATTTTTTTATTTGACATCCATGAATTTTACAATGTAGTGCAGCCCCCCTCTTGGATCACTGGGTTTTGGTAATAGATACTGGTTCTTTACCAACCCATTGGCTCTGAGCACCTGAAGAATTTTTAATTGAGAATATTGACATGATAGGAAAACATGGCAGAAGATATGGATTTTTTCTGTGGTCTTACCAGCTGAGTTGGAAACTAAGTTTGGGAAGCAAATAGACTGAATGTAGCTACAGTGGTGGTCATAAGCCTTCTGTGATATAGGGATCAGGAAATGGCTGGAGAAATGTTGGTGTTGTCTACATGAGAAAGGTTAATGCCTAGTTAAAAGGCTGTATCTTGATTCTGAAGTGTACTCTTCGGCAATGCTGGTTAAGTTTTCTGGCACTATCACCTCTTCAAGTGAAGTGATAGTAAAGCCAAGATATCAAGGCTTTAGGAAAGTTATGTAATGATTTAGGATATTGTCTTCTATTATCCCTTCTTCTCTTTATTTCTCATACATTTGCTGGTGTCTCAGTTTGCTTAATAAACAGAAGTGTAACGTATATTGAACTTACACATATTAGGATCTTCGGTCTATGAATTCAAGTGTACTATATAATTTGTCACAGCATCATGCAGTATAAATGTATTCCTTAATTATAATTGACTGAAGGATCATGGAAATTATTTGAAATTACTTCTATAAAGATGTTAATTTCCCTGTGTGTAAAGTTGTTAGGCCTGGTCCTGTTAGAGAGAAAATCATTGCATGTCTAGTGTGATAACTGAAGCCCCTGTCAGAGCTGCTGATGACGAGCAGCAGCTGTTGGTCCTTGTTGCTCAGGGTGGAGATGACGAACAGCAGCTGTTGGTCCCTGTGGCTCTGGCTGGAGATGAGTCCTGCAGCTCAAGAGCTCCCCCTGCTGCCATGGACCAAGCAGGCTCGGACGTTCCTCTGCCTGCTCCTTTAGGGCAACACGGATGCAGCTGTGATCCTGAGGATGCCCTGGAGCCTGCGTCAATCAGCCCACAAACAAGGCAGAGACTCAAGAGAGCTGAGCAAAAGGAGGCTTCCTTGATTAAGTTCAAGAAGTGGTGACTGGCCACACCTGTGTCTGGGCTGTATAACTGCCTGCCTGGAAGCTTTCCTTTGCTTGTGGCAAACTTTCTACAAGCCCTCTCCTTGTCTGTTCCTTGCTTCCAGCACCCGGCTCCTGATACCTTGGATTGATCTCTTGGCTCCTGACCCCCAGATTTTGGACTCTGACTATGGCTTTCGCTTGTTGCTCAGGCTTAGGTAAATGGACTGCCTATGACTAATTGCTTGCTTTGACTCCTCCTGGTGGGAGTCTGCTATCTCTCCCTCTCCCTTCTTCGGGCTGGCTCACCGCCCAGTTCTCTGACCTTGACATCTTGCATGTCTATATCTAAGCAAGAAGCATACATTTACTTCCAGTCCCTTTATACATACTGTATATACACCTATCCAGTATCCTTACACCTATAAAAAGGACAAAGTATATTTAATGTTTTCACCAATTGCAAACTGACAGACATTGCAAATTATCACACTATTCTGCTGGTACTGCTGCATGGCTGTGAAACCTTGGATGTAACGTTTGCAGAGGAATCAAAACTGCAAATAGCTTGAAGAGTGACAGAAAGACATTATATTCATAAGCTGATTCCTGCACATCAGTGCAAATTATTTGCGGAGAAGAAACAGTAGCTGGAATTCAGTATTACAGTTAACAGATTTATAACCTAGAGTTAGAGTTATGTAACTAGTTTGTATTTGCAAAGCGTACACATTCAAGATGCCACAAACATGAAAATTCCCCAGTTCTACTTGACTGGACATCAGCTGCTGTGAGTGATGGAGGTCTATCCTCTTTCTAATCATGGCACAGCAAACTAAGATCTGGGCTTCTCCCATCAGAGATCTCCAGTGTGAGGAGAAATTGAAAACAGGGATCCTGCTTCTCATTGTTACACCAGAAATCACTGGGGGAAGGTGAATGGAAACATTGTGCCCTAATTGTCAGGAGAACAGATCTCCATCTCTCACAGCAGCTGATGCCCAGTAAAGCAGAATTGCCTGGATCTGGCCAGGAAATGCTGCTTAATGAAGCAGTTGATCTAGGATCTCAACCAGTGTTTTAAGAAAAAGTTATTTACAGACACAAAAAGGAAGGGATTAGTCACATGACAAGATTGAAGTGCAACCAGTGGATAAAGTGAATACTGCTTTGGTATATGTGAAAAGAAAAAAGAAGAAAGCCTACAGAACTCTGGGTAGGTGTATTATTAATAATCTATGTTGTGAACAAGAACCAGATAAAATAAGATGGAATGAAGCAGTTGGATAGGTTATGTTATTTGTAGAATTTTCAGTGTCTGGAAGAGCTGCTATGAGAAGGAGGGGGAAAATAAGTTTGTTTCCACCAGACCAGCTGTGCATGCCTCAACCTGAACCTTACCCAATACATACATTTGTTCTTGCTGCTGTTTGTGACTTTATTTTTGTGAGACACTTTGCTAGGAATTATGTGCTTATGGTTAAGTTCATACTATAAAATGAGCTAGTGGATGAGTTTATTTTTCTTTTGAAATTGCATGTAGTGTGATAATAGTTTTTGTAAGTGTGGCTGTCAATTAAAACTATCATGGTGATTTCTATAAAGGCCAGGGCTGGGAAATATATAACCGTCTAGATGCTGTTGGACTGCAATTCCCATCAGCCACATCTAGCATAGCTAGTGATGAAGGGTCTTGGACACTGTTTTCCAACAATGTCTTGGGTGCTACACATTCTAAGTCCTTGTGGCATATTTTATGAATGAATGTACTTCCATTTAAGCTCTAAAGTATGTTATTTTGATATTGGACACATATTTTTCCTTTGGGGTATCTCAATGTTGTTCACTTGGGGCATTCTAATCTAGGGTTTTATCCAAAATCAAATTCAAACCAGATTTTTGCAAGACTTGAATAAAAGAAAGTTGAAAATGTACAGGCATGTCCCTTCAAGATTAATAATAAGCTCTTTGAAAAAAAAACCAATTATCATATTCATGGGACATCTTCTGAAATAACCACTACCTGATTAAATGTTAAGTATTAATATAGGAACACAGACTCATGATATTTGGGAGGTTTCATATAAATCACCAACAATCAGAAGAAAACAGACATAAATATGACAAATGTGCTCAAATATGACAGCATGTACATAAACATGGGTTTTGTTTACTGCTTCCAAATTTAAGATATGCGATAAGTCAAATTTATTTTCCAAGTTGAGCCAATTCCTGAAGTCATGCCCAGGAAAGAACAATGGAAATTTGCTTCTCCATTTCAGGAAGTTTTAAATCTGCTTGAGTTATATTCTACAAACAAGCACAAGTATATGAAACAGGATTGTATAATGGTTAGGGTTGCTGAAATTAAAACTAGAGAGGCCTCCTGTACCTTTAATAGCGTAGAAGAGGAAATTTCAATCAGTGTTGCTTCTTATATAACTAAATAAAAAGAAACAGCTGTTGAACTTCTCTCTGATACACAACCATTAAAGATACAGGAGTCCTGTGCCATTTTCACTCTAGCACCATAGAATATTGGTAATTCTGAAAATGTAGCATGACGATTCTAATGTTACAATCCTTATCAGAATCCACAAATTCAGAAATGATCCATATCACCAAGCTAGTTATCATTTTCATTGCTGTCATGAGTGAGTCTTTTGTAAAGTTTGCAACATTAAATTGCCCATTTCAGACTAGGCCACATCAAAATGTGATTGCATAATACCTAGTTTACAACAATATATTGTTGGTGGGAAAATACTTACCTGGACTCGTGTAATGAACGTCACTGCAGGGAAAGGTAAGCTTTTAATGGTCTCCATGGAGTGAGACCAGAGTGTTATGTTTAATTGAGGATAAGCACAAAATCCGGACATGTGATGGGGCAAAGGAGACTGTGAAGCAGTTCACCCCCTATACATGTCATTCAGTGCTCGCCGTTGACCCGCCCTCAATGCAGCGTGAGTTAATCTGGTCACTTTGGGGCTGGATAGAAATATTTCCCCCTTTTCTCGGAGGTTTTTTTTTTTTTTGGCCTATTCCGTTCTGTTTTTGATAGAATTGGGAAAATTGGCTTTGAGTAATGTCATTAAATAAGTTGTCATTTGGCAGATAATGGGGGATAATAAAACTTCAGTGATGACCTGTTGTCACCCCTTTTTGTGTAGGGTAAGCCTCTGGAACTGTCTCTTTGGGGCCCTGCGTCCCATGGGGTTGATGAAGGAGGCTACCCTTGAGGTTAACCTGGGAATAAGGGTCTCACTTTTACAGCCCTGTGGCTTGGGTGGGAGTCCCTGGTTTACCTTCTAAAATGGTAGACTGGGGAGCAACCAAAGCAATTTGGATTGCCCCTGGGGCTGAGGTGTTATCACTGAGCAGGTTGTCACATTGTGACCTGGGCATCAGCTGGACCTGTATTTTGTTGCCCTCCCCACCCTCGTATCTTTCAGGCTACCCAATTTAAATAAAAAAGGTGAAAATAAAGTTACCCTTAGTGAACCGAACTTTGCACCTGGTTTCTGTATTCCAGTTTACCTCGTCCACTCAAAGTAGTGTGAGGATGGCAGCTAGGCTCAGAGAGAAAATGGAAGCTGGTGTATGTTGAAAATGATGTCATTGTCTTTGCTGATCAAAATGTGTTGGTACTATGATGTTGTAAACTCTGACTCCACTATACCACTTCCAAAAAGTCTGTAATATTTTGATGTTGATTTTCTTTCCTTTTTTTAAACATTGTTAATTGTTTCTATTACATTTTCAGGACATGTACATGTAGCAGCAACCTATTCAGTTAAATATCCATAGTTTTTTTCTCTGCTATACAAATCTAGTCCTACCATTACCAAAGCATGGATTGTTTCACATTTCTTTCAAGGTCTAGTTACTATTCACAGAAATATACACCCCCACCCCCTTTTAAGAAAGAATGTAAGATTTTCCACAGGTGTGGATTGATTGCATGTGGGTTCCTTTCTAAGGTTCTTTTAAGTGGCCAGCTTGCTTTTGTGGAGAGTGTTGAACTGTTGTTTACACTTGTTTTCAAACTTGTTCAAAGAATGTGAAAAACATTCAGCCTCAATGTCATTGTATTTCTCTTAATTCACCCGCATCGCTTTTTCCCCCTCCGTCAAGGAAGTTCCTGCTATTTTCTCTATATATTGTCCGTAAAGTACATTGTGTACTTTCCCAGTCATTATACGTTTTCCACACATTTTGCGTGCATTTCCTACACCATGTTCTCATCTTGGTTCTAACTGTTTGTATTTTTAAATCATACACACAATTTCATGTGGATTTTTGTTTCTCTCACATGTAGGAGAAGCCTTTAAAATGTACAAAATTTCTTTTTTTTCTTTTTTTTCTGACAAAAATTCTGACATAATTTGCACTGCAATGTCTAGTGGATCCTTCTGTGTGTAAAAATTAGCTGGCTGGCATCCTGTTCAGTAGTTATGTGATGGCAAGGTAGACTTATGATTTTGTAATGTGTGCGCAAAATTGCTGTTTGGTGTGTGTGTGTGTGCGTCCATGTGTGTGTGTACATGCAGTAAACAGTCATCCAACACACACCTAAAAGCAAAGCAAAAAAAAAAAATGCACCAAGAAAATCCGATGTGGTCATTTCTGTGATTACTTTTTTGTGCAGTTTTTTTTTAATGCAAGATTATTTTGGCAACATAGGGGGGGTTTTTTGTGTAAGATTTTTATGAGTAAGATGATTTATTTTGTGTAAAAAATAGCAATGCTATTTGAGAAACACTGGTGGCTGTGTGGAAACAAGGCTTGCTCTCTTTTTTTTTTCTTTTGCACAAAGATTGACCATACACAAAGAAAGAAACCTATATGTATTCTTCAGAGAATAATTTTCACTTTTAAATTATGAACCAGGCAATAATGGCATGGAGGCATTAACATTAAACTAGCCAAATTCAATTCATAGATTATGAGGTTGTCTTGTTTTCAAGAAGCATGGTTCCAAATAAAAACAGCTTATGATTTGGATAACAAATTCAGCTGTGGTTAATCTTAAAAACAAACAAAAATCTTTCAATCTTTCAAAAAGGAAGGAATGAAATACATGGGATCTGGCGCATGTTGCATCTTATGCCTTTAATTCTAAATTACAGTTTATAAAAGCCCTTCTAAATCTTTTGATCTTTTGAAATAATTTTCAGATCTCCAGGAAACCCCTACATAAAAAGTGTTGTATCTACAGCTTGAAGACATGTCCTCTATTTTTCAGCTACAATCTTGTGCAAAATATGTAGTGACTTGTCCTGGAACCTTAGACTTCCAAAGAATCTTGGTTAAGAAACCATGGTTTATCTGACCACAGTTATTCAATGGCAGTGCCTGCTACCTTTAAGTTGGGGCATTATCACACAAGGCAATTAAATCACATTTTACAGCCAGATAATAGTCTTTCATTGGCAATTAGCACATGATGATTCCTCTTCTGTTGTTCTCCTGATGGGATTTTATTTGGAGAGTATTTCTTTTGTAAAGGGAGGTGTGTTACCCTAAAATGTGAATGACTCAGGGGTCCACCTTTGATGCTGGTACCTCTGTGCAAGGTTGGGGAATATTAGCTCAAATTAGGAGGCCTCTTAGAGTGGGGTAGCCTAGCAAGATCTTTACACCAATGTTTATGGGGGTTTTGCAAGGAAGAACCAGCCAGAGCTTCAAAAGTAAGTTCAAAAGAGTTTTATTGGGGAAATTAATTGCACACACAAGATCCAAACAGTCACACACTCACACAAGGAAACAGGGAGGAAAGGTTCTGGTTAACAAGATTCAGGATGTTGTGGGTAATGTTTACTGGTCTCGGAGAGCAACAAAGAAGCAGTAATGTGGTGTAGACTCATGTTTAAGGACAGTACATGATCAGGAATCAGATTGCAAATGTGGCTACCACTAAGTGGTGTACTGCATCTGGTTAAACTGGTTTGTTTTTGTTTTTTTGGTACACAATTACTGGCTGGAGGGCAAGGTTGTAAATAGATCTCCTGCTGAGTAAACAATGGAGTTCACAGAGTAGACAATGAGGTCCAGAATGGCTTAACAATCTTAGCATTAGAGACAAAAGACTAATGGACATCATGACAGTTCTGTAATGATTGGACACATGTGAGGACATTGGAGAGATTTACAGATCAGTAGGAAGAGGGATTGAAACAATCAAAGGTTTGGTGGAAACTTTCCAGTTGCTATTGCCCAACAGGCAGAGTTGTTATGGCTATCTTAAATCTATTATTTCTAGAGTTACCTGGCGATTTCCTGAGTATGACCTGTATGTATGTATATGTGCATGCATCTATCTATCTATCTATCTATCTATCTATATGGGTTGGGTGTGTATGCACATGTCTATATAAGAGAAAAGTCTTGGTGTGTGTGTTTTACAGAAAATCAAGGTTGCTGTTGTGCAGAAAGCTTCCACACTATTTTTGCACAGAAACAGTGTATTTCTACAAATGAACTGGTTTTATGTGCACAAATGTTCTTATGCCTGCAGACTTCACACACACGCGCGCGCGCGCGCACACACACACACACACACACACACATTCCCTTGGTTGAAAAAGTCATTTAAAATGTGCAAAAGCTCTCATAATCTATCCTAGTGGGGAAAAAAAATATTTGAAATTATACATGCAAGAATAACAGAAGGAAAGAGTTACGTCCCTTTGGGTTGCCTGGACTTTTATCTTTTGTAAGGCTTCTTCTGGGGTAGAGGAAGCTGACAAAGTCATTTAAGCAAACTGAACTAAGTTTTATGGTCTTGTTCTGTTCTGTTCCTTGGTTTCTTTTAGTATGCTTTTTGTGAGCAGCGTTTGTTTCTCTAAAAAAAAAAGAACATGGAAGGTTCACTGGGAGCCATAGATGAGAAATAGGATTTGAGCATTTTAGTGAATAAATAACATGATTTAGTAAATAATTAACAAGTAGGGCTCACTAGGTTTTGCTGATTTTTAGATAGCATCTGTTTAAAATTATCTTCCTTGAAGATTTATTGGTAAATGCAACCAACATAATAATAGTTTTGGACACTGAAGCAGAAAAGAGGAGAAACAAGTCAGTGACATGAAATCAGAGAAAGAAGATGCAGAGTATCGATAACATAGGTTCAGCACCAAGATAGCTCCATTGGAACCTATAGAAATGTTGCCATAGAATCATAGAATATTAGAATTAGAAGAAACCACAGGGGCCTTCCAGTCTAATCCTCTGCTTTGCAGGAACACACATCAGAGCACTCCCAACAGATGGCCACGCAGCCTCTGTTTAAAAACATCCAAAGAAGGAGACTCCACTACACTCCGAGGCAGCATATTCCACTGTCAGACAGCTCTGACCATCAGGAAGTTCTTCCTGAGGTTCAGGTGGAATCTCTTTCCTGCAGCTTGAATCCATTGCTCCTTGTCCTAGTTTCTGGAGCAGTGGAAAACAAGTCCATTTCCTCTTCAATATGACATCCTTTCAAATATTTGAACATGACTATCATATTAAAATTCTCTTCTGCAGACTAAACATACCCAACTCCCTAATCCACTCCTCATAGGGCATGACTTCCACACCCTCTACCATTTTGTTACCCTCCTCTAAACACATTCCAGCTTCTTAATATCCTTCTTGAAATGAGGTGCCCAGAAGTGGACACAGTATTTCAGATGAGGTGTGACCAAAGCAGAATAGAGAGGTACTATTACTTTCCTTTATCTAGACACCATAATCCTATTGATGCAGCTAAGAATCATGTTGGCTTTCTTGCCTGCTGCATCACACTGTTGACTCATGTTCAGCATGTTGTCTACTAAAACACCTAGATCCCTTTCACATGTACTGTTGTCCAGCCAAGTGTCTCCTATCCTATATTTGTGCATTTCATTTTTTCTGCCTAGATGAAGGACCTTACATTTCTCTCTGTTGAAACTCATTTTGTTAGCTCTCGCTCGGCTCTCCAATCTGTCAAGGTCATTTTGAATTTTGATCCTGTCCTCTGAGGTATTTGCAGCTCCTCCCAGTACTTGTATACCATCATAACCATCTGTCCAAACCTCACATTAACAGAATCACTAGCTGCTTTTACATTCTACTCTGTCTGTGTGTACACCTACACACATGCACACCTTGTCAGCTGTCAACTTATGGTAACCCCATGAATTTCATAGGATTTTCTTAGGAGAGGAATACTTAGAGCTGGTTTTGCCGGTTTCTTCCTCTGAAATATAGCTCACAGCAGCTGGTATTCAGTGATGGTCTTTCATCCAAGTACTAGGCAGGGTTGACTCTGTTTAGCTTCCAAGATCAGATGGAATTTGGTTGGACATCACTACTCCTAAAAAGTTCTTCAGAAAACGTCTTCCATGATTTTATTATTCTTTAATGATATTTGTAGTCTTCATTAAATATACATTATACAGAATATTTCTGAAGACCTCTTCGCACATTTGTAATGAATAACAGGAAATTCTGAGAGTACAGTCTTGTTCTATACTTATACAATGTCCAAGTCTGCATTATGTGATTTCAGAGATTTCTGAAACCTCTCAAATCACAGTATATAGACTTGTGCTTTTAATACATCAGGACAATGAGCTTCTACAGATTCTGCCTGTGTTTTAAAAGAAGTCTCAATCATCTATCAAGATGTTTAATTTACAAAGCAAGAAAGTAAACTCAGGATCTGCTACTATTGATTATATGACATCATCAGTGTGAGTGCTGATTTACCATATGTAAGGTGACATACCCCTGCTCCCAAAACACTTATGTTCTGATATTTGTCAAAAGGGAAAAAGGAAAAGCAGCACACTTCCCTTTTGAGTTTCACCGAGAATGATGTGCATAACTGGTGATGGTTGCAGGAAAAAAAAATATTTTTGGGGAACAAATCATTCTGTGTTATAAGTACTGTATGGTGTTGATTGATCCAAGTTAAATAATCTAAATTTAAAGGCTAGAGCCCAGGAATGTAAATATTTAATTATTTCATCCTCACAAGTGAGGATGAATAATTTCCAGTTTTATCCTAACTGCAGAGAAAACAATATTTCAATGTAGTTCTTGCCCAGTATTTGCAAATAAGAAAATTGTTCTGCGCAGAAATAACCTTAGCGCTCTCTCTCTCTCTCTCTCTCTCTCTTTCTTTTTTGTTTAAAAATTCTGTGTTTCTGGGGAAGCCCTGTTTCCAGATAGTTAAATAAATTAACTGCAATATTGCACCAAAGGGAAAAAAAAGTGGCCATATCCTTTATTGTTCTTGTTTACACACGCACACACACACACACACACACCCAGCAACCTTGTGGCAGGGGAAACATAGCTAGCCAGAAACAGTGTTTTGTTTTGTTTTAATTGTTTATTTTGTGGAAGGAACACACATTTATTTCTGTTTGGAATACTTTCGCAAAACTAGGGAGGGGCCAACTGAATGCTCGAATCCTGGGTAAGGATTCAAGATTCCCAAATCCGAATCCCTGTGCCAAAACAGGCGAACTGAATCTTTCAAATCCACCAACTAAATAGATTGTGGGAGACTGGGACGCCTGAAAACCTGGGAGACTGGGATGCTTGAAAACCTGGGAGACCAGGACACTTGAAAACCTGGGAGACCATACATACAAGGGAAGATAGTAAGTGGATGAGGTTTTCCCTTGGAGTAATAATGGCCTTTGCTAAAAATTTCACAAATTACAGGTGGACTTGTATTCTAAGATATTTAAATTGAACATTTCATATTTAAGTTCAGTACTTGACTGGAAGCTACAGGCTTGAGATTTCAAGGACAGCTGAAACATTCCTTTGCAGAGCTCCCTTGAAAACCTCTTTCAGACACAATTCTGGGGTTTGGAGTTTTACAAGGTGTCACAGCCTTCTCTGCCAAAGTGTGCTGGTGCATCATCAAACTACAAACCCCAGGATGCCAGAAAGAGCTATGCAAAGAAAAGCCAGTTTTGACCTGGATTATATATGGACTGTAGTATGTGGCCCTGTTTACACAGGTCATTTCCACATGATGCTGTTATAATGCTATTATTCCACTTTCAACATCCTATGGAATTCTGGGGCTTGCAGTTTGGGGTGAGGCATTTCGAATTCTCAGCCAGAGAGCTCTCTGGCCTCAGGAAACTACAAACCCCAGAATCCCACAGGGTGTTGAAAGTGGAATAGTAGCATTATAGCAGTGTAGTGCAGAAATGGCCACAGTCAAGAAAATGTGGGATTAATCCACATTTTCCTGCCTATGTAGAAAAGGCCTTCATATCATTTTCAATCTGGGGAGATCCTGAGGCAAAACTAGGACAATTGTCTTGGCCAGTTTTCTTCAGAGGGAGGTTTGCCTTTGCCTAGGCTTTTGCTAAGGCTGAGAGAGTGTGTCTTGCCAAAAGCTATCCTTCTTTCCCTTGCTTTTTAAACTCTTTTTTAAAAAAAAGGATTCTAAAGATTTGAGATTTGTGAATTTCGTGGATTCCCAGAACCTTCCAGGGATTCAGATCCAGATTCGGAAAATTCTGGATTCGTCCCATCCCTACCCGAAACGCTTCGGAATGTGAAATCATCAGTGAAGAAATGCACAAAATTCTCACTACTATGTTATTTCTCCTAGCCAGATTTTATGGGTGTTGGGAAACCCATTTCTCCACCAAGAAGTTAACAAATGTTAATATTCTTTCCCTATAAGACATACAAATATGTTCATGTTTCCTTCTTTTCACAAGTCTTTGTACCAGAGTTTCAAGTCAAAGCAAGAATGCCATTTTGAAAAAAAGTATGTCAACCAACCTAACGTTCCTTTCCAACTTCCTTACATCCTACAAAAGAGCCCCCCCCCCCCCAAAATGCCAAACAGGTTTTTCTTTTATTCGTAGTTCTTGCAAATAGCAGGTGGAAAGAAAGCAGTGCTGAAATACACAGACAGTATTAAGGCTAGATTAAGTGGAAAAAAGTGTCCGATTGCAGACTCTAAAGTTAGAAGGGAATGTGCTTACCTGCTACAGACACAGGACATACACCCACAAAGGGAGCAGGAAAGGAAAGGATAGAGAGAGAAGACAGGCAAGTAAAATTTGGCAATCCATTAAAATCAACCCCACTCCCTCTGTTTTACAGTGCATTGCTTTTCAGGGCACTTCCCTGCCTTGATACCCTTGATACCCATAAAATTTTGGGAGGAAGGAGAGAGAGCCTTTCTAGCTGTGCACTCCAAACATTTTTTACCCTTGGAGTATTAGGATACGTGATAGATTTTAGTGGATCTCTCAAGCAGAGTATCTAAAAGGGCTAGGCAGGAGTTGAAGCAGTAACCAGTCACCTCCACCCCCACCACCCCCACACAGTAACCAGCACAGAAGGAAATAAAACTTAATCTTTTTCATAAGATATAAAGAAGTAGTTAGACACATGAATACTTGTGCATAATCAACACAGGTTCATCTTCTTGAGAAAGGAAGAAAAAGAAAGGTACTACATTATGGCCATTTCCTCACTACATTCTTATAGCGCAATTATTCTACTTTCAACATCCTATGGAATCCTGGGGTTTGCAGTTTAGGGAGGGGCTGACCCCCGGATTCCACTGGATGTTGAAAGTGGAATAATTGTGCTATAAGAGTATAGTGCAGAAATGGCCTATGTCAAGAAGTTGCTTCATGGAGGCCAGGAAGGAGAGGAAGAGAAGTGTCCGTTGATGAGACCCAGAGAAGAAAGAGGATGCCTACATGATACCAGAAGAGAGTGGGTGTGAACAAATGCACACAAGCAGAAAGAAACCATCAACAAGCTATACCTAAACTCTTAGACAATGATGTGCAATCTAATTTTAATTCTGTTTGCTGGGGGTCCCTTAGGGGGATTCCCAATGCCTGTCAAAATTATCACTTGTGAGGAAAATTAGCTATGAACACTGCTTTAGCAATGCAAAGAGGGCAGGGTAATTAAGAATCTTTAGGCCAGCTTTATGGAGTTGGATCACAGAGAATCAGGCTAACTGTTCAAATTTAAGTATTTTATTGAAATAGATGTTAAAATCCATGCACTCACTCCCATAAGCATACAAGCCTATAGAAATTTTGAAAGAGGTGAAAATTAAGAAAGAGAGAGACATGAGGGTTTTGGGGTAATACTGTACCAATCCAGAAGTCTTCGGCTGGGAAAAGACAAGCAAAAAGCCAAACTCAGCCTCAGGGGGCAGGGCTGAGGGCAGCATTCCACTGGCAGAGGGATTGTTGTGGGTCTGGGAGAACTCCAAATGGAGGAGAAAAAGGGGTCCTAGTTATAGTGGTGAACAGAGCTAAAAAAATGTCCTGGGGATCAGATGGCTGCATTTTTATGAAGATGGCTCTCAGCTTTGTAGTTCAAAGAAAATACAGCCAGGGATCCTTGTAGTTTTCTGCAAGATGACTTTCTCATCCGGGGATGCATGCCTCCAAAGTGTAACATTCCTGGCTGTTTGAAATGTTAATTTGATCCCAGAGACCTCTTGTCTCCTGTTGGTTGCTATTATTGCTGAGAATCCATTCAAATCGTTTGTGTGAACCATTTGCAAGATTCACCTAGGATGCATGACAGAAAACAGTGCTACTCTTTGATCTATCCATAGCTCTACTGCCTACATGTCCTTCCAGTAGATCTCTATGGCTCACTATGTTTGATATAAAATAATTATGATCCTCAGGACATAGTATCTAGGTGGGTTAGGTGAGGTAACATAATTACCAATTAGCCTAGGCATGTAAAGGTTGCAGACTCCAACACAGAGGACAGAACAATCTGTACTTCCTGCCCTACCATGAGTGTTCTAAGTTGTGCTTCAAGTTAATCCAGTCAATTCTGATGAAATAGCCAGCTGCTGGCTCTGTTGGCTTCTCTTTATCAAACAGAAGGGGACGCTATTTTGCCTTCAGATAGCAAAGTTGATTGGACTAGCTTTGTATGATATCCATAAATCTGTTCCCACCCCCTGTCCTTCAACAGGTTCAGTCTGAGGGGGCTTTCTCACTCTTTCTAATGATCAGGCCCTTCTTCTAAGGAGGGTTTCCTCTTCCACCACATGTGCAAGCTCCACGTAGCTGAGACTCAGCATTATTCAAGCATGTTGGTAAACTCTTGAATAGCTAGTTGGTGGCAAAGCAGGATGTAAACTCTTTAAGAAATAGGAGTGATAGGAGACTAGGAAGTATGGAACCAGATTCCTCTAAAAAAGACTGATACTTTATTGATTTCAGTGTAATGCCGCTTTGTCTCTCAGTGATTACCTAAACGTATTTGGTTCTGTAAAATGTATCAGGTTCTGGGAAAAAAAACCCTACTGTTACTGCAGAGTATTTAATATGAACCTATTTATGCTCATGAATCAGTAATTGTGAAGTTTTTACACTTACTTAATTACTTCTGTTATTTCATGATTTTTTGCCCATATAATGAACATATGTCGCAATTCATAAATCACAGTCTCTGTTCCTCTTTCTTCCCCTTTCCTCTCTTTGAATTATTGCTTGTTCATTGAGATTAACTCTGTCACAATTACACTCTTGTCATCCCCTTAATAGGGAAAAAAGTTCTCATTGTAACAGAAAACATGTTGCAAATTCTTTAGCAGGTTAGTTTTATAATAATAAATTGAAGCAGGGGGAGAGGAGAAGAGAAAGAGAGAGGAGGAATAGACAAATAGTTTTGACATTCTTTTAAAAAAGAGATATTTGAAAAGATTATGGATATATGGCACTGATGATGTAAGAATAAGATATAACATCAAATATTCAATTACCTTCTTTTGTGTGTTTGGATGCATAGGAGTCTATTACAGAAGCACACCTCAAATTTAGTATAATTCTGTTTATATTTCACAAAATTAATATATGTGACCAAACTTCCTTCTGGTGAGAAAGCTCTCTCTGAACTAGATAACTTGTTTGAGGTCACCATCTTCACCAAAACAGTACCCTTTCTCATCCCCTCAATGATTTTTCACTTTCACTGTTTGCTTGCTTTTCCTTGGTTCTTTACTCAAAGCTTTGTAGTAGATCCTATCTCCATTTATCCAGCATTAAGTCATATTGAATGAACATAGTACTGTAAATAAAAGATGGAGGACATGTGACCTTCCAGAGGTTGGCTACGGCTGATGGGAGATGAAATCCAACAACAATTGGAAGGTATCATAGTACTCACTAGTGCTTTAAGTGCTCAAATTCACTAAATGAAAATGTCATGTGGTGAAGGAGACTCCAAAATACATTTCTAGCCAGACAAATCCAGGCAGCATTTTTATAGGACAAACTGAATTGCAATTTTGTATGCTGGGAGTTCTGTTGGTTTGTGGTTATTTTGTTTATTTTTGTCTTTCATCTGCCAGGGGAAAGTTGACTGTAGGGTAATCTATAAATCCTGTGTCTGAATGAGTGTATGTCTTATTCAACGGCAACATATATTATTTGCTTTCACAGTGCTTTAGGATCAATCTGAGGAACTTCCAGTGAAATGGTAATAGAGCTGGGACCCCATCCTTTCCATAAAATTGTATTACTTTGTTAGAGAGTTGTTCTCAATCACAGTAACTAATACTGGACTAGATGGAACTATCCTGTAAGTTGGGAGGTATGAATTTTTTTTTACATATTTACATGATCCACAATGATCACAAACACAATGAATGAACACAAAAGCAGACATTTTGCATTTGGAAACCCACATTTTTTCCAAAGATATGATGAGTTTCATATAATGGAAGAAACATCATGTTCACAGTAGAAACATTCACAAAACACTTCATACATTTCTCAACTGTGTGCTAAGATGCGTTAGCTGATGGATGTGCCCCTCTGAAAAATGTGCCTAAATTGTGCTTTTTTGTTTGTTTGTTTATAGTCCACATACAAACAGCAAAAAAGTGGACTTTGAAGTTTGAAAAATGACAAATTTTGAAGAAAGGGACATACAATAGATCTGTTGATCTCTAACTGTAACTTTGTTCATGCAGCGTCCTATAATTTTATTCCTTTTGACTTTGGATCAAGCAGTAGGTGGTCTCATTAAAATATAAGAGAGAAACAGTTCTGTGTATATGCTGTTCTAGTTTTGCTTTCACATTATTAGGAAGATGGCATTTTTGTGGAAAGAAATTGACTTCAGTGCCAATTATGTGCGTGTTTAAAGCTGTGTAAAACTGGCTGTCACTTCAAGGGATGTTTTTTGATAAGTTCTTGCATGCATATGAAAGCAGCATTAGCCTTAGTTACTTCTCTTTATTGCTTCTCCCAACCTTCCTTTCTTACTTGCATTAAATTTTGAGCTATCGGATGTCACTGTTTTAAACTTATTTAACAGTATTGATGGAAATAAACCTGCCTTTTTTTTCCCACCCTTTGGTACTGACTGGTTTAGCTACAAATCACCTGTTTCAGCATGGAGATCATTAATCAGCCTGAGGCTACCAACATTAGGGGAATTTTCAGCACACAAACAGAGAAAATATGAACCGCTCCTTGAAAGAGCTGTTACCATCAGATTAGCTCTGATTCTCTACAGGAGCACCAAATTACCCTGAAGTAATAATTATAATACATTAGGAGAGGTTTAATTTCCAATAAGTGCTGTCTGCTTAAGTGATCACAATCTCACCATGGCTCAGAGAACAATATAGCTTGGTACTGGTGAGAAGGAAGCTGCATTGAATTAAAAGATTGATCATAAAAAAGCATTATTGTTAGAAAATGGGAACAAAAATACGCCCTGCAACTTTCCTGTTGCTATTTTTATAGGCAAAACTCCATTAGGAGAATGCCTCTTCCTGATGAATAGGTGCTTGGGATGTTGTCAGTTATCTATAGACAACCCCAGAAATTTCTCATAGTGTTCTGCCACTAGAGTGTTAACCCTGATGCTCTTTAGCTGGATTCATATGCACAGTATGAGGTGATAGAATGGTCAGGTTGCCATCACAGGTGCTTCTGTTCAGAGTTCTGGCCAGTTAGTCATACCCATTTCCAGCATATTCCATTCAGTTATCCCTTCCTGTGTTTTTTTTTTATCCTTGTCCCTCTAGCAGTCATCAATATTTAGGTTTATCATTTCCCTTTCTCATGGTATAGTGGTTTGAATGTTGGACTACGATTCTGAAGACCAGGGTTTGGATTCCTGGTCACTCATAGAAATCCACTGGGTGACCTTGAATAAGTCACACACTTTCAGTCTCACAGGGAAGCAAATGCCCCCTCGACAAACTTTGCGAAGAAAACCCCACAACAGGTTTGCCTTAAGGTCACCATAAGTTATAAATTACTAGAAGGCACACAACAGCAAAAAAACAACAAAAAAACAGATGTAGTTTTGGAACTCTGCAAACATTTGGATTCTTCCAAGTCTTCAGATAACCTGCTCCTATTTATGGATGTGACCATTTTGCCTATCTAAGGACTGATGCTCATGTAATAAATTCATTATTAATACATTAGATGGCGTCATGTAAGATTGTTGATTTGTGTGGGGGAAGTGCTATTTTGGAATACTCACTTCTTGGGGAAAGAAATTGATAAGCGGGTGAAGTTTGCTAAGGAAAAAGGTCTAACTGTAGTTAGCCTCAATCTTTTGCACATGTAGATGTTTCCTATGTAGAGGCAGTGGAATTTACAAAGAAGGCATATGAGTTGATTGTGGACATCTGGGTTCAAATCCACCCTAAACTCTGAAGTGTACTAAATAAATACTAGCTAGATACCCACCATCTAGTCTTATCTCTCTCACAATTATTTTAAGAATGAAAATCAATAATCAGTTTTGAGAAGTCAACATTAAGTTATCAGCTGTTGGTGTGTGAGTGGTCCCTGAATGTGTGTCATTTTAGGTGTGTGAATGAAGAGTATGAGAATCAACTGTAAAGTGTTTCAAATTACATGGTATATGCAGAATGGGGTGGGGGGAGAGAACAAGAGAAGAAGAAGAAGCGAGGATATTTCTTCTGCTTCCACACTTTTAGACACATTCCCTTATTTTACCCAGAACTTTGAACCCAAGCCCAGGTAACAATAATGGCCATGGAAGAAAAGGATCAAACATCTGCCTTATGGTGCAGTTTCCACAGTATTGTACTAGGATTCAGGAAATTTGAATTCCAGTCTTCACTGAGCCATGAAATTTACAGAAATCACTCTCTGCCTGGCTTACCTCACAAGGATGTTGTGAGGATAAAATGAAAAAGAGCAATATGTTTCACCCGGAGTTAACTGAGAGAAAGGCAGGATGTAAATATGGTTGATAAAGAATCATAAATTAACCCATCAAAAGAAAATGTAGGATTGGAAATTTCATCTTTATCACTCACTGTCATATGTAGACTATTTGAGACTTGGTAATATGTGCATCAAAGACTTGCAAACCCAAAACAGATCAGTGATGTGTGTGTCTGTGTGTGTGTCTCCCTCCAATTATAAAGGATTAAAAGCAGGTCAGCGACTTAATGCAAGCATACCCACAGTGCCTCATTTTTACAAGTTTGCATATTTTCTGGTTTGATGTGCAGATAAAGCTCAGTCTTGACATACATATCATTTGATAATTCTTTTAGGACAGATTATTGGTCAGCACCCCCAACAGAGACACTCAAAGATTAAGACAAGTAATAACACAACTGGTGGTGGATGAGTAATACAGGACAAAACAATAGAATGTAATATATTTGTTCAAAGGAACTGAGAATATCTGTAGATTTTTATGCATATATTCCACGGTTCTTGGTTCCATGCTAAATTTTATTTGGAACCTTTGGAATGAAAGAGTCCTTGTTCTGATATTAGAATCACAGAATCATAAAAATCATAGAGGTAGAAGAGATCACAAGGGCATAAAGTCCAACCCTCTGCCATGCAAAAATACACAATCGAAGTACTCTGGACAGATGGCCATACAGCCTCTGTTTAAAAACCTCCACAGAAGGAGGTGCCATCAGAGACCAAACAGCCCACTCCACTGTCAAATTGCTCTTACCATTCTAAAATTTAGGTGGAATCTCTTTTTCTGTAGTTTGCGTCTGTGTCCTAGTCTCCAGAGCACCAGTAAACAAGCTTGCCCCATCTTCCATATGACATCCTTTCAAATATGTAAATATGGCTATTGTGTACTGAACCTTCTCTCTTCCAGGCTAAATATACTTCATTCCCTAAGCCATCTCTCATAGGAAATGGCCGTCTTGAACAAACCAATATGAAGACTTACCAATGAGGTCTTCCGCATTTGGTAAACAGTGGATATCCCTTGATGTATTTATCACATGGCTGTACAGATGTTATCATATTTTTTTAAAAAATTGACATGTAGGAGCATTTGTATTTTAAAAGGATTTAAGATTCCAAAGGGGTGAACAGTGTGCCCTTGATCATTTTATGGGGAAAGATGATTCAATCCATTCTTTACTTTTAGTGGCTGGTGGGTTTTTTTTGTTTTTGTTTTAGTGCAACTGGCATGGCCACTGGCCTATTATTCTGAATAAACAAATAAGAAAGTAGTCAAGTATACACCTAAATTTCAAAATTGGCATAAACGTTGAACATGTATCACTCAGTAGTGAATAGATTCCAGATAGGGATATGTTCATCAAATCTTTTTTTTTCCTAATATGAACATTCCAGATTTTATAATATGAATCTATAGGAAAACTAGAACACATTTCTCTGCTGAAATCAGAGGTTTTCATAGCATTGATATCTTTTTGCAATTCAAAACATTGAGTACCAAATGAATTTTGTTAGAGGAAAACCACTTTTTTAGAAAGTACACATACTAGGACAAGTGTGATTAAAAAGTGCATACTTCTTCTGTGTGTGCAGATGTTTCTTTTGACAATTTCTTTGACAATTCCAAACTGGTGTTAGTGTGGCCTAAAACAAACTTGCAGTTGGAGGGATTAAAGAATAGATTGTTATTTAATTTGCTTATCTTCAATTCCAAAGACCAAGCTTTTGTTGTTGTTGTTATTGTCGGGACCAACACTGATTCATTTATTTCAAGCATCAGTTTTCCATAATTAGATTGTAAGTAAACAGGTCCTCTCTAAACACCTAGTTTCAGGCTGCAGAGCTGAACAAGTAACAAGTGAATCAATTTCAGCTTTATGATTATGCAGAAGGTAGAGTGGATATATCCTGCTAGGACTTTGTGAGTGTCAAGGAAGTTGTGTGGTCTTTGCGCAACCTTCTTGGTGTTTGTTGTTTTGCATGGCTTTCTCCTATGCCAACACTTTTTAAAGGAAAAGTCTGGATTCTGCTGGATGGAGGCATTTGTACTTCTGTTTTGGGTTGCTTGCCATTTTGTCTGTGTGCCTCTCTAATATATATTATAAACTTGGCAAAGGGACTTACTGTTTTTTTTTTTTATCAGTCATTTCATTACCACTTTCTTAGGCTTACAAACAGAATCATGCTAGTTTTACTAAAAGTTCTGCTTCTGATGGTAGTGAGTATGATTTTCTTCCTGACAGTTTAAAGCACATCTCCAGCACAAACACACACACACACACACACACACACACACTGCCAGTTTATATTTCCTGGCAGAATGTAATGTGTGGGTTATGTATGAGGCAGTTGCTCAGCTCTGTACTTTGAGTTTGCCCAAGTATTGATTTATGAAATCCAATGTGATTCCATTACTGTGTAAAGAGATTAATATTTTCTTAATCCTGTCAGGTTTGCAGTTTGATTTATATTTGTCCCGAATTTGCCTAGGTGAAGGTTTTTTCCTTATTTTTCAGCATGATAGATTTAAAGTCAGGGTGTCAGATACAGGTCTAAATAAAAAATATGAGGGGCCAAACCTATATCTCTTACTGTAGTCAGTGACATACATACTAACTTAAGGATAAATAGGATCTGGATCAGCAAGAAATTGTTTGTCTCAAAAGGAGCCTTGAAGAAAATTGTTATGAAGTTCAGGCCAAACCCCAAATAAGCCTGTTTATGTCAAGTACAGCTGAATAAACCTTTCAGGGTTCAGAAAAGCCCTTTGTGGATAGAGATCCTGTCTCACGCATTATGGTAGAAGGTACAGTTCATATACTTCTGAAGAAAACTAGGCTAGCGAGCACAAGGAGGAGTCTATCTGCCTCTATTTCTGGTGACAAAATCATGTAGGAGGAAGAAAACAAACACGTACAGTGGATTATAGATGGTTGGAAGTGAGGTTGGAGTTGGTGATTCCCCCCTCCAATTCACATAACCTCTTTGGAAATTAAAATTAGACATATCCATTTCCTGGCTTATATATTCATACATAGGCTTGTATTTAAACACAAATGTATCTGTATTGTGTAGAACACGAGCAACAGATGTTCTTGAATTGCAGTTTCTACTTTTGAGGAAATGGGAGTGATGACTCCACCTCACCCCACCCCACCCCACCCCCAATCTTTGACAATGTTCAATATTATTCAAACAAGACCTTAAGGTTAGCCTTAGCTACTTTTATAGTTCAGTCGTAGTTCCGCTTAATTCGCCCAACTGATCAGTTCCTCACCTCTTACTTCTTATTTCACCCACAAAATAGCACATAGTTCTCTTCATCCCCTTTTCTCCTTTTCACACCTGCAAGTATTCAGCCCACTTTTTTCCTCTTCTTTCTCTCTATTTTCTGTCCTTCTCTTTTCCCTCATATTCTCATGTCTCTATACATCCAGAGGTAAAATATATACATATATATAGAGAGAGAGAGAGTGAAAAATTATATACAAGCACAAAACAATAAATAATAGCTGGTTTTGGAAGGAAGACAATGAGAAAGGAAAGCAGAATAAAACAATGCAAGGAAAGAGCAAAATTAATTGTGTGAAGAGCAGGGGAAATAGAGGGGAAATGGAGAAATAACTGTTCATGGTGAGAGATAAGAATAAATAAATTTAGAAGACAAATATTGAAAGAGAATTTAAGAAAATATATTAAAGCCAAAGTTGTATGCATATTTACTTACTTATTGACCTCACTGGAGCATAATTTTCAGGAGACATGTATTTACCATTCGACTAGCAAAAACAGAAGGAATTTAGAAAATTGCTAAATCACCAAATTTCACCCTGGTTGAAAGGCTATTAGTAACCACCATCACACCAATGTTTGCCCCCTTTTCTCTCTCCAACCTTTAACTTTGATTTTTCTTTCACTCTACTCTAGTACTCATTTGGCCTATGTCAGCTTTGCCTGGGTTACAAACCACTTTGTCCCTAATCCTCACTCCCCCTCCCCATTGCTTTTTCTTTCTAACTGCTCTTAAGTCCCACCAGGTCACTGCCTGTTCAGCCTTTTCCATGAACTAACTCCTTTCCTCACCCTTAACAGGCAGCAGACCACTTGAGAGTCACTCTCTCTCTCTCTTTCTTTGGATTGCCACATTCTATGTCTCCAAACTTTTCCAGACATATTTGCATATTACATGAATTTTTTGCTCATTATGCAGATTATGCAGTGGGTTGTAAAGGGGCTGATCACCACATATACACAAAGCACTAAGTTCTCACCCAAAAGCAAATCTTTTACATTTGTGTGTGGGTAGAAAGCAGAAGGTTTTACTTTCTTTTCACATAACAGGTACAGGAGATGAAGATATTCAACATGTACAGCTTTCTCAGATGTGGGGATTCTGGAATTTTGGGGTTCCCACTTGAGGAATCTACAATTACCGAATTGTGCCTGTGTTTAGCATCACCATCATCTTTACATCTATGCCATTTTTAAGGAACAACCAAGCTGTTAGAGGCAGTCTTTTTCATCTTTGCAGAACACCAAAGGCAGCCTAATGTATGAGCTCTATCTGATTCTTTTTATTTGGTTCCTAGCCCCACCCAGGCTATCAGTTATCCAATCAAAACAAATCAAAACAAAGATGCTTATAGTTCCCACATTTGTGATATCTAGTCAAAACAGCGATCCTTAACTATAATCCTATCTTTGGTGAGCTCGGAGTCTCATAACTAAAAACTGTGGCTGCCTACTATCCAAATTAACTTAACCAGTGCCCTACTAACAGAGTATTGTAGATCACATCTCTTATCTTTCTCCATATCTTAGTAGGTATTTTTCCCAGATTTAAGCTGCTGCCAGGTCCTCGCTGATAACATAAGCCATATGTACTATACACTATAAATTACATGAAGGCCCTTTCTGCACGAGGCGAGGGAATTGCTCCGTGCCATTACCTACTGCTTCTTCTGGGGTCTGAAGCAATGCGGACTATCCCTTAAGCCCTTCCACATGGTTCCTCCTTGGTCCAGGGTGAAATCGGAGCAGTGTGAGGTCTGTAGATCCACACTGCTCCGGCTTCCAAAATGGCGGCTTCCGGTTGGTCGTGGGTCCAACCGCTGAAGCTCACCACACCTAAAGCCTGCCCTCCACAGATTGCAGGCTCGCATTTGTACGAGCCTGCGAATCTGCACAAGGGAGCAGGAATGCAATGGTGTGTTCCAGGAAAATAAAGACCTGTTTTTTGCAGTTTTTAGAAAACATGCTGGAGGACCACTTGGGGTCATTTTGGAATGGACTGAGGTGTGGATCTCGGGTAAGTAGTCCGCTCCTAGTCTGCTCCAAGGTGCAGACGACCTCTGTGAGAGGACGCACTGCCCTGTTCTAATTACCTGGTGTGGAAAGGGCCAAAGTTACACTCTGAACTTCATAAGTTTTATTCCCAGTCCACAAAGTGGGTAACTGACCAAGTGTGGCCTGTAACACAGTATTTCTGGATATTTAAATAAAATTGCATCTCAGGATAAATGACAAGAAAATCATCTCATAGTAATAAGCATACATTAAGATCAAACAAACCATTAACAATTTGCCTAAGTTGCAATAACTAAGAGTGAAAATGTGTTTGTGTGTGTGTGTGTGTGTGTGTGTGCATGCGCGCTTGCGTGCATGTTTGTGTGCAGGGGGGAGGGAGGGGGAGAGAGAGCAAGGGAGAGATGGATCACAACCTTTATTCTTTCTAGTTGCAACCAGTCAGGATTACTGAACTAAAGTAGGAAGCATGCTTTGTATGCTTCACAAGAAGTAAAATGTCAGATATCATTAGTAGTGATACCGTATAATAACAGGTGTTTTTTTAAAAAAAAATTGTCTCTCCACTTCAGAGTACCTTTCCTCTAGGAAATCATATGATTTGTATGTGTGGTTTTTTTAATGGATCTGAGGACAATTTGAACATATGTAGAACTCTTTCTCATCTTTAACTTAAAGTTTGTTTGTTTTTTCTTTTTGTGGAAAGTCAGTGAACAGCACAGTCTACTCAGCAGAAAGTACCACTGAGTTCAATCTGACTTAGTTCTGGACCAGTGGGTTGGATCCCAGTGTGCTTCTACTCTAGATCTAGCTCCCTGAGCCTATTTAATAGAATTTATTAAAGGTGGCATGACGTTAACACTGAGAAATGGTGTCACAACAGCAAATGTTACCAAGAGAGCTAGAAAAAATACTACACGTGATCATTCCTTTCCCGATCTCTATGATCCTCTTAAGTAGCTGAAGTCCCCTCCCCTTTGACAACCTAAAACCTCACTTTGTCTCTGTGTGTGCCTCACTTTCCTCTTCCAGTTTATCAAGGCAACACTCTTGCTTCCTAAAGATTAGCTTGTGTCCCAAATCTGCTGCTTTCCTTCACTGGCCACACTCTTCACCTTGGCTCATTCTGGAGGGTATCAAACTTATTCAATAAGAAATCAAACTCTAAACTATACAGCAAATATTGACTTTGTGTTGAATAAACATATTTAACTCAGTCTCAGTTTTGTTGTGTTTCTTTTCATCCCACCTGTATTCTCCTTATCTCATTGTTGTCTCATTTTGCATTGTCAGGCTTTGGCTTTTCTTAACCTCAAAGGAATTAATGCAAATTTTAGGCTTGCATTTTGTATAGATTGCCCATTGACACATGACTGTGTGTGTTTTTAAATTGTTCACATGTTAGCTTGGGCTTATGTGTGCTTTGTTGCTCTGAAATGCCTTATTAGACTTTCAGATGTGTCGATTTTGGAGGCAAGACCTCTTTGTGCCACTGAGTCTCAGAAGGCTTGGAGCGAATACTTCCGTTGAGAATTTTGCACCCAATAGAATTATTTTCTGTCCCAGCTGTAATATAATGTTTATTACTGTATAAGAGAGATGACAACCTTTTCTCCTTTCTGATTATTCATGCACAGCAGAAGGAACATGAAAACTTAGTTCATTAGAAGTTGGACACAAAATCTGCACTGGCTAGGCAGAGTTATTAAAGGAAACAACCTCTGCATACTCTTCCATGTATTTCTACATCTAGAGAACACATGCAGAAGTGTGCTGTATGAGCTAGTGATCCACAGTTATCACAATTGCTGTGGTTTTGGTGCACATGTAACTTGGAATATATTAATTTGAGTGGCTGACATTTGTTCCTCATCCACACTTCCTGGCAAAGAAGGATTATTGCTAATTATGTACAAAAGTTGTAAGTCAAGTGCTCAATAAATCAAAATAATTTTTACATTTTATAGGTTCATCTTCAATAAAGAGGCCTATCTTTCTACCCAATTAAGCTGAAGTTCTTTCTTGTCTTGTTCAGTTCTGAGCAATGACCTATAGCAAGCTAGGGGAAGGAAGTAGCTGAACAAAGCACAAAAAATACCTGAGATTCACAGAGATCTGAAAACACCCAGAGGCCTTTTTATTTTCTTCCATATATCAGATCTCTGTGACTCTTTTGCCCCCTGCTATCATCCTGATGAATGACTGGCATGCAGTACAATCTTAAGTAGGTCTATTCAGAAGCAAGTCCAATGGAATCAGTGAGATTTATTTCCAGGTAGGAAAGAATTTTAGAACTTAAGTTGCTTTCTTCAGATAAACAGATTCTGAACCCAAACGAACAGTAAGATTTCTTTTCTTTTCTTTTCTTTTCTTTCTTTCTTTCTTTCTTTCTTTTTTTTTTTTTAAAAAAAAAATTCCTCACCAGTAGCTATGGTTATTGTGGTAGGATAGAAACTGTAGTTCATCAAGAATTGATGGGCTACATTTTATCCACTACTGTCTTAAGAAAGAAACATCTAATTCTCTTTTTATGCTATAGGGATATATAGTAATAAAATGATTTTTAAAAAATCTTTTTACCCACCTCTCCCCAAGGTTTGAGGCAGAGTACATCATAGATTAAAATACAGCATATACTTAAGAACACATAAAACCATTTAATATTTAAATATAGATTAAAAGACCATCATAAACATTTACACATTTAAAATTCATAGTTTAAAATCAATTGGGTAGACCTGCCAGAAAGATAGATCTTTAATAGTTTCTTTTAAAATTCAGACAGTATGTTTAACTATTGAATCTCTTCTAGCAGCTCATTCCACAGAATGAGGTGGCCAACAAAAAGGTCTTTTGGGCAACCGTTGCCAGTCTAGATCTGACTAGTTTAAATAAATGGTCTGAGTGTGGGGAGTGGATTGTACAGGAGGAGGCAATCCTGAAAGTAACTTGGACCCAAACTATGTGGATCTTTAAAGATAATAACCAACTTTTTACTTTTCCCAGAAGCTAATTGGCATCCAGTGGAGTGATTTTAATATTGGTTTGATATGCTCACTCCTGGATGTATCTGTAACCTTTCTGGCTGCAATATTTTGGACCAGTTGGAATGTCTGAACTTCATACAAAGGTAGACCAATGTACAGCACATTCCAGAAGTTCAAACTAGCACATGCGCTATCATTTTTAGGTCTTCCAGTTCTAGAAAGAAGTGCAGTTGGTGTAGCAGTCAAAAATGAATATAAGCACTCCTGACCTTCACATTTATATGAGTTGACATTTGGAGAGACAGCTACAGGAGCACTCCCAAACTGCAAACACAATCTTTCAAGAGGAGTGTGACCTTATACAGAACTGGTTGACATACCTCCAACCCTATATTAGGACTTTGAATTTTATTAATTAATTAATTAATTAATGCTCTCTTTCTTGTCTGGATTCAGTTTCAGTTTGTTTTCCTTCATCCAGCCCATTACCTTCTCCAAGCATTCATTCCGAGGAGACATACTATCCTTAGTTGAACCTGCTTTTGAAAACATGGAGAAATATGTTTGGGTGCCATCAGTATAATGATAGTACCCTGACCCGTGCCTCCAGATAATCTCTCCCAACAGTTTCACATAGATGTTAAAAAGCTTTGGGGATAGAATGGATCATTGTGGTATGCTATATAACAGCTCCTTTTTTGAGAAGCAGCTGTCTTCAAGCACCACCATCTGGAACCTGCCTGAGAGGTAAGACTGGAACCACTGCAACACAGTGCTTCTGATTCCCAACTCCCCTGGTATTCCAGAAGTATACCATGGTTGATGGTATCAAATGCCACTGAGAGGTCTATAAAGACCAGCAAGGACACACTCTTCCCTTCAAAGCTAGGATGAAGATCATCCACTAAGGCAGCCGTAGCAGTCCCAACTCTGTATCCCACTCTGAAGCCAGTTTGAAATGTCAAGGAAGTAAGTGTCATCCAAGGCCACCTGAATTTGGAAGGCAACTGCCTTCTCAATCACCTTGCCCCAAAAAGAAGATTAGATACTGGTCTATAATTATTAAGGTCCAGGAGATCTAGGGAGGGCTTTTTCAGAAGTGCTGATCACTAATCACTACCTCTTTTAAACAGGATGGAAAGTTCCCCTCCTTGAGAGATGCATTAATAACATGTTGTATTTGAAGTCTAATTTCATCTCCACATTGGATGACCAGCCAAGATGGTCAGGGATCAAGAAAGCAAGTTGTCGTCCTTACTTGCCCCAGCAGCTTGTCCACATCAGCTGTACAGATCAGTTGAAACTGATCCAGTATAATCCCACTCACAAAGTTACTGGACACCTCATTGTTGACTTCCACAATAATGATGGCATCAAAGTTGGCTGTTGTGTGACAGGTTTTACCTTCAAAATAGTCATTAAAGGTATCACAGTTCAGTGGAGAGGGTTTCTGGCTTAGATTTCTCACCACCCTCTCAGCTAGGTGTGAATTCACAGACACAATATCTGCAGAGAAGAAAGCTTTCTTTGCTGCATGTATTGTCACCCTATAGGAACAAAAATATCTCTATGTTGTGTCCTGTATGGTATTAGTCTTCTGGTGTGTCTGGTGAACTCCAATCAAGCCACACATGGAAGGGCATTGCCATGGGATCAAAAAAAAGTCCAAATAGGATTGTGGGTTCCTTTGTATGCTGTGTGCTTACACTGTAGATATGTGATCTAGGGACAGCAAGAAATACCTAGGGATATCTAGTGGGTTACAGTAGACTCTAGGTGTACAATAGCTGTATAGGTATACAGTAGACTCTAAGGTGACTACACTAAGAATCTTAATCAATGCACAATGTTAGTGGTCACACCTTTCCCAAGGTTAAAGAGAAGTAGCAAGGGAGAACAGACAAAATCAAACAGCCTTGAGCAATCTATTTACTCAAACTTCCAATGCTTTATTCCCCTCCCATCTGCTATGCCCACATCTTTTTCTTCCTGCCACCACTGCCTACATCAGCAAGAGTGTAACAGGGTTTTGACCCAAATTTGGTGTACAATCAGTCACATAATTGGATGTGTACTAATGTCTAGAGGCCACTGCAACTGCTATATCTGGTCTGATGTGGATATTGTACAGATTCCTGAGAAGAGGAAGGTTGAAGAAAAAAAAAAAGGCCAGAACATCAGGTATTGCCATCATGTATGTACTGAAACCAAACCACAACCTGATTTATAACTGATCCCAAGCAAAGAAACAATATGAATACCATTTATTATCCCTATTTGCAATCAAAGTATACAATTGGTAAGCAAAACCTTTTTCCCAAAAGAATTATAGAGGCAAAGGTTGATGGGCTAGGGGATGCCTGTTTGTGATGGGCATTGCTGGACCCTGTGAGTTTCCCTAATTCTTCCCTCTCCACCGTCCACCGGGGATATGTGGGGGGGGGGGAGCCATGCACAACCGTAGCCTTCTCCATGTCATATGTCTCCCTCAACTCTTCAGCTGATTCTTTATCTCTTTCTCCACCTGCTGACAAGAGGGCTGTTTCTGGGTATGACTGAGAAACACTGATAAGCTTGTCCCACAGCCATTTCTAGTAGTAGGGTTTTTTTGTAGATGGTTCTATGGGCCAAGTAGAAGTTGACTGAGGGTTGGATGGCCTTATATGATAGAGACAACTAGGAAGGCCTCATTTGATTTTGAAAAAGAAACTGACAATACCATATTGTTTTTAATACAGATCTAAGATGTGAACATTGTTGAAAAGTGTGTACAGGTTTTGTTACATCACCTTTAGAAATTCATTTTAAAATATCTTAAGGAAACAACAATGATTTGGAATAGGAATTACTCTTCCTCCGACAATGAAAGGGTATCAGGGTATCAGCAATGTGTATATGCATGTATGTATGTATATGAGAGTAAAGAGTGTGTGTGTGTGTGTGTGTGTGTGAGTAAAGAGACATATAGCAGAGATGTAGAGATGTATAAGATTAGGCAGGGTGTGGACAAAGTAGATAGAGATAAAGTTATGTCCCCTCTGGGTTTAAAATTGTGTGGAGGTGCTGTTCAATAAAACTGAACAGTAGAAGATTTAAGTCAGACAAGCAAAAGGTTTTTTTCCCCCCACAATGCACATAGCCTACAGAATTAAGACATGATGACGGCAAACAACTTAGCCAGCATTGAAAAGTTATTAGAAAAATTCATGGGAGATAAACTGTCAATGGCTTCTAGTTGTGATGGCTATATTCTCCCCCTGGTATAAAGCCAATATGCTTCTGAAAACTAACTGATGGGAAACAACAATTAGATTTCTTTTATGTTGTTTTTGCTTGTTTAAGGATTATTGGTTTCTGGAGTTATTTAACTGGTTACTGCAGGAAAAGAAACATTGAGCTAGACTAGCCTCATTCAGCAGGGCTTTTTATCTCATTGAAAATAACATGTGGTCACATTTGTGGTCACATTATCTATGTTAACTATTTTTTTTATTACTGTGCCTTTTTTGTCCCAATTTTTGACTACCTAAGCTGTATAAAATAATTTACACTTTTCTGGCTTTCTGGAAAACTTTTCAGATTCAGAATTTGACTTCTAGTGTTCCTTTAGTTGATATTCCCAAATGTCTCTATGGAAGGAAAAGAGAAAAAATCAAACCTGTTTTTATGTCTGGCTAGATTTAATTGGACTTAATGAAAACAAACACAGGATCTTTTTTAAAAAAGTGAAATCTAATTGCTTGGGCAGTAATGATTGCAGAATATTACAAAGAAGAGAAATCATTGTAACATCTAATTAGCATTGAGTCACTCAGTCATCTTAATGACTAAGCATTATTTCTTTTAAAAACACATTATATAGATGCATTTGTATATCCCCTTGCTCAGCAAGCAGTGAGAAAATAGAGTTTAGTGTGAAACAACTGCAGCAGTCAGTGAAGTGGCAAAAGATATCTTTATCTGTATGGATAACTATATGTTAACTGACACACTGTGAGTCTAAGGAACGAACTACAATTGGCCTGGTAACTGTGTGAACAGGATCTACCATTTTTATATCTATAACGTAAGTGTATATTTTTCTTTCCTGAGCTGGATGCTTCCTTATGTAACTGATATTGCTTCCTTCTCTCAATGCTTCAATTTTTTCAAGGTAAGTTCATAGCCCAGCTGCTTTTTGGAATCAAATTTGGGCTGATGTGAAGTTGAAATAAATACGAGTTGTACAGTCTAAGTTTCTTATACATTTTTTCAGTACTATATTATGTTCCAAATGCTGGTTTGTGGCTTCAGGCTTATACTCCTCTTTACACACAAGCTGGAGATATGCATGCCTTGGCTGTGGCTATGTTTAGCTCCAGTATGGAATTGGAATAGAACAAGAATTTAGATGGGATATCAAGAAATCTGCAAGAATGATACTGAGAGATTTGTTATTTTTGTTCTCTTCTGAATATACAACACCATATGATCATTGCCAATAAAGTAGACAAGTATATCTGGGAACAGAGATTGGCAAGGTGTTCAGTTTTCCTTTCTCTCATATTTGAATTCTGCACATTCTAATAAATTCTGATCAAAGCCAAAATAAAATTTTGGGGAGGCATGATCATAAGATTTCTTTATGGTGACATGAAAAGCTACCCTCCCAATGAATCAGATCATTGTTTAATCTCTCCAAGTAGCATCAACCTGCATAGCTAACCTGGATATCCTGGATAGCTCTCCAAGCCTACCTGGAAATTGCTGGTCTGCTGTGGTAGTTTCCTATCCAAGTAATAAACCAAGTCCTTGTTTAGATTCCAAAATATGGTGATGTTGAGTATGTTCTGGGTGGCATAGTGATTTCCTCTTGGTCTGGTTAGGGGTGTTGCATGATCTCCTAGAGGACATAGGAAAGTATTGCAGTATGTAAAAGCCAGCATGGTGTAATGATTTGAGCATTGGACTATGATCCTGGAGACCAGGGTTCAATTCCCCACTCAGCCATGGAAACCGACTGGGTGATCTTGGGCATGTCACACACTCTCAGCCCTAGGAAACCCCATGATAGGTTCATCTCAGGGGAGCAATAAGTTGGAAACAACTTGAAGTCACACAACCATAATGACAACAACAAAGTCCAAGGTATTTCAAATGAATACTAGAAGAAGATCTAAGTGATGGAACTGTTCATGGTGCTTCTATACAAAGGACAGGGAATTATGTAAGCACCTGGATGTTATCAGACCACAAATAGACAATGGTGAGGAATGCTGGGTGTTACAGTACAACAGCATTTGTATGACCTCATGATCACCTTCATATTTTATGATTTATGAACTGTATAATAAATGTCTTAGAACTGTTTTGAAAGACACTAATATGTGTAAGTAGCCCCAAACATTTTGACACAATATCTTAGTTGCAATTCTGGCCCTGTACAATAGTGCTCAAAGAGACTTCCATGTTAAAGATTCTTTTAAAGTCAGTAAACCATTAATTGAACCAACATAAAAGCAGCAGAGATTGCCCAGATGACTCTTAACAGTTCTAGCAGGAGTCAGAAAATACCTTTGAAAATAAAAACATTTAAGCTGGCAAGTAACAACAAGACAAGCAGGGACAGACTCTTAACGGTTTTAGCAGGAGTCAGAAAATGCCTTTGAAAATAAAAACATTTAAGCTGGAAAGTAACAACAAGACAAGCAGGGACAGAAAAATCTGTCATTTTGGCTTGTTACTTTTGGATGTGTTCACCCATAATTCTGTTCCATATCATTTTCTTTGGCATTATTATTATTATCATTATTATTATTATTATTTGGGAAAAAACCTGCACATGAATTTGAAGATGGAGAAGGAGAAGAATTTACTGGATTTTATGTATTGCTGCACTGAGCAGCAATTTGGAATAGATGATATCCAAGATATCTTCCAACTTTAAAATTCAACTATTTGGCGTTGAAGAAACATTTTTAAAAAAACTCAGACATTTTAATATATTAAATAAACTGAAAACAAATAGATGTTCTTTTTCTGTCTTTCTTTCTCTGTGTTATACCTTTTTTTAAAAACTGAAGTGAGTATGTTATTCTTATTTACATGATGGCTTTAATCAGAACTCCTCTGGGGAATGGTGAAAGTCAAAGAGGTCAAGATATATACCTGTGCATAGACAAATAAATGAATTAATACCTCTCTTTAATTTAATGTATGCCTAAGAACCATGAGGAAAGATAATGTGATATAGTGGGCATGTGGCTTGATTTAAATCGGTATATACCAAGGATGTGGAAAGTGTGGTCCACAGGCTAAATGCAACTCCTGAACCTTATTTTTGTATTGATTTGGGTGTGGTCATTTAGGGTCCAAAAATGCCCACAAGTGCAGTAGTGTAGATATCATACCATCTAGTATTTTCTAGACACCCAAACCAGGAAAAAAATAGCTGCAAAATGGCAGCTTGAAGGATGTTGTGTCAATTTCTGTGTATGCAAATATGACAGTGCAGGCCACAGGGAAGCATATATTTTCCATGTATGATCTGAGAGGTATTGTTCAAGTAAATCAGTTTTTTAAAAAGACAGTTAATGAACTGGATTTGTTACACATTCCTACTGTGACATGAATATTCAGATTTCTGGGGGACTATAAATCTCATTGGATAACATTGGACTAATCTCATCTCTCAGCCATGTACCTCAGTGGGGTGGCTTTGTGCACCGTGAAATACAGAAAATACATATACACTGCCTTGACTTTTCTGGAAGATAGATGAGATACTGTCGAAATGAACTACAGGACTCTGAGTTAACACAGTGTTGGAAACGGATTGGCACCTTTGTGGCAAACATGACTTCTCATTTAAGGACTAGTGGGAGTGTGTAACTTTGGGGAGGGGACAAAAATGAAAGCTGCAAGCCTGGTTAAATTAATTTTAAAATTTTAAATTAATTCTAAAATTAATGCTGTTGAGAAAGAAGGGTAGGAGAGATCTTCTTCCTGCAGCAGAAGCTCAGGCAGAAGATCTTGAGTGCTATGAAAGTGCAACAAATTATTCATTACTGAATTTGTTCCTGAATTATTCCATGGATGGTGAGGGATTCTTATGGGATGTTTTATAGCCCTAAGTAACATGACTGGCTTGGAGTGCTATGCACCTTAATTTTGGTAGTTGAGTAACTGTTCACTATTGTATCTCAGGTAGTAATCTGCTTCAGGCTAGACTTTCCGTGGAAACACAATGGGGATTAAACCTTCTCAATCCTGCCCTTCTTATTTATTTATTCAGAATTGACAAAAGAGTTATCAGGAGAGCACTGTCAATTATGAGATGGTGCCTGGAGACACAGACCAAAACAAATCTATGCCATCTGTAAATACTTAGTTGTTGAGAGAAGGATAAAAACTCACATATCTCTTTCATATTTGCATTGAAGAACTAATGAACTCTCTCTCTCTCTCTCTCTCTCTCTATATATATATATGTTTAGAAAATTCTTTATTTAGTCATTTTATGTTCCCCCTAAAACTACATATAAAATTTCTAAGATATCTTATTAAACAAATAAATGGGTTCTTGGCTTATAAGGGGTTTTCACTCTTTTTGCTCTAATGGAGAAGAACAGCTGGATTTCCAATTACACATGCAGCAGCACTGGAATTACAGACATTTTTAGAAACAAAGAAAAATCTCTCTTTCTCTCTCTTGTGTGTGCATGTGCATGTGCATGCACACACACACACATGGATATATACTGAACCCAACAGAAACGTTGGGTTCAGTATACAGTATGACAAATCTATAGTTGTCAGTAAACCTGAATATTTTTAATACTAATTTTCAGCCACACTATTGTAACTATGAACTTTTTCAATTTGTGCTGCTAATTAATGAGATTAAGCTGTCCTTTGGTACATTCTTTTATGGCATTCCCATTGGCCAAAAAAAAAAAAAAAATCATTTAAATAATTACTTCTGTGCTTGCTTTTCCCATTTTATTTATATGCAGAAGGAGTCTGAACCATTTTGTTACTTTATCAGAATTCTCTAAAGGAAACTTTTCTCCTAGAGAACATGCAAATAACTTAAGAGTTTGCAAATGAAATTTTTGTCGTTGTCAAATAACGTTCGGGGCCGCAGGGAGTTTGTATAGGAAACATTATTTTCTTCTGTTCTCTGCATCGTATGTAATGTCCCATTTCCCTTTAATGCTCTATGTCACAACCAAGAAGTTGCCACCGGAGATACTTGATGTGAAACTTGTGAGGCACTGATCAAGTCCAAACATTGCAATACATAAGGCTGATTCAGGTTTCCATCCTGTTTCCTAAATTGGATTATCATCTGCTTCTCGGAAATCCACAAACAGAGCATGGAGGAGTTTGTCTGGTGTTCAGAGATATGCTTCTGACATAGGAGATTTTCTTTACATATCAGCAGACTTATTCTCAAGAATTTGTCTAATCCATTCAATGCAAGCATGGAGAATCATGCAGCCCCTGAATCATTTTTTTTCAACCCTGCTCACCCCACTACCCCTCTTTTCTCCTTTTTTTTAAAAAAAATAAAATAAAATTGGATGATATAGCTTATAAATTTGAATTCCCTGCTAAAGCAAGGTATGCTCCCATACTTTGTTTTTTCCAAAACTGCTAAAATATAGGATTCCCCACCCCCCAAAAAAGAATTATTTTTCATTATGACTGCTCCACCTTAGTAGGAAGATTAATGTCATTTATTCATCTATCTAAAGCTCAAGGATGCACCTTCACCTTTGTGGCTTCCAGCTCTTGCCTCCCATTTTGGTTTCTATGTTCTCCTCCCCATTTTGGGATGTTGTCATCTCCTTCCTTTTCTCAAAAGTTTCTTGCTCAGTATCTTGTCCAAAAAGGTTGTCAAGAGTCATAGAGAATCCATATGTTCTTAGGCTTGAAGCATCCCCTGTAACCGTATAGCATATAGATCTCAGTATATGGATCACTGCCCAAAAACCTTCCACCATTTTCTTGATTATAATTAGATCACATGTATTGATTACAGAAGAGCATCTAATGAGAAAGTGTTTAAAGAATGGGAAAAAGAAGTTCAAAAATGTATTTGGTTAGGCAAAAAGCCAAGAATAAGATTTAAAATATTACAGGATGCAAAAGAGAGAGGCGGACTAGACCTACCATCACTTAAGATATACTACCATGCCTGCTGCTTGGATTGGATTAAGGATTGGATTTTGTTAGAAAAATCATTGGCAAAAGATTTGGAGGAATTTGACAATAGATTTGGGTGGCATGGTTATTTGTGCTATAGTAAGTTAGCGGCAAACAAGGAATTTAGTAATCATTGAATCTAGAAATCCTTATTGAAGGTTTGGCTACAGATAAAGCAGAAATATTATATAAAACTCCCAGTTTGGACATCACCTCAGGAAGCATTGAAAATTACCCCAACAAAACAAGGGAAATTATTAACGTGTTATGATATATTGAAATGAGAGGGAGACAGTCCAAGAATAAAGATGGCAGAAGAGCTGAAAGTTGATGGACATGAATTAAATTGGTTCCCTTGGTGACAATTAAAAGAAAGGTTTAAAATGGACCAAAAACTATAGAGATTTGAGAGAAAAGAAAATGAATTGGACTTACTGTTGAAAGAACATCAAAAGAAGAGAATCTCTAAACTATATAAACTACTATTAAAGAGGGAAATGGAACCAGATATAATAAAAGGGACGATGATTAAATGGGCTAAGAATGTAGGTCATCCAATTGAATTAGATGCTTGGGAAAAAGTATGGAAAAGAGATATAAATTTTACTCCAAATTTAAATTGAAGAGAAAACTTCTAGAAGATGATGCATAGATGGTATATGACTCTGGAGAGGTTGCAAAAAATAACAAAAAATGGAGATGCAAAGTGTTGGAAATGTGGGGAGAAGGTGGGAACCTTTTTTCATATGTGGTGGACTTGTCAAAATGCAAAGAAAATTTGGATGGGAATTCATGATGTAATTCAAAAAGTTTGTAAAGTGAATTTTGAATTGGCACCAGAATTTTATTTGTTGAATATATTAGGTCAGAACTGAGAGATTAGAAGACATCAAAAGACAATATTGTGTTTGATTATGGCAGCACAGTTGACATATGCTCAGCATTGGAAAGAAAAAATAGAAACAAATGTAGAAGAACGCAAACTAAAAGTGTTGGATATGGTTGAGACTGAAAAATTAGCATATTCTCTAAAAAACAAATCTGTTTAGAACTTTGAAAGAGAATGGAAAGGAGTAATGGATTGATTAAAAATATAAATACATGTGATGATTAGGTAAAAATGTATTTGTGTGAAAATGGAGGATTCATTATGGAAAAGATAGTAATGACTTCACTGGGGAAGAATAATATAGGGAAGTGGGGGGAGGAGGGACATACCAAACATGGTAATGTATGTCTCTTTTCTTATGTGTTGTGGAAAACTAAAATATATATTTTTATAAAGATGATAATAGTCCTATTGACTCAAAATTAAAGAGTCTTATGTTTATTACTGGCACTAGATCACATTTGCTGTGGAGTTTTCCTTTCATATTTAGAAAGTTGATCTGACCTCTGCTGCCTACAAAACCCTATGTCACAATAAAATGGTTGGCTTAATGATGCCATAATGCTTGTATACCTTTTTAATAAGCGAAGATTCTGAGTCTTGTATTATTCTTCTAGAACTAGGTTAGGGGTTGGAATTGTGCCATCTTTCAAGTGTTCTTGGATCACATGCCCCAGCAGCCCACACCAGCATAGCTCAATACTGAGGTTTGCACTATAATAACCCGATCCTCACTCCTGGACTAGGTATTCATATCGTCTTGATGAAGGAAACAGGAATAAGTCAATTCATATTGTAATGCTGCTTAAACACCACTCTGTAGGATGTCTTAGGTTCTTCTTCTTGTTGATTCTCATTAAGTCAGTTTTGACTTTTGGCAACCCCATAAATGAGAGACCTCAAAGAGGTCCTGATAGTACCAGCCCTGCTCAAGCCTTCAAATTCAAAGCCGTGGATTCCTTTACAATCGAGTCTTCGTCTTTGCTTAATCACTTCCACTTTACCAAGCATTATTTTCATTTCTAATGAGTCACGTCATAGCTACGAATCCTAGCTAGGAATGGGATTCATCTCTCTTTTTTTCCTGCCACATTCACTAAATAAACAAGCAAGCCTTGACCTCTTTCCATCCCATTTGTGAAGATATGTTTGGATTTCAGTTACTTTTGTTTGTTTTGAACCACATCAAGTTCTCAACCATTTCCACTTGCCAGATTCAGTTCATTTATTCCCATCTGGGAGAGGACCATGTTATCCTTGCCAGCTACATAACTATAAGAGCTGAAGTGGTAACACTAATTGAATGCAGTACTACTTAATCATGAAAATAGAGGAATATGCAGAAATTCAAAACCTATATTTTAAGAGTGAAGTACTCAAAGTCCTGGGAATGGAGAGACTACAAATCTGTCATTTGATTTCTCCCACATTCATATCTCTTAAAAAAAAATTGGTTGTTTTCCATCTTGAATCTGAATTTGAAGTTGAATCAAGTCTTGTGAAATGAAATTCTTACCTATCCCTAATTTTAGCAACTAACAAATGTTGCACTGGAAATATAGGTATCTCATACAACTCAAACAGTAGAATGCCTCCCTTTGACATTTTAGTCTTCTTTTAGAGTCTTTGTCTTTGTTTATTATACCTGCCCTATTTTGACCTACCTAATGATATCTCTGTAAACACTTTCCCACAGAACTATTGAATTGATAGGTATGTCCATTATATGAGAAAATGTGTTGCCTTATCTGAATATCAGTGGCAACAATTAGCTGAGAAAGCCCTCCTAAGCCCATTGATTCACCACAGGAATATCATTCACCATATAGGATATAACCTATGAATGCAATAGAGATACCCTGGACATACTTCTCTGCACTGTTTTGTTATCTTTCTGGAAAGGAAATAGATAGTGTGTGTTTCTAAACAGCAGTTAGTCAAAGCAAGGTTACAAACACTGGGATGATTTTTTTCTTCTTTGTTTTTCACCTTATAGTTATGTCCCACCTTTTCTTTAATGCACTCAAAAGTCTGCTTTGATTTTTCTGAGTGCCTTTGAACATTAACAAGGTATCTTCATCAGTATGATTTCCAAGGTTCCTTTACTCAGAAGAGCTTGATGATTTAGAGGACTGGAAAAATGTATCCAAAAAGCTTCAGCTGCATTTTTTTAAAAAAGTTCACTGTATGTGTCATGGTGTTGCATGATGTGCCAGTGTTCATCAAAGCCCTATCATTGTGTATGTGTGTTAGCTAGGATTCTATTAACTTTAAAAAGGACAGAGATGTTTACTGCTGTCAGAAAATACCACTTATTTACTTAAATGTTATTTTTTTCCCAGATGATTACTAATTATAAATTGATGTCTCTCTCAGTCGTATCCCCATTTAGAAGATGTATCTTCACCAAAGCTTTATTTCATAGTTTTTAATTAGTTTCTATACCATTTTAAGACTGCTGGCCCTTGCAAAGTATTCAGTTAATGTTACAAAGATCAATAATAATTAACACACTAGGGAATTTTAGAAGGATTGCTTTGAATTATCATCTATGAAAAAAGAAAACTTACCATATAAATGGAAGACTTCTCATTAATTTGATCAAATTAAGAATTGTGCATTAGTTCAGACAGATTATGTTTTTTCTTTCTTAATTCCCGCAATAGGATATATTGCTATTGTTCTCTTCTAAAAATTGGAGTTATGTTTGAATCAAGAGGTGTAAGAACTGTCCTTTAAGTTGTGGTGATTTGGGATATGGGCATCGTTTTGAGGACGAAAACAACTATGTATTTATCAGATTTGATTTTCCCATGACAGTTTGCATTTTCAACAAGGACAAACTTGACAAGAGCTCTTTGAGCAATTAAGCCAAGGTCTTTCCCAGCTACTTGAGAGTCTTTCCACTAACTATATCACAGATAAACTTTGGAATATTTTGCTTTCAAAAGAAGGTTGTCTAGGTCTCTGTTTAGGCCTTCTCAATGACTGAAAGAACTTATAAGCATATATTGCAGGGTTGGCTAAATTCTACATACATGTCTCTCTTGCTATGTCCCCACACGAAATATTTCCATTTAGCAATATAATTTTCTATATACGTAAAAAAGTTTTATGTGCAGAAAAGGTTTCCTATTGCACAAAAAGATTTACAAGTTAATTTGATTCAGAATACATTCTCAATTGTGAGTCATGTTTCAAAAATGCAGCATTTTTGAAACTTTGTTACAGTAGGAAGAAAACTACTAAAATAACTTGTTGTTTCCTTTGAAAATAAAAACGGTAAAGAATTACATTTCTAGATGGGACAAAGTGGAAGGGATAGATCCATCCCTCCATCCATCCATCTCTCCTCACTGAAGAATGAATATCATTGGACCAGTTTCTTTCTTTCTCATCTTGGTTGTCCTTCCATGAATATTATGGGAATTGTTGTGGGTAGGAGGAGAGCCAGCAACACTGTCTTCAGTTCACTGGAGGACAGGTGGATTATAAATATACTCCTCTATACTAAACTAATTAAAACCTGTCTCTTTCCTACTGCAAATATATTTGCCTTTTCACAAAATTCCGTCTACCTCTTTCAGTAACATCCTTTCCTTTGCATGACAGAAACCATAACAATAGCTTTTTGTCCTGTAGGAGAATGATTTTTTTTAAAGGAAATATACTTCAGGGGCCAAATTTTCCTACATTGTGGCAGTGAGGAAAGGGGAAATGTCTTGTAATCTGAAAAGCAAACAAAGGGCAAGAGAGGAGATGAACCAACACAAGCACCTTTAATGAGAAAATGCTTTTTAATCATGAGATGGTCATGTGAGATGAGCTGCAATTTGGGCCACTTTGATATCTGAACCGGGCAATTTTTTTTCATTTATTTCTTTGCTGGGAAACAGAATAGCCTGCACTTGGTGCCAAGGCGGTAATTTGGAGCACTTGGAATTTGCTAGAAAGAAAACTCTCCGTCTCTCCTCTACTGCTGATTCTAGGTAATCTGATTCTAAATGTAGCATCCAATGATAGAAGAAGATTAAAAAGAATACTACTGCAAGAAAAGGAGTACAGCAATACACTTTTTATAAGACCAATGTTCTGCTTAACAATCTCATTTTTTTAGTGAGTATATCTTCCTCCTCCTCCTGCTATTTATTTATACCCCACCTTTCTCCCAGTGGTGAGACTCAAGGTGGATAATCAGGTTAAAGCAGAACAAATTAAAGCATCCATGGAAGTATAAAATTTAAAAAAGAAGACCATTTATAAAGTTATAACAATTACATGTAAAAAAAATATTAAAAATATTAAATATTAAAATAGATTAAGACTATACCACCGTAAAACAAAGCTGTGCAGTATCACAAGCCCACATCCAGTTTTCATGCTGGGAGGTTTACAAAAGCATCCCAGTACTAAAAAGGTTTTGACTTTCCATTGGAATGAAGGCAAGGATCTGGCCATCCTGGCCTCCTTAAAGAGGAAGATCCAAAGATTGGGAGCAGCCACCAAGAAGGTCCTCTGCTTTGTTCCTACCAAACACACCAGAGAATGGTGGTAGGACAGAGAGAAGCATCCCTCCAGATGATTTGAAAGTTCTACTTGGCTCATAAAGGGAAAAATGATCCCTCAAATATCCTGAACCCAAACTGTATAGGGTGTTATAGGTCAAAACCATTGCTCTGATTTGTGCCTGGAAATGGACCAGTGGAGCTGTTGCAACAATGGAGTTGAGGGTTTCCTGTAGCCAGACTCAGTTAACAACCTGGTTGAAGTTCTTTGGGGCAACTGCAGTTTCTGAGCACTTTTCAAATGCAGCCCTCTATAAAGCACATTACAGTAGTCCAAATGGGATGAAACCAATGAATGTACCACCATGGACAGATTTGATTTCTCCGGGAACAGGTGAGGATGGTTTTAACTGTGCAAAAGCACTCCTGGTCACTGCTGAAACCTGGGCATCCAGATTCAGAACTGAATACAGGAGTATTCCCAAACTGTGAACCAGGGGAAGTGTAACCCCATGTAACACAGTCTGAATCCCTATTCTCATATCTTTCTTTCAACTGACTAGGAGCACCTCTGTCTTGTCTGGATAAGCTTCAGTTTGCTTGCTCTCATCTGGTCCATTACAGCTGCCAAGTACCAGTTTCCTTGGAACTGGGTGGAAAAGAGTAATAAAGCTGGGTGATATCAGCATACAGATGGAACCTAACCCCAAAACTCTGACAACATCTTCCAAAGGTTTTATGTAGATGTTAAATAGTATAGGGGACAAGATCAAATTCTGATGGACTCGACAGGCCAATGGCCAAGGAATTGGGCAGTAATCTCCCAATACCTCCCTCCAAGAATGACCATCCAAGAAAGAATGGGACCACTGTAGAACAATATCTCCAAGCCCCATCCCAGCAAGGTGACTCAGAAGGATACCATGGTAAATGGTATCAAAACCCACTGAGAGGTTCGTCAAAACCAAGGGGGATATACTACCCCATCCAGTTTCCTGGGTACGTCACCCACTAAGGTGACCGAAGCTATATTTGTCCCATAACCAGGTCTGAAGCCAGACTGTAATGGATCCACTTTATTGTTTGAGTTAAGTTGAGTTGAGAATCCACCACACTCTATTATATGTCCCAAAAATGAAAGGTTAGAGACTCATCTGCGGCTATCTTGTATAGTAGGATCCAGGGAAGGTGTTCGCCCCACATGCAGAAGAAGTCTTACTGTGGCCTCCTTCAGGCATGTTGCAACACTGCCTTGCTATAAAGAAGCATCATTCTTCAGGGTAAACACACCAAGACTCTTCAACTATTCTGCCCACTGCTTGGTTTCCAGATCTTTTACTATCTTGGTCTCTTTTTTCTGAGTATGTTCCAACCTTTCAATATCCTTTCTAAACTGGGTGGCTGGAAAATTAGATGAAGTATCCTGTGTGTCAAAGACATCAGAATGGCTGTGTTCGTAGCCTACTAAAACCTTTTACTGCCAGTGACTTTATGTACTTGTCTGTTTTGTGCTGTGTGTGTTCTAAAACAATGTTGATTCAGTATTTCTGTATCTTCAACTCTAAGCTCACGGATCTAATTCCAGCTACCTTAAACTCACCAAACTAATATTGGGTGTATGTATAGACATCTTCTTTTTTCATATTAATTGTCTAAAAGAGAATGAAATAAATACATGGTTTCTTTAATGTTAATAAATGGGTGTGCTTAATAAGGGAGAATACATGGCAGTTAGAAGCTTCTTCATGGCAGGTAGTCATACTTCAGTTTCAAACACTGAGAAAAAAATGGGTGGTGAAGAGAGGGAATTATTTATTTTTTGAATCTAGGGTACATTTAAAAACATTGGCAAATATTGTTCTGGTCAAGTCCATCCCAGCAGTGTACATCATCAGCAATGATAACTGTGAAATTCACTTAATGATATCTCAAAACCTCAGAAATGTTCTGTAATTATTTGCTCTAAAAGATAAACAGCCACATGCAGTGACAATGGAATGAGACATCAGGAACTTATCAGAAATACTACCCTAAATTGTACATCATTCAACCTTTTCAGGAAACCGAATGAGATGGAGGGCCAAAGAGCTGTTTGATAAGGTTAAGAAAGCTCCTAACATAAATCTAGAGAGGAAATAGTGTCCTTGGGTGCAGCATCTGAATGGAAATCAAGTTATTTCTGCAAGGGTGAATATGTGTGTTGCGGATTATATTTGGAATGACAACATGTGCAACCATGCTGCACACAATGGATGCTTGATTCAATTACAAAACTGAAAACATAATCCTGATACCCTGTGACCCAGAAAAACATTTTTAATTTTTTAAGAAAGGTGATGTGATGAGAAGCAGATTAGACTATCTAGTTCAAGTCCAGGTAAATCATGGAAATGGTTAATTGTGTCCCTGAGCAGCCATATTCAGCTATTTTATTTATTTATATGCCACTTTATAGCGAAACTTTCAAAGACCAATCTAGACCGAACTGTGTGAAAATTTCAGTGAGTGTGGGAGATAGCACTTTCACATTCTAGAAGCTTTTGAAACAGTTATGATTGAAGCAAAACATACACTACCAATGATTGAGAAAAGACCTATCCCATTTCCCCATATCAAGGCCTTTTTAGCAAAGATTTGAGCCTAAAGAACAGTAATAATGAAAATCTCTTATTTCCTTAAGCTAAGAATCATAGCTTGTACTTTATTAGTTATGCAGTTCTTTATTCACTGAGGTATATACTGGACGAAAGAGCCTTTCGGGTCTCATTCTACTCTATGAATCTATGAATATTTACATCCAGGTTACATCTGAATATTTTAAACTAGTATAAAAGAATAAGAAGAAAGAAAACACAAGAGAAAAAAATACATAAAGCCAAGATACAAAAATTATATTTTTTTAATAAACAAAAGAGGGTAGACTGAACTTCACCAAGAAAGCTGGCAATAAATAAAGAGATAGATAGGTAAATATAGAGTGACCTTTAGCATCGTGGATATATAACCTTGCATGAAAGAACTATAGACAAGAGCTGAGAAACATGTTGTACCACAACGGTGAACTCTGCAGATGACCTCAAGAACCAAACAGGCTCTAAAGGAGAATGTTGTCTGTTGAGCTCCTGCCCCATTTAACTGTACAGGTATCAATACAGTTCTGCAATATTTTTTCCTCACTCTTCCTAAGCTATAAGTAGGATCTCTGGTCTCATTCCTTCCTTCAACATCACTCTCACTGTTACCATTCCATACACCCCCACTCCATGGTATTATATAATTGGCAATCTAATTGGCATAGAAAATATAAAGCATACACAGTTATGACTGAAAAGCCATGCTGGCAAAGAGGTATGGCTGAACATGTGCAAAAGTAGGTCAGATGGGACCTCACGGCATGGCCAAGTTATATCAGTTGGGAAGCTCTGTTGCTAATGAGCTTGCAGTACTCCTCAACAACTCAACCTTCCAACACAATAGTGCACAAAGTTGTCTCAATAGAGAAACTGATGGTTGTCAACCTGTTTCCTCTTCCCCCTGAAACTGTCCTTTGTTTCCTCACCTGCTCAGACATTAAAAAGCTATCACAATTCACATCAGTGCTTTGCCACCTAAGGCCATTAGCCTGTTCTAAACCCCATTGTTTGCTCTGCCAGAGACCCATTAACACCTTTCCTTCAGGGCAGAAACAAAGAGTGTTGAAACCCTGGCTGTGAGCCAGACAATTCATAGTACACTGGACCTAGGCCATCACTCTGCTGCTTAGATTCCCATTCCTATGTTACCCTCTGTTACTGCAAAACATAGGTGCCACAATGGCTACCCCACAATGTTAATTCCTCCTTTTAAAAGTGGGAAATGAATAAGCTCAAAGTTTAGGAGGCTTGTGAGAGGGCGGCAACTTAATGGGACCTTTCTACCAATGTTTACAGGCTCATACAGGAAAAGAACCAGCCAGAGATTCAAAAGTAAACTAAAAATGTGTTTTACCGAGGGGAATTCACTCATGCATGCACACAAGCTACACACAGTCAAACATTCACACAAGAGCTAACTGAAGTGAGGAAAAATTATAGATAGAGTTTTGGGTTATAATTACCTGTCCAGAAGAGTAGTGCAGAGCTGAAATATGGCTTGTCTTAGGTAGGAACTAATCACAGTTCTTGTTCAGGAGCCAGATGGACAGAGTGATGCACTGGGCATCCTGAAATCAGGGATATTTGTACTCCAAAAATAGCCTGTGGCAGTGGAAGTTATGTGCAGTTCCAGGTATGGAACAATGGGAGTTGCAGCACAGACAATGGTCTATCAACCCACTAATGTTCGTAGTGTTTGGATGATGAAGACATGATGTGTTCTGTAATAGCTGTCTATTGTGGGTGCTATGATGCAAGAGAAAGGAGTCCAGGTGCACAGGGGATGGGTATCTGTCAATCAGTGCCTTGGTGGGCTTCTCACAACTGTGTTCCCTGGGAAATTCCAGCTTCTACTTTAAGCTTATTGTCCACAGGAACAGCAATCATCGGCCTGACAAATGATTCAGTTGTACCTGGAAGGTTTCTTAGGCTGACCACTCTTTCTTTCTCACATTCACAGTTAGAGATCTCCCTCTGTTGGTTTGACCTCCCAATCACCTTCAGATTTGATTTTGATATCAGTGCCAATTAAAGTGCATTGCCAATTAATATGATACCAATTAGGTATGGTGCCCATGTAATGCCAATTAGATATAGTACCCACCTCAGACCCATAGTCTGAGCCTCATCACTTCATCTCTTCTCTCCAGGATAGGTAAATATCTCCCACTTCACCTTAAACTCCTCGCTATCCAACTTTTCCTTCTTTTCCTTTGGTTAGCCTTGTGTGTTTGTGAAACTGCTTGGATCTTGCATGTGTTTGTGATTTTCCCCAGTAAAACATTCTTTGGATCTCCAACTGGTGTCCCTGCACTGGTACACATATACATAGGTGGAAAGATCATGTATGGTTACATCCCTCTTGCAGGCATCCTTTTTGAGCTACCGTTCCATGGAGGCATTGGCACTGCAGGTTGACCTCTGAGTCACTGTCTTTTTGGGTAACACCATAAAAGGAGAGATGGAAAAAATATATTTTACAAAGATGCAATGCAGAGTTGAAACTGACACATATATTGTATAAGTAAAAAATATATTTTACAAAGATGCAATACAGAGTTGAAACTGACACATATATTGTATAAGTAAATTATACAACCCTCTGCACGTAGACCAAGCCTCTACTCCAAAAGGGCTTTTCTTCTTTGGATCTTTTGGATCTGCTAAGGGCTGAAATCCTCCCAGATTTTTTAAAGTCGTTTCAGGAGCTCTGACAGGATGCTAGGGGATGTTAGAGCAGTTAGGGATAAATGAGTTTGAAACCTTACCCTTAAAGATCCAGAGCTGATCCACTCCTATTGTGACCTTCATTGATTACCATAAAACATTTTTCCTTTTGTAAACAGTGTACAGGTTTTCCTTCAGTGATGAATAATGTAAACTTTTCCACAAGCTACTTCAACAACCCATAAAGTTTTGTTAATCTAATGAACACACTTATTATTAATATTGAATAATGGAAGTTCTATTTAGTTAGAAATAATTACTGTTAAATAATACATACAGCTGTCTTGTCATCTAATTGTAAGTGGGCTTGAGGTGGGCCGTGACATTGCCTTTAGGAAATGTTCATAAATGGCAGTCTGCAGTGGCTTGCTATTGAGAAAAAAAAATTACCAACAGCTATGGTCACCTAGAACTGGCAATGCTAACTGGGACAAAATCTCATGCTTATGAAACACTCCCCACTGAGGTGCTGTGCAATGTGCATATACACTTTTCTTTTAGTTCTTGGCTTAGTTTGATTCTTTATGTGCATATTCAGAACACATTTCTCATGGGGGTGGGGGATCATATTGACAAAAATGTCGATGAGGATCTCTGTTAGTCAATAAAGAGTGTTTTTCCTCTTCGATTGCCAGAAGTAATAAACTCTGACATGAAATCCAGATTCCACTCACTCTCTTAATGAGATATCTTGTAGTCCCAAAGGGAGCCAGCTTCTGAGATGACAAAAACCATAATAACTCTAGACGAATGACAAGTCTGTTTACCAGGCATTTGTTGTGCTGTATAATTAGTGACTTCAGAACTTACCTCACCCAGTTCCCTGGAGAATAAGGAGTCCTGATTCAGAACAGTCTCACTTGTAGGCTGCAGTTGTTGAACTACAGATTTCTCTCTTTTCTTTTCTTATATTCCAGTCTTCATATCTGATCTTGCTGGCTTCTTCCCTGGTTTCAAGACTCAAGGCTTTATTTTATTTTATTTTTTAAAAAAGTTACTCAGATCTAAGCCCTACTGATTTCTGTGGGATTTACTGCCAAGTAAGTATGTAAAGAATTGAAGCCACAGGGATGTGAGACCTGCCCCATTCTTCCTGTAGATATCTGTATGAATGTTGGATTGGAAAGTGTGGAAGTGAACAAGTCATTATTTAGAGGTAGTACTCTGAACCACTCATCTGTATTGGGTGTGTATTACCTACAGTTACACAAATACCACGGGTATGTATCCATGGAAGGAAACAATGTTTGGAAAATGACTGAAATAGGTGGATAGATAGAGAGGCTAGAAAAAAAAAATGTCCCTAGTATGTCAGGAAATCATGAAAAGGAAAATTATGGGCTGATGAGAATGTTGACAGTTCAGGGCTTTGTAAAATTACACAAGGGATTTTTTTTGCATAAAACAGCATTTTTGTCTACAGAAAGTTATATATTTATATAGTCAGATACAGATATTGATAAAATCTTTCTCTCTCTCTCTCTCTCTCTCTCTCTCTCTCTCTCACACACACACACACACACACACACCACACACATATAAATACAAAGACATTATTTCTGCACAGAAAATGCTGTTTTGCTATTGTTGTTGTTGTGTGGCTTCAATTGTTACCTATTTCTGGCTAACCTAAGGCAAACCTATATGGGATTTTCTGGGGGACAAGAATATATGATGTGCCCAAGGTCACCTAGTGGATTTCCATGGCCAAACAGGCATCAAATCCTGGTCTCCAGAGTCTGTCAAACACTGAAACCATTAAGAAACCATGAAGAAAATGCTGTTTTCTGTGCATACATGCACATCACCAAAAGAAAAAAGAAAAAAAGTGTGAATTCTATGCAAAAGCTCCCAGTTACAACTTTTTCTCCACAGAAAATAAACTGCTATATGCAAATTTGACCAAATAGGTCCTGAACTGTGAGTTGTCTTCAAAGATTGAACACTTTTTAAAACTTTTTTGTTTTCACCAGGAAGAAAATTGCTAATAATTCCTTCAAGAAGAAAACTAGAACCATTTCCTCACTAGACATTTTTAGCGCTATGATTCCACTTGAAATATCCTATGGAATCCTGGGGTTTGCAGTTTTGGGAGGGGCTGGCCGGCCCCTCCCAAAACTGCAAACCTCAGGATTCCACAGGATGTTTCAAGTGGAATCATAGTGCTATAAAAGTCTAGTGCGGAAATGGCCTAGGAAAGAATTACATCCCTACATTTCTCTAAACAACTAAATCCAGATCAGAATCAGAATGAATGCCGCCTATCATATACAAAGATAGTTTAACTACACAGCAACTTGTGGATCCAGTCAGAAGACCCACAACGTAGATTTCAAACATGCCACTTTTTAGCATATTATTTTTTATTTATTAAATTTCTTCACAAATTTTGAAGATGCAATGATTTCCAAGAAAAAAAAGTTTGTCCTACTGTTAGTCTCTCTCTCTCTCTCTCACAGACACATCCCTTCAAAAGATTTAACAAAAATAACTTATATAAAATGAGCAAAATGTTTAATCTTTTGCCTTCTTCGGTTACTAAAGATGAAAGTTAATGGATTGGAATTTAACTGTTTGAGATTTTTACATCCAACAAAGGAAAAAGAAAACTCTTTCATTTGGACTGCAGTTGACAAATTTTATCTATACAGCACCTAAAGATTTTTCCAAGTGTTAAAGCACAAAGAGTTATTGGAAAATTCAGTGTTCTCTGACTACGAAAAGACAGTTACTTCACACAGGACAGGGACAACCTCGATCTCAACATCTCAAAGGAAGTTACTTTTCTGTTGTTAATGGAGTTGAAATTTTATTATCTGTCTTCTATTGCCCTAAGTCACCTAGAAGGGTCAAGAAGGGAAGTGGCTTCTTCCTTCATTGACATCCCTTCAGGCCATCTTAACTGACAACAGAAATAACATGTGAGATAAAATGTAGGCTTATGGTCCTAATATTACCATTATTTTTCTCCTGTGTGATTATTTTTATTTAAATATTTGTATTAAATACACAATTTAGATATATAAAACAATACATAAGGGATTTAAAAAAGATAAAACAAAAAATAAGGATGAGACACAAATACCTAAGCTAAACAATACAGAAAACTACCTAACCTATGAAACAGGAGGGCCTAAGATGGGGCTGAAAAAGCAGACACATGACTTCCAATCCCTTGGCTGATAGTTATAAAATAACATATTAAATCTACTTCTTCAAATTTATATAACTAAGATATACTTTTACATATTAGCAAAAACTACTAATTTTCAAAGTGGAAAGCTGTGATTCCCTCACCCAGTATCTCTATACTTTCTAAAGGATCCTGTAAAAAAAAATCACAAAGTCATCTGCAAAACCTCTAAGTTTAAACATTTAATTCTTTATTACCACACCTTTAACTTTTCCTACTTTCTTTATTGCTCCATTAAGAAATTCCAAAGTTAATTTAAAAAGTAACAGGGAAAGGGAACAATTTTGTCTTTATGTATAACAAAATTTAATTGTCTCTCCATTAATCAAAATCTATGCCTTTGGAAATAATATCTTGCTTTAATCTGTGTAATGAAACTATGTTCAAAATTAATTTTTGAACACTTCAATCATAAATGACCAGTTCAGATTATCAAAAGCTTTTTCTGTATCCAGAAAGAGCAAGTCCACTTTTTAAAAAAATTATGATCTTCTAAATATTCTAATATGTTTATCACATGTCTTGTATTGTCCCACATAAACCTCTTTAGTAAAAAAAAAAAAAATGGATCTTGAAGTATTGTTTTCTCCTCCTTGTCTTTTTTGCTAAGATTAATGTAAAAAATCTTGTAGTCATTATTCAAAAGAGAAATGGGCCTGTAATTCTTAGGTTCTGTCACATCTTTTTTTTCTTTTGGTATCAAAGTTATATTACCATTGCACCAACTGGGATCTTTCCTGATCTTACAGTTTTTTAAATAATAAATTGCTAGAACACCATCCACTCCTAGAGTCTTCCCTATCTTCACATTATTAAAAGCATCTACCATTTCTGCCACTATAATAGTAGCATTTATTTTCCTTCTCTGATAGGTTGAAACAACTAGTAAGTTATGTAAGTCCAAGTACTTTTTTATCTTCTCTATCAAGAAATGTTGCTATCTTTCCATTATCTGACATTAATTCCTTACCATCTTGAATCTCCATAATGAATTTCTTCTCTCTATTTTTTCGTAGTTTATAGGTGAACCATTTTCATGGTTTCTTTGAGAACTCCAAATGTTTTTGTTTAGTGTAGCTTAATGTTTTATTTAATTTCTTGAACCATACTCAGAATATCTGGAATATCTTTGAAAACTGTAAAATCCTTTATATCAATTGGTATTTTGTTTAAATAGAGTTGTTGGAGAACTTGCTCTCTTGTCTATATTCTCACAAAATAAATAGTCACATCTCTGGGCAGATTTCTTTGCCTCACAACCCAGGAATCGAGTCTATAAATTTTGTCCAATTCCCAGTAGAAGTTTATTCTCTGTATCTCCAAATAATCAGAACATCAGTCATTCTTGCATGGATATCTTCCTTCTGTATCTCTGGAGTTCCTCTTAAATCTGAAGCATCTCTCCCTTTCTTTCAGATCAAGAAAATCCATTGTGTATACCACGTTTGCTGGCCTATAAGAAGCACCTATGTATAAGACACACCTCATTTATACACTGGCAAATACTATTTGCCAACGTATAAGACCAGCATATAAGACACACCCCATTTTCAAACAGAATTTTTTTGGGGAAAAAGTGAGTCTTATACCCCATCAAATACAGTAGGTTTTGTTCTTGGTCAGTAGTTAATTTATCAGTCACTACTTCCAATCTCTGTTTCTTCTCTTCCAGTAGCTTCATTTGTTTAACCTTTGTTATTATCCATATCAGATAATGTCTTATATCCTTCAGTTCAGGCTTCAAATTCTGTTTAAAATCTTGTCTCATTAGACTCATGTCATCTTTCATCTGATTCACATTTGCTCTCATTCTTTTAATCTCTTCCGACATAATTTCATTTGAATCAGGATCTTTATTTATTGATTGATTTATTAAATATATTTTTATTGAAAGTTTATTTGTGAAAATAACCCCCCCACACACAAACATTTCCAAGCTTGAATTTTCCAGTTGAATCTACTTGTTTCCATTAACATAGAAGAAGACTGAGTATATTTCCATTTTTACAAAGAAAAGAACAATTACATTATTTCTTTCTTTCATTTCTTATACATTTATGTCTTTATCTAATCCAAAACTCCTTTCTGTTCCCTTTCAAAGTTCTGGATAGGTTTATTCTTCAAAGAAGATGCTCATTTTTCTATCTCTACCATATCCAGAACTTTTAACTTTCATTCTTCTAAATCAATATATTTCTTTTCTTTCCAATATTGCACATATATCAACCTTGCAGCAGTTATTAAATATAACAATATCTTCTGATGGCTTGTTATCTCTCTTTATTGCCCTAACATATTTAACAAATAAAACTCTGGTTTCATTTCAAAGTTCAGATTACAAATTCTTTGAATTTCACCGTGTATCCCCTTCCAAAACTTTTTTGCTATCTTACAAGTCAACCACATATGAAAAAAAGACCCCAACTTTTCATCACACTTCCAACACTTCGCATTCCCAGATTTAGTTATTTTTTGTAGTCTTTCTGGGGTCATATACCATCTGTGAGACATTTTATAAAAGTTTTCTCTTAAATTTAAATTTGGTGTAAATTTTATATCAATTTTCCATGGTCTCTCCCAAGTTTCCAATTCAATTGAATGTCCCACATTCTATGCCCATCTAACCATTTTGTCTTTAAGTACTTCTGGTTCCATTTCTCTTTTTAACTATAGTTTGTAAAATTTAGAGATTCTCTTCTTTTGATTTTCCTTCAACAATAAATATAGCTCATTCTCTTTTCTCTCAAATTCATAATTTTCGATCCATTTTAAATCTCTCTTCAAGTTGTCGCTGTGGGAACCAGTTTAACTCATATCCTTCAACCTTTAATTCTTCTGCTGTACACATTCATGGTTTATCCCCTTCCCATTTCAATAACTCTTGATATGTTAATAGGTTTCCTTGTTTTGTTGGGGCAATTTTATAAGCTTCTTGTGGTGAAGTCCACACTGGAAGTCTGGTATAAAATTTTCACTTTATTTGTAACCAAACCTTCTGCAATGTCTTCCAAATGCAATGGTTACCAAACTCTTTATTCACTGTTAATCTATCATAGCATAAGTATCCAGGCCATCCGAATCTGTTGTTTATTTCTTCCAATTCTTTAATACTTGTATTTTCTAATTGAATCCAGTCTTTAATCCAATCAAAACAGCATGGATAATAATAAATTTTTAATGATGGTAAATCAAATCCTCCTCTCTCTTTAGCATCTTGAAGTGTTTTAAATCTTATTCTTGGTTTTTTCCCTTGCCAAATAAATTTTTGTAAATCCTTTTCCCATTCTTTAAATATCTTCTCTCTTCCTATTATTGGTAAATTCTGGAAAAGGAATATGAGCTTAGGCAGTAAAGACATTGTAAAAGCATTTATTCTTCTCAGGAGAGATAAGTTTAAATTCTTCCATTTTTCCATATAATTTTTAATCTCTTTCCATGTTTTCAGATAATTATTATCAAATAATTCTTGATTCTTTTTTGTTATAATAATTCCAAGATATTTTGTTTTCTTTGTTAGTTTATATCGAGATCTGCTCTCTAAGTCAGCTTGCTCTTTTTTAGTCATGTTTAATGTCATCATCATTGTCTTTTCCCTGTTTATCTTATAACCTGCCACTAGTCCATATCTTTGTAAAGTTTCCATCAACGCCTGGATTGATTCTTGTGGATCCTCCAAAAATATCATTACATCATCTGCAAATGCTTTTAATTTCAATTCCTTTTTCCTTATTTTCAAACCTCTTATCTGTGAATCTTCATTTATTATAGTCAGCAAAACATCCAAAACAGCTATAAATAATAACGATGATAACGGGCACCCTTGCTGTACCCCATTGTGTATTACAAAGCTTGTTGTAATGTCTCCATTAACAATTAACCTCACTGATTGGTCTTGATAAGTCATCTCAATCCATTTACAAAAAACTTCTCCCAGGTGAATTGGGATCTTTAGATTGTTCAGCTGATGAACAATCTAAATCTTGTACATTTATTGTTTACATCTACTTTCTCATTTCTGAAGCAGTTTTAACAGCTGTCAAATTCTCTACTTTAAACTGTATTGCAGTTATCATACTCCACCACTAGAGATCAATGTATCCTAGAATAAAGGTTTTCTAGGCACAATTCAACACTCAGTCCCCAATAAGTTGAAACTCAGATCTCTCTGAGTTCACCAGCATATCACTACCTCTTTTTCAGCTGGCTTCAATGTGTTTGAGGCTTATCTACAAAAGGCAAACATATTTATCTTCCCACAGTCTAAACTTATTAAAAGCCTTTAGTCTTTAAACTTTTGAAAGTTTAATTCAGCAGTAGAATTTGAAGAAATTAAAACCTTTAAAGGTGTTATGTGTGTGTGTGTGTGTGTGTGTGTGTGTATCAGACACATTCACTCACATAAAGGTTGTAGAAGTATTGATAATGAAGTTGGGGATTCCCTTCAGCTGAAGGAGCTTCCTTAAGTTTAAAGTCTTGTATTCTAAGGAGGTTAGGAAATTTGGCTTTTGGCGCTGGTACCATGAAGCAGCTTCTGGAACATAGAAAGGATTGTGTGTCATTCTGGTCTCCTCTGGTCCACTTGTACTTCCAGGGACACTGTCTGGGTTCCCTAGATGCCAGGATTGAAATTTTGGGTTCTGTGGATATTCCTCTGAGTCCCATACCTAGGTGTTAATTTTAGACAGTTTCCAATGTGGCAGACTGGCTCCTACCACAATCAGTGCCTCATTGCTTAGTGGACCTCACTAAAGAACCAGGCTTTGTGATGCCATTCCAACCCAGAAGTCTTGTACTGCATGATGTTTTAGATCTTTTCCTGACTGAGAAATCAGTGAAGCTTCAAAAATTTGCTTGATATATTTTGTGCATTTTGGTTAACCAGTCAGATGTCACTCTTTTGTAGGTAGGTAGATAGGTAGGTAGATAGGTAGGTAGACAGACTTATTTATCTATCTATCTATCTATCTATCTATCTATCTATCTATCTATTTATTTATTTTGATATAGAGAGGAAAGTGGGCTGCCTCCAAGGTGACATTTCAACTTTCTTCAGTGGATGATGCTCTAAGTTGAGGTCATATAGTAACTATATAACTGTAACTGTATAACCATAACTATAACTAAAATTAGCTGTAACTATATAGATTTGTTTTTCCTGAAAACAAGAAGTCTTAAGCAGGAAATCTTTATGGTATTCTTTTATCGAAATTTAATTCCCCTTCTGTTGGAGTCTTAAAAATCTAAGAAGAGCTGACAAAGTGTCCTTGAGTTGAAGAGACAAATGCTGAAATGTTGGTTCCTTTGTCATTATTTTATTTCTCCACCCTATCTGTCTATCTGTCATTTTGGCTGCATACACAGGCATGCAATATTTCCTTAATTGACAAGCAATTATGACAAGGCCAGGCTGTTTCATGGGAAAATCTTTTCCAGGCAAATGTCAGCAATGTTACAAGGGAGGGATCCTGGCAAATGAGCAGTTTAGTCAAAGGCTTGAAGTAACTGTGATCAGCTGTCATTGCCTAGAACTTATTTTCATCTTAGAAAAAAAAAGCGGGGAGAAGGAGTCTTAACTTGTGGTATTACAGTATAGGATGCTGTGTCCTCCACTACATACATGTTGTTTGTCATGTTTTTAGTCTGCCTTCTTAGGAGACTGGAACATGTATTCCAGGGATGCACAATATTTTGATAATATTTGAAAAATATAGCACAGTGCTATCTGTTCTAGTGATTAGTTGCTTTTCAGAGTCTCAGGCAGGATTCTTTCCCATTAGCTGTTGCCCAGTCCTTTTATCTGGAGATGCCAGGGAGTGAAAAGAGGACCCTTCTGCACAAAAGCATGTGTTTTTAGCACTGATTTAAAGTCCCTTTCAACATGTTGCCTTGAGGCTACCAGTGCAACTGGCATTGATGGATCACTTGGAAACTATTTTGCTACATGTAACTGGGTGAAATCCCAACACACACACACATATACATATACATATATACATATACATATACGTATACATATACATATACATATATACATATATACATATATATATATATATATATATATATATATATAAATATAGTGAGGGGGGACAGATTCTGTTCTTTACCAGTGGAAGAAAGTGGTGCACTTGAAAATACCATCACTTATGTATCTCGTTTTGTGACAATGTGGGGGAGAGATTTCAACTCTGTCGCTTCTCTCAGGGAAAGTATGAAGAGTGAAGACACATCTTTGGAACTCACCACCCCCCTCCTTCTTTTTCTATGGTGTTAAATTGTTTTAGTTGTCTTGCAGCCAGCTTTTCCTCCATTTTGGTGGAAATGTGGGTTAAAATGCAATAAATAAACAAACAAATAAATAAATAAATAAGGTTATAGTTCAAATTTAACAGTCCATACCATCCTTTACTTTCCACCATTACAACACAAGTCAAAAAACAAAGTCTTACAACATTGCCTTATCCCTAGGCTTGATTTCTGATTTATCTTGAACAGAAGGGAGTTCCACGACTAAATAGCAGCCACTTTTTCATGTACCTTTGGTACTGAATGAATTTCATATATGAATAATATTGTTGAGAAGGTTGTTCTCCAAAGATCTTAAAAGCTGTGATGAAGAAGACAATACTAGACTGCTCTGGCCTCAATGCCGTGAGGTAATCTTTGGAGCCTTTCCTCCTCCTACCCTTTCCCTTGACATTTTGCTTACTAGTTGTATGACTTTAAATTGCTTAAGATAGACTAGAGTATTTTAGACCCTGGATTTGTCATTGTGTCTTCACAATTTTTTTTCTGGTTTGTTTTAATTTCAGAAACCTGTGAAACATATTTCTTTAGTTAGCATAGAAACTGAGGTGCTATCTTGACTTTCCAATATTTGTAGCACTTTGAAATGAAAAGAAACTATCTTTTCTTCTCTTCTGTCTCAGCACAAAACAATGGGAGGGGTGGGGAAAACGGAAGGCAGAAGTAGGTTTTGCTTTTGCTTCTTTAAATTTTTTTAAAAGCTATTTTAAAAACATTTCTTTCTGTAATAACTGGGGACAAGTGAAACACATACTGTTTTAAAGGCATGAGCTCAGGCTTAAAAGATGGCATCCATATTGTTTCTGAGGTATGATACATTACTGAGATATAGAACAAAACAGCAGGTCTGCTCATAGGCCTGTTGCTGTCAGTGAGGTAGATTAATAATACGTGTAGAACTAGAAGCAACCAAATTTCAAAGTCAGGACCAAACACCAGCTGTCATTGGTTTGCCACTAGTAGTCTAGAAGCAAATATGTAGTCAAACAAGCAAGCAAGCAAAAATGGGTGATCTTTATAACCAATGATGGAACCCTTGGTTTGAGGCTCCTAGAACCTTATAATGTGGCAGTGTTTTGTTTTTGTTTTTTCCTTATTAATGAAATCCCTTATATAGTTCTTCCTAAGTGTAAGACATTGGACTTTTGCAAACATACTTACCAAATGCTCAAAATAGATCGAAGGCTTTAAGCAGAGCTTGGAAAAGTTGCATTTTGGAGTTGTGGTCCAAAAAATACATTTTTCAAATGCTGGATTTCTGACACTTCTGTGAGAACACTCGCAGAATCTCAAAGGTATCTGACCCCACCATTGCTTCATCCTTCCCCATGGAAGGACATTTACAGTGGGCAGAAGCAGGGAAAGACAAGATAGGAGCCATATCCAAGCCTTCAGCATAATTAGGACAGATACAAATCCTGTGGTCCAAGCAGAAATTAATGATATGTATGCCATTCCCATTTTAGAGAAGACCTGATGGCTCCAGTGTTCCAGCACTCCTATTCTTGAGTTCATTTGGATATACTTTGTACCGCGTACTTCTTTACCCTTACAGCTTAGTTCCAGCATCTAAGTTTCAGCAATAGACAGCTTTCATATCTATGGTGAAATAGGCATAGTTCCCCACCTCATCTCTTTAAACTGAGGAACTGAGGGTTCTTTATCATCTTTTAGCTAATATGTATTTACTTGAATGTCCCTTGAATGTCATTGAGACTCCCAACTTGTTAATCACAGCAAAGTCCAAACAAACATAATTAGTATTAACACCCCATTTAAACAGCCTTCTGGCTTTTTTGGTTGATATGAGACTTGGGGGCATTGCCTTGCAGTGATTGCAATCTTTCTTGGCTGAATGTTCTCAGAGAGTGGTGCTGGGGGACTGTTGTTCAACCTTTTGTCCATGAATATGTGGGGTTTCACAGGGGTCAATACTGTCCTCTGTGCTATTTAGAATTTGCATGAAGTCACTGGAAGAGGTCATGTGCTGCTTTGGGTGTCAGTGTGCTAATGATATCCAATTCTATCTCTGTTTTACAACTGATGCTGAGAAGGCTATAGTAGTATTGAATTGTTGTCTGGATGCAGTAGAGGAATGGATGCAGGTGAATAGACCAAGGCTTAATCCAGACAAAACAAAAGCATTTTTGGTCAGTAAGAAAACCAATCTGGAGTGGGGATCATGATCTCAGCCTATTCTGAGTGGAGTTCTGCTTCCTCTGAAAAATCAGATTCATAGTTTGGGATGCTCTTAGACCCAGCTCTGCTCCTAAAAAGCCAGGTTGCTATGGCAGCCAGGAACATATTTGCCCAGCTTTGGTTGGTGCTCCAGCTGCTCTCTGTCATGGGGAGGATAGATCTTGCTATAGTGTTTCATACCATAGTTATCTCCTAATTAGAATAGTGTAATGTATGAGGCTTCCTTTGAAGTGCTAAGAAGCTGCAGCAAGTGCAATATGCAGCAGCCAGATTTGTGTCAGGTATGCACTTTAGAGACCAAATAACACTGGTCTTGAAAGAACTGCGCTGGCTTCCAGTTTGCATCTGAAATCAGTTTAGGTGCTGCTGTTCGCCTACAAAGCCCTTAACTACTTGGGCTTAGGATACCTGAAAGACCGCCTCCTTCCCTACAGGCCCAACAGAAATTTGAAATCTTCAGAGGAGGCCCTGTCACATGTCCCTACACCTCATGATGTTAGGTTGGTGGGTACATGTAACAGGGCTTTCTCTTTAGCAGCACCTCACTTGTGGAACTCCGTACTAAAAAACATTGGGGTGGTCCCAAATCTTTTAAGTGTCTTAAAAAGCCAAAACCATGCTTTTCTATATGGTGTTCAGTGTTTGAAACTGTTGTTTTAACTGTTTTAAAACTGGATTCTGGGACTGTTTTTGGATTGCTTTTTGGAGTTTTTACTGAGTATTTTAATGTGTTTTTTAAATGTTTTTACCTCTGAACTGTTTTAATTTGGGAGTTCTTGTGGGCTGGGAGGTGATACAAAAATACTTTAAATAAATAAATGTATTTTACATTGCAGGTAAGTTATACATCTTGCATATTATTACCTTAATTATTGTTAGGGTGCCCTAACCCATATGCAATCTTTGAATGAAGCACACAGGAATCCAAAGAAGATAATCATCATTGAGCATCTGTTTGTCCAGATAGGAAACATATTGTCATTATAGCCTATCTGAGAGTAGAGGTTCTCTCTTATCATCATGGTCTGGGGTAGAAATTTTGACAGCAACCTCTGCCCCCCATGTCATGGCAGCAACATTAATCCATGTGCAAACACTATTCATAACTACGTTAATCTTAAAAGCGTTGTGTCTGAAGAAATTGAGGTAACATAGAAGTTTGTGTTTGTGGCTTGTTTGTGATGGCTCCTTCATATACACAAATCATCACTTGATGTTGCAGTTATATATATGTGAAGGACCTTTGTATGGGATGCTGTCATATGTTCTGTGCTCTGTGTTACTTTACTTTACTAAGACAAAAAAATAAATAAAAATACCAGCATACTTCTTCTTTGAGAAGGTAATACTCATTGCAGTTGAAAAAGTTTAATTCATTAGATCCTCTAGGCAAAATGCAGTTTGGTGACATTTTCAACCACTGTCACTAAATGTTTTCTCACAGTAAATGTTTTCTCTTTTAGTCTCTCTGGGAGGGAGGCTTTGCCATTCTGCATCAGAGAGTTACTCATCAAGCCCAGTGTCTTGCCTCAGGCCACAGCCAATACATGCTTCTTTGGATGAAAAAGCAAATAAGATATTAGTCATCTTGCCTGTTGAGCAAAGCTTATGAGGTTCTGTGCTGAGGTCTTCTGTCAGGTATTTTGCCGCTTGGTGCACAGATGTTAAACTCTTATTCCTATCACTACCTTGACTATGGAAGTATTTAAATAAGAATTCTGTACTGAAGTCCTAAGCATGTTTAGTGATTAACAGCTCACACAGAATTACTCACAGCAGAACATTGTGTCATGCTCAGCTCTGCGATATTACTGAAAATGACATCTATTGGTCTGTTCTTCAACAAGAACAGATAATTTAACTCATGCTGTGACATTATTGTGTTATGCATTTTCCTGCCTGTGAATAGGAACCAACAATATGAAGTGGGAACTGAAAAATCACAGTATGTTGGTAGGAAGTGATGACACTATGGGGCAGAGGAAGAGGACTCAGTCCACAGATTTTAGGTGGTCTGTGCTATGTGTTTTAGGTTCACCTTATTACCTAAAACATACATTTATGATTTCAACCTTACTTGCCTTTTTACAAGATTAACTGACTGAATTTCAATACACAGGCACAATGCCAAAAGCTATTTGGATACTTGGAAAGAGACGGAAGGTAACATGGAATTTAGTAATCATACCCTATTGTTCAAAAAATGACACCTTTAATCGTTTCTTTTTTTGTCCCTTTTTATGCCAGTATTGGAATAGCATGAAATTAACAACAACAGTAACAACCCTTGACTCACAACATCATTGATCAGCATTTTTCCTTATCAAGTAATCAACAAAAGTTTCAACTAACCTACTGTTCCAATCAATCAAAGTTTGTGGTTCTAACAAACATGCTTATTGCTTTATAAAAGACTCAAGATTTGCTAAAGGTTCTAAAGGTAATAGAGATCACAGCAAGAACTCCGTCATATTGGATGCCATTGTGAGGTGGGGGGAGAAATAGTGAAAAATTCGATCAGTTAGATACTATGCAAAGTTTGCATTTGTAAAATATGTGAATAACCAGGAGTTTGAAGATTTCTTTCAGTTTTATTTTATTTTAAAATTCAAACTGGCAGAGTTTGATTTGGGAAAACTTTTCAATTTCTCATTTCATGGACCTGAAGAGTCATTTCTCTCAAACCTGCACTGCTCAAAACAGATTCCAAATGGGCATGAATGCTAATGTTCACCAGGTTCGAAGAAAGATTTGTTATGCACTGTTTTGTCTTCTAAAGCAGCCAATTCAGCAGAAATAGGCAAACTTCAAGTTTGTGTGGGATCTACTCAGAAATAGATCCACCAACTTAAGCTAAGTACAAAACCTGGAAATAAGACAAGAAGGAAGGAGGAGGATGCTTCAGCCCAGGAATCTGTGATCTGAACCAGAATCAAGCTCACAAAAATTTGCATCTATTATCTGTCCAGCAATCCAATTTGAGAGTAGCAGGAGAGAAGCATTACAGTTGTTAATTGGGAGCTAGAGCCATTAAAGATCCAAGAAATGTAAATTTCTGCTTTCCTATTATGATATGCAAAAAGGAGAAAGTGCAAAGTTTTTCTCTGTCTAGCCTGTGAAACATCAAGAAATTCCTGTCAGTCTGGATGGAGTTCCTCCACATGTGATACTGATTTTGTCACAGTTTGGACACTCTACACTCTATACTGCTGAGGTGAATTACAATGCTCTATTGCAGAGACTTAAAAATTAGGAGAATCAGAGAGGGTATTTGCATCCTTTTGATTGTTAGCAATTTTTGTGCTTACAGTTTGTGCGTGCTTTGTTTCTCAGACGGATAAGACACTGAACTTAGACATAAATATATTATGCAAACTATGGAAAGTTCAGTGGAAAAACAAACAAAAATGTTTCTCTTATACTTGTATTCTGGGTGAAAAATCTCTAGGAGCCAATGGCCTCAAAAAGTGTGTATAGATATATCTCCTAATTTGTTAGCTTTTTATAAAAAAAATAAAAAATGAATGATATACTCTGCACAACTGTGATTGATGCTTGTCATGCTTAATGGCACCAGCAGGACTACCCTTTGTAACATAATCAAGGCTAGCCCTTATGACATTACAAAGGGTCATATATAGGCCTCAGGTGCTGGCCCCAAAGTTTCAGGGCTTGGGATAATCCTAGGGCTAGCAAACTCTCTGCAGTGTCTTGAAACGTGAATACAACCTGTCTTAACAAAGCAGGTAATTTAGTGAGCCCATCCACTACAAATCACCAACAGGACATTTTCTGCCCATGTCTCCCATAGAGTCCCATTCCACTTAGCTGATTAAGTTGTAGCAATCCAATACATACAGGTATTGGCAGTCAAACATACATAGTAGAAAACATCCAGAAGAATAGATGATATGCAGCATAAGCATATAAACATAAGCATATCTGTGGAACCAGACTCTCTTGTACACTTTCCCATATAACATATGACAGGGAAGCAAAGGAGCTCAACAGGTTGGTTCAACATGTGCTACTGGGGATAAGATGATGTTTCACTTACTTGTTTTGTTTGAGGAAACATTCAGTTGTCAGGTTGGCTGTGATTAAAGCTGGAAGTGAAACAACTTTGGTTTCAGAGGAAATATCTGAGATTTTTATTTTTCTGACACTCACTTCCCTCTTGCTACCAAAAAAAAGAAAAAAAAGAACAAAAAGACACTTTGTCAAATGTTGTCCATCATTATTTTGTAGTGGCTATCATTTTTCTTTGCCAAATTTCCTTGAGAAATACTACATCCAGGTCATTTTGAGAGACATAAAACAATTTGGAATGTTGCCACTTTTATAACACAATTTTTTTAAAAATGGTTTGGAAGAGGAATCTCTTCTACTGAAACTACTAAAAGTGAGACCTATACCTGAGGAACTGTGGGAGAATTTTTCCTGCATCTGTACAAATTTAGTGAGATGATTTCCACTCATTTTTCTCCCCACAAATAGGATGGAGAATTTTGAGAAACCATTTGTGCACAGCTATTAATTAAGTTGTCTCTGTGTATGTGTATTCATCTGAGAGGTTTCATTTTTCAAAACTGCATACTCTGACTTACTCATCATGAAAATCTGCAACTTCTGAGTTTCTTTATTTTACTGCCAAATATAATTCACTTTCAGCTGTACGTGCACTGTGCACCTGAGACATGATTAAGCCCAGGAGAAAATAAATAAGCCGGCATTCCTCACAGATTTTCAGAGTAACGGCTTTGCTTTAAATTGTCACATATAGAAAGAAGTGGAGAAACCATGGAGAAAATTAGAAAGAGGGGTTGTTTTCTTTCTCCATTGTCTGCTCTTTTGGTTGTCTTTCATATGTTGTGCCCCTCACTAACATCCTTCTAAACCATGAAATTCATGAAGTAACTTTGGCTACATGATGTATCTTGAAGCCTAATCTAACTCACAGAGTTGCTGAGAATAAAATAAAACAGAATCAACTATGTATGCCACCCTATCTCTCTGGAAAATAGGTACAGGGAATCCAATACATAGTTGTGGCACTCTCCAGCCACAGCCATTTCTTTGTTTTGTTTTATTCCCTTATACTGTATCACAATGTTTTAACTCTATGGCCATTTGTGCATTACATTGTTATAGTGCTGTTATTCCACTTTCAACATCCTATGGAATCTTGGGGTTTGCAGTTTAGGGAGGAACATTTAGAATTCTCAGCCAGAGAGCTCTTTGGCCTCAGCAAACTACAGGACAGGAGCTACAGCAAACATCCAATCAGTTCAAATGAGGCTTGAACCATACAGTCTTCATTTGATATTAATTTATTTTCTGAATAGTTTAACACGGTCTTCTTGTGGGCTGGCAGTAAAACACTTTGTGTATAGACCTGTCTTGTATTAAACTAGACACTACAAGATGAAGGGGAGAGAACCAAGAGCACTAGGAGTTCCTTATCTCTCATAACATCTGCATGAGCCCTTAAAGTGATATTAGCATTTTCTAGCCCAGCATATTTTAGATTGCTACATAGCAAAAAATGTTTAATCAACAGCATGCATCTGTATAAAGAAAATGTCAAAAATAACTTATAGCAGCTCTTGAACATTCCATAGACATTCAGCAATGCTGGCTATCTTTGCTTGATCAGGATTTTTTTTTAAAAAAAAAAAATATGGCTGACAGGCTGACAAATGCAAGGCTTATTTCTGCTGCATTTCCTTTTTTTTATTTATGAGATTATTCTTCTGGAATATGATGACTGTGCTTCGTGTTTATCAGGGGTCATTCCTGTGATCATAAAGTTTGAAATTCAGAGTTCCTATTTTAAATATTTTTTTTTTAAAGGCTGGAGAAAGACTGTGGATCTTAGCAACTGTGTGCAGTAATGAAGATGTTGATGGGCTTTAATATGTCTGCTTGCATTTCAGGAAAACAGTTTAGCATCCATAGTTAGTGCTTCTGAACTAACAGAGTGTCCTTGATTCATTTGTGGTCATGGACAAGCAGCTGCATGTACCCACCTAGGTGATATCTGGGTAGTTTTGCAGGCTACCCTACCATCAATGCTTTTAAAATCACCAGGTTCCAGATGTCATGAAGAACCCTAGCCTAAGACCATGAACAGCTTCTGGAAGTCATGGCCCCAGTCTAACTTGAAGCCTGTCCAGGTTATTTTTGAACCATGGGTGATAGTGAGGGTTTCATGTGTGTGTTTGACTCAGGGTCAGTGGGAATGAGCACTGTACAGCTCCTTAATCTAAGACAGGTTCAGTTCAATCTTTCTTTCTTTTTTTCAGTTGCATGTGCGTAGGCACACAGGTACAAGACCACACCTAATGTGATGATGTTTCTTCCCTGATTGGTTGTCATCTGTAATCAGGCTTGCCCAATTGATTTCTTAACGCCACACTCTCCTTGCCTGTCTTGATAGATAGATAGTCTATCTTCTCTAGCATTGCAGATGAAGTACTCCTGGAAAAATGTGCGTAAATCTGACATTGTCCTATAGCCCTATATTAGATGGATGTTCGATGCTGCAGTAGAGCCATTGACTGTGGAAACCTGTTGTAAAGGAAACCAGAATTCCCACCACATACAAAGAACAGTACTCTTTCTTACAAATATTGCTTCAGTGCAGCTTTTCTCCACAGTCCACTTACACCTCTTTGTAATCCTTTCCTGAGCGGCTTCATTGTAACTGTCAAATTTTAGCAGCTTGGATGTAGTGGCTGTTGCGGTTTCATTTTGCCCCCAAAATGGGCAGCAGAATATCACTCTGATTCTTTCTCCAGGCTGTACTCCCTGATCTGCTTTCATTGCTGAAAGCAACATTGACTGTTGTTTCCCAGTTTTCTAGGTGGGATGAAGCAGTATGTGTGTGTACCTCTTTGAATGTGTAAGAATAGGAAGGTTAGTGTATAAATGTGTGATCTTATGTGGGCAAGGGTTATGGAAAGAAAAAATGGTGGTATGCCTCTTGTTGATCAATCTTGATTTTAACCTAGGGGTTAGAAAACATTTTTGAAAAGGTTAAAAAAAATCCTGGATATCCTATGTGCCATGCAAGGGTTAGAACCGGGGCTAAGCTGAATATTTATTCCAAAATAAAATGTGTCCTGCAGGTAATACTGAGCTAGATGGAAGAGAATTGAATTCCTGTCTCTATTCACATTAAAAGAAGTAGTCACCCAGTTCAAAACATATGTACACACAGACAAACATCTCAAAGTGAGGAATAGATCTTGTTAGCCATATTTACCATGGAATCTCAGGTCCTTTCCACACCTTATCTGGTTGTGGAGACATCCGGTGTGGGTTCTGGCATGATCTCTGCCAGAAGGGAAGCACAACAGGAGCATTCCTCTCCTCACTGGCTGCCTCCATGTTCCAGGAAGTGTGAAGGCCATGTCTCTTCCTGCCACAGCACAGCTGAGTAGTTTCTCATGCTGCTCTAGGGCAGAAAGTGGAGCCATTTTGCTTCCTGGGTCTCCACAGACAAGGTAAGTCCACAATGATCGTGCCATTGCTGGGCATTGATGTGGCAAACCTGTCAATGATTTCCAGCACAATTGCACCACCTGGGGAGGGCAGAAGGATGGGAGCACGACGACATCGTGCATAATCATTGTTGTGGTCCTGTCCTTCTGTCATCTCCATGGCAGGTTGGGAGGGTGGAATGGAAAGGGCCCCAGAGCCTGGAATATATGATCCTACTCAGATTGATGTTGGTGACTGTTACATTACAGGTTGTCGTGTACTGGAACTTCTCCTCAGGACTCTCAATGAGTAGATGTCTAGATAGAGTATGGAAAATGCTGCTTATGGAAGAATGAGCAGACAGTCTGAAGATAATTCTAGTCACTCTTTTGGGAAGAGTTTGAATCAACCACATCAAATCAGTATGTAAGGAAGGAGGACTGTTTTAAGATGGAGAGCACCAAAACTGCTCAGGAGAGCTGAAGTATACAGTCTCTCACATTATTGGAGATCCTACTTGGAATATGGGTTTTGGTTGTATGGTGAGTATCTACATGTAACAAAAGCTCTCCTGTGTAGACTCATCACTTACAACAGGAGGACAGTGATGAAGCAGATATGGAGCAGGCAGGGCAAGTGAGATCCATTTTTTTTTCCTGTAAGAACTCAGCACACTTGAGGAACAAGGAGAAAAGACTGGAGGGAAAGGAATGGAAAGATGCTCTCATAAAAAAAAAAGTTTGTTTATATGATATTATTAGCTAACAAGCATATTTTCTTATGTTGCCCACAAACTGAACATCTTAGGTTCTGAAAAAGTACATTTTCAAAGTTTCACCCTATACTTGTTGTGTTTATGGTAGAGCAGGCAATAATTCACAAGCAGCACAGCTCCTACTACGAGGTGAGAGTCAAAGAATGTCCAAACAGAAAGGCAGCCTAAAGCAAACAAATCCAAAGGGGAAAATCCAAAGTGTAGTCCAAACAGGCGGAGTTCCAAGACAACCAGATCCAAGAGCACAGTACAAGGTTTCAGGGTCAAAGAGACCAGTTGTTGACCCTGGGAGGAAAGGCCAGCTGGAATCCTCTTTTATCTATGGCTGCTGTCACCACAGGTGTTCCCTCATTAGGTCTTGCTTACTACTTATATGGGCCGAGCAACATAAGCGCTCCGTTTCATGGTGTCTCTGCTGCAAGGTAGGTGTGTCAGCTATGTCTTCCTCTATTTGTTCCCCTGACTCAGGCCCTTGTTGTTGTGTGTTATCTCCCTCTGGACCAGCTTCTGGGGACACTTCAGCCTCTGGGGAAGCCTCTGCCTCAGAGTCAGAACCCCCCTCCTCACTGCTACAGTCTCCAAGGCAGAGCATGACAATACCATGCAGGATGAAAATATATATCATGGAATGTAAAGGGCCTCACACACTCTGTGGCTTCTTGTTCCTGCCCTCACAGCAATTTTAATTTTTTTTTAAAAAAAATGAAATCACATCATCCCAGAAGTATAATCAATTTCCAAAATAGGATGCACAGCCACCAGATGACTTGTTTTAATGGGGACAAATATTTCAAAATTGGAAGTGGACTTCTAGTTACTTGCAGTTTCATTTGGAGATGTGGTGCACAGAAATGTCTCGCCTCTGCCCTTCATCATGTTATACTGTGTCATCTTCAAGATCTTGTTTCTCTTCTCTGGAACCATTGTTTGTGCCCCTTGTCCTTTTCTGTACGAAATGCTTCAAGAAAAACATATGAAACACGATTTTTTTTTAAAAAAAAGTGAACTAAGATAAAACTATTTCCAGTCCTTTCCATTTTAAAATGCATTCACCAGTATATCCTGCTTCTTCATTAATCTTCATTTTCCCCATTAAAAATCCATGTGAAATGTCCTTGTGGGTATCTGTATTTAAATTTATTTTCTTTCAATTAATCTCTATGCCTGCACCATATTTCATTGTGGTTTACATGCTTGAGTCTTAAGTATTTTTTTTTTAATCCTGTCCTTTGTAGCCACAACATTCAGGACAATTTATAGCAAGTTAAACACAGTTGCAAGAGCAAATGTGGAGTAGTGGTCTGAGTGTTGGACTACGACACTGGGAGATCAGAATTTGAATCACTGCTTGACCATGGAAACCCACTAGATTATCTAGGGCAGATTACATTCTCTCAGCTTCAGAAGAAGGCAGTGTCAAACCCCATCTGAACAAATTTTGCCAAGAAAAACCCATGATAGTGTCACCTTAAGGTCACTAAAAGGGCAAAACCTCCAGGTTTGATATGGTTTAATTGGCAAAATATTATTTAATTGGAAAAACACATTAATTGGCATTGATATAAAATGGATCCGGAGTTGACTGTAAGGCCGGGCTGGACAGAGGAAAAACACTTGCTGAATATGTGTGCTGCAAAGTAGGTCAGACGATCCCCTCTAGGTGTAACCAAGGTCATTGTTAGGCAGATCATCAGGTAGCTCCAGAGATAATAGGCTTAAGCTGAAGCTGTAACATCTCTGATACCACACTATAGCTAAGTGAAGTTCCCACCAAAACACTAATTGATTCTGCCCTTCTTCTTTACACATGGATGTTTCCCTGCATTGTTCCTTTACCTGTCCAACATTACAGAGCTATTATGACAGCCATTAACTCTTTGCCACCTAACACTAAGACCATTAATTCCATCTGGGCCCCATCATCCACACTGCAACTCCCCCCTTTTTTTTTTGCTCGCCCAAAGAGCCATTCATGCCCATGCCCTCCAGGTAGATTTTTGGATATAAAAACTTGCTGTTTTGAGCAGTTCAGTGCAGTATCTCACTTGCTTAATGCCACACTGTCACTCTGATTTCTGAACAAGTACTGTCCTTAGGTGCAAATCTAAGCCATGTCATTGCTTTCTTCAGTGCTCTCCTGATTGGTAATTATTGCCCATTCCCTAAAACTCCTCTATCAACAACTTTCCTCCCTGTATCCTTTGGTTAGCTCTTGTGTGAATGTGTGTGTGTTTACATCTTTTGAGTGTGTGAGTGAATCTTTCAATAAAGCACATTTTAGCCTATTCTGGAATCTCTGGCTGGTTCTTTCCTGTGAGGACCCCATAAACGTTGATGGAAAATCTTCTTAGGTTACCTCTCCCTTGTAGGTCTCTTAATTTGAGTTAATAATTCTCCACCTTTCTATGGAGGAACTGGCATTGTGGGTGGACCTCTGAATCACCTACATTTTGAGATAACAAAAGTAGGAAACTACATGAAGGCACACAACGAGAATCAATTGCAGAAATATATCAAGACAGTTACAACAGATTAAATAATAGCTTATACCTGACATAAGTTTCCTGTACCTGAGCTTTAACATATTCTACTGGACATTTTCAAGAACAATGCAGCACGTTCAGCACTACAAAATGAATCCTAATTCCATTTTTCTCACTTCATATTTTTTTCATAGTTCATTATTCCCTTTTACAAAAGGATGAGTCTAAATTCTCTAAAAGGATCTGTGTCCTGTGCATTATTTCACACCCAAATAAGTCTGAAAGGAAAAGAGAGGAAAATTTTAGTTGTGCTCATTGAGAGAAAGCTGCAGTAAGGAAAGAAACCTGCAGAACTGATGAAAAAATAATATGCCCAGTCTCTCCTTTTGTTATTGGTGCCCTTTCCTGTATTGCTGTTAGAAAAAGTTATTTTTATCCCTAAACAACAACAGGAGTTAGACAGTGTCATGTGTGTGATTTGACTCTTCTTGAACTCTCCTGAGAAGAAAGGAAGAACTTTCATACACCTATTTCAAGGCTGTGCTGTAACCGATACTTTACCTGAAGCTGAGGTATAGAAAAGACTTAACTGTTTGTTGGTTTGGAACTTAACATATCTTGTAGTGGGATGAAAAGTTGCTATAGCAGAGGTTGGTTATGTACGTATACCTTAGCCCATCATAATTTCATCGCTGTTCCCAGACTCATAGCATATGCAAGAGTGGTTAGAGGATAATGAATTCAACTTCCTCCCACCCACCCAACCACCCCCAAAACAAGAATTTAATGGTTGACCCATCACAATTGTGTAGATGTATAGAGCTTAGTAATTTTAATGCAGTCAGCAATTACATATAAATGCCTAGACTTCAGACAGGTTAATCAAATAATGGAAACTGATGAGGAAAATGGTTATTCATGGAGTATCTTGTAATATTGCCAATAGTGAATCTTGGAAGTGGTGAAACTACCTTCAGTTTATTAATTTGAGGGCAATGAGAACACAATCCTGCTAAATTTCAAAAGTCGGTGTGATATAAAATTTGGTGTAACCAGTAACATTTCCAGTAACTTTTAAACTTACCTGTTAATTACATTTTAGGCATTTTTAAAAACATTTGGGGAGGTTGTTGTTGCTGTTGCTTGAATTCTTGAGATCTCATTGAATCATTATGAAGGAAAGCATACCTCATCTCAGAACTTTGCATATTTACAAAGTGTGGGACATATTTTCTACCCACATAAACAGAGACACTGCTGGTGTATTGTCCATCCTGACTTCTGGAATCTGAAGGATTCCTATGTGCTCTGGGGGATTTTGCCCCTGACAGGGCTATTGAGGCCATGGATTCACTATGGAATGGAGAGGTGACAGGATCTATTGATACAATGACTCTGAAGTGCTCTATTCAATGTCTGGGAGCGCGTAATTCAACTTGGTTTACAGAAAATCTGCAGGCAATGAAGCTGGCTGTACAATGGCTAGAGTGCAGGTGGTGTAGATCTCAGAATGAATGTGATTGGAAATCAGCAAAGATTTCTCCTTGTGCCTACTATGCAGCAGATTAGGAGGCACTGTTCTCCAGTGATTCCGTTCCTACGTGGAGGACTGGTTTTAGATAGTAGTATTGGGGGGATTCCCGTTCTGCCACATGGCCATTAAGCTCTGGGGTGCCACAGGATTCCATCTTATCCACCATGTTGTTCGATATCTATGTGAAACTGATAGAGAATGTCATAAAGGGGTTGGAGTGGGGTGTCATCAGTGTGCTGATGACATTCAGTTCTATTTCTCCTCCTCATTGGAATCAGCTAAGGTTGTGTAGGTGCTGGATTAATGGCTAGATATTGTAATGGGCTGAATGAGGGCCAATAAACTGAAGCTGAATCCCAATAAGATGGAGGTTCTGTGGTCTGGTGGTTCTGAGGTCTGGAAATTGTGAAAACAGCCTGTTTTGGATGCGATTACACTCTCCCTGAAGGAGAAGATACATAGCTTGTGAGTATTCCTAGACCCATTCCTGTCATGGGAAGACCAAGTGGATTCTGTGGCTCAGAGTTCTAAGTGCCAACTTCAACTGGTGCACCAGCTAAAGCATTTCCTGGACAGAGATAACCTAGCCAAAATAGTCCGGGCACTAGTAACCTTCCAACTAAACTACTGTAATGTACTCGATGTGAGGCTACTCTTCAAGAAGACTTGGAAGTTTCAGCTAGTGCAATATGCAGCAGCTTGATTGTTGACAGGAATATCATACAGACACCATGCATTGCCAATCGTAAAAGAATTGCACTGGTTGCCAAAACATTGCAAGTATGAATTCAAGGTGCTTGCGATGACATTTAAAGCCCTAAATGACTTCAGATCTTAATACTGGATGGAGCACTTACCTTAATATATACCTGCCCAAGGATTAAGATCTGCTGTGAGGGGGAACTCCTCCATGTTCCATTACTGTCAGCGCATGGGAGAGGGTCTTCTCAGCCATGGCATTCCAACTACGAAATGTTCTGCCACTGGAGACCCAACTGGCACCAACACTCTTGTCATTTAGGTGATGAATTAATACTTGGGTGTTCACCAAAACTTTTAGGCCTCACTAATGTAATCCAAATACTGTTATTTATAGTTTTAAAGACTTAAAAGTTTTAAAAAATCTGTTCTTAACTCATATTGCGTAATATACTTTTAGCTTATTTAGACTATCTACTATTTTTAGCCTGTGTAAACTATTTTAATGCAACTGTAAGCTGCCCTGAGATCTTCTGAAATAAGGTAGGACATAAATATTTATATAAATAAAATAAAATTTAAGAAATCATCCCTGCATTTTTTTAAAATGTAAATGGCCAAAATGTGTGCTGTTGAACACATTCACAAACACACTTTAGTCAAGAAAGATTTTTTGGGAGAAAAAAAAATCATATATTGTAAACACACTAATATAAATGCATTAATTATATAAAACCTGGAATAGGTATACAGAAAATGTCTATGAATTTCCATGGAGGAAATGCAAAAATTAATTTTAGCGTGTATGAAAGAGGATAGAACAAGAATTTAGATGTAATTTAGAGAAATGCAACATAATCACACATGAGAGTTGTAGTTATTTTATTTTCTTAGCTATACACCATTCTTGTGTATTCTAAACCTACATACAAAATAAACAAAAAAATAATAAAATGTAAGGAGTAAAGTTTTGAGCTGCTAAATTTCCCTTCAATATTATCACTGATGAGGCAGGGACAGTGTACCCTATTATATGCTTTTTAAAAATCCTTTCTTATGAAGTTTTGATAGGCAAGCAGAATTTGGAGCCCAGATTAGCAGTTGAGTGTTTGTTTGCTGAAGCAGGCTAATGCTGTATCCTTCATTGTAAAAATCGCTTTCAAGGCTGTGGGTAATAGACACCTGACAGCAGAATAGGAAAATGTATTGACTCTGTAGTGCTGGTATGGACAAATATCAACAGGCCAGTTTTGCAACCTCAGCTTCCACTGTGCATCACTCAAGGCCTTTGAAGATGACAAAGGGCAAAACAAACAAACAAAAACACCCAAACCTGGAAATAGCTGCAGGTTTCACATATGGAGATTTCTGAGGAAAATCTGTACCTCATTTTTTCCCCAGCAAATGCATAGCTGCTGGAAGAATTGGGGAGTGGCAAAAATAGCTTTTCAAGATTTCAAACCCCCTACTCCATGAATGGGGGCTATCAGAGTAGGAACTCACCTTCTCTAAAAAGGACTTGCAGGACTTTATGTATGTCATGAGATACATGTTGCCACTTCCCTAACATTTTGGGAAAATATGAGGGGATGCACTAGTCCCTGATTTTTATCATCTGAAACAAAGCATCAGATGGCACCCTTCCCATCCAAGTCCAGGTGCACAGTGTCAGAACCATCCAAGTTATTTTAGTCATAGAAAGTTGGAAATCCCTCAAGAATCTCTTCCCATCCTTCAAATGCCTCTCTCCATCCTTGGCTGTAGCAGCCCAGTAACTCATTATTGGATTAAATCATTAACTGCCATTTGATCAAAGGCAAAATTTGAAGCCTGAGATAGCCTCCTCACTTGACCTACCCATAGGAGGCAGGAAGTTTGGTGTCTCCCTTAGCAGAAGTTTCCACAGAAGTGGAGCAGCCACACAGAAAGCTCTGTCCTGTATAAACGTGCCTCTGCCAGGGAAAAGGGAAGCCATCCTACCTTCTATGTTTTTAAGAGGTGACAGGAAGATCTGGGAGGAGAAGCTCCCACATAAGCTGTCCTCTTTATTGTGGAATTGCAGGTAGCATGAAGCCTTATTGGATGCATTTTTGATGGCAATGTTGAAGGTATGAAAGTGATGCTTAAATAAGGTAATTGGGGAAGTTAGGAAGTTTTGATATGTGGGCAAAGTTTTAAGCAAAAATTTTCAACTGAGTATTGGGTTGCTGAAGCAAGCTAGCACTGTGCACTTCATTTGTTAGATGTGGGAGTATGCTGTCTTCACAGTAAGAAGGATTATGAAAATAAGAGAAACTCAGCTTAATTTTGCCCTATTCACTGTTCATGGCAATTATGCAATTATTATATTCAGACAGCTAATAAATAGCTAGAGCCAAAATCATTGCTCAATTAAACGTGACTAAGTCTAATTAATACATAATCATAACAGCAATCATTGATACAAATTTACTGCTTTTCCTGGGCATAGAGAAGTTGGGTAGCTACATACGTGGGATTTATTACTAGCTGCTGATTTCAGTACACATTACATTATGAACTTTAGTTCTTCTGAGGATGTAGGAGACCAACTGAGATTTAAGTGGAGAAAGAAATAGGTGCTTCAACAAAAATAAGAAGAACCCTGCTACATCAGACCAAAAGCCTATTTTATACCCTGAACAAAGAGATACCACTGGAAAACTCCCCCCCACTCCACAAAAAGGGAATATGACATCTTTCTTCTTTCTTCTCTTTAGGAAGAAACTCCTCAGTCCTACTATTTTACCACCTGAAGCAAAGCAGCAAAGTACACTCCCCTCTTCAAGTCAAAGTGCATAGTATCCAAAGTCAGCTTAGCTACTCAGAGCTAATCACAGTGCTCAAATTCTGCAGGTTAGCCATAAAAAACACCCCAGCATTAAAAGAAATTACAAATAAAATAACAAAAACTTTTCTGCCTCTTCATGACAACGAAAATCTATTTCTTGTCGTGGCTGTCTCACTGTTACTAGGCACAGGTACTGCATCTACTGCAAGAATCACAGAATCATAGAGCTGGAAGAGACCACAAAGGCCATTGAGTCCAATCCCCTGCCATGCAGGAATATACCATCAAAGCTTTCCTGACAGATGACCATCCAGCTTCTGTTTAAAAAACTCCAAAGAAGGAGACTCCTACACACTCTGATGCAGTGCATTCTGTTGTCAAAGTGCTCTTACTGTTGGGAAGTACTATTCAAAACTATTCTTTAATTATGACATCTAAGGTCACTATTAGGGCTGTCACTAATATCACTGTTGCTTTGTCTCCTAAGGTCTGACTTTAGCTTTTTGTGATGTTTGCAAGCTCTGAAAGGAGCAGTGTTGGTTGATTAAAGGCATCATAAGTGAACATAAACAGTAATTGACACACTTTTGTTATACTCAATTAAAATACTATGACCATTTCTGCACTAGACTGTTCCAGTGCTATTATTCCACTTTCAACATCCTGTGAAATCCTGGGGTCGCAGTTTAGGGAGGGACCTCAAAGGCCTCTCCCTAACATAGGATATTGAAAGTGGAATGATAGCACTGGAACAGTCTAGTGCAGAAATGGCCTATGACAGGAAGGACAATAGTTAATTGGTTGGCTACATGCTTTACATACTTTAGTACCAAGTTTAACTCCTTCATTCATTTTGTTAGAACTAGGATGATCATCTTCCATAAAGTTTCTGTCATTTAATATCATAAACCTGAACTATGTAGATAATGCTCTGCATTGGCATAAGGTAGGTGTTATGAACTGTCTCACTTGTTGTTGAATTATATCAAACAAAATGAATTTTCTGCAATGTTGTACAGGAGTCTAGGGGATGAAAGATGTTATTTGGCCTCTATTTATAGAAAAAGAGGTGTGTGTTCAGTGGGGGGAGAAAGAGAGGGAGAAAACATATGATTTTTTTTTTTAATAACAAATTTTGCTTATATCTATATAATTTTCCCTACCAAGCCACCTCTTTTGGCCATAGCACTGTCAGCCTCCACACAGTGCTGTGTGATTGCCTATTATGCTTTTCATTGCCACATCGATATGATTTTTTTTTTCAATAACACCTTCTTTACAGTGCTGAGACAATGTTCCTCATCGTTATAGTTCACAATATTTGGCAGCAGTCATTTGTTTTGCATGCCATTGATAAGCCACATGTCATCTGCCTATTTAAATTATGTCAAGTTACCTTACTGGGTTACATACCACAACCATAAAGCAAGTCTTTGACATGCCTTTCTTTCAGAAATGGTGTCAGTTAAAAGCTTCTATTCAACTCTTATTTCTACACATTCTGCAAAAACAGCTTCCATTTTCTTCATTCACATAAAGTGCTGCAGGTTAAAATCTTTCTCATTATTTCTCCCAAGAGCCTGCTGCTTTATAGAGGAATATTAGATTCACAGATTATTTTTTCTTGTGTTTTCTTGCCTTGCTTTTTTGAAAGCACTTCCACATGATATGAAACAAAATGTGCACAACGTTAAGTTCCTTGTGGTGGTGTTGTTTTAGTAAATAGCATTTCAGAAAGTACTGCACAGCTGCAGCTCCTCTTGTTCAATTTGCATGACTCTTTCCTAGTTTGTAGAGATTATTACCATATTTTACTATGTAGTATCTGGTGGACAGAGCTGTGAGTTACCTGACTAATGTAGAATGTGACATGCTTGCTTTATGCTTTATGTTTGCAGAATAGAACGGCCTAGGTTACTATAAAATTGAAAAGAGATGAAGCTGTGTTTTATTCCAAGAAAGGAAAAGATTAAGCTCCTATTCTTAGCAGTGTCACCAATGACTCATATTTTAGGAAAGTCTCTGTAATCTACTAATGGCTAGTTTGGACTTGGTACTGGGACACAACATCCTCATTCAGCTGCAGGAGCCCCTGTACCCCTTGAGGATTCATTGCTGATACTTGCCCCAGCTCCTTTCTTTTTTGGTGGGGAGGAAGACACTTCATGACCAATGTTGGAAATCTGGTTCTGGAAAATGCATTTTCTTTTCACATGACAATTCCAAGATGGCATCCTTCTGGGGCCTTGTAGAAAGTTAAAGCAGAAGTCCATAGAGAAAGTCTGTAAGTCCTCATTTTAATTCCCCATGCCTTGGATACTGTCATTCCAAGACACTGTGGGAAATGTAAATGTTGGCTTTCTCCCTTCCAGAGTAAACCTTCTGATGTTGGTGGTAATGCTGCTGAAGCTGTCCACTTGGAAAACCCTGAGGAGAAATCACTAATCTCAGAAGAAATTCAGCAGGGATCACTAGGCTGAGAACCCAGTCAAACCTAAAACAGGCTATGTTCTCGATAACTTTTCTGATAGTATTTCCTGCCAAGGAGTTTTCTCATTTAGCTCATTAGAGGATGGTTCAGGGTGGAGTAGGCTGCCTTCTAGACCTACGCTACCTGGAAAGAGAAGTTTAGGAGTAGTGACCTTGAAGGTAATGAACTGACTGAAAGTGATGAGACTGAAATGCCCCACACCTTCCATTGGGTGATCTTCAACCTATATGACAAGGAAAATTGTTGAGAAATCTTAATACTCTGATCAGTCATGGTTTCACCTTTTCAAGAAGGTTCAGAAGCTGCCACTAGAGGGACACCAACTTGATAAAGTACATTATTAAGAGAAGGAGTAATTGTCATCACCACAGCAGTCACCATTCTCTTAACAATTTGCTAAAATGAAGATTGGGTCTAATTGCTTTTAGGCCCAGACAGGAGTTCCATAATGACTCTCTGAGTATCCAAAGGGCACTGTTTCTTCTGTTCTTCTGTCTGATCTCAAAAGAGTGCATTTGAAATAGTTACATATATATCAGGGCAGTGGAATGGGGAGGTGCCATACAGGAGCAAATTTTTGTTATCCTGCATTATATTGGTTCATAAAGAAGTGTCAGCCCGAGACAAGACTGCAATGTAGATCACACTGAAAATAATGAAATTTATTAAACCATCTTCAACAATACATCCTAAAGGTGAAGTATTTTTGTGTGAGAGAACTGAAAACTGACATGATGAAATAATCCATTTAAAAATACAGTTTCTTTTTGCTTATAGAGCATGCTGGAAGGAAGAAAAAAAAGTAATTAATGTTGCACAAATCTGACTTACGAAAAATGATCACATCAGTCAAAAATAACAATACTGAAGAAATCAGACAGTTTACAAATTTAGCCTTGAAAGTTAGTGGGTAACTAACTGAACAGAGCGTTCCCCTGCCCCTAAACTGGCACCAAGGGGAGCACTTTAGAGCTGAATACAATTCCCTGACTCCATGAGTGCAGCCCCTCATAGGAGCGCTGGAATTCATACACACACACACACAAAAGATGCAATTCTCTGCTAATTTTCTTCTCAAAGGGAACAAGTAATTTGAGCAATCTTCTTCCCAATGTGAGAAAATCTTCACAAACTGTGCAGTTACCGAAGACTGTTTTGTAGTTTGGACTTCACACATGACATTCTTTTTCCTGATCTTAAAATTCTGTTTTCTGGTGTTTGTGTGCAAAACAGCCATATGCAAATTTTGTGCAGAGAAAGTCCTCATCTACAATATTTTCTATGCAGCAAACAAGATTTCCTGCACAGAAACTATGTCTTTGCCACTTAAAATAACATTTCTGTGCCACAAAAAAAAATATATTTCAGCACAGAAAATACAATCATAGAATTGGAAGGGGCCACATGGACCATCAAGTCAACTGCTCAATGTAGGATCTCCAGCTAGAACATCCCCAGCTAAAACATGTCCATCCTTTTCTTGAAGATATCTAGAGGAGATCCCACCACATCTCTAGGCAATTGGTTACATTGCTTAATCACTACTGTCAATAAGTTCTTTCTAATGTTCAATCAAAATCTACTGCCCTGTAACATCAAACCATTAGGCCTGGATCTATCTTCATGGGCAGAAGACAACAAGCCTGTCTTCTCCTCTCTGTGACAGCTCTTGAGGTATTTAAAGAGTACAGTCTTTTCTTCGCCAAACTGAACATGTCCAGCTTCTTCAACCTTTCCTCAAATGTTTTGTCCTCCATGCCTCTTATTATCCTCATTCACTTTCTCTGAACTTCCTTCAACTTATCTATATCCTTCTTAAAACAAGGTGCCCAGAAATCAACACAGTACTCTGGCTGAGGCTTGACTAGCACAGGATATAGTTGGACTATTACTTCTCTCTATTTAGAAACTATGTTTCTATTAATGCTGGCTAAAATAGCATTCACCTTTTTTACTGCAATACCACACTGGTGGTTCATGTTCAACTTATGATAAACAATAACCCCAAGATCCTTTTCACATGTAGTCCTGCTTAGCTACACATCCCCATTCTATACCTGTACATTTGGTTTTGTGGACAAATGTAGAATGTTGCATTTGCCTCTACTGAATTTCATTTTATATTTTCTGCCCAGTTTTCTACTTTATCTAGGTCCTTTTTAATTTTGGTCCAATTTTCCAATGTGTTAGCCACCCATCCCAGTTTTGTGTCATCTGAAAACTTGATGAGGATTCCCTCCACCCCATCATCTAAGTCATCAATAAAAATGTCAAACCGTAAGGGCCCTGGGACAGAACCTTGAGGCACTCCACTTGAAAACTCCTTTCAGTCTGAAGCTGAGCCATTGGTGATGACTGTTTGAGAATAGTTTTCCAACCAATTATGGATCCATCTGACAATATTCCCATCTTTTCCACACTTCATAAGTTTGCTGTTCAAAATATTATGGGAGACCTTACAAATGCTATACTGAAATTCAGATAAATGACATCCACAGCATTCCAACCATCTACAAAGCTAGTGACTACATATATAATCATATATATATATGATTAGTTTGGCAGGATTTGTTCTTGCCAAACTCATGCTAGCTCCTATTGATCACTGCATTGTCATCAAGATGTTTGCAGAAGTATCCTGCATAATCTATTTTTTTTGTTTCTTTATTCTTTTTTCTTTTTTTCTTTCTTTTTGCCTTGTTTGAAAAGAAAGACAGTGTTTTCCCTTCTTCAGGCATTTGGCACCTCACGTATTTTCAGGATTCTTTAAAAATGATGGCAAATGATTTAGCGAATATGTCAGCCATGGCCCACATCAACAATACTTTTTTTCCCCAGTACTTTTCAAAGTAGCTGACTCTATTTTGTGCCATATTTTTTCATCCAAGGCACTCCTTCCCCCTCACCATGGATCTTTCTACCTCTAGTTCTGTAGTTATTTCTCTCTACTTCCTCTCTTCTCCGTAGAGTTGCATTGCTTCTTGGCTTTTCTTGTATCCCTTGAAACTTTCTTCAGTGAAGTTTGGCCCATGAAGTTTAGCAGTATTGGCCCAATTGCTCCAGGACTCCCATGGCATCACCTCTAGGCTGGGGAAGGACCTGACCCCCCCCAACAGACAACATTGCCACATTGTATCTGCACTGGCTTCGTTATATCTGGGGAAGGTTTCTTTTGTGGAGGTGAAGGGAGTTAACAGGGCAAGGGGAAAATGTGGATGAAAAGCTGTTGGCCCTGACTGTTGATTCCATGAATTAGTCACCAGCTTCCTACCACTGCCAAATTCATCAACCCCTGAATTCTCTCTCTCTTCCTCCCTCTTTTTGCCTTATGATGTCAATGCTGCCATGAGAACTTCCACTTCCCTCATTCCAAACTCATGCTTCAACTCAAGTCCAGGGATCTATGGACAGGTTTCCTAGTGTCTCTCCAGCTGTCTCTTTTTTCCCTTGCATACTGGTGCATAATCACTAGAGGTTCATCTTCTTGAAAAAAGGTAAGAAAAGAAAAAGTACTACATAGTATCACATATGCTTCATGGAGGACAGGTAGCAAGAGAGAGCTTTGAGAGCAGATGAGACCCCAGAATTGTTTCTGTGCAAAACAACCATGTGCAAATTTTGCATAGAAGAAATTGTGAGTATCTTTTTCACTCCAGAATTCTTCTACTAAGGATTTCCCAACATTTAAGAAGCATGTTTTTGACCATTTTGGTAATATTTTTGAATCATTCTTTCCATCCCTAGCACTCACAATTTCATATTGATGGCTCTTTCCTTGCTTCTCCCAACAAACAGAGAAGAGTGGTCTGTATCAAGATTGGTAAGGAAGGGATGGAAGGAAGGAACATTACTGTTGTGTGAGAGAGTATTTGTGTATGAATGAAGACAGATCGTGCCTCAGCTTCATATGAAGTTAGTGGAGTGAAAAAGGTTGGGCTCCCCTGCAATATCCTGACCACTCATTGCTTCTCCCAACAAGTTAACCATCTTTCAAGTGTTGTCCACTCACTCTAACAAATTGCTACCAACCCCAGGGGAAAATGTTGCTGACGATTAATTGCTGAGGAGAAAAAGAAAGGTTAAGTGAACAGCTTGTCTAAATAAATGGTCAGATTTGTTCACTCACATAAAGGCAGATGCTCAAAGAGCTAATGAACTGGCAGTGATGCAACTAATTAGGCCAAATAGGTCTGGATAGCCCAAGGCAATACGATTACAAATGACATTGCAATTTCCACACAGGACATATATTCACTCTTCATTTGACCATAGTTATTTTTACACTTCTTATAATCTACATTGTGGTTTTTGTGCTGTAGTTCAGGGAACCCTATGTTTTTATTTATATCTCATCATTCTTCCATCATACAAGTCAAAGAGCTTGCATAAAGTTCCTTGGCATTCTCCCATCCAGATATTGTCTGAACTCAGACCTCTTAGCTGAATTTCAATGGCAATCTGGGTACTGGTTGGGAGTTACCCTAGAGCTTGTACAGGGGAAAGGGGAATATCAGTATTGACAGTTTACATTCACTGAGGAAATAATTAGCAATGGCTTCAAGTGAACACTCAGCTCCTGAGACTCTAAAAATGTTTAAAAGGTTCTGTGATTGCAATTGAAATTTCTGAAAAGTTGGATTTGGGTGCCTATGGACCATGTTGTGGTATTAAACATTCCCTGGATCTTAGTAGTAAAGGAAGATCAGTAATGACAGATGAGCATTGCCAAAGAATGACTTTTCCTCCCTTTCCTTTCTTCATCTACAATGCTCACCTGCAATGAAAGGACAATAGGTCAAATGAGTTCTTGGTTCACATAGATTATTAGTGTGGCCCAAGAGGCTTGGTGAATACCACAGAGCATAAACTGTGCATGCTCTAGAACACTGCCTAGAATCCTTCCTTCTTGCCTGCCTACCTCTATTGATTTCATGTTTAAATCATTCACTAATCCATTTTCTGAGTTATGATCTGTTGGAAAATAGAAAAAAGAGAAATACCACAAAAATGATTGAAGACATGAGAATGTAAAATCAAGATAAAATTAATATCATAGAATTAAACACTATGGCATATAAAACAAAATTTGAGAAATACTAGTAGGATAAAAATGTAGTGTTTTAGAAGGACTAGAATAGTTCTTACAATACTCAACTTATTTTTAAGGTGTTTCCTTGAGCTGGAAGGACCCTAATGTGGCTACCAGGTGAGCTTCTTTTGAGAAGGCACTGTCTCGATGGATGCCACAATAAAACAAGCCCTCTATCTTGTAGTCATATTCTTCAGCCAATAGATAAATATTATGAGCCAACCAAATCCTCAAATCCTGGGTAAGGATTTGAGATTCCCGAATCTGAATCCCTGTGCCAAAATAGGCAAATGGAATCTTTCAAATCCACCAACTAAATAGATTGTTGGAGTAATAATGGCCTTTGCTAACAATTTCACAAATTACAGGTGGGCTTGTATTCTAAGATATTTAAATTGAACATTTCATATTAAGTTCAGTACTTGACTGGAAGCTACAGGCTTGAGATTTCAAGGACAGCTGAAACATTCCTTTGCAGAGCTCCCCTGCAAACCTCTTTCAGACACAATTCTGGGGTTTGGAGTTTTACAAGGGGTCACAGCCTTCTCTGACAAAGCGTGCTGGTGCACCATCAAACTACAAACCCCAGCATGCCAGAAGGAGCTATGCAAAGAAAAGCCAGCTTTGAGTTGGATTGTCTCTGGACTGTAGCATGTGGCCCTGTTTACACAGTCAGAAAAATGTGGGATTAATGCACATTTTCCTGCCTGTGTAGAAAGGGCCTTCGTGTCATTTTCAGTCTGGGGAGATCCTGAAGCAAAACTATGACAATTGTCTTGGCCAGATTTCTTCAGAGGGAGGTTTGCCTTTACCTAGGCTTTTGCTAAGGCTGAGAGAGTGTGTCTTGCCAAAAATTATCCTTCTTTCCCTTGCTTTTTAAATTCTTTTTAAAAAAAGGATTTGAAAGATTTGAGATTTGTGAGATTCGTGGATTCCCAGAACCTTCCAGGGATTTGGATCTGGATTCGGATTCGAAAAATTCTGGATTCGTCCCATCCCTAATAAATATGGAATAGATTTTCTGAGAAAAGCAAAGTTCTGATAGCCACAGATTTGAATAAGTATATATATATATATGTCTTAATTATGCAATATAATTTGCACAATTAAGACTCTTTGCAAATGGTTATGATACCTTGTTGAATCAATTCAGAACAACCAACAAAACAAAGGTAGGTATCTGTAAATATTGCCATGCCAGACCCGCATATAGTGAGCAGTCATGGACTATGCTTATGGAAGGAGATGTTACACTGAAAGATTAAAAAGGCCTACATTTTTCTAGAGTCCATTTCTCAAAAAAAAAAAAAAAAATGCTGACTCTGGGAATATTACTCATTTGTATCATTATAGAATAGCTATTATAAGCCTGAAATTCAATTACTAATTGATGGGCATAGCCTCAATGGCTGTACCGAATAAATCTGCTTGCTGTAATTGTACATGACCTGCATTACAATCACTGATGTAATTCTCTGTCTTCCTGCCAGAAGTAGTAAACTTTGACATGATCTGTGGATACTTGGTATTCTCCTTTACAGCCAGATAAAAGAAAAAAGTAGCAAAATAAATTAATGTGGAGGGTTTTTTGGAAATAGTTCTGGCTTAGACAGCAGATATTTTACTTATTTCACTGACAAATGTAGCTATCCAGTTTTAAGTAAATCTGCCAAACAGTCCTTTCTTTTCTCCCTCTGGGTATTTGCACCATTATTATATTAATCCTTATTATTGTTTGGGAATTTGCATGCCTTGCTCCTGACTCCCAATAAATGTAATTTTATGATAGAAAACTTCATTTAGGGAAGTGTTTTTATAAAAATGCTGACATGGGGATATGCTGAAGTGTAGTAGACCAAACCTGTTTCATACACACATACATAAGAAATCATTGTGACATATTTTACTGTTTACTAATTTATTTGTTAATTTTTATCCCACTTTTCTCCTTGTAGAGGATCCAAGGCAGCTTACACACAGTTAAAAACAAGACACTGCACTCTGTCTCTCTCTGTGTGCATGTATGTATTCACACACCCAAATTTGTACGCAAGTTTCTTTAAAAAAAGAAAGAAAGAAAGAAAATGAAACAAGAGTTTGGTTAAGACACATAGATGAAACAACATAAAACACAATTCAAACATGGTAAAAAAGATAAAAACACAACCCTATTAAAAGCCTTTCTGTCACATGATTTGTAAACCAAAGGCCTGTCTAAATAAAAAAAAAAAAAATATTTTCCTGCTGGCATAAGTGAAATTGAGAGTAGGCTAACTAAATCCCCGATGGCAGGAAATTTCATAACCTGGGGGCAGTCACCAAGAAGCCTGTCTCCCATGTCCTAACCAAACATGCCAGTGATTGTGGTGGGACCAAGAGAAAGCCTTCCCCTAAAGATAATGAAAACTTGGGCAGACTCATACACAGAGATACAGTCTTTCAGATAGTGTTGACCCAAACTTTACAGGTCAAAACTAGCATTTGAATTATGCCTGGAAATGGACTGGTACTTGCTTCTAGATAGCCACTATGGTCTTACAGTTAGGGAAGGCAGACTATAAGTCACCCAGTCCCTTCTGTAAATTTAATTAAACTATTATATCAATTGGATGACCTACAATGAGACACCTTCTCTCAGACACACTGTAGAATGGACATCATACCTGCCTACCTGTGGGAAGGTTGTAAAAATGGAGTTGGCCTCATGATTTCCTCTTGTCGGTATGAATTGAGTTCTGCTCATGACCCTCTAGGTAGTGGGAGGTGGAGGAGTTTTGGCATTTTTCACCTCCCTCTATAGCTCCCAACATTATGTTCCACAGGGGGCATAGGGAATCTTCATGGTGAATTGGAATCAGTGAAAATTCACTTCCAAGTTCTGGTTGTCATGATTTAAAAAAACAAAACATAAAAACATCAGTCCCACCTAGCACAGGTTGTAGTAAGGGATGATGGGAGCTGCAGTTGTACAGCATCTTTGAAAAGCACCCTGACATTTCTAATTGGCAAAAAAGAAACCACAGCCTGTGTGAATTTGAAATATTGCCATTTGTAACTAGCATGATAGGGTTCACTTTAGGAAATTAGGTTTTGTTTGGATTACATTTTGTATAGACTACATTCTCCTGAACATTTGGATAATCTGTTTTTTGTTTTTTGTTTACCCTGTTCGGAGGATTTATGTGCATATAATTAAATTAAATCTGAACAAATTAACTGTCATAATTGTAGCATTTTTCAATTTTAATTCTACAAACACTTGATGCATGACTTTCCTCTTTAGTTAGTTAGTTTATTTATTTATTTTAAAACTGAGTTATTTCAATATCCTTCTCAGGTAGTTCTGGAAATTGAAATGCATATTCTTCTGCCACCTGTTTACTATTTTACATCAGTGTTCCATGTAAATTCTCTTTGTTCGTTCTTTCTTTCTTTCTTTCTTTCTTTCTTTCTTTCTTTCTTTCTTTCTTTCTTTTGAATCCATACCTAGCTAGTTTTAAACCTGAGTTTTATAATGAAGTGCTCTAATGGAAATAGTCTGAAAGCAGAGTAAGTGTTTGAATTATTGCTTAAAGATTATAGCAGAGAAAGAGGTTTTAAACTTTATTTTAAATGTTTACAAGGTTGCTTCAGAATACAACTAGCCCAAAGTTAGGGATTTTTTTAAGTGAAAGACTTAAGCCAGAAAATCCCTGAAGAAATTGGAACACACAGAACATGGAACATTGTGATATTCTGTAAAGACACTGTTCCACATAAATGGGTTTCCAGTGTACAAAAATGGTAGCCTGAACCTGAACCTTATGTTTATTTTTATGAAATGAAGCTGATTATTCCAGTTGAGCTAAGCTTCAATATCACTGAAGCATGGATTTCCTCATGTGTAAATTATATATACAAAACTATTTAAAATAGGAAGAACTGTATAACAGAGATTAAAAGATGACAGGTTCGTGGAGGGAAGAACCACATGAAGATGAACCGGCAGTTTTATAAAGTTAAGTAAATGCTGCGCTCAGGGCAGAAAAGTGAGTGAAAAGATCTCTGTTTTCGAAGGAGGAAAGGACACGTGTCATTCAGGTTATTTTCTGGCTGTGCTTTGCTGGACTGTGAGTAGAACCTGGCAGAATGCAGAGGTTGTGCAATAAATTCTGGGGAAACTTTTAGCTGTGATCAGCTGACTTTAGATATACTGTGTTGGTTAGGAGAGAGTTCAGTGGGACTGTGTGTAGACAACTCCCAATTGTACCTAACCTGATCACATCACATACCTATTATTCAGTTGCTACTTTTGGTGGTGTACATCTGCATCTTTTTCATTAAACGGGAGCAGCCCTGTGTTGGGATAACCACAGGGTAAATAATAAGTCCACGCATATGTACTCTTACAGAATTTTAATAATTATTCTCTCAAATCTCTGAACTCAGCTGTTTTTCTTCACTTGTAAAGTGTTTTTTTTCCATATAACAATAATCATTTCATTGCTAGATGCCATGGAATAGCCATTCTGTCCCCCGCGCCCCATGGTTTCCATTTTAAATATTGCATTGGATCACTCAATGTACTCCACACAATTTTCACTGTGAGGACAATTGATTACAAAAGTGATCTCATCAGGATAAAAAATGGTTCTGTGAGAAAATGTCCTTACTTCACTCACTTAAGGGAAACAGGTTTACAACAAATTGATGACTGCTGACAGGATGGTACATACTTGAAAGTTGTTTTACCTATTAGAGATAAATGAATAAGGCACTTATAGCTGCCCTGATTTTGACCTTTCAGCAGCTCATTTAAATATTCTATCAAGTGCAAAGCATCTGTCTCTGCCTCTTGCATTTTTTCCTCAGCAATCCCAGAAAGCCTATATAGAAGAGGGCTTTATTTATTACACAATCCCAGCTGTGATAAGCAAAATAAATCCCTGCCTGTACCTTCTAGGTTGAAGCACAGGAGAGGAATCCAAAAGAAACCCACAGATGAAAAGAATATGGCTAGCTTTCAGCTCTAAGTTAATATTGTCAAAGTTTACTTTCAGCAGGGTCATTAAAAGGTGTGGAGTAACAACTATAAAGTTCTTTAGCTGTCTGGAGAACTTATGCCCACAGGCAAAGAGAGAACAACATTTTTAAGCAGAGCTTGACATGCAAGAAGTTACCTTCCAGCTTGTGGTTTTGATAGTTATTAAAAAAGAAAGAAAGAAACGTTGGTTTCTGACTTGCTTGCAGGTTCATGAATAAAGACAGATCTATTCTTTTGTTAAACTTTATAGAAATGTATTGTCAACAAACATGGTTAATGTGAGTGAGAACTGTATTTCAGTTTAACCACAATCCGCAAAAGTTTAGTGTGACAGAAAGAGTCAAATTGGCTCATTCCTGTCATGCATTAGATATATTTCTAGTAAAAGCAAACTGTGCATCCAACAGGTTGTAAATTAATTGTTTTTTACTAGTGTCCATCTACATCTAACAATACTGAGGGAACTGGTTAGAGGCTAAAAGTTCATCATCTTCTGCTATCTGACATCTCATTCTTCTTTCTTGGAAACTGCACCCAACAAACAACAAAAATAAATAATAATAACAAGAGAGTCTGGTGACACCTTAAAGATAACAAGCCTTATTTGCACAAGCTTCCAATAATTGTTTTCAACCTGACATTTGTCTTCATTATCTGCATGTCCAATGATAGTGTTTCTCTGTTAGTCTGGTGTCTTCTGCTTCTAGCTTTTGTAGTAGTTTACTGTGTTGGGTCTAAGGCTGCATAAACCTTGGTTGTATTGAGTAGATGCTGTCTCCTTCCATGTTAGTGACACAATAAATCTACTGCTGTTTAGTTTGAACTTTAAAAGAGATATCCAAGCGGAGGGACTCTGCCTCACCAATAGGATCCACACATTAGATAGTTAAAAAAAACGATTAAAGCCTGGAATTGATTCATCTCCTTCCTAACATGGAAACCAGCAACCGCCACTGGCTTTACTAGTTGCTCAGACTGTTTTCTCATGCTGGCACCTAATGAAGTGTTTTCTCTAGCACCAGACTATGGTTTCTCTCATCTTAGAGGGCAAATTGAAAATGTTTTGTTACCTGAGGTATTAGATATTGCCCCCTCCCCACGCACCATCTCATGTTCAGAAACAAACTAGACTGACTTAGATCACATTAAAAAAATGTAAAGGATATTCTCAACTTTCATTGACTTTAATATGAAAAAAATTACCAAACATGTTAAAACACTATAATGAAAAAAAAGTCATCACTGTCTGACTGTGAAAAGATCATCGCTCTTATTTTTTTTGTTAAAGACTTAGCAATTCCTAGAATCATAGAGCTGGAAAAGACCACAGGAGCCATCAAGTCCAACTCCTTGCCACCCACGAATATGCAATCAAAGCATTCCCAACATCCAGCCATCCAGCCTCTGTTTAAAAAAAACCTCGATGGAAAGAGACTCCCTCACACTCTGAGGCAGCATATTCCACTGTTGAACTGCTCTTACTATCAAGAAGTTCTTTCTAATATTGAAGTTTGAAGCCATTGCTCCATCTCCTAGTTTCTGGAGCAGCAGAAAACAAGCTTGTTCCATTTTCTATGAGACATTCCTTCAAATATTTAAAAATAGTTTTCATGTCACCTCTTAACCTTTTCTTCTCCAGTCTAAAAAGACCCAGATGCCTAAGTAGTTCCTCATACAGAATAGTTCTTAAGCTTTTGGACATTTAGGTTGCCCTTCTTTGGACATGTTCCAGCTTGTCAATATCCTTACTGAACTGTGTTGTCCAGAACTGGACACAATATTCCAGGTGGGATCTGATCAAAGCAAAATAGAGTGACACTATTACTTCCCTTGACCTAGACACTAAATTCCTATCGATGCAGCCTAGAATTTCATTGGCCTTTTTAGCTGCCACATCACACTATTGACTCATGTTCAGCTTGTGGTCTTGTAAGACTCCCAGATCTCTTTCACATGTACTGCAGTTAAGTCGGGTGTCACCCATCTTATATATGTGCATTTCATTTTTAATTTCCATGTGCAGTACCTTATATTTATCCCTGGTGAAATTCATTTGGTTCATTTTGGCCCAGCTCTCTAATTTGTTAAAGTCATTTTGAAATCTGATCCTCTCCTGTGGGGTATTAGCTACTCCTGCTAATTTAGCATCATCTGCAAATTTGATAAGAATGTCCTCTGTTCCTTCATCTAAGTCTTTGATAAAGGTATTGAATAGCCCTAGGCCCAAGAGAGAAACCTGTAGCACTCCACTAGTCACTGCTCTCCAGATTCAGTTGGTCAACCAATTACAAATCCATCTAACAGTAGCGTTGCCTAGCCCAGATTTTACTAGCTTGTTTGCAAAAATATCATTGGGGGCCTTGTCAAAGACCTTACCGAAGTTACACTATATCCACAGCATTCTCTTCATTTATCAAGCTTGTAACTCTATCAAGAGAGAGATTGAGAGAGATTGAGAGAAAGAGATTAGTCTGGCATGAGTTGTTTTTGAGAAACCCGTGTTCACTCTTAGTGATCATGTCATTCCTTTCTAAGTGCTTACAGACTATCTTTTAATGATCTACTCTAGAATCTTTCAGATATTGATGCCAGGCTGACTGAGAGATATTTCTTTGAGTCTTCTTTTTTCCCTTTTTTGAAGATGGGAACAATATTTGCTCTCCTTCAGCCTGCTGGAATTTCTCCCATTTTCCAGGAATTCTCAAAGATTATTGTCAGTGTTTCTGAGGTTACTTGGCAGTTCTTTTAATAACCTTTGATGTAGTTCATCTGGTCCTGTCAACTCGAATTCATTTAGAGTAGCCATATATTCTTGTACTACCTCTTAATCTATTCTGTGCTACATTTCCCTTACTGCGTCCCTTGCTTTACTTACCCCTGTTGAGCACTGTTTTCCTTTTGGGAGAAGATTGAGGCAAAGAAAGTATTGAGTAGTTCTGCCTTTTCCCTAATCTCTGTTAACATTTTGCCATATTCTCTATGCAGAGGCCCTACTATTTCCTTGTTCTTCCTTTTGCTATGGCCATATTCGACCATCCAAACCCTTTTTTTTTATTGTTTTTACCTTCTCTAGAAAGCCTGAAGTCTTTCTGTGCTTTATCACCTGGGCTAAATCCTTCAACTGAGGCCCTTTTCACACCTTACACTTTTGCGGAGCTGGGTTGCGGGGCTCGCACAAGCAACCTCCAGCGAGAAGCTCTCACATCCCGGTCCCATCGGCTCTGCAGCTGCTTCCTGGTCGTGCGAGCGCCCCACCTCTTCCTTTTGCAGTGCAGCCTGGGACCTTTCCCAGACTGCACTGCACAGGAAGCATGACCGGCCTGGCTCCCAAGGCTCTGCATGCAAGGTAAGTGTGCGCGAGGCCCCAGAGCGATGCACAACCGCGCAGCATTTTTGACTTCGAGCCGAAAATGAAAAAATGTGCGCTTGGTCCGCATCAGGCCCTTAAGCGTCACACAAATGTGAGTGCATTGTGTGGACCGCTACTCACATTTACGCGACGCTCAAGGGGCCCTTTCGCTTCGGAAATGCCATGCGAAAAGGGCCTGCGTAAAGTAACAAAATTACCATCTATGCATCAAGGTCCTACAGCTTCCAACCCACAGCATAATAATCCCTTATGATCAGTTTCATTAGTTCCCACATGGGCCAAAGAGAAGGGGTAACAGTCAATGACTTTTGACCAGATTTATCAGCCACAGTGTTACATTACAGAACTTTGCCCTAGGGAGGCAACAGATTTCACAAGACATCCAGTCAGAATCACAAACCACTGTTTCTGTCCCCCTCAACAGGGAGTCCCCTGCTACCAGCACACGTTGCCTTTGGGATATGGCAGGGGGGCAATTCTTCAACTGAATCTTCCAATATCCACTGCCCATTCTCTGAGGATTAACAATCTTGCTCTTGCTCTTGTCGCTTTTCCTCACTGATAAGTGAAAGAACTTCAAATCATTTTTGTAGCTCCAAACTAACAGAAAGATTCCTGCTCCATCTACTTCTATGTCTCACATTCCCCGAATGTCTACCTCCTGTGTTTGGAAACGGACCTCCTCCTCAGAGACATCCCCTCTGTGTTCTTCATTCCCTATAGCCTGTTCTGCTATGTCGAAGAAAACCTCATGCTCCCTAATTTGCGGAAGAGTACATATGCAGGCCCCAAGTTGCTGGACCTTCTCCAACAAGACAACCAATTTATACTTGCTGCAAGTGTATCTACCCACATCCTCTGGCAAAAATACAAACATATCACAGTTGTTGCAGGTGACTGCAGCAGCTCCCTCCATATCCATATCCAGTAGTCCTAAGTAGATACTGAAGCAGTACTCTGGGCCTCTCCCTCAAAATTCTCCTGCTAAGCACTCACACAAAATGTATGTTGGTCCTGCTGCTTGTTGGTTGTGCTCCAGGGACTGAGGCTGCAGTTATATAGTGAGATAGTGGCTGCTAGTTCCTTCCCCAACCAACTATCTGGCTCACTCGCTCTGGGCCTTTGGCACTACAAGCCTCCATGTGAAACTAGCTTCTCCTCCTTTAAAACAAAGCATGCACATAGAGTAATCACAGAAGGACAAGAATTATTGATCAAGTAGAAATAAACAACCCATCACCTACCCTTTTTTAGAAACGGTTGCGGGAATGGTATTTTTACAAAAACCATGACATTTTGCACAAAATGATTGCAAGTTGTGCAGAGGTATTCTATAGAATAAGTAGAGATACACAATTAATCAAATTCTTTCAGGTCATGCTCTTCTACCACCTTCTTTCCCTAAGAACACATCAGTTATAGCTGTGACAATAGATAAGGAGGCAGCAAATGTGTCATCTTCTCCCACTGGGAAGAAGTCTTCCAGTGCCAGAGACGCAGGTAGGAAAATTATTCTTTTGGACATCAAACTTGTGAGGGGATGTGCACCCATCCTTCTTCATGTTTGTCATTTTACTCAAATTAAGTGAAAGAGATCTAACGACTCCAAATAGAAAAGGATGAGATGAAGGATGAGAAGTGAGGGTGACACTATTAATCAATGAGAATTTTGTGGAAGAAGGAACCAGTTAATGCAAGTTGGAGCAAATGCAGGAATCTGTTTCCCCAAACCATCACTGTGATATTTAGATTTTTTTCCTTTTTTGTTTCCTTGCTGTTTTATTCCTTTCTATGGGGTTAATTATGAAGACAGGGAGCTGGCGGCCTCCTTTTTTTTTTTATGTGACTACTGCTCCCATTGTAAATTCCAGATAATTTATCTCCCTACCATCTATCAGGAGACTTTTTTCATTGTCTTTTCCTTGTTCAATCGAAAAGTTCCCTCTTGCTTTATCCTGCATTTCTTATTCATACATGTGCTTCAGAGATTTAGGTCTCCCAAGCATGCTGCCTTCCTTGATGTTTCTACTGTTGATGACCCATATCTCATGAACAAGAAACCTAATTAAATGCACACAAGCACCCCGCAGATGGATAGTAGACACATTGTTAACATTGTGCTGTGAAACAAAATCGCTGTGCCTGTCACTTCCTATATCTGAAATAACTACGCTTTGAGAGTTTTGGAAATCAGAGTTGGTTTTTCTCTATTGCTGAGGGCTCAAAGCTGCCATCAAGTCTCCTTTTCCTATTCCTCTGTGATGTCGAGTAGGATTCACCTTGTCTCTTCATTTTTTGCCAGTCTTGTTATGCTGCTGCTGGCTAGGGGCGTGGAAACTCAGAATATCTTGGTATAACACTATATGTTCCACTAGATATTGTTGCAAATGGAGGGAGAGTACAGGGGGCATGTTACCTGTTTTCAATTAAGTTTGGGTATTTTCCATAAGATCAGGTCTTTTTTTAAGTTATAGAAAAGTCTGAGTTCCCTAAAAACATGAACGGAATGATAAAATGAAAAGCCAACCTTGTACAATGATTAGGGTGTTAAAGTGGGATATGTGAGGTCTAGGCTTAAATCCTCACTCACTGTGGACTACTGATTCTCTCTCAGCTTTACTCTACATCTCAGGGCTGGCAATGAAGTGAAGTGGAGGAGAGCCAAATACTTCAGCTTGAACTCACTGGAGGGAAGGTGGGATATAAATATAATAAATGCATAAACCAGTTGATTATTTCAGATACAGTTGGATGATGTGGTAAAATTATTCCCCATGGGGAGGGAGAATGGGATTTTTTCATCTAGAACTGGTAAACTGAGAAGAAGATTTGGTGTGAGAAAGGAGGCGAACTTTCAGGTTAGTATGTGTGGAAACTGCGCACAGAAAAAACTACCGCCCATCAGTGCCGAGTGCAAAAGGCACACCCAAGCCTCACACTCAAGGCTGCCCAGCCTGATACCTCTTTGTGTTCGGGTCTGAACAGCCAGGGAGATCTCTGAATCAAGTCAGGGCCAGGACAAACAGGTCTGCCTCAGTTCTGCCTCTCTGAGAACGCAGTCCCTTCCTCGCTCTTGTCCCCTCTTGGCTTCTTCCTTTCAGGATTCTCCCCCTTTACTGCCTTCCCTAAATCTGCCCTTCTCCCAGATGTAAGGATCAGCAGTGATTTATATTTTCCAAGACTGTGGTACGGTTGGCACGAAGCTCAAGATGATATTACTGGTAGCGTGTATATTCCAGGATTCAAAATAAGACTCTGTGACACTGTTTTAAGGAATACAGAACTTCAAACATGTATTGTAACACTGTTGCTTTAAATGTTTTTTGTATGTAAATGTTTATAAACAGCACACCATCCTTTCTCTCTCTCTCTCTCTCTCTCTCTCTTTCAATTCATTCACTATCTTTTATACACCCAGTTTCTCAGTTCTCTCTCCCACAGAGCTCTTCAAATCTCCAACCTTCCCCAAACACACCAGGAATCACACTCCTCTGCAAACACACACCAGACAGTTAAAATCCGTTATTTTCCTCTTTCCACCAGCCCCTCCCCTCGGCTATCCAAAGTTCCATTTCACCATCCAATCAGCTTAAACACTCTCAGTTGCCAAGTAGGCTCTGTTGTCAAGACCCCCTCCCATCAGGTTCATCATCTTATGCCTCAGCTGAAGGGGTGGATGTTATTGCTATCGGGACTGCTCTGGTTGTGTATTCCTGCATGGCAGGAGGCTGAATCGATGGTCCTTGTGGTCTTTCCAGCTCTATGATTCCATGCTTTTATGATTCTATGATTCTACACTTCGCTAATCCATCTCCTTGCTCTATCTACTATATAAAAGTCAACGTCTGTCTGCACGTTTGTCTGTTTGTTTGCATCAGACAGGTGAAGACCTCATACGATTGATTGTGTGAGGCAAGAAAACCTCACATGGTTGGCTGGCTGTGAAGATTCTATGGAATCCTGGGGTTGGCACTTTAGGGAGGGGCCTTGAGAAGTCTCAGCCAGAGAGCTCTTAGGCCTCAGGCTGGTTGCTATGGAGATGAGGTCTACCATCAATTAGGATGCCAGAAAACTCTTGGGAGGCATATGTGAGAAAAATTAAAGTGACATACACAACATAGTTACTTTTTTAAAAAAAAAAATTGAATATTTTAATTACATCATTAAAAGAGAAAAAGAGAGCATAAATATAAGAGACTGACCCTCTAAGGGGAAGTATCAGTACATAGATACTACAGAAAAAAGAACATACATTTAAACATCATAATAAATACTTACCGTTCTGTAGTTACATATTTTTATATTATTAAAAACAGTCTTTACTCTTAAATTTTGGTATTCTCTAATATGTATGTAATCAATCCTTTTCTCCCCTCCCCTCATTCCCCTCCCCCTCTCCTCAAGAAGTGAGTGATAATTTATCTGTTCCTCACTCTCTAAAATTCTGTAATTATTTTAAACTAGTGCATCCATTATTTTCCCTAATTACTCCTTTACCCGTACGGGTCTACTCTTCCTTATAAAATGCTATTCTTCTTACATGTTGATATCATTCAGGATTCCTTTAGCTTTATACATTTTACATATACATATACATTTTATATCCTTTGAACATCAATTCTTAAATTATTTGTATTTAAATTTATATAGATTAAAACATTTATCTGGAATCTCCTTTCATTCCAACACAAGTTATTTCCCTGAGTTATTTCTTGTTCATTGTTTGGTATATTTAATCAACTTTTTCTTCTCACAATATTTCTGTATTAAATATTTACTTAACTTTGTTTAGCAGCTTAATCCCACAAGAGGCATTTTCCCCCCATAACTGTTCCCATAGAGGTAATACAATTTTCCATCCATCATCATATTGAGTCACGGGTTTTTCTAGTGTCCATATCCGAATTCTATCATATTCTACCATTTCATATAATTTCATTGCCCAGTCTTCTATCTCAGGGGGTTCAGTTTGTTTCCACCACTGAGCATAGCTTAGTCTTGCTGCTGTGACCACATATAATAGAATCCTTTTTTGTGTTTTGTCTAAGTTAGGTACCAAATCCATTATATTTAATAAATATAACTCTGGGTTTAACAGAAAGTTGATATTAAATATTTTAACTATTATTCTATGTATTCCTTGCCAGAATTTTTTAGCCTTTATACATGTCCACCATACGTGGTAGAACGTGCCTTTAGATTCGCATTTCCAACATTTCTCCCTTCCTCCCCTTTGTATCTTTGCTAATTGTACTGGTGTTAAGTGCCATCTATGAATCGTTTTATATAAATTTTCTCTTAGACTTACTGGTTGTAGTAGTTCCCATGTCCTCGTCCATGATCTTATCCATGTTTCTAATGGAATAGTATGACCTATATTTCTGGCCCATTTTAACATGCCATCCTTAATTATTTCCTGTTCTAGATCTATATCTAATAACATCCTATAGATTTTTCCCACTTTGTGATCCACCTCTATGTTAATTACTCTATTTTATTTTCTTTCATTTCAAATCCATCTAATTTTTCATCTGTCTTAAACCTTTCCTTTAATTGTATTAATAATAAGCAGTGTGTGGTAAGGCCATTCTCTTTTAATTCTTCTCTTGATTTAAATTGCATACTTCCATTTTGGCATTTTAAAAGATCTTTGTATGTGATCCACTTGTCTACTTCCGGTTTTTCTCTTTTGTAAAATGCTTCGTGGGTTGAAACCCATAAAGGGGTTTTTAAATAGAATCTCCTTTTATATTTTAACCATATCCTTAAAAGATCTCTCCTTATAAGGTGATTTGTAAAATTTTTATCTATTTTGGCTTTTCTATACCATAAGTATGCATGCCAGCCAAACATAGCAGAGTTACAAGGGTTTCTCACCTCACACAGTAGATTGTATGGGTTCCATATGTGAGGAATCTTAAAGTTGAAATTAAAAAAAATGCTTCCAGAAAAAACTAAAACCATTGCACAAATTCAACAGAAAGCAAAAAAGTCAAAGCCAGTACATCAACGTCACCAGAGAACATAGATTGGATTATGAACTATGGGGAAAAGTTACAGGCATTGGAATAGGCCAGTTGCTATGGAGATGATGCCTAGCAGCAAGGAGGAGGACAGTGTATTCGCTCAGGAACCTAACCTCTGAATGTTAACAACTCTGGATAAAGATTGGATTGGGGAATATGGGGAAAATTTACAGGCACAGGAATAGGCTGGTTGCTATGGACACGAGGCCTAGCAGCAAGAAGGAGGACAGTGTATTCGCTCAGGAACCTAACCTCTGAATGTTAACAACTCTGGATAAAGATTGGATTGGGGAATATGGGGAAAATTTACAGGCACAGGAATAGGCTGGTTGCTATGGACACGAGGCCTAGCAGCAAGGAGGAGGACAATGTACTCCCTCAGGATCTCAAACTGTGTATATAAATAACTCTGAATACAGATTACATTGGCAAATATGGGGAAAAGTTACAGGAAATGGTGAAGACAGTTTGATGAGTTCTTAAAAGGAAAATAAAACCCCCAGGTAATGCCGGGTAAATACGCTAGGAATCATAGGCCCCCTTCACTAGTATTTCCTGTGCTGTTTATAAGAACATAACCTGATGTTGGTGTTGTTAATGGTTAGGCCTTTTTCTTACAAGCAAAATGCACATACTAAAATGTGCCATTGAAACTGTAACAGATGGGGCCAAGCCACATCAGAGTGCGGTCAAGATGGCAAAAATTATCAGTGAAGGAGAACATAGAAGCTAGGAGAGCCTACATACAGGGAAGGACAAGTTTCCACTCCCTCTTCTCCTCCTCCCCTGTACACAGTTAATTAAGTATAAACAACTTTTGCATTTTGAACTCAGTTTGCAGCAACTGAAATATGCCGAGGACAAAGGAGAAATGTACATGGAGGAGAGAACAATTGAGATATTTTAAAAGCAATGTGAAAAGTGGGACAGCAGTGAATTATTTGGGCCTGCATCTGCCAAATTGGGACTGTTGGATAATACGGGATAATTTTGTTTTTTAAAGAGAATTAGAGTTGCCAGCCTGCTGCATCTTATTGTGTGTGATGGAAGAAAACGAGAAGATGGTCTCCCCCCATTTCATGTACAGAATCTGACCAGACTATCTGCCTGTCCTTCAAATTCTCTAGATAGCAGGAAAGTTTAAGAGATGTGAAACAGTCTGTACAGTACTCACACATCCCTATGCTCCATCATCTTGTCACTTCCTACCCCCAGGATTTGTTTTCATGGGGGCTGCTTAATGTTAGGGTTAGCTCTAGCCACCTGTTTCTCTCTGTCTCTCCTGAGCCACTGTATGTGAAAACCAGGTGCTGACACCTCGTGTGCAGGGCTGAGATGCCCGCTGTGACTGTTCAGTGAACTCAGGACTCTCTCTCTCCATCTCTGCTCCTGGGCATTGACTATTCCTATGTTTGAGGACCTTGACAAGATGAAAGCCCTCCTTTACCCCATTTCTCTTCTTTGACATCTAGTTGTCTCTGGGCAGAGTATTTTACAGAGGAGTGGTTTTCATCAAATGCCATTTCCTTACATGCAATTTGATGTGATACAGCTGAGGAATAATTTAACTGCCTCATTTATCTGTTGTTTCTATAAATGAGGCCACAGTTGCTTCTGCAATAGTTGTGTGGGGGTGCCCTTATTTAGAATTCTCATCACACAGAGAAACACTTTTTTTCCCCCAAACTGCTCCATTTTATAAATCTCAGTGGAAATTTATGAAAGAAAATGTACTGCTGCTAACCCTGTGGGGATCCTTGAAGGATAAGTTCGAATTAAGTGTTCCTTCGTCTTAATAATTAACTTGCTCAAAAAGGCATGCCCCATATAAAGAGGGACATTCCAGTTGTGTTAAAGATGGCGAAGTGGTGTGTGTGTGTGCGTGCCTGCGTGCATGCACACAAAACAGAGTTCGTTGTTTTTCCCCATAACATTTCACTCCGTGTGCGTAAGTATCACTTTCTGGAGCAAAATATCATTCCAGCCATATGTTAATATTATCCCTATATATTTTACAAATCGAAAAATGTCAAATAGGTATATAAAATTATCTATATAGCACACCTGCTTATGATTCAAGTAAAGGTATCTCTTGATCTGAGAGGAACAGCAACCGGTGGACACTTAATGCACTGTGGACAGAGTCTGCCCTTTGTTCTAAATGATTTTTTGAAAGAAAGCATAAGAAGTACATGCCTGTTGAAAATAAAATAAATAAAAAGCAAGAAAAACCTCAATTTCATCAACATCAATATTTGATGTTGATGTTGTAAACATTTCTTGGTTGAGATTCCCTATTGTTAAAAAGAAACTTGTTCCTTCTAATAACATTTTCTCTATAGCAACCCTTCCCCCATCTACAGATGGTTATTGAAAGCTGGTTGAAATGTTATGAGAATCACAAACAGCAGGCAAAGAACAGAAGATTACTGTCCAGTCTTCATATTCCAATACCACATTCTATCTTGGCCATTCACAGATCATTGCTTTAGGTGAAATCGTAGCTTTAGCTGACAACCAAAATATCTGCGAAAAAGCTCTATGTCCAAATGTCAGTATCAGCTAGAGGAGACCCACTGAATCAATGAATGTTACATAAGTTTTGACTTGCACATTCCCATTGAATCTATGGGCCTACAGCAATGGGAAGTAATGGTTGGATTTAGGCAATATGGTATAAATTCTCTGGGACCAGACCACTTAATCATTCATGTTACACGAAGCCCATGTCTTTTGATGCCCTATTATCTGATGAGTCACTCTTTTGATACTTCCAAATTAAGGGCAAGTTCCATTAATTCAATGGGGGCTCTGCTCTTTCATCAGTTGTTCTTCTTGCCGACGGAGGCTCACTTGGAATGATTCAAATATATGTGCTGCTTGCAAAGTGAGCTGAGGGGGGGGAGGAAGGTGTTAAGATGGCTGAGAGACTTTGCAGGTAGCACATACATAGTCAATCCCAAGTGTGAACCTCCATAAGTCCTTGATGCTCTCTACATTACAGTACATGAGTTCCACTTTTCAACCAATTTTTTTTCTGAAGGTGCTGCAGTGCCTATCCTGTCAGGTAAGTGGGGAAAGCCAGTATATGCCTGATGTTGTACTTCCTGAAAACTTGCTTCCATACAGTAGGTAACTCTGCTTTTCAATAGTAGCATATTCAAGTATGAATCTGATGGATTTCCTAGATCAGTTACTTTCTGTGCTACTTATACTTCCACCTTGGCTCTGTGAGTTGCTACAGCCATGAAATCTAATTCATTTTCCCATGATCAGAGAGCCCCAAAAGACAGAAATAATTTTTGTGTGGGTACTGCTTTGGTCAAATAAAGAACAATAGAAGAGCCATGATGGATCAGATCAAAGGTACATCTAATTCAATATTTTGTTTACACAGTAGCCAACCAGTTGCCTATGGGAAGCACTTCAACAGGATGACTGTAATACGCCTAGCTTCTGCTGTTTCTCAGCAACTGTTATAGAGATACTATTGTCTCTGATACCACAGGTGATATTAGTCATCCTGACCAGTAACTATGAATTTACATAATCACCTCTAGAATAATCCCAGTCATCGTTACATATTGTGGAAGTCAGTTCCACAATTTAACTATGTGGTATCTAAAGAGGTATTTCTTTTCATCTGCTCTAAAGATAAAACATGCATTCATAAAATACTCAAAGTGTGTGCCTATGTGTAGTCATATAAAATAGAAATAAAAATGGGTGGGCAACTGTGGTGAATACATCATACATAATGTATTTTCCACATTATGGATTATGTATTAAATTTCATAGGGCTTTGTGACAATAGAAATGTATTAATATGGGTGTAATATTTTTGTGACTATTAAATTGTTATCAATAAGCAGACAAAGCCTTTTGTTCATGTTTCCTTGTAACATCCTAGTGCCTTGTAAGGAAAGGTTTTTGTTATGTTTCTTATTGTTTAGTATTTCCTGTGCCATGCTGTGTTACTGATGATTTTACTTGATGAAAGCTCTTATCTGATATTAACACTTAACAAATGAGCTGCTGTGTGTGTTCTGTGGATTTCATTAAATGTATCCAATGACAAATTGTGCACTTGAAAATGCCAGCAAAAGAGATTTATACGACAGCACTTTGGGCCCTGATGTGCTTTCCCATCAGCAGCGGGTAGCTAACCCATTTTAGAAAAGTGTCTCTGCTTTGCCTGTTCTGTGGCAGGTGAAATACTGGATGTATTAGCTTATTTGTTTTGCAGGCACTAGAGATAAGAGTAAGATAGATCAGTTCAGCTCATGTAAAACTGCATGGTGAAGAAGGAAAAAAAAAATCTAACCCAAGAAATGCTGGCTGCAGAGCCCCTTTGCCTTAGAACACACTGCCAGCAGAAGCTACATTTGCTTCAAGGCGCTTTCCCTGGAATGAAAGAAACTTCCCCCAATTAAGGAAGAATATAAGGCAGAATCTTCTGTAAGAACAGTGTTATTTCTTAAGAAACAACCATCACATAATCCATTTGTATCCAATTCAGTAAGTTACAAGATTGCTGTCCTCTGCTCCTTCCTTTCTGACCCAGGCTGAGAAATTAAAGTGGCTATAACCACCCATTCTGGCTTTCTCTGTCCACAGCTTGCTCCCAGAATGTCCCAGTTGGCTTCCTAGGCCGGCAATAGGGATATGTGGTACTGCTCAGAGGAAACAGTCTGCAGAAGCTGCCACTATCTTTATTACCTTAGAGTATCTCTACACCAGTATGGTGCAGTGGTTTGAGCATTGGACTATGACCAGGGTTCAGTTCCCCACTCAGCCATGGAAACCCACTGAGTGACTTTGGTGTGTTATACCATCTCAGTCCCCCTAAACCCTATAATAGTTTTACCTTAGGGTTTCCATAAGTCAGAAATGACTTGAAGGCACACAAGAACAAACACCTCAATTCCATGTACTTTGGGATGTCAGAGGCTTTCCTGAGTAATAAATATAATGGTAATGGTTACAGGCCTCCTATATCTGAGCTTCTCTTCTATAGCAAATCCTCTGGGGTTTGTATACTTTGGCATATATATGATCCACTGTATCATTGCAAGAAAGCTGTAAACATTATCTGTTGCTTTCTTCAGGAAGAAAATTAGTGAACAGTTAAATTCCTAGGCCATTTCCACACTAGTCTGTTCTAGTGCTATGATTCCACTTTCAACATCCTATGGAATCCTGGGGTTTGCAGTTTAAGGAGGGGCCTCAAAGGCCCCTCCCTAAACTGCAAACCCCAGGATTCCATAGGATGTTGAAAGTGGAATCAGTGCTGTAACACTCTAGTGCAGAAATGGCCCTAGTGTCTTCCTAAGAGGGTTATTCCATAAAGCTAAAACAAAATCAGGTAAGAACATGACAATTAAAAAATAAAACACAGTTAAAAATCATCACTATAAAACAGAAAGAGAGAGAGGAGAGATTACATATGTGTGCATAAACTCATGAAGAATATACATTCCAACTGTGGCAGGTGACTAGAGCAAAAAAAAAAGGATGCTGTGCAAAGGTCAGCAGAGATGCAGCTACAACTAGAGACACAAAGGTAGAGTGGGGACCACATAGCAGATCTGGAGCAACTTCTGGATCTAAGACTGCTTTAGTCCCAGTATAAGGGCATATGTAGAACTTTAATCATTACAGAAGACTCAAGCTAGAACAAGTTGTCCCAGGAGCCCAAAGTAACATGGACAGCCCAGCCAGCTGTTTGGGAAAATAAAGACAAAGGAAAAGATGGTCTTCTCTCATTATGTTTTTGTTTGTTTGTTTGTTTTTTGGCTCAGTATGTTTGCAGACAAAATGAAATTGTTCCATAATTACACATTTTCACAGATGGAAACCAGGATAAATGTGGACAGATAACATCAGAGTGTGGTCAAAAGGGTGTGGCCAGGCATACAAAAGGGCAAAAGTAGTTAATGAGGAAGAACACAGATAATTTCTATTTTAAGCAGAGACAACTCAGAGTTTACACAGTGAGTTTAACAAAGACTCAAAGTAGGTGCACAGTAAAATATCCTCCAGTGTTCAACCTCTAAAATTACAGTTTTTGTCCCTGTAGAACTGTGGAGCCCAGGCCTACAGAGAGGATTCATAAATTGAAAGGAAGGCAGATGAAGAGAAGAAAAGCAATAAAACTAAGCCTTCAAATAAAAGATGCCTCCAAATGAGGGGAAAAAAAATCAGACAATATTGAAATTCTCTAGTTCTTTTTCTACGTGCATATTCAGTTTGCGTCCAGTCTCTTTCTTGAAATATTATGGCATAATAGCCTGAAAGTTCACCTCTTTCTCTCACCAAATATCCTCTCCCTTCCCTTCCTTTTCCCTCTGGTCACATATCATGTCCATCAATTTCCACTGAGCCTTTATTTTCATTATTTGGGAGTTATAGTCAAAGGGCTGAAGCAGAGCTTTCCAAACTTTTCATGTTGGTGACACACTTTTTAGACATGCATTATTTTGCGACACAGTAATTCAGTTTTACTAGCAAACCGGAGGTTAAATTAACCCCTCATAAGAGATACAGACACATACATAAATTGTAATAACAAAATGTATGGGGACACAACATATCTCATGAAAACCTTTCATATATTTTTAAAAATATAAGATTTATAAATATAACATACATTCCCAAGATTGTAGGCGACACACTCACATACTTCAGGCAACACACTAATGTGTTGTGGTACACCATTTGGAAAGCCCTAGGCAAAAGTTTGTCCCCATCTGGAGGTATCCATAAGGTATATGCAAAACTCAGAAACAAACAAAAATCAAAACTGAAGGGAAGAAGAATCAGGAATCAGAAACATTTATCTGCAGTATTGGTCTCATTTTAGGAAGATTAGGTGTGAGGGGAGAGCCAGTATGGTGTAGTAGTTTGAGCATTGCACTATGATTCTGGAGACCAGGGTTCCATTCCCTGCTCAACCATTGAACTCGCTGGTGACCTTAGGGTGTCACACACTCTGAGCCCCCAGAGATCCCCATGATTGGTTCACTGTAGGGTCACCGTAAGTCAGAAATGACTTGAAGACACACAACAACAACAACAGCAACAGCAGCAACAACAACAGAAGTGAGGAATCTGTCTGTGACAATGAAAGATGGAGACTTTCTATTGAACAGTTCCAGGGGGGTTGCCATTTCTTAAGGATCTCCTCCATTTTAAAAAATAGGGTTCTTCATTTCTCTTACTTTTAAGAAGGTGTACTTATTCCTTTTGTTTTACCTCAAGAAGTGATTTGGAATCACACAAAATAGGAAGTTCTGTTCAAAAGGGAGGAGAGGTTGAATGTATTGCAGAATATGTTGCAGATTTTTTAAAAAATTGAGCCTACTAGGAGGAGAAAGACTTTGCCCCCTCCTCTCCTCCCCATCCTGAAGAGTTAATTAAGTGCAAATTACTTTTGCAGTTTCAACTCAGGCCCTTTCCGCACCAGGCAATTAGAACGGGGCAGTGCGTTCTCTCAGAATTCTCGCAGGGAGGTCGTCTGCACCTTGGAGCGGACTAGGAGCGGACTACTTACTGGACATCTGCACCTCAGCCCACTCCAAGACAACCCGAAGTGGTCCTCCAGCATGTTTTTGAAAGACGAGAAAAAACAGGTCTTTATTTTCCTGGAACGCGTCATTGCATTCCTGCTCCCTTGTGCAGATTCGCAGACTCGCACCAATGCGAACCTGCGATCTGCGGAGGGTGGGCTTTAGGCGTGGCAAGCTTCAGCGGTTGGTTGGGACCCATGACCAACTGGAAGCTGCCATTTTGGAAGCCAGAAACCGCCATTTTGGAAGCTGGAAGCCACCATTTCGAAAGCCGGAAACCACCATTTTGGATGCCAGAGCCACCATTTTGGAAGCTGGAGCAGTTCGGATCTACAGACCTCGCAGTGCTCTGATTTGCCCCGGACCAAGGAGGAGCCCTGCGGAAGGGCTTAAGGGACAGTCTGCATTGCTTCAGACCCCAGAAGAAGCGGTAGGTAACGGCACAGAGCGATTCCCTCGCCTCGTGCAGAAAGGGCCTCAGTTTACAGCAATTAAAGTAAGCCAAGGACAAAGGGGGAAAGAAAGGGAGAGAAACTGGAGGTTCTTAGAAGCATCTGTAAAAGTGGAATGGCAAATTATTAACTAGTGCTGCCCTCACCAAACTGAGACACTTGGAGGATATGCTAATTACACCTCAAGACAGTGTTGGTCTCTTCTTTGTTGATTGGAATAGAATCTAGTGATAAACTCTATGTGCAAAGCATTGATTTTAGGATGAGAACCCACAGATTCAAACTCTAAGGGTTTACTTGAGATGAAAACCATTGCAGCTGGTGTCTCTTATTTCATGTAATGTTAGAATATAAGATTATGGGAACTGGGGAAGCAGCTTTTGTTTTCTGAGCACTTGTTCACCCTCCCTTTGTCTAGGTTAATAGCATGAACTTCGAGCCATATTTTGTAGTGCTTAGCTCTGCTTGGTGTTCACTGAACTGGAGAAAAACTTCCACAAAATGCAATTGAATTAAATGAATTTAAAAGTTAGACTTTTCATAAATTGGTTTTTTGTGAATTTTGCAAATATAAGCATTTACAAAACTTGTCCGTTTATTTCTGCAGCGTTTTCTTCTTTTCTCCCATCTGCTCCTGTATATGTACAGAATGTACATTTCCAAACAGTTTCTATGGAGCCAGTGCTCTTGTTCCCTCACTTCACCTAAAAAAGCATTTTCACAAATGGATGCTGGTTGATTCATACATGTTGATGCTTGTCATGTGCATGTTCATTGCAAATCAATGTGCATTGCTAGTAGTCTTGCATCAGTCTTAGCTCCATTTCTCTACCTTGTGTTAATGTTCAAGCATATGCACAATTTGAGATGGGCTTAAGCACAATGCCATATCTTATGTGTGCTATGCAGCTACAAGCTGGGATAAAACATTGCTTTGCTTGTTGGTAAATAGGCTTTGCCAGCTCTACTCAGACTCACAAACAGTTTTGTGTGACCATTTTTTGCAAATTGTAGTCAGTGGAATCTGTGTTTCATTTGAAAGCAGTGCAATGTTGTTAGACGTTCACATTCCACAAATTCTGATGCATACTCTGATGCAAAATCAAAAAGCAGTTTCCCTCAGTCCTCTTTCCAACTAACCTGAACATAGATTTGTTTATCCAGATACAAATCCAAAGTAAATTGAATAGAATGGGAGACAAAAAGGTTCAAGAAATATAATTGTTGGTATGTACAGTTTCCCCACCACCACCGGCTGTGGGTATAAGATAAGTCATCCATACTGGGAGAACAAAAAAACCCCATCCACATCAGAAATCTAACCTTACTATTATTGCAGCCTCTATTGTGTTCAAAAAGGAATGGGAAATAAATAAGGATTTGATATACCAACTCAGGCATGTGGTTGCATGGAGAATTAGGCAGAAGACTATATAATTTCATACCCTCCAACATTTCAAAGATAAAAGCAGTGGCACGTGTGGCCAAGCAACATCATACCTTTCAACCATACACTTTGAGAAGATAAGACTATCAGTGGGTACTAATCGTAGTGGTTTATGTTACTTTCAGTAATGGAGGCAGTTTTGCCTATCAATACCAACTGCTCAGGAATCCAAGTGGAAGGAAATGTTGCTCATGGACCTTTGAGAACATGAAATTGACTACTATGAGAGCAGAAAATTGGACTACATAGGATGTTGATGTATGGATCTTCATATTTTCTCAGTGGGTGTGGATAGGGGACAAAAACCACACAAAATATCAATCAAGCTTGGCCTTGGGGCCCTTTCACACTACCCAATTATAGTCCTATATTCCACTTTAACTTGTCAGGACAACATTTTATGGAAACTGGGATTTGCAATTTAAGTAGATGTATTTAGAATATTCAGCTAAAGAGCTTTGGCATCTCACCAAATTACCGACTCCAGATTTCCATAGATTGTTGTCATTCCAGTTAAAGTGGGTTAAAGCACTATAAACGGATAGTATGGAAGGGCTCTGGGAAAACAGTCCTCCCTCCCCAATCCTCCCAATAAGACAATACAGTGAACTTTCAGACCATCCTTCAGAAGCAATGATTTTTAAGAGGATGCCATCCTCAAGGAACTTTTGTTTGTAGCCTGGTCCCAGAAGACAAAGAAGAGTATGTGCTTCCGTGATAAGGATATGCAAGAGCATAGAGTAAGGGGTATGTCTTTGATGCATTAGGCTGCCAAATTTCTCTTTCGCTTTATGCAACCAACATAATGCATATTTGTTTTAATATGTTCAACTAATTGGTTGTTAGTGCCAACCTTGGGGACTCAGGAAATTCCCTCAGAAAAACAGGACTTGGGGAAAAATAAGAATCTGCTTTGCTTATTAGATAAAACGGTTATTACATCCCCCATGATAGCAATTGTAGGATACATACTTTGTCCAGAGGATCACCAAATGGTAGCTTTAAGCAACCACTTATTTGTCACATTTCTTACCCATACCAGCTTATTATCATTATTTCTTATGGAGACAGTTGTAGGATATCTATAAGCCTACATTTTTTCTTACTGAATTCTTAACAAGTAAAAATATACATTATTCATTACATGTAGAATACATTTGACACCTGGTACTTGTGCATCATCTGGTAGAGTGTTTTTTAAAAAAAAAAATCAAGAGGAACATACACAACAGCTCTTTATGTATTTCCAACAGTGGTTGCAAACGGCTGGGAAAGCTTCCAGTGCTAAGTTTGGGGTGGTACAGAGAACTGTAGCAGGAATGAGAGAGAAAGGAAGTTTGAGGGCACCTGCTTCGACAATCCTTAGATTAAAACCTTTAGAAGAGATCACAATTCCAGAGAGACATTTTTTTGGTTTTTTTTCTTTTAATTTTGTGTTAAGACAGATTAGCATTCCTAAGTGAAACATAATCTACATTTATCTTGACATTGCCTAAATCCAGTGGGACATAATTCAATGGAATTTACTTCTGTGCAAACATCTACTTGATTAGGCAGTGTTGTTTTATATTTCAAGAGACCTAGGTGTAACACCAGTGTACCTACAGCAAACATGATTGCTGCATAAAGAATTCAATATCTCTAAGATTATCCTAAAACCAAGACATTGCAGAGGGATTTATTCTGAGAAGCATGCATATAATTACAACCAGAGTGTGAACAGCAGATGTGTCCCTAAAGAAGACCATTTTGAGATGATGAGGGCTCAGCAGCAGTTAAAAGAGTCACATTCTCATTGTGAAAATGAAGAAATGCCTTGCTAGAAATGAGGAGCCATGGAGACACATATATGCAGAAAACTGAAGGTGTTTATTTAACTTTTTTTAAAAATGATCTGTCTATTTTTTTTTTTAACATAGTGGGAGAAACTGTCACTTGTGTGCCTGCTCAGCCTCCTATGATTGTTCTAACCAATGATGGACTTCTAGGCCTGTTATTATTTCTTGAATTGGATTATGGCCCATAGCTAGAGGGGGGCCTATGGAGGACTGGCCAACTGAACTTCCTCCTGGTCTCCCCTTCAGAGGAGGAACACACAGGCCATTGATTTCACCAGGTCATTGCTCTGCCCACTCACATATGCATTCCCTGGGGAAGGATGTGGAACCCACTTGATCATGCGTTTACAGCACTTATAAACCTCAGCTACTTTCTATTTGACTAGGCTAAGCATCCTTATCATTCACAAGGGAACCCAGCTTAACATTTCTGTCTACAGACCTGTTCAGACAGTTCTTCAAATGAAGAATTCTTCTCAGTAAAATGGGACATATGGTTATCATAATAGTGCTACTGCCAGTCTCACACTGCACAAAACACCTAAGGAGATGAGAAGGAGCGTGGACATTCTTAATTTGCATTTCTTATCTATTCCATGTTAAGGGGGAAAGGTTTAGGATGGCAATGGAGCGCCATCTCAAATGAGACTCAGTTGGCCCCTTTTCTTTGCTAGCAGACAAAGACCTTCTTAGGCAATTAGGCCTTCAGTCTATAACTTGTTGGGGTAGAAGGATGTTCAATTGATGGGCTATATTAGTTTTTAATATGTAGTATGTGTTGAATGTAAGCCTGTGTGGTATAGTGTTTTGAGAGTTGAACTATGACTCTGGAGACTAGGATCCAACCCTGACCCCCCCCCCCCAATTCAGCCATGGAAATCCACTGGTGACCTTGGGCAGGTGACACTCTCTTATACTCAGAGAAAGACCAAAGCAACCCTTCTCTGAACAAATCTTGCCCGAGAAAACCCTGTTATCAGTTTACCTTAAGGTCACCATAATTCAGAAGTTACTTGAAGGCCGACAGCAACAACAAATGTGTTGAATGTGTCCTAATTGTTTGAAATTATTTTTAGTTGGATTGGCAGTTTATTTTTTTTTAACTTTTGTGCTATATATTGTTTTAGCTTTGTTGATTCAACTCATATTGTAAGCAGGTCCCACATTGGAAGAAAAGAAGGATAGAAATTCAAATTAAATTAAATTAACACAGTTCCATTGAACTAATTTACAAACATATCACCATCAGTGCAGCTTAGGTTTTCCAATGTTTTCTTTCATTTTCCACAAGATTCTACTAGTCTAAGTGCCCTATTTGTCACCTTTTCATTGGGAAGGAACTTAGCCCTCCAAGGCCATTTCCACATGATGTCACTGTCCTGCAATGAAGACGTGTTGACAGGTTTCCACAAATTGTGCTTTCGCAAGACATCCAACATTCCTATTGCGAGTAGCCATGAGAAATGGGGAAGTGAGATCTCGGGACTTCCTTCCCCAATGCAGAATGGGAAAGAGGCTGGCTGCAGCGCAGAAGGAAGGTGTGTGCTGCTCACTCTTCCATCTGCAGACAGGTGGCCAGGTCCGAAGGGGAGTGTTGGGGACACACTCTCATCCCAGCAAAGGCACTGTTGGGATGACACTGGGACCATGATGGAAAAGGGTAAGGTGCAGAAATTGCCTAAATCACTCTTCCCTCCCAACCAGCAATAACCTATCAGCAGCAATGGATTGTGAGCTGTCATATTTGGGTGGTTTGCTTGCAAACAAGTTCTCTTTGTGGATATGACTACAGGAAGCTTCTCATTTGCAAAACAAAACAGGAAGATCCTGATTTTTGGCTTAGAAACCTTGTGCTATAGACAGCTTTGTGTAATCATTCTGATTTTACTCATAAGGAGCTAACTGGAGTAATCAGTTATAAATTAGTCTCCCTAGACAGTGAACCCATTCAGAATACTCTCTCTCTCCCTGTCTCTCTCTCTCTCTCGTTCTTGTTCTCTCTTTCTCTCTCTATATATAGGACATCCAAAAGCTTTGGCAAGACTGTTACAAGCAGCTTACTGAGCAGGGAAACAGCAAAAGGCTCCAGCGTTTATTTTAGGGTTGTCCTTCTGGTTTGTTGGGGGAGAAACTAATAGAGAACAGGGATGTTAAAGAATTTTCACAAATTTGCCATCCTCAGTGAAGAAGGATGTCCGAACACATCTGAACAGAGTGCACTAATCTTTTATGTAAGTATGTGTGTATGTATTGCATTCCAGGATTGTTGGATCATTGAAAAATGCAGAGAAAATATTTGAAAGTTTCTATTTCCATGTGTGAGAATGAAAAAGCAAGTATTTATATTCCTGCCAGACAAGGTGGAAGAATCTGTATTCAGAGGTAATAAAATATGGTAGAAAAGGGCTATGGTCTATTTAAGCACTTTCACAACAAGCCAGAATTCTTCCACTTCTCTATATTCTTATTGTCTGAAACAGGTCACTGTCTCATCATTCTTAGCAATCAGTTGCAACACTTTAGTAAAAGTGTGCTCATCTCTGAGAAAGATGACTCCTTGCTGTTGTTTCCCTCATGAAAGTGCTCTTTAATGAGGAGCTGGAACTTAGTTCAGATCTCTGCAGACCCCACGTTCTGGGAAGATGTGAGAATTTAAAGGCACATCACTGCCTTTCACACCTGACTTGTTTCTCTAGTGTTACTGTGACAAACATGATTGGTGAGTAAAGTGGGTCTTTAAATCCCAAACTGTTTCAGAGTGTTACTGCCCTGGCTGACCTGAGCTTGTGGGATATAAAGATATCTTTTGATATCAATAATTCAGTCTCACATACGCATTCCCCTCCACGTGCTTGCGAGGTCTCCCGGACAAGCTCGCAGACAGGCACGGCCGATAATCGCCGTAATATTCCAACACAATACAGGCAGGCCAGAAATAGCCAACTTGCAGCTTCAGGAGACCTCAAGGCAAATACCTCAATTATGTGTACATGCAACTTTCAAAAGATCCTCTGCCCCGCACTGGCAGCTTGATGATCGGACTATACAGCGCTCAAGCACGCTGCGTTTGCATACTGGCTACCCTATTGACAATTTGGCTGTAACTCAATCATTCAAATTCTGACCTTTCAGAGGCTTTGTCTCCAGCCCCAAATCCATTGTTTTCCCCAAGTCCGAACTAGCCTGCGGTCACAATTTTCCCTATAAGAACCCCTGACTTTGAACGCTTCCTTGGATAGCTCTTGGCTTCCATCCCGCCTTGCTGTCGCTTTGTCTAGTGAGCCTTCCCCTCAGCTCCACATGCTGAGATCCACACTCCCCAGCTTCTCCGCTTCCAACCGGGCTTCAGGACAGGGGAAGTATCACCCAAACCAACGACTCCTCTAAAAATCCCTCTATCCCACTCCAACGTTTATTTCTTTAGTTATCTGTGTGAGTGTGCTGCATACACTGTTTGATTGTGTCTTTAATAAAACAACATTTATTATTTCAACTTCTGTGTGCTCCTTGACTCAGCCTGACCCCGCAAACATAGGGTTCAAGATCTCGCTGCATTACCCTGCCTCTCATATCGCTAGCCTGTGCTCTTGGCTAATTTCCCCAACTTATATAATTGAGAGCGCATTTAGGTGTCCCTCTCGGGACCCCAGAAATCAGGGTAACAAGAGCCATTGCTCCCAAAACCCAAAATAAAGAGGGAAAAAAAGACATTGTAGATGGAGAAACTGGGAACACATCTTTATTTTTCACAAAAGAACTCCGCAGTGAGAAGTTGTGATTCAAGGGGGGCAGGGATTACATTGTCATCTTCTCTTTATCTGCATAAAGTTAGCTATGGTCTGGGCTCAATCAAAATATTACCCCCTTCTGTCCAGCCAGGCCCCATCCAGTAAAATGATCCATAGAATCATAGAATCTTAAGTTCAAAAGGACTGCAAGGGCCAACTCTTCGCTAGAACTGAAAGGAGCCCATGAAATTCTCCTTCAGGATATAATGTAAAGCACTCCTGAAATCTGCCCCTTTTATATCTGTTTAAATATTTCCAAAGATATAGTTTTCACCACACTCAGAGGCAGTCCATTCCACTGTCAAACAACTCTTATTGTAGAGAAGTTGTTCCTAAGATTTAATGGAATCTCTTTTCTTGTAATTTGAATCCGCCGATTTGTGTTCTAATCTCTGAAGCAACAGAAACAAGCTGTTTCCATCTTCTACACGGTATCCCTTCAGAGACCGAAAGATAACTGTCATGTCACAAATCAGTTGTTTCTTCTCCAAAGATGGTTATACCTCAGTTCTCAGCCATTCTTTATAAAGTTTCATTTTCCAGACCTTTGAGCTTCTTGGTCACTCTTCTCTGGACCTGTTCCAGCTTGTCAATATCTTTCTTGAACTGTGGTGCCCAGAACTGGACACAGTATTCCAGGTGAGGCCTGACCAAAGCAGAACAGAGTGACCACTATTTCACCTAATCTGGATACTGCACTTCTCTTGATGCAGTTTGGAACTGTGTTAGCTTTCGTTTCATTTTCTTTTGTTCTGTTTCGTTTTATTGACAGCTCTATCCCACTATTAACTTGAGTTTAACTTCTGGTCTCTCAACACCTCAGGTCCTTTTCACATATCCTGCTTTCAAGCTAGATGTCACCCAACCTATATTTTTTAGGTTTCATTTTTTAATGTCTAGATGCTGTACCTTACATTTACCCCTTTTGAAATTCATTTTGTTAGTTTTGGACCGGCTTTCCAATTTGTCGAGATAATTTTAAAAGCTGATCCTGTCCTCTGGGGTTTTTCCTCCCTTCCCATGTTTGTGTCATCTGCAAATTGGATAAGAATGCCTCCTATACAATTATCCAAGCCTTTTACAAAGACCTTAAATAACATCAGGCTCTGGACTGCACCATGAGGCATCCCACTATTCACTTCTCTCCATTATGAAAACTAACCCAAGGTGAGCTGTTATGGGTTCAGTCTGTCAGCCAATTACAGATCCACTGAAATTTAACACTGTCTAGCCAACAGTTCACCAGTTTGTCGCACAAAGGAAATAAATGTTGTCAGAATGTTGACCAAACTATTTCAGTTAGCAGAATTTAATGGAACGGATTCCCTTCTCCTTACTGCAGCCCCCACATACCCTCGAAACTTGCTGTAGGGTTGGGACATCCTCCTGACATAGTTTTCAGAAGGTTCAGAGAACTGGAGAAGGGAAACAAGGTCTATCATGTATGTGGCTAAACATCAGTGCAACTTTAGCTTTAGGATCTCTACTTGGTTCAGAAGTGACTAGTGATGCCTACATTATATTGTTTAATGGGGTAAACAAAAGTAAGAAGTTTTACTTCCTGGTGTACATATACTGTGTGTGTGTCTCAGCAACCCCCTCCTTTCACAACTTGTCCCACCATATTCAGCCAATTCTTTCTATTTGTTTCCACAGTACCATGATCGTTTATATGTTTCCTATGTGATAATAAATGTTTTCTCCTCTCCCTCTCTCTTAAGAAAACAGTTTTTTAAGGATAATTTTAGAGTAGTGTATAACAGAAGGAGGAGGAGGGAGGGAGGGAGAAAAGCTCAGCATAATCAGGGCATTTTAGTGGAAAAATTGGTGCCTTAAAGAATCCTGTACTGTCAAGGAAATAAGTAGTATGTGTGTGTATGTATGTATGTGTGTATGTATATATATATAGTGCTCTCTGCTATTCACCTCTGTTCTTGTCAGGTGTCATGAATAACACGTTTCATTTTGAAAACCAAAGAAATGCACTCTTCTCTTGCCATTTCTATGTATAGATAAAATATGCCATTGGAATTGCACATTATGAGGATTTAGTGAACAAGAATTTTAAATCATAAGTTATATCATTGTCACTGTTTCTTTAACCTTTGACATTTCGGAAACATCTTACTTTCTTTGTACCCTCAGATACTTAGTGATTTTCTGTATAACACATAATTTCAAAGATGTGCTATATTTTTTCCAAACATTAAGACTGCAGTCCTACATATACTTCATATCAGCTATCTGAGATTATTAGATGTAGCAGAGGGAATCTTCTGCTGGCAGAGACAAGCTCCTTCAGCAGTGATGACAGGTGTATCTGCTCTGGAGGCCCATGGAATGTTCTGTGATATTCTATGGAGTCCTAACTATCCCATCTTGGAGATGACACTACTAATTTTCATGATTAGTCTCAGCGGTAGGAAAAGTTAAACAGGGAGCTTCAAGTTTTATGTATGGCAAATAGGGATATCAGAGATATCATCCTTTGAAGTTGTTTGTTAAAACCTTCAGAAATCTACCTTTAAGAAAACTTTAAAACTTACTGAGAACACCCACAATGGTCCTGACTTTGGAAGAGGTGATGCAGATCCCAACTGTTGCTTCTAGTTTCTGTCCAAACTGACATCATTTACTTCTTTTCCTCCTACAAAGCTTACCTCCTAAAGAGCAGTACACAACAAATAGCTAGAAAGCCTGATAAAGCCACTCTGCACATCCCTCCCCTGCCATAATGATTCAACAGGGATTTGGAAGCCCTAGGGTTTCTACTACAACATGTTCTCTTCATTTCACATTGTGTTGTAAATCTCATTGTTTCAGGAGGCCTTGTGATAAATAAGGTTGTTTCCAGCCAACTTAACTTTGGATAAGGCCACTACTTGAAGCAGAGCCCTCTAATATGTTTAGAATCTGGAAAGCTTATCAGGATACTTTCCCTGAGATTATACTCCAGACCCAAACTGATCAAGCTTTTAGTAGCGTATGTGGTGCTAAAAACTAATTTTCTAACTAGGACCATGCATAGTTCTATCAGTATAAGTATAATTTGCTCCCTGAGGCTTGTTCCCATTAACAAAGATCTGACATGCTTTAAACAGTCTTTAAAGGTATCACTGTGAAGAGCACATTACGTGGAGGTCACCAAGGCAGCATTAACAGTATTGCATAAGATGAAATAGATGCATAGATAAAATTTAGTAAGAACACATTTCACCTTGTGATGCATCCATCTGGTAATTGATATTGTTACTTTTGATGAAGAGCATATATTTTCAGAACACATGAGGATTTCTTTTATAGTCTTGATAAATTGCCTTTGCATTCACTTTGTGAGAAGTAGACACATCAGACTACAGAAAGCTGCAACCACTATAAATGTTACAGATTGAGGTTTTGGTGGGCTACAGAGAAACTGATTCTACTCGTCACGTTTTTGCACAGCATACAATCATTCAATAAGCATTCAATCTGAAAAATGACTAACATGAACTTTTTTGAGGTCAGCCAATATCAGAAATATTTTGCACTGACTGGGAAACCATACCAGTCAGCAGTAGTAAAAGAAGAACACATAACACAGTGAAAACCCCAAAGGCATCAACTCTTCTCTCAGCCTCTATTCTTAACCTGTGGTTTAGGTCATCAAATTCTGGAATAATTCTACATTTGAATAGATGACAGAAATAAAATCAGGCAGGTTTATCTAGGAAAAACAATATAATACTGTGAGTATGCTTTACTAACTAGCAGTTTGTGGTGCTGAAGACAGAAGGCACAATTCAGTTATTCATAGTGTGATTTCCATGACTTAGAACTGTAAACAGATTTGGAAGATGTGGTCACTGCCATGACTGGATACGAACAAGCAACTTTTAGATTTGTAGTCTCCTCTACATATAAGCCTTTGTTTGGATCAGAGATGGAGAACATATGGAGAACAGATGTTGACAGACTATTGTTCCAGCCATCCTCTTATGATGAACATACTGGCTAAGGTTCATGCAAGTTGTAGTCCAACAACATTTGGAAGGCCACCCATTTTTCATCCTCGATTCAGATTCCATCCTTCGATGTCAGTGAGCTTCCTTCTATTACAGATCCTTAGGCTTATTAATTGTATTTCAGTGAACAAAAATCTCTGAGCTATAAAATATATAACTTTCATTAGCAATGTTACAACCTCATAAACCTGGAAACACCCACTCACAATTACAATCTTTTGCTAGATATATGATCCAAAATCCCCTTCATACCCAAATCCCATCTCTGGTCTAGTTGCAGTTTTCTTCCTCTATTGTTTGTTGGAATTTACAATTAGAAGAAAGAGCCAGGAAAACACCATCAACCTCCTCCTCCTCCTCCTCCTTGTCCCCTCCTTACCCTGGTGGCAGGAGATGGGGACTCTCTTTCTGTCTCTAAATGATGGATTTTCACTTTCCATCTCTAATAGTGGCAGCAGCAGCAGAGATCTTAGCTATGGCAGCACTAGCTGGTGCCTGTCATTCCACCACCTCCCAGAATGCTTGTGTACTAAAAAGTCTTTCCAGGGGGCTTCTGTTTGTCAGGAGGAAGGATAATCTGATAGCTGGAGTCCCTTGAAAAGAAGAGCTCCACTTATAGAAAATGTTTGGAATGTTTGCTGCAGTCTTTCCTAACTTGATATCCTCGAGATGCCTTGGGCTACTGCTGCTATCATTCTGACCATTGATCATCTCGGAGAGACAGATAGAAGTGCTAATACAAGACATTTGGAGGGCACCACATTGAGGAAAGCTGGTTTCAATTAGAAGAAAAGCAACAGGGAAGGGGATTTACAGTGCTAACCACTACAGAAAGATCTGCTCTTGAAATCTTTCAATATGATGGTCCCATTGGAAAAAGAAACAAAAAAAGAAAAGAAAAGATCTTCTTAATCTTCACTATTTGTGCATAAGACAAAGAAGCCAGACTTTGTTTCTTTTGTTGTTTTTCTATATAGACACTGAGCATTTTTCCTCTATCACAGCAAGGGTGATAATACATATCTAAGTTCCACTGAATTAGCTAGGTGTAATGTGATGTTCGTAGTGATATAGATCTTCCTCCGTGGATTTAAGTTGTTCTGGCAAAATAGTTTTTTTACTTTTTTTAACATAGAGCTAAAATGAGGTTGTAGCACATATGAAAATGGTTTGGGTCTGAGAATCCTATTATTAAGTATACCAACTTTATCTGTTGTCACCCAACCAAATAATATAGCTTCTATAATCACCTCTTCTTCTACTGCTACTTCTTCTTATTATTATTATTTTAAAGCTGATCATGAAGATTTTGAGATGGTGAAAGATTTCTTATACCTTGGCTTAGTCATTTATCAAAATGAGGACTGCAGTAAAGAAATCAAAAGAAGACTAGGGCCATTTCCACACTAGACTGTTACAGTGCTATTATTCCACTTTCAAAATCCTATGGAATCTGCAGTTTAGGGAGGGGCCTTTACTGAGTTTACTGAGGCCAAAGAGATCTCTGACTGAGAATTCTAAAGGCCCCTCCCTAAACTGCAAAATCCAGGATTCCATAGGATGTTGAAAGTGGAATAATAGCACTATAACAAGCTAGTGCGGAAATGGCCTTTGTGTATGTGTGTTACTAATACTTAATCCCATTACTTAATCATATATTCCTGCCTCACTTTCTTCTGTAATCAGCCAAGGATTGTAAATGCATGTTATTTTTTGTTATGTCTAATTATCATAGATTTTCATATAAAAGGAGTTTTCACTCAAAATCTGCATTTCAGTTATAGGTGAAAGATCATTTAAAAAAAAAATCATGAGGGATTCTACCATGCAGCCAGCTGAAATGCATTTTGGAGACTTCTGAATAATCAAATATGCAGTAAAAAGTCCAAACATTAAGGCTGAGACCTTACAGAAGGAATAGCTGTTAGTATGGGAACATGCCTGAAGTATGTGTTGAGAATTATTAATTAGAGAGGCAAAGAAATAATAATAATAAAAAACTAATTAAGATTTAGGCAGCAGTCCTATCACTCAGCATTTTCCAGTCTAATACCTTCAGATGCATTAGACTCAAAGTCCCATAATCTCCAGATAGGGGGTATGCTGTTTAGAACAAAGCATCCTTGAAGACTTTGGGTTTTATTTTTGAGTAGACCTATATAAGGTTATGCTAATACTCATACTTCCATTTATAATGTGTAATTACTATTCCCTTATGTCTACTCTTTGACATAATTCTTTCTCCTCCTCACAATACCACTAAGAAGGGAAAACACTAGTGTTTGTGACAAGACAATAGTTTGGAATAAAAAGACAACAGTTCAGAATAAAAAAAGACAAAAATACAGAACAGGAATGAGAAAGGATCACAACTTCTTTCTCCCTAGTTACACAGAGATCTATATACCAACCTTAACTACAGTTCCCTGAGATGCCAGATTGGCTACCTGTCTGCCTCATGCCTGACACATTCACATGAATTCCATCCTGGCTCTGAGTATAGGAACAGTTGATGTAATCTTGCTCCCATCTCCTCATCTAAAAATATATATGAGGAAGATGAGGCTTACATCACACTCCCACTCCACATGCCAATAGCCCTGAGTAGGTAGGACTGGCTTGTGACAAGGACTGGAGGTGGGGGTTCAACTCCAAGTTTTTTCCAAGCAACTGGTCTAGGGAGGATCCCTTCACCCCTCATTAAGACAGTAATATTTATTCCTTCTCATTTCCATCTTTCCCTACAGTGAGCTTTCAACATAATGAGAGACATTAGTATAATCACATCCTTCATTACACTTAATCTTCCCTGCCCCTTAGTGATATATACATTACAGGCATCACAGGCCATAATGGGGAAAGACCCTCACCCCTTTAGCCAATGCTGTGAGAAAAGTTAGAGGCAGCTGATTCACTTTGCACTGTAATTAATAGTGAAGGATAAAGTTACAAACTGTTTCAACACAAACAGAGAAAGCAGATTTCTAGTATAACACCCACATGTGTGTGTTCATATCAATCAAGCAAGATACCTCTATTCAAGGCCCAGGATTTCTTTCTTTAAGGTGGATGCAATCCTTTTGATATCAGTGATGTGAAGCAAAGTGCACTCTCGAGTGGACCCAGAGTGAACTTTTGGGCTCAGAAGTGAGCTTGAATACAGATTTCCTAGGTTTAAAAACAGCTTCCTATGCTTTGGACCAAAAAGGTTTAATAGCAAAAATATTATATATTGACTCACTGCCTCTGGAGGAAAAACATGCTAGAAAGCATAACAGACTTCACAAACAAGATATGGTCCATCTCTTTCCCCCTGGCCCCCAACATAAGTTTCCCAAAATTGTTTTAGCCTGGCTTTCAAAACCCTCCAGATGGAACATCACCATGGATCAAGTCACATGGATGAAGTAGTTCTCATCTATTATGACTGCATTGAAAGCTGTAGGTTTCTGGGAGTGATCTACATGAGCATCACTACAATGAAAAATGCTGCTATACCAATTGGAATCACTACCAGGAAACACCCCCTGTCAGCATGGTCAGCATTGCAGACTACATATTACTTCTTCTGTGCATGGAGATGGTCAGTAGGGAAGACTTTCTAAAAGTATATTAACTTTCCTGCTGAAAGGGAATATGTGAAGATGTTTTATACCAAGTGAGTTGAATACTACCTGTTCTGTGTGCCTGCACCTCTGTGGGATTCTTCCCAGAGGTCGTTCACCTTACCTTTTGGGCCTTTGGGGAAAAAATCAGGTGTTCAAAAGGAATGCACTTTACTGGCCATACTATTAAAGAAAGTCAAGCAATCTCCACAGGGAATAGATTCTGGGAAGTTATTGTGACAGCCCTCTGTCTATTTCTACTGGACTTCTCAGTTGTTTCTCTTCTGGAGGGCAGAGATATATAAACAACACTATCTGGACCTGGTCTGTGGTGCTGGACACTGTCTCATTGACAATGTGTGTGCATGTGCCTTAAAGTCTCCTGTCAATTGATGGTGACTACATAAATCTCAGAAGGTTTCCATACGCAAGGAATACTCAGAGGTGGTATTTCCAATTCTTTCTTTTGAAACACAGCCTATAACACCAGGTATTCATTGGCAATCCCCCATGCCAATACTTATTAACTAGGGCCAATTCTGCTTAGCTTCCAGTATAAGACAGATCTTGTTCCTTCTCCATTGACAATACTGAAGTGGCATTGAACTGTTATCCCAGCCAGCTGTGGTACATAAATGGTGAGAAGCCACCATCTTGTCCTATTCCTCAAGTACCAAAATGTCTGGAACTGGTCATATCTTCTGTTGAGGTATGATCTCACTCACATTTCTTCTCCCTTCTAATGTAATCAAGTGCAGTTTTGGTAGGTGGTATGTTATCCAACCTTGTCAGCATGCCCATCTACATTCCCCAAATCCTCCACTGGCACTGTGAGGCTCCCCTGTTATTGTCTTCTGATGTGCCTCATCTCTGCAAGTTTTTGTCTGTATATGGAAGTGGACCTCACCACAGACAACAGCACATATGGCAATGGTCTGTCATTACTTTATCACATTTTGGCCATCCCAGACTTACGATGTATAACATACTGTGATAGTCCTCACCTTACCTTACCCGTACCTGGAAGAGCCTCTGTATTCCTCATTGTGGATCCTCAGTTGTTTGAAAACTTCCGTTGCTCATGGAGGGGAAAAAATATTACCATTCATCATACTTGAATTCCAAAAGAATTGAGGAATGCAAGGTATTTTTTTTCTTTAGCATCTACTATCAAGACTTGCAAATGCAGCTTTGCCTGACACAAGGATTAATTGCTGCTAACTTAGCCATGAACTCTTTTTTTTTTAAAAAAAAAAAAATCACACCGCCTGCTACAAGCAAACAATGGAATTAGGCACTTGAGCGGTGGTTTTTCTGTCAAACAGCATAATGTCCCACCTGGCAGTGCAGCTGGTATAGAGCGTTGGCAGCTTGCCAACACATCTTATTTTCATATACTAGTCTTGCACTTCAGTGAAGAAGAAAAAACATCACCATAAGGGGAAAAATAACAGCTAGCGCCTCTTTAATGAAACTTGACTTGTTAGGCTCTCATGTATCTCTTTATACACTTAGCCCACTACAGATAAACATTCTGCCATGAGTTATAATCCCAACACGTTGATTTTCCTTTTCTGTGGACCTGTGGTCCGTGAACATGTAATGTCATTTTCTCTATGGTTATGTTAACTTAAAGCAACACAAGGGAAATAAACTGAATAAGTTCATTTGGGCTGTGGCGTGTCAAGATGGACTTGACTTGGGGGCATCCCCCATACTTCTACATGGAAAATACTGCAATTATGTTACACATTAAATTCTGTGATGATCTCATGCCCAAATGTTTCACTAAGGGCCTTTCCACACTAAACTGCTAGAGTGCTCTCAACATCCTGTGGAATTTTGGGGTTTGTAGTTTACTGAGGCCAAAGAGATCTCTGGCTGAGAATTCTACCCCCCCCCCCAACTGCAAACTCCAGGATTTCATAGGATGTTGAAAGTGGAATAATATATAACTGTGTAGTGTGGAAATGGGCTATGTCAGTTACCCGCTGCTCACCATTTTAACCCTACTGCCTCAGCTTGCTACTCTGCTTTTGACAGCTACTTGTTCTACAAAAAATGCAGAACTTGGAAAGGCTACTTGTTTGACTACAGCTTTCAGAAGCCCCCAGACAGCATGCCTGGTGGAAGTTATCTGAAAAGTAACTTTTCCAAGCTCTTCAAACTCATCATGTTACTGACCATGCTGACAAGGTGATTCTGGGATCTGTTCAAAAACAGTAGGATTTCCAAGTTCTGCAAAAAAATCATAACAGGAAGGTTTTCACAGCATTTGAGTTTGCCAAACAGAATTTCTACCAAAGCTAAAAACAAAACAGCTTCTCACCTCTCATTGTATATGCAAGCACTGACCACTCTGGCAGTTGAATTTTTTTCAGTCACTGGCCACAGGACAGTAATCTTCACTGTATATGAAGGTAACATTGTTGACCACACAGCACACAGACATTTCCTCCTTCACCATTTAGTGCAAGACTCTCAGTACCTGCCACTTGAGGTCACTGCCTCACCTGACTTAATGATAGGACCAGCCCTAGACAACATATAGGTAAACTTGCAAATTCTGTTAATGTCTGTACATCAAGCTGCTACTGAAGGCATAGATAAAGAAGTTGATTAAAATGTTGGCAAGTCTGTTTGTAGCACTCCACAGATATTACACACGCTTGTTCAAAACATGCCTTATCTCCTAAATGGCTGATCCTCTTCTATACTAGCATAAAGGTGATGATTATGAAGATCCTTTTCCTATGTTCTGGCACTGTATCTTCTTCTCTTCTTCTTTTTCCCACTATAGTAGTGAAAATGTGTGCACCTCTGTGTCTTCCTGTGTATCTGTGCAGCTTATCGTGTTTTGTCATTTTAGAAATGGATTATTTTTACCTACTGAAATTCTTCTGTAGTCTATAATACCACATTGATTTACTAAATGATATTGTGTCACTTTAGGCCAGTCCGTGAGAGAAACAAGGCTCCCCAGGAGTAAAAGTCCAGTTCTGATCTAGGAGGGTTTCTCAAGATTGTGGTTTCTCCTTAAGAGCAGAAGCCTTGAGGCCTTTAATTTGCATTGATGGAACAACACAGATCTTTCCCCTGTACAGTCCAGCTGCATAGTGAATCCCGCCAGTTTCTGAGTCCAAATAGGTGGGCATGTATGTGTGTGTATATATGTGAAAGGCATTTTTCCTGATGGATGTATAATATAAATGGGAAGGGTGTGCAGAGCATCTGATGACTGTCTTTTAATCTCCCTCCCTGCTCCCTGATTTGTAACATGCCATGGTGCCAGGTCTGACCAGGGAGTCTTGAGAAGTCAACTCACCCTCCCCCTGCTTATGAAAAATCACAAAGTCTAGCACTTTCAAAATCAAAATAAGGCATTTTGGTGGTGGGAGGGTGTTTGGATGGAAAATAAGCAAAAAGAGGGAAAAAGTGTCAGGAAGTGACATGTAGCAGGACAGAGCAGTTCAGAACAAATTGCTAGTCCGGTGGAACCCTGAATCTGTGCCTGCATAGTAACAGTATTATTTACATCTTTGTGGGTATTTCTTTCCCAGCCCTCAAACTCTGTTTCTGTCTTTACTGAATTACAAAGTAAGACACGTAGTATGACCACTATAACCAGAGAAAAATGTAACATGCTATCAAGCAAGATAGCTATTTCTCTCTCTGTGTGTGCAGACACATGTACACACATGTAAAATGTCATTCTGTGTTAACCACTTTGACAGAACAAAATCAGTACCTTAACTGTGGTACGTAATGTGGTTTGCTGACTTGTCATCTGTGTATAACATACTTGATTTAATTCCTTCCTCCCAGGCATCTATGGTGTTGGCCCTTTGATATTTCCTGTCCTTTCTCATGGCAAGCTGATTATTCAGACTGATTATAGGCTGTATTTCTCCATTTCCCCATTACAAAGGTCAATATGCTGGTGGTTTCAGTGTTAATGAACTTGTCATTGGTTCACAGGATTCTCCATCCTGGCCAGCTATGAATGAAAACCCTATTCTGTCCAGCTACAAATGTGGAGGGAATATAATCAATGACGTTAATGAGCATATGTCTTATGGGTACGTTTACAGGAACTAAATACGGGGGAAAAATTGGCTTCAACAGTCTCATTTAAATTATTTTTGCATATCCCAAGACTAGTGAGAAAATTTGCACATTTGCTAGGATTATGGGACATTTCCAAGAAATAAAATGAAAATAAAATAAGGCATATATTTTAAAATACGAACAGCTAAAATATGAGTAATGGACATAGAAGTAAACCTACACACTTATACATCTTAGTTAACAGATAAAAATTGTATAAATTAGGCAAATTTCATAAATAAATGTGTACATAAGAACAATTGTGTTAAAATTTATGGATTTCGGTATAGGAAATAAACATGACTAACAGCCCAACACAAAACAAAACAGTAGGAAAAGGCAAAAGAGATTTTGAGAAATTTATTCAGACTGAAAATGAAAAAAATCCTCATCTCTAGCAGGAACATATTCTGAAACAGAAACCAAAGGAAACTATCCAAGAAGAGCCTATAAATTCCCAGATAAAGAATTCCTACTAAATTTTCTGTACATTTCTTAAACTCATCTGGAACGATATGAAAATTTCAATTCCATTTGGAATCTAGTAGTGGTAGTAGTAGTAGTAGTGTCCCACTTTTTTAACAAAATTGGAACTCTAAGTGGCTCACAATTTAAAAGAACAATACAGTTAAAACATAGAAAAAGTTAATGTGAAAACAAAATCAGATTATTCACAGTATTAAAACAATTCACCTGTGCACTTAAGCGTCCTTCTGAAAGTTTCTGCCAAAAGAATTGAGATTTTGGGGTGTATTGCTTAATCCATTTTTAATATTGTTAAAGAACTCCATCATCTTGGCTGTCATGACAAAAGGCTAATATTCAAACCCAGGACAAAGTTTGGGGTATCTTATAACAGCTATCCCAATAAAGTCTGTGTAATCAAATGTTAGGGAGCATAATGTTAAAATGGTTTATATTTGGCATCTTACACAAAATGGTCCAATAACACTTCTAGAAATTTCAAATGTTGCTGATGTTGTGAAGGAATAGGACCTTAAGCTTACATGTACTGATGCTGCCTAATAGTCAGCTGATTTGGGTCGAAGTGTTCAATGATGGAAGAATATTTACTAATCAGTGCATTCTGAAATTCCATCCATTGGGTTTATTATAATATTTTCATTAATGAAAAAAGTTAAAGGTTAGAAAAAAAACCCCAATTACTTTTTTCGTTTTTGCTTGGTGAAAGTTTGAGTCCTTTTATTACATATGGAAATTAATCAGGGTTAGCTCTGATTAGTACTTGGATAGGGGACTGCCAATACATACCAGGTGATGTTGGCTATATTTCAGAGGAAGAAACTAGAAAAATTACCTCTGAGTATTCCTTGCCTAAGAAAACTCCGTTGATAAATAGATAAACATGTTCCCTTCTAACTACCTATGTCTTTTTGTAAAACATAAGATACACTAGACTGAACAATTTATTTTTCTACCCTTTGTAATTTCATACAATTTTGGAAAGTGTTGAAAAAGATTATAATTATTTACTGCTTGGTTTCCTTTAGTTGACTGTAGTTTCCTGTATTTAAAATAAATATACTTTTTAAAGATTTTGCTGCCACTCTTTCTCTGCTCATTGCTTTCTTTCTTTCATCCATGATCTTATAGTATGGTTTTATTCACCACTCACTGAACTGAAGTTTTCTAGAACAAAATTTTCTGGAAAAAAAGAAATATCTGAGAACTTTATTTTCAATTCCCTTCCCTTGAATATGAATTGAAATACAATTCATTCATAAATAGTGAAGTTTTAAGTTCATAGTTTTAAGCATTTTTCTAAAGGTTAATTTTCATATATAATGGACAATCTTCCATATTTTACATGATAAACTTTCAGATGCCCCTTGCTGCTTTGGTCTAACAAAGCAATTCTGATTTTACTTTGCATTCAGAACACAGCCCACAGTTTTGCTGTTACTATATCTATCTTTATCTGTCTATATCTATATCTATATATCTATATCTATATCAAACTAGATCCATATGGATCTAGATCCATAGATCTAGATGTAGTTAGTCTGGGAAATTGATACCCAAGATTTGAAATGTTTGTCTGTTTTAAATATTTCCAAATACGAGTTTCAGATTTGGCTTATATGTCCTGAAGTTTTATCTGTAATGGGGCCCTGGAATACTTTCTATGCACACATACAGCTGTACAACATGTAGAATGTTTCATGTGGTTGTTTATGGGTTCATGACTGGTTCATGGGTAGGCACATACTCACCCATGCACTCTTTCTCACACACACTTTTATTTCTTTCTTTAATCTGATGAGCTGTCTCTGTGAAGAGTCTAGGGTTTGTAACACAGCCTGCACAGAATTTTGAAAAGTTCTTTTCCCAGATTACAGCTACTCAAATAATATAGAATCTGGTTATGTTAGAAGATGGATAGTTATGGACCCAAATCATTTTTTTTTCAAGTTCTGAGGCTGCAGATATAAATTGATTTATACTGGATGGGAATCATATTGTTCTCCAGATGTTGTTGAACCACATATACTAGCAGTGCTACTCAGCACATTTTAAAAAATTAGAAGAAAGCAAAACTAGCAGATTTGACCATTCAGGCAGAAGCTTCAAATTATCACACGTTAACTGTCTGAGTCTGAATCATTGTGTTCTCAATAATGTTCATGGTATTAAATTAGACCCAATACCTTCTCCCCCAGTTATTAGGTTTCTTGTAACAGTGCAACATATTCCTCTGTATGGATGTAAATATTTAAAACTTTTATTCCCATGAGCAAAAGTAAATTATTTATGTATTTTTCTACCGTTTGAAAGTACGAAGTGTGAGAAAATGACAGAAAAATATTATTTTAATGCAAATAAATAAATAGGAAAAAAGATAAAAATCTCCACACAGAATAACTGCAAATATTCTTGTTTGTTCAGATTTCAACTCATCAAGGAGTATTGAAAAATATTCTGTCTGTCCTATTCCTCTCCATTTTGGAAGCACCTATATTTAGTGCAGTTGATTATTGTTTTTTGAGACATTCGTGTATTTCTTTTTTATATATGAATATTCTCCCAAACCTGTACGTTTACTCATTTTTTATGAAATCAAAAGTGTTATGTAAATGTTCTGAAATAAATAAGATAGCATGACCTTTGGGACAGAAGAAAACTAGAGGCTAGAACAAAGTAAAACTGACAGTTTGTCTATACCTTATTAACCAGACCAGCTAGAGAGAAAAACAACACTGTTATCATTATTAGACTCAACCCATTCACAGTCTTAATGGCTCCTTCCACTGCAACGCCACATATAGCATAATTCTGTTTCTTGAAAAGAAAACCTAGGAAGACTTCTGAGTCCTAAATGTTAAATCCCCAGAAGCTTAATATATGCATGCCAGAACTATGTAGTGTATACTGTCTTAAAAGTCTTATTTCTCTCACCTTCCCCCACACTATTTGTTGTCACAATGTTTCATGTAGAAGCTGTTTTAAATTGCCAGATGACAGATCATCTTTGCTTTAGGGCTAGTCATGGAAAAGCCTCCCCCACCACATTCACATATCTCAACCATTAGTGACTTGTTGCAAAAGAAACACAGATGTTAGAAGTGAAGTGGAAGTAATTGCATTAGCTTTACCTCCATGTCAGTTTGCCAGTTAGCCAAGGCAGGTAGAAGTGACAGGTGCTGAAATACTGCATTTGAATCTGGAGAAAATGCCAAAGGGAAGTAATTAGACCAGTATCTATAGAAGGCCATGTGTGCTCCACTTAGATAACATGTTACCAATTTTATAAGTCCACCAGATACATATGAATAAAGTTACTGGACCTAACGGCCTTCTTTAAGGTCTGAAGATGTGGAACCTTGTTTTGTTATGCTCCAAAGTTCAAAACATAACAGAAAACTAATTCTTTCTATTAGTGAAAACAGCCTAAGGCTTTCAGAACTGAAGAGATTAAAAGGCATGCTATTTCTTTCCAGAAATATGATTTCCTATTCCCCCTTTCATTCACGCAGAAATCATGTTAGCTAAACAAACAGAATGTGCATTTCAATATTCATGACAGTCCCTTTCCCAGAAGCACAGGACAAAGTGAACTAATGGAATTATAAAGGAACATAATGAGGGAAATACACTACTCTTTACTAATGGGAAAGTATTTGGAACAGAGCTTCCAAAGATGTTGATAAAGTTCTAGGAAAGGGACTATGGGAAAAGCTATGGTGAGTTCAGGTCTTTGCTCTTAGATACATAGTTTGCAAAAGTGTTACGAATTAATTTAAATTGCTATTATTTTCTTTGAAAGTATAGCGTTATATTTTTTTAAAAAAATTCATCTGTGAGGTCTCAATAACAGCAACGATATTCAATGATCAAAAAGCCTACTGGTTTAAAACCAGAATCAAAGTTACTCCATGTTGGTTCAGGCTCCACAAAGCCAAGGCAAAGACAGATGCTTCAATAAAGTAACCTTGTGATCATCAGTTGTGCAGCAGAATCATAGACTGTGTTTGATTACCACTTAGATGCTCCCTGCTGACACACTTTCACATGGTCTTTAAGGTTAACTCTAGATGGGGGGGTTGAAGTGCTTGAGAATGGAAAAAGATATGCTGCCTTGGCTAGTCCTGTGAGACCTTGCAAAACATCTTAGTTTTCTACTGTGTAATTGTATAATTGACCTAACAGTGGGAGATAGGGTGGTTATACTTTGACTACAATGCTTGTAATCATGTCTTTCTAGTAGCACTGCAAGATGTCAAAGCAAGTTTTGCTTTTCTATCAGTTCGAAGAGGCATCAAGAAATATTGCATCTTGTCTTGTCTTGTCAAGGAAGGGACATACCGATTTTGAGCGTGGAACGGTTGGTGCTTGTTTATAACTCAGTACATTCATATACTGTCTCTTCCTTATTCAGAGGTACTTAGGAATGCATGCATACAGTATCAAGTTAGAGTTAAGTCAAGTTAGACAGCTAAGCTCACAAACCTGAGCTCACTGATATTTTCCGTTGTGAAATAGCAGTGCATCAGTGCAATTTGAAATGTAGAACTGTATCATTTATAAGGTAATATTCCGTATTTATTTGAGCTATTCTTAGGTGTTCATGGAAACTTCCAGTAGGCTCTTGTGCATATTTGGATAATTACCATTAAGTGAAGAACTAGTTTTAAACATGCTTTCCTAACCAGGGCAGAACTTTGGGGGAATGCACCGTAATATTCAAGTCGCTCTGAGAAGCCAGACCAGGTGTGGAATTTTCAGCAGTTATGAGGGAAAAGTAATTACTACAAAGTGAGTCTGGGATCTCATGGAAGAATGGAGGAATGTGAGGCCTGTTATATTTAAAACACCATATTTTAGGGCTGCCTCTGGTAGGATACTGTTACCCTGTGAACTGGGGGTCCCAAGAGGGACACCAAAATGTGCTCCACTGAAGTTGGGGAAAATTAGCTCAGAGCACTGCTTAACGTTATGAGAGGCAGGGTAACTTAGCGAGATCTTGAACCCTATGTCTACAGGGTCGAGTCGATCAAGGAGAACACAGAAGTTGAAATAATAAATGATGTTTATTAAATACACAGCAAAACAGTGTATGCGACACACTCATACAAGATAACTAAAGAAAATAAAGGTTGGAATGGTATAGAGGGATTTTTAGAGGGATTGTTGGTTTGGGTGATACTTCACCTGTCCTGAAGCCCAGAAAAATAGAGAGTGAAGCCGGGGGGCGATGTAACTCAGCACGTGGAGCTGAGGGGAGGCTCGCCAAGCAAAGCGGCAGCAAGGCAGGATGAAACTCCGGAGTGATCCGAGGAAGGTCTCGGAATCAAGGGTTTTTATAAGGAGAATTGTGACTGCAGGCTATGCTGTACTTGGGGGAAAACAATAGGTTTGGAGTTGGAGACAAAACCTCCGAAAGGTCAGCATCTGAATGATTGAGTTATCTTAGTGACTCTCAATAGAGTAGCCAGTATGCAGACGCAGAGTACTTGGGTATTGCATAGTTTATCCATCAAGTTGCCATCGTGGGGCAGAGGCTCTTTTGTAAGTGGCGTGCATACTTAATTAGAATACTTGCCTGGAGGTCTCCTAAAGCAGTGAGTCAGCTATTTCTGGCCTGCCTGTATTGTATTTTGAATAATACGGTTATTAACGGCTGAGCTTGTTTACGTGCTTGTCCGGTGGCCTCGCAAGCACGTGGAAAGGAATAGAGAAGTGCAGCCGAATTGCAATATCAAGGGATATCTTTTAATATCCCGAAAGCTCGGACTAGCCAGGGCAGTAACAATACCATAGGTAGTAGTTTTACACATATAGTGATTTCTGTAGGTGCTTTCAGGCATCAAAGGGGTATGTCTGTTCTATTGCTTTTATTTCTTCTTCCAAATCATCACCAGTGTAATTTTATACATGTCTACTCAGAAGTAAATGTTTTCAATTCAATGGAATTACTCTAGATTTTTGAAAAAAATACTTTTTGACTTTAAGTTCCAGAATGTCTGCTGGCCATACTAACTGCAGGATTCTGGAAGATGTAACCCCCCCTTCCCCTGGCAAAAAGTAATATTTCTGAGTTTGGAGGTCCACCCAAACTATGGGTGGGACTCCATAGTTCCTATTCCATAACTGTCCCATAACTATGCATGGGATTGCAACAACTAACTTACTGTATATGGAATCATTGTTACTGTTATTGTCATCATTATCATCATCTTTGTCTTCATCATGATTAATAATACTCCATTCATAGGACGAACACTCTAAAAGCTGGAACAGTGGTGAATCAGTATAAGAATTTTAAAAAAAGTCTGCTTATCTGGTTTTGCAGAGAGAAAATACTTTCATCATTTTAGCCTATTTCTTGCTAGCATGTAAATATAGATGTGATATGATAAGGTTCCATAACCGTATCTCATAAAGCATATCAAAGATACACTAGGTTAATCATAAACCCTTCCTAGCTTACAGTAATCAGAAATATAGACTCCCACACAAAGCATTCCTTTTCAGAATAATATTTTCTGCTTGGTTATAGTTATATTTTATGAATATCAATAGTATGATATCAGAGTATGATCAAAACCTTCAAATTTCATTTCCATCAAATAAAATGAGAGAGACATATTGCTTTCTCTTTTTTCTATGGTAAATGGTGCCCATTAGAATGTCTGAATTGAAGGACAACACACAATTAATTCAAAATTTTGCATTGACATATCTTAATACGGCTTTATTCATACAGATACTATCTTATCATATTGTTGGTATGGAAACATCCTAAATACTGAGAGGCTTTCAGAGAGAAAGGAAGGTAGCTGTGGAAAACATGAGATCTTAGGCTCAGTCTAGATATTAATGTGGCAAAACTGTGACAATGCACATCATCATGCCATTGCATTATGAATGACCCACTACACCTTATTCGTGGCTATTTGAAGGCATAGTGAAATTCGGAACAATGATGCCATGTCATACATATCCTACAGCATTAGATATTACTAAAGAGTACCTTATAACAATACTGCAAACATGTCTACCAAGCAAGCAGAGACATAATGACATAGGGGTTTGATTTTTTTTTAACTAAGAATTTAAAATATTTTTAAACAACCTTTCATCAAATTAAGATTTAAGAATGGTACACCACATATGAGTATCATCATCATTTAAAAAGACATACACACACCCCCTAACAAAACCATATATGGTTAAAATGCCTCAGCAAATAGAGATGTCAATCTGGTATCTAACAACATGTAAAGATGCTGGACTTAGCGTGCATTATTTGCTCTGGTGCTGCTGTAAGGAGGAGTGTAGAAGCCAATCAAGAGGCTTCATGCTGTTTGCCAATCACTAAAGTGGATTTTACACTGCTTATCCCCACATGCAGGTGAGAAGAGTTCTGAGTCATGAGCATTCCTCATCCATAATTGTTTAGGAAATTAAGTCCCAGTGCCATTTTTTAAGCTCTCTGGCTCAAGGTGTAGCAAATTCATGTTTCAGTGAGCTAGTAGATATATCACAAATATCATAACAAAACAACCAAACCTGAGCCCATTGTTCAGCAGGAGAACACATATTTAGCATCGCAAGATTTCTGGTTCAATCTCTAGTTTAAAAAGATCTCAGCCTCAGCAGGAGAGAGCTACTAGCAATCAGGGATGACAGTGCTAGCCAGGACAGATGTGTTTATAAAACCACTCTCTTGGTTCCCATTGCATAGGTGATGGGATTGGCACCAGTATTAGAGATAAAATGTACAACATTTTATCAAGGAATTATTTATAGGAATGAATACATTGTCATTCTTTCACAAGGCTCAAACAACCTTCAGTCAGCAAGCAGGAAAGTAATATCAGAAGTCCATGTTTATATAGCTGAATGTGTTCAAGTGAAAACAATAACTTTTCACGGTCTCCCAACAGAACAGTTTCAGATCTCCTCACTAGAACCTCCTCACATGCCTTTGACCTGTCCAGAAAAGGGACCTAATTTAAAGGCACACTTCTAGCCTCTCTCGCCTTTTGCCTCTTCAGCTCAGGTTAACACACCCAGGATCCAAAAGGAATCCTGAACAGGTGAACAAATATCATTTGCTTTTGAGATAGATGTAGCTATGTGTGGCTTGGCTGTGATAGAAAGCAGTGACAGAGTGGCATTGTTAAATATTTTAAGTTTGATAAGGCTGGTGATTTTCACAACAACAACCAATTATCTATGCCTAATAATCAATTTTAAAACTGTAACTACCTACTGGGAGCGATATTTAATTTGTCTGTAGTCATGGTTGCCTGCAGGGAACCCACTTCTAATTTTGCTGGATGCCTAGGTGTGATAGCATTTCATATGCTTCAGGTTAAGAACTGGGTCATTCATTACTGAATGGAACGATTTCCTCCAGTTTTATCATTGCAAATGAAATTGGTCATTAGAACACAGTTGGCGGTGTGCTTTTCTTCTCTTCTTACTTTTTTTTTTAAATAGAGCTCATTTGTGCCTCTAAACTTCCTAATAATAGTGTTTTCAATAGGTTATGCAACATGATAAATAAATGACTATTACTAATAAGTGAATCCTACTTGGAGCTATTAGCAGCAGAGACGCAGCATCTGCATTAATGATACTCTCTGCCATGGACTGATTACAGGTGATTGTAGTACCTTACATACTTTTTAATATTAATATACATAAAATCAGCTCAAGGCTAATAAAACACTCTTCAAATATAGGAAAGTTGCTTGTTAAATTTCAGATGCATTGAGGTTTCAACAGTACAAATCAGAATTATGTGATACTTGAGATGCTGGCTTTTTTTTCATTTAAATCCCTCAGGGTTAGTTCAAATATTTCATCTCATTTCTGCAACATTAAAATGTCCATATAGAAGTTAGCATTTACATATATAAATAATGTTTTATTTTTTTAAAAAAAATCTGAAAATGTTGCTGGGGTTTGTTTGTTTGTTTGTTTGTTTAACTGAACATTCATCCAAACAACTGGGATGTCCAGGAGCCAGGTAAGTTCTTCTCTGTATGATTAGCTGGGAGATACAATTCAGTTTATAACAAAATTCACAAAGGTTGGATTACTCAACATTTGACAAACAAATCTAAATCCTGTCAGTTAGACATACTTCTCATGAATGTGCATATTCCTCTTAGTTGTCCAAGGGAAGGCAAAATGGTTGGGTATTGAAGCCTTGGCACAGTGTACTGTGGGTCAGTTTTGGGTGGAAAGTGCTGCTCTCCATGGAAGGCAGATGGGAATTTGTGGTGACAGTAATGGTGGTAGAGGGGAGGGCAGCTACAACATACGCAATCCCTCAGGGTACACTATACACTAGGCTTAACTCTGACACCCCCTAGGAACCAGCAATTTGGAATCTGTCCAGATCTATGGGATGCAGCATGGATTACTCTTATGCAGGGGTTGGTTTTCATGACAAGTGAGAAAGGGTGAACAGTGATGTGGTAGCAGGAGTTGCCACCAAGGGGGCAGCAAAGGATTTTGCTGTTCTTTGCTAAACAGGAGCTCTGTCAGTGCCAAACTAGGGTCCATCACAAGATAACTTCCATTCAATTTACAGCAATTGCGGAAAGAATGAAATTAAAATCCAGAATGAATTCAGAACCACCATAATGGCAGATCCATTATTGAGAGGGGGAGAGGAGGAAACTAGCGGCCTTGATTGCAGTGGAAGATGTGCATGGGCAGCTATGATGGTAAAGGGTATCCACCCTTCAGTTTGGGTGACAGGTGTTGATTCACCACAAGTCTTGCTTTAGATAAGTGTGCAAGTTTGTTTTTTTCTGAAACTTCTTCAACTATATCATGAAAAGTGTAACTCAGATGCATTCTTTACCTCTGCCACATATTATATTGAGGTGGAGCACTGATGCACAACTTATGTTGTGATGTTATATGTTGTGTCCTCCCTTCCAGCACTAAGGATTAAAAGAATATTCAAAAATAATTTTTAAAAAATGGTCAAAAACGTGTTTTTTGAGGGAGAAGGATCTTGGAAAAGACTCTTCAAAGTTCATGGCTTATTTTGCACAAAATTCAGAAGTGGTTGTTCTGATTTTCTTTGTGGAGAATAATATTTCAATGCCAAAAATGTTAATTCATGCACAGAAAATGTTGTGCACTTGATTGATTTGCATAGAAAGCAATATTTTCTGTGGAGAAAACAACATTTTCTGTGTGGAAAATAGTATTTTATAGTATTAATAGTATTTTAACGCAAATATTAATTCCTGTGCAGAAAATGCTATTTTCCGCACAAAAAAAGTCGTTTTCTCTGTAGAAAAGTTGTTTTCTCTACAGCCATGTGTAAATTTTATGCAGAACAAATGCCCGCTCACAGATTTTTTTATGTACTGAAAACAACATTTTTTGAACGAGAATTAGTATTTCTGCATTGCAATGATTTTTCGCTTCACTAAACAGGCATGGTCTGGATGAGGACAAACAAACTGAACTTAATCCAGAGAAGACAGAGGTGTTCCTGGTCAGTTGAAAGGCAGAACAGGAATAGGAATTCAGACTGGTTTGCGTGAAGCTACATTTCCCTGAAGATACAAGTTCACAGTTTGGCTGTACTCTTAAACTCAGCTCTGAGCCTGGAGGCCCAGGTTTCTGCAGTGGCCAGGAGTGCTTTTGCACATTTAAAGCTTGTGTGCCAACTGTGCCCATTTCTTGAGACATCAGATCTGGCCACAGGAGTAAATGCCTTAGTTACATCCCATTAGGACTACTGAAATGCTACATGGAACTGTCTGATCCAAAGAGCTTCAGCCAGACTGTTAACTGGGCAGATTACAAAGATCATACTAAGCCCTTGTTAAAAGAGTTCCATGAGCTGCACATTTCAATTCAAAGTGCTGGTTATGACCTATAAAACCCTAGAAGGCTCAGATCCAGGCTGTCAGGCATACTAGATCTTCTTATATGAACCTAGCCAGGCCCTGAGACTATCAGGAAAAGCCCTTCTCTCGGTCCCATTACTTTCACAAGCATAGTTGGTAGGGGACAAGTGAGAGAGCCTTTTCAGTGGCTGCCCCTAGATTCTGCCCTTCCCCAAAAGGTTGCAATGGATCCCTCCTTATTGTATTTCTTTTGGTAGGCTAAAATCTTTTTATTCCATCAGGATTTTAAAACAGAAAGTTTTTAAATAACATACTGGAGTGCTGCATTGTTTAAAACTGAACTGTTTTTAATAGCCTTTTATTTTTTTGAATTACATTTTATTCTTTTAACTTCATATTGAATTGTTTTAATACTGTGGATGGTTTAACTCTATTTTAGTGTTCACTTTTTGTATGTTTTAATTGTATTGTTCTTCTAAATTATAAGCCACTTTGTGTCCCAATTTTGGGGGGAAAGTAGGATACAAATAAATATAATAATAATAGTACAATCCCTTGTACTACATTTCCCCTCTGTTTTACTGCACCTGGGATTTTGAGAGCCAAAAAATAATAATCATGCAATGGTCTGAATTGGAGATCTTCAGGAAAACATAGAATATGTTTAAAGCTCTTTACTTACCCAAAATTGTAACATAATTTTGTCATATGCCTCAGGCGTCACAATACCTTGGTTTGTTTTAATATTCTACAATCTTTACCATCAGCCCTTTCAAAGGGGAAATACTCATGTACCTCCTATCCCCAGTGTGTCCGCCCTAATCAGTTGAGCATGGATGAAACAACTGATGATGTGGCACGATACTCTCCATTCTACAAGGGCTAGGGATGTGCTTCTGTTTATTTTTCCTTCCTTCAGGGGAGTACAACACTTTAATCAATTTGACTATATTTTTCAGTGATCATCAAATTCATGAAAACTATAACTTAACAATTAATAGTAACTCTGATTAAACTATTAATTAGACAATTGATGGTTAACTCTTAGATATCATTGTATTTATAAGTGAAACAATACAATAATGTTAAAACAAGCAGCCAGCTAAACTTCCTGTAAGCTACAGTGAATGGAGTGAATTTATCTATAATTGCATTTTTTTTTCCTAAAGCAAAACTTGAGGCAAATTGTCAGGAAAATGGGGTAGACTGGTACAGGAGAATAGTCTTAGGGAAAATAACTTAAATTTAGCAAAATACACAAAATATTAGAGAAGTACAGTAGGCTGTCTCTGAAACAGAATATTCTCACTCAAATTCTTACTCATCGAAAGAGCTGCCTTTCTTAACTTTTATTTGTTCTCTCACAGCATTTTCAGTCATTCCCTTTTTTTTTCTTTTTTTCTTTTTTTTGCTTTTGTTTCAACAGATCACCATTCCCTGTTTCAGTTGAGGACTTTGAGTGTGAGGACATAAAACTGTGCTGCTGAAAACATCAAGAAATGTGGAATTCCAGCTGCAGGTAGAAATGAAAAAGTTGTAAATGCTGGATGTGGTTGAGAGGATTTTGTTAAGGGTCCCTAAAACTTCTTGTTACCCAGTGGGATTTAACATCCACCTCCACTAATCTGCACACTTTATGCTACATCAAAAAAGTATTTTTTTAAAATAGTTTCTTGCTATGGATTTTATTTTTGATGCAGTATTGGAGGGAGGGAAACTTTAGTCCAGAGCCTCTTAGGAGATGGTCCTAGATATATCTGTATCTGTATCTATATCTATATCTATATCTATATGCGTATCCATACCTATATCTATATATTTTATCATGGAAATTTTTTTTAATAATATGCCTACCATCTAGAAAATACATTTTTACTGATATTCTCTAAAAATTGAAAAGAATTGTGGAAAAGAAACATTGGCTTAGTTCAAATGTTTGGCTAGCAGTGCTCATGTGCCTGGAGTTGGGATCAGACAATTTTGTGCTATGTAAATATGTCTTATGTTGGCCTGCAACATGTCATTTTCAATGTATGTGATACTCACAGTTCTTCCCATTCCCCAGAAGGGTGAGACAGGTGCACAGATCAAGACAATCATATGTATATTCATGGGTAAGATCAATTGTTTCATGTGATGTCATTTGCCCATGATTCATGAGGTAATATACTATTGCAAAATGCATGTTACAGTGAGAACTTGAGCACGCATTAAAAAAATGGGTGTTCAGAGATCTTTTGGATGTCCCAAAGCTGTTGTGTCAGTGATACAATTGGAACAAATGCTCCACGGCCATTAGTGACACAGGACCCCACACTGTTGTTTGCACCATGCACATAAACTTTTTGTACTGTGGTGATGTCAGAAGATGTCAGAAAAAGTTGGACCAAACCTGTAGAAAATTCTTTGTGATGTGGGTCATTAAGTGCACCTGTGGAGAGCCATGTGACTTTAGCTAAGTCATGCTGATGAGCAACTAGGGGAGAAGGTTGCATCAGGTGTGGGGAGAATGCAAAGGCTGGCAGGATTGCATCAGCTAGTGTGAGTATAAATATAGCTGAGAGCTAGCCAACAAGTTGCACACGGTGCCTGACGTGTCTGCTGGAGGCTCTGGAAGAAAGAGCAAGCAGAGGGATGCTCGAATGCCTTCTGGAGATTCTTGTAAATATTTACACGGTGTAACTGAAGAATAAATTGCCTCTTTGATGGAAGAGAACAATTGGCGTGGGTGAGTTTTTCCTGGCTACAGTGCATTGCTGCTAAGGTATTCTCTGCTGCTGGGCACGCTTCCAAAGCTGTGGGAGCAATCTCTGCTATATTTTGGGCGTGACAGAAGAAAAAGAGTTTCTGAGGATATTATGGATGTAGATCTCTTTCTACATCTTTAGATAGTTATCTCTGGGCCCAGGCAGGGTTTATATTGGACCAGTAGTACTGCTAAGCAGATCCACCACAGCACAAAGGCACCTGTCTTTGGGGAAAAAAACCATGCATGTGCACAAAGGAAGTTTGGTGCTTCAGTAACTTTTATCTAGGCTTGGCTGTATTTCTGGTAGAACCATAGAACATTGTGTCTTCTCCATTGACTATGTTATTTGTGGAGATTTATTAGTTGTAGTCTGGAAAAAGTGTTTCCAGGTTCTGAACAAAGACATCCTAAATTTCTTCCTCATGTCCCAGACCCCCAGCTGGAGATGAACTGGCCTCTAATATCATCAGACTGTGTTTGCCTTCTCTTACCACACATTTTTACCTTGAGAAGGATTTGGAGCTCATTTGATAATTCATTTTCATTGACATGTCTCAGATACTTTCCATATAGCTATGTTGGTCAGCTTCATTCTATTCAGACCACCTCAACTCAAAATTTCTGATTATGGGCCTGGGATTGTGTTATGACTGAGATGTAGCTTGAGAGGAAATGGAATTTTATTTACAGGTTGCTTGTCCTCTGCTTGCTAAAGGGTTGGAAATGCATTTGTAAACATATGAAACTGCCTTCTATTGAGTCAGTGCACTGGTGCATTTAGCCCAGTGCTGTCTACTCAGGCTAGCAATGTTCTGTAATCCAGCAGTGATCTTTCTCAACCCTGTGAGTTACCTGAAAATATTCTGATTGGACATGCCAGGAATCAGTTCAGGGAACTTGTATATTCACAACATGTTCTCTGTTACTGAATTATGACCCTCACCTTGGAGCTTTCTCATGGTACATTAAATCTTCAGTGTTGCTTTTTTCAAATAAGATATGTACCATTTCAAAGGTATGTCTTAAGAGTTTCCAAGGGAGGAAAAGACAGCCATAGGCCCCTATTATGTTGTCTGAACAGTGTGCTGCTTTTCTATTTGAACTGTTACTAACAGAATCCAACTATAAGATCACGTTTCTCTGTGTGTGTTTTAATGCTAGGGTACTGGAGCTGTTGACAATGTTCTATGCACATAGCCTATGAAAGCATTCTGTAGAAGGATGCTTTCAAACAGTTAGTTTGGTCACACTGTGCAGCGTTGGTTATCTTTATCACAAGGTTACGGTTGAAACGAATGTGGATAGATTCTCCTGAATATTGCATATGGTGGGGAAAGTGACATGAGGATCCTATTTTGGCAGCATTCCCATGTCACCTTTGATGTGCAGTTCTGTCACAGAAGAGGATTTCTGTCCATTGCCTCCCTTGTTTTCTGAGAGCCATGTGCACAGGCCTTGGGTAAATGACCATTTCAATGAATATGCAGAGTATGAGGCACATCCAGAAACAAAGTATTCACAGAAGCCCACTTCTTTGATGCACAGTTTCAATGAAAATGTAGTGTTTTATCCACCTCACAATCTAGATCATAATGATCTTCCACAAAACAAGTCTATCCTTTGATTTGTAGCCATTTGAATTGGGTTTCTAGTAATCATTCATCCAGCCACTGATACCTACAATTCTCTGGGTCCAGTCATACTCTCAGCCCAGTTCAAATGCAGCAGTGACATGTAGCCCTCAACAAACAAACAAATACTACACAAAGGGTTTTAACGCTGTAAGGGATGCATGGCTTCATTAATGTGTTCTAGAAGGTGGTTTATTTTTCCTAAGAAAAGAAAGAAGAAAAATCAGCACAGCGGTTACCTGTGTCCCAAAGTGTAAAAATTTTATATTTGGAAAGACTGGTTAGGGATATTCTTATCACATAATGGTTGTATGTGAAGTCACACACACACACACCCCATTCATTGAGGCTGGATGGTTAGCAGCAGGATGATGTATTTGAGCCAACAACCTGTCTGTGATGCTGATAACAGTGTTTACTCATGCAGAGGTATGGAATGCAGAGAGGGAAGCTTGCACCCTTTCATATATTGATACTATATCCATGCTAGGATCATAATCATCATTAGCAACAGCGGCAGATTAATTGCATAGTAGATCTTCTGGATCTGCAGGCCCTGGATCTGTGATTTCTACCAGCCACACTTTGCCACATCCTGTGCATAAAATAGTGTTAACTTGAATGCTGATATGTTGAACTGCCTGCACGTTTGTCACTGCCATATAATAATATGAAACACAATCATTTCCATTTTTTTGGCATCTGTGGGATCCTGGGACTGAAACTCCTTCAGATCCAGAAAGCACACTGCATTTGAAATACCAACCACTGTGCACTTATTAACTTACTGAAGATGGAACAAGCTTGCTTTCTGCTACTCCAGAGACTAGGACACAGAGAAGGGGATTCAAACTACAGGAAAAGAGATTTCAATTAATCAGGAAGAACTTCCTGAAATAAGAGCTGTTTGACAGTGGAATATGCTACCTTGGAGTGTGGTGGAGTCACTTTCTTTGGAAGTTTCTAAGCAGCGGCTGGATGGCCATTTGCTGGGGGTGCTTTGAGTATGTGTTCCTGTATAGGCTTGATGGCTATTGTGGCCTCTTTCAAGTATATGATTCTATGACTGTATGATTCCATGAGTTTCACCTTTACATTATCCTGTGTGACAACCGGCACTTGTTTATTATAAACTACAAGATTCTTTAATTGAGAATAGGATGACATGAACCAATGCATGTTAGACAAATTTTGCTTAACTTTTTATTAACCTGCCCATAAAGTCAGAGCTCTGAATCTGTTCCAGAAGAATAGATTCCAATGGGGTTTTTTTGCTGCCCCCCCCCCTTCAGGAGCTTATGCAGTTACTGTCACAGTCATGTTGCTTTCAAGTTAGCATGAAAAGTGATCATTCAGAGTATTATCATGTCATTCAGAGTATCATCATGCCACCCACTCTGACAGAAACCCCTCTCCTTCCCACCCACCCTTCAAAAACCCTTAATAACCAAGCAGAGAATTAAAATTCCTTTGTTACAAACAGGAAAATGCTGCAGGAAGCATGAAGAAGCTGCTTTGTTGTGAGACAACTATCCTCAATTTGCTTTACAGATGTCCCTGTAATTTAAGCAGCAGGCGGAACAACCACACAGTTGTAGATGCTCTGGGTAGGGGGAGGACACCCTGAGCCTCATAAATCATGGACAGGATTAAAAGCAATGAACATTTATCTTCTTAACCCTGTAAAGCAACATTACAAATCCAAAGATTACAACATGCTGCCTGCATAATCTTGGTTCAGGGATAAAAAGTGCCAAGCATTTTTGTTTTGTTGTGTTTTTGTTGCTGCTGCTGTTGTTATTGGTAGTGGTGGTGGTTTTCAGTTCCTGTCCTTTTGTTTTTTTTGTTTTTGTTTTGTTGTTCACTTTTTTTTTCTTTCAGAAAAGTTTCCCTCAATTGACAAAGATGTATGCCTGCTGTGGAAAGGGAAGAAAAAGAGTATTGGAAATTAATTAACAGTCAATAAAGGCACTTTAAGGCTCAGATTCAAAGTAATGTTTATTATGCATGAACCACTGAAAGTGGCATTGATGTATTTATCTCTCCATTATCTTACATAACATTTTGTAGGATGCCATGTGACATTGTGGTAGTCCATTTTTCTCTCTCATGGTGTTCCTACATCAGTCAAAGTCCATGTAAAACTCTGCTTAATTCACTCTGTTAAGTTCTTCAGATGTTGAAGAACTTCACCTTCCCAAGCCACATTTGTCTTAGCTGCTGGTTAAGAATTGCAGGAAGTTGTGGCCAGGGAAAGGACACAATAAGAAGTCCACAGCTGAAAACAACTTGTCCAGAAGTAGGTGTAGAAATGGATACTGGCTATAGATTTGGGGAGATGGAACTGGAATAATTGGCAGTATGAACTGATGGAGATGGAATTTAAATAATTGGAGTGTACCGTGCCCTTCCTGCCCCAACCATGTCTCTAGAGGAGGGACAGCCAAAGAGAGAAGGAGAAGTAAAGGGGAATGGAGATTTAGTGTGTAATTTTTAAAAGAGAAAGGTGCGGAGCAAGAGGAAGAACACCAGGAGACACAGAGAAATAAAAGAAGCCACATGAAAGAAAGAAAAGAAGATGTGAGATGAAAAGAAGGGGAGTTTGCACAGGGAGAAACAAGGTAGAAGGAAAAGGCCATTCTAGGAGAGCACAGAGATGAGGCAGTGGCAGAACAACAGCTAATCCCAAGCCTAGAAGTGGAGCTAATGGGAAACAACTCTTAGAGCTCAACAGAGACAGCAGGATGAGGCAGGTGGGGACAGAGTGGTCTATTGGCATTGGAGTAGTCCAGCAAACAATCTTTCTTGCCTGCTAGTTTACTGAAACACCAAGCTGACTGAGACTTTGGCAGCAGAGTCAGAACCTGCTTGATAGGACACCAACTCCAGGTGTAGAGGGTGTCTGTGGCAGGACCACACTAGAGAAACATAAGTGGCCCAGAAGGGGCAGAGAGTCCAGGGCCATCAACTCCAAAGACCCAGGATAGGGGTGGCTGATGCTGAATTCAAAGACTGTGCTACTCAGCTGAAGGACATAAGGTCTGTTGCTTACCTATGTGAAAAACCAGAACTGTTTTGCTTAGTTGAAGTGAAGTCGTGAATCAAGTTCCTCACCAAGGCTAATAAACAAGTGTTTATGAAATTAAGATCTATGATATGTCACAGTGTATTGCATGGAGCCAGGGGCAGACAATCTGCTGCTGCCAATGGAGGCATGCAGCTTGTGATGTAAATGTAGTCCAACAATATCTGGAAATCCAGGACTGAGAACCAGTGTGCTACAATGTGCTCAGCATACCATACAAATATTATATCTTCAAAATTACAACGTTAAAAGAAACAGGTAGGTGAAAATCTAACTGGCACAAGTGTACCCATGGAGGAGGTGAAAACCACACTTCTTTTGTTAGATGTAAAGGAGATCTAAGAGGTAGGAGCTCCTGGATTGTGAATCTGGTCATCCATTTGTTCTCCATAGCAGGGTTAAAGTTGGCAGTGAACAAATTCTCAAAACCCTTCAAGTTTGTAGCATTCTTACTAATATCCAGCAGAGATAGACATTCATCAAAGTATATTCAGTCTAGAAAGAACATCAATTAACTGGCATAATGTATTGAATACTGGATGCTATTTGTTCCCTACTGAAGTAAGAAGTATAACAGAAATACTCTCCAATTTACTTTGTTTGATTTCTTGTAAGTTTTGCTGATTTCTGTTTCAGATTCATTGACTGTTTTCAGTTCCTTTTCCTTCTAACAATAAAGCTTTCCCTATATAATTTGGAAATAAATGTGTACAACTTTCAGATAAATTGGGATAAAGTCAGAATGATAAACAAGACTGTCGTAGAGTATTAACAGTTCAAAACTGAAGCTCAACCAACTCTCATTGTTCCATGATAGTTCTTATAGATATGTCCCAAGATCCCAAGGGAATACATTTGATATCAGGAAAACATTTTTAAAAAGCATCATCATCATCTGTATTTACAGTCCATCTGTCCACACCTGTGTTTCTAATTAACTGTACTTGGATCACAAGCCATTCCAGATACTGCTTTGTGTATTTGTAGCTACACTCCAAGTATTAATCCAAATGGTTTTGAAATCCAGTGGGTTACATATTTTTCAAAATACATTTTTTTTAAAAAAAATGATAAAGATCTACTGTTTTGAAAAGAGGCAGGCTAAATGTCTGAATATACATAAGCATAGATTTAGGCCATTTCCACACCGTATCTGATCCCATTGTCCTCCCATCACAATCCCAGCAGTACCTTTGCTGGGAAGGGAACACAATGGGAACATTCTCCTCTGAACCTGACCAGCTCCCTGAAAAAGGGAGCATGAGTGACATGTGCCTGCCTTCTGCAGCACAGCTGAGCTCTTTCCCATGCTGTGCTGGGGAAGGAAGCACCTCCATCACACTTCCTGCCCTTCCTCATGGCCAGGAAGGATGGGAGTGTCACGCAATCATGGGCACTTACTAGATTTTCTCCATTAAGTGAATATCCCGCAGTCACAATGGGTGAGGGTGGGATGCCAGCAGGACCATGACATCATGTGAAAGCATGGCCTGCAGACTGCTGCCATTCCATCTTCGTAGCGAGACTGTGACACCATGAGGAAGGGACCTTAGAGTGCAATTCTAATGCACCAAGATAGCTGAGGGAAGAAATGAACTATCTCTAGGCTGGCTGAAACTGTGTTGAATCCAAATCCTTCTCAGCCTACGCATTTGGAAAATTACTTAAAACATCTCAAGCCCTTTTCTGGCCTTGTCCTGGCAATATGTTTGCTCTCTTGGGCTGAGGGACGTTTGTATTTGAAATAATTCAACTCCTTCCCCTTCTCCACTACTCTTTAGCTCTTCTGGTAGCTGATTTGGGCTGGCAGGAAAGTCATGCTGGCAGAGCTCCCCACTAAGATCAGCTGGCAAAAAGAGATTAAGCTGGAAGAAGGACAGTCCAGTTTGCAGTAGGCAATTTCAACCAACACGATGGCTTCTTCCAATTTCTAACCCCCTGTAACTGGAACGTCTTTGAGTCAATATTGCACTGTTATGAGCCATGCTTTAATAGCTGTATTTGTATAATATTTTAGCATGTTTTAATCTTTCACATACATTCCAAGCAAATGACTTCTTGTGGCTTGTAGTATAGTAGCGAATTTTGAACAACAGGCACTCATCATGACAGTCTCCATAGCAGGTCCCCAAAGAGAGTCCAAAACGTACAGATCAACAATCCACATCACCAACAAAGTTCTAGCAGTTTTAATCTGTAGTTGGAGTAGAGCTTTGGTAAATGAAATGGTCTTAAATATAAGTAAAGTTGTGATGATGTAATTATAGCAAGCATAGCTCAACATATACTGTTGCTGACAAAATCCATTTCCCTCCTAGTTACTTTGAACTGAGCAGCTGAGTTCCAGGGGAACAGGAAAGCCTGATGTGGGAATAGCCTGAAGCGGCGATGATGGAACATGAGGTCTTCATCGCAGCTGATCACAGCCCTGACTCCTTTGCTTGTGCCACTAGTGCTATGGCTTGCATGTTGGCTTGTGCAAGCAGAATTAAAGTGTAGGTTTGGTCCTTGTGAAAACATGAAAATGGGGGTTGCATAAGTGATATGAGCTTGACACTAGCACCACTGAATATGACCCAAAAGTTGGACCAAGAAGGTTCCTAATCCTGTCCCAAACATGGGAAACATTTGGAGCTGCACATTTTTCTCACCATAGTGCAGGCATTTCAGCTTCTAAGACATAACTCTTTCAGATTCCATCACTGAAAATTCAGGCAAGAAAACAAAGTAATACGACATAAGTCAACAGTCAAGCAAATATGAGTTTATGCTAATCACCATATGCCCTGTGAAACAGACCCAGGCTAACATTTCACTGTCTTCTACTTTTGTACCATATAAAAGTCAACAAGCCCATCTGATCATTATTTGGCGTCATTGTGTCTGCGAATCCAACTGAACAGAAACTTGAGCTTAGTTTGTGATGGTTGCAAGTGTTCCTTTAAGACTATAATAAAAACTATTAATAATTGACATCCTCATTGATTGATCATACTGTTTTAAAAAGCGTATATAATAAACTGTTTAAAGATGGGAGCCAAAAATCAAACCTGCATAAATTTTTTTCCCGTCACATTAGGATGAAATTATTTCCTCTTTCTGTGTGTTAGAAGACAATAGCCTGTTAGTTTCTTGAATCCATTGTCTGTGTAATTCAGACATTGAGGTGTACACTAACAGCTGTAATGGGATCAGGGAGCAAAGAACCCTTAAATAGCAAGAAAACCTTCTTTATGGATAAAGACTATGGATGGCATTCTCCTATTATCCTGCTCATGTGTAAGTCAGCCTGATATTGGTACTTGTCTCTTTCTGGTCAGTGTGGAGGTTGGTATTCACCCTCCTCACTATCCAAAGTGTCTCCCAGACCTACCATGTTTGCTGCAGCACATATCCCCTACACAATCAGAGAAAGTCTAGCTCTTCTGTTATCTTCTCTGGTGTAGCAAAGTGAATGATTATGTTTCTCTGTCATTACTGTTTTTTATAGTGTGAGCCGAAATATTATAGCCTACTCCTATGGCCGTGAAAGGGGGATTGGCCTTTCATTCCCAAAAAACCTTTCATTCTTCTAGACTAGACTGTTTAATTCTAGCAGTCAAAAAGGAGAACTTTGATGCTGACTATGACTGAGAGGAGAGTATTCACTGTTCCTTACACTGTCATTATCTCTGTCTCACCCTCTCACTCGTCATTTCAACATATTGTAACAATTGTTCCCGAAATGCCTTTGCTTTCAGAAAAAGTTGTATTTATTTGTTTGGCACCCTCTAGGGCCTGAGACAGTTCACGGTAAATATTAAAAACAAGCAGCAACAACAAAAAAATAAGATAACACAAAACATTAATAATCCTATATTGCCCTCACTGTGAAGAAGCATTCAGTGTTATCAGCACATAGAGTGAAATCTGATGGGCTGCATAATGGTGTAGTATTCTTGTGTTAGTTGGAAGTAAAGAGGCATGAGTGCGTATATAAAGTGGTTAGTGAGAGAATGAGGTTTAGATAATGCCTGACCTTTTTTTTTTCTCACCATTCTATATCTTTCTTTCATGGACATACTCAAGTCTTTTGTTTTCTTCTTACCTGAAGAGGTCTCTTCCCCTTCTCTCAAGAAGTTTCTTTCTTCCCTTTGTCTAGGAAGTATCCATGGGGCTCCAGGCCCAATAATGGATGCCAGCTTACACCTACACATGAGAGGCAGCTTTTAGGGGCTCTTCTAACCTAAGCTCACGTCAACCTCTTTTTCCAACTTCCTTTCCTATCAGAAAATGGATATTCTAAAACAATGGATGTAAGTTTTCTTTTTGCCCTTAAAAACATATCCTAAGTAATTGCTCTTATTTCTACCATAACCTCATATTTATACTAGGCTTTATACACTCTACTAAATATGGATACAAAAATATTGCCACAATGTTGACCATGTAATTCCTGTTATTAAAGAACCATCAATGGATGAAATTAAGGAGAGAAACAGACACCATAACCAAAGGGGGAAAATGACATTTGTGCATAGACAACTACTAAAGCAGAGAATGTCACCAAGCAGGCTTAGACAACAAGCAAATACTCTCATAATTAGGCATCTTTCAGTAAAGCCCAGATACTTACCTTTAATGAGACAGTGCTGAGTACATGTTCTAGTGCTATGTTGAAAGTTCTCATCTGAGAACTTTTCATTCAGAAATTATTGTTTGGACAAACATTCTCTCCCCTTCTCTCTTGCAATGTACAAGAATAGTGTTAGTTGATGTTATCACAGTGAAAGATTTCTCATTCTATCTTTTTTCTCCTCCATGCTGATTCCCCAAAACTGCCATCTCATCTATGATAGTCTGCTTTATAATAATACAGCAAAACCAGAGGAAGCATTGGAAAAAAAAGTCATATTCTTTTTTGATACTCTATATGTCAAATATTAAAAATGGTCCTTGATGACTGAATTATTTAAAGCTGGTAAAGATCCCCAAATGAGGAAGATTTATTCTTTAGAGCAAGAAGCTGTGAGGTATGAGACATTTGGTAGTGTGTATTTAAAACTTTAATCTGATCTTTGTTCTACGTAAAACAATTCAATAGTAGAACACATAAAGTTTTCAGTGCATCCCTATATTTGAAACCAACTGTTATGAAAGCATATCATACTGTTGCTTTACTAGCCATGCCTATGGGGGGACATTCTACATGTTCTCATTGTGGCTGATGTAATTTAAGTAACATTATCTTATAACAAAAGCACATAAAATCATGGTGTTAAAATTTAACATAATTTGACATAAGTCTAATACAGAGAAGTAGTGAAGATGACAGGTAAGTAAGTCTTCAAACAAATCCTGACAGTCAGCATTGTCTACTTCTCCGCCCCTTCTAGTTCAGCGTACAATAGAAGCCCAAAGTCAGAAAAGCTTTAGATCATTTATGAGTGGTATATCTAAAAAAGAAAAAGAAAGAAAATGTTTGAGTGTGCCTATACCTGAGATATTTTGAAATGCCTGTACTCACAATATATTACTTTGTGCTTTTTTTTAAAAAAAAAAATGTAAATAATTAACAAAGTCACTATCTATCCCCTTTGCATGTTGGAGGGGGCACAACACAAGACTCCAATTCATGCAACAGAGTTTGAGGCCAAACAGAGTTTGGTTATGCCTATATCTTCTAAAGGTATTGGACTAAGTAAACTTATTTTTGTTCACCCAGAGGTTTGCCTTCCTATTTTATCCAGCATCAACCACTGGCAAATAGGGAACCAAGAAGGAGGAAAAGAGAGATAGGATTTAGGACAGGGAGGGGACACTGTGGGCTTCCAGATGTCCTTATGCTGCCATTCCTTGCAGGACTAGTCAGCAGACGCCATTTCTGCCCTACACTATTACAGTGTTATTATTCCACTTTTAACATCCTGTGGAATCCTTGGGTTTGCAGTTTAGGGAGGGACATTTAGAATTCTTAGCCAGAGCGCTCTTTGGCTTCATAAGCTATAAAGCCCAGAATCCCACAGGATGTTGAAAGTGGAATAACAACACTATAATAGTGTAGTGTGGAAAGGCCTATAGTCAGTGATGAGGAATCATGCAAGCTGCCATCCAACATCATCTGGAAGAGCAGAGTCACCCAATGCTGGATTTATTTCCTCTTTTCCAGACATTTTACAATTAGTGGCTGGGGAGGGAAAAGATCAATCATGTTTCTTACCAAGTATGACATTTGCTGTAGGGCAAGGGGGAGTGTTTGGCCTGTCAACCAAATCCAGCTCATAGAGTATCTAAATCTGGCTTGAAGAGAGTCAACATCTTGCAGCTCTTTCTCAAAGCCCCACTTTTTACTTGAATAACAGTTAAAAAGAGAGAGAGATGTCTCTGATACTTCTAACAGCAACTGAAATGTTGATCCTTGCTAGGGAAGAGTGAGAATTTCATGTTACCTTGTTTTTCATCAGAGTTTACTGAAAGAAATTACAGAATGTAAACATGAAAAAAGCAAAACTGAGAGATCTGTTTATTCCTAAGGATAAATGTAAATGCATGTCAATTTCTCTTTGATCAGAATTTACCAAAATCTGCAAAAAAGTGAGTGTGAGTGAAAGAAAAATTGGCAGGTTTGCCCAACCTCATTCTTCCCCTTTCCTTGAAGCCTGGTCTTCAGCCCAAATGCTGGGTGGAAGGTTATTTGGCCAGGGTCATTATCATTTACACTAAGAATTAAGACAAAGGAAAGTGAAACAAGAGGGAATGACAATGCATTGTAACAATGCAAATGCTTGGAAAGTAGAGTTTCGGCAGACAAGAAAAAAGTTTCCAAAAGTCCCAGGTTTTCTTCCTGTACAAATCAGTTTTACTTTGGAGATCTACATGGTTTTTTCCCTACCCTGAAATACTCCCAGGGAGCTCTACAAGGGCTTTTAATTTTCGGTCCCCAGGTCAGACTAAACTAACTCAGTATTTCCTGAAAAGAAATATACCTCTCCGTGGCTGTCTTGTTGTGTTATACCAGAGCTAGCTAAGATGGTCCCCAAACAAACAGAGCACTTTTCTTCGGACAGCAGATTCAGCAGAGCAAAAGCAAGGGAAAGAGGAATGCTAGCAATAAAAGTAAATGATCCTGATATTTAACTAATGTAATATTACTAAAACACTTTAACACTTTGACTATAAGTCCTGAACAGTAATTAAAAAGGGCTCAGTGGAAATGGGTGAAAGTCCATTTCTGAAACATTGCCTGAGTCTACATGTAGCATGTTTTTTTTTTTGGGGGGGGGGACAACACAAGGGCAGAGTGAGGGAAATTTAGAATATTTCAAGAAAGAGTTTGGATGCAACACCAGGAATATGCTTGTAGAATCAAAAAAAAAAAAAAAAAAAGGACTGAACAGTAGCAATCTTCCTGGGCACTTTCCCCCCTTTTCTGGATAAGCACTTAATTTGAGAAATGTGTTCATCTGTGTCACATGTGCTGCTTTCAAAGTGAATACCATCACGATGTTGACATAACAGTATTCAATCAGTTCCAACAGGGCCTTTATTAAAAGAAAAGTATCCCAAAACATAGAACAATACCATCATAAGATGACATGTCAGATTTATGGATGCAATGCTTCTACTTGCTTAGTAGCTGTAACCTGTGGGCATCATTTTGCAGGAACCAACAGCTCTGTATGACTGTTAATGCAGTAGCAATAATAGTCTTTGCAAGTTCTTTAGTGCACATTCATAAAACTTTCAGAAGCCACATTTGTTTTATCAATAAACCTTCAACTTATAAAAAAAGATGCAATCATTGTAAGATTAAAGTGATGCTATTGACATGTCTGCAAAGCCAGAACAGCCAGTTATTGCAACAAGCTATCTGCTAACCAATTCCATGTGTTTGTATATAGCTTTCCATTTGCTTTCATAAATAACAGCATGGCTTGTTATTACTTTATTTTTTAGAGAATTCCAATGCTACTAGAAAGAATTCATCTTGCTGATATTTTGGGATCATTCACATTACAAATGTTTTAGAGTGTTAACCAAAGCAGAAGAAATTCTGCTGGTGGGTAGATGTGTCAATGTTAGCCACATGAACCCCAAATTATTAAAGTTTCAATTGTGAGGAATCATGGGACAATTGACTTTTGATTGTAATTGACGAAGAGATTTCTCAGTTTTGATTTACCCAACATACATTTCATAGAATGATAGAATCAATGAGTTGGGAGGGGACTCATGAGCCATTGAGTCCAACCCTCAGCTCAACACAGGATCTTTAGCTAAAGCATGCCCAGCAGGTAGCTGTCCAGAATCTTCTTGAAGACCCTGCCACCTATCTAGGCAATTGCTTCCATTGCTGAACTACTCTTTTTCTTCTAATGTCCAACTGAAACCTGTTCTCCTATAACTTCAGACCATTAGACCTTAGAGACAACAAATAACAGACTTGCCTTTGGGGTTTTTAAAATCCTGAGGTATTTGTATATTTGAAAAAAAACAAATAAAACTCACCCTCTTTCCATCAAATTTTGTGTATTTTTTTTTTAATGACAAGTCCTCATCAAAAGCAGATGAAACATAAATCTCAGCTACCTGTTGTCCTGACAGCTATGAACCAGTCAGCAGAACGGAGGGAGGGAGGGAGGGAGGGAGGGAAGGAAAGCAAGCAAGCAAGCAAGCAAGCAAGCAAGCAAGCAAGCAAGCAAGCTTAATTTATCACCAAAAACATGGTTAAATACTCAGGGACACAAAGTCAAACTTTCTAGAGTTAACACTCAAAACGCTCTGCCTAGATAGGCAAATCTGTTAGTTTTGCTTTCTCTTACATTCAGTTGTTCAGAGTCTTAAATACTTTCCATTGTATATGTGAAACAATTTGTAAATTTTTTGGGGAAAAACATATCAAGAAACTGATGTACAAAAATTCTCACCCATTCCCTATCCCAATTCATTTGTAGAAGACAATGTTTGTTTATTGTTTATTTTATTGGCTATTATGTGACTATTTACCAAGTGCAGCAGTTGCATTGATGTTCACTTATCATAAGGCCTCAGCTAGCTTTTCACTGTTTGTTACAACATACGTTCTGTTCAATGTGCTTTCTAGTCTTGTCCTAGCTCCAGCTATGTGGAGTTCTGGTCTGGAGCTTTTGATGATAACAATACTCATTTTCTGAAAGAAAAGCAGGAGGAATGATGATAATAATGTCAGGGACAGAAGAAGAGATATAGTCTCAAAGCTACATTACAATACAAGTTTAATGGCCCAAAACATTTGGAAATAACTTTCTCAGGGATCCATTTCAGGATCCCTGAGAAAGATTGCATCTTCCACTGTGCTCTGGAAGCAAAATGGTTGTGTTGCACCTGTAAAACTAAATCTTCCATCCACTCTCATTCTTGAGACAAATGTAGGAAGGGAAAACATTATAAGACTATAGCTGCAATACTTTCCTAGTGATGTACACATGGAAAACTGAATCCAGATTTTGGCTGTAGTTTCTGACAGTGGACTGAATAGTCCTAGGCCAGAATTCCATGAAGGAAGTAGTAAACCATCTTGTGCGGATGCAATGACAAAAAATATATACAAGCCAGTTGATACCAATCTCTGCTGGAAAATGGCAGCTTTAAGTGGGGATACTTTAAGTCAGAACTAAATATCCTTTTGTGTGTCTGTATGTACGTGTGGTAGAAAACAAGAAATGTCAGAAGCTGCAATGGAATGTTTCACATATTCCACAAGCCACACTAAAACAGAGTGTGTGTGTGTGTGTGTGTGTGTGACCCCAAAATGAAGGTGACTCTAGGGTCCAACCATGATGCCAGTGCCTCTGTAAAATGGTGAGAAATATTAGCTCAAAGAGGAGGCCTACAAGAGGGACTTAACCTTATGAGATATTTTATACCTCTGTATATCAATACTAATGCAGAGCTAGAAACAGCTGGAGAGTCAAAGTAAGCCTTTTTGTTTTATTGGGGGAGTTAGAAATGACACACACACACACACACACACAACTTCCAAGCAATCTCACAATCACACAAGGCTAGCTGAACGAAAAGAGAGGAAAGGTTTGGATAGTGAGAGTTTATGGTGAAGTGGATAATATTTACCAATCCAGCAGAGAGGAAACAAAGCAGTGTGACTTAAACTAGGAGTCCAAGGGTAGTACAAACTGGGAAGTGGGGTAGCAGAGTGAAGGTCAGTATGCCAAAAGTACTATGAGTTATCAGGCAAAAAGTCAGAGTTTAAATACTCTTTTTCTGCCCTGAGGGGGAAGGTGTTAATGAAGTCCACAGAGTGGACAAAAGGGTCTGGAATGAACTGATACCCTTAGCATTAGGTGACAGAGGACTGATGGGAATTGTGATAGCTCCTTAATGGTGGGACAGGTGAAGGGACAAAAGGGGGAGTTTCAACAGACAAAGGGAGAAGGTTGAAGACCATCAGCCTTTTTGTGGAAGCAGTTTTTAGAGCAATTGTTTGTAAAGGCTGAGTCACTGAGGGACATCTACAAGTCATGGCTTCTCCAACTATGACCTATCCATACCCTGAGGTTTTGTTCTGACCTCATTTTTCAGTGCACCTGTACAGCCAGTTCCTCTTTGTCAGCAAGCTTCCCAGTCATGGCAGGATATAATATATATTTCATGCCAAGTAAATATATGTTTTGCCAATTAAACCATATCAAGGAGAAGGGGTGTACAACCTGGATATACATATGTGTGTGTGTGTGTGGTTAAAGTCAGTGTCTCACACAGAGTAGACCCTTTAAAACTAATAAGAGTTGTCAGTCACACAAACTTAGATTTCGATTAGTTTCAAGGTGTCTGCTCTAGATAGGACTGGTATTAGATTTATTCCAATCTCTGCAACAGTTCTGAGCCTTTCTTTATTTGCTAGTTCCTCAGATGCTACTCTGCTTTAGTCCATAGGATGACCCATTGCTTTATTTTGCACCAACAGAGCTGCAACCTGTGGGACTTGTAGCATATTTTCTCTTTAGTGCACAAACACATCCACAGTTCTATCTCACCAATCAGGTAGAATGGTTGCTTGTGCTATTCCATACCCTAGTTACTCTATTTCTTAGCAGCATCTCAGAATGGGTGCTGTTTCTGAACAAAAACACCAGCTACCAGCTGATTCAAAATGGTAAAATTAAACCGACCAAGTATTATGGAACTACTTCACTGGTTGTATTCCTAGCCCTTTCTGGTTTTTCTTTCCCCCAGTCTAGCACATGGATGGTCCCAATTTGGAGCTTCTAAATCAGTGAACATTTCAAAATTACCATTATTTGATTCTGTTCTGGGGGAGGGGGGAGAAGACTTCCTAACATTTTACACCACCTTTCTTTTGTTTGCAGTGCAGAAAAAACATTATTGAGAGTGTGTCACCAGTCAGTATGAATTGGCAGTTCTGCAGAAAATAAGGAGCTGCCAGCCTGTTCAATAACTCATGTGCTTTGAAATATTAGTAACATTAAAAACATGTGAAAAAAGAATAAAAAGAATTAAAAAAAAACTCTGGTGCTTTTTGGAGTTTGGATCACATGTTCATATCAATTTATGACCTATGTGTCTTAATTTCTATTTGTGTATGTATGTATGTACTTATGTATTCTATTTCTGTATGTATGCATATGGCTCTTCAGATAAGGTTATTTGTTGCAGTTAAAAAAAAAATGCCTGTGACAAGCTGTATCTTTCACCAGAGGCATTCAAGAGTTTTATAACATTTTATATAATGTCTATTTTTTTCCTTCCATAAAGCTTTATTGCTATTTTTATAGGATATAATATGTACTCAATGGACCACAGCAGGCAGAATACCCGTACTAGTCCATCATGGAAATGCCTATTTAAATAATTTCTAAAAGTGCATAATGTACAATAATTGAAAGTCTATCAACCCTAATTCTACCACTCTCTTACTGATTCACGCAGGGAAAATAATATATGGATAGGGTCACTAGCCTTAGTGGTAAGAAATGTTGACATAAGTATGAATTTGGGTGGGCTGACAATATCAAAGCATTCTTTTTATAGCTATATGTGTAATGATTTCCATTCACAAATCACTTTATAATTAAATATGCAAGCATTAATGAAAATTAACTAAACAAAAATTAAAGCAACCAATTCCAATATTCACATTTAAATTGAAATGAAAAATTTGGTTTCATCTTCTCCCTGTTGTATGCTACTAATTCAGAAATCCTCCCCAGTGTGGTATATCCTTATTGTAGATTTAAAATAACTGTTAAATTTAAGACAAATGGATCTATCCAAATCTACTTGGTGTCACATTACTTGTCTTCAAAAGGAGGCCCAGTCTTGTTTTTTTTTTTTTTGGCATTAAATGCAGAAATTTCATATTCCTTAAAAACTCCAAAACAACCCATACATATGAGATAGCCAAAAGTTTTGATTTTGATGAATTTCATTTTCTTTTTGCATGTAGTCACTTTGGGTCTCACATGGAAGAAAAGTGGAATATTAAATAAATAAATAAAGGCAATCACTATTACAATGAGCTAGAAGCCTGGTTGTTCTTATGGTAATTATAAATGAGACCACAAATGCACCTAGGGGGCAACGGTGAATGATTGTGTGTTGCCATCCAAGGAATATTTTATGATGGCAACCATGCTTTGCTTTATTTTCTTTTCCATTCATTGTTCCGGTGAGATAAAACTTGTTATTACTATGCTCCCCTCATAGGGCTCTAACACATAAATTTCTAGGCAAAAAGAACAAGGATTCTCGTCAACCTATGTGAAACTGGAATTCAAGAAGAAACCTGGTGGGATCTTGAAAAACATGATGATGATGGTGATGATGATGATGATGGTGGTGATGATGATGATTTTTATTTCTTACCCACCTCTCCACAAGGCTCAAAGTGGGGTACAAATTAGATTAAAATACAACTAAAAATGCATCGTAGATTAAAATACACTAAAAACACATAAATCATTTAAATACGTCAATTTAAAATTAATAGTTAAAAATTGACTGGGTAGACCTCCTGGAAGAGATAGGTCTTTAGTATGTTTTTAAAATCAGACAGTTGATTTTGCTGTCAAATCTCTTTTAGCAATCTAGTGGTGGCCAACAAAAAAGTCTTCTGGGTGACCATTGCCAGTCTAGTTCTGGCTGGTTTAAGTGAATGACCCACAGAGGACCTGAGTACATGGAGTGGATTGTATGGGAGGAGGCGATCCTGCAGGTAACTTGGACCCAAACCATGCAGTGCTTTAAAGGTGATAACCAACATTTTGTACTTTGCCTCAAAATTAATTGGCAGCCCGGAACTGAGAGATTCAGCACTAACAGAGAAAACTACCCATGTCTCAGGCTTTGATGTTGATTATAGGCTTTCTTTGGCCACAAATCTATGCACATTTGCCTGAGAGTAGGTCTCACATATTTATGGGGTTTTCTTCCAATTAAAGTTGCATAGGATCATGCTCTGTCCATTTTTGCTTCCTAGATTGTGCAAAAGAACCTAATATGTTTGAGAAATTATGGAGTGCTTGCCCATAGTGCTGAATATCTACAGCAAGAATACAGAAAGCTACTTCTAGGACAAAGATTATGACTCCCAGGTAGGACATCTAAATTGACAGATTCATGGCATCTGTGTCTTTTAAGGTCTCCAAAGATTCTTGATTCTCATGGAAATCAAGAAAGGCAGCATTCAACTGTTGGACCATCAACAATCTCTTGCTGTTGTGTGTCTTCAAGCCATTTCTAACTTCTGGTGATCCTAAGGAGAACCTATCATGGGGTTTTCTTGGAAAGATTTGTTTAGAGGAGGGTTGTACTGCCTTCCTCTGAGGATGAGAGAGTATAACCAAGGTCACCCAGTATGGATTTCCATAGCTAAGCAGGGATTTGAATCCTGGTCTCCTGGAGTCTAGTGTCGCAACCAAACCACTATACCACATTGACTGTGGGCTTTAGTCAATGGTTCACAGCACCAAGTATTCATAACAGCCATATGGCATCTCTACAAAGACATTTGTGGCTCATTGGGAGCTACAGTCTCAACTACTAAATGAAATATTTTCCCTAGTGCAACTGAAATATTTGCTGAGAAGCATTTGGCAGTTTCCTATTCCCAAACTCTGGATTTCCGACTTATTGTTTGTTGTTCCCTGCTGATGTGAATTCAGCTGTTGCATTAGCAGCTTGAGTTCCCACTATTGAACAATGATGCAGAGCCTATTAATCAAAAGCCTGTGATCCATTGGATACACTGCTGAATGTAAATCCAGCACTGTTCTTCATGGAAGTGTGGCTTGAGTAATTTGTGCACAGAGTTAATGTTCACATTAAAACAAGGTAAATCCATTAGTCTCTATGTCATTACACACATGTCATGCAGTGTAACTCTGCATTTCCGTGTTTATGGGGTAAAGCATTCAGTGTGAAGATAAAAATTTAGACTGACGGTACTGCTGACAAGTCAGGTGTTTACAGACTGTTAGTGGTATAATCTACATGATGGCAGAAATGTAGTGTGTTAAATAATATTTACTCTTTCCTGATTTCCTTCAGTTTTTTCCCCTATGAACTTTTGTAATATAACTAGTTTCATGAGATATTCTGATTTGACATCTTTTGGGAACAAGCTGCTGTTGTTTTTCCAAAGAGGAATAGATAGCTATTTCATTGTGCTTATAACCTCCTCTAAGAGGAGCAGGAGCTTAAGAGCTTAAACCAGCTTGCACAAGAATTCTGAGGTAGTCTGCTATCTAGGGATGATTTATAGCACCAGGCCAGCTTAGCTTCAGCATCATATGACTGTGGAGGCTTCTCTAGATCTGTAACCTCAGTGCAATAACCCAAGTATACCAGAGATCTCATCATGGGTTATGGAAGACAAGCAATACTTTGAAGGGGCTTTCCCAGTGTGATTTCATGTATTCATAATTCCTGTTTCTGCAAGACATCTGAGAAGTGTTGAAGAAAATCCTCCTTCCTTCCTTCCTCCCTTCCTTCCTTCCCATCAATCTCCTCTTTCTTTCTAAAGCTTGCCATATTCATGGAAAAAATATATGTTCTTTAAAATATTTTAAGTTACTCCAGGAAAAAATTTATGTATGAATGGGCACTATAAATGCATGTCATGGGTTATAAAGGTATAGCTATATATCACTACCTTCACAGATGCAGCTCATGGGGGCACAGGACAGGATCTTCTGAGTGACTGCCCCTGAGACTCTGGTACTCCCTTCTCAGGGAGGACAGAAAGGCTCCTTCTTTGTTGCCCTTCTTTCAGCAAATAAACACTTTTTATTTCTTTTCTTTTTTTAAAAAAAATTGCATGCTTTTAGAGAGATAAATGTTTTTAAAGCAAGGGCATATAAGGGGTGCTATATTGCTTTAATTTAATTTAAAGTATTATTATTATTATTATTTGTAGATGCATGTATTAAATTGTTCTTAATATTAACACTTTTATTTTGTTTTAATGCTGACCTTTAGTATCTTCGGTGCCCGTCCACATTTTCTTTGGCATTAACTTTTAGGTTAACTTTTACTTTGAGCTAAGCTCTCTGTTCATTCTTCTTCAGTTATTTCATATTATTGCATGCTATTGTTGTTAGTAATATTCTGATCTCTTGCCCAGCAAATTCACCTTTTTCAATTCCAGACCATTCTTTATGTTGTGATCCTTCCTGTAGAACTTAAGCTTCATTTATTGTTGTTTGTTAACGTTATTCCTCAGACTTTTTTGACGTTCTGTACCCCTTCTTTTTCCTTTGGCTGTATTAGTCATTGGGTGAAGTATTATTTTGGCCATTTCCACATTACACTGTTGCAGTGCTATTATTCCACTTTCAACATCCTGTGGAATCCTGGGGTTTGCCGTTTAGGGAGGTGCATTAAAGGTTCTCAGCCAGAGAGCTCTTTGGCCTCAGGAAACTGCAAACCTCAGAATTCCACAGGATATTGAAAGTGGAATAATAGCACTATAACAGTGTAGTGCAGAAATGACCTTTGAATCAAGCTGTATGTTATTCTTTTCCATTTCCTCTGTCAATATGTGTTTCATTTATCCTTGTCACTAATTGTTGTTGCTTGATGTTCTTTATTAATCTCTGTGTTCTAAGGGTCTTGTTTTATGTGCAAGAGACTTAGTTTCATTACACATTGAACCAGTATTATGAGTGGCACATTGTGCACAGAAGTGCTATACTTTTTTGAATAGCATTTGTAGTGCTGGAACTTGTTCTTCAGTTAATTGTGATGAAAACAGTTTGCAGTGTGGACAAATAAGGGGGATAAGAAGGAGATATAGAACACTTTTCAGCCTCCCCATGCTATTGTTGCCTTCCCCTGGACCTTTGTGGTCACTTCTAGTTTTTAAAAGAAAAAAAAGAAGGAAGGAAAGAAAGGTCAGTCTATGGGTTAGGTTCCACTTAGAAAACAAATTGGATCACCTCAGAGGGTTTTGTATCTTCAGTTCTCTAGTTTGGGAGCTATTTTTTTTTCAGCAGCAGGGGAGAGTGGTCCTGGGATAAAGAATGTGACCCATGGGCTCCACTTTTCCCATCCTTGGTGTAGTGGAAGAACTGCTGGTGGCATTATCTTTGCCCAGCTGAGTCCCTCATCCCTGAAGATCAAACAGCCATTCAGCAGGCAACTATAACTGTAGCACATCCTGCAGCTTTATTCTAGCTCTGAGGCCCATCCATACTATGAAGAGGAGTGTTTCTTTTTAGAAGCAGTAGCAGCTGGATGGATGCCTTGAGATGGTAGCAGGTGGCTCCCATGCCAGTGGGGCAATGAAGCCACTCTGGGCATTTAGCTTAACTTTAAAGGAGCTGTCCAAAGTGTCAAACCTATTTTGTGGATGGGATTCAGTACCTATGCTGGTAATAGTTGTTGTGCTGTTGTTGTATACCTTCAAGTCATTTCTGACTTATGGTGACCTTAAGGTGAATCTATCATGAGGTTTTCTGAGGATGAATGTGTGTGACACACCCAAGGTCACCCAGTGGGTTTCCATGGCTGAATGGGATATTGAACCCCTGGTCTCCAGGGTCATAGTCCAATACTCAAACTACTGCACCACATTGGCTCTCTTAAAGTTCTTTTTTTTTTTTTAAACAAAATGAAATACATCTTCAGGGCATTATAGTTGAGTGCTCAGTCCTGATGGTCCATGTACTTTTCTGAATTTTGGTGTCTTTATGTATATCCCCCATGCATGCAGGAAGAGACTGTGTGTGAGTTGTTTAGATAACCATAGGTAATCACAAAAGAAAAAGAAATGTGGAAGAAAAAAATCCATAAGTCACTATTCCACATTGGCTCCCTCTCCTCTAACAGTGGAACCACTGTGCTCTAAACTCTCATGCAGAGGCAGTTAGAAATCTGCTGCTTTCAGTTGAATCTAGCTAAAAAGTGCAGAACTGCAGGACAGAACCAGTTATATACAGTTCAGTGATCTCACATCTTATTTTCACCCAAGTGCTGTAATTGGAAAGTGCTTGTGAGATTCTTGCTCAGGACTGGAAGCTAAAACTGTCTCTGAGCATTAGGGATAATGGGGAAACATTGTCTGGTTTCGTCACTGCTCTCCAGATTGTCCAAATTGGTTCACACTAAGCTGAATTGTTCCACATCCAAATTGGGCTAATACATGTTGGATTGTGCAATCCAAATAGGTAAAATTGGTCTGATGCTCCTTAGAATTTATCATTTGTCCAAAGTGGCTTGACAACTATGCATAGTAGCCTCTAGTGGCTTTGTCACTGGGGTAGTAAATCTGTCCTGGTTTTAGTCCAGATTTTAGAGAAACTATAGAAGTTGTGGAACCCTCTATCCAAAAGAGGTTCAGCGACTCAAATTGCTCCTTGAACATTAGACTAAAATTTGGAACTGATTCACTGACTACTGGCATTGAGGCCACCAGTCACCACTGCTGATGAGTTAACTGCCGTGTAACTAGATAGAAGACTGGTTATTGACTGCACAGGGAGTAGATCTTTGATTGAAAAAGCTATTCTTATAAGAAAATTATATTTTATCTAACATCTTTTAAGAAGTATTATAATTAATGAGAAAGTACTACTTATTGTTCAATAATAGTTATTGTGGATCATCTAAACTTTTTGTTTGTTTTCTAACTTCTGCACTTGACAAACAAAGGCACGGAAAGCAGCATTTAAAAAATAAAAATAAAAAAAGGTGGAAAGGCAGCAGCCAAATATTCATAAAGCTATTTCTAAGAATAAGAGTAGCTGTTAGTATTCAGCACACTCAGTTCCCAAATCACCATGTTGTTGGTGGAATATAATATTTAATGTTCCTCACATGTAGCAATGGTAGTATAATTGTTAAAATAACCAGCACATGTAGTTCACAGTGGTGGCATCTCAATTTTAAGGACACCAGTATACCCACCAGAAATAGAAAATACTTTACAACTCCTTCTGGCTACATGACCAGAAGTCTCCATCTTGGCACTTATTAACTCAGTTGGGCCAGAGATTATCTGAAATCCTTTCTTCCTCCCATCTTCAGGCTCCATAGTATTTCAGAGGCTCAGCTTGTTGGTGTCAAATGTGAGAATGATGTGGCTTTGAAGAGTAACTCAAAAAATGCAATGCCCAGGGCTACTGGCAGAGGTGAAATGGATGCTTCCCTTTGAAGCTGCATGGAGAAGTCTGTGTGGTACACAGACTTATAACACTTCTTTGTTTTCACTCAGAGAAAGCTCAAGTTCAGCAATAGACGAGGAGAGATAAGGGCAGGGCTGGTGGAAATATACATCTTACTGAAGAGATGATTCATGTTATCCAGCTTAAAAGACCACATGCTGTAATGCATACCATTGGAAATCTAGAGATGTAAGATTAAATTCACCCAAATAAAAAGTAGAAATGAAATGTGTAGGCTTTATTTTTTTTTTACCAGATGTTAAAAACAACTTTACTTTCCATCATAGTTCCAGCCTTATATCCAGTGGATACCTAACCAAGCAACCCACAATCAGCAACAGCCACGCACAGTAATGTGCCTCATATCCTTCAACAGCTTTTCAAATGACAATAGGGAAGTAGTTTTCCTTTTAAGCAATGCTAACAGCAATATTTGCTACAACATTCAATGTCTGAGAGAAATGTCTTTCTCTGTTTGTGACTCTTCATAACCTTCCCTTCTTTTCTTATCAAATGGATTCCTCACAAAGGGTCAGCCGTACCCTTAGGCAGACTGAGAAAACCATTCCAAGTGGCAGATGCTGGGGAGCCCAGTGACAGTCCCTCCCCTTCCAATCCATTTGACCTAGGCCTGCCAGGGCATTCGTCCTTCTAGGAGGACAGAGCTGAATGTGCAAAAATGTCCCATGCACTCTCTAAACTAGCCTGTTGCTCTGCTTTGTACAAGAAGCTTTGCCCTTGCCACTAAAACACTATTGCTAGCCACATCATCCTGTTATCCATGCACTGAAGGACACTATAATGTCCTTTGCCACAGACAGAAAATGTTTCAGTCAGGCCCTGCCTCTACTATGATTACTGATAGAAATGTATATTCTTGTGACTTTCAGAAACAAGATTTTATTACAAAAGTCAACAGTTAACCACATATGGCATCCTTTTGGGTATGAATTAAGATGATCACTGAAGAGAAAGGAGGTACTTTTTTCTTAGATTCGTTTTGATGCCCCCCCCCACTCAGCCTCAATCTCAGTCTCAATCTCTCACTCTCTCTATCTTGTGTCTGGCAAGCATAACCCATGCATGCACACTTCAAATATTTGGTTTATCAAAGCTTGAAATATCCTTGCAGTGTAAAAAATGGCAATCCTGAAAAACAATAAAGAAAAATCCATGAATGATACTCAGTGTGCAACTTAGTCTTCTTCTTTTTTATTATTAAATATTCATAGTCTGGTGCAAAAAAGAGTGATACATATGTGATACTTAATACAGAAAGAGAAGCTTCCTTTCTGCATCATATTTCAACAACATTAGGTTCATGCCTTGTGAAAGCATTATTTTTAAATGTGGGAGCTAGTGATTCACCTCTCATGGGTTATTCCTGTTCCTCACTTCTGACTTGATGGTTGGGGAACTAATTGATCCTTGCATAACGGATGAGCTCAACAAATTCATTCCTGTTGTATACAGGAATGACCAAACTGTGACCAAACTTTTGTTTCAATATCATAAGAGAAATAAATAGCATCAACCTGGACAGTACCAGATATACATCTTAGCTTGTTAAATTCTCCTGTTTAATGCAGTCTATGCAGATGGGTACAAGGAATAAGTGGCCGTCTTACTAGAAGAAAATGATCTCCTCCATATCCAATCAATGTGCAGTTCTCATGCTACACGCAATCTCTTCTAGAGATGGACAAATTGGAAAATGGTGTATTTTCTTGCATTATCATTAAAGTGTCTCCTCAAAAAATTGATTGCCTGGCCAAATTCAATAGGTACAGCTGTTCCCAGTATTGAGGGCATCAAGTTGTATCTGCTTGCCATGTGGCTTTTAAAGAGAAGTAACATATTTTTTTTGGGGGGGGGGGGAATCAATAGTTGAGTTGGCAAGACCTGAGCAGAGTAACTGATTGCGAGGAATCTTGGAAGTATTTCAAATATAAGGCCATCATAAGTTGAAGTTGACTTGATGGGAAATATCTGGTGGTGGGAGGGAACCACTATTCAACATTTCGACAACAATTCAAACGTAGACAATAAGAAGTGAAACACTCAAAGTTCTGTGGTCAGAAAGACTAATCTGTAAGTTTTGCTTTTTCTCCATATATAGTTCTTATAAAAAAATTGGGACATCACACACAAGAATATTGTATTACAAGTCGCACCAGCACAAATGCTATTGCTTTGCAGTTCTGAAGACCATTCTGTGTTATGACTAATTTCCCATTTTGTTTTGTTTCCACCACTATGTCTCTCTCTCATATGCACAAATCACTCCAATGCAATATCATTCCCTACTGCACCACCACAATGCCACCTGTGGAAGGGGGGCACAAAGACTTCCTAGAAATAAACAGTGATCAGTGTCTGAAGCTATTGTAAGGGTTTTAAGTTTTTTCTGTATAAGTAATGCACTGAAAAAGGTTTAATATTTCTTACAAACTAAATTGGCAGTAGTAGCTGGGAAAGTGATTTCAAGACTTGAGTTGTATGGTGCATAAACTTCATAGCTTCATTTATCCCATTGACATTTATTCACAAAGGCATTTAAATGGCTAAGAATGAGTTTCAAAGTGGATGATGGTTAACATTTTCACAGGAAGATTAAATGTCTTCATGCTGCCACAGGTTTGTTAAATGCAAGGAAATAAAATGCTTTATGCTGTTGTTGTTTTTTAATCATCATTGATCCCTTCCTCAAAAACTTTCATCATATTTTCCTTGGTTAGTTTTTGATCTATGAAGAGCCCTGAAGAAATTTCCTTCATTTTCTTTAACTTTCTCTAAGCTTAATCTTTGGCTTTACAACCTTTGTTCACATTCTGAAGCATTATTTCACATTTCAGAGATCTTTGCTCATCATTAGTGAGAGGTATTTGCACCCACAGGTCAAATTGACTAACAACTTGTATCATATGTTCAGAGAGTCTCAAATACTAATGTGTCAACCCTCCCCACCCCTGAAATAGTTGGTTAGTTCTGTCGGATCCCCCCCCCACCTTTCCTCATAGTTCTTGGGGTGTTTTATCTGTACATTCAACAGATGCAAACTTCAAATTAGGGTGAATTTCATTGGCAACTCCAAGTAACTCAATTGAAGTAGTTCATGAACTGTTATTTCCTGGTTGGACTACTGCAGTGTGCTCCACATGGAACTGCCTTCAAATATGAAAACACCAATTTTAAAGGAACTGCATTGTCTACCAGGACACTTTCAGTCTGCATTCAAGGTGTATTCTATTCTGGCCCTTTCCACAGGATGGGGACACGAGAGGAACGGGACTGTGACAATACTTCTGCATGATATCGTCATGGTCCTACCCTTCTCGCATCTCCAGCCAGCATGAATGCAGGGTATATCGTTGACAGAAAAGCTCCGTCAATGACCCCCAATTGTACAAGCCTTCCATCACCACTGGCCATGCAGAAGGACCGGTAGAGTGATCACATGCTTCTTTTCCCAATGCAGCATGGGAAGAAGGCTGGGTGCAGTGTGAAGGAAAAGTCATGTCCCTTGAGCTTCTTTCTGCAGGCAGCTGGTCAGGTGTGGAGGGGAGTACTGGGGACACACTCCCAGCAGAGTCACTGCCAGGATTGTGACAGGATGACACAAGAGAGCGTCATCCTGCAGAAAGGGCCTATATTTAAAACCTGTGTGGTTCAAAACCTCCATACTTAAAGAAGCACCTTTTCCCATCTACTGTCTCAACACTGGCAACTGTTGGAGGGCAGCATTGTGTAAGAACATAGGAGAGGGTTGTTTCCACTTTTCATCAAATTGTGAAGCACTCGCCCATTAGAGACTTGATTGACACCAATGCTGCCATCTTTCCATCACCAACTTACAACATGGCTATGCTTTTTTAATCAAAGCCTTTGACCAAATATATATAGGTGTTAACTTTTTAACTTTGCTTTAATTGCTAAGTTAATCATCATGTTTTGATTGATACATTGTTTAATAGGCTTTAGACTCTTTAAAATAGCCCTCATTCTTTTCAATTTGAATTGTGCTCAATTGCTCAATTGCTCAATCGTCTGTCTGTCTGTCTGTCACAATCAAGCTGTCTGTTTATCACACAAACAAACAATTATCAGGGAAAAACTATACAAGCCTTATTTTTATAGGGTAGTATTCACCCTCAAGTTCTAGAAATAGAGTTCTAGAAATATACAGTAAGATACATCCCTTGTGGAATATTCCCCTCCCACTGCAACACAGTGGATTAGGCACTCTCCTGACATCTGCAGTTCATACTTTTGAAGATCTTTTCTATTGCATTCTTTTATTTTCATATTATCCTGGGGGCAGCAGTTATCAATACCACAATTCTTAAGCCATATAGCCATATCCTACTTTCCTCCCCTGGACAGAATCCTCTGCGACAAATGAAAGCTTGAATCTAATAGTGCTGGCATTTATATTATGTGGCCTGTGTGATAGTATGAACTATGAGAATTGCATAATGTGTAATATAGCAGTGACAGAAGGCAGCCTGGGATTACAAAGCCTGTCTGGCTCTTTATAATAGATGGAAAGGAACAGAGGTAAATTGTTGTCAAGATATATTAAAAATCATAGCAGCTGGAATTACAAAAAGTATGATCATTCACCATGAGGCAGACATGAAAGCATAGTCAAAGAATGGATTCTGGGTTCCTGTAACAGATCAAAGATGAAATGTAAAAGAAAGGGTGAATTCTGCATGTGATTCCCATCACTAGAAAGAGAGTGAAATGTGAGCATGCAGTTTTTTCCTCAGTTGTGTGATCTTCAGCTGGAAAAATCTTGAATGGGATCATCAAAAAGCATATTTCATGGTGAAGCCATTCACAGGGTTTGTTTTCATCTGTCAGGGAAATAACTTCAGGGATTTGGCTTCACATTTTCATTAAGAATAAATATGTACGTATGTATGCATGCATTTGTGTCTGCCTGTCTGTCTGTGTGGTCACCCATGAGAACTTTTTTTTTCCTTTTGACTGTCTCTCTTTATTTGTCATCTCTGGACAGTGTTTCTAGTTTTGGAGAAAGACTTCTCCACCAGGTGCAGTGTGCCTTTTGATGGGCATGAGTGGAATAGATAAAAAATAATTGAATTTGCTGAGGTGCAGTTTAACTTCAAGTGATAATCAAAGCAATAAAATTAACAATCTTGGTTGTGTTCAGGAAAAGACACTGTAAAATGAACTTCACTGCTGCACAGATGACACCACATAATTGAACAGCAAAATATTCTCAATGACTTTGCATCAAAGAACAGCAAACTATAAATTGTCTAGTTGTCATATGGTTACCACAATCAAGGAATTTAAAGATTTAATTCTTCCTCAGCTACCAAAATGTCCTTGGCTATCTTGGAGAGTATGAAAAATGAAAACTTAAAGAAACATTTTTTTTTTTTAAAAAATGAAGCCACTACATAAAAAGCCCTGTCCTTTAAATCAAGAGCCTGGGAATCCTATCCTTTAAGCCCACATTTCCAAAATTCCCAGTTAGCATGATCAGTGGTTGGGAGATTCTGGGATTTGTAACCCAAAAGTATTTCCCTCCCCCAGCTCAGTTTAAAACCATGCACAGTACATTCTCTCTCTCTTTCTCGATTTCCATGCTTGACATACTGCACTTTCCCCAATGTTTGGCGGTTGAGAGGGATAACATTCAAAGTGTTCTCTTTAAGTCCATTGTGCTAGACAGATATGTTGGGGATGATAGGAGTTTCAACCCCACGGAAACGCAGCGGAAAAACCAGAGTTCAGCGCGCCAACAGCAGCAGCCTTGTTCCCCAGTAAGGATACTCACACACGGAGGAGTTTCTTCCAAAACAGGAGGCACTTTATCTTGCAGCAAAGTTCTGTTATATACAAAACATAGGACAGACGGACAAAGGCTTACGTCAGGAACCAGGTTTGGTCAACAGACAAATACATACTGGCGTTGCTTTGTTATATACATATCTACAACCAATCAGGTAGAGGTTTGCACACCTCCCTCTACCATCTGCACACGACCCCAGTTTCTTATGCAACCTTGCAATTACCCACAGCTGGGGCATGATGCAACATCTTTGCAGTGGGCTGATCATTTTCCCAGGGTTCCCTGCCTGGAATCCCTGACAATCCCTGCTTTTCTTCCTGATATTATTGAGTTAATATATTATTATTATTATTATTATTATTATTATTATTATTATTATTTTATTGTCATCATCATCATCATCATTTATTTATATAACAGCATACTGTATATGGCACTTTACAAGTAAAAGGACAAGAAAACAGCTGTGAGGTTTAATTTTAAGAATTTTGTTTGGATGGCTTTATTATTGTTATCTTCATTTGAACAGTTGAAGAAGTGGTCCATAATATTTTTTTAGACAAATATTCATGAAGTACTCTCCATGTCATAAAAAGTGACCCTTGATAAATTTCTGTATAACAGACTGTACACAGGTAGTAAATAACTGACAAGTCCACAACAGTACATTTGAAAGGAGAGGGGGAGGTCATATTGTAGTGAATATGTATGTGTGTGTGTATGACATCTTCTTTCTTCATTTACTTTCAACACTTTCTATGGATGTAGTTCTGCTTTTATTGTCATGAGACTGGACTCTTCAGGCTATAAACCATTATGTTTTATCTCATTCATTGCCGGTATTGAATTCTTTAGAGAAATGGTATTGTATGAAAGAAGACAGTGTGGTCTCTAAATAATCATAAAAGAAACTGACTTCACACAGTGGAATAGCTCACAAATAGCTGCTATGCAGATGAGACAGTAGAAAATATTGTATGTTGAGGTAAAAAGTCAATTCCCAAGTTGTATAGACTTTTTAAAGGCTCTAACTTTGTCATAGTATATTTGTAATCTCTATTTTTATGGCCATTCATAAAAAAGAAAAGAAAAAGGAATGTGAAAAGCCAGCAAGATGCATGTTATAAGACAGTGTAATTGTAGCAGGATTTGAAATACCACTGAAAAGAGACTCTTAAGCCTTGCAATTGCCTTGTAATAAACAGCAGGCAAAACAGTCAATAATGACAACAGATATAGATATGAAAAGGGATTTTTCGTAGTGTGTTTGGTTGAAATGTAGAGCCCGTGTTTTATTTTATTTTTCTTTCCACAGATCTAATTAGTAGCAACATAGTGAACACCAAGCAAGGTGGCTTTTCCTTTCTGGGAAGGGCATGACTGGAAAGTGTGGTAAAGCAACAGACAGTGCCTTTCTTTTAATGAGAGCTAGGTTTATGCACCACCTGGTGGTTGACACAATTTGTTATGGTATCTAGGCTCTTCTACAGTCCTGAATGGAGAGAGGATGTGCTGTTCTGTGCTTTTGTAAAGTTACTTGCTTGCTTGTTTGTTTATTTATTTAGGCAAAAACGTAAACTTGAGTTTGATGAAGAAGATATTTGATGAACTCCTTATCAAAAGTTTACTTTTCTTCAAGTCTTGTTTGATGTCATTGTCTCTGTTGTACTTTGTATTTGAGTATTTCTGTGTTCTAACAGTAAGTATCTCCTCTTCCTTTCTAGAATGAATCTAGAAAATGACAGCTCACATATTGAATGTGATGTTGTTACCCTGCTTTCTGGGGGTCCCGAGAGGGACACCTAAATGTGCTCTCAATTATATAAGTTGGGGAAATTAGCCAAGAGCACAGGCTAGCAATGCAAGAAGCAGGGTAACGTAGCGAGATCTTGAACCCTATGTTTACGGGGTCAGACTGAGTCAAGAAGCACACAGAAGTTGAAATAATAAATGTTGTTTTATTAAAAATACAGTCAAACAGTGTATGCAGCACACTCACACAGATAACTAAAGAAATAAAGGTTGGAGTGGGATAGTGGGATTTTTAGAGGAGTCGTTGGTTTGGGTAATACTTCACCTGTCCTGAAGCCCGGTTGGAAGCAGAGAAGCTGGGGAGTGTGGATCTCAGCATGTGGAGCTGAGGGGAAGGCTCGCTGGACAAAGCGACAGCAAGGCGGGATGGAGGCCAAGAGCGATCCGAGGAAGCACTCAAAGTCAGGGGTTCTTATAGGCAAAATTGTGACCGCAGGCTAGTTCAGACTTGGGGAAAACAAGGAGTTTGGGGCTGGAGACAAAAGCCTCCGAAAGGTCAGAATTTGAATGATTGAGTTATAGCCAAATTGTCAGTAGAGTGGACAGTGTGCAAACGCAGAGTGCTTGGCAGATGAGGATTCTTCTAATCAAGCTGCCTGCTCGGGGCAGGGAGTTCTTTGTAAGCAGCATGCATATTTAATAGAGTACTTACCTTTGAGGTCTCCTGAAGCGGTGGGATGGCTATTTCTGGCCTGCCTGTATTGTGTTGGAATATTACGGCGATTATCGGCCGTGCCTGTGTGCGAGCTTGTCCGGGGGACCTCGCAAGCACATGGGGAGGAATGGGTATAGGAGGCCGAATTATTGATATCAAAAGGTATCTTAATATCCCACAAGCTTGGGCTAGCAATGGCGGTAACAATGTTATGGCTCTACATAGGGCTGAGCTGGACAATTTCTGACACAGTAGGTGTTGGTAGACTATCATACCTGCTATCATATTTCACCACTAGTTGTGGTGACTGTAACTGGTAAGAGATGAAGCTCACCAACTTGTCCAAGTTCAACTCTCTGAAAAAGGCAATCAGACTTCTTTCAAGGCTAAGCCAATGAGGAGAAATGAATCAGTGGTGGAAGTGTTACTTGCATAAAGAGATGGACAATTATTTTGCAAGTAATTAAATCACTGGTTGCCATTACTTTATATAGAGGAATATTTTTATCTTTTCCAACAAGAAACCCTGCAAAAAATATACTCTAAAGTACAGGTAATTTTCAGAATCATCATATATGTTTGCAGTCTCTTTTAGTTCAACTCTTAAAACAGGGTTAGGTAACTATCAGAGGTCAGAGGGCCACATCACCTCACTGCAAGTTCCCAGAGGACTGAAGCTCCCACATCTTCACCCTGTCATACTTAAATTATACCTCAATTATCTCTCTTTTGCCATTTTTCCTTTCTACCCAGCGATAAACACATGAAGCCCAATGATACTCCTGATGAAAATTCCAGAAGCAAAATTGGTTACTTTTCCATGTACAGCAAAGAAGCTTGAGGCCTATGTGGATGTAAGCAGTTGAAACTGGACAAAAAGAGACTTGTAGAGGTCAAAAATTGGTGGGCAGGATATTGATGAAAATACCATTTGCATCCTTTTGGAGGCTTAAGGGCACTATTGTCTGTAAAGTGACCCTTTTTCAGCAACTATTTTGTGAAAGATTCTTAAGGGCCACAGAAATAACCTTCCATGATGCAAGTGGCCTGCAGGCTACATTTTGCCCACTGCTGCCTTAAGCTGTTATGTTTCCTCACGTTTGATTTTTCTGTTACATGTTTGATCTCTAATATTTTAGGCTCCTTGTAAAACTGCTTTGCTTTTCTCTTTGTACATTAACAAATAGTTCACATGATTATTTAATAGACCTTGAAGCCTTTTTCATTTCTCAGAGGAGTCACCAAGACGCTTCTGACTCAGGCCCTCGGAGTGTCAGGAAGAAAATTATGGAACTTATGATGAGTGAGGTAGCAGAGCAGAGGGTGGAATTTTGCAACTTAAGCAACTTTTTTTAAAAATCATATTAAATAATTTAAGTCATATCTATTGTAGAATTCTTGTCCTCTTTCCAATCAATTCATCCACATATGTATGTAGCTTTTATTGTACTTACTTCAGTCATTCTCTCCCAAAAACAGAGAGGAAAAATAAAGTATATGTGTCCAATAAAAGGTCTGAAAGACTACATAGGGATAAATTGTCTGAAAGTCAATTGAAAGTCTTCAAAAACTGTTATAAGAACTTGATGGACTATTCAACTATTCATAGTTTGGGACTTATTCTACTCAAATTTCACACACAACTTTTTTTTCTTTTCAGGAAAACAGCATTTTCTCTGCATAGTATTTCTGCATAGAAATATTATTTTACATGAAGAAAATACAGGTTCCTTGTAGGGGAGTGAGTGAAATTTGTGTAGCACAATTCTCCACATCAAGATTTTGTGGCACTTGAAGAACACATTTATAGTCTCTTCTTGAATATTCAATAGAGCAGTATTGGATTAGTATTCGACGGGTCCAGGTTCTTTTTTTTTTCCAGGAGAAAAGTAGCACATTTTGTGCCTGAGCTACTTTTCTTATTTGGTATATTTGCCAGTCTATTCATACTGATATTTATCCTCCAACTCATGATGGCTGTGGGTGTGTGTCCTTAACACAAGTCAGCAAGTGCCCACACCAGCAGGTTGCTGATGTGAAAAGCAGTCAAGCAATCAGTCCAGTCTGGAACAGTCATGGAATATCTGAAGATGATGAAGCAAGAAGCAAAAGGGTGGTCCAGAAGTCATATCATCAGGTCAGAAGTCCAGGAACCTGATCCAGCAAAGAGTAAACAAGATAGTCCAAATGTAGCCAGTCAAAGGTCAAAGCAGAAATGTGAGAGAATATTGCCAGTCAATCAGATAAGATAGTTTTCTGCACTTAGGCTGAGATGAACTGTCAGGATAGTTATCAATGGTTCCTTCAAGGCTCCAGCCATCTCATTAGTCAGTGTTTGTTATTCAGCTGGCACCAGGTGTGCTGTTTCTCTTTCCATCTCTCAACAAGGGACCGGGGTATATCATCATCAGTTTCTGCAGGCTCTGCCATGCCCTGCTGGGGAGCAAGATCCCCTACTGCCCCAGCTCCTATCTTCCTAGACTTGGAGACTTGGACTTGAAGAGAAAGCTGCAGCTTCTTGGCACTTTTCCTACTCCTCCCCCTTGTCTGATTCCTCCAGGGAGAGAGTTATGACAGCAAGTATAAAATGAGGAGGAGGAGAGCCATACATGAAGTCTTGCGTTTGTTGGCAACAATACATAAAAGTATATAAATACTAAGTTGGCAATGGCAAACAGCTTGTCATGTCACTTTTGATACCTCAATCCAATATTCAATTCTCCTTGCTGAAAAAATCCAGGAAGAAAGAAAGTTAAAAGCTAGATATGGTTCCTCATTATTCTCATGTGTGTTTGTATTATAGGTGTAAACCTGTAACAGTATCCCTCTGCTGCATGAATGCAGAAGAGTGTGTCTCTAGTGAAAGTATTCCAAATGTGAGGCCACAAACAACAGGACCCTCTTTTAAGTTACCACTATATTCCTAAATACAATCATCTTATTTGATTTCATCTTATTTTGGAATCAGAGTTGGACCTAGTTAATATTTGGATGGGAGATCATAATACAATAACAGGGATCTCCAGGTATATCTGGAAAAGAATCCAGCCTGGTGTCCAAGAGCCACTACAAGTCCAGTTTGATTATTATATTGGGCTAGAGGCATCAGTGGTCTAACTCAGTATAAAGCAGTTTCCTTAAAATGTCTTCCTAAGCTCATATTTTATTGAGGACTGAAGGCAGACCTCAGATGAAGAAGATGGGGCTTTGAAAGGCTCATTTAGAACCCAGCAGTGAAGGAGAAGTCCTGAGCATTAGCTCTGTTTTACGTTTTTTGTTTGTTTGTTTGTTTTTTGTTTTTGTTTTTTTTCTTTTTCTCCAGAATGTCCTGGGGGGTGATCAACACATCCATCTTTCCCTCTTCAACACACACACACACACACACACACACATACATACACCTGACAGTGTTGCCCTAAGGCGAAATCATATGATTGTTGCTGAAAGTAGCCTAGCCATAGCAAAATATTGTTTTCCCTTTGTTTTAAAGAAAGAAAATGAAAGCACCTGATTTTTAGAAGTTAATGGTTCTGCTAGTGCAAATTCAGAAAATTCTTCCATTTTTCTAAATGTTACTACTCCGGTCTACCCATATCAAAAACCAAGTTATATGAAAGAAAGGGACTGTTACTTCACCCTTAGAAATAATAAATATTTCACTGTAAATGCAATTTAAGTAATTAAACAGAGAGGATGAGAAGAATGGCCATGACACACATCTGACATTTTTGGAAGTTCAGAAAAAGTAGGGTTTTAAGTGTTTGTGTGTGGGTGTGGGTGTGGGTGTGTATGTGTATATATATATGTATGTATATGTATGTATGTATGTATGTATGTATGTGTAAATAAAACAAACAAACAACATTTTCTCCCATCTCTTAAGCAAAGAAAATATTTTGTGGACTGTCATACTGAGTTTACTTCCAGCCCCCCGCCCAAGACTGACTTCTACCCTTGAAAAGGAGCAGGAAATTCCCCAGCGTTCACTAATTTCGCATGCTGCCACCACCCACTGAATTCTGAATATACTTGTAACAGGTACAGTGGGACCCTGTCAGTGAATTGCCAATCTCTATGCTTAAGGACCTTTCCTTTCCCTCCTCCTTCTGAGCGAGAGAAGTTCTATCTAAGCGTGTGCCGAAGAATGGCGTGGGAATGGAGAGGAAACAGAGGTTTTACAGAAAGGCATTTATTGTAAGGCATGCAAGTAAACAAGACAATAATACACATGAGAGGCTACCCCCTCCCAGGTACGCTTAAGTTACAAGTAGTTATAACAACAGATACATTCTTAAGATCAGCCAACTATAAAAATAATAAAAAGCCCTAACGCGACTAACTACCTTATTCTAGCTACTCACATTTGGGTTCACAGGCTTAGATGGTCTAGGAGAGGAATGAGACCAGGAGGCGAGGCCTAGGGCCTGCAGCCTACTACTGGCACAGATCCCATCTCCAGGAGGTCCCTTTGTTGACTCCCTGCCGCATGGCCTCTCAAGGATTTTTATAACTTCTCCTTTGAAGCATCTCGAAGCATCTCGAAGATGCTCACCTCTCTTCCCTTGATTGGGCCATTCTCCCCCTGTGACCTGTGAGGCTGACCCACAGTAAAAATGTAACCTAATCCCAACACCTCATTAACCCTTGGTTTACCTGAAGAGGGAAGCGTCCCCCTTCAGCCAAGTCTAGATAATGGGAAGCCCCATTATCACCTGGACATATCAGGTATGCTTTTGCCACACGGCCCCATGACACTAATTGCTATAAACAGTATAAGAAATAAGAGATAAGTCTAGGGAGTTTCCTGGATCATATTCTAGAAAATCTATGGGAAATGAATTTGAAGGAGGCAAGAACAGATCTTGTAATCAATAATGTCTAGATTATTTCATGGCCTTTTTATTGCCTGTCTACAGTACCTGGATGAATTAAGTGTGCTGCAGTGACTGACTCCATTTTCTGTTTATTTGTGCTAGGCCTGCACATTCAGACACAGGGTTCTTTACTATTATGGCTGGGTTTTACATGAATGTCAGAGACCACAAGTTTAGTATGCCTGCAATCCTGCACACATATGCCTGAATGAAATCCCCAATAAACCCAGGGGGGGCTTATTTCTAAACAGTCTTAAATAGAATCAATGCTTAGGGAGAAAATGTGAGAAATATCCTAAAGCCAAATGTACTGCTTATGCATTTTCTTAAGAAATCATCATCATAAGGATAGGTGGGAAACAGTACCTTTTAATTCACAGCACGATGCTTGCTATGCCCCCACTTTCTCTGCTTGAGGCATCAGAATGTTTCCAAATAAGGATGTAAAGCTACTTTATAACCTGCATGCAGACTTTTTTCTCCATGGTAAAGTAATAGGAGAGTAGCTGGGAAGAAGTGTGACAAATTATCCAACACTGTGCACCTTTTTGGTATGTGTTGTATGTAAAACATATAATTTTAGATAATATTGGATTGCCTGCAGATCTTGCATGCTGTGTCCCTTAAGAATTAAGTACCTGTCAAATTGATAGTCTATGGAAACGAAGAAGCTTAGTTTCACTCAGTGTCATATTCATATGGCACATACATTCCTTTTTTATGAGCCTTCAGGCCTGAATCCTGTTGATTAGTTTCAACTAGGGTAGCAAATCCTCAGGTCTTTATTTCCTCCCTACTGTGGGAGAAAACAAATATTCCTCCATAGTATTTTCCCAGTATTTGAGTACTCTAAAGTGTTGCACTGGAATCAATGACTCTACAGGAGAAATGTGTTTCTTATTTAAAATTTCTGTTTTCTGTGCAATGTTTTCTGTGCCGGAAACCCATTTGCTGCACAGAAAAGGGGGATTTTTTTCCTCACATTTTTTTTAAAAATCATAATTACTTCTTGTGCAATATTTTGGGATGTTGAATAGCTAGAGAAAATTGCACAAAACTGTATTTATAACAATCAAGAAATCACTTTGTTGGCCAGAGAATGAATGATTTTAAATATTATTTTCATCCCTAGTTTCAGCTAAAGTAAACTCACTGAAACAATTGTGAAATTGTGTGCCAGTACTAATGCAAATCTCATTGATCAAATCACTCAACTCTGGTTAGGATTAACAAAAAGATTTAGGTCCCTACATGGACTATAGAGAATATAGTACAGAATATAATGTTGGTTAGTTCTTCAGTTGTGTCATAGGCCGTTTCCACACTACACTGTTATAGTGCTATTATTCCACTTTCAACATCCTATGGAATCCTGGGGTTTGCAGTTTAGGGGAGGGACATTTAGAATTCTCAGCCAGATTGCTCTTTGGCTTCAGTAAAGTACAAACCCCAGAATTCCACAGCAGGTTGAAAGTGGAATTACACACTATAACAATCTAGTGCAGAAATGGCCATATTGAGTATAACAGGGTTTGCTTCAAATTCCATGTTACTCATGGGAGAGCAAAGAGGTATTCTCCATGTCACTCCCCCATACTCCATTCCACATCTTCTCTGGAGAGTCAGAGAAGGCTCTGCATGTGTGAGCTGTTACTGATGTCTCTAACTGAAAGGCAAATTGGCAAAACTTTCTTTCACGTTATATGAACAAGAACGTCTGCTGGATTTCAACCTCTTTTATGAACAGAATGGGGCCTTGTCAAGTCAACGTATTTAGAAGTTGTACTATTTAAAAGCATCTAGTAATATAATGAAAAAAGTGAGATACTTATACATATATAGCCATGTAATGATTCCTAATTACTCATTTTCTGAAGTTAACAAATGCAATAAATACATTTCACTCTGTAAAGGTTTTTATTGTGAAACCTTTCTATAAACCTCATGTTTTCTTCTATGATCAACATATTTGCAGAAAAAAACCCCAAAACTAAATGTATATGCTACTGTTCAGCTATTACTACCCCTCATTAGAGAATATGGAATGTTATACTTATGTTATGTGATTTTTTAAATGGAGGTATCAATTTTAAGTTGAAGCATGATCAGTATTTGTGGAATTAGCTATGTTTTGCTTGTCATTCCTTTCAATGGTTCTTTATTGATTTTGAGAACAAACAAATATGAATAAATATAAGGGCAATAAACTAGAGAGGCAGAGTTAGACCATTTCTGCACTACACTGTTATAGTGCTATTATTCCACTTTCAACATCCTATGGAATCCTGAAGTTTGCAGTTTAGGGAGGAACATTCTGAATTCTCAGCCAGAGAGCTCTTTGGCATCAATAAACTACAAATCCCAGAATTCCACAGGATGTTGAATGTGGAATGATAGCTCCATAGCAATATAGGGTAGAAATGGCCTTAGCCTGATATCCTACACTCAGGAGGAAGTTCAGAAAGCTTTATTACCAACTAACATCTATATCTGAATTAAGGTAAAGAATAAACATATCTGGAACAATTATCTACTGTGAACCATTACATTGCTACTTTGACCTGTGAGCTATACTGAGGGCTTGATATACCATGTGCAAAATGTAGATCAACCTAAATTTTGATGAAAGGACCTGATGTTTAAAGATTTCCAGCACATCTATGGGTCGATAAAATCATCAGCCATACAAGCCATAAACATTTGTATGTTTAATATAATTAAAGATCTTTGTTCTTGAGACATTGTGATCTATTTGATCTTGTGATATTTTCTTTGAGTTACAAATGAGTTGAGTTGCATACTGCAGCCAGTTGTACCATGCATTCAAGCACACATAACGCATAAAGACACATCTGTACCTTTGTGCTTGGCAAGCACAGTTACACCTGGATCTTTAGCAGAGGCAGATCACATATATGGCGTTTCATGTACTGCCTTACATGTCAAGGAGAACATGAGCAGAATAACACTGTGAGAGCCATAGTTTAAGGCAGAGAAGTTTTTATATTATCTCAAATATTTATAGGAACAAAAGAATTTATTGGTATAGCATTCACTAGAAGAGGCACGTCAGTCTGATTTTAACAGTTAACAGCAGTGCAAGAAAATACAAAGGTAAAGAATTATGGTTTGCCAAACAAAGTTTAGGCAAAATGCTAGAAAAAATGGCAAGTCACAGACCATACAGATAAAAGATGTGGATGTCATCATATCCAAGCCTTGGAAAGTTACTTCACAAAATTATTTTGCTACCAGTTATACGCCCAAAATAGTTTATTGACAATATAGTTACGTTTAAAGTAACAATGGTAAAATGACTCAAAAGTAACCAGAATTAATACTATTCTTGTGCAGTTGTGTGCCTTTGGTTTCTCTTAAGGAAAGGTATTACCTTGTAGGTTTTAGAAAATGTATTGCAGATATTGTTGCCTGGTTCTTGTTGTACTCACTCTGCTAATTTATACTATGAAGGATTTTATTAACATTTTTTTAAAAAATTCCATGGCGTTTTTGTGTTGGAATGTGTGTGTATGTTACTTCAGAATACAGAATAGGCTTTTTCCTTAGATTGTCGACTACTTTTGTCAACAGTATGCTGTATACCCTGGAGAACACTTTGTCTTCATAATATCTCAGTCTCAATTTAGAAATATTCTCCCTCCCTCCCTCCCTCCCTCCCTCCCTCTCTCTGTGTATAAAAAAACTATCTTGTATTCTATTCTATCTCCACAAACTTCCATAACATTCTGTTGATTACTCACAAAAGTAGTAACTAATATTGTTATGTTGCCTAGCCTATGCATGCTAGGAGGCACAAATGCTTTTGGCTAGAACCACACATGGAAGATGGGAGTGGAGATTAATGTGATGCCATCGTACTTTGGAAATTGTGTGTGGAAGTTTTTACTTACTTTCTCCAATAAATCAGAAGTGTCTCCTTTTCCTTTATCTGTTTTATTAATACTTGCTTCCCCCGGCTGTTTCTTTTAAATAGAAGATATAAAGTGGTTATTTTTCACTTTCTACATTGGCATCAGAAAATGTATTCTTTTTTCTTTACTAGATCACTTCCAGGAAACTTTCTTGCCTTTAATCTTAGGGGGGAAATACTATTAGTGGCTTTAACTAATATTTTATCACTTTATCACTGGCTGGAGAGTACCATTGGATGCTATGTTTATGGGATTTTTGTGCCTCTACATATTAATCTTTCTGATCCCAGTCATTTCTAAACTGTGTGAGATTTAAGATATTTCCTGTTTCTTATTGCAAAGATCTTTTACCCAGAAATAAAAAGAGAAGAGAGGAAGATCTCTCTCTCTCTCTCTCTTTTCTCTTCTCTGTTAGAGGCATATAAGCTCTGTTATATATAGGGGTATTTCAAACATTCTAATAAGACCCAATATATTGTACTAATAAGAGTTCAAGACTTTGCTCATCATGAAGTTCTGTGGGTGTTTTCAGCCAAACGCTATTTGGCAACCTTATCAGCCTCACAGGGTTGTTGTGATTAGGAAGATACAGGCCCTTTCCACACGTGGGGTTTGAATTGGGCAGAAACGGGACTCACCGGATTTCATCTCCATCCAATCGAGTCCGTCGGGATGAGGAGCAGTGCGAGCTCGTCTCTCTGCACTGCTCCAGCATCCAAAATGGCAGCTTCTGGTTGGTGGAGGCTCTCCACCAACCGGAGAAACTCACCAGCCTAAAGCCCGCCCCCGGCAGATCTGCAGGCATGCACTAGTGCGCGCCTGCAAATCTGCACCAGAGCGCAGCGACGGAGCGACACGGAGTCGGGCGCTCCGTGCTTTTGAAAAACCTCTTAAAAGAGGTTTTTAAAAAGCACGCGGTGCTACCAGTTCCAGTCGCTCTGGGGCGGACTGAGATGTGGAACTACAAAAAGTAGTCTGACCCAGTCCACGGTGCAGAAGACCTCTGTCGGAGGTCGCTTGGCGCCATTTTAATAGCCCGGTGCGGAAATGGCCACAGTTTGTGAAGGAAGATACAGTTTGAAATGAAAACAATGTAGAGATGGTCTGGCTGGATCTTGGAGATGCTGGATACAAGTTTCAGGCAGGGAGAAAGGTTGTATGAGAAGGCTGCATGCGTGGGTGCAAGCATACTCTTACATGGATGTATTGGCACCATGGTTCAGGTTATACAATCTCTTGCTGAACTCCTGATCCATTTTGGATTTCTGGAGACCACCTACCTTCCTTTTGTTCCCTTTTCTGATGACTCTGAAGTGTACATTCGTAGCCACCATTCTATTAGGTGGAGGTTTCTTGACTCCTCTGTGCTGGGAGAGGGGGCAGTGGCTTGTTATGAATGGATGGGTTCTCTGGAACAAGTTGATTTGATTTCTTATTCAGTACTAACAATGGTTAAGTTAGCCTGGATCTTTTTGCACCTTTCCTTCTCATGTCATCCTCCATCCATGATCCTGGCAGTGTGCCTGCCAGGATGGGAGCATGACAGGAACACTGTTCTCTGCACTGGACCAGCTCCCTGTGGAAGGCAGCATGATGGACATGCCTCTTTCTTGTACAGCATAGTGGGGCACTTTCCCACGCTACACTGGTGCAGGAAGCACCTCCTTTGCACCTCCGTGCCTTCTGCAGAGCAGGTAAGTGCAACTGGGGGTCATTGATAGGGAAAGCTCATCAATGATTTACTCCATGATTGTGCCAGCTGGCGACAGGAGAAGGATGGGACTGTAACAACATCATGTGGAAAGCGCCATCACAATTCCACTTCTCTCCCATCCCCATACCAGGATGAGAGCCTCTTGAAGAAAGGGTCTTGGCCTAATTTGATTTGTATCATAATTAACTGTTAGGTCCATTCAGTTATGTTTGCCAGAGATGAGAGGGAACTATACTTGGTTTATGTTTGATGAGCAACCAATGACACCTTTAAGGAGACTGGTGGTTCTGGAATCCTACAATTCAGAGGTTTGGAACTCAGGGAGAGAACTGTCTTTGAAACTATCTTTCCTCACCATTAAGAGTTCTGAAGCACCAGGTCTAGGTGACAGAAATGATCCTTCCGCATTAGCATCAGCATGTGTTTACAAAAGTACCATGTTGTCTTCTACCTCCCCAATTAGTTCTGAGTGCACTTGTCTAGCTATTTGTTCAGGCTTCTTACCTGTTTAGAATTCAATTATTTCATAGTTTTTTTCCCCTCCTTTGCAGATTCTAATTAAATAAAGTATGGCCCTACTTAAATCAATTTCTTCTGCCACTCTTATTATTTACTTCTTCTTGATACAATACATGTGTATATCTAGGTCAGTTTCTTTACAAGGCCCATGAGTGTGTAAGATCCCCTCACTCAACCTACATAAATAGGTCAAAATACTAATTCTGAATACAAAATGTTCAGCTCTGGCTGTTCCAAAAAACAAAAACAAACACCCCCCCTTTTTTAAAAATAAGTGCAGAACTCGAAAGAAGGAGGCACATTTGCCAAACATATCCCTCCCTTTCAGTTCAGATTTTAGGAGGAAAACTCACAAACAAGGAATCATAATTAAAAACAGCATCATTTAAAAGAATCCCCAGCCCTGCAAAATAGCACAACAGAGGTATACCACTAAAAATAATAATTTTTTCTTGCCAAACCTTAGTTGACTTCATGGCCAGGATATTTAAGCAGAGAAAAATACAGCTGTAGGTCTTGTTTGGTTCTTTTTGTCAAATCTGTGTATCTATGTATGAGAGGGATTCCATCTTTTCCTTTGCCAGTCATGCTAAACGCTGATGACACTTACAGAATATGTGTCCCTGGCATATTGCATGAGCATGTGGGCTGCACTAACCATATGGATGGAATTTGCATGTTCTTCTGGGAACAGCATGGAAACAGCCATGGGATGCAGCAGCAAAGTGTTTCTCTTGAGTACAAACAGGGACTTAGATGCTTCTACTGCTTCTTAGTACAAGTGAGGATCCTCTTTTTCCCTAAAGAGATTTGTAGCTTCTCAGTGAGCATGTTAATTTGAATTGCACTTCTGAATTCCGTTCTGAATTAGTATTTGTAAATGTCAGATCTGTAATTTCAGAGTGAAAATTCTGCAACCATCAAAGTCATTTCTTACTTAGATAGGAAGCAACCCAAAAATCAGTGATATCAGGCACTCTGTTTTGAGCCAGAGTTTCCTATGCTACTTGAGGTCAAAGGCTTGTTAAGTCATAGTTTTAAGATGTGGAAGGGAAATATGTGACCCTCTAGATCTTATAATATTCTAATTCTCATCAGCCCTTCCTATAGCCTCTGCACTCTAGGGATGATTCCAGTTGCAGTCTGACAACTTCTGGAAGACCATATGTTGTTCACCCTTGTTATAAAGGCTGCATCTTGGAGTTTTTCAGCTGTCATCTGGTTTTGCCTGGTATTGGCTGTTTTGCCAATGCTAGAAAAATCCATCTCTATTATATAGCATTTGAAATGCTCAGACTTAGCAATGTTATCTCTACTTAAGAAGAGCCCATATAAGGCATTCTGCTCTTCAAGCATATGTCTGTGATTCCATATGGAGAATATTATATGTAGTGAAGCTAGGGGAAAACAATGGATGTGTAATATGCTACAGAGCTCTACATCAGTGCTGGGGAAAAAACCCACAACTATATCATCGTATGTGCAGGGAGGTGGAAATTTCCAAAAGTATTTACAGGAATGTGTGCGTTCAAAAAACCTCTCCATAATCTGGCTCTTGATTTTAAATTTTGAAACTCATATTGTCATTCAAATGAACTGACATTTTGTATTCAAACTGGACATTTGCATTCCATGTTTAAAGTTATTTTAAGGTTGTTATTATTGCTATTGTTGTTGTTCCCTCAAACTAAGAAAAAGAATAAACGAGGGGTGGATGGGTCCAGAGCAATGTTATTCCTAGGAAGCAACAAATGAGTTTGGATCATTGAGAATTTTGCTCATGCTGGTTAGGGAGGATGCTGACAAATCTAAATTCAAGAATGGTCTTGTCTGCAATAAAAAAATACAAGTGATTGCTGGGAAAAGGCATAATTTTTCCCTGTTCCTTTTTTCTTTTCTTTTTCTTCAGAGGGGAACCTTCTCTGGAAGGCTGTAGGAATCTGCAGCATGAGAAGTAATGCAAAATAGATGGAAGGGAGAATTGTGAAAACTGTCTCCTTGCTCTCTGTTTACCTGTGTTAATGGAAGAATTTGGTCCATTAAAATAGTGTATCCTTTTTAAAAATATATAGTTATTTTATTCACTCAATAAATCAGTAACTCTGCAAGTTTATCAGGTTGTTGCCTAGTGGATACTTTAAATTCCCCCCCCCCCCTCCATGAGACAGTACAATTGGAAAAGGATTACTTCAGTGCATGCTTTTAAAATGTTGTTATTTTGCTGCTAGAAAATGATAACCTTCTAAAACCATTACTAAATGGTTCCCACCCAAAGTGAGCTTTTAAAAAAAAAAAAAAGTTTAATTTGCCTGGCATCTTTAAAAGAATTTTCATTTTTTTCTCAGCAGAATGTCAGTCTTCACAACATGAGCCATTCATAACAAATAAAAAGCTCTTTTTTGGATCAAGTTTTATTCTCAGATTACTAGATCATCTTCCCTCAAGTCTTTTCTGCTTTCATTTCCCTCATCAGTTTATTTAGACATCTCAGTCTGAATGTTTCCCTGTCCCTTCTACATCTGTTTGTCTTTTCCTTTTTTAAACAATAACCAAATTTTGAAGAATAGCCTGTTCTATGAAACTGTACAGCATTTTATTTTTTTGTGACACATTAAAATGGAGACTAGTATGAGAAAAATCAAGAGTCACACTTCATTCTAGAGACTAATTTCTTTCTTCAGAAGATGCACACTAGTCAATTAAAAAAAGAGTGAAAAAGCAGATACAACATGCATTATCATCCCAGTTCAGTTTTTAAGCAACCTTTCTTATCAGTGGACTGCATTTCTACAAGATAAAAAGAGCAAGGGTATCCAGAACAGCCCCTGACATATATAGTGGCACTGTGATAGTCATTCAAGTTGTGTGGTTGTCCTTCATTAGAAGCAAGATTAGCTAAATTAAAATTGTTTTAAAGAGGAATAAGGAATGATTTGTATGTTCAGGTCACCTTGCACTTCCTAGATACCTGAAAGGCAAGAGGAAAAATAATAATAATAAAAGGAATAGTATTAATGCTATATCTGCACAGTCACTTTTTACACTCTGATGCTCAATTCTGTTCTGAGAATCATAAATCTATCACTTTAGGAAAACAATGCATATTCACATTTGGAATGTTGTGTGTAGCTCTTGTTTGTTAGGAAAGAAAAAAACTGTTTTACCTTTTTTTAGGGGTGGAGAACGTGTAACCATCCAGATGCTGAATTGATGTTCCAATAATCCCTCAGCATTGTGAATGTTGCTTACTACTGGTGGAAGGTGCAGTCCACCAATTTGAGAGGGCCATGTTCTCCACTCCTAGTCTGTGTCCTGTGGGCCTTGATATAGTGGCTCTTGGTGAAAGTCATGGCACTTGCTGCCTATGGAATGTGTTGAAAATATTTCTGAAAGATGCTGAAGGTCAAGTTTGTATGTTACTCCAAAAAGAGGCCATTCTCATAGGAGAATAACTACCAAGAATGCCATTGTACTTCATGCTTTTGTGTGCCTTCGAGTTATTTCCAACATAGGGTGATCCTAAGGCAAACCTACTGCTGAGTTTTCTTGACTAGATTTGCTCAGAGTTGGGGTTGCTTTTGCCTCCACTGCAGATAAGAGTGTGGCTAGCCCAAGGTTATCCAGTGGTTTCCATGGCTGAGTGGGGATTCAATCCTTACTCTCCATAGTCATAGTCCAACACTCAAATCACTACGCCATACCATACCGTCTCTCTTTGTACTACATAGACAGCTCTGACAGTGCCATTGTGCAATCAGTCACAGAATATATAAGTGAACAACAAAAACTTCATTGAGATCAAAACTTTCACTAGATTATCTGCTTCACAGAGCCCATCACCCAGGTAGGACAAGAAAGTCTGTAAGCACTAGTGTTTCTCACTTCATGGAGCCTGCCACCCAGGCAGGACAGGACTGTAATCAAATCCCCACCTCTCCTTATCATATGACAGACCCTGTAATCATACAAGACAAAAGGGACAGGGCCACCTACCTTCTCCAACACCCCCCTCATTCTCCCTGCTAATGAACTGGGGGGGAAAAGAGGGACTGCTGGAATAATGTGGCTCAAGGGAGCTCAACCCATTATATATTTGAAAAGACATACACTCTGCATGGAACTCTTCAGTGCATTTTGAATGACATCCCTTGCAGAGTCTCAGGCAGCAAACCCTGAAACCAACCTACATCCAGTGCTATGTTCTTCAGACCCAAGGGTTTCTCCCAATAAGTGAGAGCAGCAAAATTGCCTATTACCTGGCAGCCTATTACCTATTAACTACCAAAAAGCTGTCACTTGATTTTTAGACTTTTTATGTAATACCATGAATGTCCAAATCAGGAAAAAAAAAAAGAATAAAAGACAAACAGAGGAAAAGAGAAAATCCAAGTCATTGACTCATTAGGCACAGTAGAATAGAAAAACATTCCACCAACCATCAGAGTAAATAGCTGATATGGTGGGGTGGGAAGCTCCCAGTTAAGAGGTGGAGGGAAAAAAAGCTTACCTCTAAGAAGCTCCCTTCCTGAAGTGATATATTCCTTCCCTGGATATGAGTGCTCTTTGGCTGGAGTGTTACCATTCCCTAAGGATCTAGGAGTAAATGAAGCAAAAGTTTATTAATTAAAGAATTAATCCAAATTCTACAAGGAAGATGTGGACCCTTTGCTTAGGTCACACAATGTAGATGGGATCATAGTTTATGCTGTGTAGATCTGTGCCCAAATCTCCCCTACAATCCATGAAAACAAATTGTTTTCTGTTTCAGAAGACTACACTAGTTTAAGAAACCTTTCTAAAAATATATTATTTTGATTCCTGCTTACACTACTTAGAAGAATAGAAGTTTCCTTTTAAGTAACATTGGTAGCCAGAATGTTCTGTGCCCATTTCTTTTCCTTTACAATAATGTTGAAGTTACAATCAAAAAAGTAGGAATGCCCTTTGTCAAAGAAGAGTTCTGTGTTCATTTAGACACAGCTAGGTGGAAGGTAAATGTACTGTTTTTGATTATAAGAAATCAATCTGAATGAAATTTGCTCGTCTATTTGGTATCCAGACAAAGAATCATTAATGTTTTCTTAATGGCTTCCTCTATGAGCTTTGAAAAATCAGATTAAAGTGTGGCCTTCCTGCCAACTCTTGGAAGCTGAAAGAAGATTAGAGGGATTGTAGAAGATTTTTTTTTTTTTCCCAAAGAGAGTGAGTTTAGGCCACAAGTTGTAAAGCTGAAGCTGGCATTTTTAATTTTGTTCTGTTGAAAAACACAGAGAGCTTTATTGGTTGGTCTGATCTACTTCCAAAGAAAACATCTTATAATTGAGTTTCTTCAGCATTTGTGGTCTGCATTCTGACAATCACCTCCGAGCCTTTTCAGACTCTGCTCTATTATCATCTACCACAAATATATTTCAGAAGCTTTATTCAGATCAATTTTTTTTCCTGGAAAATTGCAGTTTGGGGCATTTTGGGCCTAGGCAATATATCCCATCACTAGTGTATATTTGTGATTTTGAAGTATTTAAAATAAGATGATAGACATAGAGATACGCAGAGAAATAGACAGATAACAGATAGACTTACCACATCTCCCAGCTGAAAACAGATGTAGATGTAGTTAGCAATTAAAAATTGAAACAGTTGATAAAATGGCCAGATTTGGGGGGATGGGGTGTTTCTTAAGAAAACAATTGTGCGCATTTCTAGACGCAGGCCCTTTCTGCACCTTACCTGTATCCTGTGATATCCCAGCAGTTCCTCTTCCAGGATGGGTGCATGTCCCAAGTGCTCCCCTCCACACCTGACCAGCTGCTGATGGAAGGACATGCGTCTTCCTTCTGCAGTGCAGCCAACCTCTCTCTGTGCTGCACTGAGGAAGGAAATACCTAGATAGCACTACCGCTGTCAGGAATCTCTCCCTGCCGGGCCACAGCCAGCAAGGGAGGAGAGAGACCAGGAACACCTAGGGGGTCTGAATATACCAAACACCAGGAAAACACAAGCCAAGCCAGGTCAAGTCCAGTTCAGGAGGCAGAGATCCATCGAGAGGATTTCAGGGAGTAGGAGATACAAAGGTTGTGAGGGCTTGCTAATAATTTGCTGCAAGCAAGGAGCAACCACACGGACTGTGATAACTGAAGCCCAGGTCAAAGCTACTGATGACAAGCTGCAGCTGTTGGTCCCTGTTGCTCTGGCTGGAGATGAGTCCTGCAGCTCAAGAGCTGCCGCTGCTGCCATGGACAAAGCAGGCTCCAACGTTCCTCTGCCTGCTCCTTTACAGCAACAGGGAGCCAGCTGTGTTTCTGAGGATGCCTTGGACCCTGCTTCAATCAGCCCCCAATCAAGGCAGAAACTCAAGAGAGCTGAGCAAAGGGAGGCTTCCTTGATTAAGTTCAAGGAGCAGTTACTAGCCACACCTGTGCCTTGGGCTATATAACTGCCTGCCTGGAAGCTTTCCTTTGCTTGTGGCAAACTCTCTACAAGTCCTCCCCTTGCCTGTTCCTTGCTTCCAGCACCAAGCTCCTGATACCTTGGTTTGATCTCTTGGCTCCTGACCCCTGGATTTTGGACTCTGACTACAGCTTTTGCTTGTCGCTCTGGCTTAGGTAAATGGACTACCTATGAGTAATTGCTTGCTTTGACTCTTTCTGGCAGGACTCTGCTATCTCTCCCACTCCCTTTTCCAGGCTGACTTGCCACCCAGGTCTCTGACCTTGAGACTGGCAGACTTAAATAGCCCCTGTGAGCAGGTCTGCTCATTATTGTTTCCTCAGCCTAGTCCAAGCAGCCTCCCTCTCCACAACCCATTTCAGCCTTCTACATGATTGAGGGCTGATGGGCACAGCTGGCTGCAACTCCTCTGCATCACTGCTGGTTCCTTCTCTGTCATGAGCTGGCTGGGGCAACTCAGTCTCTGTTTGACCTTCCAGTGCGGGGGATGTTTGCAGGTTGACTTGCTCAGTCACTGGCTCGGCCCCCTGCACAATCAGTTGCTCCTCAATCACAGCATCATCATCTATCACAACTGCCCTTTCCACATGGCCCCAGCTGACATGATCATCATACAGAAGGGGCTTATTATCTGGTAATCGTATAATGCTTGATCACACTAGCTAGGGAGGCTAGGGTGTCATGGCCTGGCTTCAACTCCTCCCCATGCAAGGATGGGCCCATAATGTGGAAATGGCCACACTTTAGGCAGTAGGAACAATAATTAGGTAATGGATCTATTAATGATCCCATCAGAAAAATGCAGACAAAAAGATGTATTCTGTGTTTTCAAAAGAAAGGGGAAAAAAGGATAGGGCAGATTTGGAGGTGGAAAAGGATGGAAATCTGGCAGTCTCATTACAAGTAGAAACCCACTGATATTCTCAACACAGTCTACCCAAAGGAATTGATAAAACCTGGATCCATTCACTCATATACTTCCTGCTTATGATTCTGACTCTGGGAGAATTTGAAGAGCAATTTATGTCCAGAAAGATAACACAATTCAAATTCTAATGGATTATCTGAGTTTTAATTGAGGGATCATCTGAATAATTTCACAGACACCGAAAAGAGTTTCATTAAAGAGAGGCAAAGCTTCTCTTTGCTGTTTAACATATAACTATACAGGACTAGGAAAGGTAATAATTTTATTTGGTTGTGGTTTTTTTAAAGAGTTTTTATAGAATTCCCAAATATCTTTATAAATGTAATAAAATTAACTGAAGATTTTTTATTTAAAAAAAAGTATCCAAAGTCTGCAAAATAAAGCTAACAATTTTGCCCATTGAGAAAAAGGGCTTAGAACACTTAGTTCTTTCTTTGAGTTTGAATTCCCTTTATATACAGTCATGCCTGCAGTATTAAATTATTGTTTTTCTCTTTGCTGTTCTCTGATAGTTCCTCACTTTCAATAGCTACATGACAGGCAGGTACAATAGGGTCCTTTATATGTTGAGCCTAGCTGTATCTATGGAATATTACACTGTGTCATTTGTTCAGTTTTAACCAATACCTTGACAAAATTCACAAATTTCTTCACAAGCAGATGGACAGAATTTGCAATGATGGAAAATCAAATATTGAGGAAAACGGAATTGACAGAATCATATACCCCCATCCCCCCAGGAACAATAATAAAGATGGATGTTGATCAAATTGTACTGTGGGTACTATCTGCTTCCCATAAGTACTAACTGTCTTTCTGGGAACCTGAGACTGAGCCAAAGATTTTCTATGCAGTGATTAAAATCAGAGAAACCTGTACCTTGGGCTTTCATTGTATTTTGGTCAAACTGAAAGTGTGATGCCAAATTGAAAATTTGATCTCTGGAGGGCACTGATGTACTTTAGTGGGGAGCAATATAAGTTTCAGTAAGCTAGGAAGTTCTGTGAGGGAGTTTACAACAGGGGTGGGCAGACTGTGGAACTCATGAACTCACTTTCCCCCCTCAGACCACCCGCAAATCATCTGTCACAATAATAATAATAATAATTGGGGTGTCACTTTCCTACACAGTTATAGCAATATGGTTTCACTTTAACTGTCATTACAGCATCGTATATAACCCTGAGATTTGCAGTTTAGGGAAGCATACTTAGAATTTTCAACCAGAGAGCTCTAGTGTCTCTCCTAATTATAAATCCTAGGATTCCATCAAACACAGGCACAACAGTAAAACTGTAATCACAGTTCTATACAGTTGGTTCTCAACATTTTTGGGTTTCACTTACACCGATTTGATTATTTGTGGGTTTCTCTAGCCCTGCCCCCCATGTGCTTCTATTCCAGGAGACCTTCCCCCTTGGCAGCTCAAATCAGGCCATGGAGTCCTTTAAAAACCTGCCTCTGGTTCTCTTCCTCCTCCACTAGCCACTGCCTAGTCAGTAAGGACAGCTCACAGCATAAATTGTCAGCAGCACAAACTGTCTCCCAATGACCCCCGCACAATCAAGGAAGGAGATGAGCAAGAGAAAGGAAGTATAGGGTCACCATGCCAACCTACGCCTTTTCTCTCTTCTTTCCCTGACTTGGTTTGGCTCCTGTGTGTCCTCTCTCCCCACCTTACCTTGGCCTCTTTCCCACAGGCACACACAAACATTTTGGTATTTGTGTTTCTTCCACTTTTGTGGAGGTCCTGTGCCCCAACCCTCTAGTGAATGTGGAGGTCCAATTGTATAGTGAGAAAGGGTCCTTGTTAATAGAAGAACAAGAAGAGAGGGAGGAGGGGGAGGAAGAAGCCGCCACCTGTTGGAGCTGTAACTCTTTTTTAAAGCAAAGTACATGATCTTTGCTTGGTGAAGGGATGGTAACCATGCAGTCCTCTGTTTGTTGTTTCACTGCTCTTCCCAGAACTCCCCATCGTTGTTTATGCTGGCTATGGCTTCTGATTACTGCAGCTGAACAACATCTGGAAGTTCACATGATTCCCACCATAGATTTGGTAAAATGATGTTTTCCCTGTGGTTTCTGGATGGTAAAAAGACCTAGAAATGAAATTCTGATCACTTTTAATTTTGAAAATAATAAACAAAATCACATATTTGGTTCAGATGCAACCCATGTTAGGTCATATGAGGTCAAAACAGGCCTTCAGACCCACTAAAATTCCCTATCCTTTTTCTATAGTATACCATATTCATCACATCACAGCATCTATCAGGTGGAAATTCATTTGTGTTAACTTTCATTCTGTGGATATGCTTTCTCTTACTGGATAGGTTTATTGATAGAGAAAATATCATCCATGCTGAATGTGTACATTGATCCCAGGAAAAACAAAAGTGTATATGTGGTTTTGTTTCCTAAACTGCGAGCAATTAGCACTAGCTGATCTTTACACCTTGAGAGGAAGGGCATTCTCCTGAGGTAAAGCAATCCATACTTTGTCTCCAAATGATAAGTGATTATAACAATTCCGTTCTTCATTATTGTCAAGTGATAACTGCAATCACATAAATCTGATGATTGGACATAGTTCATATTTCATTTCACTGAGGAAATATCTCTATTTCCAATTAACATGGAAACTTGAATATAAACTCACTATCTGTGAAATTTCTCAGTTACTGTCAAAGGTACATGGAATATTGTGACGAATATAGAAATGCCTATGGTTCAAAATGCATTCTGGCTATAGAAATATGCAAATATGGCTATATGTCATTTCTTCAATAGCAGTCACCAGAAACAGTTTAATATCCACTATTTTGTGAGTGATCCATTAAGCTCAGCCTTCATGAAGACTCTTGAGTTTGGGGTTCATTTTTATCATAACTATTTACTCACTCAAATCTTTTTTTCTTTCTTCCTTCATCTAGGAATTCAGTGCAGCATAGATGTTTGCATTGAGTAAAAAGCTGGCCTTGATGAGGTTGAGATGTTAGCTGTTTTGCTCTCCAATATTTCCTCCTGTGGGACGCACAGAATCTCCTGTGGGACCCTCCTCTCACAGGCGTCCTATTTAAGCTAATTAATTCCCCACTGTCATGTGGAAGTACTGGGATCATGGGTGGACACCTGAGTCAATTTTCCTTCCGAATATGATCAGTACTAATAAAATCTGATTTATCAAGAGAAAGGGAATAATAAACATCAAATATAAATGGAGGGCACTACATGGACACAGTTCTGACTTCAGTTTACTTCAATGAGAACAGTAAATATATGTTTAAATCTCTCCCATTGAAATGGAAGACATCAGTCTCCTTAACTTAGAACTTAACTCTGCTTGGCTTTGGTTTGGGCAGTTGTCTGTTTTATTTATTACCTCAGACAAAGAGTGAAATACCAGTCAGCTTAGAGCATGATGGTTGATTTGTGCGTGTGTGTGTGTGTGTGTGTGTTTTCAGGGAGATTTCAGGATACAGATGTCCACTTATTCTATTCTTTCATGCAGAGAAAAATAATTTCAAATATTTTCTCCCTATTGAGTGTAATTACAAGAATTTTTCAATACGTTTCACACTTTCTGATTTTTTTTTAATGTTTGTGTAATGTAAAAAGTCCACCTTTTTTGCACAAAAGAATATTTCACCAAAAAAATTCTCAAATGCAAACAGAAGAAGAAGAGGAAGAAGAATCACCACAGGACTTGACAATTTTTGTGATTTGTTGACAAACTTTTTCATTGGGAACATAAATATTTGCAACTATTATTTACATCCCTCACTAGCTTAACTAAGAAAGAAACTGACCCAAAATTATCCAAGGAGTTTCACAGCCGACTTAAGTCTTTGATATGCCAATCAAAGTACACTTTGCTTGTTTATTTTCAGAAAATCAGTACTATTTCTACTTATCATTAAGTGAAAAAACACATTTTTCACTTGAAAGATTCAACTGTCATTTTCACAAGATGGATTTAATTTTCAGTGTCTGACTTTATCACAGTATGTATCTTTGACTATTGCAAATAACTTGGACAATTCTGAAATAAACTGGTATTTTATTTAGGTGAACTAACTTTGGTTCTGTAAAGAACAGTACCCTGTCTGATACACTGTTGGCTTTGTGTACAATATTGTGTCAGTTACTACTTGGCCTATAAAGTCACACTAATGTTCATTTCAAATCTTTTTATTCAAAATTCACAATTGACACTTCAAACTACAAACACATTCAAAATTCGAATTTCAACAATTTACATTCTAATTGTCATCACAAATATCCTTTACAACCAATATAATTAAATAAAATATAACAAAGTAAAAATACCATGATAATCTCAACAAACAAAATCATACATACCTACTTCCCTTATTCCCTTTCCTTGGACATGTTGGGTATTCCTTAGATCGTAATTTCCAACTGTAAATAAATCCTATAAATTTCCCTCCTTAAACTCCTTCTATTAATCCTTAATTCTATTTTATTCTTATTCTAATTTGTATTTCTAAACCCAGATCTTCGAATTCATCCTTACTATTTCAGTTTAACTTAAGAAGTTGCTTCTTTATCTAATATCTATATTATTCACCATCCCCTAAATTTTATTATTACTAACATACATACTATTAGTATTCATTCCTCAATACCTTTTATAGCTATGTTGCCCCTCTTAGCTTTAAATGTTATAATAATTGGTTCCCAATCTTTGTAAAAATGTTCTAATGTCTTTTTATGCATAATCGTTGTCAATTTATCCATTTCTATTATGTCATAAATTTTTATTAACCAATCCTCTAACTCCGGTATATGTCCTTGTTTCCATTTGCCTGCATAAACCATTCTTGCTGCTACTATCATATGTGTTAGTAACTTAGATTGCGATCTACTTTTCAATGTTTTAATTTCCTGGTATATATTGAGTAAATATATCTCAGACTTCATTGGAAAATCTAATTGCATAATTTTTATTATATTGCTATGAATTTGTGTCCAGAATTTTTTTGCTTTAGGACAGGTCCACCATAAGTGATATAAAGTTCCTTTTAAGTTGCATTTCCAACATTCATTTTTATTTGTTTTAGTCATTTTCACTATTTGAGCTGGTGTACAGTACCATCTATATAGAATCTTATAATAATTCTCCTTCAATGGCACACTTTTTAATATTTTATAAGGTATCTGCCAAGAGCTTTCCCAACTTTCAAATTCTATAGAACGACCAAAATTCTGTGCCCATTGTATCATATATTCCTTGATGGTCTCTCTCTCTAATTCTAAATTCAATATGATTTTATATACCTTTGCTATAAAATGTTCAATTCTTGGTTTCATCAATTTGTCAAAATCATTTTCTTTTGTTTGTATTCCTGTTATTTTTTGGTCCATCCTAAATTTTTCTGCCAATTGTCTTTGTAGTAGCCAATGGGTAGAAAGTCCACTTTCGATTAGTTCTTCTTTACTTTTTAATGTAATTCTATCCTCTTGGCAGTTTAATATATCTTTATACGTTATCCAGTCTTTTAGTTTTGGTTTTTCTCTCCTATAGAAAGCTTCATGTGGAGATACCCATAACAGGAATTTTGGATACAATTTGTTCTTATATATCGTCCAAATTCGTAATAGAGACCTTCTAATAAAATGATTATTAAACTGTCTATTTGTTTTGGCCTTCTCATACCATAAGTGTGCATGCCAACCGAAAGGTAAATCTGCCCCTTCTAATATTAGTATTCTTTCATTATCTAATCTCATCCATGTTGTTAACCATTCAATGCAACAAGCAGGATAATATATTTTTAAATCTGGCATACCTAATCCACCCCTTTCTTTAAAGTCTTTCAAATTGCTCCATTTAATACGGGGCTTTTTAGCATTCCAAATAAATTTGGACAAATCTTTTCTCCACTGAAGAAATGGAATATCATTCACTATTATGGGCAGGTTTTGGAATAAAAAAATCATCCTGGGTAAAATATTCATCTTTATTACCGCTATCCTGCCCATAAGTGATAAATCAAGTTTTGTCCATCTTTCTAGATCTGCTTTGATTATTTGCCAGACTTTCCCATAATTATTCTTATATAAATCTGTATTATTTTTAGTCACTGTTATACCCAAGTACTTAACTTTTCCCGATATTTTATACTGAGATTCTGTTTCTAGATCTATCTCTTCCTGTCTAGTCATATTCTTCATTATTATTGTTGTTTTCTCAGGATTTACCTTAAATCCTGAAACCTTCCCATATTCTTCCAATGCTTTTTTTAGATGTTTTATACTTTGGTTTGGATTTTCCAGCAAGATGACCAAGTCATCCGCAAATGCCTTCAACTTATATTCTTGTCCTTTTATTTGTGTTCCTATTATTTCTTTATTATTCCTTATTCGAATATTTAGTATTTCAATTACCATCAGAAAGATTAATGGGGATAAAGGACACCCCTGTCTTGTCCCTTTTTTAATATCAATCTTAGATGTTACTTCTCCATTTATTAATAATTTTGCTGTTTGTACTTTATAAATCATATTGATCCAGTTGGTACATTTTTCTCCTATATTTATCTTTTTTAGAGTCTCTTTGATAAATTTCCAATTAACGTTATCGAAGGCTTTCTCCGCGTCTAAAAATATTGAAGCTAATTTTTTCTCATTATGTTTATGATAATATTCCATTATATTGAGCACTGTCCTCATATTATCTTTTATTGCTCTACCAGGGAGAAAGCCACTTTGATCCTTGTGTATCCATTTGTTTAATATTTTTTTTAGTCTCTCTGCTTAGATTGTTGCATATATTTTGTAATCTGTATTCAGCAATGCTATAGGTCTATAATTTTTTTGTATCTAAGGGATCTCTTCCTTCTTTTGGGATCAAGGTAATCAATGCTTCTCCCCAGGAAACTGGACGATTCCCATTGTCTAATTCATTTAATACCTTCTGAATTGGTTCTACAAGCTGATCTTGAAAAGTTTTATAAAAATCTGCTGAGAAGCCATCCGGCCCTGGACCTTTTCCTGACTTTAGTTTTTGAATTGCGTTGATGACTTCCATTCTTGTGATTGGTTCGTTCAGTTCTGCCTTTTGATTTCCATTAAATTGTGTTAATGTTGTTTCTTCTAAATAATTCCTTATTTTTAAATTCATATCTTCATTTTCCTGATCTTCAAACAATTTTTGAAAATATTTATGGAAAACTGATTTTATTTTTTCTTGACTTCGATATAGTACATTCCCCTCTTAAAGTCACACTAATGTTACCCCAAAACATGGGTGACTCAGGTGTCCACCCATGATGCCAGTACTTCCACATGACAGTGGGGAATTAATTAGCTTAAATAGGAGGCCTGTGAGAGGAGGGTAAATTAGTGAGATCTTTCCACCAATGTTTATGGGGCTTTACAGGAATGAAGCAACTAGAGATTCCAAAATAAGCTGAAATGTGTTTTATTGAAAGTTCACTCACACAAGCAAAAGAATCCAAGCACTGATACACTCATACAAGAACTAGCTGAAGGATAAAGAGAGTAAAGTTGTGGATAGGGGAATTTAGAGTTTGGGTAATAATTACCAATCTGAAGAGCAGCAAAGAAAGCAGCAATGTGGCTTAGACAGATGCCTAAGGACAGTACACATTTGGGAATCAGAGTGACTGTGTGGCAATCAGCAAGTAAAGTAGTACATCTGACTGCTCAAAACAGAGGGTTTATTTACTGAAAAACTACCCTGCAAGTATGGGTGTGAATGGCTCTCCCAGCTGGGTGGACAGTGGGAGTTGCAACACAGACAATGAGGTCTGTATGGAGTTAATGGTCTTAATAGCTTTGTATTGTGGAGAGCTTTGGGGAGCAATGCAAAGAAACAACTAGATGTGAGCGAACAGGGTTGAAACAATCATTGTTTAGGTGGGAACTTCCCTTTGATCATTGCATGCACAGAGATATTCCATCTTCAGCTTAAGCCTACTATCTCTAGAGTTGCAGGTAATCTGCCTGACAATGACTTCAGCTACACCTAGAGGGGATGTTGGCTGAACCACCTTGCAACCACTCATTTTCAGTCAGTAATTTTCTTCTATCCAACTTGACCTTCCAGTCACCTTAGCTTTCATTTTATTTCAACTATTCCACTATTTTTTTCAAATACTTTTGATTATATATTCATCACTATTGATTGTATACCAGTTTAACCTGTAACTTGTAACTATAACCTGCCTAAGCATAAGAATGGACAACTGTTAAGCATATCCAAAACTTTGGGAGTTACTTTAAAAAGAAAGAAAGATTGATTTTCCTAATACTTCTTACAGTATTTGACATTACGTGTAACAATACCTCCCAAAATCCCCTTAAAAGATAATTTTGAAGCAACTTGAAACTAGTATTCAGCTCCATAAAATACCTTTATTCTAGTTTACCATGCTACTTTTAAGATTTAGCTTCATTACATCCTCATTACCCCAAAATGTAAATTGCTACAGGTAACATAATCTCATTTCATAGAAAATTTATGCCTCTTTATGTCTGGTATGCATAGTCTACATACACCCCTTTTTCAATTTGGAAAGTTACATAGGATATGGACTATACAATACTGTGATTCTGATAACTATACTCCAAAAAGCAGCTATTTCAAACTTTGCCTTTTGTTCACAAGAGATAACTGTAGATTAACAAAAGGGGGTTCATGTCATGAGCATAATTAATTTGGGAAAATGTAATCATTAAACAAGGAAGATAATTTAAACTGGAAAGCAAGGAGGGGGGATTATTGCTGTATTCTTTGGACCTAACATCATAACAGGCAACTTACATATATATTAAAAGAAAACCCTTACTATATGCAATATAAAAATATGGATAGATGAGTAGGTGTTTGTATTCATGGCTACTCTATATTTTCTGGGCTATTAATGGACATTAAACACAAAATGATGTCCCTGTGTGAAGCCCATCGAGATTAATGGGAGCTAGTTGCTGGTTGTTTGTTCTTCATGGCTAAAAAGAATTGCTGCATAAGAACCTATACAATCCAGAATGTAATCTTAAATGGCAGAGATTTAATTTGGATGACTATATAAATTGTGCATTTAATATTAATGAGGATAATGTCAAATAAAGTAGGAGCTATCCTTCTTCCTTTCTGCAAGAGACATGCAGCGGCGCTGCCTAAATCTTGTCTGCTGTCACACTTCCTCTTGGCATACAAAAGCACTTAACCCTGAATACTCAGATGGAGAGAGAAAGTATTTTTAGTCCACCTCTATCCTTTAACACAAGAAGATCAAATTGTGGTCTCTACTGGCAAAATTAGCAGTACATAGGTCTCAAAGGGGTTCAGCTTATACAGAAGAGGAGAAAAAGCTTTCAATGATATGTACCAGAGGATGATAAACAGGCAGAATAAAAAGAATGGCTATTCTGGTGTTAGTCAAATGGAAGCGAACTGGCCTAGAGAACATCTGTATACTGTAAACTATATTACCTTTAGCCTCAATTTATGGTTAGGTTTTTGCATGATGGAGAAATATAGCACTTCTCTACAGCTCTCTAGGTTGTCCAGTGCAATTCTGTAATCAACTTCCAGCAGTAGTGGACCATAGAGTCACACTGGTCCTGCTAGTGAATTCTAGAGAAGTGATCTCTCTAGAAATCTCTAGGTTTTCCAGTGGGATTCTATGGTACTCTTCCATAAAAGTAATATGTATGTTCGTATTTTTTCCATGCCAGGGGCAAATCCAGTAAAGATTTGTATAAAGTACATTAAATAAATGAAATAACCTGCAAATAATCAAGTCCTTAAATGCTGACCCCACAGAAGTGGAGGGCTGACTGTATTCTTATACTACCTTTATTTTGAAAGACCAAGATAGTATACAATGGAGGAATACAATGAAAACAATCGAAACACATGAACTACAGCAAAAAAGGCAGGAAATTCATGAAATAAACCTGGATGTTAGATCCTGACTGTCATTATCCCAAATTCTAGGTAATGTTTTCCTTCCTCTTCAATTCAAGAGAAGACAGATAGGGTAGGTACAATATCTGAATGGTGCAGGAAGTGTTGACTTACATGGAATTGCACAGGCTGTACATGTTACATATTCACTCCTGCTTGACGAATTGGAAGGGCAGACGGATTCACATTGAACAAGAACATGGCAGAGCCAGCGTTCAGAAAAACAAAGCATCAGTACAGATCATCCTTAATATAGGTACAGTGCATTGTGTAGAGGTGTGGATTTTTCAAATAATAAGATATTGCTGTGAGCTACCTTTGTTGTTGTGGAAAATAGTTCATACTTATCTGGTCCTGAATAAGCAACTAAGATATAGGTGTACAAATCCTCTACTCTTGGTGGAGATGAAAACTGCTTTTTAGTATAAAATAGCTGAGTGTGCCTTGGGATTAAATATTCTTTCACAATTGCATACATAACAGTTGAGCTCCCTTATTTGTTATGACATTGAATTTCCCCTCAAAAAATGACATTGGATGCCCCCACATTCTTTAACGACATTGGCATGCTGGTTGTGAAAAAGAGATGACATGAAACTTCATTTGAAGAATAACTTTCAGGACACCTTTTTTATATATTGTCTCCCAGACCTGCTCTCCAAATCCTGTTCTATTTTTGAATTTCAGTATAATTTACAATTTACTTAATGCTTTAACTGCATCATCAATCTCTTTTATATTTAGTTGCTTTTGACTACATTTCAGTTCATATGTTTTTCCTTTGCTACAGCTATAGCTTGGTTCATGTTCCCTTTTACTTCAGTGAAGAATTTTACCCATGATCCTAAGGGCTTTTTGTATTCTTCAGATCAGAAGATAAGAATCCTAAGCTCTTGCTTATCATTATGGCCCAACAATATTCTCCAAAAGGAGTAAGGTTTCCTGAAAGTCAATGACCTTTCATGCAATGCAATGCAAAGAGTTGGAAGTTATATTGCCAAGTTTCCATATGGACATAGAAGTTATTTACATGTCTCACAATGGTCTTAGGGACTATTTTATGTTACATTTTCTTCCATGCCTTGGAAAGTAATACCTTTTTCTTTCTGCTTTCCAAAAGCCAGAGCTTAAAAAATAAAGTAGGACACACACCATCTAATAACTTGAGATGTGATATGCATGTCTACCACTTATTGATCTGCATGTAGCAACAACACCAGTCTTTCTATTCAGCAGAAAGCCATCAAAATCCTGTAATTGTCAGGTTCCAGTTTTCGATAGGGAATGTTGCATAGGCATGTAAAACGGCTAATGCATTGCCTTTCAGTGTAAAAAAGAATAAAACTTTGAGATATTGAGTCTGCTGATCATTACTCAAAACAGCATTGTCCCAGTAATGCAGTGGGAAAAGCCTAGAGAAAGAAAGGTCTATGTACTATTAAAGTGGTTATTGATTGAAGGTTAATGTTGTATGCCTAAGAGATCACTCTGCATCCTTCTGATAATCAAATAAGTGCAGAATTGAATGACTGGCTAAACTGCTTGGGTGGGTGTCCATTGGATTCAATAGAGGATAACAACATCGATTGTTTAAAAAAGTATTTGCAGGGTCTGAAAGGTTTTGACTCTTTAACCCTCAAAGCTACTGGCTGACTGGAAATGATTATTTGAAAAATCTAGCTTATGGATTTGGGCTTATTTTCAACTTATGTTTCTTTTTCTTATTACCATTACTTTTAATCCACTCTCCAAGATATATATGTGTGTGTTTGTATATTTGTGTGTGTGTGTGTGTGTGTGTGTGTGTGTGTGTGTGTACAGAGAGAGAGAGAAAGAGAGAAAGAGAATTGCAAAATACAGAAACACTTTAGTATGGCTGATCAGTCTCATTCCTCAGTAAAAACATAAATGAAGAAGTTTCATGCTGAACGAGAAAGCTATTTCCTACTGTGGCTAACTGGAAAGCTAAAAAGCAGAGGCTAGAACTCTGGAAGTGCTATTCTCCAGTAACTGTTATTCAGTGTCATGGAACAATTGACACAGGACACACATTATGCTAATATCTGAAATTTAGTGAATCATGATACTTATATGATCCCCACAAACCAATTCCAGATTAATTGATAAGCTAACAGTTCTATCTATCTATCTATCTTCATTCTAGATTTGTTTTATTTTATTTACTATTCTATTCTATTTTAATTTATTTTAGTACACAGAATACGTCAGGGGACTCTCAATAATCAAAACAAGGCTGAATTCAAGGTATGGCTGGTGTAGTTATCAGTAAAAGGTTGGATGTTTTTGCTTCCATTTCAACTTTATAACCTTGCCTAGATGAATTAAGACTAATCCTAACTGTAGTTTATAGGAACAATTCAACTGCAAACCATCGTTTACTAAGATGGCCTGTTTTAATATTCCACAATTAAGATTAATAGCTTTTAAATATAATGTTACATTGCAATTAATTGAACATGGAAGCGTAAAGTCTTGTCTTACAGTCACACTGGCGGATAAGAGCAGAATGATCCTGAGGTTTTTACTGATTATGTAGCATTTGGTCTGAAACAGGCATGTATTCACCAATGTTCACATCATTGTCAAGATTCACCATCTTTTAGACATACACTAACATATAAAAACTAGCTATAACTATTGGGAAAGAGGTGCCCTATTTTGTGCAGCTGTTGCTGCTCACTGAATGAAAATGAAGATTAAATTTAAAAGATCATGCAAATCAATGTGACCACCATTATTTTTTCAATTCCTCTTCATGCACTGGAGGTTTACTTTTGAGTAAGCTCACTAAGCATCAGGAAGATCTCATGATGTGTTGAAGTACTAACAGATTATTCTGGGCCATTGTAATAACACATTGGCTGCTCAACAGAAGACATCATGGATCTGTATGTCTAAACAAGAGCATTATTCCATCCACCTAGGAGTTTGATGCCTCTCTTCTGTGATTATACCTTGTGCCTGAAGTAGCATACAGCCCACCCACAGCAGATCAAAGCATATAGTAAATAGGCAGTATTAGCCCCAGAAGAGAAGCAAAAGATGAAAGAAGGATTGTATCGTTCTTGTTCATTGTGTCTTCAGTTCTGTACACATAACAGAGTAAATCAACAGCTTTTCTGGTACTCTTCAGACCAGATGGAGCTCCAATTCTTGCTGACCTTTTTTTTTTGCTTAACTGAGATTTGTTCCTGAAGCATTCAACTCACTCATTCATCTTATCCTTTATATGTTGGATTCAGACTGAATTTGCCATTTTCAGTATTATTCACATGCCTTGCTATCCTGTGTCTGTTTATTCAGCACTAGATCTAATGGTGATCAGTTGGGTTTACTCCTAGGTAAATGTGTGTGTTTATCCTGGTGTGGACATGAATGACTCAGTTCATTTCCAGTCTATGTTAGTATTTTTCCTATACTCATTCATAACTCACTTCCACCCAATTGCCACAAAAATCGTTTATCTGTATGTATTTTAATATATACACATCCAAATATATTTCCTCCTAACATACACTTTTTTGTACACACACTTCAGTGTTGTTTTTGAACCACAAATGCATTGCAAAAGTATAGAGATGTACAAAATCTGAATGATGATTTCATCCAAGCCACTCTTTAGTCCAGAAGGTAAAGGTGAGTCAGCTCATACCAGAGCAAATTCCTCACATTCTTAAAGTCTCCTTATTGAGAAGTAAGTAAGAATTTGGTGAAATTTGCTCTAAGGTAATTTTTTATCCTGAAACATATGAAAAACCAGAATTGGTGAAACTTTCCATCCAAACCAAATTATTGAATGAACCAACTGGGTATACATTTCTTGCTAACACATGGATTAGTGTGCAGATATTTGTTATTGTCATGCTCTTCCAAGCGGTCTTCAACTTATACTATCCTTCTGTGTGACAGACCTCCAAGAAACCATGTTATTAAAAGCCCTGTTCAGGCCCTTTCAGACTGAGGGTTGTGGCTTTCCCACCTGTAATGTACTTTCCCCTTTCCTTCTGCTTTCAACTTTATCTAGCACTGCTATCTTTTCCAATGAACTGTATTGTCTCATGATATACCCACAGTACAATAATCCCAGTTCAGTAATTTTGGATTCTAGTGAGAGTTTAGTCTTGATTTGCTTTCAGACTATTTTTTTTCTCATTTTGGCAGTTCATGGTGCATGTAAAACTATCCTCCAACAGCAAATCTCAAATTAATTACAGTCCCCATCCCCCCATCAGCTTTCTTAACAGTCAGACTTTCACAACCATACATGGAAATCAGGAATATTTTGACACAGATGATCCTGATTTTAGTATTCAATGGTATATGTTGATGATTGATCTAGTTCTTTTACAGCTGCCCTTCCAAATCATAGACTTCTTCTGATTTCTTGACTACAGTCTCCATTCTGAGAATTTTGCAACTTGCTTAAAAATATCTCCAGCAATATGTAATGGAAAGAAAACTGTATTTCAATACTTTCTGAATTTGTATTAATAATGTTTTCCGCATAAAGAACTGTTTCAAAAAAGTGAAGCAACTATCTGGATTCCTATTTATTTCCTTTATAAGTTATATGTGCATTCTGACTTTCTCCAAGTAAATTATATGTTTTCCTAATTCCTAGTTTATATTTACAACTATTCTTCTAGGAAGGTCAGGCAGAGAGAGAGAGAGAAATGACTAACACAAAGAGTTTTCCATGACTCAATACGGATTGGAACATGCTTCTCTCATCTCAGTCCAGCGCTAACGAGTACACCGGCCACTCTTGTTTCCATTTTGATCATCAGTAGAAAAAATAAGTTTCTTGGTTTATTTTAACAAGAGAGGAAAAAAACCAATGCTGATAATTTTGCTCATAGTTCAAACTAAACTATAGTTTTAGGACATTTTCCCCCAGAGGTATTCCTCAAGTGCCAAACGGCATCTATTATCAAAGAATGTGAATTTGTTCACTTGCTTATTTTTAGCATTCTTGGTTTTGTGCTTGGTCTTTGGGAAGGAAAGGTAAGCATAATTTGCAAGTCTTCTTAGGCATCTGTCTCTGAGGAAATCCTGGTGTGGAATTGAAAACAAGTTAATCATAGGGAACATGCATTACTCTTAATGTTTACTTTGAGACAGTCAGGTTAATCCTCTTTCATTCAAATACATTTGTGATGCTGCAGTTGAATGTGAGTTGTTACTTCTTTATCCTGACAGATTTGCCATCTTATCAGGAAATTTCAGATTCCTCATTGGCCCCCAGTGTGAAAGTCAAGAACATAAATAGCAGTGCCATGGAGCACTGTGGAAAAAATAAAATGCTGGGACAGACCTAGATGTCATTTATGTACATTCTAGTTTAGAGGATCTCCAGCCCTCTTAAATGTGTGACCTGTAACTGAGGGATGTCATGTCAGCAATGCTACAAGGAGAACGACTGAAGAGCATGAGATGAGCATAATCCAAGGTGAAGAATCAGGTTGTCAAACAGCCAAAGGATTCAGCTACAGATGTTTAAAACAGTTGGGGATGGTCATAAATAGCAGTTAAAGATTTCAAGCTGAGTATGCCAAGAGAACTTTTGTTTCTAGCCCTGATCAGAACTACTGCCTTGCTTATAATGCTGAAGGCAGCTACCCGAACCACCTTCCCAGCTATTGTTATTTAAGGCCATCTTAGATGAGTTCCTTCTGAGAAGGGAAGATGAGTAGCCATGGGCCAGATATCTTTCAGAGATTTCAGTTTCTGACTCTTCTTCAAGAAATGACTGATAAGCTGTCAGGAGGCAGCAGGATGCCTTGAATCGTAATGTCAAACCTGGTTGGCATTGGTTTCTACCAATAATGTAGAATCAGTAATTTCATCTGACCTGAAGACTCTGTGATATGTTGGGTGTGACAGAGGCATCTGGCTGCCTTCCTGTAACAATATCCTTATTTGGGATTGAGCTAAATTCAGAGATGAGAAATTATAATGTAATGCATTAACAAGTGCCAACGTTGTATGCCAAAAAGCAATATGAAGACTGTTAGCTTGCTCTCTCCAATCTCTCAGCAGGCGTGTCAGAGATGTCTAACTTGTCTGATATGAATTGTTTTAGCTTCATACATTTTGATGAGTTTAACATCTATAAATTACCCTGGATAACAATTAGCCTGTCTAAAACAAAGAGTCAATTTCTATTTTCATGCTAATGAAGTCTTCTTTGAAAAGGTGTTGAAGGCAATCAGTTAGCTAATGATACATTGTGCATGACCTGGGCATATATATGAAGCTCATATCCTATAGATCAAGCATCCCTGCAGGAAATAAAGAGGTAAAAATTTAAATTAAATGCAAACCTTCTAGTCTCAAGTAGAGGAGAGTGGGCATTGCTCAGAAGAAATTTAAGTTTTCAATTTTTGCCACAAAACTGAAAGTAATACATGTATCAGTTCACTCACAGGTAATTATTTTTCTGCTCTGTATGGGGACATTCCTTATAGCCACTAATAATCTTCTACCTGAGCTTGTTAAATTTGGTGTTGTTTTTTTTTTTTAAGAGGGTAATGCTAGGCATGCAGACTCAGTTGTAAGCTCCATCGAATTCAGAGGAGCTACCTCTCAGAAAGGGCCTCAGATTAATTCTTTCTTATACTGAGAAGCCTCTTTCAGCTTAACCCTTCGTCAGAATCCGGTGCCATATTGTCTCAAAAGAAATAAGTTGACTACACAATATTTGCATTCTTGTGTCTCTGTACGTGTCACAACCTGTATCGAAATACATAAGAGTGTCTGGGTAGTTCTTCTACATAATTCCTCAGATATATTTGTATCATTCCCTAAGCTGTCCCTGAACTCTCAGTTTTCTTTCCAACAACTCTTCTTGTTGCTGGCCAAAACCAGTAATTGTTTCTAACTACCAAAACTATGTTCCTTCCCTTCCACCTCCATCCAGCCTCTCTTTATTCCACTTGTGTCTTAGTTTATGAACCCTTTATAGAATTTTATTAACTTTTCCTCTTTCTTTCCTCCCCCCCCCCCAGCCTAGATAAGTACAGACTCCAGATTGCATATTTAGGATTGCAGAATCAGTGGCACTTAATTGTAGGGTAGAATTTTGTTTTGACTAATTCATCTATTTTTGGACTTCTTCATATTTTCATATAAAAAAATATTAGTATTTAGGAACGAATTTCAGATAAAGTGTTTGGTTAAATGTGAGAGAAACTGAAACTGCTAGATTCAAGCATCTAGGCTTGGGGCTCTGAGTGTTTAATTCTTAAAGGTTTATTGCAGACTGGCCATGGAATGATGAAAGCAGACACAGAAAACTAGGTTGAACAAGGGCTACTTTATTTGGCCTAAAACCTGTTTAAACTATGTTGAACCTGGAAAGGAATAAAATGGGGAAACAAACTAGTGTAGGATCGCTGAGCCATGAGGGCAGTCCAGTGGCTGGGTTGCTCCCCATCTGGCTAACTGCTGAAATGCAGACCCACAGAAGCTAACTCCTGAGTTGCAGGACTAAAGTGAGGGCAAAGTCCCCAGGTCCACCACAAAGGGAGTCTCCTTTCCGATCCACCCCCTCTTTAAAACATAGAACCTAAAGAGGCAATTCCAAAGCCCTGCCCTACACCAAAAAGACAACAAACTGTTCAGTGAAACTCTTTCTTTATCTCTCCCACTACCTGACATGAACAAGCAACTGCTTAGTCCCTGTCCCCCCCCAGGCCAGCCAATAGGGCCTTTACTCTCTGCTGCAAATCCCCCTGGAACAACATGTTACCCACCTCTGGTAGATGCATGCCATCAGCCCTGTAGAACTCAGGCTGTTGAAATGCTATATTTGGGTGTGGGAGAAAGTGTCCCAATTCCCTTTGCAATGCATTTTGAATCTCTCCATTTAACCTTCTGTGGGCCAGATCAATGCATCAGAGATCTCATTCACCCCACCAATCTTAGCAAGGCAAAATAGCTGACCACATCCAGGCCATCTGTTCTGTATGACCTTAAGATCATGCAGAGCCTGAAGGATAAGGATCTTGCCCTTCAGCAAACTTAAGTCATTCCCACCAAGATAAATGATCAAAACATGAGGAGAAAAACTGTGCTCATCAAATAACAGGCAACAAACCATTTCAGTCTTCTTCTCCCAAGCCACTGCACCATGCATGCTTCACTGAATCCCAGTTGAGCCCCAGAATGGCAGTTGTGGGCTGCCAAATCATACTATGGCAGCAGATCAATATCCACTGCTTTCCAGACAGAATTTAGAATCTGTAAAAGATAACAACATTAGTAAACAGCAAATGTGGTTCAGAACTATATATATATATATATATATATATATATATATATATATATCAATATTACAAAGAAAAATAAAAAAAATATGGCAAATAATGCATACAAATACTAACAAAAAAAGGGGGGAAAGGTGAGAATACAATCTACTAATACAACAAATAACAGAAGAGAAGGAAAAAGGAACGGAAAAAAAAGAAAAGTACTCCATTATTCTTATTTATTCTAATTTACAGTTGCAGAAAACAATAATACAATGATATAATAATAATACATACATACAATTATGCATACAACAAATACAAACACAGTGCAGGGTTCAGAACTTATCAGGATGCACATACTTCTTCAATGCTAAGGATCGCCAATGTCCAATATGCTGGATTGATTGTAGAACCAGAGTCATGGCAAAAAATCCATTGGGACAGTCCCAATCCTAAATAAAGGGATTTTCAAGTCCTTTCCTTAGAGGCAACAGTCCAAAATTGGTATTTGGTAAGAGCTGAAAACTTGGCATGATAAAATAAAGAACCTGGCCTAGATTCCTGACCCATATATAACTCTGTAACACATGAACAGGGCATAGCATCAGATTGTATCAAAGTTCCAATGTTATCTTTAGCCTACCTCCCTCTGATTCATCTCAGAAATACAGATACACCATAGTGCCTGCTGCCCAGAAAGAGTTAGATCCCTCAGCTGCAGTGCTCTGTTTCATACATCCTGTCTACATAACATGATCAGCTCACTAATTTGCAAGGCCCCAGAGAAGGCAGTCAAAACATCTGCATGGAACAAAATGGCCTCATAATCTGAGAAACAAATGCCTGTCCAGATGCCTCCCAACACCTTAAGGACCTCAGGGAATGATGGTTCACACCTGTCAGACACTCTACCTCTTTCCTGAGACCATCCCTCCATTCTCCAAAGAACTCTGACGTCAACTGTGTTGTCCTTATATCCTTGAGCCTTGGAAGCAAAGACTGGCACTGACAAGCTACCCCTGATGTACCATGGAGCTAATCTTCAACCCCTTGGATGGATATAAAACTGTAAAATGTGTGACAAAGGGATAGGCCAAATAACCTGAAACCCTTTTCCCAACGTAAATTGTTCAATCTCTCTACCAGCCTTTTTTTTTATAACTTCTCCTTATTCTCAGAGTAAAAGAGAAGCCAGTAGCTCTGACAGCTTCTCCTTTCCATGCCTTCATAGGCCTGCAACCACTGGATCTTTACAGGCCTCTGCATCCAGAGCTATTTGTCTGAAGTGCTGCATCTGTTGAAGGGATGGAGCATTAGCAATCCTGTTGTCCTCCCTAGCCACATGGAGTGTTGCAAACAAAATATTAAAATGAAGTGTAAAGACCTTGCCCGAAGCATAAGCCATGGGAACCTAGAGGACATAGAATTAATTACCTGTACTGTGGCCATATTATCACATCAGAAATGGACAGAGGAGATAGCTAATGCCTCAGCCCAAATTCAAACAGCTACTACAATTGGGGGGGGGGGGTCCAAAAAGATCAAGTGCAAGAGCAAGCCTGCCCTAGGCAACTCTACAAATCACACTTGTGTGCACCAATGACCATGAAAATAAACTATAACTCCAATGAAACCTGCTGCATCAAAAAACACCTTCAAGGAATCTCAGATTGCAATTTATCTCTCCAAAAAAAAAAAAAAATCAAAAGTTGCAAGAAGTTCTTGCTAAGACTCTTAAGTCTTCATTAATTCATTCAGTAATCCCAGTCGTATGGTGGACTTATGACATCACAAAGATGTCTTAAATTGATTCTGCCAGATGCCAGAACCCTACAAGCAAAATCTCTAGTGTGGTCTTCCTATATCCCTTGAATTCCAACACCCTTTCTTTCAAAGCACTAAGCTTCTTGGGAGAGAACCTGCAGTGCTGCTTCATGGTATCGATTTATATACCTAAAAATACTAAACAAGCACTTGGCCCCTCCATCTTCTCCTGAGCAAGAGGTCCACCTAATTCTGATGTCAATGAATAAAATTCCCTCATTAGTTTTATTAATTGTCTTGTTCCTGATTAACCATTGAACAAAAAAATCATCCATGTAACAAATAACCCACTTTTGCCCAGACCTAAGTTTAAGTGCCCACTCAAGAAAAGTACTGAACTTTTCAAACATAACACATGACACCAAATAGACCATAGGAAGGGCCCAATCCGTGTAAAAATTCTTCAAAAGAAAAGCCCAGTAACTCAAAATGCCTAGGATTAAAAGGCAAAAGGCAAATTTAATCTCATATTTCAGTAATTCTGCCCTAACTTCATTCCTATGCATCTCCTGAATCAATATGTCAAAGGATGTATAACACACAGTGCAGGATTTTGAATGGATGGTCTCATTGGCAGACTCCCCTTCACGGAAAAACAAATGGTGAATCAGCCTTTATTCATCAGGTGCCTTCTTGAGAACAACATATAGTGGTGATACCCTCAAATTAGGTATGAGGGAGATGCAAGAGGCCTATGACCCTTCCTTTGGTCACTTCCTTATGTGTCTGCTTCCTATCAACACATTCCAATCCACCTACTGAACTAAGATTCTTAGAATAAAGTGGAGTCTGGATTCCTTAAAATGAAATCTAAAAATCGTCTTTAATCCCTTCCATCAAATAATGGGTGACAACTTGATTTTGGTAACACTGACCTCCAACTTATCCAACTGTACTGGCACTCTTTCTGCATCCTACCTTTTCTCGGCACTGGGGTGTGGTGCTCATGCGAGCAGCCTCTTGTGAGAGGCCCTCGCGTTCAGGTTTCTTCAGCTCCGCACGAGCTTCTTGCTTATGCGAGAGCCCCACCTCTTCCTTTCACAGTGCAGCCTGGGACCTTCCCAGGCTGCACTGAGACAGGAAGCATGACCAGCTGGGCTCCCAAGGTGCCACACACAAGGTAAGTGCGCACGGGGCCTGGGAGCAATGTGCGACCATGCACCATTTTCAGCTTAAAGGCAAAAACGAAAAAGTGCACAAGCAGTGCCTGCCAGGCCCTGGAGTGTCGCACAAATGTGAGTGCATTGTGTGGACCACTCCTCACTTTTGCGCGATGCTCGAGGGGCCCTTTTGCATGGAAAATACCATGAGAAAAGGGTCTGGGCTGGGTCTCTTTTGGAGGTACAGAGACATCTCTGATTCCCCCCTACCTGATTGTTGTTCCCGAGGTCTACCAGTTATTTTTTCTCTTGGGGCTGTTTTGAAAAGAATGCAAACCCCCAAAAAACCAAATACTCATGGTGGAAATGAACACTCATTCCTTTAGATGTCCCACTGCCTTTCTTGGATGCCATGAATTGCAATGCTGACTAAATACTAATCCTACATAAAGCTATTATAGGAACCCTTGCAAAGTTAACCTAATGGCCAGCACAGGCTTATAAGGCCTAACTGGGCCAAGGATCCTAAGCAGCTGCTGATAGATACCTCCAAGGACAATCAGCCCAGTGGACTCAAACCTTCACAAGCTAGGCCACTGAAATGCCACCCACAACCTAATAAGTCCTACAAGTTGTCCCTGACAGGGCCTAGTAATCATGGTCTAATTAGGCCTACTCCACCACCCTGGCCTACAATTGTAATATGTAATGAAGGCTATACAAGGCCCTCAATGGGTCTAATAATCTACCCATGCTCCACAAGAAAAACTCCCAGCCCACGTGCTGATCATCCACACTCCTACCCTCATGACCAAGCAGAAAAGGAGGATACCCACAAACCAATTGTCCTCCTACTTCCATTCCAACACCAAGGATGTGTGCTATTAAGTAGAGAGCAAAGTGATCAACTTGTTCCTCTCTCGATCCCACATACCCCAACAGAGATCAAACTGACAAATGGCAGCAACTCCATGAACAGCCGTCTGTTCTTCCCTCTGAAAACAATGCCCAAAGGGAATGTGTGAGGGTGTGCATGGTCAGATCTTAAAAACCCTCTGGCTGTTCTCCCCAGTGCACAGCATCATGGTGTTTTGAACCCGGCCTCTTCTCCATGGAGATCATTAAAGGTCCATTCTTTGCAGCACTTTATATCACACCTATCCAGAATTGCATATTCAACCATGTGTAAGCACCTGAGTTCTCGTTCTCTCTCTCACTCTGTCTGTCTATCTATCTATCTCTGTCTCTCTCAATCTCTCTTTCTCCTTAGAGTCCTTTTATCTCTAACACCTATATAGCAGGTAGGTACATCATGTTCCTGTCCATGCTGGCTATATTTACACCTACTGAATAGCTAGTGCAGAGGGGACACATTTTGTTTCAGTTCACTTTTTTTTTTTGTTTTGGTCAAAATTATAATTTCTTCACATTTGGACAGAAAGAACTTGAGGTTTTTCTAATTAACAAGGGGAAAAGTGAAATTGATAGACTTTCTGACCCATAACATCCACTATAGACCAAAGGGAGAAAAAATGCTTCAAATTTATATTTTAATGGAACATTAATATGTGGAATACCCTGAGCCCTTGAAGAGAGCAAGAAACAAATATGAAAATTAAACTAATTTGGAGTCTGAGAAGAGATGGCAAATTAAGTGAAGAGATAATAAATGGGCTTTAAAATAATGAATGATATTAGAGGATACAGATGAAGATTTCATGTTCCCTCTCTCTTTCATTACCAGAAATATTATGTGAGGCAATGAATGGCAAACTGAGTAAAACTTAAGGCTATCTTTTTGTCTGTCAATGAAGCTATTTTACAGGGGCGATGTGAGGGATAAGGTTTGGAGTGGAGGAGCATGTGGCAGTCTAGATTTAATTGAAGTGCATGTCACATCAGCCCTAGCCACCATACTCAATAGTGAAGAATCCTGGGTACTGTAATCCAACTCTGGTGGGATCTATGACTCACACACACGCACATAAAAATGTGGCTAGAACATCAGGAAAATTTGAATACATAAGAAATGCAAGTATACATAAACTGTCCATAATGAACCAACCATTACTACTTATGAAAATGATATTTAAGTCATAGAAAGCTACCAGAGGTTCTGTTGAATATAAGTGCTATTCCACTGGTCAAAGATGTCAACCAATAAGGTCTGAAAGTACACATACACAACCTATACATTAATGAGAAGCATGTCAAGCTTAACTGGACATTATGGGTTTGGAAGAATAGCCAATAATCTTCAGAATTCCCATTCCCTTCTCATGACCTCTGGATTATCAGTTTCATCCCATTGAAAACAATGAGAAGGGGTTTAAAATAAGAGTGATACAGAAAAAGCACCTCCCCTTGATAAACTCCCATATCCCAGCCTATTTCAGCAAGCTAGTGCAACTGAAGGAAAAGTAGTCAATATGCTATGGTATTCCCAAAACCGGATTTCTCTTTTAAGAAACCAAGCAATAATCAAATTCCCCACTTCCACATCTGTAGTCACAAACTCATTTGTATGTCACAAGAAAATAAATGAGCACTCTTTTGCAATAAATGTATTCAAATGTAATTTCTATCCTCTCATTTGGGTAATGAGAAATAAATCTCAATCTTATGTTACAGCCTATCATAATGAATGACTGGATCATTTAAGAACAAGACTAAGACAAAATCATGCCAATGGCCATCAAGGTAGTTTCATTGGCTGGAAAACAGGAAATCACTAGTTTTATTTTGCCCCATATTGTGTTCATATATGGATCCGATATGGAAGCTATAGGGGGACTATGGAAAGCCAAGAGTCAATGATTATTTGGGTTAACGTTTGGGATGAATAAGTAATCTGCTCCAATAGGCTTTTTATATGGATTTTTCTAATTCAATTTTCATTTCGCACATTTAAAGACTTCTAAAATTTGCTCAGTTAAGAAGTGCAATGAAAATGTGTAAAGATGTAAGCATAATATACACACAGTAAAGTGCACATCTGAATAACACACACCAAATATGCTGATCAAAATAATGACAGTAACTGATAGAACTAGGCATCTCCAAGCCACTATAGGAAGGAAAAGAAAGAAATCTAAAGCTATAGACATTATAGCTGAGCATGTCCCCAGCTAACATGCATTTTTTAAGAGAAGGAAAGGGAGCACAAGGCAGAGCTCTACATTGTAAGGAGGTAGAAAGAAGTTGACAACAGTCAAGGAAGATAAGAACTAAGAAAGCCATGAAAAATAGTAATATGAATTAATTTAATAATTAAAGTAAGTGGTAGTAGAGTCAGCCCATATTAGGGATGGAAATTATATGGACTTCCAGATGTTGTTAGGCAGTTGCTTCTTATCAGGAAAAAAAAAAGCCTCTTCTGGGCTTAGCAAAGGCAAGGAAACCAAATATGGTAACATTGTCCTTGCACTTCCTCGGACACATTGCAGGCTTTTTGGTAATTTTTCACAAAATGTTTGGGATGTTGGCAGCACTATGGACCTCAAAAATGGCTTTGGAAGCTCTTGGATCACATTTTCCCCATGGCTGATTTAAAGGGTCTATTCTAAATGCAGCTAACAATGGAATTATACATTGTCATCCCAAGCCCAAGTGTTTCTAGAGAAAAAAATATATATGCATATATTTGCAGGATTTAAGCTTGGCTCTGTTGCAGCATATTCCATGCTCTGTAGTACAGCATAATCTGCAACTCTTGCCCCCAAGCATAGTTTATATAACAAAATTGTCATGTTTTTACATATAAGTCTTCCACTCATACATTTTTAACACAATGATACTTATAGTGCTCATTTCTCAAGACACTGTAGTCTATAATATATCAAGCTAAGGGCCTAGTCATTACTTTGATTCATGAGATTCATTTTACTTATAGCAAATGATGTGGCTGTTAGGGTGGCATGAATCAAATATATACTTTAGAAAGAAGCAAGAATGTAAAAGTGCTATTCTCACAAAGAAACATTGCTATTCTGATGTACTTTTTCTGTGCTATTGAGCAGTTGCTAATAATCCATGACCTAATTTTGAAAATGGCAGGTCCCCATGTTAAAGCTGGGGATCACAAGAGCTACAGAGAAGAGATTGGTTTTTCCATGGGAAAAGAGGGATAGCTTCCCCACCTGTCATTTCCCAGTTCAGATCAACCCTTCCTTGAGAACGATGGTTCTTGATATTTGGTCCCCCAGGTGTTTTGTACTTCATTCTTAGAATTCCTGGCCATTGGCTATTCAGGCTGAGACTTCCGAGTTGAAGTTCAAAACATCTTGGGGATTAGGCTGAGAATGACTGCTGTGAAGAGTGAACACTCAACATGTGGATGTAGAAATCTCATATATATGAATTAATTTAATAATTAAAGTAAGTGGTAGTAGAGTCAGCCCATATTAGGGGTGGAAATAGTTTGAACTTCCAGATGTTGTTAGCAGTTGTTTCTTATCAGAAACATACATACATATACATATACATATACATATACATACATATATATATATATATATATATATATTTACACACACACATATATATATATAAATATATGGAAAATTACAAGAGAAAAGCAGGAATAAGGGAAAGGTAACGAGTACAGTCACCCATTTTTTCCCTCCTTCATATGTACATGCATATATGCACACCCATACAGCTCAGGAAGAAGTGATTGTACCAGACTTGAATTCCAGACCCCACTGAGTTCACCAAATCTATTGGTAGTCTTTAATTATGTATTGCAATCTTGTCCCATGTTGATAGCAATTACACTTTTGGATTCCACCCTTCCCATATTTCTCAGACAAGTATGATGACACAGCATTTAATAACATTTAATATGCAACTTTCCACCAAATTATATTTAAAACAATATTTAAGAAGCTTTATTTCATTGTTAAAAACAATTGTGTCCCCTCCCCTGACCAATTTCTTTGTCATTAGATACTGCCTATTTGTTGTAGGGAGGTTAAAGAATTACTTGATTGGATCTTCCTTCCTTCCTTCCTTCTTACCTTCCTTCCTTCCTTCCTTCCTCTCTTCCTTCCTTTATCCCCCTCCTCCTCCTCTTCCTTCTCCTCCTTCTCCTCTTTCTTGTTTTTATTTTGTTTTGTTTCTTGTTTTTGAATAATGGAATGAAGTCTCAAAAAGAAGAAGGGAAAAAATAAGGCAAGTAATGCTGCGGAGAGAGATATCCTGATAGTATCATCTTCACATTAATTCTTGAAAAAATTGTCTTAGATTTGGTTTTAAATAAAATCTAATGGCAAACATTCATATTTGATGAAACTTCTTAAACTTTGTTCTAACTACATTAATATGCTTGACACCATTAATGCCAATACTTACAAGGGTTTTTTTTACACCTTGACAAGCTTGTTTTTCATCATCTTAGCTATTGACTCTCTTACTCTGAGAAATAAGAATCCTAGAATCATAGAAATGTAGAGTTGGAAGAGACCACAGTCCAGTCCAACCCCCTGCCATGCAGGAACATCCTCAAAGCACTCCCGACGGATGGCCATCCAGCCTCTGCTTAAAAACCTCCAAAGAAGGAGAGTCCATCCACTACATTCCGAGGCAGCATATTTCACTACCGGACAGCCCTGACTGTCAGGAAGTTCTTCCTGAGGTTCGGGTGGAATCTCCTTTCCTGCAGCTTGAATCCATTGCTCCTTGTCCTGGTCTCTGGAGCAGCAGAAAACAAGCCCACTCCCTCCTCTACATGGCATCCCTTCATATATTTAAACATGGCTATCATGTCCCCTCTTAACCTTCTCTTCTGCAGACTACATACCCAGCTCTCTAAGTCTATCCTCATAGGGCATGGCTTCCAGGCCCCTCACCATTTTAGTCGCCCTCCTCTGGACTTGCTCCAGCTTGACCATGTCCTTCTTGAATTGGGGTGCCCAGAACTGGACACAGTATTCAAGATGAGGTCTAACCAAAGCAAAGTAGAGTAGTACCAGTACCTCCCTCGATCTAGACACCATACTCCTATTGATGTAACCGAGAATTGCATTGGCTTTCTTGGCTGCTGCATCACACTGCTGACTCATGTTCAGCTTGTGGTCTATTAAGACTCCTAGATCCCTTTCACGCGTACTGCTATCCAATCACGTGTCCCCCATCTGAATACCTGAGAGCATTCTGTTACATCACAGCAACTCTGCCAGTGGAGGAAAAGGAGGTCATGAGGACAGATGACAGGCAATATCTCATTTTTCCAACACACACACACACACACACACACACACAGGAGTACATACACACACACATATACACATACACATATGTGTGTGTGCATGTGTGTATGTATACCCCTGCCCAAATATATATATATTTTAAAAAATGTAAAAAATTTACATTCACCAATGTAGATAAAAACAGAAACTATGGTTAAGCTACAGAAAACAGTTATGCCAATGAATGCATTTATTTTTGTTTTTATTTTTTAAAGAAAACATTCCATAGCATGCATCGTGGCCATAACTGGATGTTCCTGAGGCATAATCTAGTTAATGTGATGAATGAAATCAAGATAATATGATTTGTGGATTGACCCTGGACTGTCACACTGACTCTCTTGGGACACTTTTAGAAATACAAAGTCTAATCATACATTTATAGAGCACCATCAATGTACTCAGGGTCTTCTGAGTGACAGAAGCAGAAGACAGGTCCCTGCTGTTTGAGTTTGGAGTTTCCACTCTAAATTTACAACCGGGTTTCACATTCTGCTTACAAAATAATAATAATAATAATAATTAATAATAATACAACAACAACAATAATTCTTTCCAGTTCATTTTGTTCTAAACTTTGAGAACTCTTGACAGTCAAAGAAATCTGGAAGTTCTTAAACACCAATGCTAAATCTGGACTGAATACTTTCTCCTAGCATTGTTTTCTAAGGACTTCCTCTAATTCGTATTCTTATTCGGCGGGGGGGGGGGGGGGACGCAACTTGTTCCAATATTAGATTAATTTTTTAAAAAACATCTAGGCTGCCCTTCTTCAGACATTTTACCCTAGAGGAATCCTTGAAATAATTTTCAGGGCTCAAGGAATACTTGCATAAGATTATTATATTTATATCTAAAAAATGATTTTTTAAAAAAATCACTATCATTTGGAAAATCACCAACAACCTCCTGTGGAAACCTAGGGTTCTAGGGAACTCTGGCTGAGAAACCCTGATTGACTTCTGTGCAAACAACATTGAATGATGTTTCTCTGAATGGCATATCGCTTCCTGAATGCAGATAGCAGCAGATCTTTGGCCCTTTTTGCACAGCGTTTTTGAAGCGAAAGGGCCCCTTGAGTGTTGCGTAAATGTGAGGAGCGGTCTGCATGATGCAGTCACATTTACACAACGCTCAAGGGCCTGACACGGACCGCACATGCAATCTTTTCATTTTCAGCTCAAAGCCGAAAATGCTGCACGGTCGCACATTGCTCTGGGGCGTCGCACGCACTTACCTGCCGTGCGAAGCCTCCTGAGCCGTGCTGGTCGCGCTTCCTGCCCCAGCGCAACCTCTAACTCCCAGGATGCACTGAGGAAGTAAGGGGTGCGTGCGACCAGGAAGGAACTGTGGAGCCGAAGCAGCAGGGATGCGGCAGCATTCCTCCCAAGCCTTCTCATGCTAAAACCCCAACCCAGCAGTGCTTTTTGGTAAGATGCGAAAAGGGTCTTTCTTTGTGGCTTCATTGTATGGGTGTTCTAGGTGTAGAGGAATGATGATGCAAATGATTCTCCAAGAAGAACACAGAGGTGAAAGAAGCATATTCACTTTCCACTACAATGTTATGATTTTTTTTTTTTAATTTCCATCATCCTTTTGCTAGTTTCAGGGGCCAGAGTGATACAGGGATTTGAGTGCTGGACGCTGCAGACTAAGGTTCAATTCCCCACTTCCCCATAGAAACCCCCTAGGTGACCTTGGGCACATGATACACTCTCGGGTCCAGGAAACCCCATGATAGGTTCAACTTAGGGTCTTCATAAGTCAGAAGGAACTTAAAGGCACACAACAACAAACTGCGAGAGATCCCCTAAATATTCGATTAACTGTGGAAATTAATTTTTCAGTAGTTATCCATGCAGCTTTAATATGTAAAGGAAAGTTTTTAGCATAATATGCTTGTTTACATTCTCCTCATCTGAGCCCTGTTTAGCCCTTCATTGTCCATCCTATTGGTTACTAGATGTGGAAATTCGAAGCCATTCAAAGTGCAAAGAAGGCTCCAACCTTCCAGGCACATTTGCACAACATCTTTACTAGAACAATTTTCTGTTATTTCCTCTGTTATGAGATATATACATCCGTTTTCAAAAATATTTTTATAGGTTTCTGAGATTTATCCCTGTCTGGACAGTTTTAACAGGAATCTTTCTCAAATGTTATCAGGCCCTTAATTTAATTTTTTTTTCAGTTTTTTCTAACAAATAAAACCTGATTTGAAAAACTGCAGTATACATACTTATCACTATAATGATTTTGATAAATAACCTGTCATTACGGGATAATGCTGCTGCTGATGGAAAACTTGAATATAGGAAAACTCTACTAAAGGAAATATAGAAGGGCATATTGTCCACTCAAATAATCTTCATATGTTGAAGATGCTCAGTCTTAAAGGTCATGATCTGAGCTTCTGACATTGTATTCATCTCTGAAGGCTTCAATGCATATTCCAAAGGGAATTGTGGGGAGGCAGTGTTTTATTTCCCTTCATTGCATTTTCTTTTCTTTCTTTCTTTCTTTTTTTTTTTTAATTTTTTAAAAAATACAAACAGGAGTCCTGTAGTTGTGGGAGAGAAAAAATCCAACCTCCCAGATTCCAGTTGGAAAGGTGGAAGATAGGGAGCTGGTGTTTTCCTTCTCCCCTTCTTTTGCAAATAAATGGTCCAAGTTCTAGGCCTAGAGTACCCATTTCAGTATATGTGTGTGTTGGGGTGGAGGTGGGGAAACAGAAGAAGTTGTTCCTCCATTCTTCTTCTAGAAGTCCATAGCTAACCAAAGAAAAGTCCTCACAGATAAGTAATTGTTTTATTTCCAGAATTTTTCACTGGTGAACACATAAAATAAGCACTCATATGGTATCTCACTGAGACATTTTGCGTGCCCCAACCTGATGTCACTATATAGTCCCTTCACTTTCAGTTTACACCTTGCTTTTCCAATCAGTCTCAAGCTAATAAATATATCCTGAGGACATTTGCTCTCTAATGCCTCAATGCAACATTAAAAGTGGAAGCAAAAAGGGAAATGGGAAATACATTGAGGCTTAAAGCAGCCCCATAGGGGCTTTTTCAGGTGTAATCCTGACTATAAATTGAAAGGCAACCTTGTTTGCCCTTAGGCTGTCTTTAAAATGATTTGAAAGAGGGAGGGAGAAGGACAGGAAGACATTTAAATCATTGCCATTTGTTTGAATTCCAGCTGTGATTCTGTACTGTGTGTGTATATTCCTCCTACCTACAGCATGCAAGATAAATCTACAGCCCCTGGCCACAATGTTTTCACAGCAAGTCGTCCATGCTTCTTGAATCCTCAATATAAACCAATTTGTTTTGTATGTGAGATACCTAGAGAAATCGTTACATGGGAAACTTAGAGACAAACATGCAAAAAACACTGTCAGTATTAATGTTAGTTCAGGTGCATTTCTGCATACTTTAATGTACACATTCTTCTCAGGTTACCACTTGGGGAGTGTCAGGCTTTTAAGAACAGCCTAGCTTTATAAAATAAGGGTGAATAAAATGTCACAATTGTACACAATAGAATGGAGGCAAGCAAAATTCAAACAGAGATTACTTGGACTGATATGCATGATCTTAGATACATCTACATACATTATGGAAATATTGCTCCCTCAAGGTTACACTAATGGTGTCAGAAATAGTCAGTAAAGTCAGTAAACTAAGGCCCTTTCTGCATGGCATTTGCCATGTGAAAGGGCCCCTTGAGCGTCGCGCAATTGTGAGGAGCGATCTGCACAACGCATTCACAATCGCGCAATGCTCCAGGGGCCAGCAGGCGCCAATCGCGCACCTTTTCATTTTCGGCTGGAAGCTGAACATGGTGCACAATCGCGCATTATTCCCAGGCCCTGCATGCACTTACCTGGTGTGCGGAGCCTCTGGAGCCACAGTGGTCACACTTCCTGCCCCAGCGCAGCCTGGGAAACTCCCAGGCTGCACTGCGGAAGGAAGAGGTGGGGCTCTCGCACAAGCAGGCAGCTTGTGCGGAGCTGAAGCAGCAGAGATGCAAGAGCCTCTTGCCGGAGGCTGCTTGTGTGATCCCCGCACCCCAGCGCCAGAAAAAGGTAAGCTGCAGAAAGGGTCTAAGTGAATAGAACATGTGACAAATGCAGTCCTACCGGTCATGTGGTAGCTTTATACAGCAGGACTTCAGTAAGTGTCTGCTTATTCATTCATTTATACAGTGAAAAGAAACAAGAGTCATGCACCTGGGAGACCACAAGTTATGCTAGCTAGATTCATTTGCCTAGAGAGCTATAGATATGAAGACCTATAGCAAGTTAAAAGAAGACTGAAAGGAATATGGGAATTGTAGCCCAAAACATATAGGAGTACAACAATCTCTGATTTCTGCTCTGTGTGTGCATGTGTGTGTGTGTGTGTTAAAGTATTTCTTTTAGTCACCAAAATTACGTCAGTATCAACCACATAAAACAGTTGTAGTTGAATAATCATTTGAAATATTTTTGCTACTAATATTTAGGGCCACTTGAAATAGCTGACTTATCTGAGTTCGTATAGGGGGAAAAATTCTGATCCACATCTCTCAGGCTAATTTGTAGAATGAAACTTAGCTATCTTCTAGACTTTGTACCCAGCTGTGATACAGGTTTTGGTCATTTAAGTATTTCCCAATAAGCACTTAGAGAGAAAATGCATATTTAAATATATATTCTGAGGTGTCTTTAAATAACATTGAGTTTCAGTTCTGATCACTGACAAAGAATTTTAAAAAATCATTCAGTGCAAATAGGTTTTTAAGGTTTAGATTTAATCAGTGACTAAATATGATTATCAGTGTCAACATTTCACACTTGACTTAAGTTTCATAGCATATCCTCAGCATGGTTACAGAAGAGTTCCAAATTAGTCATCCATTTTAAGTTTCTGTCTTAAGTACTGTGTAAGTGTGATATGGATAGTTTTGTAAAGATAAATATTAACTCTGGGGAGGAGAAAAAGTATAACTCATTTTTACTCCTGTGACATAATGTATTAATAATATTTCAGCACTTTATTCCAGTAACTCATTTGCTCTTGATCTCCGGAGCATATCAGAATGCTTACTACCTGATAACCTCTTGCTGTGAATGGCAATCGATGAAAATGGTGCTTTATGGCATCAACTTCAGCATTAAGAAACAAAATACCTTTTGCACAAAGATGTTCAATATATGGGAGGAACACTGTCTGGTGAGGGGTTTGGATGTAAAAGAGGAGGAGGAGGAGGAGGAGGAGAAGGAGAAGGAGAAAATCTGAGAAAGAAGGATAGATAAATAAGCCCCAATATTGCCACATAAACTGCTTGAGATACAGAAGATTCAGAGTTCTGCTCTATACATGTAGCAGAATGAAGTGGCTGAATGGAATGTGTCACTTGAAACTACAGGTAGATAGAGTTGCGTTTTGTTTTTAATTTGTGGTTTTTTTTCTTTAAAAAAGAGTTGAAGATCAGGATCCACAGCTGGACTCGTCTATCTACAGTAAGAAGTGGTGTAATCCATTTTACCATTTCTTTTGTATTCATTTTTCCTACATATACAGACAAATTCTGATAGAATACATTGCATGGATCCCCCCCACCCCACATTACTGTTCTAGAACCAATTGCACTTTTCCATAGGGCTTCTCCAGACTGCTCCATAGTTCTGGTAAACAATGGGGCATTCCGTTGCAGGATTTCATATCTTATGACACCATGTAGCAACAGCTTCTGTTCCCACATCCAGTGATGCCCCAAATATTCTGGGCTTTCTTCCTAGTTTGCTCTGCTTGTAAAAGATTTTAGCATGACTCTCCCCCTACATGTGCATGTTTCCTTTGGCCACTCTTTTTTTTACCCCAGTATCATTAAAGCTGTGGTATGGGTGTGGTTTCCTTTCGCCTGCACCATCCTGTCCATGAATATAACACTTCCCCCAATCCTCCTCCTCCAGTGTTCACATTCCCCATCTTTCACATTTTTAAATAGCCATAGTGCAAAAGTGATAGAATGCTACAGTGCTCTCACACTGTAACTCTAATGGTGGTGCTGGGGGAAAAATGGACTTTATGTGAATGCTGTGCAGTGCAGTATAGTGTTCAACCCTAACTGGAAATCTATGAGGGAAGGAACGTCAGCAGAAAATCTCCAATGCAAGGATCAAGCCCCCTTTCAACATAACACCAGTGGGAGCCTACAAATATACAGTGAGGAACAGAGGCGGTGGCTGCGGACAAGTGATATTTATCCTGATAAGTACAGCTACAACTCCTGCCAAATCCCAAGGCACTGGGTAGTGTGGAAGGGCCCATAGCATATAAATAAAGGTGCTCTCAATTCTCTGCTGCCCAGCACAGGAAAACAAACACTGGTTTTACCTCATCTTTGTCATTGCCCTGTGCTCTTTTCTTCCTTATCCCACATCTCATTTCCTCTTTCTCTTTAGATAGTGTTGCTGACCACATGATCTTACTTTGAGAATGAGATAGATGTACAGCCTGTGTATAAAGCTAGACAGGAACAACTACCTAGATCTGAACGGTCTTTCCTCAGAATCATTATGGGTTGCATAATTGACCACTAGGTGCACTGTTTAAGTAGTCTGATTCAGTGTACCTAATTAATGGGCCAAGCCTGCCTTTTAAAAGCCAGTTGGTGGAATAATCTGAGTATTTTTCGTAAAGAACATGAGGCATGACCAAGATAAAACATCTTCTAGGAAAAAGGATCCACATGAAGGCCCTCAGGGAACATTTATTTGTCTAAAACTCCTCATTGATGTTGCTTTCAAGAACCAGAATTCTGTTATGGACATCTGCAAACATAAGTTTCCCTTATGCATGTTGATGTTCTTTTTGGGCACTGCAGGAAATTGGCATTACCTTCCTCCCTCTGCAGTGTGCACAGCCCCACTTCCCACTCAGTATAAAACTCCTGAAGCCACCCCATATTGCCATTTTGTGCTTTGCAGCAAGCAAGCAGGCTCATAGAAGTGTCTGGCTACTTCCTGATAGAGTTTTTTTTTTTTTTTTAATGACATCAGCACTGAGACCCTCCGGGGTTCTCTGGGGTCTCATCGCTATTGTGATCATTTCATGTAGATGCCTGCATCCCCATTTCTGTCTGCCTCTCAGTTCCTGCCTGATTGCTCCAAAGCATAGAATAGTCACGTGCTGAGACATCAAGGATTTATCGGTAAGTCAGGTGACTCAGTATAGCATAGGTCCATTTGTTGATATTTATCTTATGCTGAGGACATTGTTACTGCCCTGGCTAGTCCGAGCTTTGGGGTTATTAAAGATATCCTCTTGATATCATAATTCAGCTTCACTTCTCTATTCCTCTCCACGTGCTTGCAAGGCCACCAGATAAGCATGTAAACAAGCTCGGCCGTTAATTGCCGCAATGTTCCGGGCCAATACAGGCAGGCCAGAAATAGCTGACACACTGCTTTAGGAGACCTCCAGGCAAGTACTCTAATTAAGTATGCATGCCACTTACAAGAGAGCCTCTGCCCCGTGATGGCAGCTTGATGGGTAACCTATTCAATACCCAAGTACTCTGTGTTTGCATACCGGCTACTCTATTGAGAACCGCTACGATAACTCAATCATTCAGATTCTGACCTTTCGGAGGCTTTGTCTCCAACTCCAAGTCTATTGTTTTCCCCCAAGTACGGCATAGCCTGCAGTCACAATTCTCCTTATAAAAACCCTTGATTCCGAGACCTTCCTCGGAACACTCCCGAGTTTCATCCTACCTTGCTGCCGCTTTGCTTGGCGAGCCTCCCCCAGCTCCACGTGCTGAGCTACATCGCACCCCAGCTTCACTCTCTATTTTTCTGGGCTTCAGGACACGTGAAGTATCACCCAAACCATCAACTCCTCTAAAAATCCCTCTATACCACTCCAACCTTTATTTCCTTTAGTTATCTTGTATGAGTGTGTCGCATACACTGTCTTGCTTGTGTTTAATAAACATCATTTATTATTTCAACTTTTGTGTGCTCCTTGACTCGACCCGACCCTGTAGACATAGGGTTCAAGATCTCGCTATGTTACCCTGCCTCTCGTAACGCTAAGCAGTGCTCTGAGCTAATTTTCCCCACCTTTAGTTGAGCACATTTTGGTGTCCCTCCCGGGACCCCCAGTATACAGGGTAACAGCATGTGGGATTGAGTTCAAAGTGTTCAGTCCATGCCAAGGAGGCTCTCAGAGTGGCTGTCACAGCGTAACATGTAAATGACATATCTGAGACATCTATTAAAGCTATAGTATTGTATGGGAGATCTTTGGTGACAGGGTTAAATGAAATTTGTGTCCATTTGTCTTAGATGGAATGCAGAAATTCTTGGATATGCCTTCATCTTCACTGGGAGTTCTATGGTATTTTCATAAACATGCACCCTTTCTTTTTCTAACTATTGCCATGTCAGTTGGCTTACAGCCACCCTAAGGCTGTCATCTTGTTGGTGAGCTATTCAAGCACTTTTTCTAGAGTCACACAGCAGTAGTGAGGGAAGGCAGAAATGGGCCTGAATTCTGTTGTTTAATGCCAATTGGAAAAGACCCACAGAATCAATTACAGAATGGTGAGTTGACATATAAGGAAAATTCCATTGATTTAGCTGGTCTACTTGGGATTAACAGAGGATTTGTGCCAAAATCTTTTGGCTTTAAGCAGATATTTTAATCAATGCCTTACTTCTTTCTTGACCAGAGTATTCACAGTATCTTTATTCCTATTGTAACCATCTTCTCAACATAGGCCCTTTCCGCATGGGGGGGGGGGACAGCCGAAAACAGAGCTTACCAGCTTTGTTTTCCAGCTGGCCGAGTCCGTTGCCACGAGGAGCAGCGCGAGTTCGCTGCTCCACAGTCCTCCAGCGTCCCAAATGGTGGCTTCCGGTTGGTGGAGGCTCTCCACCAACCAGAGAAGCTCACCAGCCGGAAGCCTGCCCCCGGCAGATCTGCAGGCACGCACTTGCGCATGCCTGCAAATCTGCTCCAGAGCCGGCCGACGGAGCGGCACAGGGTTGCATGCTCCGTGATTTTTAAAAACCTCTAAAAAGAGGTTTTTAAAAAACACGCTGAGTGACCAGTTCCGGTCGCTCCGGAGTGGACTGAGGTATGGAACTACAGAAAGTAGTCCACCCCAGACCACTCTACAGTGCAGAAGACCTCTGTTAGAGGTCGCTCTGCACCGTTTTACTAGCCCAGTGCGGAAATGGCCATAGTTACACCACCATAGTGTACTAACAGGTTCTGACTGTAGGATGCTTCCAGGCTGAGTATTTTATTGCACCGTCACCGTATCTCATGCATGAAATGTTATAGCAGGTCCAGAAATCATTGTTCTCCACTTATATTTCCTCATATATTTTCTCACTTCAATACAGATGCAGTTCTTTGCTTAATTTCTTCTTGAAAAAAGTAATTGAATAATTTTAGCAATTTTACTCTGCTGTGAGGAAGTCTGTCAATGTTTTCCAACTGTCAGTGGTTTACAAAATTTGGATGAGGCACTTTTAGACACAAAACAGCATTTTCTGTGAAGAAAACATCATTTTATACCTGTAAAATAATACTTTTTTTCAAACAAATACGGAAAAGGAAACTAGGTATTCACAAATTCAGGTGTGATTGGTATTCAAATCCTAAAGAGAAGTAAATTCATGTTGCATTACATAGATAGACAGACAGATAGATAAATAGATAGATAGATAGACAGATAGATCAATCAGTTGCTTTTTCTTCCTTTAGGCACAAAGCAAACAAAAACTTACACAGATGCTCACCATTATTCTTTATTATCCAGACTGTGGGCCTAGGAGGGTGCGGGGGAAGAACAAGGAATTAAAAGAGAAATATAGCACTGAATTATGCCTTCATATTTTAGAATGTCTGTTATGTAATACACATTCAATTTCATTTGCATCCTTTATGAATATATTTATTGTGTTGAAAGCTAATTGCCCAAGTTTTCCAAGTGTTTTGAGGCACTTTGTCGGAGCTTTCCAAAGTTTGCAAGCATATTGCTTTTGACAGTCAGGAGAACATTAATTACCCTGTATACATTAAAAATGAGCTTTATGACATGTGTGCTTTTCTAGTCTACATATTTCAGCAATTGGTGTAATTACTTTGTAATTCTAAAAGCCACATGTGCGGTGCCTAATTCAATTTAGCAAGTTTCTGCTACATTCTCTCTCTGTCTCCCCCCCCAACATATCATAAACGTTGACACACTAAATAGTTAAATCATAACAAGCTGTTGGTTTGCCTAACTGTGCTAGCACAGCTTCTGAAGCATGGTGCCTGCTACAAAATGATTTCCTTTTATCACAGATTAAAATGACTATGCTTCCTACTTTATCTAATACAGAAAATATGCAAAGAGCTACCTGAGCACCCTTTGTAATATAAAACTAGAGGGCTGATATGAGTATATTCCCTTCCCATCCCTCCCTCTGGTAATTTCTACTTCATCTCCCCCCTACCAAAAAAAAAAAAGAATAATCAAACAACCTCTCACCCCACCCCCCACAAGTATACTGATAATCTGCTCAAGTCCACCTCTCTGCTAGTTGTTTATCAGATCTGACATGTAGTGACTGCATAATCACTTTCCGGTAATTCTGCACCAATTTCCTGAAGGCATAAATGTACAAGCCACTTAAAACATTAGAACTCACAGATGCCTTCATTGATCTGAGGTTCACTGACCTCTAAGTAAGTAGCAATGTGTGTGATCCCTCCCACCTTTTAACATTCTCAGCTGTTTATACACTATGGCCAATGAAATAATGCTCAATCAACAGGAAAAAAAATCATTTAAATTTAAATTTAAACTCTTTCTGCAAATCTTATAAAATTAGCTGATTTAAGGCAATTTGACTTTTTATGGCTGAGGCTTAAACCGGAATGTAGCAGTGAACAATGAAAACATCCAGGTTCATTATTTGTTTTCTAGCATGCTATTTAATTCCTTGAAATCCAATATGTATAACTAGATTTAACAATTTATTCGAAACAGTGTCAGCACTGATACAGTGGGAGGCCTAGTTTACAAAGACTGGGCTGTAGATTCCTTCATGTGAGCATTTGTTTCTTCACAATGTGGGTTCCTGTATCATGCATAACATGCAGCATGAGACTTTGACAATTTATTGACAATGCTCCTGTTTATATATTTATCCTTTTTTTTTTCTCAAAAGATGTATGAACGTAGACCTGAAATTCATGTATGAGACATCATAATTTTACAAAAAAATCTCTACTTTCTCCCAATTATTCTTCTGCTTAACAGTGACCAAACAAACCACTTAGCAGGCAAGCTTGTACAGGTTCACACTTCACATGATTTACATAAATTTATCAGCACCTAAGACAGTGTACACGTGGGAATAAAGGCCAATTATATTAAAACATTTGATTGGTTTTGTAGTGTAAACTGTGAACTTTGGGGGTGAGAAAAAATCACCTAGATTATTTTTTCCCATTGCATTAATACAGGTTCATATTGAATAATATTAATAATTTATTTCAACACCTTTGTATTCAGCATATGCAGATTTGGGTAAATATTATCATATATTCCAAGTTATACTATATTTCCAGGAACTGCATGGTTATTAAACCACATTTCATACACAACCAGACTTGAAAATTCAAGCTGCGAGCTGTATTAACATTGAATATCAACACTGTTTAGCCTTAAGAAAAGTGACAGCCTAAATGGGGGAAAACTGCATAATGAGTGAGAAAATGTTCAGCACTGTCAAGTTGACTCACAACTAGAAATATTGATAATGGTATAGTAATGTGGTACTTGTTGTTGTGTACCTTCAGGTTGTTTCTGACTTATGGTGGCCCTAAGGTGAACTTATCATTTCTTACCTAAAAAATGATTTGCTGGAACCGCCCTGGCCTGCTACGTATGAATAGCATGTTGATGTGTTACCTCAAAATGTGAGTGACTCAGGGGTCTACCCGCAATGCGAGTACTTCCATTCAAATGTGGGGAATTATTAGTTCAAATTAGGAGGCCTGAGGGGGAGGTAACCTAATGAGTTCTTCCACAAATGTTTTTGGGGTCCTCACAGGAAAGAACCAGTCAAAGATTCCAAAATAAGTTAAAATGTGTTTTATTGAACGTTCAGTCACACATGCAAAAGATCTGAGCACTCACACACTTGCACAAGAACAAAGTGAGGGATAAAGGGAGAAAAGTTCTTGATAGGAGAATTTTAGGAAATGAGCAATTTTTACTAATCTGAAGACCAGTGAAGAAAGCAGTGATGTGGCTTAGACTTGTGCCAAAGGATAGTACTCATTCAGAAATTGGAAAGACAGTTTGGTGTTCAGCAAATGAAATACTGTATCAAACTGCTCAAAACAGGTTTTTATACCCCAAATCTGCCTGGACTGCAAAACTATGAATAGCTCTCTGGCCAAGCAAGCAAAGGAGGTTGCCATATGGTCAATGGGGTCTAGACAGAGTTAATGATCTTAGTGTTAGGTGACAAAGAGTTAATTGCTGTTGTAATAGCTCTGTAATAATGGACAGGTAAAGGAACAATGAAGGGAAATGTCCAGTTGCTAGGAAGAAGGGCTGAAACAACCAGCATTTTGGTGGGGACTTCTGGTTTCTGTGGTAGCAGAGATGTTACAGCTTTAGTTTAAACCTATTATCTCTGGAGTTACCTGGTGATTAGCCTGACAATGCCTTGGCTATGCCTAGAGGGGATCTTCTGACCAACTTTGCTGTACACATGTTCAGCCGCTGCCCAATCTGGCCTTACAGTCTTGTCAGGGTTCATTTTATATCAATGCCAATTAATACATCTTGCCAATTAAATCATATTTGCCAATTAAACCATATCAAATCTGGGAGTGGGGGCCGGTAACAAGTGAGCGCTAGTGGACCACTTCCACTTGCATTAGGAGCAATTAAGCAAATCACAAACTTGGTCCACAGTTTATCTGATGTGATGTTTGAGACTACAGCAGCTTCCTAAAATATCAGTTGAAATAATATTAGTAATGTCTCTCAATGGCCAAATCCCTAAATTTTCCCCAAATTAATAAATTTAATTTATCAGCATGTTAATCATTACAATAACCTACCCTTAACCAGTTCTAATTGTTAGCATTTTTTATGTAAAACAGTTAAAATAACAAGGTCAATAACAGCTATCGAAAAATATAATGATTTATGTATAAGAATGTTTTTTCATGAATCAGTTCCAATCTCTACTTTCAATCAGTTGGATTCACACATTAAAGTACTGTTTCAGGGCAGTCACAGTCTGAAGGCTATTCTGGTGAGGCAGCTCCAGAAATCTATGCTCCACTTTGTATTTGAGACTGGTTGCCAAAGCAGCACCACGTAGTAAAGGTCCATGGCTTTATGTATGGCATTGCCTGTTCACTTGTAGTAACAGCATAGCCCCAAATTTGAGACACATCTTGGTAGAGTGTGCAGGTAGAAGGACCTGATTTATTGATTATATTTACATCCAACCTTTCTTTTATGGAACTCTAGGAGACTTATATGAGTTTTCCCCTCCACTTGAACCTCACAGTAACCCTACGAGGTAGGATAGGCTGCAAGATAGTGATGTGCCCACGTTTCATGGCTAACTGGGGATTTGAATTTGGGTCTTCCCGGTCCTAGTGCAGCACTGCACCTCAGTGACTTGCAGGTGGACTCAGGGTTGGCAATGAAGATGTCAGCCAAACAGAAGTAGCCCTTGTGTTGTTGGTGACAGACTGAACTTAAGTGGATTTTGCGCTCACTCTTATGCATTGGGCTCATTAGTGCCCTTGCTGCCAACTTCTTCAGTCAGAAGCCTGGGGTACCAATTCCTGTGGGTGTTGGAAGACATGGATTGGTTGTACATCCACTATACCAGGAAGAGCAAAAAGTAAAAACAAAATAAATCAGTGCACTTCCTACTCTTTGATCTGAAAAGTGGTTTGTGAGAAACTGCTGGTGGGTGCTTAGAGAGAGGGGGTACCTGGCAAGATTTGTTTGGGGGGAGTGTCTTCCTCCTAGTCTAAGAAAGTGCGACTTGCCCAAGGTCATCTAGTGGGTTTCCATGTCTGAGTCGGGATTTGAACCCTGGTCACCAGAATTGTCCAGTGCTCAAACCACTACACCACACTAGCTATCAAGATGTATTGTTTTAAGAAATCAACGTTCAGTAGACATAAAGCAAAGAATAATACACAAAGCCCTCATTGTATTGTCTTACAACTACTTATGAATCTAGCTTTCAGTAGACATAAAGGCCCTTTTTGCACAGCATTCGCCATGCGAAAGGGCCTCTGGAGCATCGCACAATTGCGAGGAGCGGTCCACATGACGTCCTCGCAATTGTGCGACACTGCTGGAGCCAGCAGACACCGATCACACACTATTTCATTTTTGGCTTGTAGCCAAAAATGGTGCGCGATCACGCATTGCTCCACGGTCCCGCACACACCATGTGTGCGGAGCCTCCAGAGCCACGGCACTCGCGCTTCCTACCCCAGCGCAGCCTGAGAAAATCCCAGGCTGCACTGCAGAAGGAAGAGGAGAAGCCCTCACGCTGTCTGCTCACCAGCAGGCAGCAGCTGCAGAGGTGAAGCAGCGGGGACACAATAGTCTCTTGCAAGAGGCTGTTTGCATGATCCTTGTGCCCCAGTGCCATGAAAAGGTAAGGTGCGAAGAGGGACACAGAAAAGAAAGGTACACAAAGCTAATGAAAGAGAAATCATTTAAGAAACGTGAATTTTTGCATACATCTGTTTCTTTTTTTTATTTTTAATTAATTTTATTGTGATTACATCGTATAAAACAACATTTCTCATTGTACATTTTACCGAACTATTACCGCTATCTTCCACTCCTCTCTGGATTTCAATAGTGTTATTTCATTGACATATTAACATTATGCATTGCATTGCATTGCATTTGTTAACATACAAGATAGATCCTGCTCTTCGACCCTACTTTACCTGTTCCATGATATTCCACTGATTTTTACTTCTAACTACTCATGCTACCATGAATTAAGAATTATTCCTTGTCAACACCCTACCCATTTCCAGAACAATTTGCCATTCTTTGTTAATGTCATCATCTGATTTTCCTTTTAATCTCTGAGAGACTATATCTGCATTCTGATTTTCAATAAAAGTTGCCCACCATTGCTCTATTGTAGGTATCTGCTCAGTTTTCCATAGACTTGCATATTCAATACGGACTGTCGTAATCATATACAGCATTATTCGCCAATATTTCTTTGCAATAGTTCCATCTCACACATGTGTCATATTTAATAAGTACAGTTTAGGTTTCTTATCAATTTGAACCCTCAATATTTTACATATCATATTATGTATATAATTCCAATATTTTTTAGCCTTAGGACATGACCACCACTTATGAAATAGTGTTCCAACGTTCTCCTGACACTTCCAACACTGACCTGTTCCCATATTATGTAACTTCTTTAATTTTTCTGGTGTCATGTACCATCTATGAAAAAGCTTATAATAGTTCTCTTTTAGGTTCTGAGCTGCAGTAAATTTTTGTGTCCGTTGCCAGCTCTGTTCCCAGTGCTCTAATTGAATTGGATGTCCGAGATTTTGAGCCCACAATATCATTGCTGATTTGACTGTCTCATCTTCTCTTTCTTGATTTAAAATCTCCTGGTATACATGTGATAGTAAATGAGGCGGGTTTTCCCGCAGTAACTTCAACATTCTTCCTTGCTCTTTTTGTTCTATTCCATAAGTTTTCACATCCATCTGGAATCTCTCAGTTAACTGTCTATAAGGGAACCAGTTTAACTTTATTCCTTCTGATTCCAATTTTTCTCTTGATTTCATCTTAAAAAGATTCAGATTTGTCATTTCTAATATGTCATCATAACACAGCCACTTATCTGAATCAGACCATCTTCCAAAGAAGGCTTCTTGAGGGGAGACCCATGTAGGTAGTCGCCTGATGTTCTTATTCTTGTTATCAGTCCATATTTTAAGTAGTGATTTTCTTACAAAATGATGAACAAAGTCTTTGTCAACCGCAGCTTTCCCATAGAACATATAGGCATGCCAACCCATCCTTAAATCAGATCCCTCTAATGTCAGCATTCTCGTATTTTGAAGATTCATCCAGTCTTTTACCCATGTAAATGCCGCTGCCTTGAAATATATCTGTAAATCCGGTAGACCCACATACATCTGTTTCTAACAGCTGAATAATTAGAACACCCTACAAATGTTTGAATAGATGTGAATTGTTCTTTCTAGCCCATAGTGATTTAAAGTGAAATCTTCAAATGCCACAACATTAACAACTTCTTATGGCAGATTGTTCAAAACATAAGAGAGAATATAAGTAGACACTCTGCCCCCCCCCCCAACAACTCCAGCCATTGGAGAACCAAAATAATCTCGTCAGCACAGGCCTGCAAATTCTATGACCAAAGAAGCCAAAAACACTTCACCACCACAAACGGTGGCCTCCGCCTGTTTTTGAATGAGTTTGCAATTACACACATCTTTTGAAGAACACTAAGAAAAATAATTTGCTTTTTCCCAAGTTCTAAATTGGCTCATGGTGCTGAGTGAACTTTATTGTATTGCTTTAAACTTTCATTTACTTTTTGTCCACATCCTTGACAGTAACCGATGCAGAGGGCAAGAGAGTGCCAAGACAAAACAAATCCGTGAGGAGATTTTCAGGGTTCCACATTATTCTGGATAAACCTTCAGAGATTACTGGGGTTGTCTAAGAGTTGGGAAATACCTTGTAACATTTAGAAAGGCTTTTTTTCTTCATTTTCTAACAGCAAACATGCCTGCCATCTATATTTTCTTGGTCTTTTTAGCATACAGTGTGATGAGATTTTTTTTCCCTTAGAAATGTCTAAGAAATGTTATTCACATTTAAGGACAATGGGAGACATAATAGTCATCGGGTTTAGGTGCTTAAAATAGTAATCATGCATCTAAACATTTATGAGTAATACAATTTATTCTCCCAATCAGGCACTTTTGCAGTTTTGGGAAACTGTATTTAGACCATTAATAACCATAATTCAACCTTTCACATTTAAAACAAACACCAACAACTGTTTAATCGTTTGTCAAGTTTTTGTTTTTGTTTTACCTGCACTTCCTATCATATGTAAAATGACAATAGCAATAATGGTAAAATAAATTACCCTGTTAGAAAGAGAAAACTCTAGATGAAACATTAAGCATGCTTTCACTAAAAGAGGGAGTGAAATAAGGAAGTAGTGGTTAATATCCAGTATTCTTAATGCTGTTGGCTGGTATTGGTGTGGTTTTCAGTAAAGTTAACCTGAAAATCATGCCTTTTTAAAAGGCATTTAGGGGGACTGACAGAAGCTTCAGGGGGCCCCCAAAAAAGTGGAGTCGAGGGTTGTTTTGGAAATTAGATGGCCTCAGAGGGAGGGAGGGAAGAAGAGGCAGACATGCTTCCATCATGTCTAAGCCCAGAAGTGGATTAAAGACCCTCTCTTTATCCTGCCCTGCCCTGCCCTTGGAGGGAAAAATTAAGTGGCAGTACCTGCTGAGCTTAATCCCCTTCCCCACTATCATTCCCTTTTTTCCTTGTATGTCAAGTCTTATTTAGAGTAGGCTGAGGGCAGGGAACTGCTTAATCAACAATTTGTAGGCCACTCTGAGAGCATTAGTGGCTGAGGAGCATGGTATAAATACTCTAAACAAATGAACAAACAAACAAACAACTTGTACTGATGCTAGATCCCAAACACCTGTACTAGATTCCACAATCCCCACAACACTAGCTAGCATGGCCAATGGTGAGGATGCTGGGAGTTTTACTCAAACAGTATCTATGATCCAATAGGTTTCCTGCTTCTAATCAAAGGGGCCAGTTGCTATATTTTTAATTCAGAATTTTTTTTTTCCTGATTTTAAAACAGCAATGTGACTGGACACTCATGGTAGCTATAGGGCCACAGCACGGCTAGAACAGGAGGAAATGACACATAATCAGACTTTTCTGTGATTCCCTAAAACTAGGACTCATGGCAACTCAAGGTGACTCAAGGTGTGTCAAAGCAAGGAACTGGAGCTGGAAAATCCCTGTAAGGGTAGGGAGGGGGATAAAACAGGAGTGAGGTCCTGAGCAAGCCAATCATTTACATTTACTAGTTTGAACATGCATGATAAGTGTTTTGTTCATAGAGTTAAGAAAAGCATCAGAAGTACTGGTTGTAAATAGTCCCATATTATAAGAACATCTTAGGCCCTTTTCACATGTGGGGGGGGAAACGGTGTAGAGCGACCTCTCACAGAGGTCGTCTACACCGTAGAGTGGACTGGCATGGACTACTTTTAGTAGTTTCACACCAGAATCCACTCAGGAGGGGCCAGAACTAGCCAGGCTGCGTGTTTTTTAAAAACTTCTTTTTAGAGGTTTTTAAAAAGCACGGAGCGCACAGCCCCGTGCCGCTCCATCGCCCGGCTCTAAAGTGAATCTGCAGGCGCGCGCAAGTGCGTGCCTGCAGATCTGCTGGGGGCGGGCTTCCGGCTGGCGAGCTTTTCCGGTTGTTGGAGAGCCTCCACCAACCGGAAGCTGCCATCTGCGATGCCGGAGGAGTGTGGAGCAGCGAGCTCACGCTGCTCCACGCGGCGATGGACTTACCCGGCTGGAGGTAAGCTCTGTTTTGGGGCATTTTCACCCGTTTCTCCCCTGACATGTGAAAAGGGCCTTAGGCTCTAGTTTATTCCTGAAAAGATGGAGGAAGCAGGTTTTGGCCACTAAGGTACTGGGGTTGGGGGGGAGGGGGCAGGGAAGTCTTGCCTCCAGCAATAGCAAACATCAACTCTGCATCTGTAAGACTTTTGTGTTGTTTTTGTGTAGGAGCTTAGTTCTGAGTTAATGTAATTTAGCAAAATATCTGTTTTGTTTTGTTTTAAGTGGATGCTGTTAACACAGATTCTTTGCTCTGTTTTCTTTAAGACTAGTCCTCTTCTTGTACATCCCAGAGTGCTCATTTGCTTAACAGACTATGCAAAATGATTCTACTGGGGACCAGACATTATCATAGATTAGTGTTTCATGACTTCTCTAGCTTTGCAGACCTGCAATTTGAGTATTGGTTTGGTTTTATTCTTTGTAGAGATAAATTAGTTTCATTTAAGAATAATAACCATCCTTTATTAGTCACACTTCATGGCAATTTTCTAGCCTATTTCTTCCCTTCTGTGACATACTCTGAGAATTGTCATATATATATATGTATATGTATATGGATGGATGTAACAGGAAAGATGGGTTCCTCCACATCAGCTTTAGAGAATTCTATGACTTTTTTAAGCCCTATTCAGGCATTCTTCTAAGTTAATTTAAAAGAAGAAGAAGAAGAAGTGTTAATGCAATTCAAACACTAGTTTCAAAGCCTTAATTAATTAAAAATACATAAAACACATATTCCTTTTTTTGTTTTGTTTTTGTTTAAAAAGCAGACCCATTACACACCCTTCTACTCCAATCACTTAAAGGTTGAAGGCCTATTTAAATGAAGGCCATTGTCTGCTGGGGAAAAACAGAAAAGAAAAAGCAGGGGGGCATAACGAGTCCAGGAACAGTGACCAAGAAGGCTACCTCCCATGACCTCATTATATGAGCCTGTGAAAGTTTATAACAGAGAAAAATTCATCCCCCAAAGATCATGGGATTTGAACAGGCTCGAATGGGGAGATACAAGCTTTTGGACAGTCTGGATAGATCATGTTTAAGGCTTTATAGGTCACAAGCAGCACTTTGAATTGTGCCTGCAAATGGACCAAAAGCCAGTGAAACTGTTTCAGTAAGGAAGTTATCTACTTCTTATAAGCAGCCCTGGTTAGCAATCTTATTATAGCATTTTGAACCTTCTGAAGTTTCTGGGTAAGTTGTAAATTCAGCCCCAAGTAAAGTGTGTTACAGTAACCCAAATGAGATGTAATCATGGCATGTTTTGCCATGGCCAGATCAGACATCACCAGGAACAGGCCCATATAACACACTAGTTCTAATTGTGCAAACATGTTCTTGATCAGTGCCAAAACTGAGGCCTTCAGGCTCAGGGCTGAATCTAAGGCCGTTTCCACACTATAGTGCTATTATTCCACTTTCAACATCCTGTGGAATTCTGGGGTTTGTGGTTTGCTGAGGCCAAAGAGCTCTCTGGCTGAGAATTCTAAATGCCCCTCCCTAAACTGCAAACCCCAGGATTCCATAGGATGTTGAAAGTGGAATAATAGCACTGTAACAGTGTAGTGTGGAAATGGCCTAAGAGTTATTCTCCCTGTCTGCTGGTGCAGAGAAGTAAGATGATAATAATGGGGTCACTTTTTTTTTTTTTGTTCTGTGTCTTCAAGTTGTTTTCAACTTATAATGACCTTAGGATGAACCTATCATAGGATTTTCTGGGACTAAGAGTGTGTGATGTGCCCAGTATCACCCACTGACTTTCCATGGCCAAGTGGATATTTGAACTTTGGTCTCCAGGGCCATAGTCCAATGCTCAAATCACTACAAATCACTGGCTCTAATAGGGAAACACAGTACCAAATTTCTACACCAGATGTTCACAAAGTGGTAGCAAGTGCTAGGATAACACTATAAGGTCCTCTATAGCCATATCTCCCCTCAAAATTAAAATATGAATTGCTCAGAATGTGCTATCATCTTGTTTATATGCATTCAAAAATATAAGAAGGATGAGTTTTCATCATTGCTTTTGTATATGTTTCCTTTTATATTTCTCATCCTGTATATCTAAACTGGTATATTTTGGTGATAAACTCAGAATTCCTTGAACACCACAGAGACAGTACCTTTCAGGTAAGTTAAATAATCTAAAAGGAAATATATTATCATATAATTTACTTTCCAGAAAGTAATAAACAAGACCAATCCTTCATGCAACATACTCCTTGTCCTTAGCGATAATATATTAGGAAGAAAATGTAGTCCTATCTTAGCTGAGAATAGCTGTACTTACTGAATTAGGCTGGTTACATATGGGATAAAATGTTGCTTCAATTTATTTTTTTAAAAAGAATTTACAAACAATTGCACATTAATTAATGTTTGGCACAGAAAAGAACCTGAGTTTAAACATCATGATTGGCGGGGGGAGCAAACTGGCAACTTTTTTCCATCCTTGGTTACAACCAATAAGTGCATCTGTGAAGCCACCTTTAGGAAAGAAAAGAATGAAATACTGAATAAATAAATAAATCTTCCTTTCTTATAAGATCCGTGACGGGATGTTTGCTTTTTCTCCCAGTGTAACACCTCTTTCAATTGCTGCATTCTTTCAGTGAGTGAAAAAGAAATGTATTCTTTACATAGCTTTATTAGCTGATGGCGTTATCATTTGTCACAAGAGAATCACTGTTTCCTGAACTTGGGTCTTGGCAAGGAATGAAGTGTTTCATCTAGCACTTATTAAATTAACTTTAACAGAATAGGATCACATCACCGTAGAAAAGGTCGAATGGAGGTGTCATCCTCTTTCTTAAAATAAAGTTCAAGTGTTAATGCCTTCTTCTCAAGAGTGTCTAACATATGAAGCCAAACCAGACAAACTGCAACAAGAAATGATATAGACAGAGAGAAAGAGGGCTAAGGAGAGATGAAGAGAGAAAGGAAGCATGGGAGTGAATGCTAAGTGTGAAAATTGCTGTTGCCATGAGCAAGACCATGGGTAATGTCCCACTTACATGTCTCTTTGAGAGGAAGATATATATGCAGAATTGAACAACCATCATGGCATAGTACTGGGAGTGATTTAGGTAGAGCAGGGAGACCTGGGATAAAATTATGTGAGAGATGCATACTGTCCTGAGCTTTGTTGGAAGAAGTGTGACTAAAATTGAGTGTTAGTTGCATATCTGGACGGAAACGATGAATTTTGTTCTTCCATAATCTAGACTTTTCCCATATGCATTTTAGGTAGAATATATTTAGAAAAGTTTATTGAGAAAATTATGAAAGCTCACAGATTTATTTTGTGTGTGTGTGTGTGTGTGTGTGTATGCATGTGTGTATAAACTATCTATCCATCTACCATCTATATATTGCAAAGTATTGCAGAACCCATTATCACAAATGCAGAAACAGGAGAAAGAAAATTTATGGGTTAGCACAAGCAAATGTGATAAAGGCAAAGATACCAAGGGAGTGAAACACAGAACATGTAAGGGTTCTAGGTTTGAACAATTTCCAGTGTCTCACTGACCACAATTCTAGCAATCTGATAGGAGAAGTTCAGTAGGGGGCAGAATTCTCATTTGGAGAGGCAGTTCCTTATCATATTGTTCTTGACATAATTATAGTCTTACATTTTTACACCAATGGTCAGAATCATGTGACATTCAGATATGGGACAAGACCACCTCCCCAAATTCCTCACTAATGACTAGCTGGTTTAACACTGCTGCTGGGAGTTGCAGTCCAAGAACATCTGGAGTGTCACATGATTTCTATTTCCATTGTGCAGTCTGTCATTTCAGCAAGATGAAGTCCCATGGTACGGTTGGGGATATACCTGATGTGGTGGCTAGTGATCTTAGGCATCAGAAATTAAGCTCTTCAGAACTCAGTCCACTCCATCTACATAGACCTATTCTGCACTCTTTAACTTGATCACACAAACTGTTACAGAGCATTAGGAACCTTTTTTTTAAAAAAAATACTGTCTGTCTGTCTGTCTGTCTGTCTGTCTATCTATCTTTTATTGTCTGGCAGTGAGGATAGGGTTTAAAGTCTTGGAGAAAATAGTTCTGTCTGTATAACTTGTTCTGTTTTTCCCCCTGTGATTTCTTTGGTATCTATTTTTATTTTTATTTATACACTGATTATCCTTTATTTATTGTTACTTCTTCCATTGCCTCCTTTTAAAGTAGGGAGAGGGAGAAGTAATTTAATAGACTTGTGGTGAAAATAATTACAAGAGCTCTAATTGGTAATATATAATCCCACTTTTGTTGTATCAGTACACCGTGCTGCAATTATATTCTCTCCTCTACAGGGAAGAAAAATGCCATTAGTCAAAAGAAATGTAATAGAGTTTATTATGATGCCTTGTATTAGACAAAATATGGTAGCCAAAGCATGCTTTGATAAATTCACAATAATAACATGTAAGGCAGGAATAAGGAATGATGGAAAAGGAGACAAGAAATTAAGCATCACTCTTCTACTGTGATGTTCTGAGAGATATTTGGTGAATTACTTGACCTTTCTGTTTTGCTGTTTGCCATCTGGTGGAAACAATATATCACTCTCATAATTTACAGGAGTTTCACAGTTCCTGTATATCACCCCAACATCATTAGATACAAGGTGGTTGAGAAAATGGCATCTCTGTGGCCTGTGACAACGGTAAATCTTCAAAATTCTAGTTGTGGGATACTCGGTGCATATTCCAGGTACAAACAGCAACACAAATAATTTCCAGGCATTATCAGTGGATATACTGAACTTACCTGGGCTTTGCAGGTCTTTGTTACAATGTTTTCAGAAAGATTCAGAAAAGTACATTAGGTGAACTGGCAATCAAGTTCCATCAAGACTCGGCATCAAAATACAGTCATCCTTCCACATTCATTAGAGTTAGGGGCACAAGATCCCCATGAAAGTGGAGAAATGGTGAATAATTCTAGGCCTTCCCAAGCCATATTTAACACACACTCACAAAAGTGTGATCACCATATTCAACCCACCATGGATTACTTTGAGGACTCTTTCACAAGGCAGAAGTGGCTGGCTGGTGAGGTTTACTGCCACCTCCACTGTCACCCCACACCATTTTTAATAGGGACTTACAAGCCTCATTTGCAGTTTCTCAGTCTCACGAGACTTGCAGTCTCTATTAAAAAATGGCATAGGGAGACAGCAGTGACAGCAAGTAATCTGTGAATAATCAAATCTGGAAAAGTGAAACCCACAAATGTGGAGGGTTGACTGTAGTTAGGTTTCAAGATTTGGAAGGAGGGACAGGGGATTAGCTTTGAGTTTCATAACTATAGGCTTTTTGAGATCCCATCAGACCAACTGGGCTACAGCAGAGACAACATCTGATATAAAATGTAGGCCTCTAACTCCAACACTGTGACTCCAACTCTTTTTTTTCCTCCTATATGATTTTTTTTTAAACATCTTTTGCCTGATGAAGAAACCAGTGGAGGTGCAAGAGCTTGCATGATATGTTTTGTGAATTTTGGTTGGCCAGTAAAGATAACACTGTTTTGTGGACTTTGAATTTTGTTTTATTTAGTTGCATCGCCAGCACAGCTACACGGATGGATGGATGGATGGATGGATGGGTGGGTGGGTGGGTGGGTAGGTAGATAGGTAGGTAAGTAGGTAGGTAGGTAGGTAGGTAGATAGACAGAGAGAGAGAGAGAGAGAGAGAGAGAGGTGTGTGTGTGTGTGTTTGTATTTTTGGACTTGAATATAACAGATTTAGCTGCAACAGGGGAATCCTAAATAATAGCAAAGTAATAACTGGTACTTAATTCCAACAGAGATAAAACTTTTTTTTTCTCCTTTGGACTATAAACTGGCTAAGTTTTACTTATATAGCAACTTTTTTTTTCAAGATGTAGCAGTACAGAGACTTCTTGAGAAATTCATTGTTCTCTGCTTAAGAAAAGGGCCTGTGGTTCCACAAAAGATAGAGTCTTGGATCCCAAGAGGAGTTACTTACTTATTAATATATATACTTATATACTTAGTTATTAGTTACAGCTAATGGGGTTAATTTTTTTACTGTCCTTGAGACCACATCTGATACAAAATGTAGGCCTGTGACTCTAACAGTTCAGTATAAGATAAAGAAACATTATAATACTTCACAGAAGAGTGGGTCTGGGCACCATTCTGCTCCCCTCTCCAAAAAAACAAAACAAAAAAAAACATCAACAAAAAAGTTAACTCCAGACTGCATCTTCCCCACTGGAACAATGCTGAAATTTGGTCAGAAACTGCAGCACTGCATTTAAGGGGGAAAATCCCATTTATAAAAACAGGAAAGGTTTATTGAAAAAGTCCTGTTTGGTTTAAAGGTGGTTTTCCTGCTTTACAACCAAAATTAAGCACCAGTTTTGGAAGGCAGAATTTGAGGATCATGGGGACACAGATACACATGTGTGAACACAGGTCCACAAATGTAGCTTTGTAGCCTATAGACCACATGCTCTCCCTCCCTGCTTTAGAATCTGTCCATGGGGAGGTAGGTGTTCCATTCACCTAGTGCAAAGATTCTACTACTTGGGGCAACCCTGTTTTCATCCTTGCACAATGCCTACTATATAGATACTGCTTGCATGAACCACTGCAGTTGTGCAGGTTGTTCTGTGCACCCTTTCACAAGCCATTTCTCAAACTGTGTCTATTTCTCTTAAAGAAATGAGTGCTGCTTTGTTAGGCCAAATGCTGCTTACTGTAGTGGTGCCGGTTGTTTCATTAGTGGTGGTGTAAGTGTCAGCAGAAGAGTGACAACTCCTGTACTGTTTTGGCCAGTATAGCATTGAGGAAAAGTTTCTAGCAGGAGTGGGTAACTGCTGCAGGGACAACAACTGCTTTTCAGATGATTGAAACCTTCATTGTTGTCCATTTATATCCAAAGGTCAGGAGCTGGATTTTTTTAATTATTTTTTTTTTACTTGGGTAGCTCTTACAACAGGAAAAAAGTAAAATTGTCGTACTTGATTCAAAATAATTAAAACGCATATTTATTTAATGTATTGAATATTGAATATGATACATCAAATATGATATAGACTAGGGAATTGACATTGTGACATTAACTATATTAGAGATGGAACAAATATTCGTAATTATTCTGATGTCAGCCAAAACAAGGAGAGGTGAGGTTCCAATCTTTCTGAAAACTCTGACAAGTAGAATTCTAGACAGATGAGAATCTTTACAGCTCATGAGTTATTCAATATAAAAAACACACACATGGTAGGTTTTGTGAACCTTATGACATTTTTTTGGACAGAAATCTTATTTTCTGCACAGAAAGCATGTTTCCTACAAAGAAAGTATTTTTTTTTCTGAATAGAAAAAAAATGCTTTTCTTAATAGAAAACTTTTTCTTGTCTGGAAAATCTGCACTGAAAAATGCTTTTTGTTTTGTCCCCGCTCCCCCCGAATACTGTAGATAGTCACATTCTCAAAAAATGATTAAATTATTCAACAAAGAACAAAATTTTAAAAGATTTACATTCTTGGACACTAATGTCACCCATTGACCATAGAGTACTTCACATATTTAACAGTTTGGCCCACATTTTAGTGGCCAGCCAAAATGTTAGCTCTTTAAAAAAATTAAAAAATTGAGAACACTGGAGACTACTGGTGGCATGAGAGGTACAAAAAAGTACCTGAGGCCAGTTTTTGCCTACTCCTGTTCTGGAGCCTGTCCACTGGGAACCCATGGCTCAGGATGTCACTTTCTGAAAGTTATTTGTTACAGCAGTGTTTCCAGTTCCCAGAAAAATATCTAGTTACTGTCATTGTTTCATTTTTAAAAGTATTTTTTTAACTTTTCCCAGTTTTCACAATTAATTGAAACAGCTCGTTTTTAGTTACTTAAAAAGAGCATGAACTTTAAAAAAGTACATGTGATGCAAAACACATTTTACTCCTTTCTGTCTCATTTCCATTAAATATTCACAACAGAGCATGAGGCAGCAACACCAAGCATGACATACGTCAGTGCTCAGACTCCTCCTTCTCAATTTAGCAGGGCACAGTCCTATAAAAGGTCACTTTAAAAATTACAGTTGCACCATAATTTATCCCCTGTTAAGTTGCAAATAGAATGCATATCACACCTGCATTACTGGAAAAATGTGTTAATTACAGGACTACCTTTTTACTTCTTGTTATTATGACCTTCTTTTCAACAAACCTGATTCCAAATAAATTGAGATCTGACCAAAGCAGAAAAGAGTAATAGTATCATTTTCCTTACAAAAATACGTGGAAACACACACACAAAGAAATATATTGATAACTTAGAGTTGTATAGATATTAAACTCATATATATATTATGACTTTTTAAAAAATCATTCTTACATCATGCTAGTTACAAAGATAATTTTAAAAGATATGGGACAACAATAATTTCTCCTGCTGTTTGTGGCTTTTTTCCTGCCTCCCTCAAAAAAAAAAAAAAAAAAAAAGATCTGAAGAAACTTGATTATTCCATATTTCACGGAGAGACTTGTAGAAATTCCATGAAATCAAACATGACTGAAGTGGAAAGACAAGAATATGCCTGATATAATAAAATGGAGCTCCATTCAATTCAAGGAAAGACGAATGTTATTTGTTTGGTGAAATATTTAGGAACTTGGCATTCATTAGAAACAGAGATGCATGCCAAGGTTGTGTTTGTTGTTATTTTCTATTAAGGTTGCATTGTGCACCCAAGAAATTTTTGTTTCCTCTCTTGGTTTTGATTTGTCTCAGGAGACATACCCCTTTGTAAAATGTGGAATAAGAAAGTTGCCCATGTGGAGCTGAAGCTAGGAAAGACATTATCCGGGTTAAGATGTTACATTTTACTAATTCTGTTCAAAGCAAGCATGAGAAACAATCCAGCCCAGGCTAAGCAGGGTTAGGTCACATTGATTTCAGCTGCAGACTTAAGTACATGCTTAAATCTTTCCCCGTGAAATCAATGGTGACTAAGCGCATAATTGGCAGGGTTATCCTATCTGCTTTCAAGTTTCACAACCCTTCTGGATCTAATATGGTGGTAGCAAAAAAAAAAAGAAGCTAACACAGCCTTTGCACAGCTGACATCTCAAAATGGATGTCATTTTGAGCACTATTTAGTTCATTTAACCAATAAACAAGCAAACAAATAAATAAATGAAATTGAGATGGATAAGATTACAAGCAACAGAACCTTGCAAATCTAGAGTGCTTGTGTTCAGGGTTTGAGTCAACTCTGCCTTCTTCCAGGATATTCTCTTCCATCTTCCTTCCCTGTCTTTTGCTTTAAATTTTGAACCATTAGCAAGATTGTGGCCACTGGGCATGTTTTATCCTCATTGAACTGTTTTGAGAGCTGGGTTATTTGTCCTTAAGTACATTGTACTTTCTTGTTACTCACTTCCTCAGTTGTTTCCTTCTATCTGGTCAAATATCATCAGATGACTGCAGCTATGTATATGACAGTTTGCCGTACCCACCCACCCCTTTCAGATTGTTCAGTTTGTTAGTGACTGTGTGTTTCTTATCACCTCAAACCTCTCTTTTCTGTAATCTAGAAAACAGAATAAACATAGCTTCTCCTGTTAGCCACCAAACTTTTAGAATTTCTTCTTCAAGGGAAACTAAACTGTGCCAGTGCTACCACTGGAACTTCTCACCACTTTGATAAGTGAGAAGCATACAATCATAATATAGACCAGAGTCTCCCAAATTCTGTTACAAATGACAGAGAGTGAAATGGAAGTGTATTGTGACACACTTACCATTAACAACATTCAGACCTTTATTTTATGTATGTGGTGGATGGGAAACAGAGCAACAGAGAGATTTGTAATGTTATCGTCAGCACAGCCTCCATTTCTTTCTCATCTGTATTCTTGACGATTCCTATAAACATGGGCTGTCAGCCAGCTTATCCTGTCAGAATTTTACATTTCCTCCTCCCTCCAGCTCTGTCTTTTACTTAGGCTGACCCCCTCCCATTGCCTCAATTCTGCATGCTGCAACCTCCGTACGGCTCTCATCATCACATCTCGTTCATCACTGTGACACCAAACACTGCACAACTTCTTAGGAAAAAAAAAGGGTCAGGGATATGAAAGGGGAAAGAGAAATAAACAACTTCCCAACAGAAGCAGCTGTGCTACAAGAAACTGTGGGAGGTAAGACTGGAGCCAATTTCTCTGCCAGCAGCTATGTTGAGCATTAAGTACTTGATGGGGAAGTCCTAAGAAATTTTGAGTTAGAGGGTTGCGTAGGGTAAAATCTTGATGTTTCTTGATTTCTTGCCTAGAATAAACAATTAACCAAGGGACTGGCAAATGGTAGCTATGGAAAGAAAATGAAGGGGGCAAAAATAAAGGAAAAGAGCAAGATTCAATTGTGTTTCACCGCCACCACCAAAGTACAATATGAATGTAAAGCTGTATGTAGCCCTGAGAAGCATTATGGAAGTGTTACATGTAATCTAAATTTAAGTATTATGTCATCAAGAAGGGATCTATTTGTTAATGTCAGAGGAGGCTATAGTACCTGCAGAGATAGATTTGCTTCACGTGTCCTTATTTACCAGGGCCAGACCCTCTTTTGAGGTTGCTTGAGAAATTTGGTCTTTGCACATTCCTATAGGAAATAACTTTATTTGTCCTTTTCAGCCTAATGTCTGGAACAAGAGCATATATCATCTGCAGGGTTTTGTACTTTATCTACTTTTCATAAAAATGAGGAAAAGCACACATCAGGATAGGTATTGATTGCCAGTCAATGCAGAAAAAGAATGACATTGTGGCCAGAGTGATAAAAAGGAGAAATAAGGAGCTTTGCCCACTTTTTTTTTCTCTGATTAAAAGAGGTATCCTCTTTTGTACCTATATTACCTGTGAGGGGTTTGTCTTTTTAAATTGTGGTCAGTGTGCATGCATGTGCCAAAGTTCTTTAGGATTCAGGGCACTTTTCTGAGTCTACGGAAGCAAATGGAAGGGTGGGAGTATCCTTATGGATAAATGCATTCATATGCATATAGGATGGTATAGGTGCATTGCATTCCTTCCAACACCATTTCATAACTGCCTGTTGGGAGAGTAAATATTTTCTGAATCACAATGAGTGTCCTTAAACTCCACTTGCATGTGTCTGAATTTGAACTATTTTGGAAGCGTAATCACTAGAACTCTCAAAGGCTTATGCTTTCTGTTGAATGTTGGCTTTCTTAATTCTATCAAGAAAACTGATACAGTTACTTTGATTGTGCCGTCTTAATGACGGAACCATTAAGGGACTGACAATATTTCAAAAGAGGCAATGAGTATACATTGCAATAAGCAGAACCATAGCCTCCACAGTTTGGGATGGTGGGAGATAAGTGCTTAGTTAACAAGACTAGAGGTAAGAAACATGTGCCTCCTAGGTGTTATTTCTCATTAGTCTTAACCAGCAAAGCTGGTTGTGAGGCAAGATGGGAACTGCATCCCAGCCGGAGAACCACATATATCTCCTTCTTGGAATGGAGCAAGGATGAGATTCATAGAGCTCTCCTGATGTTGTTGGACTGCAAGGACCAGCAGCCCTAGATAGCTAGTGAGAAATATGGAGCACTGCAATGAAAGAACATCAGGGGGACCATATGATTCCCATCCCTAGGCTTGAGAGTTACAAGAAGAATACAATGGTGTCCCCAAGGTTGTTGGACTGTTAATATATCACTTTTTTTTTGTTCTGATGTTTAAAGTACAATAGATCACCTTATTTTTGTACAGGAATTTCACAACAGAAGAAAAATAAATTGAAAAATAAAAAAATAAATGTTTAAAAATGCTAAAAATAAATGTAAAAAAAATAATCAAAATACATGTTTGCTTGCTTGAGTGTCAAGAAACCATGATTGATAGGCATCTTTGCAGTTCAGGACTTCTGCAAACAAAACAAAACAAAACAACAACATTTTCTGTGCAGAAAACCATATCTGCGCAGAAATATTATTTTCTGTATGGAAAAATTGATCTTGCACAGAAAATGATGTAATTCGGGACTTCTGCTGCACAAAATTTGTGTGTGGAATTCTGTACAGCAACCTGCTCTTTCCGTGCAGGAAAAAAAAAAATTTGCACAGCAATACTCTGTGTGTGTGTGTGTGTGTCTGCTGGAAATTCTGCTTCCTGTGCAAGTATGAACTTTGTCAATAAGCTTAACAAACTGTCCTTTTTGAAGATTTCGTTACAAAATGAAGAGAACTGCTGAAATCATTTGGGGTTTTTTTCGCTATGAGAAGAAAATTAGTTATGAATTGTATCCATAAACAGAGGGCAGCCATTTGTATCCCTGACAATTAAACAATTGATGTTGTAAGTGTAAGTGGTACCCCTGGATATATTTAATGAGCTGTAAGGAATCTCAGAGAGGGCCAGTAGAGGGAGCAGGACAGCCATTCTCCATGCAGAGTTGCCCAGTATAACCGGACTCTAGTCTATAGCATTATTGACCTACTGATTATTTTGGCTTTCTGTCTTTTTTTACAGATTTATGAGAAAGACATATATGGGGATAGGAGTGATAAGAAGAACTCAAAATTAGGAATGAATTTACTTTGCTGTAGGAAAAGTTTTAATGACAAATGTGATACCATCTTTCATGGTTTACCTAGTACTAATTTTGGTGAAAAATTGCAACTGGGCCATGTGAGCGTTGTTTTTAATTGAAAACCTAGTTGAGGAAAAAGAGTCAAGACCCATTTCCCACTTTCTTTAGACTTTGATTTCAGATTGGACTTCTTGCAGCTGCATTTTGTAAATACAGAAGCCATCAAAGACAAATAACACCCAACTGAGCATCATGTGTATGTTGACACTTAGGCTTAAGAATTTTGTGTATCCTAGTCTGTGAGTTATGTTTCATCTGGCAAGCTGCTTTGATTGTAGCAATGCATAATCTACATTTTTATCCTCATATGCTTAATAAGAACAGTGACCTCAGCCAAATGACTGATTAGATAAGTGCTACTTTCATCTTGGAGTCATTTCCTAGAGACTGTGGAAGAAGAATGTGCAGGGATTCAGCTATTTAAATGCACAATGTGTTTTAATAGAGTGTGTGTGTGTGTGTGTGCGCGCACACACACACACATGCTTATTTGGTCTCAAGATGCAGTTCAGTATTTATGTTGTCAAATAAGATAACTGTAAAACAGCATTAAATCATAGGTGCAATATGCAAAATCTCCCAAGTGCTTGGTAAAACAAAAATGAATGTTTTTTTCCAGTCCTCTAAAATTCCCAAACAAGGAAGACACAACCACTGAGAAGGTCCTTGGTGGTGGTGGTGGAGGAGGAGGAGGAGAAAATTATTGTAATTATTCATATTGTACCTTTCCCCCAAAAGAAACTGGGACCCAAGGAAAGTATTAACCTCATTTTGGGGAACAACAGTACCTAGAGTAAGTTGTTCTTCCAATATTTTAATGTATAGTGAAGATCCTCCCTACTGTATTTCAAGTCAAGGTTCTCAAGAGCCTTAAATGTCAGCTCCAGCTTTTTGAATTTTGTTCAAGAAGAAATTGGTGACTAGCAATGCTCCTCAGCAGAGTAGATACTGGACAGATGTATATTCTCAACAATCTTCAGATGCAGCTCAATGCAAAACAAAAATGATCCAAGCCTATATTATTGCCCTTGTTATTTCTGTCTCTAGTCATTCTCTGTTCTTCTAAAGATTCTGCCTCCAGTTTTCTCATGTTCTTGCTAATAGGAGAAAGCATGATCAGACTCCATGTTTAACAAAAATAAATCAATGCCAAAGGAAATAAAGTGACAAGGAATTAAGGAAGAAATCTCACTCTCATCTTTGTGTCCTTCATGCCTAGGGGAATGAATTGACTGCAAGACTTTTTTTTAGGGTCTTTTTTAAGGAAGATAAGAAAATGATCAACCATCTTCATTTTTTTTTTTTTTTTGGTCTCAACAACTTAACGTGGCAAAAGAATGCACTCTAAGAGAAAATGTGTTTGGGCAATATTATGAACAAAGAGGTTTCTCTAGATAGTTCCTATATATTCTGGGCATAGTTATAAGGAATTTAAAGTATTTTTTTTTAAAAAAAAATACATTAGTGGAATTCATCCTTAGTAAGTCTTCAAACTTCCTTACATTTTGTCTGCATTTCAACATGCCAGTTACGATTTTTTTAAAAAGTGTCAATCTTCTAAAAACAAAAACAAAAAAATGGTGAATCATCTCAAAACTTTTTATGCTTTTCACACAGTTTTTGAATATTTCACTTCACCTGAGAAAGAAGTTCCAGATTCCCCTCAAATTGCAAACAAAGGATAGTAACTACACAAGAATGTATAGGACATCTTGAGCAGGGGATTTCTCTTAAAATTTATTTGATTGTTCGCTTGAGGGGAGTCTCCAATTTTTCTCTGAATTTTCTTAAGACAGTGTTTTCTTGATGGATAATATTCCTTTACTTGCTCACCTGAAACTTGGAAGTGTCGTATTCATGAAAGATGTGAAACTTACAGTAATGCCATTTTAATGTAGTACATGCATTTGTCTGGATTATGAAGCTGGAGGGGAAAAGCAGTGAAAGGATGGGAAAGATGTGTACAAATTGAACACATGGGGGATAAGATATTCAGAAATCAGATGAAACTAAGTCAAGCTGAGAATAAAACAAATTCTAGATTAATGCAAACAGCAGGAAACAACATAGAGTGTCTGCTGAGAATAATAATCAGCAATGTGAGTACATCAGAAAGGGGAAGTGTATTTAGTCGCAGACACGTTACTATCTGCTGTCAAGTATAAATACAGCATTGTGACTTTGCAGTGCTCAGTGCTGTCTTGAGCCACTTCTTCTATGTCTGGCCCTAATGTGAAATGATTTGTAGATTCCAAAGTAAGACAAGAAAGTGCGTTAAAAATGAAACTGAATTGAAAAGCAAGACACTTGAAAAGCACATCCATTATACTCAATAGAAGAAATCAGGGGAGTTTTCAGGAGAGGGGAATACTGATGGCACAATTAGAAACTGTACATGAGTGGCAATGTAGTGTCTGTGGAGGTTCTGTGAAATGATAATTCCACTGTTGCAAAAAAGGAGGAAAAAAGAGAGAGAGAAGGAAGAAACGCTAGGAAATAGAAAGTGTAATATTTGGTTTCATAAACTGTCAAATAGACATCTTTAAGATGTTAGTATTAAAACAGAATAAATGGTGAGTTTGCAAAAACAATTCTGTGCCCATTCATAGATCATGGAATCACAGAGTTAAAAGAGTCCACAAGGGTCATTCCTATTAATGCACTATACTCCTATTGGCATTTTTAGCTGCTACATCACACTGTTGACATATGTTCAGCTTGTGGTCTACTAAGACTCCTACATTTTCACATGTACTATTATCAAGCCAGGTGTCACCTAACCTATATCTGTGTATTTCATCTTTTTTGTGCAAGTGTAGCAACTTACGTTTCTCCCTGTTGAAATTCATTTTGCTAGCTTTGGCCCAGCTCTCCAATCTGTTAAGGTCATTTTGAATTCAGATCCTGTCTTGTGGGGCATTAGCTACCCCTGTAATCTGGTGTCATCTGGAAATTTGATATGCATGTGTTCTATTCTATCATCCAAACCATTTATAAAAATGTTGAATAACCCTTGGCTCAGGACAGAATCCTACAGTTCCCCACTAGTCTCTTCTGTCCAAGATAAAGAGGAGCCATTGATGAGCACCCTTTAGGTTGAGTTAACCAACCAATTACAAATCCACCTAACAGTAGCATTGTCTAGTCCATAGTTTATTAGCTTGTTTCCAAGAACATCAAGAAGGACCTTACCAAAGGCTTTACTGAAATCAAGACATACTACATTCATAGCATTCCATTCATCTACCAAGTGGTAACTCTATTTAACAAAGAGATAAGATTAGTCTGGCAACACTTTTTTTTTCAGAAACCCATGTTGTTGTTGTTGTTGTTGTTGTTATAATTTATAATTATTTTTAAAATAATTTTTTATTTATTATCCCACTTTTCTCCCTGAGGGGACTCAAAGCAGCTTACAGCCATTAAAAGAAACATAATAAAAAACTGTCATATACAAAAGTTAAAACAAAGATTAAACCACAATAATAAACATGCTAAAAATTAAAACATGTTAAAATACATATAAAACCAGCATTAAAATATCAATTAAATAACAATTAAAATGACTTGCACTGATCGAAATTACATATAAAATGCCTGCCGGAAGAAGAATGTTTTTAGCTGTTTCCTGAAGGTAGGCAGGGAGGGTGCCAGTCTAACCTCTTTGGGAAGGAGTTCCAGAGCCTGGGAGCAGCCACTGAGAATGCCCTCTCCTGTGTTCCCACCAAAGGCCCCTGTGAGCATGGTGGGACCAAGAGAAGGACCTCTCCCGCAGATCTCAACGCCCAGGCTGGTTTGTAGTGGAGGATATGGTCCTTCAAATAACCTGGACCTGAGCCGTGTAGGGCTTTAAAAGTCATCACCAGCACTTTGAATTGTGCCTGGAAACAGATCAGCAGCCAGTGGAGCTGTTGCAGCAGGGGTGTTGTATGCTCCCTGTAACCAGCTCCAGTTAACAATCTGGCTGCAGCTCTTTGGACCAGCTGAAGTTTCCAAGCACTCTTCAAAGGTAGCTCCATGTAGAGCGTGTTACAGTAATCCAACCTGGATGTAACCAAGGCATGTGTCACCATGGCCAGGTCTGACCTGATCACAACATTCTTTTCTAAGTGCTTACAGATGGTCTGTTTAATGATCTGCTCTAGAATCTTTCCAAGTACTGATGTCAAGCTGTCTAACTGGCAATTTTTTGGATTCCCTTTTTCCCCTTTTTGGAGATTGGAACAACCTTTGCCCTCCTCCATTCTGCTGGTACTTCTCATGTTCTCCATGAATTCTGAAATATTATTGCCAGTAGTTCTGAAGTTATTTCTGCCAGTTCTTTTAATACCCTTGGATGTAGTTCATTTGGTCGTGAAGAACTCGAATTCATTTAGAATAGCCGGTTATTTATGTACTATCCCTTTGTCTTGTCCATGCTACATTTCTCACATTGTATCATCTGTTCCATTTTCCCAGTATGACTACCGCTTTCATTTTGGGAGAAGAACAAAGCAAAGAAAGTGTTAAGTAGTTCTGCCATTTCTTTATCCTCTGTTAGCATTTTACCATCTTCTGAAAACAGTGGCCCTACCATTTCTTTGTTCTTCCTTTTGCTATGATATAACCAAAAAAAAGCCCTTGTTATTGTTTTTAACCTCACCAGCAAGCCTGAGTTCATTCTGCACTTTAGCTTTTCTGACTTTCTCCCTACATATGCTGGCTATTCATCTGACTTCATATTTGGTGACACCCCCCCCTTTTTCCCCACTTCTTGTATATACCCCTTTTAAATCTTAGCTCAGCTGAAAATTATTTAGACATCCATTCTGGATTCCTTAGACAACTCCATTTTTCAGTTTTAAGAAACTCCTTTCCTTCTTCAACTCCCCTCTCTTTTAGTATTCCTGATCACAGAATCACACTTAGTATTTCCCTAAGTTTAGTGAAATCAACTTTCTTACGCCATTTCCACATGATGGCACCATCCTGGCATGGGGACGCATTGAAGCTGGTCCGTGACACATGCCATTGTACAACATTGCCGTGGTCCTGTTCTTGTCGCGTCCCCAGCCTTTGCGATGGTGTGGTATACAATGCCCTCTCTTTGCACAATGATCGTGTTGCCAGTGGCCAATGTGGGAAGGGTGGAAGTGCTATCAAGTGCTTTCTTCCTCAGTGCGGCACAGGAAGAGGGAAGAGGGCACTGCAGAAGGAAAGAGTGTGTCCCGAACTCTACCCATCCGTCGGCAGCCAGCCGGGTGTGGGGGAGTGTTCACGTCCTGCTCCCATTCCAGCAGTGCCACTTCTGGGATGATGTTGGAATGTCATGGGATCATGGTATGGTGAGTAAATGGCCTTGAAGTCTTGAATGTGTGTCTGACTACTTGGTTTCCTCTTTCTGCTGTATAACAAACTCCAGGAGAACATGCTCACTCCCACCTAAGGATTCTACCACTTCCACCTGATTAATCAGTTCATTACTGTTGGTTAGGATCAGATCTAAAATAGCTTATCTCTTTGATGCCTCTTCTACTTTCTAGACATTGAAACTGTCTGCAAGGCAGGTGCGAAATTTGCTGAACCTTATATTCTTACCAGAGATTGCCTTCCAACAAATATCAGGATAGTTGAAATCTCCCATTGCTACTGCGTCTCTCCTTTCTAAATGTTTGGTCATCTGCTCTAGGAAGTCATCATCCAACTCCTCAGTCTGGCTGGAGAGTCTGCAGTAGACCTGCACAATTCTCTTCCCCTTAATTTTTACCCAGATGCTCTTAACCTGGCTTCCAGGATTTAAGCATGGATCTCTTCACAGGTGTACAATGCTATTCCCTGACATAAAGTGCTACTACTCCTTGTTTCTTCTTCGGTCTATTTCTGTGACATAGGTTATACCCCTCCAGTACTATATCACAACCAACTGACTCATCCCACCAAGTTTCAGAGATGCCTATTATATCATATTTGCTTTGTTGTCTTAGGATTCATCTTATTTTCCCCAATGCTTGCTCTGTGCATTAGTGTAAAGACATCTAAGACCATGGGTCATTCCTCCCTAGTTTTTTTCTTCTTCCACTGTTGGACTGTTGTACTGTTCACATAGTTCTCACTATAACATTTGGGCTATTTTCTCCAGCACTTGATGAACTCCTGCCCTGAAGAATAGTATCTCCCTCACCCACATAACTCAGTTTAAAGTCCTCCCTGATAAGGTTTGTGAGACTCTTAGTCGCCAGAAGTCCATCTTCATGAAACTGCAGACCATGGTTCAAGAAGCCAAGTCTTCTGAGTGGCATCATCTGTTGAGCCAAACCTCCACTATTCTCTCCTTTCCTGAATCATGTCCTTCAACTGGCAGGAGAGACCAAATGAAAACCTGTGCATCAAGATCCTTCAGCTTCCTACCCAGAGCCTTGTAATCCCTTCTGATCTCTTGAAGACTTTGTCTTGCAGTGTCATTAGTTCCCATGTGGATTGAAAGAAAGGGGTAACAGTCAGTGTGCTTCATGAGTCTTGACAGTCTCTTTGTTACATCATAGATTTTTGCCTCAGGGAGACAGCACACTTCTTTAGACATCATGTCAAGTCTTTAAAGCACTGCTTCTGTTTTCTTCAACAAGAAGCCTCCCCCCCGCCAATCATCTCCTCTGGGGATTGACAGAGGTTGATTATCCTTAATCTTCCAAGGTCACCTGCACATTCTCTGAGGACTGACACTATTCCTCTTGTTCATGCTCTCCATTCATTTGAGTGTAAATCCCTCTGAACACAGTAAACATGTGTAGGATTGGCATACATGTTTTAAATCCTAAACACACTTAAGTGCGTAAGAAAAGTAATGCTGGACTGACTAAAATAGCTGGAGCTTAGAAGTAATTTTTACCTCTAACTGAGCAGCCACAGAACTTTTTAAATCCAAAATGGGGACATCAGAGTAACCATTGTTAGTACCTCTGGCTTGTGAACAATCAGAAATCTAAATGTGCCCAATAGATACTTTTTTAAAAAAAATCTTTTTCTTAGATATAAATTCAAGTCTACATCAGGAAAATTGCAATGCAAACCGCAAAGTCCATCCTGTTCTCTCAACATTTTCTGTCAGGATTCTGAACCCTCTATAATTTCATATATGATTCAACATCATCTCTTTTGAAAGGCTTCCAATCACAGCTTAGTCTAATATACAGTTAGCAGTATATATAAGGACAGTAAAAGGGGGAAAGTTGTACTTGAAACAACTACCTCTGTGACCACCTTAGACATTTCTAAATTAGCTTTGCAAACATGTCCACAAAGGTTATTTGTTATTATTATTATTAAAGCTTTCTTTTAGCAAAATATGCTTATTAGAGTGACATTTATCTTACTGGGGCGAGCTGGGAAAGATAGTTGTAGATATCAAATATGGTTTTTTTTCATATATTTTGTCCCTTCATTGGGTACTATATTGAAGTAAATGACCAGTGTTCTATGTCAACTACTTAGTTAAGCATACTTAACTAATATGGAACTATTCCATACTCATGATTGCTATTTAGTCTCAATTGTGACACTGTTGCCAATCATAACTCACTCCAAAACTACTTTACAAGACATTAGTTGCATGGGGAAAAAGGAAGTCCAATGTGATAGTGATCAGAGCACAGACAAATGATATTCCTATCAGGTTTGCGGGATGGGGTCAGTCTAAGAAAAGTTACTGAGTTATACATAACCCAGTTAAGCATAATTAACTAAGGCAGCTGATGTAAATACTGTCTTATATTTTTGTCAACAGCACTTTCTTCAGTCCTTTGGGGATGAGCCAGATTAGAATCTGGAAAGTTGTGTACAAAAGAAGGAAGACTGCCCCTTCTCTTGTTTCATATCAGTTTGTCAGAGCATGTTTTCTTCATGTGCTGAAATCTGTAAAATTATAAAATATATTTCCTCTAATTTTCACATGTATGTGCACAAATGATGCAATTTACTTTCCCACAAAGTATGTTTTCCCAGTTATTTTCCCAATTATGCACATTTTAGCTATTTACATTTTAAAATGGGTGCATCATTTTGTGTGCATTTTTATTTCTTGAAAGTGTTATTTCATGAAACATGTTTCGGGTAGTGTATTTTCCTGTCACAGCCTTAGAAGTCTGAAAATGTTAATTTCATCAAAACTATTCAACAAAATGAAATTTCTTTCCATCAGTAAAGAAATGAGATAGTGGGATGTGGAGATCTGAATGTCTCATAGACATGGTATAAATACCCTAAAACTTGAGAGTGAGAAGTTGTCAGCTGGCAAATAGTGGTATAAAACCCTTCTCTGCTACAGTTGTTAATTGTGAATCAGTGAAGAATAGCTGTCTCCTGGGTCATCAAAGGCCCTGAAACATAAGAACCAGGTGTGTCTGTTAGCTTGCACTTATCTCCATTCCATCACTACCCGCTTCATTTACCAGAAATCCTATAGGGATTCAAGATTACATCCTCTTCCCACATAAAATATATCCATTAAAATATGTAAAACGGCCCAGAACCTGCCCGAAAGCATTGGATTGCAGGCCCTCTCCTGAAGGCATAATCTCTTCATGGGTTTTGATGGATATTGATCTCTTGACCATCTTTCATTTCACCAGAATCTGATGGTATTTTGAAAATGAGGTTTTACAAAATGTACCTTTAAGGAAGTTACATAGATGAAGGTGTATTTTGTATATGTTGCATACGTGCATGAGTATGCACACATATACAAATTTCAGACAGCTCAACATCATCACTCTGACAGTAATATAAGCTATACATGTGTTTTGACAGCCTAAAATAAATGTCTGTTTTGAATTAAAGGATAACCTTAGATACTGCAGGCTATGAAATCAGAATTTCAACTGAAATGGAAAGAATCAGGGAAATAAAGTTTGAGTAGATAATCAATGAGGTGCTTTTTTGTTTTTAATGAAAGACACGTTATGTGAAATCCAGTAAGGGGAGATGAAAATATCATTTTGTCATGCGGTTTCACAGCTTGCAACTTTATTAGTAACCTAATATTATGAAAAATTTAACAATGGAGTTTGTAGACATTATGAGTAATTAAATGGACATGCTTGTGATTATTTATTCCTATTAATTTTGATTGGTGTGATTAATATTAATATAGCACTTGGTTTTTATTTAATTACATGTACCGCCTAGCCAGTGTGGACCATTGTTGCTGGTGTTCCTTTGAAATAAAGAATCATCAATAATCGGACCACTCCTATGCAGTGAAACCAGGTTCCTGGGTGGGGCCTTTGCCAGTTGTTGGAAAGAGACCAAGATTAGTGACTTCAGTTGATGTTTTGGTGTGCATGCCAAGGACGGAGGAGACCAGGCACAGCACGGAGGCTGCATAAGCCTGTTCTGGCAAATATTTTGTCATTTCCCCCTCCTTCTACCCTTTGAACAGTGTAAGAAATTGGCGGTCATCTTTTGGCTGTATAAGAATTTTCTCTCCCCCAATTTCCAGGTGTTTTCAACCTACAGACACTCTTTCTGTATGGACTTTGGGCAACTGGCATGGAGTATGCTTGGTTAAATGGATGTCCTTTGGCAATTAGGCAGGCACACTGAAGGGACAGCAATACTGAGCACCTTTAGGCCACCTATTTGAGGAAGGGGACATTTAAAGCTTGTGTGCCAACAGCACCCATTCCTTGAGATGTTGGAATGGTGGTACATGCCTTAGTTACATCCTATTTGGACTACTGTAGCATGTTCTACTAGGGACTGCCTTTGAGGAGTGTTTGTTTTCAGGCACAATTCAAAGTGCTGGTTATAACCTGTAAAGCTTTATTTGGCTCGGGTCTAGGCTATCTGGAAGACTGTATCTCCTTGTACAAGACTGAGATCAATTGAAGAGGTCCTTCTCTCAATCACATCACAATTGCAAACATGATTGATGGAAATGCAAGACAACACCTTCTCTGTAACTGCCCATAGACCCTGGAACCCCCTTCCCAGGGAAGGCAGAATGCACCCCCCCCATTGTCCTTCTGTCAGCTAGCTAAACCCTTTTATTCTGTCAGGCTTTTAAAACAGAATGTGATTAAAGAATGAGCTAGGGTGTGCTGTGTTGTTTTAACTAAACAGTTTTAATAGCTTTTTATCTTTTTTTAAAAAAATACATTTTATTCCTTTAACTTGAAGTTTGAATTGTTGAAATACTGTGCACAGTTTAATTCTATTTTAATATTCATTTTTGTATGTTTTTAATTATATTATTCTTTTAAATTGTGAGCTGTTTTAAGTTCCTATTGTTAACAAAAGAAAAAAGGAAAAAAATTGCTAATAAATATGATGATGATAATGATAACAAAGATGCTTAAAATTTTCTTCAAAAATAGATAGCCTAGAGTTTTAGTGACATTCTTCCTTCTTGTCAGCCTCATAAAACATTGCAGATTTCTTCTGAAATTCTTCTTTAAAAATACTTGTTTTTCATCCTTCTTATAAATATTTCAGTGGAGCAAGGCCTTCTCACATAGAAATGTTGCTGAAATTCAAATCTGATAACAGTTCTGTCTTTCCTATTGTTTACATCCCAACCCAACACTTATGTTAAACTTTCCTGACCTGATGCCCTCCAGATATTTTGGATTACAACCACAATTAGTCCCATCCAATATGACCAATTGTCAAAGATGATAGGAGCCATATTAATGAGGAAAAAAAATGTAGTCTGGTAAAGCCTCAGTTATGCCTTTAAAATACAGATATCTTTTACTGGAGAAACATTTCTTTTGGTACTATTCATCTTCAGTACTTATCCCTTGACACAGTGAACTGAACTGTTGTCCTTCTATGGGAATAGTGCCATTATTGGTTTTTTCTGACTCTGTTCTCTCTCCTATCCACAGAAGTAAATGTCTGTCCATGTCCTTCAACTGTAATTAAGATGTACACAAGAGGATGCCTGCCTGAAAAAGGACAAAATATTTGTTATGTGTCACTGAACAACAGAAGCTAAAGTGGAGGATTAATTCCCTTTTGTCTTCTGCTGTTTCTGTTAATTGAGAATCCTATATTCATCACTTTAGAAAGAGCACACACACATGCAGGCAATCCAATGTGCTTTCCCCATATCAAAATTGACAACAGTCAGTTGACTGCAGAAGATTTTTTAATTAAAAATCCTAACTGTCCCTTGCAAAAATGATATTACTCAGTTTTAATGCCAATATCATGAATCAGTTTTTGATTAGACTGGTTCAGATGAAGTACATTTCTCTGAACAGTGGTGTCTTGATGTTTTCTGCTGACATTTATTCTTTTAGACGTATACACAGAGCTGTGACAAAGCATCATTTATTCACAGTACCCCATTTTACCAATTTCTTTGGGAGTTAATTGGGTCTCCATACGATGAGACATGGTCTATGCAGGTCTCCCGAATGACAAATAGATCATGGAGTGATGGTGTAAACAAATGAAAAATAGTGAAATAAGTAACATTACTGAAATGCAGCGATTATTACCAAGACTAAATCTTTAAATTTCCTCTGGCCTCTAGCTATGCTGATGTATGCAGCCAACCATGCTTCATATTTAATTGATTTGCAGAAATATATTTGCTTGTCCATTCTATGCTTGACCCCAGATTGACAATGACAAATAGCCAACACACACACACACACACACACATTATGATTTTGTGTAGGGAAATATATGCATGTTATGTTTGGCTATGTAGGAGGAAAAAGTATGAATCTCACATTTAAATTCCCATGTAAGATAAACAGATAGATAGAAAGAGAAACGTTGATTTAGATATAAATTTAAATTTAGGTCTGTAGATACACTTTTCAGCTCTCTCTATACCACCTCATACTGTTCTCCAGAGTTCTAACCAATTCATCGTGATCATTTTTTTGTGGACTTCCTGTTCTCTGCCTTTCCATTATTTCTGCTGCATTTCCCTGAAACCTAAAAGGCAGAGAGATTATGTTGACTTGGATGATGGGGAGCAGGAATTAATTAGGGTGTATGAAATACATGCAAGATAGAGGAAGAGGGAGAAAAATGTGACTGTGATCCTTTATAAGGTAACTTAGATATGTTCAGAAGAGATATGTTTCCTGTACCCTCTTCATATAGAATGTGGCATGAGGTACAATGGGCCAAAGGGATGGGGCAATGTATAAAGTGAGGAACTATCCATGGACAACTTTTTACTTTCAGCATCCCCTCCTGAGCTTATTGTTATGTCACTACTGGCTGCAGTGACAACAGACAAAAAGGAATCTTTCCTTGAATAATTTTCCTTAGGTAAAAATGGCAAAATCTGTCAAGCTTGATTTCTCTCAAGGTTTCTTCTCATTACTTCCACCTTTGACTAAATAGCTTCTGCTCTCCGTAGACATGCACTCAGAGTTTTTTCCCCCCACTTTCCATGGATTTATGTGCATTTTTTTTAAAGCCTGTCTCAAGTATACACTTTTTGTCTACACTGGTTCAAATGAATTTGGCCTTTGTAAATTTGTTGTTGCTTTTGCAAACTGTTTTGCAAACATTGGAAAACTATGGATTTGGATGTCTAACTGTTCTAGTATTTGTTCAGGATGTGCAAATTGGGAAACTCCATGCTAAATGCAAATGGAACTAATTTTTCACTCCTGTTAGGTTACTGACAAATAGTCAACTTCATTCTAGCAGAAATGAGAAGTCTCTCCATGTGTGCACGCGCATGTCTGTAAGCATCCTGTTATCAATGCCACCCTAAAAGCCAGCTGACCTTTGTGGACTGGGTTACATCTTCATGCTAAGTAGAGACAACAGTAATGAATTATTCATTTATTCTAAGAAAAAACATCTTTTCTTCTTCTCCATTATTTTCTTTATTTCACTTCACTTTGTTAAATGATGGGGAAAAACAAAACATCCAGCTTTCTAAAGTGCTGAAGTATATAAATATGAAATCTATTCAATGTTGAGGTGCAATGCACCATGGTGTATCTGCTGTTTTCTGGTGTAGTACACATATCATGAATGTAATAAATCATTATACTATTGCTGATGAATTTCAGATGCTTCCTGTTTCATGGCAAACAATTGTTTCCTGACAAGTCACTTCACGTTTTTTTAAAAAAGAAAGAAAGAAAGAAAGGAGAGCCAAAGTGTCAAATAATATCACAAAGTAGTGCCTATGCTCTTAATGTGATTGATAAGTTTTTAATTATAAATCAAATTTTAATTCAGTTGCTCTGTTCGCTCAAGTATAACTTATGAAATTTAATGTATAAAATATTCATATGTGTAATAATTGAGTTTGTAGTGCTGGTGGGTCCCATTGCTCAGGAATGCAAAAATCATTTTCGCTTTCATAATAGTGAGTTTTGGAAGCTGCAGCCATTTTAGAAAGTAGAGAGGCTGCAGGGTAATGGGGATGATGTAAGGGGATAACTTGTCTCCTATAAATGTGTCTTACGAAACTGCGTAAACTTCCTATAGACAAATGATATCCTTTTATTGGAAGAAAAGGAAACTTTTCCCAGTCTTTCTTTGTCATCAGGCTATTCACTGTGAGACAGGATTGGCACTACCATTACACCAAAGGAAGCAACCACTTCGGGTGTCAGATGCTGAGAAACCACAATGACAATCCATTCTCTGCTCCTCCAGAACAATGTGATTATTCCTCTGTGTTGAAGACAGAGCTGTGTGTTATACAGAATACCCTATTCACTTATATTCAACTGCTGCCCTCGGATGTGGTGAAGGATGTCATCCCAGTGCCAGTGTTCAATCAACCTCTGTAAGACACTACAGTTTTATCTTTCACCTCAGGGAACAAAATGCCTTGAGCCAGCCCTGTATTCCTGTAATGTGTGTGCTGTGCAGTGCTTGGAAACATCACTTTTTTGGACTGCAGCTCTCCAGAACTCTCTATGTGATTCTTGGAGTTGTAGTAACCCAAACAATAACTTTTCCAAACTCTGAAACGATATGCACAAAAATGCAGCTAACTCTATTCCTGACAGTGGTTAGGGGAACAGTGAAAACATGTTTATTCTATTTGGCTTTTAATTGTGTTTTTATTTGTTTTTCAATTATTTCTGACTTATGGTGATCTTAAGGCAAACCTATCACAGGGTTTTCTGGGTCTGATTGTGGGTTGACACACCTAAGGTCACCCAGTAGGTTTCCGTGCCCAAGTGGGGAATCGAACCCTGGTCTCCAGAGTCATAGTCAAACACTCAAAAATTACACCATGTTAAGTTGGCTTTTAAACCCCCCCCCAAAAAAAGGGGGGGTTAAAAGTGTGGACTGTGCTCATTCATTCATTCATGTTATTATCTGGATGTCTTTTGTTTGATGTGCTTACCCCAGCGGTAATATTATGTTTGTAATGCAAACTGAGACTTGAATTGTGGTGATATCCCACTTTCACCTAAATAGTCAGGATTTATGAACAGACCAGAAAGGCCAGTAACCACTGTATTCATATTCTCAGAAATTAATTACTTTAATATATGTAAATTTACTTGTCCTGTTAGCTTCTGTAGCAAACCCCTGTACTCCAACACCACAAATCTAGAACTTCATTGCTGAGGTCATCTGTGTGGACAAATATAGTTAATATTAGTTTTAGTTCCCCCACCACTACTGTTTTAATCCTCTTTTTATAATAGCCAATTGGTCTGAACTGGAATTACAAATCCATTAGGATATTAAAAATCACCTTTCCTAGTAAAGTTTTGATTGGCTACCTTGATACACTTGTACGAGATGCATACGTTCATTACTTTGTTCAGCAGTGGTCAAGATCACCCACTGATTCAGTTCCCACCAGTCTCAAATTCTCATCAACATTTGGAGTACAGCCCCAGTTTCCTATTTCCTTTGGAACCTCAGCTGGCCTGCAAAAAACTAAAGCTTAGGCGGGATGTTTCTGTTTGCTGTGCCTCACAATGAAATGCACAAGTAAGCCATTGTAAGAGATAATATGTTGAAAGCCATATTGCAAGAATGTGGAGCAAGAAATTTAACTTGGGGCAGAAGAGAAATTTGGAGTGTGGCTACCTGACCTAACCAAGTAATACAAAAAGGGGGAAGGCTTGAGAATTCACACATGATTTTGCAATGAATTTTCTTAAACAACTCCTGCTTTCCCTAGTTCTATGAAGCAGACAGATACAATGATGAGTAGGTAAGCCAAATTAGAGAACTGTGAATGGAAAACTATATAACAGCTGGGATGTGAGAGATGGACATGTTTTATAGCCTAAATATTTATTGAGTTCTCAGCGTTAATCTGGCTACAGATACAAATGAGATTTCTGTCAGTGATCCTCCTCATTTAAACCTTGAACAATGCTGTCTTTTTCTTAATGATGGTCAGTGATTGGTGGTGACAGCTAAGTGGTTATGACTAAAGGAATGATTTTGCATATTATACTGTTCAGTCTCAAATATACTGTCTCTTGGTGATTTCAAAAACACATTTGCACAATTTCTGAAAGGTTCATCAGACAGAGTTGCATCATTTTAAGAGTTCCTGGAACTGAATCTGTTCTTTGTGGCAAATTGCGTTTAAAAACCTGACTCTGTTACAGTTCCATTGAAAATAATGGGTGAATATGATGGCCATTTACCAAGTGTAATCATCCAGTAAGCTGATCATGTATTTTTTTTTCTGCCATTTGGAAATGAGATTTTCCTCACTGTCATCATATGGTTGGTGCAGGTGCAATAATATATGATAAGGCAGTTAGCCACATGCTGTGTGAAGAAGCTGATGGATGTGAGCTACATGGGCTATGCTTCTGCATTCATTTTATTGACTGGTGGAGCTTGTGGCCAATCAGATAATTACTTTTTGCTTGTGTGGCTATGTTTTGGAATGTGTGAGGAATCTTTTATTTTGAAGGGTTTCTTTTTTAGTGGATTTTACTTAACCTCTTGGACCAAACATGAAAGATCATTGTGAAGCTTGATTGTGAAGCTTGCAATGCATTTTTCAAAAGAGAACAAATCCCATATGCACAAATTTGAACAGTATGCACAAATGTGCAAAAATGTGCAAAAATACTGCATACCTTTCTAAAACATGCACAAAGACTCTTTTGTGCCTGGGTGCATGTATACAATAATGAAACAATAATTTTGTTGATTTGAAAACCTGCGCACAAAAATATATACAGATTTTTTCCCCCATTAAAAATCACACAAAGTGATTGCAGAGTAGACTTGGAAATGGCAAAATGAGAGAGATCTATGGAAACAGATTTGTCTATGCCATGCTTCCATTTTGCTTCGTACCTGCTCAAGGAAGCAGACTCAACATACGAAAACTTCTGAGTTGGAAGAATATCACCACTGGCTTTCTGCACTGTGCATTTTTATGTGGAAAATTATACTCAGGCATTCAGATAATACTCAAGTGTCTTTTCCATTCGTACCTTTCCCAAGTTGCTGGATATTCCCAATATCGCTACTGGATTTCTTGTAAATCAGACATGAACAGTATTTGATTATTTCACTCTGCAGTAGAAGGCCTTCCATAGCAGGAGATGGTATAGAGAGCTTTACAGGATTTGTTCATCATTTTGTTTTCTTGGTTAGCCTTTTATTTTTAGTATTAGTTCAGTAATAGGAAAAGATTCAGTTCTTGCACAGCAAGACGTTGCATCAGCCAGACCAGTCTTAAAACAGCCTAGCAGAACAATTCTTACTTGGATTTGAAGGTCATTGCACACATTATGCAAGCGTGAACTCTGGCTGTCTGAATATTCAGGAGGAAGCTGCAACCCATCACAGTGACACACATTTTCTTAAAACAGTAATAATAATAAAATTTAGGTTGATTTATTTTTTTAAAAAAAAATAATGCAGAAAATTTAAATCAGAATGCACAGGTTTTCCTTTTTTAAAAAAAAAAAAAGAAGAAGAGGAGGAGGAGGAGGAGGAGGAATAAGATGATCTGACAGATTTGTCTATTGGGGGAGGTTTTCAGTGCTGAAATCTTAAAAGAGTGGCTATGTATTCTTCATCTTCAGCAACTACATGGCAGGCTGTTACATTTTGAAAAAAGAAAAGAACTTAACAAAATAAACAAGCTTCTTCACAAATCCAGTGAAAACAATTTTAGAATATATATATATATATATATATACATACATATATTTAAAAAAATAATTAGGAAGAAAGCAAAACTGATAAATTACCCCTAAAAGAAGCAGATAATGAGGATTCAATACTATGTTTTAGAAGATTCAAACTTTGCATGTTTACTTTAATAGCTGAGGTGTACATCTTAAAAATAATGCAAGAATTTGTTGTGGAACATTATTAAAATTAAGATACTAATCACTAGATATGTGGTTGTGTTAGGTTTTATTTTATTAACAGCAATTTTTTTAAAAAAAAATACTTACAAATAAGGACTGTAGAGGAAGTATACTTAGAAAGGGATAATAACCATTCAGTGGGGGAGTGGGAATCAGATGTGTATCTCCCCCCCCACCTTTGTGTTTGTTAAATGTTAGTTGTTTACTTGGCTAGTTTGTTAGTTGCTTTGTCTATTAAGCTTATTAGGTTAGGTTAGTTGTGTTTATAGGTTGACGTATGTGTGTTTGTTTTCTGCTTGTATTTTGTTTTATAATTTTAAAAAGTGTTTTAATAAAAATATTTTTTAAAAATCCAGGAACAGATCATAAGACAGGACTAGAAACATATGGAACAATTCTTTTGACAGTTCTTTTTATTAGGTGAAAGGGTGGTGTGACAGCAGTTTAGATACGGGGGGACAAAATGCCCTGACAGTGGGCCATTTGTCATTGTCAAATAAGAATGATCTCTTTTTTGATAGAGTTACCAGCTCTGTAGATGAAGGGAATGTGGTAGAAATCGCATATCTTGACTTCAGGAAGGCCCTTGGCAAGATTCCTCAAGATAATCTTGCAAACAAGCTAGTAAAATGTGAGCTAGACAATGCTAATGTTGGTGTAATTGATTGACAGACCAATCCCAAAAGGTTCTCACCAATGGCTTTTCTTTATCTTGGAGAGAATCTCCTGGGTCCAATACTATTCAACATCTTTATTAATGATTTTGATGAACAAATAGAGAGTATTCTTATCAAATTTGCTGATGACACCAAATTAGGAGGAACAGACAGCACCCTAGGGATCAGGCTTAGAAATCAAAATGATCTTAACAGATTAGAGATCTGGGCCATAACTAATAAAATGAATTTCAACAGGGAGAAGTGTATATATAAGCCAATCTGATTCTGAGCTATATCAATAGAAGTATAGTGTCTAGTTCAAGGGAAGGGATAGCACCACTCTATTCTGCTTTAAAGAGACTCTACTTGGAATACTGGCTGTCCAGTTCTGGGCACCACAGTTCAGAAAGGATACTGAAAAACTGGAATGTGTCCAGAGGAGGACAACCAAAATGGTAGAACACCTGGAAAACATGCTATATGAGGAACAGTTTGGGGAGCTGGGTATGCTTAGCCTGGTGAAGGGAAGGTTTAGAGAGGACACGATAGCTATGTTTAAATATTTGAAGTGGTGTCATATGGAGGATGGAGCAAGCCTGTCATCTACTCCTTTAGAGACTAGGATATGGAACAGTGGCTTCAGACTTCAAGAAAAGAGATTCCATCCAAACATTAAGAGGAACTTCTTGAAGGTGAGAACTGTTTAGGCAATGGAGTTTGCAGAGTGGACAATGAGGTCCAAAATGGGCTGATGGTCTTAGTGCTAGCTGACAAAGAGCTAATGATTACCCTGTTACTTAGTGCTTGTTGGACAGCTTTTAGGACAAAGGAGAGGTTTTCATGGGTAGAGGAAGAAGTGTTAAGACAATCAGAAGTGTGGTGGGAATCCCGTAGTTATTAAGGCAAACTGCAAGCCTATTATCTCTGGAATTTCTAGTGACTTCCTGACTATGACCTAGCTATGCTGAGAGGTGTTTTCTGAACTATTTCACAGCACATGTGTTTGGCCAGTCTTTTTCCTTTTGTCCAGCTCGGCCATACAGCCTTAGCATGGCATATCAATATCCATTAACATATTCATCCAATTAAATCATATTTCTCCAATTAAACAATATCAAAGTGTGGGTATGTATGGCCTGGTAACATTGTCAGGAGCTAGATAGGTAGGAAACCAAGAGAGGATATTGTCTCAGACTCAATAATTTCCGCCCATAAGGCTGGTAGTGGTTAAATAAGCTAAATAAACTATGAAAGCCAACTGAAACCTACTCTCCTGAACTTTTGGATGAACTTTTCAATGAATTTTGCAAATTGCTTTTTAAATGTGTATGTGATCCCCACTGTTTCTCCCTCCCCATTTCAAGTTTTATTATAGGCATTTATCACATACTGTATTTTTTTTTGTTTTATTGGTATTGTATCCACTTTGGTACTGTTTATAATGAAAAACAAGTTATAAATTTGGCAAATAATAAATAGTCTGCACATAGTTAAAAGCACCTTATCTGATTTTTTAATAAAATGATGACATGATCAGGGTCAAACCAAATGATCTGAGTACTCTCAGCTCTTCATTCTGTATCACTGTGTGTGTGTTTGGCGGGGGGGTGTCTTCCATGTGAAGGAGTTACAGTTTTAGAACATACAAACCTACTTTTAAAGACTTTGGGAATGAGAATTTCATTTGTGAGAAAATCAATATCTGAGTTTCAAGAAGGGGAGAAAGCACAAGATAATGAAATGAGAAGATTCCATCTCTGCAAGCTCAGTAGAGTGCTATTACCAAGAAAAGAAGAAAATATTCACAAAGTAAATAATTCATGGTAATGTTCTCTTCTTTACAGCAAGGAAAAGGAGTATCCTGCTCACTGTTTTGAGGTCAGTGCTGTACTGCTGTTCTAGAGAGAAAAACAGTTTTACCTTGAGTGAACATTAGTTAATGATTCATGTGACACTTGGTCCTAGGCAGAGATGGGTATGGCTAAGCTTATCTTTTCCATACAATCATAGTGTTAGAAAGATTCTTGTAGAGCTTATATTCTAACCTCAGGCTCCATATTGGAGATCCAAAGCTAAAACATCACTAGAGGAGTGTCTTCTTGTTGCCTGATGAGGGAAAGCTCACTATCCCTCTAGGTAATAAATTTCATTGATGAATTGCTCTCATTAAGATATTTCTACCAATGTCCACAGAAAATCTACTGTTTTGTAGAACAGGGATAAGGAAAATGTGACTCATTGGCCTCAAATGCGTGCCAAGACCTAGCAGGGCAGACACTGAAGTCACTATGGGGGACCTATTCACTATTTACATTTGGAAGGACTGGTTTTCAGGTGATTCTTCATTCCAAAATGGCCCAAGATGTACCCAAATTCCAGAAATTTTTTTGCATCTCCCAAAAAATGCACAAAAAATGGCCCATATTGGCCAAAACTGAAAACAACTGATGACATGATAGCCATGTTTAAATATTTGAAGGGCTTTCATGTTGAAGATGGATCAAGCTTGTTTTCTGCTACTCCAGAGGACTAGGACATGGAGCAATGGATTCAAACTACAGCAAAAGAGATTTCATGGTAAGAGCCATTTGACAGTGGAATATGATGCCTCAGAGTGTGGTGGAGTCATCTTCTTTGGAGTTCTTTTACATGGAGGCTGGATAGCCATTTGCTGGGGGATGCTTTGAATGTGTGTTCCTGCATTGCAAGGGGTTGGACTCAATGGCCATTGTGGTCTCTCCAACTCTAGGATTCCGTGGTTCTATGATTCAGTGAATGATGCATCATCACTTTGAGTGCACCTGGATACATGTGTATTCTTGGGGGTGGGTAGCTCAAGGCAAAATTGGTCATGTCTTTCAAGCATTTGCCCAACTCCACCAGTGTTAATAACACCTGGAAGAGGAGGTAAGCACTTTAATTCTCCTTGAAGTGAGAAAAAGTCAAAGCAAGTCTTTAAAAATGGAGAAGACAACACTGAATTGCACTGATATGACAGTGACATTATCCTAAGATTGTCAGCTCATATTCAGTACATTCTGAATAGATTTTTCTCCTTTTAAAAACTTCTGTTCTACTTTTATTGTCTTTTGTGCCTTTTTATCTCATTCGTTTATAATCTGCATGCAATGAAAAGAGTAACTTATTGGAATGCATTTACCTGCAGAATTATAGGTCATGGTGGTTTGGCCAAGAAGATGGCAGGAGGTGTTTCATAAGGCCTTGGCCCTTTTCACATGTGGGGGGGCAAATGGTGTAGAGCGACCTCTCCTGGAGGTCATCTACACCTTAGAGTGGACTGACTGTGACTACTTTTCATAGCTTCACACCAGAATCCACTCAGGAGCAGCCGGAACTAGCCGGGCTGCATGTTTTTTAAAAACTTCTTTTTAGAGGTTTTTAAAAAGCACGGAGCATGCAGCCCCGTGCCGCTCCGTCGCCCGGTTCTAAAGTGGATCTGCAGGCGCACGCAAGTGCGTGCCTGCAGATCTGCCGGGGGCAGGCTTCCAGCAGGCAAGGTTCTCCGGTTGGTGGAGAGCCTCCGCCAACCGGAAGCTGCCATCTGCGATGTCGGAGGAGTGTGGAGCAGCGAGCTCGCGCTGCTCCACGCGGCGATGGACTTACCCGGCTGGAGGTAAGCTCCGTTTTTAGGCGTTTTCGCCTGTTTCCCCCCCGACATATGAAAAGGGCCCTTGTTTTCATTGGATTGTGGATTCTTAGTTCTTCTTATGATAAATGCTGCCAATTTCACTTTATGGTCTACATGGAGCAGCTAATCTTTCTCAAGTGTTAGGGATAGACTTAGGTTGCAATATACTTTATACTTTACCTTATTCCAGCTGGGATGATTGCTAGACACTCCTTTCTCTATTCTTAAGAGCTTTTCAAGAAAAAGTAAGAAAAAAACTTCAACCTCTGCAAAATTGATCACCCAGTCTCTTATGGACAGGATTATTTTTTTTAAAAAAAAAAAAGTGGGGAAGAGATGATATAAGAGACCAATAGAATTTTTTGTCTTCAAGTCTAGACTAAGTCAAGACAAGCAGAGAGAGACACAAAATTGATCTGCATTGCATTTCTCCAATTTCTTAACCGAACATGGAAATACTTCCTGTTGCAGATATCAATGATTTAGAAAAAAAAAAAAGACACACACACCAAGTCTGTTTTTTGTAGCTACAGTGCTATAATGTAGACACAAAAAAACCACAGATATAGAAACCACAGTCTTGTGGCATTTTAAAGACAAACACATTTATAAGTTCTCATGAAGATGAATTCATCAGATATATGAAGAACAATCCTGAACTGGTAGGTATATTTTTTTGAGATGAAGTGAAATAGTCAGAGGGACATAAAATGGACAGGAAGAAGTCGTAGTGAAAAATGAAATGAAAAATGATGGCAGCCAGTAATCACCAAAAGGCAGTGCTTATGATAATACAAACATTCTTGTACTGATAAGCTAATTAGCACATATGGTGGGATAAAACCCTGTAATCTCAATGGAACCAATACTAGCCCATAAAAGCTTATTCCATATAATATTTGTACTTCTTTAAGGTACCAGAATGATCCAGTAGTTTTTCTGTCACAGACTAACATAACTATCCCTCTGGAGCCTGTGGAGAAAAGTGGGATTTTGCTGATAAAGTGAATTCCTATTCAGAGTTTATTAGGCGAACCAGAAGGTCTGTAATATAGTAAAAATGGTCATCTAGATATCAGAGGATGAGTAGGTGTGTATGTATCCGTGGAGCCATCAAGAAAGGGGAAGTTAGAAAAATGTCTCTGAACAAGCAAACAGACAGAATCAGGTGGTGGAAACTTTCTGCAATCACATCAGTTCAATTGTAGAGATATAAGTGTTGTTTTCATGGTATCAGAATACCATAGGTTAGAGATTAGGAGACAAGGATGTCAAGCAGAAAATGGCTGATGAATATCTCACCACTTCAGTGAGACCTGGGCACCTTTTCCAAGCTACTTTCTTTTCCACCTTTACCACACATTCATACATACCTACTCATTTGTTAGGTAGGAAAAGAAACAATACTGGACTACCCTGTCAGATTTTTCCAGAGACTACCAAGATCAGTGGTGTAATTCTTCATTAATTTTGTTCTTGAAAGATGCAGTGAGTAATTTTAAGAGCAATTTTCTTCCCGCTCCAAGCAAGTTTTCAAAAACTCTGCAGTTTTTGAAGATTGTGTTCAATCCCAGTTCAGTATTTATTCTGCTCAGAATGTGTGTGTATCTGTGCATGCACATATGCACTGTTGCATGGGAAGCAGTATATTTGCTGCAGAAAAAAAATCTTCACAGAAATAATATTTTCTGAAGAGAAAATACTGTTTCTGGTGATATTATTTTTGGTACAAACATAGTTTTCCTTTGCAAAAATAGTATAGTTTGGGATTTTACTCTGCACATTTTTTTTAAGAAAATGCTGTTTCTTGTGTTGGGGGTAGTGGTCAGGAAATACTTGCACACATTTTGCAAAAGTTCTTGCCTGTTCAGGATTCTCATCATCACAAATTTTCTACATTTAAATTTTTCCACTATTTTTGGAATATTTTTGAATATTCTTTCCATCTGTAATTCAGCTAATTTCACTGTGACTTTTTTTAAAGTTCATAAAGGTAATTTTGAATGTTAATCCTTATTTCTGTGTCCATAAGGAGGGCTTGATTCCCTTCTACAACCGCATGTTTGAGTCCCAAAACATAAAATTATTCACTCCCACTTCCTCACCACAGGGACACTACGTATTACCTGCAGTGATTAGTCCAGGAAATGTTTGACTATTTGATTCCCTGAATATTTTTTTCTGACTGTCTTTTGCATGATTTATTACTTCTTCCGAACTACATATGTGCGTGTGTGTGCGTGTGTGCGTGCGTGTGTGCGTGTGTGTGTAGAAAGAGTAGCTCTAAAGATGCTTTTCCTCTTGCACATTTCACCCCCCCATCATACTGGGTTCTGGTATGTGGTACTATGGGGTTCAAACAAAGGTTCTGGTGCTGATTCCTTGCTGTTGGTAGCATTAGGGTGGAGAGGGGAACTTCAGCACAATTCAGATTATGACATGAGTATCACGTCACACTATTCTAGCCCAGGACATCAAGTGATCTCAGGGAACCAGAACTATGACCATTTCCACCCTACACTGTTATAGTGCTAGTATTCCACATTCAGCATCGTATGGAATTCAGGGGTTTGTAGTTTACTGAGGCCAAAGAACTCTCTGGCTGAGAATTCTAAGTGCCCCTCCCTAAACTGCAAACCCCAGGATTCCATAGGATATTGAAACTGGAATAATAGCACTATAACAGTGTAGGGCAGAAATGGCCTATATCATTACCAGATCTGCTTCTCTTCTTCTTTCTTTCTTTCTTTCTTTCTTTCTTTCTTTCTTTCTTTCTTTCTTTCTTTCTTTTTCTTTCTTTCTTTCTTTCCTGAAGAAGAACAACAGATTTTCCGTCTGCCAGTAACAGACTGTTGATGGAGCAAGTGCTTGCCAGCTCTTTGACCTCAGTACATGTAACCTTCTGAATAAGCTGCAGGCTGGCCCAAAAAGATTTTGCTGCCTAAGGAAAATACCAAGGAACTACAATGTCCTGGTCCTGCAATCCTACGTTATAAAAGCTGACTGGACTGACAGTCATGGCTGTTTCTTCCACTACACCTGAGGGCAACATAGAAACTTACAGGGCAGCTGGGGTGGTACATAGAGCTCTCTCTAGTCCAATTTACCTTCTAATGCATCTTCCCTGTCTCCTTTCTCTGCCCTGTGCTACAGCTGACAATGACAGGTTACAAGAACTCTGCTTTGGACAGAGTTCATATCATTAGATTCTTTCTTATTAAAGTAAAAGGCCTTCACAAATCTTTGAATAGAATCCTTGAGATGTTAAATGAAACCTGTGGAACAGATGAGCACTTCTGGAGAGTGATGATAATGGGCAAAAAACTCTATTTCTGTTTTACTGGCATGCATCCCGTGATTTCCGTAAATGCATATCAATATTTGCAAGAAATTCCATTTTGGGGGGCACTAAACTTGAAAATGCATCAAGGGCAACTAAAGAGGAGGTGTCTCAGAGGAAACAAAGGAATGGATCGACTGAAGCCAGAGGTATATTTGGAAGCATCTGTTGAGAGAATTATAGCTGAAAAATGAGATCAAAGAACAGAAGATGAAAACAGACTCCTGAGACATCCTTCTTTTTGATGGAATTCTTTCTGCTGTGCTTGAGGAAACATTACATTATTCAGGATCACAAATATGCACATAACTAAATTTGTGCATAAGCATCCACCTGGATTTTTATTTAAAATATTCCTCTTTATCTTTAGAAAAGTAATCTTGACCAAGGCTACAGGCAATCTCTTTCTCTTGTCCACTGTATTTCCTTCTACCAGGAAGCAGACAATGTGTGCAAATACTATGTTTGCTATTTAAACAATTCTGAGCACTTTCAGGGTTAAGAAGCTACCTAATACTCAGTGATACTATTCATCCATTTGCAACAGAAGTGTTTGCACTCACTATCCGACTGACAGATGTCAGATAGGAGTGTTTCTCAGCCTTAGACAGAGATGTTGAGGGATTGAACCTGAAATGCAAGGCATGTGTTCTTGCAGTGAGCAATGGCCAAGGGAAGAAGATTCATGGGACACAATTCCAATTCATTTGAAACTGATAGAAAGGAATTGTGGAAAGGTTGTAGCTCAGCTGTAGAGCACATGCTTTGCATGAAGAACAGAAGGACGTGGAAAATCTCTCTCTTAGGTTGGTCACATTTCACTGCAAGCCATCTGCATTTTTCCCCGTAATTGCTTTGCATCAGGATGTGAGAGAGGTTTTTATTTATTTATTTCCAGTAAACTGATGTGCATTTTGGTGTACACTTTTTTTCCGTCATGACACTCATTTCCCAATGTATTTTTTCCTTGATGTATGCATTTTTGTTCATTTTCCCTTTGACCAAAGCAAGTTTGTGCATCATTGAAAAAAGTGAGCAAATATTTGAGTATAACTTGAAATTTGGGTGAGGGGATCTGATGCTCACAGTTTCCTCCCGATGATAGCAAAGCAGAAGATATGCACTTGTTTATTTCACTAATAGTGTCATCAGCAAAGAGCTGTACATTCATATTTAATTTTAGAAATGGTTAAATGCACATTTCTTTTCCATCCTTATGCAGAAGATGCCATCTTCAGTATCTGGAATCTCTAGGTAGGGCTGGGAAAGAGTCTTGTCTGCCATCTCTCAGGCCATTTCCACACTACACTGTTATAGCGCTATTATTCTACTCTCAACATTCTGTGGAATGCTGGAGTTTGTAGTTCACTGAAGCCAAAGAGCTCTCTGGCTGAGAATTCTAAATACCCTTCCCTAAACTCCAAACCCCCGGATTCCATAAGATGTTGAAAGTGAAATAATAGTACTATAACAGTGTAGTGAAGAAATGGCCTCAGTGTGGGCAGTAATGACCTTGATGGACCAGTGTTTAACTCAGGAGGATGTAGCTTCCATTGTTCTTATGCTTTACTTTCCAATGAGCTACGTTTTGTTTTTTTTAAGTACAAAATTAGTCACAATACAGGGTTTGTTCTTTTTCAGTCCCCCCCCCAGGCTTCCTTTCTCCCTATAGACAGCATTCCATTTCTTTTTAGGGACAAACACTGTCTTTCCTCTGTAGTGGTTATATAAAAGCCCCTTTCTCACTAAGAAAGTCAGGCAGTGCCTCAGGCAGCACACAGTATTTTCTATGCAAGTTGTTTTTTCAATATACATTTTGAAAATGTATGGTTGAATTAAGTATGCCACTTAGGAGCACAGGAAGACATTTAATTCTATGTAACATCCTTGATGTGTCTAGTTCAGAATTGGCTACATTAACCCATCTCAGCTCTCCAGGGTTCCAATTTTTTTTTAAAGACCAAACCAAAGAAACCAGGAATTGAACTTGGAATCTGCTATATGTAAACCTTGTGTCCTGTAACTAAGATACAGAACAACAGAATAGTTCATCATTGAACATTTTATTTTATTTGAACAAGTAACAAAATTCTCCTGCCAGAATGTGTTGTAACCATGCTGATAAGGGAATTTTGGGAAACATAGCCTTAAAAAAAAGTAACCTTTTCAAGTTCTATCACACTGTAAGGAAAGGCAGCAGCTTGATAAATTTTCATCCATTCAGACTGCGTGCCTTGCTGAGGAATCATATTCTGTGGGACAAACTTTTTTGGTGTAATTGCAGTTGATTGGCAGAAAGCCCAGGGCAGATGAAAAGGGACACTTCTTTCTAAAACATATCATTTATCAAATTTGCGTACACAAGAACTGGTGATTATGACTGCTGCTATAAATGCCTTTAAAGCTGATTAGACAAATAGATTAAGAATGTGCCTGCATGACAAAGTTATGGCAGTTTGGTACCATTTCAACTGGCATGGCTCCATCCTGTGGGAAGTTGGAATTTTCCAGTTTGGTGGGGTACTTGAAATTTTCAGCAGTAAAAGGTCTAGTGCTGTAATTTAGGAGAGTGGTTGAGAATTTTCTATCAGACAGTTTCAAGTACTTCACCAAATGAAAAATCCCAGGATTCCATAAGATGGAGCCAAGGCAGTTAAATGATATTGAACAGCTATAACTGTATAGATAATTAAAGTACAGATAAATGTTATGTTTTTAAAGCTTAGATAAGAAATCACTGTGCATGTAGTTCTGCTACAAGGAAAGACAATCAATTTGATAGATCAGGCCAAACACATAACCTGCACAAGTACCCTTCTAGTTTCAGGAATGCTGTCCATCAATCAAGTCAGCATCTGTGAAATTTCTTCCTCGCTCCCATCTGTTCTGTTTCTCTGTGTGTGCAATAAGTGGACAACTGTTTGTGTGTGTGTGTGTGTGTGTGTGTGTGTGTATCTTCTATAAATACATGCAAGTTTTAAATTGTGCACATTATTGCATGTGTTCAAGTAGTGATTAAAGCACATATTTGTAGTTATTTTAGAACTGTGCATTTTTTCCCATTTATAGTTTTCTCATATACACGTTTTATGAGACTATTTTTAAAGTCATAAAATATGTGGCTTTCCATATGTAAAGTAAATATTCTCCAAATCTGTTATTTTGAGATGTGGACTGAGGGGAATCTGATGGAGAAGATTTCTTACAGATCCCTACTTCAGGATTGGTGGAAACTAAACCATAGAATATTAATTTGAAAGTTTCTGAGCATCATGAATGTTTTTTTCCCCCATACCATTCTACAAACTGGATTTTGTTTTTCTCCTTTGTCTCTTTGTCAGGTTGATTTCCATGAAAGAAAAAACTTAGTTTTGAGTATACATCTGTAGCAGAGCAGTGGTGTGTGTTTTTTTTAAAAAAGTAGTGCTCCCATTTAAATAGTATTTGACTCTCATGTTATATTGTTTATACAAGTAAACTAGATTATTTATTTATTTATTTATTTATTTATTGCCTTTATTTTGGTTTGAACATAGGCTGACTGCTGGCATATTACTAGAAAGAACACAGACTTTATTTTTTGTAGGCCTTCATTTTATTACATGAAACTCTATCTGTATTTGGAACTTTCCTTGATGAGGTTTGTTTTTCATAATTCATTAACAAGCACAGAGCCCATTAAATAAAATAGCTTCATAAACCAGAAGGAGGACAATAAATATAAACTTATATGGAATAAAAGGAAGCTGCCAAGTACTGGAAAGTGTGTAATATCAAAAATCCTAAACATAAGGGCCTGGCTTTACATACCTTGGCTTGGATACTATTATAAGAATGCTTGAACAAAAACCTGAAGTGGATTCAGCATCCCATTGACATGGAAGTCACCTGTTGCCACTGTAACTATGTATAAATAAAACACTGTTTGCAATTTATTTTTATTATAATTAAATTATAGTTAATTTACATTACAACTGCAATATAATGATAGGTTACTTTAGGAATATAAATACAGATGACTCAACACAATGGACAAAAATAGCAAGTTTTTTTTTCATAATTGGGAACTTTTTGTGATATTTATTTATTTATTTGTTTTGCACAAATATGTAGTTTGTTGGATAGAAATGCTGTGGCATTTGCCCCAGTTAAAAATACGTTTGATGAGCATGTGGGGAAACACCTGGGGAATGACTTGGCAAGTCATGATGTAATCCCTAGGGACATGTAGTAAGGCTGAGTCATGATAATGTGAAATCATGGCAAGGGGTTGCATCAGCCATTGTCCCTAGCTGATGACCTATCAGCAGGTGTGTATAAAAGAGGAGAGCTCGGACACTCTGTCTCTCTGACTCCGAACCTCTGTCTGAGCAACCCTCTGCTTGATGTATCTATGATGCTGAATCTATGACTGTGGATCTGCGTATCCTGTGTACAGATGTATATACTGCAACAGTGAAGATTAAAGCCTCCAGGTATCTTGGATGACAAACTCTGTGTGTATGAGTTACTAACTAGTGGGTTGAGGAGTCAGAACTGATGCTGTAAGTTACACTCTGCTGCACACGCTTGTTGCTGTTTTGAAACTCTGCTATGTTATGCTTGCCTCTGGGACACCTTTTGTCCAGAGTGCAGTGGTTCCAGGGAGGACTTTGTGCTGAGGCTGTAAATCAACTTCCGACATAGTTTTCTCTGAAAAAAATAAATGAGAGGTGTAAAAAGTATGTTCCTCAACTATGGAATAACAAGACCAGCCACAGAAAATTTGGTTAAATAAGGGGTCCTTTATTTGACAGGACCTATTTAAGTTGTATTGGCTTGGAAATGGAGGAAGATGGAGGAGCAACTTGATGTGGGTCCAGCAGAGGCCAGATGTCAACCCTTTGATAATCTCCTCAGACTTCCATTGGACAAAACCCCCACGCCCTGAGGCTAATCCAAATACCTGGGTTGTTCGCCAGCCAGCTGTAATTGGAACACAACCCAGGAAAATCCTACCCTAGCCTCAGAACTCTACAAGTGAGACCACATCCTAATTTAACATCAAGGGTAACCTCCTTCCCCACAGCTTGGGCCTTGGAACCATAAAAGAGGACGTTTCAGAGCCCTTCCCTACACCAAAATGGTGCCAAAGGTGCACATTAAAGTCTTATATTCTCCTCTCTCTACTTGCCAGCTGGCAGCCTATTTATTGACACCAACTGAAGCCAGTTGTTCACATCTGACAGTTACAGTATGGGGTAGGGTGGGGGAAAAAAAGCAGGTAAAAGGAGGGAAATCCTACTTTAACCCAAAGCAACCAGACAAGTCTTAAACTGCACTGAGGGCAGGAGGGTGAGTAGGGTGGAGTGTGTTGTGAAAAGCCAAAGAGGTGGGATAGTAATCAGGCCTTACATAGCCTTTGACTCTGCCCCCATTACACACATCATTCTGGCACCTTGTGCCAGATACAATGTTCCCTGGTCTCACCCACCTTCCCCCACCGAGCCTGGGTAGATGTTTCACAGAAATGTTCTAAGGTGTGAACTATAACTGCAAAATGTTGGAAAATCCTCCTAATTTTGCATAATAAGGAGTTTTTATGTACAAGAATGAAACAAGAAACAAGAAAAGATTTGCATTCCCAGGTACCTTCTTTTATCTTAGGATGTAACTGTAAATATTTTATTATTTTATTTTATTTTCTTAGTCATAGTGTGTGTGTGGTCCCAGTGGCTTTCAGATCTTTCAAAGTAATGAGAAAGGAATTGTTTAGTTGCTTTAGAATAACAAGAACACAAAATTGTACCTATAATGGAAACTAATTACTTTTAATAACCTTGGAACACTAATTACAATTTTTAAAAATGTCACTTTCTAAGCTCAGTGTTTAGGGAGTCCTTGTGATGGTTTGGAGACTGTATTTGTTTGTTTGTTTGTTCAATTTATATTTTTGCTCCCACCAAGAGACCCAAGATGACTTACCAAATTTTAAAACAGATGTTAGCTAAATTGTACATTGTAAAAAGTTTTTTAAAATCAATCAATGCATCCTCTGCTGGGATGGGAGTGTACTCCCAGTGCTCCTCTCCGAACACAACCGACTGCCTGCAGAAGGGAGTGTGAGGGGCACGCTTGGTCCTTCCAGACTGCAGCCAGCCTTTCTTCCATGTTGCAGTAGGGGAGGAAGCATGGAGATCACACCTCCAGCACTTCTGCATGGCCAGCTGCAATGGAAGGTTCGCGTGATTGGGGGTCATTGCTGGAGTTTCTCTGTCAATGATATAGCCTGCAGTCATGCTGGCTGGCAATGCAAGAAGGGCAGGACCACAACAGCATCATACCGAAGTGTCATCACAGTCCTGTTCCTCTCACATCCCCATGCCTGGACACTGTCATCATGAGGAAAGGGCCACAGATTAAAATACTCATAAAACGTAAGTTGCAAACATAAGTCAGTCAGTCAGTCAGTCAAGCCTTTATTGCGGTCAATAAACCATGAGACAAACACAAGCAAATACATCCCTACCAACACTATTGCACTATATAATATAAAAATCAATCGATTACCTGCATAAATAAGGTCATAACCTTCTGGTTGAAAGAGAGCAGGAAGAGGGCTAATTGGACCTTCTATGGGAGTTCTACAGCCTGGCAGCAGCCACTCAAAAAACTCTCAACACTCATTCCAATGGACCTTAGTCATATGCCAAAAAGTCTTCCTTCCGAAATTGTGGAGAGATTGAAGAGATTTAAATTTTTATGCCTTATACTTTGGACATTTTAGAAGTTATTTTAGATTTTTTCCAATGATATTTTGAGCTTGCTTTATCACTATAAGATGGCCATGAATGATGATCATGATGATGATGATGACGACGATGATGTGTGTGTGTTTTCAGTGTCTCTCACAGTACCATCCCATACATGTTCACTCAGGCAATTTCCACACTACAGTGTTATAGTGCTATTATTCCACTTTCAACATCCTATGGAATCCTGGGGTTTGCAGTTTAGGGACAGGAATTAGAATTCTGAGCCAGAGAGCTCTTTGGCCTCATTAAGCTATAAACCCCAGAATTCCACAGGATGTTAAAGGTGGAATAATAGCACTATAACAGTGTACTGGAGAAAGGGCCTCAAGTGTAAGTCCCACTGCCTTCAGTAGACTTTATTCACATATAAATGGGTGTAGGGCAGTAACCTAAATTTCATTTGGGATTACAAGAATCGTAGAGAGCTTCTAGTGGTCTCACTGAAGGATAGGTATTTTGAACACCACATAGATTCTGAAACAAAACAGTATCTCTGATTTTGCTCAGTTTCAAACAAAGAGGTTAAAAGGTAGGAGGGGAGGAAATTTATGAACACTGCAAACGTAACAATCTGTGTGTAAACTGAAGCAAAGCATTTCTCAGGCCAGTGGAGTGAAAAAAAAGCATGTCAGATGAATTTCCCAGGTTTTCTTTTTAATCACTATTCCTCAAAAACAATTATGCCTGCACTAATCTCCAGCTTCAGGGCAATTGTAGGTGGGAGATGATCTGTATTCTTCAGAGCTTGTCAGTGAAGCAAACATAAGTCAAACCTACTTTTGGAACACTTCTAAACAATGCTACACATTAACAATTGGCTACTCAAACAGGCAAACACTGCCTGATGAACAAGTCCTTTTCTTTAGAGAGAAGTTGCACATTGCTCTGGCATGAAACATTTTGGCATAACCAATAAATTAAAAGGTTTCACAAAAAGAATTTTTCCATGGAGTTATATGGAACAGTTTATTTAACCAGTCTAAAAGTGTGGGGACTTTGTAATCTTTTCAAAATCTGGCTATCACCATCTTAGGTGCTACACATAGGCCAATTAGCTTGTTGCTGTTATTGTTTTAACAGGTTCTCATTTCTTTCCATAAAAAAAAGTGCTAAATAAGCTCTGAAATTACTAGTTGAATTGTGAATTTTCAAAAATTTTCTTCAGAAACTAAGGGCCTTTCCGCACTACGCTAATATAATGCTATTATTCCACTTTCGACATCCTATGGAATCCTGGGGTTTGTCGTTTAGGAATGGGCATTTAGAATTCTCAGGCAGAGAGCGCTTTGCCTCAGTAAACTACAAACCCCAGAATTCCACAGGATGTTGAAAATGGAGTAGTGGGAATCCCTGGGTTAACTTCAAGTTAAGCTGGGTCCAGAAGCAGCCCATATTATTTAGGTTGCTGTGAGGGCTTAGGTGCTTCACTCAAGGAAATGCTGATAAGCTTGCTATGAAGGTTGACACCTGGGCCTCAGCTGGTCCTGCATCGGGATGCTTTGCCCTCTTGCTCCATTTCCAGGTCAACACAACTTAAATAGGTGAGGTCAAATAAAGTGATCCTTATTTAACCCAATTTCCTGTGTCTGGTCTCACTATTTCGTGGTTGATCATCAGTAACAGATAACCACAACATATGTTTCTAGATTCATAAACCATACTTTATGAACCATAAACCCAAACCTTACCACAGACATATTGTTAGGTCCAGCACATATTTGTGCAGATTTCAAGAAAGGCTGATATTGCATGCTATTACCAGGTGGTGGTAATTGTCCTTTTTCTTTTAAGGGCACATTTCATAATACCAAATCCTAAATTGTCAACATATTCCTGTCTATACTTTTAAAAAACAAATTTACAAATATGTGCTCTCAAAAGTGAATAAACAAATATCTACATCAGCCTTTCTTGACCTTATTACCATGAAATAATTTTCAGGTCTCTGAGAACCTCTGCATAAAGATTATTATATCTATAGCTGAAAAAAAAAGTTAAGGTTGGTTAGTTTGTTTAATCTTGATCTCTTATAGAAACCTTAACAACCTCTTGTGGAACCATAGGATTCCAGGGAATCCTGGATGACGAATCCTACCTGATACTATAAAGTCTTTGTCTGGCAGTTTTTCAGTCTTGTCTGCATATTCATCTACACATTTAATTATAGAGTTTCAAAAACTGGTGACATAGCTAATGGGATCAAAATGAAGATCCAGCCTGTAAACTATTTCAGATACTTCTCAAACAAATACTTCCTGTTTCATTAGTTATGAACTGATTTTGACCAAGCTTAATATTTAGACTTATGGCCTTTCCACACTACCCTGTTATAGTGCTATTATTCCACTTTCAACATCCTGTGGAATCCTGGGGTTTGCAGTTTAGGGAGGGGCATTTAGAATTCTCACCCAGAGAGCTCTTTGGCCTCAATAAGCTACATACCCCAGATTTCAACAAGATGTTGGAAGTGGAATAATAGCAGTGTAGAACGGCCCTTAGTTTTACAACAAGTTTAAGGGGAAATTGCTGTTTGCTGTTTGAGGTCTAGTTTCCATTGCACTTGGTGAGTGTGGTTGTGTGTGTGGAGGTATTTAAATATATATTATAGGTGCTACCAATCAAACTTTTGTTTCATTCAGATCATAAGCAAAATAACTAGCATAAAGCATGGTAAGACTGGGAAAATTTCCTAATAGAAGCATAGATGTATCTCCAAAAACTCAAACTTATCTTCTGCTTTCCACTTAATCTATTTTGTGATCTATTCTAACACTGCCACCAGGTTATCCTTGTTCTTGTAAACATTTTTGATTCACTTGTTTAAAAAGTGAATCTATCCATAATTTGTTCTTATGCAATCATTCTGGAGTAATTTTTTTTTCTGCCTGATTCTTACTGTTCACTAGCTTCTGTTGTTCTGAGATAATAGGATCTATATCAGAAAGCTTGTGGCAATTTTCTGTGTTACGCTGCTAATGTATCTTACTATTCTCAGTTTTTTTTCTGCATGATAACTTATTTATCCTCAATGATAGAACCATGAATTTATGCGGGACAAACAGACCATTTCTAAGAAACAACCTGCAGTTATTCCTAAAGCATGAATAGGTGAGAAGGTAGCAAGCAACTGATAGACTAGTTTAGCTTATGCAGATACTGGCAGAACTTTACATATATTTATTTGGAATTAAGTCCAACTGATTCCGTGAGTACTGATAAGGTTCCGCATAAGTAAACTGTTTTTAATGAGAGCTTTAAAGCTATCCAAAGTACTAAAGCTGTTTTAGGACTAGCATTCAGCACCTTGGATATTTCCTCACAGTTTGGATCCAAATCAAGACTTCATTGTTTACTCTACTTACATGGAAACCAGCAGTCACCACTGCTGATAAATGATAACAAAGTATTGTAGTAGTAGAGAACATGTGGCCCTGCAAATATTTATGGGTTACAACTCCCAAGAGGCTGAATCCTATAGATCCATGGCCAGGGATGCTTGGAATTCTTTCAACAACAGTGGAGGGGTCACACAACCAAGGTTAAATTTACAGGAAATTATTCTCAAGTAAATGTGCATTGAATTACACTACGCACTTTTGATCTATGCAGAGCCCCTTTTGTGAAATTCTGTAAATCTTATAGATTATGTATTCATTTTATTTGCTTGTCTTAGAATTTCCCTGGTACTTTTCCAAGCAGGAATCCCCCTACAATTCCATTCCCTAGCCACCATTCAGGAAAACTGAGGTTACCAACTATAGGAAGTCTCTATACATCTATAGCTGTGTGTGCATGGGGAACTTATGTTTAACTAAGAAGTTAAACTAAGAAGTCCCAAAAAGGAAAAACATGAACAATAAGTCAGCATGGTCACATTCTCTCTCCTCACTTTAAGAAGCATAGAGATTAACAACTTAAAAGACTTGCAACAGGAAGTAGTTAGGACAAGGAAGTAGTCATAAGATTTTAGCATTTTGGTATCAAGATATATGGTCGAAATATACAGAATTGATTTCTCAGAAATGATTTCTGATGGTGACACTCTACACTTATGTACTGAGGAGGGGTTTTTTTTTCCCCCTAAATGAAAACAAACTTGACTTCAAACATGTCTTTGCATTTTCTGATTACATTAACAAATCTCACAATAGTACTGATATATTTGAGGCTTTTTTTAAAAAAATAAAATAATAATAATGGTGTTGATTAATCCTTTTCTGGAAATATATGCATTTCAGTTTTTCAGCTAGAAATTATATTTTGTGGGTCTCCCTGGTTACAGGACTCTATTTGTTGCCTGTTGTTGTACATCTGCCTTTCTCAGTGTCACCATGCATGCTAAGTATATTGTTATATTGGTCTAATATCAGAAACGTTAGTTTCCCCACATCCTAATTAGTTAAATGTAGAAACAGAATGAACTGGTGGCTCAATTCATTCAAAATATTACTGCCCACTTATGGGACATGTTTCTGCAGTGATCGTGCATCATTATCTGTTCTTCTATTCCTAGTCATTTATGGCATCTATTCTGATCAGCTTAGAGTATAAAATTGTTTTCTGAGATGGCAGTTAATGTTTGTAGTCATTAATATAGTATGCAATTCAGCTCCACTATAGTCAATGGCAGCTTGGCAAATCACTTCAACAGGATGTAGATTGCTCCCTTGTTCAACACTATGTCTTTCATTAGTGGGACAGCAACGGGTCTATAGATTTTCAGGAATGCTGGAATGGCTACATATATAATGATATGTAAGCAGAGTAATTCAATAATTCATTGATAGAAACTGTCAGTCTGACATTAATTGTTGTAATTTTTATGGAGCCCATATTTTTCCCCATCTCAGTAATGGCACCAGTGGTATCTCATTTGTTCCCATTCAGTGCGTGTGTGTGCGTGTGCGTGTGTGCGTGTGTGTGTGTGTGTACTTACATATTCTGTATTCCAGTGTATCTGTGTATTGTAAGTTAGTACAGGAAGACATACAAATATCAATACATTTTAGTGGTTTTTGTCAGTGTCAAGTGGCAACTTCAGAAATACTTGCCTCATTTTTTATTTTTTTTTATTTCCCCTAGATTCCTTTGTTTTGTTTTTAAAAAAAACCCTCCAGATCTTTCAAGAAAGTTGCATACATGAAAAAAGAGTTAAAGGTTAAGAAAATCTGAAAAAAATGAGCGGTAGCAACCCTAATTCAGCCCCTAACACGGAGATTCAGTTCTGGACTCTGAAAGCCTTAGGCCTGGAAACAGATAGATAGACAGATAGATAGACAGACAGACAGACAGACAGACAGGTAGATTCTCTTCCATTTCAGATATGAAGATAATGGTGAATTTGGGAAAATTCTTACCAGAAATACTGAAAACACAGGGAGGATTACATGGTCAGTCAAAGTTAATGACTCTACATTTCAGGTTATTTTCACTATAATAGCATAGTAGTATAGTGGTGAATTCTGAAGCACAGGCAGTCATCATGGCAATCTTCATATAGTCATATTTCCAATATAGTCCAACATTACAGGCAGATGTATTGATCTACATTATGTTGATCAGCAGTTTTAATTTCCTATAGGAAATTAATGGGTCTAACTTGCCCATTCAAGATGAAGTCAACCAAAAACACTTTGAATAGTAATATCTCTTAAAAATACTGTTGCTGGAAAATTCCATAATCCTTCCCCAGCTACTTTAAGAATTGCACAGAAGCTTTGAGACACAGAAGAGTCTGAGGATGTGGCAGATGATGTCACCATCCTGGTAAGCAAAAAAGTCAAATTACTTTAACCCTGTATACCCTGGTTCTACTACGCTACTGATGGTAGTTCAATATTTGTCACAAGTGTTGTACTTATAAATTAACTCAGTCATCATTTCAGTGTGGTTACTGTCTTACCTACTGTCTACCTAGTGCATTACAGTTTTCTTACTTTTTAATATCTCCTTTTGAGAGTGAGATGCTTCCAAACGTTAAAAAATGGCATAAAACCTGAAAATTCTTGCCCAAGGAGTGCTCCAATATTACTTTCAAAGGAACTAGAAAATATATTACACATCATTATAAATTCATTTTCACTCGTTTGAATGTGGTATTATCACTTTGTTTCTCCTTGTGTGCGTGTGTGTATGTGTGTGTGTGTGTGTGTATACACACACACACGTATGTATAGGAGTGGGTGCGTGGGCATGCATGTACGTGTGTTTTATTTTATCTATGCATTGTTTTCAACTCATTACTTCAAGCTCTCAAGTTTCCTCAGGGCCCAGCTGGATGACATTTTGAAGAATTAACAGGTGTGTCTCCCCCTGCCCCTTTTAACTATAAAGATAGTGGTAAAGATCAGGACTAAGATGGTGGGGAGAGGAGATTTCACCATTTCCCCCAAGTAGATCCAGAACCATTTGCATCTCTGTGACAATAATAGCACAGAGCATCTGATGAAAATCCATTAAACCACATTCTTGTGCCGTGCTCCTGATTGGGTCATCTACACCCACTCTACACTGTGTAAGAAAAAAGCATTGCTGGTAGCAATATATTTAAAGTATCACCTCATTGATACTTTTAAATTATGGCTAACATCCTGTTAGTGACATTGTTGTTGTTATGTGCCTTCAAGTCATTTCCAAGTTATGGCAACCTTGCAGCACATCTATCATGGGGGTTTCTGTGGCTGAGAGTATGTGACTTGTCCAAGGTCATCCAGTGGGTTTCTGTGGCTGAACAGGGAACTGAATCCTGGTCTCCAGGGCCATAATCCAGTTCTCAAACCACTTTACCATGCTGAGTCTTCTGAATTCTTTACCGCACTCAAATTATGGTCAGCCCAACTCCCCCACCACCACCAAAAAATCAACTTTTTTCGTGATACCTCTTCCTTTCATGATCAGGTAGTGGCTGGTGGGGAGAAGGGAATGGCTTGGAAGCAGTTGGCTATGTGCTTATAGCCAGATGCACAGCAATGAAGGCCTCCTCCATGAGGTCCTCTAGGAGTCTGGAAGGTGATTTTATCACAGTGTATATAGTGACATAGACAGGTGCCTTTCTACCAGCTGCTATATGGTTGCAGAAGAAAGACCCAAAAGAGGAAGGTGGGTTGTGATGGAGAGGTGAAGGGAAATGTCTCATAGTTCCATCATAGTTAAACTTTACAATGCATCTCTGTCCTGATACAGGATTTCCACTTACCTTATGTGGCTTAGTTTTCTTGCACATTTAGAAATGCAAACTTAGTTGGGCTCTAATCCACTGTCTAACTTTTCTTATACTTACACAAACATAGGTATTTATTTCCGCCTTTTTAGGAACAAATAGAAGTCAATTCTTCCTGCTCCTCCTCGTCCTTTACAGGTATTTTATTCACTTTATGTGTTATCTTATTGCATAGATTACAAAAAGTGCTTTCAGATTAATGAACAATTAACTTTATAACCAGCTGGATTGTTTTTAAAAGTTGCTTTAAAATAACTTATCTGTAGAACTGGTGTGAGGTTGTGTATTCCTTATGTTTCCACTTGCTGTTTGTTTTTATGCGTAGGTGTGTGGAATTTTAAATATTAAGATATATTGTCTAACTAACAGATTTTTACAATACATTTTTCAAATGTCATTCATGAAGAGTTGCGCTGAATGTGAAGGTCATCAGTAAAATTATGCATAGTAAGCTTTCTGGAATGCATTAATAAATAGGTATTTTAGCACTGGTAAAGGTTTGCCTCATCTTTTTGTTGATCCTTAACTCTTTCCCTTATTGTTGGGTACCATGGGCTTCCAACTGCATTTCCACTTTTGATGGGATCACAAAAAACTTGTCTGAAACCCAATAAGAAGTTATGTCATAGCAGAGGCAGCTAGAGAAAGATCTGAGCACTACCTCCTCTCGTTTGTATCACATGGCTGTTTCATTTTTTTTTCTTTTTAAGCTCTTCAGTATCTCTATTATTATTATATTAGCATAATAAAGTACATAAAAGAGGCCAGATAAAATGGTGAACAAAAACAGACAAAAGTTCAGAGAAGGGAGAATCAAAATATGATTATTTATTTAGTTAGCTTAATTTGATACCAAAGAAATGTGACAATTCTCTATGTTTTCTTTCACCCAATTAAGGGAACATTTCCCAATAAAATGAATAAGTGGAAATTATTCAGAATTTACTAAGCAACAGAGCAGATGCATTCTCAGGCGCTGTCAAATGTTAAATGCAACTGCAAAACTGTTAACATTTAAAGTGCTGGCTTTTCATTAAATTGGCTTCAATAGAGGAGGTTTACTTCAGTGCTGCTAAAACCAAAATTCAGTCCTCCCTACCTCAGTTCCTTGTGTTGTACCTCTTACCTCTTCACCTAGGGGTCAATGCCTCCCTGGGAATGCCTAGGGTGCAGTGCGAGGAGAGGCATGTTGTATGAATGTGATTTCCAGTGTGTATTTGGAGGATATGGCCAATCAAAATTGGGCAATGTAGGGAAATAAGGTTGAGTTTCATCTTTTATATGTTTTTCATGTATAGAGAGGAGTTCAACCACTGGCACTTTTGCTACCTTCCAAACTCTCTCCACTCTTCCCCCCATCCCTTTCTAGCCATTAAAGATACAACAGCCCTGTCTCTTTTGGCAACTAGCTGTGTTTGCTATAAAACATTTCCCAGTTCAAGAATAATTCTGCTTAGCACATATATTATCTTCTTGCATTCTCTGAACATGATTTGACTAGCAAGCATGAATCTGTACAAAGCACACTAGAGGACTGAGTGCTGATAGCTTTTGTTTCCTCTACATAAGACTTAATCTGTGGAAGAGGGAAAAGAAAAATTCCACAATTAATACAGCAATCAAAATCTGATTCGTTAGATCTAGCATTTTTTCCCTCTCTATGAAATATGATTTATTTAATTAAAAAACTATTTGGAGTTATTACCTTTTTAGTATTTAGCTCCTAAACCATTCGTGGTAGGCTGAAACAGTGGAGATGGGGAATGTTTCATGCATTTTTGCTAGCTGGGGAATGTTTCATGCATTTTCAACATGTTGAAAATAATAGCAAAAGACAAACAAACAAAAAAGTGAACACCAGTGAACAGCTTTGTACCAGACAACATCAGGTTTACCTTTGCTTTCATTTCACCTGCATGCTGAGGAAAGAACAACTGTACCCATTAGGTGGTGAGTGACTGGCTGGGTAAGAGAAGAGGGAGACAACTGGTTTTTTTCTTTTCTTTTTTCTTTTTGTATCAGTATACAAAGGGATCTTATAACACCTTTCAGACTAAGGCGATTTCCGCATGATGTCACTGTAACACTACAGTAGTGGGCTGTTACTAGTCGAGGAGCTATGCTACCAAATGACACCATCGTTCTGCAGCTGCTACCCCGTCCCCAAGCATTGCCAAAGCACCTTATACCATTACTAGAAAAAAATTGTGCCTCCTTCAATGCTTCAATCCTGTCAGGTGGTGTGTAGTATTGTAATAGTGCTTGATAGCGCTTCTTGTTGTCACGAATACTGCAGTAGGCGGGGCATGGATGTGCCCAGCTTGTCGTTCCCTGATTCCCATGGAATGGTAACTTCGAAATCTATCACCTCTCTATTAATTTTAGAGTTCTCCTTTGTGTTTAAACTTTTTTAAAATACGTTTTTAAGCATTATAGTGTGAAAATGCAATAGTGTACTGACTTGTATTGCAGTTACAACAGTGTTGTGCTAGTATGGCTTCCAAAGAAAAACAACAGCAAAAACAACAAATGGGGGTGGTGGGGCAGGGTGAAGGTGGGAAAAATGAAATGGCCAAGGATGCTATAGTCGAGAAAGAACACCGGTAGCAATACCACTACTCATCCACTAAAGGCAGAATGGTGTGGGAAACAGCATTCCTAACCTGCTACCATCCCATGAGTGGCAATGCCAGAATTGTAATGGCACAATGCAGTAATGGCATATAATGCAGAAATGGCCTAAATCAGAGACAGAAATTTGTAGCATTAGCTTTTGTAGATTCAGGCCCTTTCCGCACGGCATTTGTCATGTGAAAAGGCACCTGGAGTGTTGCGCGACTGTGAGGAGCAATCTGCACAATGCACTCACAATCACGCAACACTCCAGGGGCTGGCAGGCACCGATCGTGCACCTTTTCATTTTTGGCTGGAAGCCAAAAATGGTGCGCAATTGCGCATTGCTCCCAGGCCCCGCGCGCACTTACCTGGTGTGTGGAGCCTCTGGAGGTGCGCTGGTTTCGCTTCCTGCCCCAGCGCAGCCTGGAAAGCTCCCAGACTGCACTGCGGAAGGAAGAGGCAGGCCTCTCGTGCGAGCAGGCAGCTCGTGTGGAGCTGAAGCAGCAGGGATGTGAGAGCCTCTCGCTGGAGGCTGCTCACGCGATCCCCGCACCCCAGCACCAGAAAAAGGTAAGGTGCGGAAAGGGCCTCAGTCTCCTGATGAAGTAGATTGAATTTACAATGGCATATACTACAAACATCTTTCTCTCAGTCTGAAAGGTGATCACAAGACCTTTGTATACAAGATGTCTCAGATTTTGTCAAGCAGTTTTTTAAATTCCTCTCTACTATTCACTCTTGTTTGTCCCCACCCTTGTTTCTGAGGGTGAAGACAGATATAACAATTTAGAACTATGTGTTTAGCTTACATTGAACTGGAAACTAGACACAGCCCTATTTGGGAGTTTTTCTTCACACGTAAGTGTTACACACATGGAGAAGAGCAGAGATAAGAACATTAGTTCTGCTATCTTTCTTGTCATTCTGTTTGTCCTTGACTCATGGAGATGATTCTCCATAGAGAAGTCAATGTCTTCTATCTCTCCTTGAGATAACTGTCCTCGAGATGTTAATATCCTGCTTTTCTAGGATTCTACAGTTTTGAGAAGAACCTGCAATCACGTAGAAGAATCTCACTTATAGTCAGTCACCCCCCATGTGTTGGGTCAATAAGCCCTCCAAAAGAGGAGCCCAGGCTAATCCTCTCTGTCCCTTGAATGTATTACTTGCCTGTGAGGATAATGGTGTAATAGGGCTATCCTGGAATGAGTGTTCTATGTCATAGTGAAATGCTACTGTCTTCCATTTCCCCTTTGCTGCAGTCCTAAGAATATTTAGTCAATGAGGTCAGTGAGATTCACTTCCTAGTAAATACACTTAGTAGTGTAGCCTAAGTGGTTTTGTTGGTTATCTTGGAGAAGGCTTGACCATGACAGTATCCTTGAAAACTGTTATGAAAGGAACATACAACTGTGTTGCTAGGCAACTGCTTTTCCTTGATGGAGAATACAGAGTAGATTTCACAAAAGGTGAAGGGCTCTCTTTCTTTCTTTCTTTCTTTCTTTCTTTCTTTCTTTCTTTCTTTCTTTCTTTCTTTCTTTCTTTCTTTCTCTTGGTTACCATTTTATTCCCCTCCATTTTTCTTTCTGCTAAAGGCCTTGGTTCTGTGTTTATAACAACAGCCTAAATGGCAAAAGTTCCATGAGCAAAACATGTTCTTTTTATTCACACATCACCTCCCTGGATCAGAGTGTTGTGAAAGCAGAACTAGCAAAGAAGGATTTTGTGTGCCACAATAATATAAAGGCATGATATTAGGGCAGAGCTGGGCAACAATAAGCTCTCTTAATGCAGTGGATTACATATCCATCATCCCTCATCATTGACTGTACTGGTTAGTTGCTGGAGTTTCAGTCCAACAAAAGCTGCAGGGTCACACGTTACCCATCCTTGACTTAGAGCATCTTCCCAAACCTTTATCAAGAGTAACTGAAGTTAATAAAGTGTTGTCTGTGGGTGGTAATATGGACAAAATCAGTGTTTCTTCCTTATCAAGTGAGAAATACAGATCTAAAACATTGGGCTTTTTTTTTAACTGTCATACAAACAAACTGCTCACTTCAACTAAGTTTCTTTTGCTGCACATTTCAGTCACTTATTTGTGTGAATATGAAGGTTTGCAGAAGCACACAGCTACAAGTATGTGTGTATTGTGTTTTTGCTATAATAGAATGATGGGTAAGTTGTTTAATATCAACACTAATTTGGGCCTCTTTTGTAAGTATCACTCAACTGAGCATTAAAAGTTGTGAAGTCTGTAGCATTATTTACTAAGATTATGTCTAAATAATATGTTTGGGGCTGCTGTATCCTCACAAGTGCCAGATGTTATGCTGAGATTGCCACTTTAAGTTTGGCTTGAAAGAGTTCTGCTCACTCACCCTAAATTGTTCTGTGTCAAGAGTCATACACAATGGCTGCAAACTAACACAAAGCTATCGGTCCATGAAGGAAGAAGTGGGCCTTGGTGATAGAATGTTTTGGCCTTGCGACATAGGAAGCCAGCCAGCAAGTCAACCAGTTAAAAAATCTACTTCTCTATGTCCTTTGTTAGAAATGAAACCCTGCCTAAAGTGTGTTATGGTATCAATTATACATCTGTGAATGGCATCTATTATTGAAGGAGGGGGGTTGTTCCATGTTAAGTCTGGAGCTACAAATTTGTGGATTGTTTATACCAAAGGGGATCATTATTTTTTTAGGTGCAAGCAGAATTTTTTAGAAGCTGCTTAAAAATAGGTAAACCTACAGAGATTCCTGGCTCTTCCACTAAAATTCTGGAGACATTCACACAGAATGTGTGCAGAGGTTAAGGGCAGAATATCTCATCTGAGGGTAAATGTGCATGATGCTACTTTTTCTGTGCCTTTTAAAGTAAAACAGGGGAAGCAAGCAAAAATGGTAAATTCTGATTTCATTCTCTTTCTTTATAAGCTGATTCACATGTCAGAGTAAGCAAAACTTGCTGCCTTTCTGTGAATGAGATTTCTGACCAACCCATGAAATAATGAGACCACACAAACAAAGTTTAGGTTGAAATATGGCTCACTTTGTTTAAACCGTAACCAATTTTGATTTATCCCTTGAGATGTACAAAAGGAGAGAGGACCTAATGTGGAAATCACTAAGGCAGGAGCAGCTAAGGCAGCTCATCGCCAGCTTCCCCTGGGTGAGACATCTTGGCCTTGAGAAGAAACCGTAAAATGGGGTTGCTCCCCCAACAGCCATTTACTGGAAGGCTGACTTGAAGATATACCCCATAATCATATGACTCAAAGTGAGGGCTAAATCCTCAGGCCAGCACCAAAGACAGTCTCCTTCCTCACTCCTTGGGTCACAGGATATGTAGGAGGAACCCCAGAGACCTCTCCTTCACCAAATCGGTACCATAGGTGTTCAGCAAACTCCGACTTTCTCCCTCGACTACCTTCCACAAAAAAGGGGAAAGCATTGTCTTAGTCTTTATCCTCTACCATTCTGTCCAAAAGGGCCCTCCCACCCTGTTGCTTATCTCCCAAGAACAGTTGATTCCCCTCTACATATAGATAGACCCTATCTGCTCTGTAGAGCTCAGACTGCTGGAATATGATTTGCGGATAAAGTGACGCAACCTTTTGGCCATGGTATTCTGAATTTCTCTGTTGACCCTACAACGGAGGAAGGTGACCCTCAGCATCAGTATGTTAAGGGTCACCCTCCCCAAGCCAGATTTATCTGGATAGAATAGCTGACCATGCAATGACCACCCTAGGCCAAGACTGAATGACCTTCATGTCACGTATGGCTTGGAGAATAATGGTCTTGCCCTTCAACAAACTTTGGTCTTTATCCACCAGATGAATGACCAGAATATTCAGCAGAAGCCCATGACAAGGGGCAAGCACCCTGAAAACAAATAAACTGGGCCCAAGACATCCACAGTGACAGCTGCTAGCACCCCCTTCACACCCAGCCTCCTGGACTTCTACAGACCTCGAGCCGCTCCCAAAAAAAAAAATCATGCTGGTGACCGCAGTTGTATGCCAGCACCACAATCATACCACCAGACCCAGCAGTACCAAATGAAAAAAAAGGGTTCTCTGTCCAAGGAATGACGGATGGAATGCCTATCTCTGCTGCAAAAAGAGGACTTGCTCAGGAACTGAGGAAGGATGCAATCTGACTCTCAGAACCCCAACCATCTCACTCAATCACTCAGTGAATCAGTGAATCAGAAGAGGAGCTGACACAACCTTTTAAGGATGCATGCTATGCCTCGACCATTCTTTGACCTGGTGCATAGTACCAGGGCTCACATAGTGGTCCCTCCTCATGGGAGGCCAACAAACCCACCTTCTCCACCGGTGATGCTGCATGGCACAATGAGAATGATTCAAAAACTGTGCAGGGGTCATGCTACTAAAGCACATTTGCTTGGCTTTTTTTCTGCTTGCAAGAATGGTTAAACAAACCAGGCAGTGTTTACCTGTGGTTTGTTTAGTGTTACTTCCAATGTATAGTTTGTGTCAGAGGGATGGTGGATGATCGTGGCTACACAAAAACGTCGGTAGCACCTCCCTCTATCACTGAGCTGTGGCAGAAACAGCTTACCAGAGTCAACTGTTTGAAAAACCACCCTGTAGCAGAGTTTACTCACACAGCTAGAAGCGTTCTAGCAGAGTAGCAGCAAAGCCCTGAAGCCAGGATGAAAAAATACTCCCGCACAATGTTCTCTTCCAACAGGAGGCTTTTGCTTTCTAGGTACGATACATACATATATACATTCCTCCAATGGAGTTTCAGCATAGCATGCGAAGATATGCATCCAACATAGCCTCCGGCCGCTCTGTCAGACATCGAGAGGGCTCAGTTGGCTAGAACACCCCCCCTTATATACATACATTTCTGATGCAACTCTAGCTAGATCCCTTGTATGATGCAACCTTCTTCCCTGGTTACACAACCCACTGACTCATGTAGGTATTACATGGGATTGCATCATCCACTGTCTTCCCAGGTGCAAATCTTAATGTACATCATATATATATTGTATTTGGACTTGGGTTTTGTCCAACCTTTCCTGACAGTTTGTTCATACACTTCAGAGTCTCAGAGCTGAGATGGCTCTCACAGTAGCCTCAGACTGCTAAAACATCTTGAATATGCTCAATCTTGTGTGTTTCCATAAGATATGGAGCTCTAGGCTAGGTTAATGCTTGTATGGGAGACCAGAGTAACTATTAGTAATCTTCAGGGAGGGCTAGGAAAGTCTGAAACCATGGACAGATGCCACCAGTCAGAGTTGATAATGCTAGACTAGATGGGCCAATGGTTTGACTTGTATGAGCTATCTTCTAAATTAATATGATGAAGATGTTGCTGGCATGATCGCTGCCAGCTCTTAATGTTGCCTGTTGAAAACCAAGGACATGTGATGTGGGATGTGATGCCAATGCTGTTGGCATTGTCGCTAATAGCTCTTGCAACATTTCTTCCTCCTTTGCTTCTTTTGCTAATAGTATTATTACCATCATGTGTCCTGAGCAAACCACAAACTGAATTCATTGTTGGATGTATTAAGTAATGATTCCTGAGTTCACAATACATATCAGTGCATATAGAGAAGGTTCTAGATTCAATCTAGAACATCTCTAAGTAGTACTGAAAAAAAAACTCATAACTGAAATTCTGTAGAGCTCTTGCTAGTCACTGGACAAGAGAGTCAAATAACCTGTATCAGTATAAGCCAGCTTTTTATGTTACACACAATGATCCCCACTTCAGCTCCTACTGAAAATAATATTTCCTAAGATTTTTCAATGGTTTCAACTTTTTGGTGTGTGTGTGTGTATGTGTGTTATAAAACACTCTAGGAGATTGTTTGGGTTGCTGCATTTACGCAGATGAATTATTGGGCACTGATTTCAGTAGCCCTGAAACTAAAATCAGTCTCTTCCAGTAGATGGAACAGTCTGATCTTTATCTATTGAATCAAGCCAACCCCAGTATTCTTTACAACTGCCATCCTCAGCACCTCCTTTCTAGTCTTCTTGCTTCCCCATTTTTGTTCATTCAAGCATCTATGTACCTCAGAATGGGTTCTGTGCATTTTAAGCCGTTTGGTATTAAGCAGTGTGACAATGTCAATCTAAGTTTGTTCACCTACCCTCATAATTCCTATAGAGGTTTCTATTGAGAAGGAATCTCTAAATTTACTACACATTTTACCTTAGATATCAAAACACTTACTGCAGCTCCCAGAATATAGCTGGTCATGTTGGCTGGGTGATTATGAGAATGCTCACCCAAAATGTCTACTAGAACTCAAACCTATCCTATTTGTATTCTTCTCACAGCATACCTGGATGGAATACATATATGACCGATGGAGTCATTTCCCTTCAATGTATGCTGTTTTACATTAGTTTCTATCAAAAGGCCAATATTTAAGAGTGTATCTATGTTATTCAGCTGACATAGAGTTGATGCTGTGTTCATGGATTTCTGGGAAAGAGTCATGGGAAGTGTTTGGGGATATGGTTAGAGATCCTGAATCTTGCCCCTTTCTGAAGTACATTCTGAGTACATTCACTGAGATTTGCTCATCAGCTAATTTCAGTCTGTGGTATAGGTACACTCAAAGAGATGTCTATATTTCCACATTTGTTTGTCCCCAGGAGGTGTGTTGCCAGCTTTTCAAAATAGTAGTAAGATACAGTCGAAATTCATAACATGCAGAATTGACAATCAGGAACTAGCTATTAACAAGTTCATGTTCTACCTGAATACTGAATGAAAGTATTGATTTCAGTTAACTTAGCCATGTATTTCTCTTTAAATTTAACATATTGTCCACACCCATAAATTACATGATGCACAAATGTCTGTCTTCAGAAAGGCCAACATAACAAAATACAGTCTTTTTTGTGGGGAAGGGGTATCTTGATCAGTCTATATAAAGGGAAGATCTTTCCAGACCTCAAAGGCAGGATATTCCATAAGGAAAAGCTTTCTAACCCTCAAATAAGATACAAGTGATACCTTGCAATCCCACATGGAGTGATGGTTTAAGAAGAAATGACACACTTAATTCTCCAGTGTGTTCCATCATCCACCCACCATCTTTCTTATTGTGTCTATCTGTGACTAGGCTCCTCTGAAAATGGGGAAAATAAAAAGAATTTCAAGCAGTTTCTCTCTTGCCTAAAAATTACAGCTGCATTCATTTCAACTTGACATTTGTTTTATTTCCTCACTGATCTGATTTGAACACAATCGTTCTGAGCAGGACGGAGTAAGGGACTGAAAATAGACATTTTGACCTCATCTCCCATCAATTCTCCTCACTCTGTAACCGATTTCATATTCCTTTGCCTACTTTTTATAGTAGTGAAAACAAACATGCATTTCTTAGAAATGATGGGGTTGCTCATCATAAGCTTTCCAGGTTGTGAGAGAGTGAAGGTTCACTGGTTGCATGGGAAACAAATACCTCGAGTGTTTGGTGTGTAGGTGTGTTAAAATACATTCACAACTTTTTAATGTAAGGTGATGGCATTTGTTATTAGGTTTGACCCCTAGAAAAACACAAGTAAAATCTGTGTTTGAGGTAAGCAGATATGTTGAGCATGGAACAGAGAGACATCCTTATATATCTGCATATTTTTTTCTGACTTAAGCCGTTTACAGTTATTGCATTTCACAGACCTAATGGTAGCCATTTCTTAGATGGTCGTTAGTTCTTATCCATTCTGTGCGTTGGGATTAAGGATGGAAAGAACATTACAAATATTTGAAAAACGATTTTTTAAAAAATGTATATAAAGTGTTGAGAAACTCTGATGAGAAGAATCCTGGACTGATGAAAATCTTCACAATTCATGACTTATTCCACACAAATGCACACATTGTTTCGCACAGAAAGCAGAATTTTCTGCATAGAAAACAGGACTTTCTGACTGGAAACATAATATTTCAATTCATAAATATTAATTGCTGAAGATAAAACATTTTCTGAGCAGAAAATGCTGCAACAAGGGAATTTTTTTTTCTGTGTTAAATTTACATGTGGTTGATTTGCATAGAGAACATCATTTTTTGTGCAGAAAGCAACATTTTCTTCATAGGAATCAATATTCCTTTATGGAAATATTTTCCATGCAGAAAATGCTGATTCCTGTGCAGGAAATGCTGCTTTCTGCACAAAACAACCATCTGCAAATTTTGCACAGCGTAAGTCCCAAATTTCAAGGAGCTGTCAAAAACTGCATAGCTTTTGAAGACTGAGCAAGTGTGAAGAAAACTGCTGAAATTACATGTTGTTGCCTTCAAGATGAGATTTTGGGAAGAATTACATCCCTAGTTGAGTCTCAATAACTCAAACTAGGCCATTTCTACATGGTTTTGCAGTCCAGCTATGGGCCTGGGATGACAGGGGTCCACAGGCTGTGCTTCTTCATGGCATTCCTGCTGCCATCCCAGCCCCACCCATCATGATTGTGGGATATTTGCTTAATTGAATAAATCTTTTAAGCACCCATGATCGCTAGGTGCTCCCATCCTTCCCAGCCATGCTAAAGGGCAAAAAGTGTGATGGAAGTGCTTCCTTCCCCAGTGCAGCATGGGAAAGAAACCAACTGTGTTGCAGAAGGAAAATGCATGTTGCTCATGGTCCTTTCCACAGGGAGTCAGTTGGGTATGGAGAGGAGCATTCCTGTTACACTCCTTTGCTGGTAAAGGCACTGCTGGGATTGCAACAGGAGGATGACAGGATCAAGTAACATGTGGAAATGACCCTCGTCTCTTCACTTACTTTCTCCTTCTAATCACCATCATGTACAATAATAGTGAACTCATTTCTCTGAATGCTTTCTGTTGCCACTCATGAATTGAACAATAAATGGGTGAGTATTGGCAAGTCATGAAGAGAGCCATCATTCGTAGAATGATATTTAAAAAAAAAAAAAGTGAAGAAACACAGGGTGGAAGCCCCCCAATTGGCCAATGAAAGTGCGCCATATTCATTATCCATTGAATGTTATCTGACTGTTAGAGTTGAGGAACAATAGAAAACTGGAAGTTGTATATTCAAGAAACTAAGAACCCAAGAAGAGGGCATTGCTGTTTGGTGGAACCCTGAATGTGAGCACTGAAAACTTCAACATTTTGTTGTAGGCCCTTTTCGCATGGCATTTGCCATGCGAAAGGGCCCCTGGAGCGTCGCACGACTGCGAGGAGCAGTCCACACTATGCACTCACAATCATGCGATGCTCCAGGGCAATCACGCACTATTTCATTTTCAGCTGCAAGCTGAAAATGGTGTGTGTGTGTGGAGCTCCAGAGCTGCAGCGCTCATGCTTCCTGCCCCAGTGCAGCCTGGGAAGATCCCAGGCTGCACTGCAGAAGGAAGAGGAGGGGCTCTCATGCGAGCAGGCAGCACCTGCGGAGCTGAAGGAACCGGGACACAAGAGCCTTTCGCTAGAGGCTGCTTGCTCGATCCCCACACCCCAGCTCTGCAAAAAGGTGAGTAGCAGAAAGGGCCGTAGACACTAAGTGTTTCATCTACAGACCTGTTGAATTCTCTGTCATCAGGTTCTTCAGAGACAAGTGGTGGTGATGATGATGATGATGATGATGATGATGATGATGATGGTGATGATTTTCTATGTGTTCAGATGAAGCAAGGGTGTGGCAGCTAGATTATGGGAATTCTGCTATATGCTGACAGTACTGGGAAAAAAAACAACTTGGGCAACTCACACTCTCTCAGTCTCAGAGGAAGGCAAAGGGTCACCATAGGTCAGGAAAAAACTGAGAAGCACACAATAAATATCTCACCAGTGTCTCACCCCTATCTACTGTTAGAAATTAGTTGCTTAAAAAGTTGGTTAATTTTAGTGTACTATAAAATAAACTTTCATGGGCTTTTAGATTAAAAAAAAATGAAATGAACAGAAAAGAGGATGGGGACAACTCTAGTGAAATCAAGAGGGATATAAACAGTATTTCCCTGCTTACAATAAGATATAGCTGGAAGCCATGCTCATCTTCAAGATTACAGTTTCTGCTTCACCATTGGACAATGATTTGTTTTGACTGTTCTCTTTTATTCTTAATTAATGGGATGCAAGGCTCTGTGACCTCCTGAGGTGATACAACTCATTTTTATGCATGTTGCACACTGGATGTCACTTCATACAAACCATTGTAGAAAGGACTTTTTTTTGTTAAGGACAGGGGGCAAATAAGTTTATGTAAATATACAATTTCATGTGTATAGTTTGGAAGGATCTCTCCCCCTCTCCTTTACACATACACATACTGGCTGCAGGCAGCTATTAACAAATTATATTAAATTCTGCAGAAAACAGTGGACCATACACCATCTTTTGTTTTCCTCCCTTAACAATAATGTGTGTGTGTGTGTGTGTGTGTGTGTGTGTATGTATATGTGTGTGTGTGTGTGTGTGTGTGTAGGATAACTGTGTCACTTATGACAATTAGAAAATATGTCCTGCATCTACAACTTGTCATCTCTCTACTCTGGGCCTGAACAGTGTATTAGCTATCAAACTATACATAACTCCCTTGCAGTCAATGTAGGTCTCATAGACACAGGATAATCCTTCAGTTTTCTGCCTATAAAATGACCTTATAAAATCAAACATGGTAACCCCAAGAGTTTTATCAAACCTATATTGGGACTCAGTGCGTTGCTGACAGGATGGCTCAAAAATTATAGAGGCTTGAACCATGCTTGTTGTTATGTGCCTTCAAGTCATTTCCAACTTATGGAAACCTTAAGATGAAACTATTACTGGGCTTTCTGGGGCTGAGAGTGTGTGACAGGTCCATGGTCCCATGGTGGGTTTCCATGGCTAAGTGAGGAATCAAACCCTGGTCTCCAGGATGATAGTCCAATGCTCAAACCACTACATCACGCTGGTTATCTAAAACTGTTTCCAGTCTTAAATCCTCCCATGTTCCCTGCCAGGAAAAGAAAAATCTGTCAGGTCACTGTTCTTTTACAATTGAATTGTTTAAACTATAAATTATTTCCATCCTTAATAAGAAGGCCAACTGAACCTCGGTTTGCAAAAATGATAATCTATAAATAAAATGATGGATGGATATCCTTTGAGGTATAACTACACCAGTATACACTGTTCTTAAGGGGCATCAGTGGTGGCAGTAAAATGGTTGTAGGGGTAACAATGCTGAGGAAAGGAAAGCAGATTTGTTGTGGTTATCTTACAAAAAAGAAAGTTATTTCTACAATGCAATTTTGTTTTCCTGAACTGTCCTTTCAGTTAAAAGTACTCTGGGAAGGCTGGCTTGGAAAATCCCTTGACCTTTGGAGAACTCCAGATGTTTGAAGCCAACAGCCTTCTTCGAGTGACAACCATGATGAGTCTGTCTTCCTTCCTCTGCAGCCACTGCACAGCCTTAGTAAAATGCAAAATTTTCACAAAATGGACCATTGTGCCAGCTTAGTGTCCCAACAGGATTCCAGTCTAAGAAATTTTTCATATATGTAGGTGTATCTGTCTCTATCTCTATCTCTATCTCTATCTCTATCTCTATGTCTGTCTCTGTCTCTGTCTCTGTCTCTATCTGTGTCTATTTGTGTGTGTGTGTGTCTTAAATCAAACGTGAATTGAAATTAAATATTCACCCATTCCTCCCATCTGAAACCTGACTGGGATTTGAAATAAATTCATGTTTACTTCATTTTTAGGCAAACTTATTTAATTTCTGATTCTCAAAGTAATGTGCTGACCAAGTCTGTGATTGTGATTTTTCCAGTTTTCACAATGCAGTTCTTGGCTCAAATGTCTTGTATCAGTGTCTATGTTAGGAAAATGTATGCTCATTTTGGCTTAAAAATGTCACAGATTGCCTCACAAATCGGGTGCTACAGACCTTTGATTGTATCCATGTGACAGATTGGAAATATACTGATCTGTCCATTCATAAACCCCTGAGAGCTTCTGAGCATCATGGCGATGAATCTAAATGTAATTTTATTCTAAACAAGACTGAGATTGCCAGATCTTATTTTATGTATTTTATTTGCCTTTCAGTTTAGTGTCAAATGTTATTTCAATACAGTGGCTTATAGAGGCATTTCAGTTGTAGTTCAGTTGCCTAGGATGACACAGGACCTGACCTATTAATCTGGTACTAGCATTGTTTAAATGACATTCTTGAAAGGAAAGGAGAAAACCAAAGCATTGGGTTTCCATTGTATATAGTAGATGAAAGACAGAAACTTTTTAACTTTCCAAAAAAATTCGTTGGAAAAGATGATAATGCTCTTTTTTGGGTGGGTGGGTGGGTGAAGAGAATGAGAACATCCCTAATCAGTTTTAACTTAGCACGTAGTTTTCTGAGTGGATTGGAAATATCCTTATAAGGAATCAGTGAAAACTGTCAGTTCTGGAGTCTTCCCATTTCTTATTTTTCCATGCTTAAGACTGTTTTTTTAAAAAAATCCATTTTTTGGCTGTTATATGGTTTATGTGCATTTATCCTTCTTCAATGAATTTTTTTTCCTCCAAAAATGTATTTCTGTGTACAATTTTCACACCAAATGTGAAGAATATTAAAAGATGTCTATGTTTTGATTCATGAAATGGTCTGGGAAATGTGGATTTGGTAGATTCACATTAATATGGATTCCAAAAAGGATTTTTCACTCTTAATCCTCACATTGTGAGAGGTAGCATAGTATAGTGGTTTGAGTGTTGGACTACAACCCTGGAGAGCAGGGTTCAATTCTTTGCTTGGCCATGGAAACCCACTGGGTGACCCTGAGCATTTCACCTACTCTCAGCCTCACAAAACCCCAAGATAGATTTGCTTTAGGGCTGCCTGTTTACCAAAAGAAATGACTTGAAGGCACACAACAACAACAACAACAACAACAACAAGAATCTTCACACTATCATACCAGACATCCCAGTTGCGGTGTTGCATTTCATCCTTAATTGGAGTCTGGGGTTGTTGAACAAAGCCTAGTAACAGTGGTTTGACACCATTTTGGGTGTGTGGGTAACTGTGTAGCTAAGGAGTGGAAAGACATTTGAAATGCTTTAGGTAAAAAATGTGAAAGGGTCTTTTCAAGAGTCCAAAAATCCCAATGAAGAGAATCTTTGTCAGGTCCTTCATTGGGTTCTTCCTAGAGTCATCATAGATCTACCTCCCAAGGTTGCATGGCAAGCAGAAGTGTGAGAGCCAAGAAAGGAATCTTGAGCCCTTTCCGCATCCTACCGCTTCTCAGCGCTGGGGTGCGGTGCTCACGCAAGCAGCCTCTTGTGAGAGGCCCTCGCATCCAGGTTTCTTCAGCTCTGCACGAGCTTCCTGCTCGCATGAGAGCCCCTTCTCTTCCTTTCGCAGTGCAGCCTGGGACCTTCCTGCTTAAAGCTGAAAATGAAAAAGTGCACAAGCGGTGCCTGCCAGGCCCTGGAGCATCGCGCATATGTGCGTCGTGTGGACCGCTCCTCACATTTGTGCAATGCTCGAGGGGCCCTTTCGCATGGAAAATGCCGCGCAAGAAGGGCCATGGAAAGCTACAGCTTCCAGAGTCTTGACTGCCTTCCCACCAACTTCCTGATATCATGCAAGATGGGCTGGGTGGATCTGCTCCCACCCTTGCTGGAGTCTTTCTTCCCAAGGGAGACCTCTTTGAAAACTGAATAGTTATTAAAGATATCTGACAGCAGGCAGAAAGCTGAGTACAATATTCTTCTCTTTGACATAGCACATCTCTAATGTGGCTATAATATATGTGTTATTATCAACCCTGTTGTAAAATAGGGGTACCTTTTTGGTAATTTGATTTTGTTGGTGTTTGGATGTATGGCATATGTATAAAATTTTTCTTGACATTATTTCAGAAAAGAGGACCTAATATTTCTCTTACCCCATCTTTTAACACAAATGTGGTTTTATGAACTGCCTCTTTCCAGTTCTAATTGTCATATCTCTGAAATCTGCTAGTGGGAAACACAACTCCTTGTGGGAGTTTGGCATGTTGAAAGCTCCAAATGATCCAATAATATTTGGCACCAGGGTGGGTACATTCTGACACCTCTGATGTTGTTGCAAAGCTGCCAGTTCATGTGTTTTTACTGTAGTGGGCAGCTAACACCCATATATACCCCTACAAATCTGATTCATGGCTGCACATATGTCTTATTTTCAAACCAGTGTTGGCAAGGTGATGGAGAAGGAGTGAATAATGGCCTTGGGAGGAGAGAAACAACAACCAGCTTATTCCACTAAATGTTTACGCTGCGCAGATAAGGAAATATTATGTAAGGTATTATATTTGCTGGCGTATAAGACTAATTTTTTCCCAAAAAAATACTGTTTGAAAATGGGATGTGTCTTATATGCCAGTATGTCTTATACACTAGCAAATAGTATTTGCCAGTGTATAAATGGAGTGTGTCTTATACACAGGTGTGTCTTATATGCGAACAAAGGCATCTCTGTGTGATCCATGCCTCTCCTATCTGGATCTCAGTTGTTATTGCTCCCCCCCCCTTTTTTCTTTCTTAGGCTGGCACGCAAAGTCTTGATAGGTATTACTGGAGGCCTCTGGCATTCTGGTTCCTCTTCATGTTCTCCTCAGAACTGTGTGTGGATTCAGCTTACTAATGAGGAATTGGTTTATACTTGTAACTCTGCTGACAATATCCATGTACAAAATAGAGCTCTGTTGTTTCATAGGCTGTTTTCATTTCGAAACAGGGTCCCTATTTATTGTGAGTGTGTCTATATGTAATCAGTATCTTTTGTATAATGAACCTCTATAGTTCAGTTAGTCTCTGTGAAGAGCTTTCTAAGGCTAAACCAATGACAAACAAGGATTTTTGACAGATACACAATATGTGAACCTATGGATGCAATTTCAACCCTAGTTCCCATCTTTGTTGACCATTGGCTATTATGACTCAGGCTGATGGACTCTAACAATATTTGGTCAGTCACAGATTATCAGCCTCTAATTGCTCTTTAAAAACACATTTAAACTTTTAGAGGGCAGAAGGGACATTTGGCCTGTAAATTCTGAAGCATCCATGTCAGAGGGTTGTGAAATAAATGACTCATTGAAAGATGCTTTGCATTGGTGCTGAACCAAGTAAAGAAATCTAGCAAGCAAAGAAAGAAGGGGAAAAACCTTCCCTCCCCACTTGCCATGATTGTGATAGCAAATCCCCTAGGTGGTTGTAATGAAAATTAATTTTATCCTTGTACAATATAGTATATAGCATACTGCTATAGATTTCATTTATACTTGCTAAATCCTTTACCATATCATATTATATTATGTTATTTGATTGATAAGCAGGAGAAATTATATGCTATCATTTCTGTTCTTTAAGTGTGTGTGTGTGTGCGCGCGCGCGTGCTTGTACCTCTGTGCACGCACACACGCATGTGTGTACAGGAAGGGAGGAAGATGAACCATCCATGTTGGATCGAGATCACTGGGGAAAAAAGTATTGTGACAAGGCCTGAGAGTGTGGTAAGCCTAAGAAGCAGGCTGGCCTTAGCAACAGGTTGCTAAGGAACCCAAGGAGTTCTGGGTAAGAGAGAAATTCAGCCCACTAGTACAAGGGAAGAGCTGGGCTTTCTGGGAAAGAGCTCTCCACATAAAGCAATGACTTGTATTTTTGAGGCAGATTCCCTCAGGAAGAAGAAGGGTCCCCCCCCCCTTTCTGATAAGAGTTTTGGGTTTCTTAGAAGCCTAGTGAGAAGCAGAGGTGAATCCAAATCACTTCTAAATGAGTTAGAAAGTGAGACCCTGACTTAAGGACTAGGACTTTGAGCAGATGAAGCCAAAAGTCTGAATGGATATGAAAACTTTGTTTTCTGAATACTAATTGAGCAGACGAATCTGGCTATGCATTCAGGAAGTTCTATTTTGCCTGTATATACTTACAATATCCAATACTTTTACTTGTTTGTTTTTTTAATAAAGACTACATTCTATTTTTATAATTTATGACTCAGCAGAGTACTTTTCTTCAGTTCTATTTTTGATAGAAACACACTATCACAGATTTTCAAATCTTTTGAATAAGACTAGAAAGGCTTACCCCTTGCTCACAAAGATGGTAAGTTTGAGAAGGGAAAACAGGATTGTATGGAAAGGTGGCAAGATAAGGTGCTATAGAGACACTGGGAAGGCAGCTACCCTCTCCAGTCTGTGGCCCTTTTTGCACGGCATTTCCAATGTGAAAGGGCCCCTTGAGCATCACGCACATGTGAGGAGTGGTCCACATGACGCACTCACATTTGCGTGATGCTACACAGGGCCTGACGTGGACTGCACATGGATTTTTTCATTTTCGGCTTGAAGCTGAAAATGCTGCGCGGTCGCGCATCACTCCAGTGCCCCGTGCACACTTACCTTGCATGCAGAGCCTTGGGAGCTAGGCTAGTCATGCTTCCTGTCCAGTGCAGGCTGGAAAGGTCCCATGCTGCACTGCAAAAGGAAGAGGCGGGGGTCCCACGTGAGCAGGAAGCTTGTGAGGAGCTGAAGGAGCAAGGAAGTGAAAGCCTCTCTCTGGAGGCTGCTCACGGGAGCCCCACACCCCAGCACCGTGAAAAGGTAAGGTGCGAAAAGGGTCTGTGAAAAGAAAAGCAGGCCTGCCCTCCCTCCAGAAGTATAGAATTAAAATGTTATACAGTCCTAAGCAGTATATTTTCATGGGCAATTTCCATACTACATGATAGTCATATGCCTTCAAGTGATACAACATTGGAACAACATTATTTTCAAATAATATATTGATCTGATTACTGTCCTCTAATAAGAAGCTTCCAAACTGTTCATGAATATATTCACATGTACAACATGATGACCATACAACTGGGAGTTTCATGCTTCTTTCTTTTTAAGTGTACACTGGATTCAGAAAATCTTAAAGAGTCTTCCAGATCTATGATATCAGTCTGGAAGTAATGTTTGCTATTTATTTTATGTAGATTAAACTTAGAAAATACTTTTGCAAGAAGAATTCTTACTCAGCTCAAATTTCCCCTAAAGCTCCCTCTACTGCTTCTGCAGTACAAACCTAGCCAGAAACCACTGATAGGAATGCATGTCTATATGTCAGAGACAGAGAACACAAAACTACAGATGAAATTATTGGAAGGCTTTCAACACATACAGAGAGAGAGAGAGAGAGAGGCCAAACAATGGAATTATTTGTCATTTTTTGGCACAATAAGGAGAACATTGTTCAAAGTTCTATTTTGAGTATCTCTGGTTTTCTACCCATGCGGAGAAAAAAATGTGATACACTGATTCTCTCTGTGCATGCTGCATCTTGTTCAGCAAGTCTTCTATTACTATATTACCCTGTGCACTGGGGGTCCCCGGAGGGACACCAAAATATGCTCAACTAAAGGTGGGGAAAATTAGCTCAGAGCATTGCTTAGCGTTACGAGAGGCAGGGTAACGTAGCGAGATCTTGAACCCTATGTCTACGGGGTTGGGTCAAGTCAAGGAGCACACAAAAGTTGAAATAATAAATTATGTTTATTAAACACAAGCAAGACAGTATACGCGACACACTCATACAAGATAACTAAAGGAAATAAAGGTTGGAGTGGTATAGAGGGATTTTTAGAGGAGTTGCTGGTTTGGGTGATACTTCACCTGTCCTGAAGCCCAGAAAAATAGAGAGCGAAGCTGGGGTGCGATGTAGCTCAGCACGTGGAGCTGAGGGGAGGCTCGCCAAGCAAAGCGGCAGCAAGGCGGGATGAAACTCGGGAGTGTTCCGAGGAAGGTCTCGGAATCAAGGGTTTTTATAAGGAGAATTGTGACTGCAGACTATGCTGTACTTGGGGAAAAACAATAGATTTGGAGTTGGAGACAAAGCCTCCAAAAGGTCAGAATCTGAATGATTGAGTTATTGCAGCGGTTCTCAATAGAGTAGCCAGTATGCAAATGCAGAGTACTTGGGTATTGTATAGGTTACCCATCAAGCTGCCATCATGGGGCAGAGGCTCTTTGGTAAGTAGCATGCATACTTAATTAGAGTACTTGCCTGGAGGTCTCCTAAAGCAGTGTGTCAGCTATTTCTGGCCTGCCTATATTGTTCAGGAATATTACGGCAATTAACGGCCGAGCTTGTTTACATGCTTGTCCGGTGGCCTCGCAAGCACGTGGAGAGGAATAGAGAAGTGAAGCCGAATTATGGTGTCAAGAGGATATCTTTAATATCCCCAAAGCTCGGACTAGCCAGGGCAGTAACAATGTTTTCACCTGTTGACCTAGTCTGATGCTAATATGCTGATTCCCTGTTTACAGAAACACTCTGCTGATGCTGAGAAGGCACTAGTTGTAATGATACATCCAGCAGAGAGATGTAGGATTCAGAAACACAAGGAGGCTCCTTTACTACTCTTACAGCAGTATCCTACACATGTCAAATTTGGAAGTGAGCTCCCTTGTATCCTGTAATCCTGTGGGGTTACAGTTGTCCACCCCCTTTTTCCAATGTGCTCCTTTTTTCCAGCAAATTTAAGAGTATGGTCTCCTTTTAACTTTTTCTCCAGGCAGGCCTTTAACAACTGACCTTGTTTTCTGAAAAGAGACTTTTTAAGAGGACAGCTGCTATATTTTCTTGTACTGACTTTTTTAGAAACCGAGCTTTTATTTGTTCTGTCTTGTGTCCCATTCATGAGAGAAGAGTGGGATATACCTGTCCAACATTAGCCTTAGAACAACTCTTCAACAAAGGCAATGCTGAGAAAATACCCAGGTCCACAAGTGAGGATCTAATCTTCACATCTAAGAAAAGTTAAGTGTAGCAAAAATATTGCAAAGAAATAATTATACTACCCTCCTTGTGAGAAGTGTTAAATTCCCCCTGTCATCTTTATATTTGAAGGCTAAACCAGAGTGATTTATTTAGCAATGTTTAAACTTAGATGATGGTATGGGAATTTGAACCTAGATTTGACTAGTTTTAAGTTCAAAACTCTATGCCAGGTCTTGTAGTATTATCAGGTGGTGAGAAGTAGCTGCCTTAAGAAACTGAAGGGGGGGAGGAGACAAAAAATGATATTATGTGTCTGGCAACAAAAGATATTGGGGCCTGGAGAAATCTGGAAGCAATTCTTTGTTTTGTGAGGAGATTGGCAATGACAAAGAAGCCCATTTACTAGCTTCCTTTATGGTGATCTTCCCCATAGTACACAAGAATGTTGAATATGTACCATGGTGTACTTTCAATTCCTGTGGAATGACTCTGAGATCCAAGAGTTCTGGGCAGTACTCTGTGTGAATAAAGCAATATGGACTAAAGTCATCTATGGTGTCAATTCAGTAGTGCCAAACTAGAAATGAATCTAACTTGAAAACAGGATTTTCTTTTACAACAGAAAATGGCAGACTCAATTGGTTTGAAAAGGGATAAAGTAAAAGTGACTTGGGCATGACCTTCTATGCCAAGTTAAAGACCAGAACAAATTTCGAAGAGGCTGAGTTATAAAACTCAGAGGAGCAGTTTTTATTGCAAAAGTGCTGATGCAACCTTAAGCATAAGTATGGGTGACTGGTGTGGTTGTAATTTTGTTAAGCCGTAGATACAGGTGTCTGCACCTGTGAATAACTAATATATCTTGAACAGTAAGTGCTAAACAGAGGGAAAACAGAGGCAAGATGTGGTGATGAGCAAGTAAATAATTAATGCTTAGAGCTCACAGAAGGATAAGAAATCTTCCACTGACTAACTGTAATGGGGAAAATAATTGTGTATCAGTTGTTAAATCAATTAATTGGCATTATTTAAATGGATGTAATGAACAACAATTTTTGAATGTTCAAGAAGTTGATGTAAACTACAGTCCCTGTTTGTTCTGTGTCACACTGTAACAATAAATTTTGGTAGCTATGTGTGTGATTTTGTTTACGTTGGCTACAAAGCACTTATTACATTTATCCTGTAGTCTAATGTAGAATGGAACCTGAACATTTTTTTTTAACTCCTGTATCATAGTTCAGCTGTTTGATATGTTTGTGCAGCACTGTGGTACAGACTTGAGGCTATTTTGTTTGTTTCTCTCTCTTCATGGCTGAAAGTAGAGGAACAAATAGGTTCCCTTTTAGCTTTTTGCTCCGAAGTTATTTTCTGAGTGGCTTCATCTGTAGTCCATTTTAGAGGGCAGTATCTCTTACAAAGGATTTGGAACAGAATCATTTTATCAAATGGGAGTAGAATTTAACCTGTTGATAAAGTACATTACTGCTGACTGTGATGACAAGCTGGATGAGAGCAGAATAGGAAAATCTATCAATTTCATTTGTATTCTCCTGCTTACAGTCTCCTACATTCAGATTGGGGGGGGGGGGTCTACAGCAATGAGCTTAAATGAAATTTTAACCCATTTGAACTGAACAAATTTCAGAGGTAAAGATATTCACTGCATGGAAAGAACTATGTTGCATCTTCTAGTAACTAGAAACTTTTCAGAAAAGGGAGTGGAGAAAGAAAGAGAGAGCGAGAGAGAAAGAGAAAGAGGCCATTTCTGCACTAGACACCATTAGCATGTTCTTTCGTTACAATTTCGGCATTGCCACTGTGCAGTGGTAGCAGATTAGGAGTGTTGTTTTCTGCACCCTTTCACCATAAGTGGATGAGTAGTGGTATTGCCACCTGTGCTCCTTTTGCACTACAGCATCTTTGGCCACTTCCTTTCCCTGCCTTCACCCTGCCCCACCACCTATGATTGGGCGGTCTGTTTGTTTGTTTGTTTAATTTGGAAGCCATACTAAGTGCACCAGTACACTATTGCATTTTCACACTATAATGCCTAAAAATATATTTAAAAAAAAAGTTTTAACACAAAGGAGAACTTAACATAAGCATGGAGAGGTGATACCTTTCAAAGTTACCATGCCATGGGAGTCACTGAGAGAGGGACAAGTTGGGCATGCCCACAGCCTGCCCACTGATGGATTCATGACAACAAAAAGTGTTGTCAAGTGCTATTATGGTTCCACAGTGAGCCAGTAGAATGCGGTGCTTTGGTGATGCTTGGCGACGGGATAGCAGCTGGATAGTGATGATGTCATGTGGTAGTATGGCTCCTGAACCAGAAACCTGGGATTAGCAATTTAGGGAGGGGCATTTAGAATTCTCAGCAAGAGAGCTCTTTGGCCTCAGTAAACTACAAACCCCAGAATTCCACAGGATGTTGAAAATGGAATAATAGTACTACAACAGTGTAGTGCAGAATGGCCCTAACACTGCAATCCTAATTTAGCATTAACTCCAATTCAGCATTAACATAGTTGGATATGTGTAAATACAAACCCAGATTTTTAATATTTAAAGACTCAAAAACCTGACCTTGGAAAGACAAAGATCAGTTACAGTGACTGATATATTCAGTCTTCTTAAAATGGCAAGTTGTTTCTCATAGAATCATGGAGTTGGAAAGGGCCATCATCTCCTGCCATGTAGGAATACAATACACAATTACAGCACTCATAAAATATGTTCATCCAGCCTCTGTTTAAAGTCTGTCAAAGAAGAGTCTACCACCTTTTGCGGCAGTCTATTGCACAGTTAAACATTTCTTACAGTAAATACATTCTTCCCAATATTTTGGTGGAGTAGAAAACAAGCTTGCTTTAACTTCTACATGACTTCCCTTCAGATATTTAAAGATGGCTATTATGTTAACTCCCAGCCTTTTCAAGTTCAACATACCCAGATCACTAAATTGTTCTTCATAAAGCTTGGTGTCCAGACCTTTATTTCTTGTCACCCGTCTGTTAGTAGCAGTACACCCCCATACTTTGATATTGTCTAATTGGTGAAATATAATTGATTGGCAAGATACATTAATTGGCTTTAGTATAAATATGTATCTTGATGTGACTGGAAGACCCAGCTGGACAAGAGGAAGACACTGGCTGAACACATGCACTGCAAAGGTAGGTCAGAGATCCCCTTCAGGCAGCCAGATCATTGTCAGGAAGTCACCAGGTAGCTGCAGAGGTGATAGGCTTAAGCTAAGCTGTTCACAGCTCTGTTATCAGATAATAGCAATTGATGATTTCACCCTTCTTCCCATCAACCTGGAAATTTCCCACATTTTACCCAAGCCTGTCCACTATTGCAGAACTATCATGACATCTATTAAGTCTGTGTCACCTAAAAGTAAGAACATCAGCTCATTTTGGACCCTATTGTGTCTGTTGCAAACTCCTTTGTTTACTCAGCCAGAGAGACATTTACACATGTGCCCTCTAGGCAGATTTCAGGTATAAAAATCCTTCATTCTGACCAGATGGTATCTCACTTGCTGAATGCCACACTGTTGCTCTGATTTTCAAACACGTACTGTCCTTAGATGCAAATCTAAGCCACATTGCGGCTGCTTCACTACTCTTCTGGATAGGTAAATATTGCCCATTTCATCCTGGAATCTTGCTATCATAAAACCATTCCTCCCTTTTCCTTCAGTTAGCCTTGTGTGATTGTGTGACTGAGATCTTGTATGTATGATTAATTCCCCAAATAAAACACATTTTAGTTTATTTTTCAGTCTCTGGTTGGTTCTTCTCTGTAGAAGACCCCATAAACATTGATGTCAAAGATCTTGTTAGGTTACCCCCTTTCACAGGCCTCCTAATTTGAGCTAATAATTCTCCACCTTTGGATAGAGGTATTGGCATTGCAGGAAGACCCCTGAATCACCCACATTTTGGGGTAACACTTCTCAGGATATGTTCCAGCTTGTCAATATCCTTCTTGAACTGTGGTGCCCAAAATGCAAGACAGTATTCCAGGTGAGGTCTAACCAAAGCAGAATATGCTTTCTTCCAAATAGGGAGCCAATTGCAGATTTTAGTGAGGAGATCTGCTTCTTTATGGCTCAGAGTTGCTTAGGGGACAGATAGTTTTCCACCATAGAGATCAGGAGGTCAGGAACTGCCAGTATAGCCCGGACAGTGAAGGAGCAGTGCGCAATCTGGAGATACTCCTGATTTCTTGTAGGGAAAGGATTTTTTTTTTCCAAACCAAGGCTTGAAGGAGCACAACATAAGAAGAACAAAAATGTCAGTGATAGGGAAAGGGGATGAGCTTTCACAGTATTTTGTTTTTTGAACCAAGGGTTGAAGGAATGCTGAGGAAGCAGAGTGAAGGCTGAACTTAGAGGGTAAGGTGTGAAGACTTACAAAGTATTTTATTCTATTTCAACTGGGGCTTAAAGAAGCATTGCGGAAGGAGAGGAAATAAAAAAAAAATGAAGAGGGGGGAATGGAAGGCTTGCAGGGCAATGATGACATTTCAAACACCAGGGCTTGAATGACAGCAGAGACTGGAATGAAGGGACGGGCTAGGAGCACCAGCAGGCAAAGCAAGGCATTTTTGATGCTGCGACAAGCCAAAGTTTGTGTGTACCAAGTCACAACAAGACGTACTGACCACTTCAAGCCTCAGAAGTATCTCCAGATTGCAGTGGAGGAATGCAGATGCTTAGGGAGGCACAGTTTGGGGTATGATGAGCCACGTGTCACCTGCAGGCCACATTTTGCCTATTCTTTGTATACAAGTATGAATAAAGCCAGTCTTGACTAAACTGAAGTAGAACGGGGCAGTGATGTAGACTTGAGTCAACTGATTCAGACACAAATCAGACTTAAGTCACTTCACTGACTCAACTCAGATTCAACTCGGCAATAAATGATGCACTGACTCAACTCGCCTTGTATATTTTCAGTGACTGACTTGCTGCCTTTGGTTCAGTAACATAACACATTCATCTGGAAACCTTACAACTTTGAACCACACAGCCGTCTCTTTTTGTCTACTGGTTAGATGACAGTCTGTCTCAAGTCCAAAGTGTGGGCACGTTTCTCCGAGGGGAACAGCAAATGGGTTAGGCAGTGGGCTTGAGGCAGGCCCCTGCTGCATATCAGAGGAGCCTTCTAAAGTATTTCCTAAGAGCAGAAGACAAGACTCGCCCTCAGAGTGCAGGGTGCATTTTCAGAGGGGAACAGTAAATGTGTTAGGCAGTGGGCTTGAGAAGGAAGGATCCTTCCTTTTAAAGTTTTTGAAGCTTCAGTAATGGGGAGCAAGAAGGATCCCATTCCCCACTTCTGAAAAATCCTCCAGCTTCAGAAATGGGAAATAAGAAGGCTCCTTTTCCCACTTCTGAAGCTGCAGAATTTTATATCCATTGGCACAAAATCTTCCAGTTTCAAGAAGGGGGAGTAAGAAGCATTCTATCCCCAACTTCTGAAGCTACAGATGGCAAATTGCAAATATGGAGGGCCAACTCTGCTTAAATTGTTAAAACTGACTTTATTGGACTCTGTCCAGAAATTCTTTAATATAAGTTGGGATAGAAAGTTGGCTCCCAGACTTGAGACTTGACTTGACTTGAAAGTATCTTCAAGGACTTAAGACTCAGCCTGAGACCTTAAGTAGAGACTTGAGACTTGACCTGAAACTTGTAGTAAAAGACTTAAATACATCACTGGAATGGGGTATGGAAGGAGTCTCGCTTGTCAGCCCATGATAGCTCTCGTGCTCCTTAGTTACAAATCTCTTGCTCTGTCTTTCTGTTTCTATCTCCCGTTCTGCTAAAAGTCAGTAACACTCTGGGGTGAAGTGTCTGTCATCTCTGTATTGGAATACCTTTTGAGATTGCTCACCTAATGTTTTGAGGACATTAAACCCCAAATTATCATTTATTTTTAATATTTATGTTGCTGCTACCAATTATAGTGCTCAAGCTAAGCAAACAGAAATCTCAGCCACTCTTATGTCAGTATACCTCAGCTTTATACTGTCTCTTCTTCTTTTTGTAGCTATTCTTCTGAGTCTGAACTGTTACTTTGGATCTTCTGATCTTTATGTTACCTTTGCATTCTGTTCACATGAGATTCTAGTGCAGAGGACAGCCAGACACTTCATTTCAGCTCACTGTCTCTGTGTCAACACAGTACTCGGAGGAATAAGCAAGTTCCTCTCTTACAACTAGTGATGGTGATACATACACTATAACAAAACATTATTTGAAATTCCTATCGATCTGGGACCTAGACTAGTATCTTGATGTTTAATGTATGTATGCATTCCCTATGGTTAACTTCTTTCCCCCTTTGTTGTTCTGCTGACATGGAAGGACTTTAAAGTTGAGGAAATGATGAACAGGGAATGAATACTTAGCTGAAAGGCTGGAATCCTGTTGTACTTTTCCATTCTTAAGGGAAGTAACATTATACCCTCAAACATGCAATGAAGCTTTTCTATGATAATCAGCCATGGAAGCTTTCAAGCTCAGTGGAAAAGCTGTAATGGTTAAAGGTATTTCAAAAACCATTCTATATGTTCAGAATCCCTACCCATAGTACATTTCCCCTGCAGGACTCCAAATCAGCAATTATTCCTGTGTCTAGAAGCCCATAGTGAAGGAACAAGGATCTAAGAAAGTAGGAAACAATCTTTGAGCAGGAAAATATCTGGAGTGGAAAGAGCTAACATCCCTTCTCCTGAAATTAAGGCATAGAGAATCAGTCTTTGCTGCTGCTTTAAACGAACGCACACACTCCTGACTTTCAGTCTATTACAAACATTTTTGTGCAATGTGAAGCTTGCCTTCTAATCTGTGGAAGTTGCCAATTTATGACCCTTGCTAGATATTGCTGGGTTTCATCTCCTTTCATTCTTCACGACTGGCTGTGCTGACTAAGCTTGATAGGAGTTGCAGTCCAACAATCTCTGGAAGGCTACAAATTGCCCATTATCCTGAGTACTTCAGTCTTTTTGGCCTCAAACAAATTCTGAGCCACCACTTCTAGGAGAGTTTTCTTTTTGTTTCTTTTGAGTGCATTTCCAATGAAGTGTTCTGGCTTGTCTTTGGACATAAATTATTGTGCATATTTTGAATCCTTCATCCGAAGTCAGCGTTTATCAAAATGAGCCCAATGTGTATGAAAAAGATCAAATAATCCAGTGTATAGACTAACATCATCATAGAAATTGGTGTTCAAATGGTTCTGGTGAATAAAATGTCCCAGACAAACATCAGAAGTATGCCATTGTTTGGATAGTTGTATCACAATTCAAGCTGGCACAGTAAAGGAGCACTCCAGTGCTCCTGGTGTGACCCAGATTGAAAGTCATAGGGACAAAGACAGAAATCTCTCAGATCACATTCTGAGATGTTCTTAGAATGTACCCACACCAGTGTGTAGAAAATAAGCATATTTCAGTTTCTCAGCCCAGGTCCTTCACTTTTTCTGCCTGTCAGATTATATACCAGTGTACTGAATATTGATGCCCTTTCTGCAGCAAACTCACACTGTACTTATTGAGCAGTATATGTTTGTTTTGTAAGAAGCCCTTAACCCTGAAGTAAAAGAGAACACTGTGAGGAACTGTTCTCATTTAAATGCTACCTTATAGTCACATCAGCTTCATTGAAGTTGATGCTGGAGGCAGTTTGAGATGTTCTGCTGCCTCAGCAGGGTGCAACTTGGCTTGCTCTTCAGTGCAAGTCTAATGAAGGATTAATGGCACAGAGGTTATGAACACCAAGGGGCCTTTTTCACCCTCTCATGATGGGTCTGCTTAAAACTTCAACACCAGTGGCACAATTAACATTAGAGATAGTGGTGTGTATTTTAAGCTCACTGACATCAACCAGTAGGCTTAAAAACTGAGCAGTGTTGTTTCTCTCACCTTCCCCGGCATATGTATCTGGGAGTATTACAGTTATAATTTGTAGGTATGGAATTACTTCTGGTGCTAATAATTAAGGAATAAAGAAACATGAGGTATGACAATAAAGGTAAAGAATTTCTGGAACACCATGCCAAGACTGAAAAATTGAGGGGATGAGTATGGAAGTGGGGAATAGTGGAATAACGCAATCATGGGGAGGAGTCTGGCAGATAAAAGGTGGGCCAAGGGCCAAGTAGAACCTTCTAATTTATGGGAGAAATCTGTCCAGAACATACATAGGCAGAATCTGACCAGAACATAGGCAGAAACCAGAACATACACACACACACTCTCTCTTTCTCTCTCTCTCTCTCTCCTCTCTCTGTCTTTCTCTTTTTTAAAGATACCAATATTAGCTGCCTAGAAGATATTAAATTTGTAGGGAAAATTTAAAAGATCATGTAATACAAGTCTGTTTGTTAGAAGTTAGAAGGGCCTGTGAGAAAAAATTGTGAAAGTCCTAACGCAACTCACAAGAAATTTGCAAATTTTGAAAAGCTCTGTTTTTATTAAATACAACCACTGAATCACCCATCCCTGTTTATTCACAGTGTGACAATATGTATAGGCCTCATATAAGTAAGACTAACAGTAGCAGATCAGTGCAGTTTGAAGGGAATCGGGAAGAGAGGGAGAAAAACCACTCATAGTGAAGGCAAGGAGAGGACATTAGGCCTAATAAGTTCTCTGAAGTACTTATACTAAATGAAAAAAGTCCTTTCTTATATTAAAACACAAACCCTCTCTGAACAAATCATGCCAAGGAAGCCCTGTGATAGTCTCACCTTAGAGTCATCACAAGTTGAAAATGACTTGAAAGCACACAACAACAACGTGTTTCAGTTATAAAGTAGTGTCACTTGAAACCCATAATATGAGGCAAGGCCCTCTGTACAGAAGCTGTAACATAGCTGAATTGCCATCTAAATTGGAACAAGGTTGGAAACTATGAAACGGTCATTTCTTTCTTGCATTGACTGATTGTATTACTGAGTTAGAATATGCATATATATTGTTTAAATGACAAAATTAATCACATTTCCATTTTATGTGCTGTCCAGATACATAGGACTGTATCAGTGTAAGCTTGTTTGGCCTGGAAAGCAGTAAAGAGGCAATCATTTTACTGTCATCTCTTCTGAATTGCTACCCGTTAAGCAGATATGCATGGATAGCGCTTGTTGTAATACAGAAATGCACAATTATTCTGGGCATGTTTGAAAATATAGAAATTAAAGACTTGAGAAAAGCTGTCTTGTTGCATTTGCCAGGACATGCATACATGGCTCAGAGTGCTCTCCAACTGCTGTTTGGCTTCCATCGACCCTTTGGTTTCTCTATTTACAATGTCTTCTACCTAATGGTTTATTAAGTCAAATCAATATCTCACTCATACCTGAGGATGTAGCTGTTGAAAAAAATAACTAAATAATTAACATTAGATTATATCAGTACTTTTAACTTCTCACTTATGTTAAGCCTCACCCAGAGGAATTTATTTCAAAAGTTACACTGACTTACTTTTGGGGGTATTTTCAGACCCCCACTGCAATTCCAGTATAGTTCAGAGGATTAAAAAGGCCGCATATTCACAGCAGTGTTTGAGCATGCAGAACAAAGAATGGCTTTTTGCAGTATCCAAATACCAAGAATAAGAATGCTCATGTTCAAATGAAGTAAAATTTTGTACTGAATAGCTAACAGATCTCCTTTTCTGCAAACAAGTGACAGAATTTGCATATCTTGACAATACTATCACTGTTCTTTCCAGCTGAAAACAGACAAACAAAACAAATTATGAACCTCAAAATTATTTGCAGATAAATATAAATCCTGAAGGACAATAGCTATTTGTTTTTATGAAGACCTAGTATTGGTAGTACTGTCTGCTTGGGATATTTTTCAACGACGATGATGATGATCATGATCATGATGATGATGTGATGAAGCAGTTAAATGTGGGCTTCAAAGCAAACTATCTTATATACATGGTTATATTGTGATAAATGATTATGGACATATGAAAAGGCAGATAATTAAGAACTCCACACCAATCTTCCACAAATGTAATCCACTACATCCTCCTACAGACTCCCCTGGACCTTTCCCACCACTATTTTAAAAAGGAATCCAAAAAGAGGATTACTTTGCTGTGCCATTATACTTTTTAACATTCCAACCATCATTTTCTTCTCAAAACTGGACGTGGAGTTTCAGACATTTCTGCTTATGTGCCCCCACTTTATTTGAAGAGGGGGCTCTGTTCTGTGGAGAGTCCGGGGCATAAAACTGCCACCTAGTCCTGCCAAAGTTGTTCATTCTGTCCTAGATGGACTATGTAGATTTAAGAACTCTCTGAAACTCATGAGGTTGCCATAAATTGACAAGTAATTTGAAGATACATGCTTATGTATTCTCTAAATACAGGAGTGGATAACATGTGGCCTCCTAGATGTTGCTGAACTGCAACTTCCATCAGCTATGATCAGTTCAACTAATGCTGTGGGATAATGAGAGTCCAACAAATTCTGGAGGGCAATACTTTCCTATCCCTTTTCAAGAGCCAGCTTCACCATTCAGTTGCCCCAGCCCACTCAGCTATCTTGGCTAGATTTAGTTAGATTTAGTTTGGCTACCCTAGCTAGATTTAGATATCTGGAGGTTGCCAGGCTAGGGGAAAAAATTATAGAGCAACAAGTAATATAACCTCTTTAAGTAAAATATAGGATATGCTCCATGTTGTCTGTGTAGTAATAGAGGCCTCCTGCACTCCCCTTCTACCCTTCCACCCTTCAGTTCTGGTCACTACTTGGTACATATACAGAAGTCCCTCTGCTATTGTGAAGGGGCTAAAATACTTTGTCATGTCAGGAGGAAGAGGAGAAGTCAAAATGCATACAATCTAAAGTTGTCTAAACCATTTTGTCACCTGACATAGAAAAATCACTATAAACATCTTTTCCTGGGAATAAAATAAGAATAATATAATAAGAAATATGAAATAAATTATTAGACAGTCTATAAGATGAGGATGCAAATTTAGAAAACTGGGAACTTACACTGCACATATGGTTGATGGGCACAGAAAATAGTGTTTTCTGCATAAGAAACAGCTTTTTTCTACATAAGAAATATTTTCCACTCCTACAATGTGGGTTCATAGAACCATAGATTTGGAAGAGACCACAAAGACCATCAAGTCCATCTCCTGGAAAAAGCAGAAAATGTTATTTTCCATGTACAGAGTCCAATTTTCTGTGCAAATCAACTACATGTAGTTTTTGAGTTGAGACTTCCAGAAGATGTTAATGCTTTCATCCCAGCAGGGCTCCGTGCTTTCACTGACTGGAAGTAAGCTCCAGTCATCAATTATCTTCCCAGACCATGGGAAGATTAACAGGATTATCCAAGAGGGCTCCTTAACTCAGCAGTTATCATAAAAACCACAAGGAGAGGTCAGTGAAACTGACTGGGGGAGCTGGGAATTCATCATGCCCTCTTGTCATCGCTCATCTGAAGAGCCACAAAATAGCTCCTCAAGGACATTGGACTCATAAATCTTCTCTAATGAACAAAATTTGGAAATTAGCAGTTAAATCTAAAAAAACTGCTAGTTTCCAAATTTTGTTCATTAACATCTGGAACTAAACAACCTTGGACCAAGCTGTGGAATTTTTTGCCTTGGTAAACTGCCTTCTTTTTGAAATAAAGACAGAAAGTTTAATTAGAATTCGAAACAATAAAATTTGTAATGAACAAAAGAGTTAGCAATAATTATGTATGAAAGACTTATTGATTTTAGTGACATTTCTGTATAGGATTTAAGCAATTTTGATTTCTTAATTTTGATTACAAGATAGAGACAACGTGAAAAACTGTATTTGTTTGGTCAAAAGGAGGTATTAGATTGGACTAGAAAAGGTTTAAAATATTGATGAGGTAAGTTACTGTCTGAAAATGTTTTAACGGTAGATGTGAAGAAATGTCTGTGTTTCAAGAGAAGAAGAGGGACTCCCTTCCATATACAGCAGGGACAGTGTTTTATCAAGTAATGTTTGATTAATTAAGAGAAATAAATGAAATGCTGAACTCTTTGCCAAGGTCTTTGGTAAAGTATTTTTAGCAATGAGATTAGACAAAATATGATTTGAAGAAGGTGAGGATGAAGAAGGAGAGATGAAACAAATATTGCAAGATTTGAATGTGCTGGAAGAGCAAGGCCCTTTTCGCACGTTACCTGTTCGCGCTGCTGGGTTGGGGTCCTCGTGCGAGAAGCCTTGGAAGGAACGTTTCTGCTTCCCTGCTGCTTCTCTGCTGCTTGGGCTCCACAGCTCCTTCCTCTCGTGCGAGCGCCCTGCCCCTTCCTTTCGCAGTGCAGCCTGGGACCTTTCCCAGCCTGCACTGCCCAGGAAGCGCAACTGGCAAGGCTCCCGATGCACTGCACGCCAGGTAAGTGGGGTGCTGGAGTGACGCGTGAGTATGCACCATTTTCGGCTTTAAGCCGGAAATGAAAAAATCCATGCCCGCTCTGCGTCCGGCCCTTGAGCGTCGTGTAAATGTGAGTGCATCATGCAGATCGCTCCTCACATTTGTGCGATGCTCAAGGGGCCCTCTTGCTTCCCAAACACCGTGCAAAAAGGGCCCAAGATATATTGCCAGAGAAAAGAAATGGGGAAAAAAATATGTATTGTGGCACTATACAACCTCAACACCTGAAAAAAAATTTGACAAGCAGATGAATGGAGACCAGACCACTACGACTAAGAGTGTTGAAAGTGTGATAATTACAAATGAGACTACTGAAGTTGTGATGACTGAGGGAAAATACTGGCAATGTGTCAGGAAAGAAGTGGAGATCAAAATGTGGAAGGGTGTGGGAAAGCATATTTAAACTATGTATTCTTGAATGTGAGGTGTCTGCCTCAATCTGTATTTTCCCAAACTGGGGAAAAAAAACACAGGTTAATATTAAGATAACTGAGATGGAAATAGGTTTAAAGGGTTTAACTAAATGATTTTGATGTAGGATTGGTTTCTTTATGGGGATTACTGATTTTAGCGATAGAAAGGATAAATGGAAGGGCACCAGAATAACTGTATAATGGATGTCTTGAATTGTTAAGCTTAAACATCAGATTTCAGCGTTACAAGAAAATAATGAAGCTGTGATTAAAGAAATTAGGCATAAGACTGGGGAAAATATTAGAATAATAAATAATTGATGTTTTAAATTGTTCATTCTAAGACTTAAACATTAAATTTCAGAATCACAAGAGTTTGGAAAAATGGAAGATTTGTTGTCTAAATCCAATAATTATTACTAATGGATAGATTTTTGAGCTAACTTTCTATTAACTTTCAGTACGATAACTATTTAGTATGGCGAGTTATCTTTTATAGGTATATTAGTTGAATTGATAGACTATAGAAAGAAGTGTATTCCTGTTTAATCCTAAAAAAGAGATTTGATTACAGCAGCTGTGAAAGAGATTGGAAGTCCTTTACTTTCCCATCTTTCTTCCTTCTTCATTGCTTATCTGTTATTCTTTTTATTTTTTTCCCTATTTGCATGCAGTATGTAGATTGTTTTCTCTGTGTATTTTTATTTTGTATTATGTAATTCTAATAATAATAAAAAAACTTTTTAAAAAGATTTTAAAAAATCTTTTAAAAAAAGATATACAGTTTTGGCACAGAGTAAGTCCCAAATTGTAAACAGGCTTTGAAAACTGTAGCTTTTAAATACTTTTACAGTGGAGAGTAGAATATTGCTAGAATTACTTGTTGCTCCCTTCAAAAATGAAATTAGTGAAGAACTATTTCATTACTGTCATGCCTCCTGAAATCAGTTGTCTGGAGTATGGGGCTTCCTCACTGAGCATAATGGCAGGGTCAAGCCACAGACTCTTAAAAGCATTTTGTGAGGAAACTCCACAGGGGTTAGTTCATTTGAAAGCCATTAAACAAACAGGCAGGGCTGATGGCACCAGTCCTATCCATTCAGTTGCTGCTCAGTTGAAAGGAATGGAAAAATTCATGTGATACGCCCCACCTAACTGGCACTATCTTTGGTTTACTGTGACATGGTCTATATGAGGCTACCCCTTCAAAATGCTCAGAACCTTCAGTTGGCCCAAAGAGCTGCACCAAGACTGCTAACTGTGGCTAGCTACAGCAAGCATACAACGCACTTTTTGCAACAGCTCCACTTTCTGATAGTCCATTTTGGGGTATAACTCAAGGTCCTGTTCATGACTTATGAAACCATACATGTCTCAGGTCCAGCCTAGTTGAAGGTCCATATCTCCCTATATGAGCCTAGTCAAGCTCTAAGATCTTTGGTAGAGGCTCTTCTCTCTGTAATATCTTACCAGGCCCATTTGGTGAGGGCAAGGGAGAAAACCTTCTTGTTGGCTGCTCCCAGATTTTGAAACTTCTTCCCTAGAAAAGCTAGGATGACTTCCTCCTTGTTCTCCTTCTGCCAGCAAGGAAAATCTTCCCTTTTCCATTTGGTATTTCAGAACTTACTATTACCAGCTTTTCATGGCATGCTGTTTTACTCTTTTTTTTTTTTTTTTGTATTCTGTCATTTAATCCACCCCACACATTAAGGTCCTCTGGGAGGAATTTACTGCAGCCAGTCAGAACTAGGTTGGCTGTGGTTACCCAGAGGACCTTTTCTTCTATTGCTCCCAAGTTATGAAATAGCCTGATGGAGGAGACTCGGCATATTACCAGTCTTGACTGCTTTAAAAGAGCAGTCAAGACTGATTTCTTCAGACAGGTCTTCCAAAACTAGCATTTCCATCGCCTCCCATCAATTGTCTTGCTGTTTTGTTAATAGTTAATTGATGACTGTTAATTGTTGTGTGTTTTAAGGGGTTGGTTTAGGTGGGTGGGGAGGATTGGGGTATGTTTTAATGTTTTTAATGTATTTAATGTATTCATGTTGTTCGCTGCCTCGATCCATGTGGAGAGGCGGGATAGAAATAATTTTATTATTATTATTATTATTATTATTATTATTATTATTATTATTTTGAATTTTTAAATGGTTTGAATTCTATAGATTTTTTTAAAAAAATAATGTTTTGTATAGTTCAAATTTGTACTGGTCTTAATTTTTAAGTCACCTTGAGTCTAATAAATTATGGGAAAAGGTAGGATTAGATGAATATAATGCTGCTATTGCTACTATTTCCACAACAACAACTACTACTAATGGCTGGAATCCTGTATCAGCTACTTAATTAAGTATACTTAACTAAGTTCTAGAGAACTAGGGCCATTTCCACACTAGACTGTTATAGTGCTGTTATTCCACTTTCAACATTCTATGGAATCCTGGGATTTGCAGTTTAGGGAGGGGCCTCAAACTCCAAACTGCAAACTCCAAGATTCCATAGGATGTTGAAAGTGGAATAATAGCACTTTAACAGTCTAGTGTAGAAATGGCCCAAATAACCTCTCTAGGCCCTATCCCCAAAAAACTTGACAGGAATGTCATTCATCCAGTTGGCAGCAGTATGCATCAAACTGTATCAAGTTTGGGTGTGTGTCAGGTCAGGATAGGTTAATTTACTTAACTAAGTAGCTGATGTACGATTTTGGCTCCTCTCCTCCTGCCTTTCCTCCTCCAATGGTATACAGAACAAAGCCATGGTTTCAGTGTCATTGTTCAAGTGAAACATATTATCCCTCTTCTAGATAAAATGACAAAGCAGAAGGGGAAAGAAAGAAGCAGAGAACAACCAGTAATTTTTTTTCCAGACAACGTATTGGAAATTTAACATTGTTCTTGTGTAAAGGAAAAACATGAATAAAACATGACACTACAAGTGTTGACTCAAAATTCATAAGCATTAGAAAGAAAATATAGATACAGAACACAAAAATTCCTCATTTGAAATATACTGCTTGGTTTATTTTTAAGAGACCTCCCCCCCCCCAGTTAACTTGCAATGTATTTTGTATTGTATTAATCAACACAATTGATGGTTGTTCCTGTGCTGTGGAACTCCCTAGGCTAGCCCTGTCCCACTTATCCTGCTACAGAGAGTCAAAGATCTTTGTGTTCAGGAAGACTTTCCACAATTTTCAGGCTGTTTAGGAGGCTTTTTCAATAAGAGCTTGTAATGGGCTCCAGCCCCATCTCCTGTTCTGGAGTAAGAGAATGGAAGTGCAAATTCTGTCTGCTGCCACCACCACTAATCCACCCCCATGTGACTCAGTAACCTAGTGGCAGTTACTGAGGGGTTTAACTTGTACTTTTTCATCCCTTGACTCTTCAGAGACTTCCCTCCTCCTCCCATGGGAGCACCTTTTCTCACTCATCATCACTCCCACCATCTCTCAGCCAGTCTCTCTTGTGTCTCACCTTGGAAGTATCTCAGAACTTACATGCTTCTTTCCAGACTGGTCATCCTCATTGGTCAATTGTCTCTTGTGATCTCTATTGCTCCTATACGATACTGATCCAAAATAAATATAACTTAAAACTGTCACATCATTAACCCTTGGTTTACCTGGAGGAGAGAATATGCCCCTTAGTTGTGTTACCCAGGTAATGGGAGAGTCCATTATCACAGAGGTGTTATAACTGTTATTTTTCTGTTTCATTTAAGGTTCTTTTTTTTATTAAGTTGTTTTAACATGACAACTTCTTTAATTGTCTTATAATGTTGTAGCTTGGTTTTTGTTCTTTCTTTTTGTTTTAGTAGTATCCATCATGCTGTAAACATATATGTAGAGTCATGATCGATCGATCAATAGATAGATAGTTAGATAGATAGATAGATAGATAGATAGATAGATAGATAGATAGATAATATTTCTAATAGCAAATGACCAAAGTTGTTTTTTACAAACTGAACACAATATACCACATGCACACCTTTCTGGATAGCAACGCTGTAGTAACAGTAATTTGTGTCTTAGTGATATCACACTAGATTAATTTAAAATAGTTCTTGAATTTGGGGTTTCATCTGAAATGCTCTTGGAAATCCTAACTAACTGATAACATGGTTGGGAATTGTTGGCTCTGGTGAGATATGGGGGGGGGATGCCAATTTTAAAAGCAATTTTATTGATTCTCAGATAGTTTTCTGGCCCAGTTCAAAGTGTCTTTCATATCTTTCAAGCCATTAAATGGTCTGGGCCTAAGTCTTCATTCTTTCATGAGAATTTTGCACCATAATTTAATACCTTGGGAGGACCTGCTCTAAAGAGGTTCCTTTTCTGTTAGTACTAAAGTGGTGGGCTACCCAGGCTTTTCTAGTGGTGGTTAGCACTACTTGTACCACCACCAAGATTGTGGAGTTCCCTTCAGAACCACTTTCCTGCTGTTTTTCTTTGGTAATCGGCAAGTTCCAATCAGATGTAGTGCTTTTTCAGATAATTTTTTCAGGTCTGCATTAACTGAGCGTGCGGAGAGGGAGAGGGCATTTATGTTAAAAAATTAGAAGAACAGTACCATAGATGGCTCAGAACACACACACCAGTTAAGAAATGAGACAAGAATGTTGTTCTCTTACAGGAAACAGCAACAAGAAGCTTCTTACTCCATTTAGACCAGCTATATCCACAAGCTACTGAACTAGCATGTTGTAGTGGTTTGAGCATTGGACTACAACTCTGGAGACCAGGGTTCAATTCCCCATTCTGTCCTGGAAACTCATTGGGTGGCCTTGGGCATGCCACACACAATCAGCCACAGAGGTCCTTGTGATAGGTTCATCTTAGGGTTTTTGTACGTTGGCAATGACCTGAAGGCATACAACAACAAAAACTCCTACGTTCATTAAGAAGAAATGAAATTATTATTCCTTTCAAATATATTGGGCACTTATTTATAGCCTGATTATTCTGCAACAATTCCCTAGCTGTTATTTGCTTTCACCACCAAAACATTGGAAATGGGATCTATATATATCTCTGGACCTTTCCGCAACTTACCTGTGTCTGGCACAGTCTTGTGGGGATCACGCGAGCAGCCTCTTCTGTGAGGCTCTCACATCCCCACTGCTTCTGCTCTGCAGGAGCTGCCTGCCAGCCGACAGGCAGCATGAGGACTCCGCCTCTTCCTTCCACAGTGCAGCTGGGTATTTTCCCAGGCTGCACTGGGAAAGGAAGCATGAGGGCTGTGGCTTCAGAGGCTCCGCACGCAAGGTAAGTGCATGTGGGGCCCTGGAGCGATGTGCGATCATGCACCATTTTCGGCTAAAAGCCAAAAATGATATAATGCATGATCGGCACCTGCCAGCCCCGGCAGCGTCGCGTGATTGCAAGGACGTCATCTGAAACACTCCTCGCAATTGCGCGATGCTCTGGAGGCCCTTTTGCATGACGAATGCCATGTGAAAAGGGCCTCTGTCTTTCTCTTGGTTTGCTGTTCCCATTATTTGTTTTCTTGTTCTTGAATCTAAATAGCTATCAGTTTCCTGCTCTTGTGTTTTGTTGTTTATATTATTGTGTTTTTAACATAATTTTATATTGGTTATTTTTGTAATATGATTGTTTTACAGCAAAAAATAGACAAAGCCTGGGGGATACCTATCTAACTAACAGTTTTAGCTAAAAAATTGATTGATATGCTGTCAAATATTTAAGACTTAGCACCATTATAAACATATTAGCATTCTTTGTAATACACACACACATAGGCCATGCCATCTGAAGAGCCAAAAGTTCCTCATCTTTGTGATAATGGGATATTTCTATCACTTTCTCTTGAAATTTGAGAAATAGGGATTGCTAAAATATAGGTGGAATTCAAAATTGGGCTTTGGGAATGCCACTTTCAGGCATTACAGGAAGGGTGAGGAATTTGAACTCCAAAGGATCAACTTTGGTAGATCCAGGGCCCAGGTTGACCCAAGCCTAGATGCTGCTATATGTTCCACCCTTCCCATCAGTATGGCAACAATCAGAGGGGAGAATGACATCCTCCCCCAAAAATCATAATTTTAGGTGATTCTTTTCTAAAACAAGGCATGGGCCCTCTGCATACCTATTGCAATGTAATAGTATCAGGAGATACAAATGCCTCCAGGTGCTGGCCCTGTGCCAGCAAAATTCACAAGCAGAGAGGCTTCAAGGGACGAAGAAAAGTCTGAGGTCCATATACAGCCTGTGAGCCCACTATTGATCAGCCCTGCATTAGAGCTCAACTCAGATTGGGGGAAAAGACCTCCATGGGTGGCAACCAAAGAATATATATGGTACCCCAGTAATCAACAGTAAGTTGATAAGTTCTCTTTTAGCCCTTACTTTCACATACCTTTCAACATTCAGAGATGAAAACTGGGACATGTATGGCCAAGCAAAATCAGAATGTGGTCAGGCTGGCAAAAGTTATTAATGAAAAAGAACACACAAGCTGGAAGAGGCTGCAGCAGCTTGCTATTGTCTGAGCCTTCTGAAAAGGTAAGACTCCACTCCCTGCTTTGCTCTCCTCCAACTGGTTTAGCCAAGTGCAAACTACTTTTGCATTTTGAATTCAGTTTGCACTAACTGAAGTAAGCTGAAGAGGAAAGAGGAAAGTGGGAGGAGGAGAGAGAAGCTGAAGTATTTAAAAAACAACTGAAAAGTGGCCTGTCGCTGCCACATTGGGTATTGGTTAAGCATTTGCTTGAAGCTTTGCATTAATAAAACTTTATTTCAATGGGACTGAGCTTGTGATGGCATCAATGAAAGGGAAATTAATGATCAAAATAACATTATTTATTCCTCAGGTTGAATGGACAGGTGAAGATATGATCTATGCCAAAACTTTGGTGTCAAAAAATTGAAACTGTTCCTTTTATAGTAATAAACTGAGTTTGTAGTGTTCTTTCACAGTAGCACAGTTGGGAGCTCAATTTTCCCCAGATGAACTTTCCTCCAGTATACATACCAGAAAACTACCTAAACCACCTCCCAGCAAAGTTTATTTCAGACAAAATCATCAGCAGAAGCAGGGATATTTGGAGAAGCTTAGAGGACAATTACATCCCCAGGCTGTTTTTCCTACTCCAGAAAGCACAGAAGAAAATGTAGAGGAGTCAGCAGTACATATGAAATGTTGCAGTGGGGGCTCTGATTAAATCTATCTTATTTCAAGCACATGCAAGATGTTCCACAAATAAGCCATTTAAATTGGAGCTCCTGTTGCTATGTCATAAACAGGTGGGAGTTTTATCCCTTAAATCCAGATACCATGTGGGAGTCTCTCATAAAAGTATTTTTTTTTCCTGTCAGCAATATTTATTTCCAGATTAGTTTTCTCTTCTGCTTGTGTTCCTTAACCTTAGAGGGCAGGTGTATGGTCAAAAAATAAACTTACCTTCAGAAATTAAGAAGGAGGAGGAGGAGAAGAAAAAGAATATGACTGATTCTTTTTTATTACAGGCTTATCCAAAGTTAAGCAATATTATTTTCTATTTTATCAAGTTGGTGAGGGCTGTGTGTATGTGTATTTAAGGAAACATTTAGCTCCAATTTTATATCCAGTTATTCGGGTGTGACAGTTGCATAGGACTGATGTGCGACTAGGTCAATTGAAGCACGTAAGTAAGATGGAACCTGGGCATTTTTTCTCTTCAGCCCCCATGGCCTTTCCATTGTATTGGAGACAGAGCTGTGCCGTTGTCTTCCTACTGCAAACTGGTCTACTATGGAGGAGTTTGTCTTACCACCACTATTAAACTAAGGTTCACCTACTGTTTCATTCACCTGCTTTACATGGAATGGAGGAGGGCAACATCTTGTCCTTGCTTCAGGATGAAAAATGTCTTCTTCATCCTTTACTTACATCATAGTAGACATGTACAAGATTCCATTGTTCACTAAGTGGTGTTTCTTCATTACCTAAGTTGTGTTGTTGTGAGGAAAAGCCTGCCTTATTTCAAATTTAGACAGAAAATTCTAATCAGGCTTTCTATGTGCCCCATGCATAATGGTTGCTCAGTACGAGTGCTAAATTTTTCTGTTTTTCAGTGGGTGGAAACACAAGGTTATTCTCAGATAATTGGTGAGTGTATACCCATAGCAGCAGTATACAATGAAAGTTGGATCCGTTTGAGGGGTGAATGTCAGTAGGGTCACCATATGACCTGGTTGGTTGGGTTTTACTCACATTTGTGGCAAGCTACCTACTGCCCATTTGAGTGACTCTCTGAACAAGATTCTAAGTTTTCAGAGTTTTGTTTGGTGATGTGCAAAATGCTGATCTGTTGTTTTGGACAAAATGAGCCTGCTACTGTCTTTCACTTTTTAGCCAATGATTGAAGTATCATAGTTTTATAAAAATTTAAATTATACAGCATCAGTGGTCACACATGGAGGGTCCCTTTGACACTGCATACTCTATATCACTGCCATTTTCCAGGGTGAGAAGTGACATTCCAGTCATTTTTGTGATTCTTTCATTTATGTTTTGGCTGTTTGGGTCTGAGGCACTGCATTCAAGTGTGCTTCCTGGAGGCAATTTCTGGCCCAAAGAGTAGGTTGCAAACTTCCCACCTTCTTTTGATAAACACTTTCACAATTCCATAGGTAAATGTTGTGCTTTTTGGGAAAAGCTTAGTCTATTTCCAGAAAGTTTCTTTCTTTCCTTCTTTCTTTCTTTCTTTCTTTCTTTCTTTCTTTCTTTCTTTCTTTCTCTAAAAAAATAGAACTACCTGCAAATAGTGCACAAAATGCAGTCAAGCTGAACTATAGGAATGAATATTGGGAAAACTACAACAAACCAAGGTATTCCAGCGAAACAGGGTAAAATACCATAATCCCATTAAAAAAAGTCTTTAAACTACCATAGACTCTTTTCTTTTTGCTGCAGTGGACTTGACATGACAATATTACTCACCTTTATCAAGTTTCAAGAAAAATGCAACTTTCATTTTATTGTCTCACAGACTTCCTGGGAGCTAAGGTGCATGTTAGCAGGAGGAAGGAAGAGGTTGGGAGAGGATGGATAGCTGACTAGGTAGGTGATAGATAGAAGTTTATTGGGATGGCAGTGGATATTAGACCTGTAGAAGTGATACTGTAATGGAAGTTTGGAAGAAAATAGTTTACAGTGACCCTGTACGTTTGCAACCAAGTTGTGATTTGAAGTTGGGCCCCACTGATCCACTGACCCACTGACCCTCACACTGTTAGGGTCTTATATTTGCAATATTATTATACTACCCTGGATGTATCTGGTCAATTGCCACATCAGGTCCCATCTTGGAAAAGAGGTGGAATATAAATTAATATTTCAAATAAATGGTTACCTTGTACGGCAAGAACAAAGCCTCTATCAGTGAAACCCCTTTTTATAAAGGCCTTTTTGATGCCCAACCAGGACCCCATTCCTCCTTATACCCCCAGCACATTTACACTTGGAGGATGGTCAAAGATATTTGGAGAAACAAATACTTTTGATATTGAGTTGCAGCAGGATATGTACAGTAAACAATGCAGTAAACAAAGTTTGAATTGGGAAAGAATGGAATTGTAATCTAGCCAATCCTACTATAGCTATATGTGTCTGCCCACAGCATACTTGGTCAACAGCAGCTGGTTCCGCATTCCTATATTGAGCATGGATGACCAGCAGAAGAGGAGGAAAAGGAAACAGTAGATAAGCCTACCTCATGGACAATCTTCAGCATGTTAAAAAAGAAAATCTGTAACTTTATTTTCTTCATGCCTATATTCTCACATTTTGGAGCATGATAACAGTCAAGCTCTGTGCATCTCTTTGGACACTAGTAACAATATTGTGCTTATAGAATATTTAAAAATAATATGATTTTTGGATTTAAAAATAAAAAGATTTGCAAACAACCAGTAGGTTAGTCAGTATTATTATGCGTATATTGGTGTAAAGAAGTCTGATAGCCCTTTGTATAAGTCCATCCAAGGACATAAAGAGAGATCCAATTTTAACAGAGGTACTCCTGGGTCATCCTAATAATTCTGGTGTGGCTGTTCGACTCTGGAAGATGAGGGTTCAAATTCCTATGTGAGACATAAAAAAACCTGCTGGGTGGCCTTGGGCAATTCACACTCTGTCAGCCTTGAACGAAAGCAATGGCAAACCCCCTCTGAACAAATAATGCCGAGATATTCCAGTGATAAGTTTGTCATAGGGCCACCATAGGTATAACCTTCAAGAGAGACAACAACAACAGCAACAACAATTCTGCTCATCATATTCATATTCAGAAATGGGGATGTATTTATCATACTGTCTTGCTTTCTCTCACATTTCACTTTTATCCTTACCCATATTCTTTTTGTTCCATATATGAAGAAATGTGTTGATTTTTAACTAGTTCCTATCCAAAACAACTCAATCAGTCATCTACACTGACCAATACTGTTCTTAGCATGGAGAGGACAATGATATACCTATCTGCCATGTAGATGAGAAGTGTGCCAGGGAAAGACAGAGAGAGGTGGCAGCTTTAATGCAGTACCACAAACATGGCTGAATACACAGGGATTCACATATTTAAGAACTAAGCGTTCAAACACCTTCGCCTGAAGAGTTAGATCTGTCACTTTTTTTTCCCCTCTCTCAACTTATTTCCATCATTTTAGCCTTTTTCTCTCTATTTCTTTCTAAAAGTAGAGGCACTACCTTACATGATGGTGGGATTGCATAGTCCTGTGAAACAATAGACTGTGCTGATGGCAGCAGTTCACTACACTAGATGTCCTGCTAGAGGTACCTCACAGCATTTCATAATCTGATGATATCTTGTCTAATGGTGGTGAGCTGTAACACCCGCAATGACTGCTGGGGTTGGATAGTTGAGTAGGAAGATTATCAGAGAGGGTCTAGGAGTTTTTGCAGAGACAAATTGTCCACTGGGGAAGAGGCAGTTGTGCAATCATAGAGGATATGTTTTGCATGCAGTAAGTATCATATACTGCAACATCTTCTATCCATAACTAGTTACTTAATCTGACCTAGTGATGAAACCAAACTTTTTTGTTGCCAGTATGCAGCAGCAAACTGTGTAGGCAAATCTTCAGTAAATCAAAATCACTTTTCAGCATGTAAGATTAAAGGCCTTTCCTCACTACACTGTTATAGTGCTATTATTCCACTTTCAACATCCTATGGAATCCTGGGGTTTGCAGTTTAGGGAGGGGCATTTAGAATTCTCAGCTAGAGAGCTGTTTGGCTTCAGTAAACTACAAATCCCAGAATTCCACAGGATGCTGTAAGTACAACAACAGCACTATTAGAGTGTAGTATAAAGAGGCCTTAAATCCCCACTGCATTCAGCTGTTAATGAACAGAACATACCTTGTATGTACTCTATTAAGGATCAGTGATATGGTTATATTTTGTGAATCTAGTCCAGCTTATATCTATTTTCATGGGATCAATCAAAAAACATGATGCTTACAAAAGTGGATTGATAGCTGCTGTGCTTATTTCAGAGAATGACTGCTTGAGGGTATCACTTTAATAAAGGGTGGCCCAGTAAATCTTACCACAGGTGACCTGGGTTCAGCAATTATTATTGACTGGGCAGAAATTTATGACTTGTTCCCCAAGTTTAGTTTTTTTTCCCCCCAGTGTGCTTTTTTCTGATTCCCATGGAATACACATGCTTTTCTGATCACATATTTCATATCCCATAAAATATTTGCAAATACAAAGGTCTTTGAAGGTGGCAATTTTTAATCTAATCCAACTCTCTGAAGTTTGCTTAGGTTTCACTAATGCAATGTTCAGTTGGAAAGGGAGAGAAAACAGAGTAATGACCTATATTGTTGTCATTACTTTTATTACTGCTGGGACAAAGAGTATTGATGGTTTAAGTCCATAGCTATCTTTGGAAAGAAGAAGAGGAAAAACACCAATCCTTTGGGTCTAGATTTTGAAGGCAGATGAGTGCAGAATCACTGAAAAGGAATCAAAAGGACAAATAGTTTTAACCATGGAAAAATATGGTTAATGAATTTTTAGCCTGTGAATTTTAAAATGAGTGTAGCTTATCTGTGTATTACTTTACTAAACTTTGTGCAATATTCATTTAAGCGAAGTGGTAATTTCTCAACAGGATCCATCCCTTCATTTTCACTGGGCCCAGGAAGAAGCTAGACAGCTTACTGGATATTTGCATGTGGGGTGGAAGAACAAATTAAGTGAAGGGTCATTCATACATTTAGCAGTTGTGCAGAAATGGGCACTCTGTCACCATCTGATTTTCATCAAAACTCTTGTGTTGGTGATGGTGGGGAGGATAGGGGAACTCTTCCCCATTCTTTCTCTGATATTTGCATTAGAACAATGGCCCCTATTTGCACCAATGGAAACTTTATTTTTATTGCAAATGCCAGATGTAGGGTGATGTTAAAGCCCCCCATGTTCCTCACATTTTTTTTTTGGTCTAAATTAGGAAAATAATTCATTCTCAAAGGAAGCAAGGAGTAATTTTAGCAATTTTCTTCCTGTTGTGAAAAAGTCCTTGCAGCCTGCAGTTTTTGAAGATAATTCACAGTTTGGTTCTTATTTTATGCAAAATTCACATGCAGGTTTCTGTGTGTCTCTGTATGTAGAAAAGCCTTTTTTGTGTTGAACACAGTATTTCTGCACAGAAATATTATTTTTGTACTAAAAATGTGGCTTCCCATGTAGAAAATGCTATCTTCTGTGCAAGAAGTTATGACTTTTATAAAAAAATCAGTCTCAAACTGTGAAAATTCTCATCAGAGCCTCTTCACAATGAAGAAACACAGTTTCAACTATATATATATGAATCTTTGAATATATGTGTGTGTGTGTGTGTGTGTGTATGTATGTATATATATATATTCAAAGATTCTTTTTATATCTGTCAAATGGAGAGCATGTATGCTGATGACACAGGAGTGCTCGCTATGTGAGCTGAATCAGTGGATAGCTTCCATGTCAGTGCAATAAATCCATACTGGATTTTATTCCAGATTTTCAAGGAGTTATTCAGTTTTCTGAGTATAGATTTGGCACCCTGAGCTTTTAAAGCCTGGTATGAAGAGCAAAGTAGAATCAAAGTAGAATCAAAGGCATTGGTTGCCATTGCCCACATGACTGAAAATCCTAAAGAATCAGGCTAGATGGTCTCCGTATAATATTTTGTCCAGTATGTGGAGTGTTGTGGGGTCAGGAAATAAGGATGTGTTGATGGTGATGCGGTGAAAAATAAAAATAAAAGAAAATTTCCCTTCAATGAAAGTAATGGTGGGTTAAAGAATACAAAAGTGTATGGGCTGCATGCATGTGAAGAACTCTGACAAGTTTTACATGTAAATGTCAAAACTGGCCTCAATTTTGGGAAAAGTGGGAAGACACTATCCTACTATCAGTCCTGTCTTAAGCAAGATTCAACTGCTAATTATGTCAGCTTCTGTATTTATGATGCGGAGAAACATTGTCTTGTGCTTTGGACCAGGCAGCTGACCCTGTGTAAAACATATATACTGCAAGTTTGTTTTACCAGCTGCAAGAAGAAAGCCAGCAAATCCCACGATGTAGGATTGTACTTTGTCAGATGGCCTAAATGGGCAAGGTCTAAAGACCAAAGACAAATATAGTGTAAAAGGCAAAAAGTGGCTAAGTTCCAAAACAGGATTGGGAAAAGGATGTAGTAACAAGGGTTCATGCTAGAGATGACTTGTTAGGTGAGAAACATGCTCTGAAGTGAAAACTTTATAAAGCTTGGTGAGTCCTTTGGGGTCCTCTGAGCTGACAGTGCTTGAACAGGGTGGTCCTGAAGCCTAGATGAAATCTTTAAACCACAGACCTCAGCCTACTAGGCTTTCAGCAAATTGTTGATTATGGAGGAAGTACGATTTTGGAGCCTGGGTAGTAGAAATGGTTTGAGGGGAACTCAATGCTCACACTTTCACCCTCATCTCACCTACTATTTTGCAGTTGCTTGTGATATGCACAGTGGTACACTGGAGTTCAGGCTTAAAGATTTGAAATCCCAAGACTTCTGAGCAGTTGGGACTATGACATGATCTGGCTCACTCCTTAGACCTGCCTGTTCTCTCTGAATTTAATTGTAATCTTCAGAGTACTTGAAGGGCATTCCCTCTGAAAATAGAATGAAATACTTCAGTTAACAAAGCCTCTGACAAAAGTCCCATTTTTACAAAGTGTATTGATCCACTCCCAGCCCCCTTTTTCTTCCTTGTACTTTTAATCTAGCAGGAAAGTGTTTTTTTCTTTCTTTCTCGGTATTGATATTGGGGAAAACCTCAATTACCTCAAAATGTGGGTGATCCAGAAGTCCTCCTGCGATGCCAGTACCTCTATCCAAAAGTGGGGAATTATTATCTCAAAAGCTTCTCAGTCATAGCAGGATATAATTTACATTTTATGCCAATTAATATTTACCAATCAAACCATATCATGGAGCTGCCTCTATTCTTCCTGACAGGGTTTTCTGAGCACTGAGAATCCTCTTTCACAGCCAGAAACATAATGATAGCTATGCTTTCCATCTTTAAAGGAAAGTTCAAATTCCTAAGTGCTCATTTCTTAATAGTTATAGGTAAACTCTAAGAAGACAGATTTATTAAGTATTTAAATTTATTTTTATAGATTAATGTATTTGAAATGTTGAAGGACAGCAGAGGAAAATATTCTTACTACAGAATAAATATTGTACTCAGTAGCACCAGCTTCTAAGGAAATGTGTATTGAATTAGGCTGTGAACCTGTCAGAGAACTTATGGGTGGATTACTAGTATAGATATAAAGCACTTTACTGGTGAATTGGTCTGTATCCCAAAAGCTGAGTAGTGGTGGTGGGGAATTGTTAAGACAGTGTCTGTGCGAATTTCCCCAAACTAATCAACAAGATGTTGATATTCTCTCTCACAGAAAATTGGCTATTTTGTTAGTCAGTGAACTTGAAAAAGGAGCTGGTTTAAAATGCTCAGCCCTGGAGTCCAAAGGAGAAATTGCATTTTGAGTTGACAGTGATGGACTGTAAGGGAGGGCAAAACTTCATTCTTGCATTCCACAGAGTAAAGATAAGATACAGCTTCATATCAATTTTATTATATATTCTTTCCATAGTCAAACATTCTGTCAACCTGCTATGTTGTGCTTAGCTTTATGTCAGCCAGCTAAAACCTAATTAAAGACTGAATATAAATAAATAAAGGAGAAGTGGTGTTAGTAGTACTCTCCTTATCTCCTGCAAACTAGCCAACATAATTGTGTAATTTTAAATGCATTATTATCCTCCACCAGGGCTTGCCTGAGATATTTTGTTGCCTAAGCAGAATAAGAAATGGTGCTTTTATTGTTGTTGTTGTATGCCTTCAAGTCGTTCCTGACTTATACTGACCTTAAGGTGAAACTATCATGGGGCACTTGGTGGCTGAGAGTGTGTGACACACCCAAGATCATCCAGTGGGTTTCTGTGGCTGAGCAGAGACTAAAACCTTGGTCTACAGGGTATAGTCTAATGCTCAAACCACTACATCATGCTGGCTTTCAATTACTTCCCCCTACTCCTGTCATATAAGGCCCAAATACTCCAGTAGGAAATTGAGTAATAAACAATTTGTTTCTCTTCATCCAACAAAAGCATGCTGCCTGAAGTGGCAGCCTTACATATCCAATGACAGCACTAGTTCTGTCCTCAGTAGTTCATGTCACACTCAGTGCTGAATGATAGCTTTCTTGTCAGTGGGGTAGTAAATCCCCTACGAGGTTTGGTCCAAAGGAACCTTCTGAAGTTGTTACCCTGTATTCTGGGGCTCCCAGGAGGGACACCTAAATAACCTTGCAATTACACAAATTGGGGAAATTAGTCAGAGCACCGGTTGGCAGAACGAGAGGCAGGGCAACCTAGTGGAATCTTATAACCCAGTGTCTACGGGGCCAGGCCCAGTCAAGAAGCAGACCGGTTTGAAAATAATGAATGATCTTTATTAAATACAGGCACACAATGTAAGCAACACATGCACACAGATAACTAAGGAAAATAAAGGTGTGAGTAAGATAGCGGGATTTTCAGAGGGATAGTTGATTCAGGTGATACGAAACCTGTCCTGAAGTCCGGAAGAAGAAGAAGATGGAGAGCGAGGCTGGGGTTCGATGTATCTCAGCACTTGGAGCTGAGGGGAAGCTCGCCAAGCGATGCAGCAGCAAGGTGGTCTGGAACTCGGGAACGATCCAAGGAAGTGCTCAAAATCAGGGGTTTTTATAAGGAGAATTGTGACCGCAGGCTAGGTTGGAAAACAATAGATTTGGAGCTGGAGACAAAGCCTCCAAAAGGTCAGAATTTGAATGACTGAGTTACAGCCAAATTATCAATAGGATAGCTGGTATGCAAACGCAGAGTTCTTGAGCGTTGTATAGTCCGATCATCAAGCTGCCAGCATGGGGCAGAGGATCTTTTGAAAGTTGCTTGCATACCTAATGGAGGTACTTGCCTTGAGGTCTCCTAAAGCAGTGAGTCAGCTGTTTCTGGCCTGCCTGTATTGTCTCGGAATATTATGGCGATTATCGGCTGAGCCTGTATGCGTGCTTGTCCGGGGGCCTCGCAAGCAGGTGGAAGGGATATGTGAAGCTGAATTATTGATATCAAAGATATCTTTTATATCCCCAAAGCTCGGGCTAGCCAGGGCAGTAACAAAGTGCTGAATTCTATCCTAAAAAGAGGCTAAGCATCTTTGAAAGCTTCCTTAGAATTCAGATTTAAAATCCAGGGTGGGTTCACCATCCCAGTGACATGGAAGCCATCAGCTACTACTGTTTATATTCCAGATCTGAAATAAAATTGATTCATGGAGCATGTTAGTTATACTAAGCAGTTAAAAACGAAACACTAATATGTGTTTTTTTGAGCAGATTCTTCTAGACTATGCTTTTTAAATAATTTTGATAACAAATCAGCATGTAGGCCAATCAAAGCTGAGCACTGTTGTCCAGAATGGGAGGAGAAAGAGAATTTATCTCTCTCTTGTATGTATATGTGATGTGTAGGAAAGGGTTGGGTGGGTTAAAAGTAGGTTGAAAGTTGAACAGATGAGAATGCAGGAGTAGGTTGTGATGTAAGAGGTATATGCATTTGGGGAGACTGAAGGTACACTGTTACAGGAGTCTCCATCAAGAGAAAATCCTACAAGGTATCTGAGAGAGATAAAGAGGAATTTCCCAAGGGGAAATGAAGGGGAAGTGAGTGTAGGTTTGTATGTGCTAACTTAGTAAAATGCTTTTGCATTGCCTTGGTCTTCCTACAGAAGAACAAGCTGACACTGTGAAGATTGCATGATATATTTTGTCCCCTACATGACATGGGAGAATGGGTTATGTAGCAAGATCTAGGGCATGGTTATTTACCTTATAGGAGCCTATACATGACCAACTAATGGCTAAAAGTTTTGACTTCTGTCATATTCATTAGCTTCATGGAATTTTCTCAGTACATGAACTTTGCAATAGCAACTTCGTAACCTTGGCTAACTAGATTAGAATGTGTAAACTCATGGCTCAGGACTCCTTTTCTGTTCAGATTCTAGCTTGTCAGGTGGGAGACAGAAATGCATTCTTCCCATAAATAAAATTGAATCTTTGACTCAGCGGTCCTAGTCTACTAATTTCTCCTAGTCCATAAACCAAACACTTCTCAATAAGGAGATATGTCCAAATTGCTTTAAATAGTAGCTATTTTTCCCTATAAAGGAAAAAAACCCCTACTCTGACTAGCCTTTATTAAGCCTTCAGACTTCGTAGGTAACTGTGGTAAGTCTGAGAGTCAGTTTCCTGCCCCACAGATTCTCCAGGGACTATACAGACTACTGTTTTATTTAAAAAGAAAAAAGAAAGGAAAAAAAAGAAAGAAAGACAGCAAAACTAAACAACCAGGAGCTCAGTTGTGCTTTTGAAAAATCACAGAATCATAGAGTGGGAAGAGGCCACAAGGGCCATTGAATCTAACCCCCACCATGCAGCAATACACAATCAAAGCATTCCTAACAGATGGCATTCAGCCTCTGTTTAAAAACCTCCAAAGAAGGAGACTCCACCTTACTCTGAGGCAGTGTATTTTACTGTCAAACTGATGTTACCATCAAGGAGTTCTTCCTAATGTTTAGATGGAATCTTTTTGCTGTAGTTTGAATCCATTGCTTTGTATTCTAGTTTCTGGAGCAGCAGAAAACAAACTTGCTCCATTCCTCCATATGGCATCCCTTCAAATATTTAAACATGGCTATCATATCACCTCTTAATCTTCTCTTCTCCAGGCTAACCTGCTTCTCATAGGGAATGGTCTCCAGGCCTTTTACCATTTTGGTCTCTTCCTCTGGAAACATTCCAGCTTGTCAATATCCTTCTTCAATTGTGGTGTCCAGAACGGGACACAGTATTCCAGGTGAGGTCTGAAGAAAGCAGAATAGAGTGGTACTGTTACTTCCCTCAACCTAAACAGTATACTGCTATAGATGCAGCCAAGAATCACATTGGCTTTTTAGCTGTCACAACACACTGTTGACTCATGTTCAGTTTGTGGTCCTCTATGACTCCTAGATCTCTTTCACATGTACTGTGGCTAATCCAGTGTTATCCTTCTTATATCTGTGCATTTCAGTATTTTTATTTTCTTTTTCTGTCTAAGTGTAGTATCATACATTTCTCTCTATGGAAATTCATTTTATAAGTTTTGACATAGCTCTCTGATCTGTTACGGTCATTTTGAATTCTGATCATGTCCTCGGGGGTATTAGTTACTCTCCTAATTAAGTGTCATCTGCAAATTTGGTAAGCATACTCTCTATTTCATCATCTAAAAATTGCATCATTTATAAAGATGTTGAATAGGCCTGGGCCCTGGACATTGCTCTGTAGCACCCCACTAGTCACTTCTTTCAAGGATGAAAAATTGTCTTTGGTAAGTAGCCTTTAGGTTCAGTTGGTCAACCAGTTCCAGATCTACCTAACAGTAGCATTGTCTAGTCTACATTTTACTAGCTTTTTTGAAATAATATCATGGGGGACCTTGCTGAAGATCTTACTGAAATCAAAATATGTTACAGCCACAGCACTCCATTCATCTTCCAAGTTAATAATTCTATTTAAAAGAGAGAGAGAGAGAGAGAGAGAGAGAGAGAAGATTAGTCTGGCATGACTTATTTTTGAGAAGCCCATGATGACTTTTAGTGATCAAGGCATTCCTTTCTAAAGATTCTTTTTATTGTTTTCAATATTTAAAACTAGGCGGGATTGAATTCTATTTGAATGGTGAATTTACTCCTGGAGCCTTTGGGGAGAGACAATTAACCTCTGTTTTAGTCACAAAACCAAAAGTAGTCTCAGGTCTGGTCTGGAGGGGTCAAGGATCACAGAAATAGTCTTTGGAAGGTCAAATGGGATCTCAGTGCTGCACTATGCTGACTTTTGCTTTAGAGTGACACTCAGAAAATAGGATCATGTTGTTATTATCATCCTGGTGCTTTTGGGGAAGAGACATAAATTGCTCCTGAGGGAGAAAATAATTGGTTAATTACCTAGCTGATTTCTTCTATTATACAAGGTGCGAAATCTTTATCTCTAAACTTGATAAGCTACAGACTGGTTTGGCAATATGTATGATATACCATTTAAAGAAGTCCCCAAAGCTCTCATGTCTTCATTATATTAATTATGAATCTTTGACTAAATTCATTCTGGTAGCGGAACCCTTATATTCATGAGCATGAGATAACCAACTTGCAATTTATCATGCCAGTAACCACTTTCTGAGTTGCAGTGATAATGTTCCTTTATGTGCTGTGTTCTGCAAGAGAGACTGGTGGAAGAAAAGACATGCTCTATTCCATCACGAAGAGCGGGTTAGGAAGCAGAGTAGAAAATATGATGAAAACATTGGAAAGAAAAGGAACAGTTTTGGAAGACAATCTATTTGGTTGAAAAAAAGTGTTAAGGGGGGATGCTGTTACATATTTATTCAGTCTGTAAGACAAGCCGAGTAGATTTATCATTCTCACATATATACTGAGACATGGTTTGATCCAATTAAGATGAATAGTTTTGTCACTCAAATGGTTTAAAAAACTGGACTGTGTCCAGAGGAAAGAGACACCAAGGTGGTGAAGATTCTGGAAAGCAAGCCCAGTTAATAGTGGTTGGTGCAAGTAAGAGAAGGCTGAGAGGTGATATGATAACCATCTGAAAAGGACCCCTCAATTAAGGATTGAGGGATGTCACATTTTCTTTGTGTTTTCAGTCATTTTCTAAACTTCCATATTGATGTTGTGAGTGAGTTGTAGGACAAAATGTTGTAGGTGTGGAAGAGTTCTAGGTTTGTTTCCTTTTCTGTTGTATGTATTAGTGTACCCTAGGAGTACTAAGACACAAATTGCCTTGTTAACTAAAAGATTAACTGTATCTTTCATTTGCATGAATACTATCCTTATCAGATGGGTGACTGGAGGGCATCAGCTGGATAGAAAAGTATAATTCAGGTAGCATTGGAAAAAGGAATAGCATTTTTTTGTTTGCTTATTTTCCTCAGTAGTGTGTGTGTGTGTGTGTGTGTATGTGTGCGAGAGAGAGAAAAAGAGAGAGATGATAGTTAACTCCTTGCAGGGTGGGGCAGCCCGTCTTGAATGCTATAAACAAATTTAAATAACAGACAATTAGAGGGTAGGACAAGAACACTACATTAAGCTTGTTTGCAAGATTCACTTCAGCAAGTATGTGTAAAAATCAAGGGATAATTTTGGAATCTTGAAACAGATCATAAAATTCTTGCCCAAATTTGGAATACTGATTTCATAGTTGACTTACAAGATGACTAAGGCCCTTTCCGCACCTTATCTTTTTCCAGCACTGGGGTGCGGGGATCGCGTGAGCAGCCTCTGGTGAGAAGCTCTCGTGTCACTGCTGCTTCAGCTCTGCACAAGCTGCCTGCTTGCGCAACAGCCCCGTGTCTTCCTTCTGCAGTGCAGCCTGAGATTTTCACAGGCTGCACTGGGGCAGGAAGCACGACCGGCGCGGCTTCGGAGCCTCTCCACGCCAGATAAGTGTGTGTGGGGCCCAGGAGCAATGCACAATCGCACACCATCTTTGGCTTCCAGCTGAAAATGAAAAGGTGTGTGATCGGTGCCTGCCAGCCCCTGAAGCGTTGTGTGATTGTGAGTGCGTCGTGCAGATTGCTTCTCACAATCGCGCAATGCTCGAGGGGCCCTTATGCATGGCAAATGTCATGCAGAAAGGGCCTAAGTGTAGTTGGACCAGTTTGTCCATTAGAAATGCTAACTTTTGTAGTGAATATGGAAGACTGAAGGAAAATCTAGGGCAACCCAATTTCAAGTAGTTGAAATCAGCTCCAAATCCTTATTACAATGTAAGCTGTTTTGCAATGACCCTGATTTTTCAAAATTAATTTTTATTGTTAAAAATGCACAATGTTATTTATTTTATTGTTAAAAATTTACAATGCATAAAAACAAAAACAGAAAACAAAAAAAACCTACAACCACAAACACTTATAGATTTTTTCATAAAAAATGAAAAAAGAAAATATAATAAGAAATCTTAATTCTTAAATAGCAACACTAAACATTAACTCTAACAATAAATACAGATACTAACTACTAAAAAAAAAAAATTAAGACAAATGCAGTTTCCTATTTTCCTAACACAATTATTGGTTCTATGCAGAGATAATAATTTCTTTAATTGCAAATATTCATTGCTTCCATTGCTACCTTTTCAAAAATACTAATTATTAATTCCTACCATTATATTACAATAGACTTTTTCTTGCCAAACAACAACAACAACAACAAAAACTTTGCAATTGGTTCCCAACCAATCTTCCATAAAAATCACTACTAACTTCTCTCTTATCAATATTGTCGATTTGTGCATTTGAGCTAGTTCCAAAACTTTTAATAACCAGTCTTCTTTCATTGGAGTTTCTGTGTTCTTCCAATTTTGTTCATACAGTACTCATACATATAGCTGCGGCTCAATATCTGAATATCTTGCCATTTTTCTTCTCCAGCTGATCATGCACTAGTCCCAATAGATATAGTTCAGGTTTTAATAAGACATCACTTCCAGGATTTTATACAACACAGTATGTATTTGATTCCATAATTTTTTGGCCTTTTCACAGGTCCAAAACATATGGTAAAGAGATCCTACTTGTTGTTCACATTTCCAACATCTGTTTGAAACATCTTTATATATTTTGGCCTATTTTTCTAGAATCAGGTACCACCAATACATCATCCTATAAATTTTTTGTTAAGATCATAAGACAACATAATTTTAATCTTTTTCGACAACGTTGTTCTCATTCTTCCAACTTTACATTAGGTCCAATTTTTCATGCCCACTTAATAACACAGTCTTTAACCAGTTCTTCTTACGTCTCAAGTTTCAACAAAAAGTTCATACGTTTTACAAGTCAAATGTTCATCGTCTGAGCACAACTGTTTCTCAAACTCCAATTGATGCTGCAAAATCATACAGGTTTCTCTTTTTTTTTATGCCTTCAAGTCATTTCTGACTTATGGCAACCCTAAGGTGAGCCTATCACAAGGTTTTCTGGGGCTGAGAGTGTATGGTGCACTCAAGGTCACCCAGTGGGTTTCCATGGCCAAGCAAGGAATCAGACCCTAAGTCTCCAGCATCTATAGTCCAGTGCTCAAACCATTATACCACACTGGCTCTCACAGGGTTTATAAAATCCATTTTTTAAATCCAGTTTTTCCTCTATAAGGAAACCATTGAAAACTATACCCCTCAGACATAAAATCTTCCATTATTTTAATTCTATATGATTTCTGCTCAGTCTCTAAAAGATTTTGGTACATCAACCATCTTTCTTTTGGTGTTGTTTCCTTTCTATAAAAGGCCTCTAATGATGATACCCACAGGGGTGTTTCAGAATGCAACCTTGTTTTATATCTATTCCAAATTCTTAATAGAGGTTTTATCACATAATGACTGTTAAAGTCAACATCCACTTTAGCTTTATTGCAATGACCATGATTAAAGGGTAGTGTCAGCACAAACTTTCACCGAGGTTACGTCAGGTGAAATTCTCATCTGGGAGGGATTTACTTTTGAGAGATTGAAATTTTAAGTTTGCATAACCTTCTATGAGAGGCGTATCTGCTTTACCACTTGGTAAATGCTTGTCCACATTCATTCCATATGTCTCACAGATAGAGATAATATAGCTCTTGCTAGGTGATAGTTTTCTTGACTGTGAATGCTTTGCTTTATTTGATTCATCTGAAGGTTAAATTGCATGACATTTAGTTATATGTCTCACTTTCTGTTTTCAACTCGAACTGATGTTTTATATCAGCCCACATTCTGGTTTCCTTGTGCACTACTGAAGCAGTTGTTGGAGTAGTCTATCATGGGCAAAAACTGTGCATCAGCATACCACTCCAACCACGCCAGAATGGATTGATGAGTGCTTTCTAAATCACATTTTATGCCTGGTGGAGTGCACAGATGACCATTTTGCCATAAGCACATCAGAATCTGGACTGACAGATAGGAAATGAGTACCCAGCCACATGCCTGGACATTGTGTGAGCCAGCTTTCAATGTTTCTCAAACATTTTGATACAGCAATATAGATAGAAAAATATGCTTCCCATATTTACAGGACAGAACCTTTTAAATCCCATTGATTTTATACAAGTGTAACACAGAATGGATAAGAAAGGTAGGGAAAGGTGACAATTAGGTTTGGGTTTGTTTTTTTGACACTAATATGCCCAAATTTTCAAATTAATTTATAAATGGGATAGAAATAATACAATATCCAACATTTTTAAAAAAGTGTCAGCAATGCTGACAAATTTGCTAGTTTAGACAGAAAGAGTTGAATGGTTAGCTCATTAAAATGTGACTTTAAATCCCTCTGGATTCAGTCATGATTGTTGTTAGAGATTCTTCCTCTTCCTTACAAGCTTCTTATCTTTCACAGCTGACAGACAAGATACAATGTGGTTCTCTCCATGCTTGAGAGCTGTACGTATTGGATTTGTTGAACAGAAGTGGGAATTTAATTTGGTTCATAAAAATGTTTCGCCAAGATTTTAAAACTTATTCTTGAATAGGACAGAAAGAATATATACCCCATGGAATCTTAAATTTTATTTCTGTGTCTGAAGCACTTAAAATATACATGTTCTCAGAAGACAATTGTTGAGGATTAAATCACTTGAATTTTCTTGTCAAAGGCAGCATTTGGACTACCCTGGAAACTTGTGGGTCAGAGAAGTGGACTAAACCTCTCTACTATAAAATACCAAATTGCAATATTGAATTATAAATCCTTGGATCAGTTAGGATAGTAGTATAACAAAAGTGGCATAAAACATCAGATATACATTATTCCTCTAGCTTTTATGGAACCCGAAATGTAAGAATATTTGTGGTTACAGTTATGCCAAATTATTCCTAAAACAACAAACTTACTGCTGCCTTTCTGTCTGAATAGCCAATTAGTAAAACCACAGTTGTGATTAATACTACATTTGTGGGACTTAGAATTTTAAATTCAAAGTGTGGCACATTGATCTATACCCTGTAGTGACCATGCTGACTGAGAGATTCTAGGAGATTTAATCCAAAACAGTTACACTTCCATGTTCTTAAAAAAAAAGAAAAAAAGGCATGCAATCACTTTTCTTTCATTAACTTAGTGCTTCCTACAACAGCTCTGAGTCAGGTCAGTATGATAGTTCCTATTTTGCGGCTGGAATCTTGACATGAAGCTTAGATATAGGCAACTTTAGAAAATATTAGGTCTCTCAAGCAGCATGCCACACAAATTCCTAGGAAAACTATATCTGTTGAATATCTGCATCTTCCACAGCTTTAATGACCCAGAAATTCAACAAGGAGAAAAAGTGGTAAAGGGAGGTTATAGTGTGCTTAAAACATCTTGGATGTAGGTTGTCTACCCCTGCATTACATGCAAAGAAACCAGGAAAACCCAACCGTCTGATCTCTTAAGTACAAAGTTTCTGAATGTGGAACTCGGCATGTGTGCTGGCCAACCCTTTGATGACCTGTCATATGATTTGCCTGGGAAATTATACTCCAGATGTGGCTGCCTCAATTTAGGAAACTAGAATGTATGGGGAGAGGCATTTCTGGTACCTGGAAAGGTCAGGAGGATAGTTAGGAATGGGGAAATTTGAACAAGAAGTAGGAGAGAAAAAGAGAGGAAAATCTAACAAAGATGAAAAAAAATATATTTTGAGTGGAAGAATAGAGAGCAGAAGGCAGGAGAAAAGGCATGGTGAGGGAATATCCTAGCCAAAGCTGGCATCAGGTAAACAAGTACCAGGGTAGAGAAACAGTACTACGTTGGAGCTGGCATAAAAGGTTTGAACAAAAGAAAAGCTGTATTATTAATAAATACAGGTCTTGCTTAACATGAATTTTGGAATCTTGGTCTTACACTAGCCCTGCTGTGGATTCTCTAGAGTTGGCCAATACAAACTGAATAACATTTTTTGGTAGTGTTCATTTTAACGTTTTCAGTATTTAGCTCATTTTATACTGAGTGGGGGATACTTTAGAAGCAATCTACAGGTCCACATTAAAGCTAAAAACCATCTTACTCTGAGTGACAGGCTGACCACAGAGGCTCTTATTTTACTGTGATAGATTATTGATCTGGAGAAAGTATGTTGTGCTGCATGCAGTCATAAACTGGAGTGTATAAATGAACACCATACCATTATAGGATGGACCTTTCAGACAGCTTCTTTCTGGTATGTAAACAAAATAAACCCATACTAGCTTCTGTAGACCCTTTAAGCCATTTGTCATGTCTTCTTCCAACACTGCAATGTTATATCCATTCTCTTATCATTTTCTGATAGAACGATGTATAGTAGCCATCATCAAGGATTCCAAATCAAAGAAGTCAAGTTCCTTATGGGAAGTGGAAGTTTATTAGCATCTGTTCATTTTCACCATTTTCTACATGTGGAGAGAAGTTGGTACAAAGGTGTCAGAGTATATCCGTGCTGCACAATTATAATGTCTTGATACTACTTTAACTGCTATGGCTTTGTCCTATGGAATCCTGGAATCTGTAGTTTCATGAAGTACTTAGAACTCTCTGCTACAGAGCACTAATGATGTAGCTGAAGAGAGTGTTAAAGAACTTTTTAAACACAGAATTCCATCTATCACCAAATGAATCCAGTATGTATGGAACAATTTAAGATAGAGTTCCCAGAAGCAGCAGTTACAAAGCACTTTGCACATTTAAAATATTTTGACAGTACTATGCCATAATCTTTGTTTGGAGCAGGATTATAGGAGAGGAGATATTGTATCTTAAGGTATGGAAAATAGGCAAAGTTTGTTCCTTTGTGTTCTTTCCTCCTGTCCCCCATTATTTCCCTCCAGCTATAAATAGCAAAGTAAAATGACTATACGGAAAATGAAAGAGAGAAAAACAAGCCCTAATGACTCTTGAAAATTTAGTTTTGATCAACAAAATGCTGATCACTATTTTAGGCACACTTTTATACTTTGTGTACTTACACATAGAGTTGAATTTGTTGGCTGAGATACAGCAGCAAACTGTTCTTCTCATTCACCTTAATCAAAGCATATAATAGCCAAAGTCATCCAATTCAAGACCCACAAGCCTATCTCCTCTGCCCTTCAACCCAGCAAGGAGGGGAGGGAAGAGTATTAGCAAATTAAGCAACTAATGATTTGCTGTCTTTTCACATCATCTACTCTACCCAATGGTAGGATGTACTCTGAATACATATAAAATTGTAATGCATGACCATGCATTTATGCCTGTACAAGATAGTGTAAGCAAAGGTGGTTATCTTGTGGTCTTTTCGATGCTGTTGGGTTCCAGTTCCTATTACCTCCAGGCAGCATGGTCAATAGACAGGGATGAAGCAGGTTCTAATGTAGCAATAGTTTTGCCTATTGTACTTTTCATCTCTCCTGTATGACCTTATAAAAATCCTTAGTATCTCTTACAATTCAGTTTAACTGCCATTGTAATGCATGTGCTTCTGTAATGGGGGATCATCAACTGAAAAAGGAAGAAACACATAAATTACTAAGGCTGGTACTTTGAAAATGCGTACTCTGAAGTTGTGTCATCAATAACAGGATAACTAGGAAATAAATTTTTAAAAAAGATCATTTCAAAATAAAGAAGCTGGACAAAAAGAAGTAAGACTATGCTTTTGTCACCTGTAGGTTCCATTGTAAAGGCTGTTCTCAAATACCATCCAAATTATACACTGAGAACAACTCGCATACTTTCATCTGCCTCTCCAGGTCTCTGAAATGCACCCCCTCTGCAATGCACACACTTGGACGCAGGGAAGGAAATTAGATATAATCATTGGTATAATATGGCTCCTTTCCTATTGCTAATTTATCCATAGAGTATGGATGCATTTAATTTAGTCTGAAATGAGGAGATTGCATTTGGGAATGGCTCAGAGATTAAAATCTTTGTATTGTAATGGGATGGTTTGTGTTTGCACAATTTCCCATTATCATTACAGTGTGAGTGGGTTCATGTTGATCCATATTCTCATCTCATTACCACTCTTGTCACAGCAATATAACATTTTCTCCCTTTTCCTAAGGGAGAAAATAGCATGAATATGCTGATCTGTCCATTATTACACAACAAGGTGGCCATTGATGCTATTATTCTTTGACCTAATTTAGCAGTAGAGAAGAGGTCTATTCCCACTACTGGATATATCCTCAGAGGCAGGCTGCTACTTTAGAGTTAACCAGGGAACACCTAAGACTGTAAATGAAACAAAAGTTTATGAATAGTCGTACAGTGGCAAATTTTCAAATGTAGAAACTGGTCATGACAGCCCCATGGTATATTTACTTCAAAGAGTTGTATGTGTTCCACTCAATAGCTTACACAGAGGGAAGCAAAGGAATGATATAATGATCAGAATACATATGCAGCTTTGGGACCTGGCTGAAAAATAGCTTGAAAAACACAGGAGGAAACAAAAGCACTTGATGTTTCAGTCTCAAACTGCAACCAAGATTTCTTACAAGAGCTTGAGACTCTTCAAGAGGCTGTTGCACCTTTTTGAGAAAGCAGGTCTTGATCTAACCTGAGATTATGAAAATAATTTTTTTTTTCCGATTTCAACTTACTACATTTTATCTAGCATAGAGCCAGAATTGGCAACAGGTCTTTATTAGAATGTACATATACCAGTAAACTCAATTTTTGAATCATATTCAACAGATCTCAGAATTAGGGATGTACCACTTAGGGCCTATCTGCACTACAGATTGTGCTGTTATTGTGCTATTATTCCACTTTCAACATCCTGTGGAATTTTGGGGTTTGTAGTTTACTGAGGCCAAAGAGCTCTCTGGCTGAGAATTCTAAATGTCCTTCATTAAACTGCAAACCGCAGGATTCCATAGTTGAAAGTGGAATAATAGCACTATAACAATGTACTGCGGAAAGGTCCCATAGTCTCAGTTTTGTTGAATACCTTGAAATTCAATCTGCATTTTTCCCATCCTTGTTTTGTTTCCAGTTGTAAGTATCTGTGTGTGTGCTATCTTGTTTGAATTTTTGTGTGCACTTTTTCTCATAGTCAGAAAAAGGATTCATGGACATTTTTGCAAAGATATATTTTTGAATTTTGCACTTTTATTTCTGCATAATTTAGGAAGGAGACAGGAAAAAAGGGACAAAGTCTGTTGCATGTGGTTCCCAATGACAGAAGACTGAAAGTGTTGTACATACTTTTATTAATAGTTTCAGAGCTTGTGAACTGAATGAATTTTTTTTCCCTCTCTTCAGTTCTGTGCTAATAGTAATTTTTTTCCCATCCTTTCTCCTCCTTTTTCTTAATGGATCAAGGCTCTTGTAGCATTTAACAGTTGTTTTTAGAATTGTCAGCGACATAATGAGGCATTCTATTTAAGTTGTGTGCCCAGCTCTGTCAAAAGTGCTTTGTCAGGTGTTAGTTCTTATATGTTCCTTACCATGTATGTGTTTGCTTTATACAACAATTTTTCCCCAAGTTGTGAAAGTAAATTTATTTGTTAACTCATAATTTGGCATATTGCCTACTAAAATTTCATAATGTGTTACCTGCCCTGCAGTGAATCATCATGAGTAATTCTGAGAGCAGAATGATACTTAAGCTGATTGCTCCAAGAAATCCATGCATTCAACAGCTTTCAAGGATGCAGAAGCTGTATGTGGGCACACAACTGGGTGAGAGCAAGAGAGTGATAAAAACAACTAAGGAAAAAAATATTGAGTAGAATTCTACATTTGCCTAGTTACTTTGCTACACAGTACTGTTGCTTAGAGTATTTATACCATGTTCTTCAGCCACAAAGGTTCTCAGAGCAGCCTACAAATTGTTAATTTGATACTTCCCAGCTCTCAGGCTCACAATCTAAATAAGACATGACCCACAAGGAAAAGGGAATGGAAGTCAGGAAGGGAATTAAATTCAGCAGATGCTGGCTGTTCTTCTCTCTCTCCAAGGCTACAGCAATGACAGTTGGCATAGAAGAAGGGCTTTTCCTCAGCTGCTGGGCCTAGGCATGATGGAGCAGTGCCTGCCTCTTCTTCTCACTCTCCAAAATCAGAGCAGTCACAGTTGGGATGCAGGGAGGGCCTTTCACCTGCTTCTGGGCTTAGGCATATTATCTCTTGTGCATGTTCAGAACTGTATAGGAGGAAATTGAACAGGTGAAGCTTGCTCCTCCTTTCATCTTCACACAAAAGTTGTACTACTTTTATTTCTATCTGTCCTGCCCTTTGCCCAAACTAAAATAATAAATAAAAACGACAAACAATCAGGAGTGAGGATGGTGGGGAAATAAAGATATTTCTCCCTGACCAGCTTGATAAGGAGGTATGCTTTTTTTTTCCTTTCCTTTTCCTTTCCTTATCAATTGTTCAGACATGCCACAAAGTATAAGAGAGGGGGAACTGTGACATAGGTATGCATCAAGTTGGCTTCTGAGATACTTACAGGCTTGTTTCTGGGGTGTTGGTCTATCCATCTGTGGAAGTGTCAAGACTTGCTTAAGATAACATTTAACAAAGAACAAACAAGAACTGAAAAGAAAGGAGTGCTCAGGCACTGAGCTCAACAAAACTTTGTTCAAGGGCTCAACACAGACTTAAGGTCATCAGTTTTCAAGACAATCTCACTGTGTTGAAAATATGGATCACTTTTGTCCTTGTTTCTTATCTTAACGTTGCATCCTAAGGCAGATGATATGTTCTGAAGTGGAGAGAAAACGTGAAATATTAATCATAAGAACAGAAGACAAGTGGCACTGTATTAGACCAAAGGCCTATCTAGTCTGGTATTCTGTTCACACAGAGGCCAGTTGCCTATGGGATGTCCACAGGCAGGACATGAGTCAAACACTGTCAGACTCATGGCCCCCAACAACTGAGATATAAAGGTATATTGCATTTGATAGTGGGAGGTATTTTAATCTACAGTATAGATAAGATTCTCCTCTATTGTTGAATTGCAAATACTATCAGCCCTAGCAGGCACAGTCAAAATTTAGAGATGGTGGGAGTTCAGTCCAACAATATCTAGAGGACTGCATGTGTCCCATCTCTGGCCCCTCCCAAAACTGCAAACCCCAGGATTCCATAGGAGGTTGAAAGCAGAATAATAGCGCTATAACAGGCTAGTGTGGAAATGCCCATAGTCCAGTGCTCAAACCACTACATCACATTGGCTCACCCTTCTTAGCTAGTCACAGTATAAGCATACTTCATCAAAGTATATGTGCAAAAAGATGTTATTTTAGAGATCTACCTTCATACGCTGCTTTGTTGCTATCTCATTCATGCGCTGTGAATCTGAGGAACCATTTTTTGGCAATTCAGGAGTGATGAATGAAGCGTTCATCTCACTTAAAAGCAGCAGGAGAAGCAGCAGCAGCGGTGTCAGCAGCAAGGAAAAAAACATACAGTAGTTTCAGGAAAAATTCATAAACATGCAGCCCCTCCCCCCATTTTTTCTTTTTTTCTTTTTTTTTTTTTTGCTCAACTGTAAGTTTTTCATTGTTGTTGCCTGCCTGCCTACCTCATCATTGAAACCCATTCAGACTCAGGTCATTTCCACACTACATTGTTATAGTGCTATTATTCCACTTTCAATATCCTGTGGAATTCTGGGGTTTGTAGCTTAGGGAGGCCAAAGAATTCTCTGGCTCAGAATTCTGAATGTCCCTTCCTAAACTGCAAACCCCTTAGGATCCTTAGGATGTTGAAAGTGGAATAATAGCATTATAACAGTGTAGTGTAGAAATGACCTGAATGTCATTCACCACCATATTGCTCACTTAAGTAGTTTGGAAAGATTGTTCTGGAATACTTCCTATCCTGTTTGAGTTTCCGCTATCCTTAAAAATGTAGCACCATCCAGAGCAGATCCCCATCTACAAATAATTTTGCAGATTAAAAGCTTCAGTAGTCCAAATGCAGATCCTTGGGACATCAATCTGCTCATACTTCTACACTGTGAAAGCCAACCATTTGTCTAACAATCGGCTTCCCAATCTTTAACTAGTTAAGAGCAGTGACAGAGCTTGAAGTGTATGGAGGGGGGGCAGGAGCCTGGCCACAGTGCACAGGGGCATGGCTACAAGCTGGGACACCCCAAAAACATTGCCACTGGGGGCAAACTGCCCCATCACCCCCCTGTCACTATGCGACTGGTTAAGAGAACTTTAAAAGACCCCATTTTCTCATCCTGTGACCACTAGGAGGCTTTAATTATTTTTTAAGAAAATAATAATTAAAAAAAAAGATTTATAATTACTTTCAAATAATCACACAAAAAAATGAGTGAGGTAGGAAGATTCACAGAAACCATGCTTATTTGTTTTTAGCAGCCTTTGTTCTTTGATGTACTTTAGTGAGGTATTCCCCTAGTTTACCTGGGTCAGAAGTGAGGTCCAGTCTGTAATTCTAATTAAATTCTAATGGGTTCCCTTAGCACTTGGGAGACTGAAGAGAGAGTCAGTGAGGGAAAAATGAGAGGGCAATACCGTAAAGAACAAGACAGACAAAGGAATGAAAGAAGAGGCAGAGAAATAAGGAGGAAAGAAGTGACAGTGAGATAAAGATGACTGCACCAGGACAAGAGGAAGGTCTTCAGGAAGATGGCATCTAGTCACAAAGGAAGGCATTTATACCACCTTGGCTTAGGATTAGAGGACAGACAGAATAGCATCCAAATCGTTCTGTGTGGGGAATGAATGGAAGTGGGTTTGAGTGGCCAATCCTGCCTAAACCCAAGAAAACCATTTTTTAAAAATCAGTTATTTCATATAAGCTCTCAGGTGATTATTAACTTATTAATTTGTGGTTTGTAAATTAGCTCTAAACCAGACATGAGGAGCCTTCAGTTTCTGAGCTGCAGATGACCCATATGGATTCCTTGAAGCTTCTTCTGTGACCAAGATAAGAGGGAGAAAAAAAAAACCACTACATAAACCTAGGAAGCTGTTGTGTGGAATTGATCTGTGCTTTGCATGCCAGGAAGCTGGTGCACTGGGACATACTCCCAAACAGACAGGCATGGAATTCAACTGTGCTTTGAAATCCTAAGTGCTGTTTCATTTGCTTTTTTATTTTTCCCCTGAGTTGACAAACTCTAGAATGAAACTATGCTTTGTATGATTGGTGGGAAATGTCCAGTTTGATAGAATTACATTAGGTTATGTCAGCTGCTGAAATGTGGTCCCTGAAACTTTACGTACACAGGAATTCAGCCACAAGCTAATTAAGATTCTTCAACTCTGTTTGATTTTTTGTTTGCCTTTTAAAACTGTATTTTAAAGCTCTTTACATGGCTTCTACAGAACCATGGGTTCAGAAAAGGATTTCTTACCAAAATTCTCTGGGTGAAAGCTGATGCATACAATTAATTTAACCTCATGGCAACCTTTCTATCCTCTGTTCTTGTTGCTCTTGTCTGCATTCAAATCATTTCCAACTTTCGATGGTCCTAAGGTGAACCTATCATGGGATTTTCTGGGTCTGAGAGTATGTGATGTGCCCAACTCACCCAATGGGTTTTCATGGCTAAGCAAGAAATTGAACTCTAATCTCCAGGGTTGTACCCAGTGCTCAAGCCACTATGTCATGTTGACTATCTTCTACTAGTAGTCCTACAGTTTTAACTAAGTAGAGGTTTGATGCTGGGAAGAATATGAAGAATAATTCACACTAGTTATATGTATTATTGATTTCAGTGGGACAGCTCACTACAATGTCCCCACATTGAAACTAGTGTGCCTTAAAGAGCTTAGTTTTGACTGGATTGTACCGTTGGTTATAAAGATGTGATGGTATATGGTGGATTCAGAGTGATGCTACAGGTACATGCTGGGTTGGTGTAAAGCACTTTGCTGTCTGAGGCAGAGGACAATAGGTTACTTGCTTCTAATTCCATAAAACAAAACAAAAAAAAAAAAAATCAAACCAAAACAAAAAAATCACCCAGACCATCAATTCAGACTTAACACTGGTGTTAGGAAAATGTCCTCCAAACTCCTCGATGCATCATACTAACATAGGGAACTCAGGATAGATTTTGTGATAGATAAAATTACAGGTGAGTAGAGGTTTAACATCTACTGCACATGCTCCAACTGCCTCAATTTGGCAGGGACAGTTCTAAATAATTTTCTGCGGTAGTATTTTTTTCAGCTGCCTTTAAAATGTCCCAGTTTCTCTCTCCTCTAACCATAGTTTGGACTTGATTAGTTGCAGCCTCTCCTAACTTGTGTGTTCTTCCTCATTAACAACTTCACTCTACAATTGCAAAGCTAGCCTTCATACTTTGTGGCAGTAGATTTATAGGCAGACAGATAGATATATTCAGATAGATATATCTGAAAGTAACTTTTCAATTCCAATCCACAATTAATTTTTCTATCATCAACAATATAATTATTTTCTAAATTCTTATAGAGAAATCTCATCCTAGCCACGATTAGGCCAAGCATATGTATTATTTATGTGAAGTTTTTCTTACAGAGATTAATATTTCATACTTAATATTAATCATAAATAAGTAAATTTGTGTCTTTTATATCATTAATGATATGGAACAAACCTACACCCAGGTGGTTTGCCAACAGACACTGTGTAAATGTCATCCTGGTGGGAGAGTTTACTGTCCACTATTTTGTTGGCTTCTTGTGTAAAGCTTTAATTAAGACATAAAACAGCATTTGGAATAATTATGTGCACAGTATCCTGGCAGAAGTCTACAAATGGAAATATATGTGGAAAAAAATGACTGATCCAAATGACACGTTCATGTCAAGAGCCCAAAATAAACATGATTTCTTTGAAATGGTGGCATCAGCAACATTCTGATTGTATTAACAAACTTCAGTTCCAAAATGTGCTGAGGCAGGGGCTTTATTTCAGGTACCAAGGCCTCAGAATGAGTGTGCAGTGTATATTGGCAGTTCAGTATTGAGCTATAGATAAATGGTGCTTGCAGCTGTATGACTTGCACACCCTTTTAGAGATTTGTACATTTTATCAAAATCTTTATTATATGAGCTTCATGGCTAAGCTACTTAATATCTGAAGTCTTCTTCTGTTTCATTTGCAATAATATCATAACCTGCTGTGAAAATATTCAAATGTGCCAGTGCTTTCCTTTCCATCTCTAAATTTAATAATTCCAAAGGGCAAGGACTGATTTGTGCTTTTCTGCTAGGATATCTGAATAATAGTGACCAATTGTCACCCTGGATGTGGACAACTCATTGTCCTAATTTCAGTTGTTAGTCTCAGCTACAAGAGGCCCACTAAATCAGTGAGAACATGGTAAGTCTATACTTACATAAATTTAATTGCATGGAAGTGGGTTGAGACTAAGAGTTGAGTTTAGGTCTCAGTCTCAATTTATTTGGCTTTGTTACATTTGCCAGGACATGGGCCCCCCTGACCCTGAGATTTCATGCACAAAACCTGAGACTTGGATACAGCATGATGACATTAAGCACTAAGAAATCGTTATGAAATCCTGAGATATTGGAATCCTGGTCGTTCGTCAAATCCTATGTGCCCTTGCATCCTATCCTTTGTTCATATCATGTTGCATGCCTTTGCATTTTCTTCCCACGTGGGAAGAATATGATTCACAATGTGATTTTTTTTTTTTTTGGCTACACACAATTTTGTTTCCAAGTTTCAAAGCCTAAATATTGTTTGAATAATGTTAAACATTGGAAATTGGTAAATTAATTTATTATCCCAACAGTAATACCACACTATGCGCTTCGACTCAGTGAGATCCTGGCAGTGCCATTGCCAGTATGGGATCGGGACCTGAATGCTCTCCGCTACACCCAATCAGCTGCAAGAGGATGGGTAGCTTTAGGGATACTTTCCTTCCTTCCACACTACAGCGTGAATGGAGGGTTCCTTTCCCCAGCTCTTCATGCACTGTACTGCGGGAGTGCTATCAAGTTCTTCTGCCCTTGCCACACAGTTGCAGATGACAGGATTGTTGCACAAAAGGGGGCCATTACCAGATTTTCTCCAGTAATGGTATAGGGCATGACAGCAGCAGATGGGGACACAACAGCAGTGGGACCACAACCACATTGTGCTATGGCAGGTGTCCTGGACCAAGCATAACACATTATCAACAGGGATTGCAATGTTGTGCGGTAAGAGCCAAAGTGTATTTAATTAGTTACATTCTTTTAATCAACAAGTTATGCAATATGTTTGTTTTCTGGACAGATCATGACATTTACAGAGAATGCCATGGAGGTTTCCATTCTTAACCCTTGAGACACATCTTGCTGTTATTCTTGTTAACTGCCATTGAATCAACTTTCACTTATGGCAACTCATAGAATCATAGAAATGTAGAGTTGGAAGAGACCACATGGGCCATCCAGTCCAACCACCTGCCATGCAGGAATACCCTCAAAGCACTCCCAACAGATGGCCATCCAGCCTCTGCTTAAAAACCTCCAAGGAAGGAGACTCCACCACACTCCGAGGCAGCATATTCCACTGCCGGACAGCCCTGACTGTCAGGAAGTTCTTCCTGAGGTTAAGGTGAAATCTCCTTTCCTGCAGCTTGAATCCATTGCTCCTTGTCCTTGTCTCTGGAGCAGCAGAAAACAAGCCCTCTCCCTCCTCTACATGGCATCCCTTCAAATATTTAAACATGGCTATCATGTCCCCTCTTAACCTTCTCTTCTGCAGACTGAACATACCCAGCTCTCTAAGTCTATCCTCATAGGGCTTGGCTTCCAGGCCCTTCACCATTTTGGTCGCCCTCCTCTGGACCTGCTCCAGCTTGACCATGTCCTTCTTGAATTGGGGTGCCCAGAACTGGACACAGTATTCAAGATGAGGTCTAACCAAAGCAGAGTAGAGTGGTACCAGTACCTCCCTCGATCTAGACACCATATAGTCCTATTGATGCAGCCGAGAATCGCATTGGCTTTCTTGGCTGCCGCATCACACTGCTGACTCATGTTCAGCTTGTGGTCTATTAAGACTCCTAGATCCCTTTCACACGTACTGCCATCCAGCCATGTGTCCCCCATCCTATATTTCTGCATTCCATTTTTCCTACCTAAGTGTAGGACCTTACACTTCTCTCTGTTGAATTTCATTTTGTTAGCCTTGGCCCAGCTCTCCAATCTGTCCAGGTCATTTTGAGTTTTGATCCTGTCCTCTGGCGTATTAGCAGCCCCTCCCAATTTGGTGTCATCTGCAAATTTGATGAGCATGCCCTCTATTCCTTCATCCAAGTCATTGATGAAAATATTGAAGAGCACTGGGCCCAGGACAGAACCCTGTGGCACCCCTCTAGTCACTTCTCTCCAGGATGAAAAGCAGCCATTGGTGAGCACTCTTTGGGAACGGTCAATCAACCAGTTACAGATCCACCTGACAGTAGCTCTGTCCAGCCCACATTTTACTAGCTTCTTTGCAAGAATGTCATGGGGAACTTTGTCAAAGGCCTTACTGAAATTGAGATATGCTACATCCACAGCATTCCCTTCATCTATCAAGCTAGTAACTCTATCATAAAAAGAGGTAAGATTAGTCTGGCATGACTTATTTTTGAGAAATCCATGTTGACTTCTCGTGATTACCGCATTGCTTTCTAAGTGATTAGAAACTGACTGCTTAATGATCTGCTCCAGGATCTTTCAGGGTACTGACGTCAGGCTGACTGGGCGATAATTATTTGGGTCCTCTTTTTTTCCCTTCTTGAAGATGGGGACAACGTTTGCCCTCTTCCAGTCTGTTGGAACTTCTCCTGTCCTCCAAGATTTCTCAAAGATTATAGCAAGCGGTTCCTAAATGACCTCTGCCAGTTCTTTTAATATCCTAGGATGCAATTCATCTGGCCCTGGAGACTTGAATTCATCCAGTGTGGCCAGGTATTCTTGTACCACCTCTCTACCTATTATGTGCCACATTTCCCCTGCTTCCTCCCCTGCTCCCCAACCGCCAGGTTGAGTGCTTGTATCCTTCTGGGAAAAAACTGAAGCAAAGAAGGTGTTAAGTAGTTCTGCCTTTTCTCTTCCCCCTGTTAGTAATTCACCATCTTCTCTGCGCAGCGACCCTATCACCTCCTTCTTTTTCCTTTTGATGCGGACATATTTTAAAAAAACCTTTTTATTTTTTTTGATGCCTCTGGCCAGCCTAAGTTCATTCTGTGCCTTAACCTTTCTGACTTTCTCCCTACATCTCCTGGCTACTTCCTTAAATTCTTCTTTGGTGGTCCCCCCCCCTTCCATTTCCTGTACACGTTTCTCTTAACGCTTAGCTCAGCTGAGAGTTCTTTACTCAACCATTCTGGTTTCTTCAGCTGCCTTCCATTTTTCCTCCTTATTGGCATAGTTTTAGACTGTGCCTTCAGTATCTCCCTTTTAAGGAACTCCCATGCCTCCTGAACTCCTTTCTCTTTCACTATTCTTGACCACGGAATTTCAGCCAGCAGCTCCTTAAGTTTACAGAAGTCTGCTTTTTTAAAATCTAAGACGAGTGTCTGGCTACACTTATCTTCTCCTTCTCACTGAATGCCAAATTCCAATAGGGCATGGTCACTCCCCCCTAAAGATCCAACCACTTCCACCTCATAAACAAGGTCATCCCTATTGGTCAGGATCAGATCTAGAGTATTTGATCCCCTTGTCCCCTCTTCCACCTTCTGGACTATGTAATTGTCTGCAAGACAAGCAAGAAAATTGCTGGACCTTGCTGTCTTGGCAGAGTTTCACTGCCAACATATATCCGGGTAATTGAAATGTCCTATTATTACTGTATCTCTCCTTTTTGAATGGGTGGTTATTTGGTTGAGGAAGGCGCCATCAAGGTCTTCAATCTGGGTTGGAGGTCCACCAGAATATCCCTATTGTTTCTCACTCCCTTAATTCTTACCCAGATGCTCTCGACCTGGCTTTTTTGGTTTAAGTCATGGATCTCTTCACAGGTGAAAACATCCTTGACACACAAGGCTACTCCTCCTCCTTTCTTGTTTGGTCTATTTCTACAAAATAGGCTATACCCCTCTATTCCTACATTCCCATCCTGAGACTCATCCCACCAGGTCTCAGTGATACCTATCAAATCTTATTTATTCTGTTGTACTAGGAGTTCAAGTTCATCTTGCTTGTTTCCCATACTCTGCACGTTAGTGTAGAGACACTTAAATCCCCGGGCCCTTCCTGCAAGTCCTGTACTATAGTTTCTACTCCTCCCACCACTGGATGCTTGTACTACTTGGTCAATATCATTTGGGCCTTTTCCCCCTGCACTCGCCAAGTCTTTACCCTGAATAATATTGTCTCCCTCCCCAGCAGAACTTAGTTTAAAGACCTCTTAATCCTCCATGCAAGACTGTTTGCAAAAACGTTCCTGCCAAGTTTTGTGAGGTGCAGGCCATCCCTTGCCAGAAGCCCATGTTCATGGAAATTCAGACCGTGTTCCAAAAACCCAAACTGTTGCCAACGGCACCATGTGCAGAGCCAGTTGTTGACCTCTGCTATTGCCCTTTCCCTTCGTGCGCCATATCCTTAAACAGGGAGGAGAGATGAAATGACCACCTGCGCACCAAGGTCCTTAAGCTTTGTCCCCATAAGCTCATAGTCCTTTGCGATGTGGTAAAAGCTGTGCCTCGCAGTGTCATTGGTTCCGACATGAACCACAATGAGGGGCTTATGGTCAGTGGGCTTGACCAGCCTGGCTAGCCTCTCCGTTGTGTGGTTGATCTTGGCCCCAGGAAGACAGCAGACTTCTCGATTGAACTTGTCGGGTTTGCAAATTGCCAGTTCAGTTCCTCTGAGCAAGGATTCCCCAACAACCAGAACTCGCCTCCTCTGAGGCTTGTCCAGGGCTCCTCAATGAGCAGGTTCTTCTAGGACTGCCTGGGCACTCTGTTGAGGCTGGGACTGTTGATCTAGTTCTGGTTTGCGAAGTTGGATTCCTTCTTGTTGACATTCTGTTCCCTCCTCCTGGTGCTCCTCATCGTTCATAAGGCCAAGAACTTTGAAGCAATTGTGTAGGTTGAGAGTCTCTGTTTCCTTCCTGGTCCTCCTACTCCTCTTTGTGACATTCCTCCAAGCATCCGTTTCTTGGCCCAGTGTGCTGACTTCCTGATCTGTCAGCTCCTCCGCACATTCGGTCTTCAGGAAGGTCTTCTCTGCCCTATCCAAAAACTCCTCACCTTCCCTAATAAGACGAAGGTTAGAAACTCGTTCCTCCAGCTGGTGAATCTTCTCCTCCAAGAAGGTCACCAGCTTGCACTTGGCGCAGGTGTACCCAACAACATCTTGTGGCAAGAAAAGGAACATCCCACAAGTGCTACAGGTGACCGAGGTCTTTAACTCCATGAATGAGAGAGCTCATGTCTTCCTATCATCAAGAGTTCATGTTCATGTCTTGCAGACTAAGGTTGATTTCAGGTTTGATTTGCTGTAGGACCCATTTATTTGTCTTTGTAGTAGTCCATGGTATCCACTGAACTCTTCTCCAGCACCACATTTCAAGTGAGTTGATTTTCTTCCTCTTAGATTTCTTCTTCCAGCTTTCACAATCATATGCTGAAATTAGAATTGCAGTGGCATAGACAATCCTGATGTTAGCATTCAATTGTATATCATATCAGATCATTCATATATATATATATACATATATATATATACACAGAGAGAGAGAGAGAGAGAGAGAGAGAGAGAGAGAGAGAGAGAGACTGAGACTCCAGGACCTTGTCTAGTTCCTTCATAGCTGCCCTTCCAAGTTCTAGTCTTCTTCTGATTTCTTGACTGCAGCCTCCATTCCGATTAATAACTGTGCCAGGGTATGGAAAATCTTCACCTATGTTTTCAATGTCTACTTTAAAGTTACATATACCATCTGCAGTCATTATTTTTGTTTGCTGACCAACCATGGAACAACAAGATCAGACATGGAGAATTGGGTTGAACCCAAACCTATTTAAGTAAAGGAACATAAAGAAGGAGCAACCTAGTGCAGGATCAGCCAAGGCCAAGTGTCACCCTTGACTTCCTTCTTAGCCTTAAATCTTTGATTCTGCTCTGTTTCCTCCTTTTGCATTCCAATTTCCCGTGATGAACAAGTCCTGTTTTACTATGTGGTCTATTTCTTCCTGGGCTCCAGCATAGAATCATTCTGTTTTTTGGTTTTTTGTTTTGTGTTGTTTTTGACCTCTGTAGCTGGAGCATAGATTACAATTATATTGATGGGTTTTCCCTAAAGTCTTATTGATACGATTTGGTCAGACTTTGCATTATATCCATTGACTTCTTTCACTACATGTCTCCTCACTATTAATCAGCACATGTCTTAGATTTCCATTTCCTGAGTAAAAGATTTTGTAATTATCTGACACAGAATGTCCCATTCCTGTCCACTTCAGCTTGTTCACCCCAAGTATTGCACTGTTTATACAGTACATTTTTCTTACTATGTCTAGTTTCCCCTGGTTCATGTTTCTCACATTTCGTATTCCTATATGTTCCTATAATATGTTTTTATTTTTTTTTCCTGCTCCAGACTTTTCTTTCACTTTTGAGCACATCAACAGCTGAAGTCCTTCAGCTTGAGTCCAGTTGTATCATTAGCCCCAGCACTACTCTTAGGCCCTTTCCGCACCTTACCTTTTTGCGGAGATGGGGGGCGGCACTCGCGCGAGAAGCCTTTGGAAGAAGGCTTTCACGTCCCTGCTCCACAGCAGCTTCCTGGTTGTGCGAGCGCCCCGCCCACGCCCCGCCTCTTTCAGCTAAAAGCCGAAAATAAAAAGGTGCATATGCACTGCGCATGAGGCTCTTCAGCGTCGCGTAAATGGGAGTGCATCATGCAGACCACTCCTCCCATTTACATGACACTCAAGGGGCCCTTTTGCTTAAGAAATGCCATGCGAAAAGGGCCTTAGTTGTCCTCTTCTGTATTTCAGTAGCTTGTTGGGTGCCTTCTGATCAAGGAGTGTCCTCTTCTGTTGTGAGAAATATGAGGATCACAGAAACGCTTTGCATTAAACAACAGGTCCCAGATGTATTCTAAAATAAGTATATGCTTATAGAGAAGATAAGATACAATTATGTAAGCAGTAAGTAAGAATCTTACAGAGGGTAACTGCATATTTTTTCTAATTAATATGTGGTGGTGGGAAGAGATGTCAGGTATCCTTAGGGAAATGAAGTTCAAATACAGTGATTTGATTCCATACTTTATTGTCTTATATGCAGGGAGCAGAATAGTTTGATAAAGACCAACAACTGAGGTCCCTCAAGCTCAGTTTATGTCATGAGGAAAACTATCTGGCTCAACAGATAGTTGAGGCAAGAGGCATTTTAAGGGAATGGTGGCTGTGGCAATGGGACTTGCTTTCTCGGTTTTGGGAGCAAGCAGACCTACAGGTGTCCCTTAATGCAGGCAAAGTGCCTGACCAAGATGACATGAATTTCCAGAAGACAAAAAGGCCCACCCTCTGAGGAAATGTACCACTTCTTAAAACGGATATGGAAATAATTGGCGGCTGGATTACTATAGTTAAGATTGACCACTAAACAGTATTCTAGAAGGTGACTGTGGACTTGGCAAGCAGAAGCACACCAGGTTGTCTTAGAACATTTGTTATTTTTGCTACCTTCTTTAGATGTCCTCTGTTTAAAAATAGCTCCAATAGCTATATTTACACACTACATACACACAATGGGGGGGGGGGGAGAGAGAGAGAGAGAGAGAGAGAGAGAGAGAGAGAGAGAATAGGTTCATGTTCTATTTTGAGTTGTTTATAACAACAACAAAATCAATAATTAAACCACTTTTTTATGTTGCAGCAATGGAGTCACCCAGGCAGGGTCATTATCTTTATCAATCTACCCTCTGCATGAGATACAAAATAGCAGAGTTTTGCTTTAAAAATATAGTCAGAAATGCCATCTTTAGAATCTTTGCCTACTTAGTAACATCCAGTGACTTGCATTGGCTTGAGAGCTAGAATGTGGCATTTCTCGGACCTGAAACAGAAGCCTGTGCTAATCAGGGTTGTATTCTGCATTAGAAGCCTGCATTTCTAAGCTATTCCTATCCTGTGCTTTCAATTACTGTAGCCATTACATTGTGGTTAGTATGCATGCATTCATCATTCCACTATCTCTTTATCTATTATGACTGCTGAACAGAGAAGAAAAGTGGACTTGTCATACTTACCATTCTGATGAATTCATCACATTCTCTCAGTAGAAGAGAGCAGGAAGCCATCAAATAATGCTGTAAAAATTCTGCCATTGCGACTGCCTGCTGCATCCGTCTTTCAATTAAAGAAATGCTCAGGTAAAGGCAATCAAACAGACTAATATAGATATTTATAATTTTTAATCTACTCTGATTCATTCCACATCTTCACTTATGATGTGGTTATTAAATTTTAAATAGTAACATGACCTATATGAAATATACATTTTAAAATTGGGCTATTTTGATATTTTGGCCCAAACCATGAGTTGATTTGAGGAGGAAGCGAAGAAAAATGCTGTTGAGACTTTAGACAAGGTGCACTGTCTTGGAGTGGTGAGACAGCATCTTGTAGATTCGCTTTTCCTATTCAGAGATCCTTCCTCCAGTACCAAGTCAAGAACCCTTTGTTGTATTTTTATTTTTGCACTTTTTTTGCACTTTTTCCCCCCAAAAAGCATTGTGCCAAAAATTCCTGTTTTTGCAGAAAATTAGTGTCCTTTTCCTCTTTCTGATGACACACAACTCTACCTGTCATTTCTATCTGAATCCAAGGAAGCTGTTTCTGTACTGAAGCAATGTCTGCTGTCAATAATGGACTGGATGAGGGTGAATAGATTGACACTTAATCCAGACAAGACAGAGGTGTTCCTGGTCAGTCAGAAGGTGTTCCTTGTCAGCTTGTGCTGAATGGGGTTGTGCTACCCTTGAAATCTCATGTTCGCAGCTTGAGGATACTGCTGGATTCAGATCTGACCCTGAGTTCCCAAGTTTCAGTAGTGTCCAGGAGTGCATTTGTACAGTTAAAATTAGTGCATACCAGCTGTACCCATTCCTTGAGAAGTCAGATCTGGCTATAGTGATACAAACCTTGATTACGTCCCATTTGGACTGCAATGACACACTCTACACAGGTCACCTTTAGAAGCTGTTCAAAAACTTCAGCAGATCCAAAATGCTACAACCAGGCTGTTGAGTGGGGCTGGTTGCATGGATCATATGACTCCCCTCTTGAAACAGCTTCACTGATTATTAGTCCATTTCCGTGCAAAATTCAAAGTGCTAGTTTTGACTTTTAAAGCTCTGTGCAGTCCAAACTATCTGAAAGACTGTGTCTCCTTATACAAGCCAGAGCAAGCTTTAAGATTTACAGAAGAAAGTCTTCCCTCATGTTACTGTAGTTTCTAGTCTGAACTTGAGGTATATTAGATATCATTTGATATCAAGAATTTGGCCTTCACTACCCATTCCTCTCCATGTGCTTGCTAGGCCCCCAGACAAGCACGCACACAGGCATGGCTGAAAATAGCTGAACTATTCAAAACAAAATCCAGGCAAGTCAGTAACTGCCAGACTGCAGCTTTAGGAGACCTCCAGGCAAGTACCTTCTTAAGATCACATTATGTATGCACACTGTTTACAAAAGATCCCCTGCCCCGAGCAGGCAGCTTGGCGAGTGGAACATCCAGCTCTCAAGCACTCCGCGTTTGCATACTGTCTACGCTATTGACAACGCTGTTGTAATTCAATCGTCTAAAGTACTGACCTTTCGGAGGCTTTGTCTCCAGCCCAAACCCCATTGTTTTCCCCGGGAATGGACTAGCCTACAGGCACATTTTCCCCTATAAGACCCCCTGATTTTGAGCGTCTCTTCAGATCACTCGTGACTTGCTGCAGCTCCGTTTGACGAGCTCCCCTCAGCCTCCATGTGCTGAGAATCTACGCTCCCAAGCTTCTTTCCATCTACCGGGCTACAGGATCAGGTGTAGTATTTCCCCAAAAATCCTCCTGAAAATCCCCCATCTATTTTCCTCTCTTTATTTTCTTAGGACTGCATGCGTGACTGTGCAATTGTGCTGTATTTCTTAATTTTGAGTGAGTGAGTGTGTAAGTTTGTTGTGACTTCATAAACAAAAGAACATAATTTGAGCTTTCTGGTGTCTTGGTCCTGACTCGGGCTGACCCCGTAAACATTGGGTAAAAGATCTCTTTACGTTGCCCTGCTTTTCACATTGCTAACTTGTGCTCTAGCTAATTCCCATTCCCCAGTATTTTGATCACATTGAGGTGTCCCTCATGGGACCCCAGAAATCAGGGTAACACTCAGTCCCACCACTGTTGCAAGTGTGTTTGGTGAGGACTCAGAAGAAAGCCTTCTCAGTGGCTATTCCCAGGCTGTGGAACTCGCTTCCACAGAAGGTCCAGTTGGACCCCCTCCTTTCTCTTTTTCTCCCAGCAGGGGAAGAGGTTTTTATTCAGGCAGGCCCTTGCATTTTAATTAAAAAGCAGTAGCGTGCTGCCTTGAATCCTATCTTGGGAGAAAAGCAGACTATAAATTCATAAATAAATAAATATGAAGGGTGTGCTGTATTTTTAACATTTTATAGGAAATTAATGTTTTAAACACATTTCAATTTTCTTTAACTGTTTAATCATGACTTTAAATAAAATTGTTATTTAATTCTTTTTTTTTTTAACTTTTGTAAACTCATGTTTTAGCTTAATCCAAAAAAGAAAAAAAGAAAGAAAGAAAAGAAAAGAAATTGTAGGCTGCCTTGAATCATATCTCAGGAAAAAGGTGGGGTATAAATGCAATAAATAAATAAGTAAATAAATTTGTGAATTTAATCACACATGAAGAGAGTCAGCAAGCACAACAGAGCTGGTTGATTTATCTTCAAGGCACAACTCATCCAGTGGTACTACTTTTACTAGCAATTATACTAGCAATAGCTAGGCAGCAATTATCACATTTTTGTCTACTGCATGTTTTACAAAAATGTGCAAAAAATCCATTTGCAAAACAGCAGACATGTTCTTCAGTGTTACAACTACCAAAAACAATGAAAGTGTGCTTGATCACAATGGCTTCTACTGATTACATTTTGTTTTCCATAGTATTCTCATTTGCCACATGAGAATGTATCTAGTGATGATTTGCACACCTGATTGCGGGATGCTTAACTCAGTCTCTTTATTTCAGTCATAGGATGCTGCTGTGCTAAATTCTGCCTATAATGGTATTCAGGGTGAAATCAAATGTTCTAGAGGGCTCAAAATTTTGAGGGACATACTGCAAAATACACATTGCTCTTGTGAGTTCTGCTACACATTTATCACAGGACTCTTCCCTTGATATTTGTAATGAATTAAAGTGCTTAACCTTTGCCTGGTTTTTATCTTTTGGCTTTAAATGTATATCTTAACAAATAAAGGCACTTGGAAATGTACCTCTGTTCCCTAGAAAAGAACCAATTGTTGTTATTTTTTTTAATGTCAAAGCTCATAGAATTAACTCTCAACCTATCACATTTGCTTTTATGACAGACCATGCTTGGTGGACAGTGCTTAGAAAATTGACTACTCCATGTACATGCTAACTGGGGGCAGTCTTGAACTTTTGACCAAAACAGGATTTAAACAGGGCTTCAGCCAGCTATCCTCCACAAATAGGGCTTTCTACTCATTTCTCACCCATACCTGGTTATCGCTGGGATGTCTGTAGGGAAGAGTGTCCCCCCTTTCAGTATTTTGATGTGTCTTCCTGTATACCAGAGGGTTGGACTGGTTGGCCCCCATGGTATCTTCCAACTCCATGATTCTATCATTTGTTTGTAATGATGCAAACCTGAGACTGCTGATCCTCTTTCTCTTTTTCTTTGGGACCCCGTTTTAGCTTCAGTTCTAGCAACACTGACCACCCTAATTTGTTCCACAAACAAACAAACAAACAAACTGGTAATGGATATGTTTATGTTAGAGCACACGCTAAACTGAAACTTCTATCTATTCTACACTCTGACCAAAATTTAATAATTCAAACATTCTTCCTCTGGCAAAGTGTCAATAAGTGAAGACAAAGGTATTTTTTTTTTGTTGTTTTTTAAAAAAATATACAACTAGCAAACTCTACAGGCAATAAATATTGCCACTACCTATTACTACTGTTACTACTACTACTACTACTACTACTATCCTTACCAGCAAAAAAAAAATTATAATAAATCAAAATGAATTTTAAGAATATCTATCTTTAACTATATGTCTGTCTTTCTGTTTATCTAGGTCAGTTGTGCAATCATCTGATACTAGTCTGTACCAAAAACTAGTCCATAAAGATCAAGAATACTAATTTTCTCCGCATGATCATGTACTTGGGGGTAAAGAAAAACTTTAGTGCTGGGATGCTGACCAGCTTGCAAAAATTCCTAATATTGAAGTTCATCAGTCATAATAGTTATGACATGCGCAGCTTGTTTATTGTGGGTTTGGCATTGTTATGCTGGAACTCATCATTTGCTCAAGATTAATAACAAGGCTTCTCAATAGCCATGCCACACACTGAGAACTTCACTTAAGCTTTTTCTTGATCTTTTTGATAGCTGCCTTACAATTCCGTCTACTTGCCTATTGCTGGGGTGCTTATGTATGTAGCTTTCTCACCTCAGTCTTTGAATCTACAAATACCTCTCCATTCCTATACAATTCCCTCTTGTCCCGGAAAACATGCTACTGCACATTATCATCAGTTCTAGTTTAACAGTGGAAGTTCTGTGCTAATGCAGAAGATATGCCAACCACTTGCTCTAGGGCATCATTTGCCTGGCCAATTGCAGGTAAGACTGGTAATGCCTTTTCCACTCTCCCAGAGCATGGAGCTTATGGAGTAGATAGGTATTTTAAAAATAATTATTTGCAATTATCATTTAAGGGGACTGCCCATTAATTACTATTGTTATTTATGTACACATGTTATGTACTATTATTTATGTACACACATGCACATGCACACACACACACACACACGTATCAACACATACATATATAAAAATACTCTATTTCCTTCCGGGACTTGAGGCTGCTGTTCTGCATTTCCAAAGTTTAGAATGTTACTGCAGAAAAGTAATTCATTATAATTATAGAGCCAAAGTTCCAAAAGAAATCATTTATCACTAAAACTACATTTTACCAAGAAATGCTTTACTTTCCTATTATATCTGAATGCTGCAGTGTTTAAAACTGTGGTGCACAAAGGTTTGTAGTCTAAAACTGTGGTCCAAAACCTATGGAAGAAAATATTCTCTCTTCCTGTCCACCTCATTGTTACCTTAACACCCAGCTTAAGGAACAGCCTGAACCAGCACTTGAACCATCAGTTATTATTCTACCTTTTTGTGACTGTCCCTCCAAATTATTAAAAGTGATAGTTACACAGAAGGAAGATAGTTATCCCTGATTAAGTTATAAATTGTACAGTTCTTGTTAAAAAAAAATATATGAGAAGGATCTCTTTTGTCCTGGATGTTTCTGATTAGGCGTTCAAATTGTGAACTGACGAGATTCATATTTGTCTATGTTAACATGAACTCATCATAGTTTGGCTATTCATATGAGGACACAGGAACAGTAACAAAATACAATTATGATTACCCTTTTTCAGAATCTTAGAATCATAGAATCATAGAGTTAGAAGAGACCACAAGGACCATCCAGTCCAACCCCCTGCTATGCAGGAACACACATCAAAGCACTCCCAACAGATGGCCATCCAGCCTCTGCTTAAAAACCTCCAAAGAAGGAGACTCCACCACACTCCAAGGCAGCATATTCCACTGCTGGATAGCTCTGACCATCAGGAAGTTCTTCCTGAGGTTCAGGTGCAATCTCCTTTCCTGCACCTTGAATCCATTGCTCCTTTTCCTAGTCTCTGGAGCAGCAGAAAACAAGCCTGCTCCCTCCTCGACATGATATCCCTTCAAATATTTAAACATGGCTATCATGTCTCCTCTTAACCTTCTCTTCTGTAGACTAAACATATCCAGCTCCCTAAGACGCTCCTCATAGGGCATGGCTTCTAGACCCTTCACCATTTTGGTCGCCCTCCTCTGGACATGCTCCAGTTTGTCAATATCTTTATTGAATTGAGGTGCCCAGAACTGGACATAGTATTCAAGACGAGGTCTAACCAATGCAGAGTAGAGTGGTACCAGTACCTCCTTCGACCTAGACACCACACTCCTATTGATGCAACCAAGAATCGCATTGGCTTTCTTGGTTGCCACATCACACTGCTGACACATGTTCAGCTTGTGATCTACCAAAACTCCTAGATCCCTTTCACATGTGCTGTTATCCAGCCACGTGTCCCCCATCCTATATTTGTGCATTCATTTTTTCTGCCTAAGTGCAGGACCTTACATTTCTCTCTGTTGAAATCAATTTTGTTAGCATTGACCCACTTCCCCAATCTGTCAGGGTCATTTTGAATTTGATCCTGTCCTCTGGTGTATTAGTAACCCCTCCCAATTTGGTGTCATCGGCCAATTTGATCAGCATGCCCTCTACTGCTTCATCCAAGTCATTGATGAAGATATTGAATAGCACTAGGCCCAGAACAGAACCCTGTGGCACCCCACTACTTACTTCTCTCCAGGATGAACTGTAGCCATTGGTGAGCACCTTTGTGTTCAGTCGGTCAACCAATTACAAATCCACTTAATAGTCATGTCCAGCCCGCATTTTACTAGGTTCTTTACAAGAATGTCATGGGGAACTCTGTCAAAGGCCTTACTAAAATCAAGGTATGCTATGTCCATAGCATTCTCTTCATCTATTGTAGAAAGAGATAAGATTAGTCTGGCCTGACTTATTTTTGAAAAATCCATGTTGACTTTTAGTGATTACAGCATTGCTTTCTAAGTAATTACAAACTGACTGTTTAATGATCTGCTTGAGGATCTTTCCTGGTATTGATGTCAGGCTGACTGGGCAATAATTATTTCAATCCTCCTTTTTTCCCTTTTTGAAGATGGAGACAACATTTGCCCTCCTGCAGTCTGCTGGAACTTCTCCTGCTCTCCAACAGTTCTCAAAGATTGTTGTGAGTAGTTTTGAAATGACTTCTGCCAGTTCTTTTAATATCCTTGGATGTAATTCATTTGACCCTGAAGACTTGAATTCATCTAGCGTAGCTAGGTATTACTGTACTACCTCTCTAGCTATTTTGTACTGCATTTCCCCTCTTTCCCACCTGTTCCCCACCTCCCAGGTTGAGTACTTCTATCCTTTTGGGAGAAAACTGAGGCAAAGAAGGTGTTGAGCAGTTCTCCTCCCCCTATTAGTAACTGGCCTTCTCTGTGCAGCAGCCCTATCATTTCCTTGTTTTTCTTTTTGTTGCAGACATATCTAAAAAAAAACCCTTTTTATTGTTTTTAATCTGTCTGGCAAGCCTGAGTTCCTTCTGTGCTTTAGCTTTTTCTGACCTTCTCCCTACATATCCTGGTTATTTGCTTGAACTCCTCTTTGATGATTTCACCATTCTTCCATTTCTTGTACATGTTTCTTTTAAAACTTAGCTTAGCTGAGAGTTCTTTAGTCAACCATCCTGGTTTCTTTAGACACCTGCCATTTTTCCTCCTTACTGGCATAATTTTAAATTGTACCTTCAGTATCTCACTTTTAAGAAACTCCCATCCATCATGACCTCCTTTCTCTTTCAGTATTCTTGACCACAGAATTTCAGCAAGTAACTACCTAAGTTTACATAAATCAGCTTTTTTAATGTCTAGAATGCATGGCTGGCTACAGTTGGCTTCTCCTTCCCACTGAATGACGCATTCCAATAGAGCATGGTCACTTCCTCCTAAGGATCCCACCACCTCCACCTCATCAACAAGGTCATCCCTGTTGGTCAGGATCAGATCTAAAATAGTTGATCCCCTTGTTGCCTCTTCCACCTTCTGGACCATGAAATTGTCTGCAAGGCAAGTGAGGAACCTGTTGGACCTTGCGGTCTTGGCAAGAGTTTGACTGCCAAGAAATATCAAGATAGTTGAAATGTCCTGTTACTACTGCATCTCTTCTTTTTGAATGTGTGGTTATCTGCTCCAGGAAGGCCTCATCCAAGTCCTCAGGCTGGCCTGGAGGCCTGTAGCAAGCCTCAACAATCACATCCCTATTGTTTCTCACTCTCTTAATTCTTACCCAGATGCTCGTGACTTGGCTTCCCAGATTTAAGTCATGGATCTCTTCACAGGTAAAAGCATCACTGACATATAAGGATACTCATCCTCTTTTCTTGTTTGGTCTATTTCTGTGAAATAGGCTGTACCCCCTTTTCCTACATTCCAATCATGAGACTCATCCCACCAGGTTTCAATGATGCCTATTAAATCATATTTATTTTGTTGTATTAAGAGTTTGAGTTCATCGTGCTTATTTCCGATGCTCTGTGCATTAGTGTGGCGACATTTAAGACCATGTGCCCTTCTTGCAAGTCCTTTACTAAAGCTGCTTTTTCTCCCACTGTTGGTCTCTAGTACTACTTGGCCTGCTCTATCTATATCATTTTGGCTTGTTTTTTTGCTCAGCACTCTCTGAATCCTTGGCCTGAGTAACACTGTCTCTTTCTCCCTGACTGACCTCAGTTTAAAGACCTCCTGATCCACTTTGTGAGATTGTTAGCCAAAACATTCCTGCCAACAGTTGTGAGGTGGAGCCCATCCATTCCCAGATAACAGTATTTTTTTTTCTCCCCATGTATGTACCTAGTTCAAAGCATAGAGCTGAGAGAAAATGAATTCTCTACCCTATCATATAAGTGACAAAAAATAAAAGCAAAAATTATTGTGCAGTCTTGGAGTGAAGCCAAATTGCTCTGATTTGGGGGTTGGGGTGAGTAAAATATTAAAAAAAAACACCAGAAAATTCCTTTGTGAGAATTGTGGACTCACTTCATGAAATTAGATTGTTAATTCATGTTAGGCTAATAGCAGAAGACTGGAAGAAGGAAAAGTCAAGGAAACATCTTCTCTAAGAAGATTAAAATACACTATTGCAATTCAATACACTGGGTTGGCACTAGAGCTTACTAGTAACTAGTAGTTAACTTTGCAGGTGAGGAAAGTATAGTTATTCAGGGATGGTTGCATTATTCTCATCCCTGAATTTAGGTCTATTCTAGTTACTTTTGAAAAAAAGGCAAGCAAAAAGTTGCTTTAAACAAACAATAATGGTATCTAATCTGAAGATCTAGAAACCATGGCTGCAACCAATTTTGAAATGTAATTCTCAAGCTCTAGCTGAGTAAAAATCTTTCCTGGATGAGGAAGCTAGTTGAGAGGTATTATTTTAGAAGTCAAGTCTGACATTCTCCAGTGCTGTATGTGCCCATCCACCCACCCCCAGGGGGAAAAAAATCTCAGGGGACATCTCAGAAACTTTGTCCAGCTCTAGCTCAAACTGAAGTTTGTTTATGGGGATGTGTGTACAATCATGAAAGAAAATAACTGCTGCTGGTTGGTGTGAACAAGGCTTTAATCATATAAAAGACAACAAGTTCCAGCTGGCCCTCTCTCTCTCCACTACAAAAAGTCCTGGTGATTTATTGGCGGGATATTTTCTTTTTCACAGCCAGATATTGAGGTTGTCATGCACTTAAAAAAACCTACTGATGTCAGTGGAAATATTTCTTTTGGCTGGGATCTACATTTGAGGAATCTTTTACTTTAAAAAGGGGAATAAAATCTACATTCTTGTTTGGAATTAATGATGCTTGGGGAGTATTCTCTTGGTTTCTGTTCAGTTAATCAAATCTATGATCAGAAAGCCTTTGGTTAAGCAAAAAAGCAAATGTGCATATTATAAGGACATGTCAAACTTACTGGTGTTAGAATTCTCTTTATCTTTTTGTATTGTGTGCTTTTATCTGAGGATCAACGAATTTGCTAAAATATTGCAAAAGTACATTTTAAAACAAAATTAATGCAATTCTTGAAGGATTTTTTCTCCCTCCTCTCTTTGGTAATGCACTGGTAGCAGTACCTGTTTTACAATGGTTGTGTTAAATTCTTCACTGGAGCAGCATCATTATATCCTGCAGCATCTTCCTAATTGTTCCATCTGCCTGTACTTTTCCCTTGTAATATGCCTCTTTCTCTTTTGCTCCCCCGTTTTCAGCCTCAAGCAAGCTACTTAACCTCATTTCCTTTTTCTGAGCTTCAAAATCCGTAAAATATGAATACCGGGAAAGACTGACTTGCAGTGAACGTACATAGATGTTTTGTAATAGAAGAGAACCTTGTTCCATTTGGACAAGTAATATCAATACTAACCAGGAGTAGCTTCTCAGGGTTTCAAGCTGTACTCTTTCTCATCCTCATCTGTAGATGTGAGATATTGAAATTTGGACCATTTGCATGAAAAGAAAGTGCTACAGCCCTACATCTTGCTCTTCCTGCTGGCAGCTCTAGTACACTGTAGAACAGGATTCTTAAACTGGTTCTTCAGAATTCTCAGAATTCCTTTCCTTTTATATGTTGAATGGGGTTTCTGGGGGCTGAAATCCTATCTGTATCTGAAGTATGAGAATTACTGCTATAGAATAAAACAGCAGTAAAATATGGGTTTGAACTAGTGATGTCCAAAATGTAATTTTACCAGTTTTCTCCTTGATGCAAGAAAGTAAGTGAAAACTGTAATTTTGGAGACTATTTGCAGTTTAGAACTTATTCTGCATTTAAAATTGTCCATGGAGATTTTGTGGAGAGGGTTTTTTTTGGTTTTTTTGTTTGTTTGTTTGTTTTGGTAAGCGAACATGTTATTTTCTGCAACAACAATGCTCCTTTCTGCACTGAAAATGCAATTTTCTAATGGGAAAAAATGCATTCTTCATGCAGAATAAATCCCAAACTGCAAAGATTCTTGTCCATCCAGGACTTTTAATGATCAACCATGAAATAATGAGACCAAACACATAAATTGGATCATAAGGACCATTTTATTTAATCTGACCTATTTAAAATTGTGTTAGCCTGGAAAGGAGAATATGGAGGAAACAACCTCATGCAGGTCCAGCTGAGACGACACGAAAAGCACCTCAGCCTTCCTTCGGGTGAAGCACCTTAGGACATTCTTGATATACTTCCATGACCTCTGTGGAGAACAGATTGGGATATGGATATTTTAAATGTATGTATATGGTACAATGTATGTGTATGGTGATGACAAATGTGTTTTCTAGCTGCTTGGGGGAAATAACTCAGATTCTTTTGGCACCCGAAAGACTGCAGCCTAAACATGATTGCTAGTGCCAGTTAGAACAGATTCATTTCATCAGTTGCTGATCGATAATTCAACAGTTATATGAATCCCTTTGATTCAATGAGTCTACTCTCGTTAGAACTAGTAACTGGATTTACGAGGATGTGGAAATCACACAGCCATCCAGATATTGTTTGACTGCATCTGTCAGAATTTGTCACAATTGGCTTTATACTTGTTTATTTATTTATTTGTAAACCACCTGTATCCCAGAATGAGGCCCAATGTGGCTCCCAGAGAAGGATAATTAAAAAACTTTCACAATAAAATTTAAAAATATAAAACTGTAAAAAATCATTTTTTAAAAATGAATACTGGCTAGGGCTGATAGGTGTTAATGTCTAATAACTTCTGAAGGACTACATAATTCTTAGATGTTGGGATAAGAGCATAATCCTAACTTGTGTAGATATCCAAAGGCCAGCTCAGTCAGTACTAAGTCATCTGAAGCTGAGCTGAAGCTAAATCTTACCTTGCCTAATGATGTTGCAAATTACTCTGGCCCTGGCCTAACTTTAGACTTACACTGTAGCTTTGCCTCTAGACTGGAAGAGGTCTGGATCTGAAATAATATGGCTCCTCCCTCACCCCCCTTGCCCTTTTCAGTTTTCTTTTTGCTTTTCTGCCAGCAGATCTGGAGCAGTAGAAGCATTCTGCCAGGACACTGCTCTTGTCAGCAGAACCCTGAGATCATTAGGTAGTAGGGCATTTAATGCTGGTAAAAGAGTCTTGTCCCTAATTCTAACCAGTGGCTAGTTGCTCTCATGCCAGTGTGGTGGTGAAACTATTTTGACTTTTAGTCAGTTTTCTAAAGGGGCTACTCAAAGAGTTAAACCCTATCTTTAAAATGACTCAGCACCTTGGAGACCTCCTTCAAAGTTTAAACTAAAATCCAAAACAGACTGTCTATGATTCTGTGCCTACCACAGATGGTCACATCTTTGCCACAGTATGACAAATGGATGCACTGACTGATGAAGTGAGCTGAAATCCACAAAAACTTATGCTAGAAATTTCTTTTTCTCAGTTAGTCTCAGAGGTGTTACACAATGCCTGTATATTTTTTAATGTGGTTCACACTGTAAATAGTTTCATCTGACATAAGCTTTCAAGAGCTCCAACCTACTTTATCAGATGATTTAATTTGCAGAGGGGTGGTGAGAGAGTCAAAAAGGTGCTCTGAGACCAAGTTACAACAGTGCAAATAAGTATGCATTTTTGAGGGAGATTTGGGGGGAAAAAACAGATTAACATTGAAACAGGATGCAATGGATTTAAAAATGAATATGTGCAAAGATGACATGAGTCAGAAATAGACAGAGCTTGGGAAGGTTTCCTCAATTGACTACAGCTCCAAGAAGCTCCCAGCCAGCAGGGCCAGAACAGTAATTAAAACAAGCGTACTCACTAACAAAATTTTAAATGCTCTGGAAATGTTTGTCTTTCCAATTCTAATCCAATGCTAGCAATTTATTAATTTAATTAGTATCCTGTCTTTCTGCCAAGATGGGATTCATTCTCTTACAGAAGAGATATTGTAGGGTATGGATGAGAGGCCTAATCTGAGTAGTCATTCCAGATATCTTCATTCTTGTCCCATAATCCACAGTGAATTACAGCTTGTATACATTTGTAAAGAGAAAATATCCATCATGACCGAAAGCTGTATCAGTTTCTCTGTTTAAATTCTATCCCACGCATTGAAGACCCTGGGAGGCTCTGTCATGAGGAAGTGAAAATTCTGTAGGTGGGAGAATGGATCTCAGCCCCATATGCTGCTCTGCTTCCCTATCACCAAGCATAAAGGGAATCACTAAGGGACTGTCTTAGATCATGAGATCTCAATGCTAATAACACAGTGCACCCTTCACCAGGAAGCTGCAGGTGATACTCACCTCTGATATGGGCACATGTATCCATTCCATCTCTCTTTCACATTTCCAGTACTTACCATGTACTGTGCAAATAAATCTTACACAATGTAAGGCTTTCTGCATTGAAACAGATGCCTTGAATTTTGCCCAAGAGGATATAGGAAAATGCTGCAGGTGTTGAAGCAGTAGTCTCATATGCTCCTGACATATTGGACCAAGACAAGTGGAAACTGCTCTTGTTTAAAGAATGTCCAGGCTTTACTAATTTCCACAGACAAGTATAAAATACGAGGGGGAGAGGACAAGCTTTATCAAGACTGTGTTGGAAAAAAGATGTAGCTGCACTGATATAAAAAATTAGAAAAGATGGTGTTTATAAAAACATCCATCCAAAGTGGTACTCAAAGCAACTTATCTCATCTACGAGGAAGGGAAGTAGAAAATGGACTCTGATGTCTAGACTTCCAGGTCGGAAGGGCCACGTGGCAGGGCATTAGCTTTCTCACACAGTTGGACTAGCAAGTGTGGATTTTTACCAGTTGTAGGATAACTTGAGAAGTATTTTAGATATTTTGGAATATTTAGAATGACTTAATGAGAAACAAGCAACATATTGATTTATTTAGGATGCAGAAAAGACTTTTCACAATGTGAACTGGACTTTCTTATTCTGAATCTTAGAACATATGGGATTTGGGATAATTTTATTAAATAGATGAAGGACATTTAGAATACACAAGACACAAATACTGGTTAACAGTGAGTAAAATTAATCACATGAAATACAAAATGGAATAAGACAAGGTTTTTGATTGTCCTGTTTCTTATTCATCTTGGCTTTTGAGGCACTGAATACTGCGATAAGAGAAGATGAGAGAACTAAGGGATTTTAAAAAGAAACATATAAGTTAAAGGGTTTAGGTGATAACTTAGTGATGGAAAATTCTTTGAAAAGTATAGAACCATTGTTGAGGAGATTAAAAGAATTTGGGAAGTTGGCTGGATTTAAGATAAGTAAGCAAAATAAAATGATGTTGACAAAGAAAAAAATAAAAAGGAGTAAAATCAACTGATGGATAATTTGAGTTTTAAAATTGAGAAAAGGGTTAAATATCTTCTTTCACTATGACAAATATGAATTTCATGTTATTTCAGAATAATTATATTAAGACATGGAATGACGTGAAGAGTGATCTACTAAGATAGGAAAGATTGAATTTAATACTATTAGAGAGAATTTCAATGATAAAGATGAATGTTTTGCTGAGAATGTCATTTTTGTTCCAGACAATACCAGTTTTGACCAATGATAGGCCATTTAAGTAATGGAAAGAGGATTTGTTGAAATTTATATGGCAAGGAAAGAACCTGAAAATTAAATATAAAGTTCGACAAGATGCAAAACAAAGACGTAAACTGGGTTTACTGTATCTGATTTTTCCCCCTGCAAGTTATTTGGTTTGGTTAAAAGACTGGATATCTCTGGGTAATAACAGATTATTAGAATTAGGACATGACCTGAGGTTTGGGTGGCATGGATATTTATGGTATGATAAAGTGACTATTAGTTTTAGTAATCATTTTGTGAAATATACTTATTAAGAGCCATAAAACAAAGGTATGTCCTAGTATGCCATTATGAGTCTCAACACAGTTTTTTTTTGTTTTTTTTTAATAGAAGCAACTGCTAAAGATAGATGAGTAACTTATCAAAATCTTTTGGAGTTGGATCAAGATGAATATAAAATTAAATTGAATGGGTGACTATTGTCAGAGGCCTATAGTTTTCAATTGCTTTCTTATCAACAAACAGTTGAAAGAGTTAAAGTGGATAAAAAGATGCATGGCTTTGAACAAAACAAATCTGAATTTCAGTTATAGTTATGTACTGATAATGAACATGGTGAGATGTATAAACTTTTGTTAAAATTTGATATTGAAGAGGAAGAAGTTAAAAAGTATATGATAAAATGGCCTCAGAACTTTAGTTACAGCATACAGATGGAACAATGGAAAAAGATGTGGTCAAAGGGACTAAATTTTACTTTGTGTTATGATCTTAACTATAATTTTTTATAAATTGATGTATCACATGACTCCAGGAAAATTGGCTAGAATATATAGGATACTTCAAATATATGTTGGAAATGTGACCAGCAATAAGGGACATTTAATCATATGTAGTGGATCTGTGCAGAAGCTAATGCAGTGGGGGGGAATCAAATACATACTTTAAAATGCAGCAAACGTTGAAGTTTAATATTCAATTTTGACCAGAATTGTCTCTATTGGGATTGATGGCTGAACAAATAGGAAGGAAGTATGGAAGACAACTGTGATATATGATCAAGACAGCAAGACTGATATATACACAGAAGCGGAAGAAGGAACTGATACCAACAAAAGAGGACTGGCTGTTAATATTGAATGATTTAGCTGAAATGGACAAATCTGAGAAAAAAAATCATTGGTGATATTTTTGAAAGTCGGGGAATTGTTTATTGCCTTTTTTTGCAAAAAAAAGGAGAATAACGTAACTGTAGGTTCTGATAATTAGTAGGTTCAAATTACAGGATGAATTATATGAAATATCTATTAGATGGAGAAGTAAGATTTTATATACCATGACCTATAGCCATTGTAAAGAAAATTGAAGTCACTGCTTTCCCCTTTTTATCTTTAATTGTCCCTTCATCTTTTTTTTTTACTTTCTTTCCTTCTTTTTTTCTTTCTTTCTTTCTTTCCACACATATCTGTATTAATGTAGATGGAAACTTTTAATAAAAATATTTTTTAAGGAAAAAAAAAAGACTACTTTGAATTCCTAAGGCAGTGAAAGTAATTCTGAATAGCAGGGTGGCCCATTAGGGATTAGGCAAAGGTTATCAGTATTGACATGTGCAGTAAAACCTGATCTCTTGATTAATGTGAGCCATTTCAAGACACACACTGCATAAGATATTAAGCATATTGCTCCCCTCTGTCACATTCTTCATCTGTGCTATAGGCTGAGTCTCACTGTTTGATCCATTTCTATTCACATTTATCCTTGCACCCCCCATAAAAGCAGCACTTTGTGTGTGTATTTTTGAAAGGATAACTATGGAGCTTTTTTAAAAAAAAAATAGTAAAATGAGGTGAATTCAGATCTGCTCCTCTTTAGAGAAGACTCATTGAAATCAACAGACCTAAATTAATCACAACAAACATATGTCTCATATATTTTAGTAGATTTTCTTTATGTAGAAATAAGTCCAGATCCAGCTGTTTCTGCATCAGTATGTAACAAGTGGCTTTTTAAAGTCTTTGTATGCTCATTAGCGTACAGCCACAGGCTTTAAATAAGTCTTTGGGTTTTGCTTTTGTTTTGAAAGCCAGGTGTTTACAAGCACCCATGTACAAGCTTTTCTTTGAAAAGGTTCTTTTAATGTGCATCAGTAAGTGTATCAGCTCACAGCAACAGGGTTGAAAACAAGTGTATGGGCAATGTCATTCTTAGTTGAAAAAGATGGCAGCAGGTAAGGGGAACAATAGCTATAAAGAAAAAAAGTGCAAAAAATATTGAAACAGTGGAAGTTGGGGTATGCTAATTTTCCCTCTTTATGGATTTTCTTGCACCCTTGAACATATCAGATTCAGCAATGCAATTGGAACATTATGTTTGACATGTCAGTACAAGAACTCAGGTCACAGGAAAAAAATTAGATAAAGATTGTGCCAGGATGGTACTAAAAATCCAATATATAAAGCATTTATCTTATTTATTTGGAGTATTTTTATATCCAAAACATCCAGAACAAGTCCTTGGTTATTATGATGTATAAAGACTCAAGAAAAAGGAAAGGAAAGTAACTGTAAATATGTTCTGCCCATTTTAGCTTGATTTACCTCTGGACTAGCTATGTCAAGTTTTCTTCAACACAAGCTAGTATCCAGACTTCCCTCTGTAGTACAGAAACAGCTTGACCTTTTTTTGTTCTTCTTCTTCTTGTTGTTGTTCCTGTTGTTCCCCTTAATTGTTTCTCTAATAAGCTATCTATCTGTCTATCTATCTATCTATCTATCTATCTATCTATCTATCTATCTATCTATCTATTAATTTATTTGGAGGGATGTTGGGTTTATTACAGAACTAGTGTAGTTTTCTGTAACAAATTTGCATTAGAAAAACCCCTGTGGAATTGACATGAAGCTTCCCCTGAGTTTCTGTGTTCTCTCCTCATTAGGAGCTACTCAAAAATGCATGACTGAGAATCAGAATGAATGTATGTTTCTGAAGTTATTTTTTCTTAATTATTCATTTCATGTTGGAGTCAAAAAAAATGTTGGAAGATGCCCACTGAATGCAGTATACAAATTGGGTACCCATTTTCCCCTTCTACAGCATTCTGAGCTTCTTTCTGTGGGATATGGAATATGGAACCCTCCAGATGTTTTAGGACTGCAGCTTGCACCAATCCTTACCAGTGGCTAGGACTACTGGAAGTTGCAATCCCATGTCCAGAGTGCAGCCCTCCAGATGTCATTGGACTACAACTCCTAGCAATTCTAGCCACTGGTGAAGAATGAGGTGTAGCAATCCCACCTATATTTCTAACATAAAAAGTGATAGAGATTATTTATGGCTTGCTGTTTAACGATGAACACTACTGTGATCAAAGAGAGACAGGATTAGGCTGTCATTCCCTGTACTCCCTGGGGAATCTGGAAAATTGAACACTGGGGTTGCCAACCCAAACCTTGAAATCCTCTGGTGCTTGTATGGGGCCTTGGTAGAACAAGGGGCCAGAGACCTGGGGTTTGGAACAGATGTGTTCAGAACACCTAGAAGGTTGGAGTGGACGTGAGCATAAAGCCCAGTGCAAAGTATTGTTTGTTTGTTCAACACATTTAGATCCACAAGGTAACTATAATTTTTGAACGACTTCATGTGTTTCATTTAAAAAACAACAACAACAACAAACAACAATGTAAAAGCAGGACTAGCAATGAAGCACCAAGAAAGAAGTAACTCTAGGAATGGAAATACTACTTGAAAATATTTGGGGAAAATGGTCAAAAATGAGTTTTTTAAGTGTTGGGAAACCATGAGGAGGAGTATCCTAGACAGGTAAGAATACTGACTGTTTGGGATGTATTCCATGTGAAAAATGCATGTGCCTTTTTTGCACAGAAAACCATAAGTTTCCTGCACTGGAAGTAGTATTTTCTGCAAATAGAGCAACATTTCTGTGCAGCAAATTTCTTGCACAGAAAACAGCATTTCACACTGAAAAAAAAATTCCTCTGCGGAAAGTAGTTCCTGAGACCATCCAGGAAAAACAATTTGCCCTTTGGGGGCCAGAAATAGTGCATTATGGTGAGTCTGAAGAGATTCCTGGCCACATAAACTGCCTTGTAAGCCACATGAGGTCCCAAGTTTGTATGTTGTTCATTCTTGATCAAGTATGTAGCAAGTTTCTCCACACACCAGTCCTACTGAGGCTGTGTTGTTTTTGTGTGTCTTCAAGTTGTTTCTGGTTTATGGTGACCCTAAGGTGAGCCTATCATGTGGTTTTCTGGGGGCTAAGAATGTGTGACACACCCAAGATCACCCAGTGAATTTCCATAGCTGAGTGGGGAACTGAATCCTGGTCTACAGGGTCATAGTCCAATGCTCAAACTACAGCACCATGTTGGCTCTACTGAAGCAACACACACTGAAAATTGTGGGTGGTAGATTTCACCACATGTCTGAATGTCTTTGGTGTAATGATTTAATCTGGCTGTTAAAAACCAACCAATCAAAAGAATATGATGATATGAATCTAAAATAACTGAAAGTATGTGTTGGGGGAGGGGGTGCAGCATTCTCCCTTGTACGGAGCCCTGTATTACCATTATGTATGTTGCCTATGCCCTAGATATGTCCTTTCATATGTCACTTAAGATGACCACCAGATGTACAGAAACTGTGATAGTCATGACTAGCATACATGCTATTGTCATGGGGGAAGGTAGCCCCAGAACTTTATTCATTCATTTGAAGGAAATTTCTCTCTTCTCTGTCGCACTCACAGCCAAGTACTGTCACATACCATTTGAAGGTAACGAAATCTAGTATATTATGGACAATTCAGTGCAAGTTTTTGTTATGATGTTTTGTTGCATTAGAAAGAACTTCCAGTGTTTCTATTCCCATTCTGTTTGCTAGATACAAATACAGGTCAGAATCCAGCAAAGCAGAGCACTTCTAATTTCTATGGAACTCAACAGCATTAAGGACAAGCTTCAGTTTATCCCACTGTAATCAGTGAGGCTTACTTTGGCTACACAGTGCCTTAATTAGTACTTGTGCTCTTACCTTTCACAAGATGAAATTTGGATGAAGTGGTTTTCATTTTAAAGCAAAACCTGCATTTTCTTTCCCATCGTGTCTGGTTTCACATGATGTTCACTGTGAGACCCTGGGATAGAGAATACACTTGTGAGCCCTGTTCCAGGATTACTTTGCTTTATTCCATGTGCTGGGGAACACTACTGATTCCTCCTCTTTTATCGTTTCATATGGAAAGTGATTGCAAGGATCACTTTTCTTGCTTTCTTCATCACATGGGGAACATGCAGCTCCATCATTTTCATGAGAAGAAACTGATGACAAAGCGCATTTCCAATTGTTCTCCACTTCCTGTGTTGAAGAAATGGCAATAGATAGGGCTTTGTTTAGCATATCAGATCAGTTCCATAGACATCTTTCCCACTCACACCTGGTATGTCAGGGACTGAACCTAGGGCCTTTTACATGGGGGCAGGCCATGTTTTTTGGGCTCCATTCCCCTCATTTGCTGCTATGACTGATAAACTGCACCACTGAGAATAGTTACACCACCATAAATAAAACTATTATCTTCTTGTTTTGCCTTCCTCTCCAGACATGAAGAAGATGTTCTGCTCTTGACACGGTTTGGGCTCTGTGGGCCCTAGAACTGATTCACAGAGAGCCATCGCAGTTGGTTACTGAATTTCAGTGGCCCATCAGTGGCAGGGGGAAAAAAAAGTGACTGCTCCTGAATTTCAGTAGTTGAAGTGCAGTTCTTGGTGTATTCTATATTGCATTTGGTAGGAAAGCAATTACGACAACAAAAGTATTAAGTATTTAATACTTTAAATGTTTGACTAATATGCAACCAGTCCATTGACTATCTTGTGACCACCTTGGGTCTCATATTGGGAGAAAGGTGAGATATAAATTAAATTATACAAACCAAATTACAGCATTGGGAGACATGATGATGACAATGATGATGATGATTTTTGTGGGTTTTTACTATAGCAATGCACTGAAACTACTTCTCCATTTCTTTAATTTCTGGCCAACTTGATAACCTTGTTTGAAGGGAGAATTTCTCTTCTGGAAAAATAATGTGAATGCTTGATAGCTCCCTTCCTGCTAAAAAATGTGTCATGCAGAACTTACTTCCCTTCCAGCCAACACCAGTGAATTGCCATCTGGAAGATGTGCCCATCACTATTTCTCTTTGGCTGGAACCTAAGTGTCCCTTTCCATGCTTATAGGAAAGCCTACGAAGTTGTTCCCCAGCTCTCAGATCTTTGCATGTGGTGAGCATTGTGTATTGAAAGAGGCTTCCTCCGTCTGTTTTGATTAATCAGCCCTAACCTGTTCAGAACGCCGAGGCACCTTGGGGGAAAAAAAAGGCAGCCTCGCCGGAGCGCGTTGCCTTTTGAAATCATTAGATGGCTTTCCACCATGCGTAACCCACCTTGCAAATTACAACCTCAGCTGTAGCAGTGCATCTATTAATCTGAGAGAGATGACATTCCCAAGTGGCACCACTACCTTTCGCAACTCCCTGGCGACCCACCAATCCTCCCGGTGCTCTCCGTACATGTAGGGAGTGTGCCGTGTGTTAATCAGGTCAACGATCATCCCACAGCTCGGGGGACATGGCAGAGATCTATTGCAGCAGCTGCCGGATCCTGTAGACCAGAGCCCGTTTTGTCAGATCTCCTCCTCCCCCCTCCACCCCCTGTTCAGCAACAGAGCTTTTGTACTCTTTCACTTACTCAGGTCCCTCCCGAGGATTCCAGCTTATCTTTCCTTCTCTCTCCTTTTTTTTTCTCTAGACAGTGAGGAGTTCAACGTCAACAGCAAACGACTGCCCAGGATGCTTTTCTACCTGGAGGGTGCTGATTGAAAACTTAAGATTGCCCTCCAAATAAACTGCTGATTGTGAGTCCTTGCTTCCTTCTGCTAGCTTTTGTCAGAAGAGAGGATTTTCAAGAAAGGTAAGTGCTGCGTTATCTGCTTGACTGCATCGCTCTGAATTTTCTGCATTGAAAGTTCTAAATGAGTAAACTGACATTCTGCACTGCAGCAGCTCAGTCAGTTTGTGGTGTCAGGAGAAGAAAAAGAAAGGGGAGGAGGGCTGGAGGGGCTTTCTTTAGGGGTAGGTATCCCAGAATTGAACTGTTGTCTCAGGAGAACATTTGTTTGTTATTACCTGTAAAAGTGCGAACTCTTTGAGGAAGTACTGGATGGTGCTGGAAATCTCCCTAAACTGCTTGGCTGATCTATGGAAATACGTATGTGCAGACACAGGCATGCGTATGTGTTGTGTAAAAGGCACATTATTATCGATATTATTTTCATTAGAGAGCATCACTAGCCTAATAAAATCTCATAGTCGAAGCCTTTCAAAATGCACCTCAGGGAAAGGCAGGGGTGATTCAAACACACGTGGGGAATATTTGTTCAGTATTTCAGAATGGAAATAAGACTGATGAAAAGCTGACTTTTATCCAAGATACGTATATTTGAGGGTTGAAGCTGATGAGGAAGGGGGAAGGAAATGTTAAACATACAGCATCTTCTGACATGGTTTCCTCTTGCAAGATTAGCAGCTGAATTGCAGTGGAGGTAGGGGGGTGGAAATTGCTTCTGATGCGGTTGGGAAATGAAATCTACAGTTGTCAGCAGTAATAAAGTGTGACGTGAATAGTCATTTTGATTAAAAGGTTGGGAACAGATAGAACAAAGGAAGCCTGGTGGTGTGTTAAGAGAGGGAACTTAGCTGATGCTCGAGATGTTTTATTTGTGGAAGGGGCATGGCAGGTGAAAGCAGTGTGTCTTGAAAGATTAGTGATACTTTGAGTAAAAGGCGTCCGATGCTTGCATCTGAAACCACTCTTGGACAGCCAGTCTAATTCTTGCAAGAACGGCAAATTCCAAGGTAAGCTGACTCGTCTTCTTAGTCTGAGTTGCCTTAAAAGTTGACAGAATTGTGAACTGGAAAAGTGGCACACTATTTAGAAGTTGGACAAACTATGATCATAGGTATGTGCTACAGCCGTTCCACATTCACCTTTTTCTTGCCTTTCAGACTCAGTCCTTCACAAATGACTTGGGGCAGGGGGCATCACATAAAAAGTAAAACCATTCTGTAAGCCCAGTGGAACTAGCTTATTGACCATTACATAATACTACATCACTCTCCTCTGAATGCATTTGCAAGGGTCATTAAAAAGTAGGAGCAATATATAGAAACAACAGGAGCAGCAATACATGCCTTTTATATAATGCACTTCATGTGTTTAGAGTGCTTCACATATATTACCTCTCTCTTCTTTACCACCATCTTCTAAAGCAGCACTACTGAAAAAGATGGACTGGGGCTGGTCCATGAACCACAAGTTGCTGGCCTGCAGCCATATATCCAGGAAAGAAAGAAACAGTTGTGGCCATGGGCATAAATATGGTACTGGTCACTTGCACATAAGGGGGAAAAATGAAGATCCCTCAGATCAGACAGCCTGAGAAGTATTGCTCTAAGGAACACCAACATATTAGCTTTCCCATAGCATGGGGAGAACTGGTAGTGAAGGGTGTTAAAACAAAGAAAAACAATAGTTTGACTTATGAGAACCCTGTGAGCTTGTGGCGGAAGTGAGATTTAAACAAGAGACTTTCTGACTCATAATTTATAGTCTTGGGCATGATGCTACACCAAGTATCTACATGTTTCAGTTTATCTAGTTTTTCTTTTCAAAATTTCTTTTAAACAAAATTCCCTAGGGAATCAGCTAAAACTGTAGTTAGTAACTCCATACCACCTTGTACAGAATGTGTAGGCTCTCATCTGTTACAAGTTAATAATGATGCCCTGAACTTTCCTTTCTCTTAAGGACAGGTGCAAAATTACCCTACTGCCTTGACAAAATGTCATGTGAATATATTACATTGCCTGCCATATTATAGGGCATTATTATGTTTCTCTAGGATTTAGGTGAAGTTGTCTTATTCCAGAGCAGGATATTTGTTCATCTAATCTAGTAGTTTCTGCTCTGATTTGCAGCATCTCACATTATCTTTCCTGTCAGCTGTTACTTGACTTTTTAGATTGGAGATTCCTGATCTTTTAAACATAAGACTGAAAACTTGAGACCTTTTGTATGCAAATCAAATGTTCTGAAATAAAGTTGTGACCCCTCCTATAAAATTTTGACATATGGTAATTGACTTTAGAGCTATGTGGGAAATTTGTTTTGTCAAGGTTTTGGTGTGTGTGGTTTACCAAATTCTTATCTTCATGATTGAACACACTAGATACAGATGGTAGTCAAGAGATCTATCCATTGTGGTACTTGTGTTGTGATCAGAAAAAGAAAAAAGTACTCATCAATATTGTTGTTGAACTTTGACCACCAATGTGCAACTGGCAACTAATATGCAAAAATCCACTGCACATATTTCAAAAATGTGTAGAAACATGCTTTCATCAATTAGACACCCATCCCTTAACCAATAGAATTGAATAATAAACACAAAAATATATACAGGATTTTCTTTTTTTTAAAAAAAATCCACATGAAAGAAAAAAGGAGAAAAAGGAAAGAAAAGGAGAAAATCCACAAAAATTGACTTGGCAGATTTGCCGAGCTCTGTTGACTTTCACATTGAAATCAGTGATAAATACAACCATTTAATTTGGGTCGGATCATGCCTTGCTCATATAGGAGTTGATTTAAGTATTTCTCATAATCTATAGACTGTCTATTTTAGATCTGGATATAATTTCTATGCTGGTACAGACACTCTATGTTTTGTTTTGTTTTTGTTGTTGGTTGTTTTAAGAAGTAACTCAACTCATCTTCAATTCTCTATCTGTACCTTTTTGGTTTTTTGGTATTTATTTATATTGTACTAGTCGTTCCCCTAATCTTTCTTTTCCTTAAATATAGAAAGTGTTTTGTAAATGATATCTTAAAAATCAATTATTTTAGCTTTATAATGATTTGTATAAATTCATTCTTCATACCAGCAGCCATGTGTGTGTTTGTGTGCATTTATGTTGTATGTCAGGGAAATAGGGAACTTGGGTTCAAACTGTTGTAGGGAGACTGATGGGACAGAAAGGTAGGAGATAAGAACAGTGTGCTGTAACTCTTTTCAGATTTCTCTAAATTGTTCTTCTTTTTTCATCTTTCCTCGTTATAAAAGAAACCCTCGTTGCTGTTTTCCATTTCAGTTTATCTTTACACAAGATTGTTTTCTATATTCATTTCAGGCAACATGGAATTGGAGGAGCTGACATTCTCTCCTCTCATGTTGCCCATTATGCTTTGATCCCAGGACTCATAATTCCTCAACACTAAAAAAGGGATTATTGGTGGGGAAAAAGTGTACTTATGTCTTAAGATATAAGTAGTACACTAATAAATAGAGAGTGAGTGCGGTGTAGTAGTTTGAGTGTTGAACTATCACCTTAGGTAACTAGGATTCAAATCCCTGCTAGGCCGTGGAAACCTACTGGCTGACCTTGGCAAATCAAACTCTCTCGGCCTCTTAGGAAGGCAATTGCAAACCACTTCTGAACAAATCTTACCAGAGGGGGCAAAAACCATGATAAAGCCACTTGTTGTTGTTGTTGATGTTGTTGTGTGCCTTCAAGTTGTTTCTGACTTATGACAACCCTGAGATGAACCTATCACAGGATTCTCTAGGACTGAGAATATCTGATACATTCAATATCAGCCAGTGGGTTTCCATGGCTGAGTGGGGCATCAAAATCTGGTCTCCAGGGTTGTAGTCCAATGTTTCTGGCTCTCAAGGTCACCTTAGGGTTTCTATAAGACAGAAATGACTTGAAGGCCCACAACAACAGTGCAAAATACTTAATATAAGCAGTACAAAAGGCTTAAGCTTCTTTTTTTAAAAAAAAAAATGTTTGGAAAATCAATTAAAATAGCCTGTCCTCAGATGGAAAGGAGTTCAGCAATCAAAACCATGGTCTCATATGTTGATCTGAACAACTTCCACATAAGAGTGTTGAAAAATAGACGTCCTTTCCCGAGCTCCCAGAGTTATCACTTTTGAAAGAAAGGAGTAGGAATGCTTCAACTGAGGACAGGTTGATATGGGAGAAGGCCAACACCTCCCTTAGGCATGCATGCCCCAGACTTCACTTAGAACTACAAAGAGATAATTAACACCTTTACCTATACCTGAAACAGTACAAGGAAATTTATAGTCCTATTGAAACCATGGGATATTACAACGGTGTTTGGAAATAATGTTCAGAATCCTGTTGGTGACATATGTAGGTGTTAGTTGTGCTACACATGTGGAGTGAATTTTCTAGACAATGTCATTTAGGTCATTTAGTCCAGGCTGAGACAATATAGGATCTCAACTGTTAAAAGGAATGGCATCCTGAACAAGGATGGGATATGCACAACTTGTAAAACTGTCATTTTTTAGTTCAGCAAGTGAACATTTTGCCCTTGATGGTATTTGTCATTTGGAGGGAATACACTGCTGCTTATATTAAATATACGACATGATCGGGGTGAATTGCTTTTTATACTTAAAACAAGAGCCCCACGCTGCTCACAGTAGCATGCTGAAGTACTACTTGAAAGGAGTCTCTTCATTCATTCTTACTGGCAAAGAAATGAGAAGAGAAGAGAAGAACTGTACATGACATAAACACAAGTCTGCCCTAAGAGCCTAAGGTGCACTTTAATTCTTCTTCTGTTCTCCTGACGTTATGACGCTGAAGGCATGAAAGCTATGGGCTATCTCCAGGACCAGAGGTATTATGAGTCTGGGTACTAGTGACTGGGGAAGATTAGCAGAATGGTGCTGTTGCTTTCATATCTACCTTGCTTACTTCTCATAGTCAGCTGTTCATGTTGGGCTAGATAGGTCTTTGGTTTCACTCAGCACAGTTCTGGTTCATGATAATAATTTGAATTATATAATTCTGTAATGGCAGTAGAACAGAAAAAATGCACACCTGGGGGCCATGTGTGACCCTCAAAGGCTTCAAAGGGGACTGCATTTTGGGGGGGGGTCAATCTGTGCAGCCTTGGAGAGATTGCTCTGTGCCACCCCCAGTCTAGCATAGTTGTTCATTTATACTGTAGAAACTTTCTGGTGTTCTTCAAGAGAAGGGACACATCTTCAAAAATAACTGTGGTAAAACATAAGTGATGCAGTGAGCTTTTCAGAGAAGTGCATGGAGGAAGAGTTGGGCTTGGTCTGGAAAAGCCGGGTTAAGTCTGTGGATAGTAATGAAGCTCTTTAGATGAGTTTTTGTCAGTTCAGGCACATTTTTTAAAATGTGTGATACTAGGAGCTCCAGGTCAATAACGATGTGTAGTTAGTATAATACAACTTATTATTATAATAATGATTGGGCAATGCTACACTTAGGGTACCCAAAACAGCTAATTTTCTGTTCTGGCTTCAGAGAAATAATAGTATTAAAAGATATATCTGCCTTTCTTTCCTGGCTTCAGAATATGCACACTTACCAGGATGTAAACAGTTTGCTAAAACAGCTTGAGTAATCCTGATTTAACTATCTGCAATGAACTGAGTTTCATAAATAAACAATTTTTTGCAGCATAATTAGTATATATTATTATACATGAGTTGAAGTTTTCCTTCTACTCAACTAACTCCAAAGGAAATAATTCCTTGGTTAAAAAGAAGGGAGGGAGTTTCTAAGTTTCGGCAGTAAATATTAGCCAGTTGAATTACCTGGCCATAATGCATGAGGTATAAGACCTTCTTCTCATCTTTCTAGAACATAAGGCATACTAATTATATTACATCTCCAGTATAATGGTTAACATCTCTTTAATGCTGCATGGAAGAATCAAAAGAATGTTAAGCATCACACTTGAGGTTTGACATAATTTGGTTTGGTGAGGGATTCATCAGTATAGCCTCCAGAATGAGTGTCTAACAGCACATGATTCTAATTGTGTCACTTGCAATCACGTCACTTTTTCTTTTTTTTTAATTTAATTAGACACACATAGGTAGGAATTTTATAGGGACCTTGCAAGCAGGGAGGGGAAGTTTAACTCCCCTTTCCTCTGTGTTAATTACATTGAACTCTCCCCTCACTGTATAAAAGTTTGAAAAAAAGAGAGAGAGAGAGAGAGAGAGCACCTCCATTAGCATCTTTGGGAATCTTTTTTTCCTAAACTTAATTACAACACGCAGAGGGGTTTCCTGCATTGCACTTGTGGCAGAGGAGTGAAGATTTAAACCTCCCTTCCCTTTGTGCTTCACTCTCAGTGATATTCTCATTACTCCTGCAATTCAGTCATGAGTAACTGTGACCTTCCAGATGTTGGACTGCCGCTTCTACCAAGCGTAGCCAGTATAGCCACTCCTTAGAGTAGGGGAGAATTTCCATCTAAAAACATCTGGAGGAGTACAGTTGTTGTAATTAAATAAAAAAGGGGATCATTTTTCACTTATTTAGTTCTATATTTGAATATCTGTAACCTGCCCTGCATTAAAAGATCTCAGGATAAGGCATAGGCAGAAAAGTAATAATTTAAAACAACCTGCAACAATTTTAAACATGTAAAAACAAATTAGAACAATCTAAAACCATTTACAAGCATTTAAATCAACGTACATAGCACACACAATAACAAAAGTCTGTGACCCAATCAGCCAATGATCCTTAGGCCCCAAAAATTTATGTGAAAAGACAGTGTTCAATTTAGCTTTGAAATGAGGCACTAAATGGGCCTTTGAGGGGAAGGCATTCTCCAACCAATGTGTCAAAACAGAGAAGGCCCTCTCCCATGTTTCTAACATGGTATGTTATTCCCACTGCCTAGACCCAGAAGACAGACCCTCCAATATTTCACAGAAGAAAACGGGAACACATATGGCTAAGCAACATCAGAATGTGGTTGAGACAGCAAACATTAATAATGAGGAAGAATACACAAGCTGTGTGAGGTTGCAGCAGTTTTCTTTTGTCTAATATACCGGGAAGGGCAAGACTCCACTTACTCCTCTGCTGAGTTAATTGAACACAAACTACTTTTCCACTTTCAATTCCATTTGCAGCAATTGAAGTAAGCTGTGAACAAAGGGGGGAAGTGGGAGGAAGAGAGAGGGACTACGACTTTCATCAAAAATAGCTGAAACAATGTTATGGCAGAATATTAATCTGGTCTGTCCTTACTAAATCAGAACATTTGGAAGGCGTAAGAAGATGGCCTGAAATAGAAGATGGCAATGAAGATAGGGAGAGGTGCTACTTGTCATGAAGTTAGAACTGATACAGTTAGCAAGTGTAGTTAGGCCCTGAAACACTATTCACAAGCTCAGGAGCCTCTTTGTATCATCTAATTGTGAATACAGTATACATGTCAGAAATGCTGTCAGGCTTGCATCTTACACTTATACATATAACATGCTGGGTCAGTCCTCCTAAGTGCTCTACCATGGGAGGAGTATACTAAGAATGGAAAGATTCTTTCCAAATAACATTTTTGTTTTTGTTCTTCCTAGTTTTTCCAAGTGGCAAAAAACCCTGATGAGAAGGATCCTAGACCTGGTGTTGGACAGTGTGGTTTTTCTGTGCAGAGAACATAGTTTTCTATCTAAAACAGAGCATTTTCCTACACAAGAGTTTCCCAAACATGGAACCCTAATGATTCCACGTCCTTACCTCCAAGTGGTCCCTGTGAATTTTAGCAATGCAATTGCCAGTGTGAAAATTATAGCAACCTTCTGTGCATTTCATGGTTGGGAAGAAGAAGGAATTTCAGCAGGTGTTGATTGTTAGCTGACTTTGTGACATGCTATGATTACTCAAATTCCCTCTTTGGTACAATCATTGAAGCTGCAGGATCCCTCTACAGTTTTCAGTTTGGCAATCTAGTTTTATTGAGATTATAGGAGTTACCTTAGGAGCATGTTTATGATACTGATCTTACACCTCCTATTTTCAAGGGGGTTGGAGAGCAAGCTTGTAGCACCTGCTTTAAATATGGTTGATTTTGCCTGATAAAGCAACTCTTTAAAACAGGAGCATGCACCTTTCAACCTTCCTGTGTTTTGTGGCTGTGAAAGTTGTAGGTGAGTCAGAAGTCATCAACTGGGGAGGCAGGAGAAATGCTGCCTAAGCTAATGAAGTATCTCCCTTATGCCCTTTGTGCTATCACTTTTTAAGACAAGAAAAACATATCAGACCTATGTGATTAATAATGGGAAAAGGACTGGATTGACTTTTATGCTAAGTAAGCTATAGAGTTGGGGCCTAATTTCCCTAGAGCTGTTGTAGTTTAATTGCTGGAGAGCACATCTCCTTTTCCCATTGGGCACCTTTAAAACTTTTATAACCAACACCAGCATGCATTTAAAAAGTGCTCATTGTGAACATTTGCCTTCCTTTTCTCTCTCATATCCTGTGGACACATATAGTTCTTTCCTGTGTGGATTTCCATATGGCTAATTCATTTATCACATATTGCTAAACTTAATTTTTTTTGTTAATTATCTGTCCATCTTGCACTTAACTGATCTAAAAAGAGAATTGTAACTAACAGGACACAAAATCCACTAAAAGAGATCTGTTGTATATTTCATTGTTCTGGATTTCTCAGCAGTTAACATCTATGTAAAGTATATTATCCAAATCATCATCGTCATCATCATCATCAGCAACATCATCATCCAGTTCCTAGGGCAAGCTTGCCCTCCCAATCTAGGCCACAGATGTTATTAAAATGCAATGAAGATTGTGAGAATGAATACATGTTGTCTTGAAGCCACATAACCAGTCTTGCATTTATGTGTGTCTGGTTCATTGTGTCCAATAGAACAGGATTGATTGGAAAGTAAATAAATCTTACAAAAAAAAAAAAAGGTTACTGGGAAATCCACAAGATTATAGAAGGCAGTTTGATTTGGACTGGGTTAAAGTACTTAGGGAGGAGGAAGAAAGTATAAGAATATAGAAGAACATACACTGTGCTGCTGAAAATCTAGTATGTGGCTGAATGTGTAGTGGACTTTGTGAAAGAAAGCAAAGCAGTTTATTTCTGTGAGATCTGTCTGCAATTTCAGAAACATTTCTCTGTTTTTCCAAACTGTAATTTTAAAAAAGAATATTAGCAGAAAGAGTCACACATATACATACATCTGTATTAATCTTTCCCTGAAACTCCTGTTCATGAAGAGTGCCTATTCATGTGTTCCACATGCAGTGCTCTCCTCTTCCATTGCAAATCTATTATTATGAGTATTTCTATTATATTTATATCCCACCTTTTTCCAGTTTGAGACTTGGGACAGCTTAAAACAGTTAAACATTGCTAAAAATTTGCAGCGTGCAACAGTTAAAAATTTGTATGTGTGTGTATAATTAAAAACATAAATCATTAATGGAAGACAACAAACAGAAAATCTAGCACGTTGTGGAAAAGCGATTCCCCCACACCCAAATAATGAGTCCTCAAATGCTTGCTGAAACAAAAATGTCTCAACTTGCTTATTGAAAGGGAAAGTACTAGTCTAACCTCTTCAAGAAGGGAGTCTCAGACCAGTCACCACAAAAGGCCCTCTTCTGTGTTCCCATGAGATGTGCCTGTCAGATGGTAGTGAAGAGAGAAGGTCCTCACCTGAACACCTCAAAAACATGGGTATGTTAATATGGAAGAATACAATCACTTTGAATTTTGCCTGGAAATGGACTGGCAGCCACTGGAGCTGGCGTTGCATGCTATCTGTAGTTTAGTAATCTGGCTGCTTTCTATATCAGTCCTGGCACAGCTGATAAATCAAACAAAACAAACTGTATATCTCCCAGCTTGTTACTTACTTCCAGGCAGTAAACAAGGAGTCACAAATAAAGTCCACCATAAGCAAAGTCTGGCAGGGTTTCATGGCAAGGGAGTGTCCAAGGTCAATCCGAGGTTAAGGTCAATTTGTCAAGGCATCCAGAAAGTTAGCAGGTCGGATAAGCTCTGACAACTCCTGGAGGGGAAGGACACCAGCAAAATAGACCCAAAGCCTATTGCAGCTGTGCCTTGATTGATTGTTGCCAGTTATAAATTCTGAGAGAGTGACACTGGGTCTCTTTTTGCTGCCTGTGTTCTGCGAAGCTGGGTCTAGGTAAGTGTTCTTCTGTATCTGAAGAGGCAGGACTCTCTGTTGGAGCTGGCATCATCCCCTGTTTCGTTTCTGGCACTGCAACCTCTGTCTGTACAGTAGGCCTTGGCATGTCTTCTCTTTCAGCCTGTGGCATGCCCTGTGCTTGAGACTCTTAGTCAGAGTCCCTGCTCTGGAAGCAGGGCATGACAGTTGCAATTCCTTGGACCAGATTAAGTTTCTAAACATTCTTCAAGGGCAGCCACACATAGAGCATGTTACAGTAATCCAGCAGGATGTAACTAAGGCATGTGCCACCATAACCAGATCCAACATCCCTAGGAATGGACACAGCCAGTGAGCAAGCTTTAAGTGAGCATATACACTCCTATTCACCACTGAGGATACCCAAGCTGAGGACCTGCATTTTCAGGGGAGTGTAACCCCATCCAGCACAAGTTGAATCCCTATTCCTTGACTTGCCTTTTGACTGACTAGAAGCATCACTGTCTTATCTAATTTACAGTTCTATTTGTTCAGCCTCATCCACTCCATTACTGATGACAGGCACCACTTTAGGGGTGAGACAGCTTACTTGGACTGAGGTGAAAAGGAGTAATAGAGTTGGGGATCATCTGTGTACTGATGGCACCAAGCCCTAAAATAACCTCACCAGTTGGTTGTGTGTATCTGTTAAATAGCATGGGAGACAGTCTTATACTCTAGGGACCCCCACATGATAATGGTCAAAAGGTCAACCAGGAGGGAATGGAGCCACTATGAAACTACTAGTGGTGGTTGTATAATTCTGTCACTGGCACAAGTTTCCAAAATATAAAATGTTTCACATACACTATTCCTCTAATTCTTACAAGGCTGTTTAAGTGAGTGATTTCTCCACAATATAGACCACAATAGAATGTGTGTACCCCATCTCCACTCCTTTCTGCAGCCTCAACTACAGGTCATCATACATCACCTGCATATCACTTGCAAAGACGATTGATGGTTTCATGAGATGAGATAGAGTAGTAGAAGCATGATATATAGAGTGGATGCTTTTGATGTGTGTTCTTTTATGTAATGGCTCCTTTTGCCCAAAGACTGAACTATACTCAATATCCATCTTCTATTCCATAGAGACTTTCCACGAAATTGATTCCACACTATATTTTCCTCCATCAGATCACCTACCAGCACTATCTAATCATTTCTGATTAGAGTAGCTAGAGGTATCTTGTCTAAACTATGAAGAAATGAACATTTGATTGGCTTCAGAAATATTGCCAGAGTGAATTATCTCCCATGGCATAATCCTGTGGGCCTACCTGCCACTCTTTTTAATATAGACAGCTCAAGAATGTCATGCACATAGTGATACTTATGAGATGGACCAGTCCAGAAAGAAGTAAGCTTGCTTAACAGTTGAGAAAACAAATATAACAGAAAATAAAATCTAAGAAGTTGTAATAGGTCAATTTGAAAAAGAAGGCAGGGAAGGAAGGCAGGCAGGCAGGCAGGCAGATTTAAATACATCTTGGTGATCTCTCTCTTTGGATGAAAGAATTCTTTTTCCTGTGCTTGTTATTTAAACTCATCTTTTCTGGTCTACGACCGTAATAAACAATATCTATCTATCTATCTATCTATCTATCTATCTATCTATCTATCTATCTATCTATCTATCTATTTAAACTCATCATTTCAAGCATCTTGAAATTCCTCGAGGCATTATCTTCTGATAAACAATGAGAGGGGATTTTTTTTTTTAACACAAATGCTATGGAAAGGTCACTTATTTTAATCAACTCCCTTATCTCTGAAAAAGCTGGATGACATTTTTTGTCCTACTTCTGACCAATGAGCATGCATATTTTAAATCAGAAAGTGACACACTTCATTGTCTTTTGGAACATCACCTTTAGAAAGCAGAGCAATCTGCAAAGATATGGCCTAATTCAGAGGAGACACAAAGTTCATCTAATTGCCATGGATTTGTGATGAGCTATGGGTGCTAGCATTTCATTCACTTCAGTCCTTTTCTACACTCTCCTGCCTCTGGCCTCTCAATGGACATCTTTACTCAGTCTTTGTTCTTAGACATATAAACTTGTAAACTGTGATGTGCAAATCCAACCAAATGTCAGATTTTGCAACTTGAGTGGAATTCCTTTCAGCAGATGGGAAGAACTGTCAATCAATAATAAAGTGCCTGTTGTGTAGACTGAAGGTTCCAAATTCAGTTTCTAGCATCTTGATTTGATGGGCATCAAATAGGGTCAGGATAGACTTCTTCCTCCAAGATCCTGTAAAGCTGCTACCAGGAAAATAGATAATGTTTGGCTGGATGGCATAAGGTCACTTCATATGTTAGATTATGGCTTCTATACATTTTTGGCAATATGAGACAAAGGGCATTTTTGCCCTACACTGTTAATAGTGCTATTATTATACTGTCAACATCCTGTGGAATTATGGGGTTTGTGGTTTACTGAGGCCAAAGAGCTCTCTGGCCAAGAATTCTAAAGGCCCCTCCTTAAACTGCAAACCCCAGGATTCCACAGGATGTTGAAAGTGGAATAACAGCACTATAACAGTGTAGTGTGGAAAGTCCTTAAGATAATGTTTTTTCTCCCCAGTACAACACAGTACTGGATGATGATGATGGTCCTACCCTTTTCTCTGTTCAGCACTCAAGGCAGTTAACAAAATAGATAGAGCTACAGAATTTACATCATTCAGCAATTATCAACAAAATTAAACTATCAGTAACATCCAAAGCAGTTAAAAGCACAACCACCCCATCAATGCTCTTCACAGAGCTAATTGTGTGAGAAGTTGTTTCCCTAGGATGTTTAAACCTTTCCTCTTTCTCTACGAATCTTGGTTTGCATGCATGTAGAAACAGATTTGCTGTGATTTGCTGTTAATACATAAGTCATTCTTCTATTTCAGGTGACTATAACCTACATAAGAATTGTGAACCCCCAAGCATGCCTTTATGGTAAAAGCGAATTCTTTGACTTACTCTTCAGATTCCAAGATAAGATAGGGAATTCTATCTGTGGCTATCCAGGGAACATCCTCATTTTCCATTTCGGGTTTTGTCGGATGTAATTATTCACTATTTTTTGTTTTCTTGAAGGGAGCTGTAACTAATTATAGCAATATTCATCTCACTTTAAAATTGTCTTTGAAAATTGCACAGTTTTCAAAAGCTACTGACAGTTTGAGACTTACCGTGCTAAAAATTTGTAAACTGTATCTTTGTAGAGAAAACAGCATTTTTGCACAGGAAACAGAATTTTCTGTGCAGAAAACAATATTTATGCAGTGAAATACTATTTGTTGCATAGAACATGCAGTTTCCTGCATAGAAAGAAAGCATGTGCAATACAGTGGCCCCTCCACTTTCATGAGGGTTTGGGTCATAGAACCCTTGCAAAAGTGGAAAAACTGAATAACTTCCCCATGCTCCCTTTCTTATTCCCTTGCCTTTTTACTCTGGCATGTGTGCTTCCTTCTCTATGCCCAGGAAAAAGACAAGGGAATGGAGGGAAAGGCACTCATGAGCTTTCCTTCTCCATGCAGTGCTCCTCCTCTCATTCCCTTGGAATGGTGGAGAAGGCATGTGCGCTCCTTCCTTCTCTGTGCACAGTACTCCCCCTTCCTATTATCTTGCCTTTTGACTTGGCATTCATTCTCCATGCCCGGGCAAACGGCAACATAATAAGGAGGAAGTGTGCATGCCTCCCCCCTACATTCCTTTGCATTTTGCCTCAATGCATGTTCTCTGCATCCAGGCTGAAAGCAAGGGAATAGGCAGAAGACATTCTTGAACTTTCCTTCTCTGTGTGGTGGTGCTCCTCCCATTCCCTTGCCTTTCATTCAGGCAGGCAGAAGGAAGGCACATGCACCCCCAATTCCATTGTCTTTTGTCCCAGCATGCATTCTCCATGCCTAGGCAAAAGGCAAGAGTATGGGAGAGGAAGACATGCTCACAACTTCCTTTTCAGCTGTCAGTGTCCCACCTCCCATTCTTTTGTCTTTTGCCCAGACACAGAGAAGGAAGGCATACATGCTCAGGCAAAAGGCAAAGGAATCAGAAGAAGACAATGGGGGAGAAGCATGCCCACATCTCATAAATAATCAAATTCGTGAACATCAAAACCATGAATGTGGACGGAGGACTGTATTTGTATAGAGTAAGTCTTGAATTGTGAAAATTTTCCTCAACAATTTTTCAACAGCATGTTTTTGACCACCCATGATGATGATGATGATGATGATGATGATGATGATGATGATGATGAACATGAACATTTTTCTATCTGGGATTGACTTCCTAGCAAAATAATGCTGAGTGGTGCAAAGCTATTAAATATGTGGGGCTGTAGATGTCAAAGAGAAGGGGAGTTCAGAGCATCTCCAGCATCTTTAGATGTTCACACTGTTTCAGTCCTGCGTATCTTTGTAAATACGTAATAATATGTGGGCCAAGTAGATTGAAGTGTTGTATCTTGGCTTGTACTGCCAAATATAAAATTAAACACTGTCTACTCAGAAAGGAAAACTGGCTAGATTCAGCATCATTAATTTATTGTGTCCCACTCCATCAAGTGGAATGGCATACTTGGCCCAGTCTGTTGGATAGGGTCAGACAATCACATAACTGCTGAAATACATCTGAAGTTCTGGGGTTGGTTTGTTCCCCTCCCCTCCATGCTTGTAGTGTCCTTTCCTGGAATGATTAGATGTTAAAAGACCTGAAGACAGATTGTATCTATCAGTCTGTTTCACATGCTGTTTAAATATAATAAAATGTTGCTGAGATGTACATTGCATGTTCCCTCAGCTTTATTTCTCTGCTCAATGTTTATGAGTCTTGTTAATGATTATAGAGTGTATATTGTGATTAGCTGCTACTTTTCCATTATTTATTACACTCTGATATTTTTGATCTTCATCTGAGCTGGGGAAGAGGAAGAGGGACTCAGTTAAATTTGGGGTTCATTGTAAGAGAAGAGTAGAAGCACATTCATCTCTTTAGGTTAATCTGGGCTTGCTCTGAAATCAAACATAGAGAGAGGAACTGTGAATATTTGTTATTTATTATGTGGGATGGGGGGGGAATCCTTATAATGTGATCCTAAGTTCACTCACTCCAAAAGTAGTCCCACCATGTTCATGTTCACTGAACCTCATTTCCAGATGTATGTTTGTAAAATGAATGCCCTTAATGGGTTTTGGCAGAAATAAGTAGGAGGTTTAAGAGATTATCATAAGTTTGGTTCTTTCTTTCTGTATGTGGGTTACACAAACTAATGTACAGTTAAGTTGATTACAGGAAACAATATCATCTAAGCAAAAACATGGATATAAATTCAATAAATAAATAAATGAATGAATGAATAAATGCCATACACTAAGGAAAGGCAACATTTGGTCCTACATTCATTTTGATGTATCTCTTCCACACAATCTCTTACTGTTGGTCATGGTGGGTGGGCTAATAGCAGTTCCAGGCCAAAACATCTGGAGCAATAAATGTTCCCTACCTCTGCTATGCATAATGATGATCCAATTCTGCATTGTGAAAATTGCACATCTTTTATACATGAGCATCCTCCTGAACATGCTGTGTCAGCATCAAGGAAGTTGTGTGTATATATGCATAAATAAAGAGACAGGTTGCACACATCCCTAGTGTAACGATTGCTTTGTCCAACCAAGTTGTGAACATGCCTGCAAGCAATTCTGGAGTGGCAACTTATTTGGATAAAATAAATGGGACTGAAGGAGTTGGTTACACAGGTGAATGAAAACCGGAGCTGCTTGATATTCATCCTCATTAGAAAAACTTGTCCATTTGAAATAATTTACAAGTTAACTGAAATGAATTAAGAAGTATGTAATCTGTTCAGTATCTATGCTGTTATTTAAATTTTTGACTGTCACTCTTTCCCAGTTACCTATGAAGGAAAATGTAACTAGGAAATCCACATAATTAAACTTTTTTTTTTAAAAAAAAACTTGTCTTAAACAACAAATGTTGCATTAGCAGGAAAAATCTTTCTCCAGAATAGTGAACCATAAGTATCTCAAGGAGAAAGTGCAGCAACAAAGTGTGTATTGTCTCATATTGGTATGATTCTGCTGTTAAGTTTAATTCATTTTACAGAGAAAAAGAGAAAATCTTGAATTCAGAGGGCATAAATGTAGTATTTTAAATAATGTGTCAAGGAGGAAAGTGATTTCAATGCAGATCCATAAAATATAATGTCTTTTACTAGGTTCAGTGCCCCTCAAGGCAAACATTTGAAAAGGAAGGGAAAACCATTTTAACACCAAGATAAATGTTGTCAGTAGGATAAACATAATGCAAAGATAATAAAGAAATATTTCTTGTCAGAAATGAGGAAAAAAGTAAACAACATTGTTATTCATATAATCTGTGTCCTTTCAGAAAGCTAATTAGATACCAAGGATTTTCCTTTTACAGATGATACTTCTGGAAAAAGATTTCAAATTGCTCCACACATTGACCTTGCATTATTTTTTTTCGCTTAAAAGGCCACATTATGCTAGTATTAATAATGTTCAACAATTCAAATGTAAAAATATTGAGTACTTAAATAAAGAAGTGCCTTTTGGCAATAAAGATAAGATGCGAAGCTAAGCAGTGTTTTAAAATGTATTTCCATAATAAAAGAAATGCAGTCACAGTTAGGTCTCTGTGTCTGTGCATGCGCATGCATGCACATCTGCATGCACACACATGCTCACACACTTATGCATATTTGTGTAAAAATCTTCCTCTTTGTACTTGTGTGCCAAGGAATTCCTGTACATTGCTGATATTTCTGGAAAATGTTTGGGAGCTACATCTCCCAGCAAGAGCTAAAGAAGATTCCACTGAAATCTTGAAGAGCCACTGCCAGTGAGTTTTGAGAACAAAGTTAGAAGGATCTAAGTTGATTGACCTAACTTAATACTCCAACTTCATGTAAGGCTGCTTGTTAAGTTCCATGATGAATGCTGAGCAAATTTGCCTAGAATGTATCATGAATGGACTACTAAATATATTTGTATATTTGCTTATAACATCGTCCCTCTATGGGTCATCAACAGCAACAAACAATATTTGTTTCTGGTGCTACAGCTCTGGAACATTTTTCATATTGCCCAGAAAAAAATTATCCATTCACCTCAAACATGTGTGGCCACCATTGGAATATTTAGACAAACAGACTATTTGAGACATAATAGTGGTGCTCAGGCAGTGTTCAGATGTTGCACCAAAATATAAGTTTTCACAAAAGGTAGCACTCTGTGCAGGAAGAATTGCAATTGGCAAACCTGTCTAAGCTAGCCATGACTATCAGTACCTGAATTTTCATATTAATACTGATTCCAAGAGAATTCCTCCATAAGTAAATAAATAAATCTGAAGACATCCCCCTCCTTGTAAGCCTCTGTGGATGTCATCAGGTTTTTCCCCCCACATTTTGAAAAGTCTGCACAATTTCAAACCCAGGAAAGTATATTCATATCCTAAGCTGCATCATAGGCAGATCACAGTAGTGTCTGTTTTGTATTGTTGTTGTTGCTGTTATGTGCCGTCAATTTTTTTCCAACTTATGCTGACCCTATGGTGAACCTATTGTGGTGTTTTCTGGGGCTGAATGTAATGTGCCCAAGGTCACCCAGTGGGTTTCCATTGTTGAGCAGGGAATCAAACCCTGGTCTCCAAGGCCATAGTCCAACACTCAAACACTACATCATGCTGGGTCTCCCTGGTATGTATAGACAATAGATATTAAAAAAAAAAAAACCTCATGATTTTTACTGCTACCGCTCATAGAATGTATAATGGGACAATGTGAGTGACCCAGATATCGAACAGCCTTTCTGCTGGATGATCATATATTCTTAATACTGGGAGACCATTGATGGAAGTGTCAGAAATTTTATGGCATGGACCAGCTTCAAGGAGTGTATGGTGCGTGTGTCACACTCTGAACTGGGCTGCAGACTAGAAGTGACCTTCCAAAGATCATTCCCTCTTAGCCAGTTATGGATCTAACCCAATGCCGCCAGGGTCTGGAATGAGAAATTGTGACAGGAATGTAGAACAAGTCCATTAAATGAGAAAACCACAAAGATGTCTTTGCAACATCATTTTACCTGTTGTGGATGTATTGTGAAGATAGCATGTGTTGATGTGTACTTGTTTCTTTTTAGAGATTTGTCATTAGATGCCACTGTGGTAAGTGAGCTGATACATTAATATCATGGCATTTTGCAGTCAAGGCTGAACAAACAGGTAGTGATGGCTTACACATCCATGGAACAATGAATCAATTTTGAATTTTGGTCTGAACTTTAATGGAACTATCTAATGAGCTGAATTTGTTCCTGAAAATATTTTTAAAGGAACTGTGTCCTCTAAATGTCAGACTAAAACCAAGAAGAGATTCACTGTCTCAGTGTCATGCAAGCCAACAGCTTCCTCTGAGGTGATATGATAACAATCCATTTCCTTCTAAACATTATTTACTACTTCACTCAATTTATCTGTTTGTTTTATTATTCCAGCTCTCTCTCAGTAGAGGACTCAAGATGGCATACCTCTAAAAACCAGAAAGTCCCAAATTAAGCACTAAATTAAAACAGTTTAGAAACTTTTTTTTTAAAAGAACATCATAAGAACTGTTAGTAGGCCGTACACCTCCAGGCTTGGTATGGTTTAATTGGTAAATATTAATTGGCATAAATATAAATAATACTCTGATATGGCTGCATAGCCATGCTGACTAAGAAAAGCTGGCTGCACCCCTGCATTGCAAAATCAGATCAAGAAAGACCTCAAGTCATAGCCAGGAAATCACTAGGAAACTCCAGCAAAAGCAGACGTAAGCCTCCAGTTACTCAACATTTAAGAGACAATAGTGTCCAAGATGCTCCTACAGGATGGTTGGTTTTCTTAGCCTCTCTCTCTCTGACCAGCAAACTTTCCATTTGTCCCTATACCAGGCTGACAATTAAGGAACTATTAGGACTACCATTAGCCCTTTGTCACCTAATGCTAAGACCATTAGTTCATTCCTGGCCCCATTGTCCACTCTCCAGACTCCATTGTTTACTCTGGCAGCAATTAGCACCTTCACCCTTGAGGCAGAAAAAGAGTATTTAAACTCCAGTTTTTGGCCAGTCAATTGACAGTACATTGGTTGCTGGTCATCACTCTGTTACTCTGATTCCTGTGTGTGTATTGTCCTTAGACTTGAGTCTAAGCTACGTTGCTTCTTCACTGCGGTACTGAATAGATAAATATCACCCACTTTGCCATGAAAATCTTGCTATCCAAAACTTTCCTCTCTTTACCTTCAGTTAGCCTTGTGTGATTGTGTGACTGCTTGGATCTTGTGTGTGTGATTGCAATTTCCCCAATAAAAAAAATAAGCTTACTTTTGGATCTCTAGCTGGTTCTTCCATGCATTAGTACTGGTAGACATAGGTGTAAAAATTCTTGTTAAGATTATCCCCTCTCACAGACATCTTCTCGAGCTAATATTTTCCACTGTTTCACTGAGCTACTGGCATTGTGGGTGGACCCCTGAGTCACTCATATTTTGGGGCAACAGAATGGGAAACAAAGTATAACACCTCACGTTAAAAGACCCTTCCACAGCAACCAATTAGTGGCCAGAAAGCTTATCTGAATAAGATAAGATGTCTGTGAATGGAGGTGAAATAGAATAGAGAGGGATCCTGCTTAGCTTCCCATCGAATACATTTCTGCAGCTTGAGAATAACTACTGGTATGTTTTTGAGGGTGATGGGACCAAAATAGAACTTCTCCTCAAATATCTCAGAACTCAGTTAGACACCTACTAGGAAGCAGGATCTTTCAGATAATCTGGACCCAAGCCACATGGGCAGTAGAGATCATATCCATCACTTTGCATTGTGCTTTGAAGTGGACCAATAGCCAGTAAACTTGCAATGGGTATGACTTTCTGTTCTCCCTGTAATCAAGCATTGATCAGCAGTCTGGCCACAGCATTTGTTGACTGCTGGAGTCTCCAGAAACTTTCTAAAGGCCATGCCATCTGGAGTGTATTAAGAGATGTAACCAGTGCATAAACTGTTACTGGCTCTCCAATGCAGAAAGAAGGAAAGAAAGAAAGAAAGAAAGAAAGAAAGAAAGAAAGAAAGAAAGAAAGAAAGAGAAAGAAAACAAATCAAAACCATTGTCCATGTCACTTCCAAAATACAATTGAAGTTTTATTTGAATGTGGAAAATTCATTATTTGTTGTTGCTGCAAAATTTCTTTTCAGGATTGCAGAAAGAATTGATTTCAAACCTAGTATTGTACACATAAGATTAAGTGCACTCTATTTTTCATTTGCCCTCCTAGCATCAGGTTTCCTCTATCATTGGTTTCCCTAGTCACCTATTTTAATTTCTTTATGTAACACTTTGGCTAACCTGTTCCCCCTTCTTTACCCTCATGTCAGTGAAGCATTCATTACTAAAAATAGGATTTTCCAAGAAAGTGTAATAGAACATCTTCCACTTACACTGTGCTATGCTAAAGAACGCTGCCATGTTAAAGCCTTCTTTTTTCTTGTGAGGTTTGAGTTTGCTTTTATATTGAGTTGTTGGAGAGGGAGGGAGGGAGGGAGGAAGAAAGGAAGGAAGGAAGGAAGGAAGGAAGGAAGGAAGGAAGGAAGGAAGGAAGGAAGGAAGGAAGAGGGAAATATGTTTGCATTTATCTTTTCACATAACAGGCTCATTCAGAAGTGCCCACGTTGTTCCATTATAAAATCAATACTCTCTAATCCCTTTCTTTAAATAGCATTTTACTATAGTGAAATTGATAATGTTTTGCTGTCTTGGTAGAAGCTTTGAACCACAAGACATAATATAGCTTCAACATCCATAATCTGGCCCAGGACATCATGATTCAATATGAGGATTAATTGTGAAAATGATTGTGTTAGTTTTCAAATTATTCAAATCTTAATTACAACTGTGTTGGCCCAATTAGTTGAGAACACAAGGCTAATGTTAGGGTTGGGTGGCTACTTGGCATCTGTGTGCAAGTGAGAGGCATCTGTTGCCAGGCACTAGAGTGATGGGAAGTGTCAATTTGCCAGCTGTGAAGTCAGGAAAGCTGTTTTAAAAACAAATTTCAGCCAACATAATGATTTAGCACACTTGGGGGCCCAATAGTTTCTTGGACACATATAGTGATTCTATATGTGTCACAGAACAGGACCAGAAAGACAGTAGTAACGTATAAGTCTCTGGTTGCATCTCCAACAATGTTTTCTTTTTCAGAGCTATCTAGCAGAAAACTTCAGCTTGACTATCACATCAGTGCTCATTGTCACCCTGGAAATTAATAATTCTAACCTGTTTTTGTCTAATAAAGATTCAAGACAGACAAGAATTTTGTCCCCCCCCAAAAAAAAACCCTCATTTGGGTTCATACTTTTAAACAAATAAGGCACTGACACAAGTTTTTCGAGCGAAATCTTTAAAATAATGAAATCCATAACAAAATAATTATTCCAGAAACAGCACAAAAACAAACTCCAAATGCATTTTTCCCCAAATAGTCTCTTAAAAAGAAGGCTGTTATGTCTGACCTATAACCTCCTAACTTCCTACCCCACTGTCTCATTTAGAACTATGGTTTGCTAAATAGGTAGGGGTCCACATATTGTACAAGATACTCCAAACTCACATCCTGAATTGGATTGAGAAACTAGTGCACATCTAATGATCTTTCAGTCTGAGAGTGATGCATTTCCTGTTGTTAGATTCATGTATAATAACTGGGCTGCATATTCCGTACTAGTTGATGTTTCCAAGCTGCCTTTAAGAGCAGCGCTACATAGACAGTACTGTAGTCATCCAAATAAGAGGTTGCCAGAGATGAGTGACAAGAGCCAGATCCCTGTTAATTTTGCTTTTTTTCCTGAACACACAGCAGTGAATAATGATGGCATGGTTACTAAGAATCATTATAACAGAAAGATAGAACAGAAGATAGTGAACGTTTGGAAGGTAAGCTGTCATTTTGGGGAAAAAAAACCACACCAATTTTTAAGTGGCATTATTTATGATTTTTAAATATCCAGTTCTTGTGACCTTACATATTCTAGGAGATGGGCAGTAGAAGAGAAAGAGGGAGAGAAATAGGTTTATTAATTATGAATTGCAGCATTTCAGTTGTTTAAAGCTATCAAATCCAGAGTGGCAAGGTGGGGTTTTATGTCTCTGACAATGGAAACTGAACTTGACAACTTGATTCTAATATTGCCTTCCTCTTTTGAGGATATTAATAGTATTGGTAAGTTTATGGAGGCATGCTTAATATTAACATTTAATGAAAGCTTGCAAACTTTACTGAAAGGTAATCAATTGGTAGACAAAGAAAATGAACGTTAAGAGCAGGGGCAAAATTGTATTGAACTCTAATGCATTCGCTTTTGACCTAGTTTTTATTATGGATCTTTCATAAGCATGGCTTTCAGGTTTTGGTTTTTGTTCACATTGGAGAGAATGCAGATGGAGGAGCATTTCGGTTCATTTTCTTAGGATAATATTGTTTGTAATTTACATTAAAATGCATGGATATGTTGGTGTCCTCTACAATGTAACTAGAAATCAACTGAACTGTTAGCAGTAGTAGAACAGATCTCTGTATCTCCCTCTGCCATGAGAAAAAATGAATGCAACACTTTAGAACCAGGTTTCATCTAAGGATGCAAACATGTATCTCTTTTGCTTCAAATAGGGATGGAAAGAATATGTAAAAATATTGAAAAATATGGCCAGATTTTTCTTTTTTCTTTTTTAATATTGAGAAAGTCCAAAAAGAAGAATCCTAGATTGATGGGAATCTTCACAGGAAACAGAATTTTATTAATTCCAGCACAGAAAATGCTGCATGGTTTGCATATAAAATACTGTAATTTAGGATCTATTTTATGTAATATTTGCACATAGTTGATTTGCATAGAAAACCATATTTTCTGAATTAATAATTCTGCACTGAAATATTATTTTACATGAGGGAAATGTTGCTTGCTGCACAGAAAATGTTGTTTTCTGTGCAGTATAGGTCCTGAAATGTGAATAGCCTTTGAAAAAATTGTGGTTTTTAAAGACTTTCTTGCAGAGAGAAAAAAAAAAATGCTGAAATTGGTCACTGCTACCTTTGGGAAGAAACTTCAGCCTTTTTCACACAACAGTGCTCTCCTGTGTCATCCTGTCACAATCTCAGCAGTGCCTCTGCTGGGATGGGAGCATATCCCCCATGCTCCCCTCTGCAACTGGTTGACTGCCTGCATAAGGGAACATGAAGGAAAGCTTCATTCTTCTGGACTACAACCGGACTTCTTCTCATGCTGCAGTAAGGGAGGAAGCACATAGATGTGACTGACTGCAATGGAAGGCTCGCGCAATCAGGGGTCATTGACTGAGTTTCTCTGTCAGTCAGTCAGTCAGTCAAGCCTTTATTGCGGTCGACAAACCATGAGGCAAAACACTTGATTACATACAATGTATAATTTCTATATACATTATACATTCTACGTGGGGATAAAAACATAGAAATATAGAATATTTATAATAAGATAAGACACAGTATGTAATTAATTAGATGTAATACATTTTAAAAACAGCTTAATAAGTAAAGTTTAAGATTAGATAGGAAACTATAAAATTTAAAACATATCATATGTAAAAATTTCTATTAAAACTCATGCAACCTTTTTTCCTCGTATAGAATTCTTGGTAGCCCTACAATTCCTAGAGATATGGCCCCAGCTCAGGTGATTACTACAGAAAAGATTATTCAAATGTTACCATTGTGTACCATAGACCTTCGAGTTTTAATAGCACTGAAGAGAAACTTTGCTACCTCCTCAGTTACTCTTTTTTCAGTATCCTCTAATAGATGCATTAAATACCATCCCAAAGATCTTCCAGGGAACTTGCTTAGGAGAGGCACTATGAACCTTAGCCTATCATCGTTATAGAAGGTGCAATAAAAGAGTACATGAGATAAGGATTCTACTAGTCCCTCCCCACAGGGGCATACACGATCCCTGTACTCAATTTGCTGAAAACGTCCCTCTAATACAACAGATGGAATAACGTTAAATCTAGCTTTACTAAATGCCATCCGTTATTTGGGGACTGTTAAATTTTCGAGATAGTTTGCACCCCTAATTGGATTAAACCTCAAACCCAAACTAATAGGAGAGCAAGTTGTATGTGCAATGGATATAGAATACTGAATATCAATATCCTTGATTCGTTGTGCAAGGATCAGCTTGGCCCTAGGCCAGTCAAGAGTGAGAAGGAATGTTTCTGAAAGGCCTAATCGTTGCAGTTTTTCTTTCACAGATTTGGTCAGGTGAGTAGTATATATATCTCTTTGCATCAGGTAAACATACCCAGCCTCTGGTCCTGCAAAGAGAACCCTCAGCCAGTACGCTAAGGCCCACTTCCATGCTGTACATTCAATTGATGTACAACCAGCCTCCAGATGGAGAACTGCTGATGGGACACAATTTGGGATCGCAAATAGTTTTCTGAGGAATGTTGAGAGTACTCGTTCCATTGTTAATGAGAAACCCAACATCCATACCGGGATACCAAACAGTAGTTGGGGAGGAACCTCGGCCTGGAATACCCTAAGTGCAGCTGGAATCAATTGTCCCCTCTTAGTATAAAAAAATCAGACAATTGCTCTGCTGTTGCAGGTTGCGTTCTATATAGCGGTTGCCCACTGCAATGCCCAGGCACCAGATGCATGAAAGAGTTTCTCTGTCAATGCGATCACACCAGCTGGCAATGTGAGAGGGCAAGACTGTGACAACATCATGTGAAAGTATTGTTGCAGTCCTGCTCGTCTCATATCCCCATCCCGGGATGCTGTCGTAATATGGAAAGGGCCTTAGTGAAGAATTATATCCATTTTCCTCCATGGTACTGTACATTTATGGCACTTATCCACAGACATCTATTTCCTTCCTTCCTTCCCTTTCTCCCTCCCTTCTTCCCTCCCCCCTTCCCTCCCTCTTTGCAGTGCAATGCATATGCATATAATCCCAAATCGACTGCTGGGTATCCCTTTGCCAGGTTAAACACACATACAAAAAATATGGATTCAAATAAGTGTTGTGAATTATATGTTCAAGTAGTTTAATTTCGACATTGCTTGCATAATTTCAGTGTTACAGCTTTGTACATCAAAATATGTTGTTCTCACTGGTGTCATATACACAAATGCATATGTGCCCAGTTATTTCTTTTGGTCTTTGGTTACTTTAACATGAAAACAAAACTCATATTACTACTATCCTTGTAACACTGCAGATGTGCCCATGCAGCAGCCAGGAGGTTTCCTTGCTAGCCTGTTTTGACCAGCTTGCATGAGATGTGATAGGTCAAATTAGAAAGCCAGTGTGATCTAGTGGTTTGAACACTGGGTTTGATTCCCCTGCTCAGCCATGGAAACCTACTGGGTGACCTTCAGTGCTTTGCACACTCTCAGACTGCAGAAGACCCCACAATAGGTTTGCCTTAGGGTTGCCATAAGTGGGAAACAACTTGAAGGCACACAACAGCAGATGAAGCCGTTGTATACATTCTGACTTGAATGCCACAGTTAGTGAATTATCAGTGGTGTTACTTCTGCTGATTATTTCTGATGCTTTTTCAGTTTATGCAGCCCATGGATGTGAAGGTGTAGTATTGACCTCGCATGTCTGACCCTTCTTCCTACTCAAATAACCATCACCATCATCTTCATGAAGAGCAGGATTTATTTTAATTAGATATCCTATCTAAGTAAATCCACCCCGCCCAAACGCGCGCGCACACACACACATACACTAACAAGCAAAGCAAACACAAAGCATGATTTCCTCCTTAATTACACCTACTTCGGTGACAATTTGCAGGAAACAGTATTCCTACTATATAACAAAAAAAAATTCACCCATCTGTCATAATTCATTAACTAATAGGACAATCCAGTGCTTTATGTGCCACTGTAGAGACTAAACTCAGTGACAGTTAATACCAGTATAAGCACCATCCCTGCTGATAAATATGTACTGCCAAAAATATTACCTCTCCAAAGACCTTTTTGCACGGCATTTGCCATGCAAAAGGGACCCTCGAGCATCATGTAAATGTGAGGAGCGGTCCACATCATGCACTCACAATCGTGCAATGCTCCAGGGTCTGGCAGGCGCCGCTTGTGCACTTTTTCATTTTCAGCTTTAAACCGAAAATGGTGCATGATCACTCATCGCTCTGGGGCTCTGTGCGCACTTGTCATGTGTGCGGAGCTCTGGAGCCACAGTGCTCGTGCTTCCTGCCCCAGCGCAGAATGGGAAAGTCCCAGGCTGCACTGCGGAAGGAAGAGGCAGGGCTCTCACGTGAGCAGCCGGCAGCTGCGGAGCTGAAGCAACAGGGACACAAGAGCCTCTCACAAGAGGCTGCTTGCGCAATCCCTGCACCCCAGCTCCACAAAAAGGTAAGCTGCAGAAAGGGCTCAAAACTTGACTTCTCCAGCTTTTACCAAGATTGTCTGATAGGACTTATATTTAAGTGCTCAATGAACACTTAATATGCCTAATTTTCCTTTCATGTTCTCAGCTTCTCAACATCAGTTTTCAAACTGTACATATCTTTCCATTTATACATGTTATAAATGTATACAAATGTAATGTCCAACTGCACTCATAAAAAATGTTTCTAGGATTACTGGCTTCGGACATTGTTCTATGGTCTTTCCATTCTTTCATGAATGGATGGTTTCAGAAAGTGGTACTGGGAAAGCCTTGATTCACAAACTAACCACAAGTGTTCCAGGAACATATCATTTGATGAAGCATGGATGATAGGCATGGAATCTCCTTCCCAAGAAAATCCACCCTGCCATCTCTGCAAATTTCCCCCCCCCCCACAGTTTTAGGGTGATACGTTTTTGGCCACAGGAATCTAGTTTAACGGATGGATTATGGTAGTTACTGGATATTTATTTATTTATTTATTTATTTGTTGGGGGACAGGTGACTATTTTTAAAAAGCTGTGGTATCTTTTTTTAATCTTTTAAAGCTTTTTCCAAATAGCTAAGACAAGATATTACCTATTTTTCATAGAAAAGATGTGCAGTTCTTTCTTTGGTGCAGACATCCATGGATAAGACTCTGTGTCTTTAATTTCTTTAAAAAACCCTTGCTCTCTTACACCACTGTTGGATTAATTGACTGCCTCCCTCCCTCCCTCCCTCCGTCTCTCTGGCTATTTTTACATGGAGAAAATTACTCTGCATTGAGCACTGCCCTTTGATATAAGATGTTACAACAGCATTCCACCTGTCCTGCAGATGTGAATCCTTACACACCAATTCACTAAAATATGGAGGAGTGAATGTTTCTTCTCCAGCCAAGCCAGGGGGTAATGGAGTGTATGTTTTCATGCCTGATTAGTATGGGCTTCAATCATTTAGGAAAGTACTTTTACTCTTCTGAGTCACCCTTTTTAAGGGGGGAAATTCAGAAATTCAGAGAGTGATTAGCATGACAAGTTAATTGAGCCACTATAGGACTGGTGGTGAAGACTGGTAATTACTCTTTGCTATGATTTAGTAATCTAGGCTATCTCTATCTGACAAACAGCAACAGAGGTTGCTGCTGCAAGATCTAAAGGTCAAATCTTCACCTCTGAATGGTACTTTAAATAGTGGGCAAATATCCAGCACAACTATTAATGTTTCCGTCCCTTCTATTCCTGGTGGAAGCAGCTGCAATTCACCTGCAAAATGTTCATCTTCCTGTTTAAATCACTCAGACAATAGGAACAGTACATGTATACTTTTACTAAACAACTTACCAATTCAAGTGGGTTGCCTGGGCTGCAAAATGTGAACTGAGAAGTGATAAAGCATGGTGCTGCTTCAGTAAAATGGAATAACAAATCATTTTGACAGAACCTACATCTTGGTGTGGGCTTCTGAATGTATTTTCCCCCCTCCCTCTTCACTTTCAAGGTCGATGTTCCTTATTTCATGTGGAGTACATCTTGTATGACAGCACGGGAAGAAACATGGGCAGGCTGGGTTAATGCATTTGGGGTCAAAATGGACTTACAAATGAAGGAAGGCTGTCCCCATGAGAGATAGGATTGACACCAAGGCACTGGAAGTGATTGGTGATTAAGCTTCAGCTGCTTAAAGTGCATACAAAAGTCAGGAAAGACAGTGAAATAGGGAGCACAGATTAAGCCTTTAAGAAAGAGAGAAAGATTACATTTGTGTACTGTCAAGGAAACCTTCATTATACACATCTATCTGTGTTTCTATCTGTTGCATGAATCTATGATTTGATTGTCCAATTTCTGTCCCATGTTTTTTCTCCAGGGACTTCCACTTGGTCCACTCTTACTGTCACAACAACTTGGCAAAATAAGATAGTCTGGAAGGCAGCATATTACTGAATGAGAGTTAATCCTGACCACATGAGAGTTTAAAACCAAGGCTCCCTAGTTCAAATAAAAGATACTATCATATCCCATAGGTCCTTTATTTAATATTAGAAAATGGGCTTTATTTATAAACCTTCTTTTTTGCTTATTGGTTATTTCTGCTCTCTCATAGGCCCTTTTTGCAAGACATCATCATCCCACATTGAGGATGGGGGAAGGACAGGACCTGGACAATGGTTCTGCATGATGCTATCCAGGTCCCAACATTCTGCCCTCCCCATGTGGCACATTTGTGCTGCAAATCATTGACAGGTTCTCCTTGTCAACGACCGATGATCACACAGTCCTCCTGCCAGCCTCTTGCCCTTACCTGGTGTGTGGGGCAGGAGTCAGGAAACACAATGGTAGCCCTTCCTGCCCCAGAGCAGCCTAGGACAGTGCCCACCTGTACTGCAGAAGAAAAAGGTGGCACCATCATGCCTCCTGCATTCCCACAGGCAGCCGATGTGGAGGGGAGTGCTCCTGTCATTCTCCTCTCCCGTGCTTCTCTCCCTCAGGACACCACTGGGATCTGGTAAGCTGTACAAAGGGCCATAGATTTCATAAGAAATCAGTTTCAATGGGGGAGAATATGATTTTATAAAATTATGGCTTGGTGCATTCTTTTTAACGACCTTGGAGGCATGCCCATGGAAAGAAAGGATTTTGGATTTAATGAACAGATACCATCCTTGAGATGTCGCAAAACCTATCCCTTTTCTATTGCCATTACTGTTGGCCAAGCACCACCAGCGGGAAGCCTTGGTAGCAGAATGACACACTCTTTTCCAGAGAGAGTCTGCATGGGAAGAACTTCCCTTTGGCTTATAGAGGGGAAGGTCCACAATGTCTTTTGACCCCTGGGAACCCTCTCAAGCACAACAGAAACTTAAATGATTTAGTTACACTCGAACAGTATTTACAACTATGCCTGGTGTTACACACAGAGCAGCAAGCTGATAAATCCTAAGGTACCAAACAGTTTTTTTTTCTTTTTTTTTTTGGTCAGTTAGGAAAATGAGGGAATTGGGAGCTTCAGGCACAAACTATCACTAATGTAGTTAAAGATAAGAAAGCTTTTAATTAATTTAATTTAATTTCCACAGTCAAGAAATCCTAAAAACAAAGTAATAAAAAAACAAATAAACAAGCTGATCACTCCCATGTGGTAACAGTCTGATGATTTCTACATTCTGCAAGCAATGATCACTCTTCCACACTCATCTCTCTATAGCCTAACAAAATTGGATGTGAGGTATACACATCTACAGTATAGATGGATGGCAATTTCTTAATGCTTCAGATAATCTTACATAGTTATTACAAGCTATTTTGAGGGAATAAAGTGCTGCAAGAATAATATTTTAAGTCCTGGCTTAAAAAGCATTCCATTCATCATTCTAAAAGAGAAAATTGCTTGTGAGAGTGGCTTCCCCCACCTTTCCATATTCTGCCTAGATTCTATCCCACCCCCAGTGGAAAAGCTAAAGAGGAAACTGAAAAGGGAGGGAAAAAAAACCCAATCACCCCAAATAATTCTATCCTCTCTCCACAGGCCTTCATGCATAGGTAGGTAGGTATGTCTGGTGTATTAGTCTGGTGTACCACAAGTATTTTCTGTAATAAATGATATGAGCACATTGAATCCTTTGACTGACAGTGCATTTTTGACTAATTTTCTTTTCAAAGAAAGCAATGAGTAATTTCAGTGCGTAGTTAAGCTCAGAACAGTGAAGATTCTCACCAGTTCAGGATTCTTCTCATCAGGTTTTTTTTCCAACTGAGTCTCTCTCTCTCTCTCTTTTTCTATATTATTAACCATTTTTTAAAATTTTTCCCCAGTTTTCACCATTTTATAGACATCTGGCTTATTTTCCTGTAATATATGAAAGACCAAACAAAAAGCATGGGGCTGACAGCAGACTACATCAGATTCTTGAAAGACATGATTTCAGTTGAGCCTTTACAAGTTCATTCCAATATCTGTAAAAGTAATCAAAATATTATGGTCTTTGACAATGTGGGCATTTAGCTTAAATGTTATGTGATGCCTATTCATCACTTTATTATGATCTACAGAGTGAATAGGATGAAACACACTTGGACCCATAGTTTTGATTTATTTATTTTTTTGGATTATGTATGATATGCATACATGCATATTACCAGCAAAAACTGAACAACCTCTGTATACTTGTGTTCCAATCAATAAATAAAATGCTTGAAAAAAGGTGAGAAGGAAGAAAGGAAGGACTGATCTGAACTTATGTGAAGCATCAAATAAATATTTTCTGTTCCTGGGATTTATTTATTTATTTATTTATTTATTTATTTTAAATAGTAATATTTTAACTTGTTCATCAACACTTGCCACTCATCTTGACTTTCATCAGTGGCTGTAGTAGCAAATACCATCTTTTTTCCTCTTGTAAGCATAACAAAGACTTGGAGTCTACATAGAATACTTGCTATTATGGTCTTTGCTAGAGACATTTGGTTGAAATGTGCCTCTCCCCCCGTCCCCCTCTGCTTAATCCTTGCATAGATAAGTGTCATTATATGGTTTAGTCACTAGGTAACACTGAATTAAATCTAGACAGAGTGGAAAATTTTCTATTACTGTTCTGTTTTACTTAAAAGAAAAGGTAAAACTATTATTTAACTGGATTGTATGCTAAGCCTTCCATAATGTTGTGTGACAAGTGTTACAAAAGAAGAGACAGATTGGTAGTTCTAGAAACAAGGTTGATAAAAGATTATATATAATAAGAGTATTTCACACTTGACAGTGCTACTGAGAGGTCAAGGAAATTATACTTCTTCAATATACAGCTCTATTCATAGTTTGGGGGTTATTGTGCATAAAATCTGCACATTCCACCACCCCCTCCCCAGAAAATAGCATTTTCTGGGTAGGAAACAATATTTTCTGACCAGAATTATTTTCTGTGAAGAAAATGTTCTGTGGGAAAAGACCCATGTGGAAATTTTGTACAGAATGTGTCCAGAATTTTGCACTTACGCACATAAAATAATAATAAAACCACTTTTTTTTAGAACCACTTCATGAAAGTATGTTGTACAATGTGATGATGCTGAGTTGTGTACCTGTAGCTTGGATATATGATTCCCCCCCCCCTCCAAATTAACCAAACAGAGTTTTTGACAAACCACCTATCTTCTATATCTTTGGTGCTCTCCTTTCCCAGTTTATAATATGCAGTGTAATATATTTTTCTGTGGGAGGTATGGTATATTTAATGTCTGCATTAATAGGGGTAGCACTTCAGTATTTGGAACACAAAAAGCTGATGCTGCTAAGGATGACTACTTCTTCTCCTCCTCCTCCTCCTCCTTATTATCGTTATCATTATTGTTATCACTATAATTAGCTCTTCTTTTAACAGGTCACCTTATTCAGTATATTTGTTCCATAGATAACCTGCTCTTCCTTAGAAAATAAGACTTGGCAGTCCTTTTTATTTTTCTAGAATCTTGCCTGAAGTTTATCTCAGGTTTACATCCAGCCATACCTACAACTTAGGTCCAGACTTTCTGAGAGACCTATATGAACCTAAGTCTTAAGATCCTTTTTCCAGGGGGGACTTGAAAGCCTATCATTGTCACAGGTTTCTCTGGAGAGGGCACATTAAAAGACCTTCTTGATGGCTGCTTCCAGTCTGTGAATATCTCTTCCAGTGGATGCTAGTCTAACTGTCCTTCTGCTTACAGGTTAATAGCAAATAAATAATAGTTTATTTAAACAGGGGCCCTTTTTGCATCGCATTTACCATGCGATAGGGCCCCTCGAGCATCGCGTGAACGTGAGGAGCGGTCCACATGATGCACTCACAATCATGCCACATTCCAGGGACTGGCAGGCGCCGACCACACACTTTTTCATTTTCGGCTGTGAGGGTTTTTCACTCACATTTTCACTCCGGGGCCCCAAGTGCGCTTGCCATGTGTGCGGAACTCCAGAGCCATGGTGATCATGCTTCCTGCCCCAGCACAGCCTGGGAAACTCCCAGGCTGCACTGCGGAAGGAAGAGGCGGGGCTTTCACTTGAGCAGGTGGCAACTGTGGAGCTGAAGGTACCGGGATGCGAGAGCCTCTTGCTGGAGGCTGCTTGCATGATCCCCACACCCCAGCTCCATGAAAAGGTGAGTTGTGGAAAGGGCCAGGTATTTTGCAGTTAATTGGTTGAGCAGAAGTGTCTTTGAATGGAGGAAGATAGTACTGTATGTTTATCTTATTGATATGCTTTTATATTGTTTTTATACTCTTTTAAATTTTAATGTTTAATAGGATACCTTAATTATTATTCATTTTAAAATTAGCTGTATGATTTATTTCTTTTATTTATTTATTTCCTGTCTTTCTTCTAACATGAAACTCAAGGTGGCTTATTGTATTTTGCGTTAATCAGTGTTGTAAACTGCCTTGGATCCCAGGTTGAGAGAAAGATCAGAATACACACACACACACGATGCTACAAATACATGTGGTACTTCAAAAGATCTGTCATGATCACACCTATAATAATGAATATGTTGTTAAATGCAGATATCAAATTTGTCCTTCCTGGGTGACAAGACTTGTGAGCAACCTGAACCTTGCAGGTGTGTTTGGAGTAGACATAACCATTGGAGATGGCAGACATCTTGAGGGCACTAAGCAGTGTGTTTTGAGTTATCTCATGTTAGTGACTGACTTTAAGAAAAAAAAAATCTGTCAGGCTTTGCCCATTGGTTACAATTGTTTCTTAGTTTCCCAGGAAGTCATTGTGGACCAGCAGTGATCCACAGACCACCACTCAGAGTAGCACTTCTCTTGAATATCTTTAAGGACAGTTTCCAAATTATTGCTAAGGCACCTCAACAGTTTTAAGCCTTTTCAAGGAGGATACCCTCCTCTCTCTTTCTAACTCTGTTAATTATCTTTTCATACTCTTCTAACAAGCAAATTCCATCAACATTGGCAATAAAATTAGTTGTTGCATATGTAGATGTGTCAGAGCTTGAAACATGTCTAAATGTTTCTTTCTTCCTTTTTTGTTCTTTGACGTGTGTTTAGGTATGGTCCCCTTCCCACATGTCTTGCAAGTTTTGGAAGAATGGCATTTGGAGGGGGAGAAAGAGTTGGATCCATAGGCTTTGGGTGTGTCATTGTTTTGGCTTAACATGTAGCGTCTGAGGTATGATAACTAAAGATGAGAAATAAAATGAGTTATTTCTGACTCTGACACATCACAGGTGTATGTGCAATCTTACACAAACACTAGTTATCTATAATATAGGATCAAAACAGTGGAGATCATTCTTCTTGCCACTGGTGCCTTTCTGAGGTATTTTCTTTGGAAGACTATCTACAAAGAAAAAATTACTTGCCTCATATACAAACTCACATTGACATAACACAAAGACCTGTGCTAGCCACTTTCCTCTATAAAGCTTATAGATCATTTTCCTACTCACAGAATAGAAACTGAGCAGCCCTCCAGATATTTTTGGACTGCAGCTCCCAGTGAGCATAACCCAAGCTAAAGCATGTTGGAAGCTGCAGGTCAATAACATTCGGAGGGTTACACAATTCCATGGACCCGTTTAACATAATGCATGAAATGGCTCTGGCACCATTGATTTCCCATGTACATTTTGGGAGGACTGTATTTAGCCAGGGTGCAATATCTGTGTATATAAATCATAGATACATAAATAAGTGTGTATTAAAAATGCACCAAAAATGCTCATTTTTTGATTATTTTACATTAAGAACTATCTTTGTCCCATATATTTACTTATCTCTTCAAGGGCTGTGAGAACTTTAGTATTTTGTCTCGTTCTTTGTCTTGGCTTTCTTTTTAGTTGGAAGAATTTTACACAGGCAATGGTCTTTTTAAGGCATCTGTATGAGGCTGGCAAAAACATCTGTGCTTGAAAATATACTATTCTTATTTTGAATATATACAATTTATATGTGAAGGTAAATATGAAGGAGTATTGGCTTATCTGAAAGGCCGAGTATGGTGAAAAAGCACAGAAGAGATATTTAAGAGTGGGGACCCCAAATCCTTTTGGCTCACTGATGATAGTAAGAAGGGGATTGGGATCAATGCAGGAAGGTCTGGACAGGTCTTTAAAATAACAAAGTTTTTTGAACTTCAGCTCCCCCCCCAAAAAAATCCCCAGTTAGCCTGACCACTGGCTATGCTAGTTGGAAGGTTGTAGAAGTTGCAAAAAGTAACTTTTCCAAGCTCTATCCTTGGCAGTTTATGGCTTTAGGCTTAGCAATGCTTCAAGACAGAGACATGTAAAATGATTTTCCACAGCAAGAAGCAAACATTAAAAACAGGGGGAGAAACAGCAGGGTCATTTTTTTTCCTCTAGAAGGGTGAAGAAAAATATCATAAATACTCTCAGAGACAAACCTTTAAAAATACAGTAATTTTTTGGACCAGAGAGGTCGGATTGAATAGAAACTTAGAAAATAAACTGAATGGGTGTGTTGAAAGTCAGGGATGCACTGGCCATTTGGAAAAGTTACGGGTGGCATAAAGTTTTGTGCTTAGTAATTCAGAAGAACAGTGGTACTTTAAACAATTTCCTTCAGCAGGAACAGAAGCATTAAAGAGATATTAAAGAACAGGGGTTGAAACAGGAGAGGCATTTTTGTTTAAAACAATTGAAAAAAGTGACCAGAAATCCAAAATGTAATATATACTGCCAGAAACAAAACTAATAAATAAAAATTTTATGATATTACAAGGAGTAGAAGAACAGAAATTGGGGAAGGGAGCTAGGGCAGGTCAGAACGTTGCAGGACTACTGAGCTTGTGACAGAACAGTGCAGTAAGGAGACTCTGTTAAGGTTCATGAAGTGGCTTAGCAGCATGTGACATGGGCACATGAAAAAGTAAGTGTGTGTATGCATGCACATGTGCATATGTGCATGCTTGATGACATGCTGTATATTGGTAGAGTAGAGAGGAGGGACATGAGCTCCAAGGTTTCTGAGTAGTTGGTTTTGCTTTGTAGTTACCCATGCATGCTTTAATAACTCCCCCAACTATAATATATACCTTTGTTTGAGGGGATCTATCAAAGAGGGACTTGAGTGCACACTAGAGTTCTGTCTTTTCTGGCTGCTTCAGCATAAGAGACAGAAGCTATGCTTAACCAGAAGAGAAACATAATTCATGACAATAACATCAGTAGCTGAGGTAACACATCTTGATTACCTTAGACTTCAATGCAGTAGGTGTTTTGGTAAGCTTCGCATGATTTGAAAAGATGCTGGCATTGGAGGATTTGAGGCAGGAAAGCTCGTGGCCCAAAAGGTCACAGCTAGATGACAAAGCACTGAGTAGTTACTCTAACCACCAGGGGTGTCTTACCAAAAGGCTGTAGCTCATATAATCCTAGTTTGGGGATTTCATCTACATTCCACAGTGCATACTTATAAGCCTGGAGGATGGAGGAAGCATGATTGATTACACATTGATTCAGAAATCCTATTCATACATACACATTACCAAAATGACAGAGTGTAATAACTCAAGTTAGGGTAGTATTTGCAGGAGTTTATAGCACAGTCACAGTATATAATGAAGGCAAATCAGAGGACTTTGCTCCTTCACAGGCACCATTTCAAAACAGAGTGTTCAGAGTGATGGGATGAGTTCATGTAGGGGTTGCACTGTATCCTAAAATATAGTTCAAGAGATGCAAAATAGTGACTTCACTACCACAGCTTTCCAGTGGCTCTTCTGCTGCCATTTCCCAATATGGTTTGGAGCAGTGATAGCTGATCCACAGGTCATTGGCTGCTGGTCCATGACAAGTTTCCAAAAAAGAAATTAATTAATTATCAAATACATAATTGTCAGTGAGAACAAATATAGTGTTGGTCCATGACAAGCTGGAGGAAAAAAAAATATGTTCCTTCTCCCTGCATCAGATAGCTTAATGAGAATTAGTCTTAGGGAAAACAAGAATACACACACATACAAATTATTTGCTTTCTCAGGAATTAAAAAACTTCTGAACAGAAATGGAGAAATAAAGAAAGACCTGCAGCCTTATCACATTTAAAGATAAGAATCTACCCCAAAGCCCCTCTTCAAAAATCTGAAGAATTTACGTGCTCTTAAAAAAAAAAAAAGACCAATCTTCTGGGAACATTTTTATGTCCTCTCTGAAACACAAAAACCAGTAGTTGAGTATTTCAGCTTTGTTATTGTTGTATGCCTTCTGGTTGTTTCTGATTTATGGCATCCCTAAGGCAAACCTATCATGGGATTTTCTGGGGCTGAGACTATGTGTCACTCCCAAGGTCACCCAGGGGGTTTCTAAAGCCAAGCAGAGAACTGAACCCTGTTCAGCAGGATCATAGTCCAACGCTCAAATCACTGTAACACACCGGGTCAGCTTAGCATTAGAATTTCCACTAAAGTTTTACAACTGGCTTGGAAGCTCCAAGAGTATGGCTTTTGCCAAGGGAGAATGTTTATTGCCTTATGGAGATTATTTAACAGTACCTTGGTGTTTATTATGTAGTCACCCATTCTCATATAATGGCCTCACAATAATGACCTGCACTGGCAGGGTATGACACTGTTCTGCTCTTACAAGGAGCTTGTCTTTTCCTGCTTCAACTACCATGCCAGTCTTTGAGCATGTCTTCATAGTAGTGGTGTGTCCATATGATACTAGAGTTACAACAATGTTGTCAACAATATTATTGTGATTTAAATAAGTAGGGATTGTGATAGAACTGAAATGGTGTCTAATGAGTCCAGTGGATAGAGCATTTCAAGAGCTGTGAGAAATATTAGTGTTTAATTTTCAATAAGTTTAAAAGGTAAGGACATTATTCATCTATCGTAGCACTGAACTTTAGCAAGGACCTATTTCATATCTGCAAACTCTTGTACTTGTCTTGAAGCAATGAATGAACTTAGGAACAGGAATTGTTCAATCCCATTCTGCATCCCTGGGTGGGGAAAAATGGCTGATTTGATGGAATATCAGATAGTAATTTTATGTCTATTCATTTCAATGAATAGGTTATATGGAGAGCAGATGATGAATTAGTAATTTGAAAGACTGGAAGAGAAGTAATGCTTAAAGGGAGGAAATCATGGAATTAAAAGTTTTTATATTCAGATTGTGAACAATTAAATAAGGAGTAATTTACCATGTTTTAAGAGGGATCGTTGTGTCTATTGGTAAACTTTTTGTGTACCTAAGCCTAAATTCCAACCCAAAATGAAAATATAATAAGGGACTTGATATATATTGCAACATCTCTATTTTAAACACAGAAAAAAACATTTTTATAAAGTTGACGTTGAGCTCTTTTTCATTCCCAGCCTTTTCTCCATTGTACCACATGTTTTCTAAAATGATATTATGTGAAGGTTAGCCCTAAAAATACTAGCATAAGTGAATGAAGTTTCTGCACTTGCCATAATCTTCCTGGTAGACTATACTTCTTGCCCCATCTGATGCCTTGAGTTAGAACCTGACTTCCCAGCTATCCCATGTAAACTTCTACGCTTTGTCTGCTATCTGCTGGGTCTGATATCCGGCATCAACCAGAGCAGGCATGGTGAAATATGTTCTATAATAATTAGTAGGTATATTCTATTTTGAAGTGCATTTTGGTATTCCTCATAATCACCTTTAACCTGCTGAGTTGTTAAATGACTCTTACAGTGGGTGATCTTAAAGCTCTGCTTCCACTGAAGGAATGGAGAAATTGAAACCTTTCTTTGTGATGCAGGTAATGACGCTCATCTGGTCCTCATTATAATGAGAGAAAGAAAAGACCATCATGTAGCTTTGTTATTAGAAAGTCATGCATCTTTTCCTTTTCCATTTAAGTATGAGAAAGAAAAGCAGAACTATGGACAATGATGCCCAAACTAAATCATTTGAAAATCAACTTCTTTGCTTCCATTGAGGAATATATAACACTGAGGTTGTGTCCTTTGAAAACTTCAGCTGTGTTAAGTTAACATATTTTATCTATGGGGAGGTAGCTTCATAAAGTTTAATTAATTTTGAGAGACTGTTTTGGGAGTATGTAGGTTTTGAATTAATACTCTTTAGGACAAGAAGTATTTAAAGCTTGAACTGTAATCCTTCCTATATTACACGATCATTTTGGCCTTTCCTGCTTCCCCAAATATTCCACATAAAGGATGATTTAACTTTTGTCTGCCTTTTGACTCACAGTAATTTAAATAAAAAGAAATGTTTGCTGTGAGGATTTAGCAAATTAGTTGAAATATTATCTTTCCTATAACTTTACTGCACCTGTCAACAACACAGAAGAACTGAAAATGAGAGTGGGCTGATTTGAACAATACATTTTTGTAATTGGATATCTTTCTCCTCTCAACTCCATGAATGACTGATGAAGAAGCAAAGGTGGAAGACAGCTTTTGCACAGGTGCAGATAATGGATAAATATAAATGTCTGTTCACCAAGCTTAATTTACCATGGTGAATGTATAGCCATATGGGAAGCCATTCTGTGCTCCCTTCTCCATCATCCCTCCAGGTTGTGCAATCACTAATACATTCTAGTCATTTCTGCACTACACGGTTATAGTGCTATTATTCCACTTTCAACATCCTAGGGAATTCTGAGGTTTTTTCAATTTAGGGAGGAGCATGTAGAATTCTGAGCCAGAGAGCTCCCTGGCCTCAATAAGCTACAAATCCCAGAATTCCACAAGATGTTGAATGTGGAATAATAGTGCTATAACAGCATAGTGTGGAAATGGCCTCTGTCTTAGCTCTCACCCATGTTAACAACGGACTAAATTGTAAAGCCATATGCCTTATGCCATTTCACCTACTCTGTGTGTATATTTGTGTTACAAGGAGGAATTCTTTAGTACTGAGGTATCCCTGAACATAGAAATACAACTTACCAGAGAGAAGGACAATCTAGAACTCTGCCTTCTGACATTTAATTTTCTGCGGTCAGGTGGTGCTTTTATTCTTGTTTTCATCTCTTCTTAAAATAGAGCAATATTTAATTATGTATTCAATTGTGCAATCTCTACAGTGCTAATCAAAGAGACTATATTTGCCTAGATGGACCAAGAAGCTCCAGACATTGATATGCCCAATTTTGGGGGTGGGGGTGGGGGGGAACACTATCTGAATATCCTTATTTATTTCCTAACCTGACTGGAATGAGACTACCAATTAACCTATACAGTGTGTGTCTCCCCCACTTAATTTTCCGAGAAAATTTTAAATATCACATTTAATTTTTTAAAATGAAACAAGGAGACTGTTTAATGAGTGTATTTTTAATCTCCTTAGATATCTTTTCTGCCAGGTTGTCAATGCTGAACTTTTCTTATGAGAAAATATCTGGCAGTGATTTGAAAGGAGGGCAATGGCTAAAAAGTTAAAAGACGTATACATTTGCGAGATGAGTATGTGGGAGGTTTTCTTCTCTTATAAATACTGTACAAAGAAAGGTCAGATTCATCTTTTCCTTCTTCCCCTTTTTAGGGAGATGAGGAGTGTTCATGGAAAGCTGTAAGTTAATTAAAGAGTTTTCTTTAGTGACCTTAGGAGTTTTGTTCTCACCTAAAGGATTGGAGACTATAAGCTGAAATTAAATATTTGTCTGAGAAACTATGTCAGAAGTCCAATTTATTTTTTAAAACCAGTTCTATGGACTGGGCATAACTTGATGAAACCATGCTTCTAAGTTTTGACTCTTTCTTGATAGTTTAAATTGCTTTCTTAGCATTTCTGACTTAAAAAAAAATGAGTTGAAAAGGAAAACTTAATTTTGATCCAGAAATTAAACCTATATCTTAATGTCATTGATTTCCACATCGTGTTAACAAGCATGGAATTAAGAATGCTCAGGTGGAAATAAACTATTTAAAGTAGCTTGAGGGATCACATCATGCCTCCTCTAGTTTGAACACAGAGATTTTGTTCCTGTTTTCTGTGGCAGAAACTCAATCGTTAATTCCGCAAAGGTTGGATCTAATCTATTAGTGATCTCTCTCTCTCTCTCTCTCATTCTCTCTCAATCTCTTTCAGTTTTTTTACAACCCCACCCTTTTACTAATATAACGTGATTGGTCTCATGTTCATCCGAGTGTAAGTAATAACTTTTGCCCACTTTGGTTCTCATGCTTCCTTCCTATTAACTCCTATGACTGCAGTTAACCTTGTGTGAAACCTTTTCTAAGACTTTTAATTGTAGCCAAAATGTAACGACAATGTACAAATATGAAGGATATCCTACCACACACATGTTGTTAACTTTATTGACATTTTTCTAGTTTCTCTTCGAACTACTCAACAGCTTTGCATGAGGAGAAATTCCAAAGTTTTCTTCCAATTTTCCTTTAAACTTTTATTGGCAATTCAAAAGATGCCTTACCTGAAATCTAATACAGAAAAAACCCAGCTGAGGTGAAATTTTGGAACAATGCTCAAACCAGTATTGTGTGGCACATTCTATTCTGTCACAACAATTGCATTTGGCAAGCAAGTGATTAAATCTACAGCCCATAAAAGTTACTTTCTGCGGTACTACTCTTAGAGTGTCACTGCCAATTGTCATTGTAGGTGGGGGATTCTTCAACATAGTCTAAAAACTAACTTTTCCAAGCTATGGTTAAACCATTAGATGCTCATTTTGCCAGATTCTTGCAGCTTGGAAGTGACCTTCATGATGTGCTAGTGCCTCCTGCATGCTGTTTTCACATGTTGCAATGATGTCTGCCATACTAGCAAATGTTATGCCCCCCACAACCCTTCTTCACCTCTATCAAAATTTCACAAACCAGTTTTGTTCTCCCTAGTTATAATCACAGAGTCTGTCCTCCTTGTGGCTTCACCTGTTTGACTGAGGAGACAGTGTCTGAACTTGCTGATTGTCTTGATGTACTTTCTACTTTGGGTGGGGGTGAAATTAAGAGAGGGAGATTCTTGACAGGCGTCTGTGCAAATCTGTGTGCTCATGCTATTAAAGCTTATTTCCCTGTTGTAATGTTGTATGTCAGATAAATCAAGCTCTTAACCATCAAACAAGTAGGAAGGTGATCAGGACTGGGGAGCGGAGGTATGTACAGAGAGATATTCTATTCCACAGACTTGGAGTCTAATGAGTTTTCCTTAGGAAATACTGTATGTTTACATTGTCTCTCTGCCAAGTGATTGATCTTTCCTATAAAAAGGAGAGGCCCTGAATAGCTCTTCTATTCAGAGGTACTTAATGCTTTACTCTTTTATTAACCTGGTGCTCCTGGATCCCACAGGATGGAGAGGCACACCAGATCAGCTGAGTTGCTTGACAAGATGAGTTTTAAGTTTAACTGTGAAAAGGAGAAGAAAAAAAAACCCAAAATCTTTTGAATTCCCTGTGGTCCTTAACTTGTTTTTATTGTCCTATTTTCTATGTAAAAGCACATCTAAAAAAGGAGTAACAAGGACCCTGTCTTTCTCCTTCTGCAAGGACAGAGAAAGAGCATGTGAGCAAGATCTGACTTCATGTACCACTGTGAGAGAACTGTATTCATGCCGAGAAGACAAAAGTGATGGTTTCCATATCATTTCCGGTGCCTAGCTTCTGAGACAAATTGTTAGTACTACACCATGTTCCATCTTGGAGTCTTAGTGCCATCTTAGATTCTGAAAATTGACTATCTTGGATTATCAAAATTATTGCAGCCTATTGATTCTGTCTGTAATGTCTTTAGGCTATAAACCCCTCCCTCTCTCTCTTTCTCTCTCTGTATGTGTGTGTGTGTGTGTGTGTGTGTGTGTGTGTGTGAGAGAGAGAGAGAGAGAGAGAGAGAGAGAGAGAGAGAGAGAGAGAAGTGGCTTTTAAGTAAGTTAGCTAGCCCGTTAGTGTTATTTATTTATGTTCTGCCTTTCTCCTGAGACAGGAGTCATGACACTTTCCTCTGAGTAGACATGTGTAGGATTGTAAATAAATGGCTCTCCTAAAGATCTTGAAATATTGCTTCTAGGTATATATTTATATACAATCATAGATATCATTTACATAATCTTTTTACGGTAAAGTGTAATCTAAAAGGAGAATAGATAGAATGACTTTGACTCTTCTCAGTTTATATTGAGCAAAAGGAGATGAAACAGCTTTCTAGGTATCATATTTATTGAAAGTGGGTGGAAGTTAGTCCGAAGACTTAGTCTCTATTACATCCATTTAAAATAAAATGATACAGCCAGTCAATTTCAGGGCTCATATATTATTTAATGACTTTTAGTGATTGACCACATTTCGTAATGATTAATTGGACTTCGTAATTATGTAATACAGGCCACTAAAATAATTTGCTGACAATCATTGGGGCATATTTCAAAGCTGATTATAGTGTTTCATTTTTTTCACCAAAGCTTTCTTATTTCTTTTCTCTGTTCCTCTTTGACTTTTGTCCGCTATCATACTAGCTATAATTAAAGTGTGTATGTTAACTTACTATGGAAATTAAAAACAGTGGGTTTGGTTAAAACTGTTGAGTGTTCCTTCGCATATCAAATAAGGGCCCTTCACAAGTCATTCAGTATACATGATAGCATTTGGCTGTGTTTCACATAAACTAGTCAGTTGTAAATTCATTTACTAAGACTGACAGTCTTTGTGTCACAGACAAGGCTGTGTGCCATATTTTGGCAACATGTTCTTACTATAGGAGATCAAGGCACACACATTGAGAAGGAAGGGTCCGTAAGGGCCAAGCATACATAGCAGTTGTTGTTACTATGAGGTAAAAAGTGATGTTAAACTGTAGATCATTTGTGACTATAGAAACTCATTCTGAAGTACTGGACCTTCTGGTTCAGAACCAGCCTAAGATCCTCCTCTTGAAAAGAAAGTTTGCTTGTGCAGTGCAATCACAAACTTTGATTTCTTGTATTTTAATGAGTTCAGTCACATCAAAAACTACAAGTTCCAGACTTCCTTGTGTATAAGTAGGAAGAAGTTACATCTTATGGGAAAATCAAATCAAAGGATCATAAGAGGGTATGAATTTAATTCTTTGTTTATACTGTGCTTAAGGGAAACAATGAGTAATTTTAGCCATTTTCTTCCTGCTGCAAGAAAATTTTCCAAAACAAAAGTTTTTGAAGACCATTCACACTTCAGGAATTATTCTGAGGAAAATTTACATGTGATGTTTTTGGGTAGAAAACAGCATTTTCTGCATAGGAATATTATAAAGTACTATTTCTTGGACAGAAAATGCTGCAGTTGGAGGCTGATGGTGCACAAAATTGCATGCACACAAACACAAAGAATTTTAGGTATAAGAAACAACACTTTCTGATCAGAAAACAGTATTTATGGGCAGAAATATTATGCATGCAGTTTTCTGTGCAAAATTCACATTGGTTGTGAAGAGAAATGCCGGAGAAGTGTGAAGCGATCTGGGGTGAAGGTTGCACACTAGAGGCTTGTCTTTGAAAAGAGTTAGACAGGGAAAAATAAAATAGGGCAGTCAGAGACAGATTGAGGATCTGAATAGGCTTTGGGGAGTTTTGAATGAGGAAGCAGTTCAAGGAGTTCAGGTTTAACCTGTTAAATAAACTGATAATAGATCTTTACTTGCTTTATTTTCTACTCCTGTGTTTGACTGATCAACGCAGCCACTTGTCCAGAACAGTAGTCACGTTGAAGGCTGAGAACCAAATCTAGGGAGGGGTGTTAAGGCTATAAGGCCAATTTGAGTGATAGGTGCACTATGGTTAGAACTGCAAGCTAGCCTGTGTTACCCCAAAAAGTGGGTGACTCAGGGGTCTACCTGTGATGCCAGTACCTCCACATGACAAAGGGGGAAATAATTAGCTCAATATTAGGAGGCCTGTGGGAGAGGTGACTTAACAAGATCTTTCCACCAATATTTATGGAGTCATGCAGGAAAGAACCAGCCAGAGAATTCAAAATGTAAACTAAAAATGTGTTGAATTATAGCTTTTCAAATAATTGTCTCAAGTTAATTGGTCAGTACATCTTTCACAACACTGGATCTATAACACTATGTCTTTCTTATGGCACTGTGCAGCCCTGGCATATGTGAGTTCTCTCTCCCTCCTCTCTCTCTCTCTGTCTCTCTCACACACACACACACACGCACGCACACACACACACACACATAGAGGATTAGTATGTAGAAAGGAAGGGAATGGAGATATGAATATCAGTAAAATCAAGTCTTATAATATAGAAAGAAGGGGAAAGAAAAAATATTCAGATGGGAGAAGAAAAATGTATTCAAATCAAGAAAGTTTTTATGCAATATTGATCCCATTTCAAGGAAATTAGAAATGTAGGGGAAAATTAAATCCATTAAAACAAGAAGATCTCTTTCTCTGTGTGAGATAGAAAGAGTGGGAGAGACCCTACTACACAAAATTCTATTTGTGCTATAATTCAAAGATCACTTCAAAGAAAGCCCTTTTAGTTGTCATGGAAGAAATTGTGTTTGTTTTCCCCTTCTTACTGTGAGTAGCTGTTAGGGACCATGCAATGTAGGCTGTTCCATTCCAAACCTCCAAGTGGCTGCAGAAGTTTCTCCTTTAGCTTTTGTTTTTTTCTTGACCTTGCTGGGAATGGGAAGACTTTGCTAGCTCTTCACTTGTGTTAACTGAATGCAGTTTTGCACAGTGAGATCAGTTTGTGTGCTGTCGTAAGCAACATGTGGAAGAGAGGCAAGAGAAGAGGAAGATCAGAACTCTTTTTCATTAGATGAGAATCTAGGAATGCAGAAGGTTGGCTGTGACCATTCCAGCTAACTAGTGGCAGTTGGTGAGTATGCTAGAAGATATTTTACTTGAGCATGGAGTGCATCCCATGGATGCAGAAAGTCCCCATTTCAGTCTCTGGATCTGTTGACAGGGCTGTAAAAGACACTTGTCAAGATACTGGAGAGCCACTGTTAGCCAGTAGTCAGTTTTAAGGAAGATTGACCATTTATCTGGCTGTATGACATAGTTTTCTAATCCAGCTGTGATTAACTTGGTCCATTTAGTACATGCTCATGAGCTCAAGAAAACCCTTTAAATGATTGGAGAGAAGATGTGCACCCTCTTCCCCCATGTACATGAGATAAAATCTGATTGGAATATCTGCACATATGCAGATCTTAACATATGCAGATCTATTATCATTTGAAAAATAACATACAGTCCTCTCTCCGCATTTGTGGATTTGACCTTTGTGAATTTGATTATTTGTGAGGCATGCATGTGCCTCCTCCTCCTCTCCTCCTCCCATTCCCTTGCCTTTTGCCCCGGTGCATTGTGCTTTCCTTCTCCATGCCTGGGCAAAAGGCAAGGGAATGGGAGGGGGAGTGTTGTGCAGGGAGAAAGAAGGCACGTGTGTACCTTCTCCCCTGATTCCATTGCCCTTTGTGCCAGTGCACGTGCCTTCCTTCTTCATGGCTAAGCAAAGGGCAAGGGAATGGGAGGGGGAGTACCATTCACATGCAGAGAAGGAATGTCTTCCGCCCATTCCCTTGCCTTTTGTCGAGCTGTGGAGATGCACATCAAGGCAAAAGGCTAGGGAATGGGGAGAGGTACACACATTTCCTCCCATTCCTTTGCTTTTTTGGCCCTGTATGTGTGCCTTCCTTCTCTGTGTCCAGGCAAAAGGCAAGGGAATGTGTGGAGCACCACGTGTTGGAGAAGGAAAGCACGTGCATGCTTCCCCCTCCATTCCTTGTCTTTTGCCCAGGCAGAGAGAAGGAAGACACATACACTAGAGCAAAAAGCACAGGAATGGGGGGGGGAGGAATGGAATGGAAGGGGGAGTGCAGGATGGTCGTTATTTGTGTTTTTTTCACTTTCACAAGGGTTCTGTGCCCCTAACCCTCACAAAAGTGAAGGGGCCACTGTATAGTCCTGGCAGTCTGAAGTGTACGGCTGTGCCTCATGGCGTTGGTCTGTCGTTCTGCAACACAAAGAGAAACCACAGCCTAAGTGAGTGAACAACTTGAGCCTTTCTTATTTGAAAGTAACAGAGTGGCAGTAAGCTGAATATTAAGCAAGTGTCTGTCTCTAAGCATAATTTCATGGAAGTATATTGTTTGTTTAAGATGAAGCTTGCTGGTCACTAGATTTTCTGCAAGTGAGGTATTTGTTTGTGATGTGAAGCTACAGGCAGTGCATATAAATTTTAACACTGAGTAAAATATTATATGTATTGCAGCCAGCTTCAGGAATACCTCATTTTAATACCTCCATAACTCATAGAAATTGTTTGTACTGTTAACATTTTAATTGTTATTTTTTGAATACCATCAGCATGCTAAAGCTGTTTGGCTTTGCAATCCAATTGTTTTCCTATCAAGCCCTACTCCATAATATATTTTTGCAATATTTGTTAAGCACACTAGCACAACTAAATAGCTTAAAGCAGTTTTCTTTATTACATTGCATCAACTGCAGGGTGGATCTCAGTATTGGCTTTACATAAAATATTTTCACATAAAGACGTCAGCAGCATAATATGCTGTCAGCTTTATTTATTTATTTAAAAATATGCGTAAGAGATTGGAAAGGGATATTTGTGCATGTGCTTGCATTTTTTCATCTTTTTCCCATTCCAACTCTTCTGGTCCTGATTACATTGGGGGGAGGGGCAGGGTGTGTTCAAAAGTTTTACATTCTTATGAAAACCATGTGATGTATCAGTCTTCCCCAGTGTTGTATCTTGTAGCTGTTTTGGACTACAGAACCCATTACTCCTACTATGCTGAATGTAAAAATGCATAGAGTAAGCTGTGTTTGAGTAGACTTCCTCACCTTGACAGTGGTCCTAAGTATGTCTCACAAGATCTGTACAAAAAGGTGCATTTCCAGATTCCCTTCACTGCTGTAACTGTTGACCACAGGGCTATAAAATGGTATACAGATGCACAGAATTCAGAAACACATGCCAAAAGTCAGATAAGGAAAATGTGTGAATATAATAAAATAAAATCATACTGTTCATGCATAGTGAAAGTACTCCCTACACACCTTTATTAGCTTGTTATTCCACCTACCTACTGCAACTTGCTCTCAGGTTGGTAGGGTTTATGGCTGAGCACAGACTAGAATCTTGGTAACCTGCATCCATCTGTAACAGTGAATTAACTTGCCTTAACTCTGTAAACCACAAATCTACTTTCTTTTTTCCCGTTATTTCATTTCCTGAGAGAACAGTTTTGTGAAGCTATTCATATAAAAGATATCACCATGCCTACCAGTTATCTCCCACTTTATGAGGCCAATGCTACAAAACTCTATACAATCAGGTATCTGTGATATGTCACTTTATGAGAAACAACACCAAATGTGAGCATTGAAACTCTGGAGTTCATAAATGCGTGTTTTGGCTTGCAATTCATTGCACTGCATTCAATTCAATTTCTGTTTTTTTCCATCCCACTCACCCTTATATTGCCCTTCACACATTTCTGAGCTCTAGTGCTCTTGCTATTGAACTGTCACTACATTGTTCAACCAAGGATTAACATTTTACATAGACATTTGTGTAATCATATTTAAATGTTCCCAAAGTAAAATAATATGAAACAAAACATTTCCCACATACAAAAAAGTAGCATTCAATGTCTGTTGCTCAATAGTCTTTCTTCTATGAAAAAAATGGGGGGGGGGATTTTTCCAGGATTCCAATGTGAAGTCCTCTGTATGAAATTACATAATCCACTTAACAATGCTGATTGTATAACAAGAATTGGGACAAAAAGTCATACTATGCAGCAAGTTAAATAAACAAAGTATACAGATATGAGCTATATTGCATAGATTTACAAAACATATAGGTGACAAGTAAGTCCAAAGGTATTCCATGAGCTTTGGGTTAGGGGCTATAGGACTGTAGCCTTAGAGTATATTACTTCTAGTTCACAATGGAGAAACCAGGAGGACAGCAATAAATGACTAGTCCAATATCAATCAGTGAATCCATGGTAACAGTCTACTGAAGAAGACATAATAAGTGTAATATTTATTTGTTTATTTATTTATTTATTGCCTTTCAACCTAAATTGAACAAAACACACAGAATGCTTTCCTGTCATGACTGAGCAACTTCACATCTCACGGCCTCATCTTATATATGCTTAATAAACAGGGTGTACAGAGTGCTGCATATTTCCAGAAAAGTTATTCTTTTTTTTTCCCACCTGCAGCTCCCAGAAATCTTCCAGACAGCATGACCAAATTCTAGAAATCATATTCCCCAAAAGTATATTTTTCCAAGCTGTATATTTCTCACCCAGATTAAAGCGCTCCAAACCTCTTTTTAGAAACATATACTGAGTGTACTGCCAGAAAACTCCATCTAGAGAATCTATATTTATACAAATCTACACTCTCACTTTTCTTACAGAAATATTTCCCTAGAACAGGTTCAACTTTTTGTAATCAGGTCTTTCTGATGCATACCTCCTCTTCCTCCTCTATACACTGCACACATTTCACATGTATGATGACACCAGTAAATCAAGCATCTGCTTTCAATGTTCAATCTAAGCTGTGGAAAGAAAACAATATTTCTGAACATATTTGAAGGAGTCCCTTTTATCCACAGCTGAATAAGTGTACCTTTAGAATTCAGGTATATTTTACACTAGGACTCCTAATTTCTCAGGGTTTTGAGTGCCATGGCTAAGTGTCATCTCTGCCATCTCTTTTCTCCATTGGAATAAAATAAATGCACCCACTTCCAGTTTGACACTCTGATGCTTTCCTTTTGTTCCCATGGTTCAATTCATGAAGTGATATTATCCCATTATTGCATATCCCTTACAACACTCAAGAAAAACTAAGACAAGTATTCACAGAATCAAGTATTTGTAGAGTCAGTAAGAACTCCAAAAATTATCTAGTGCCACTCCCTGGCAAAAGTGCAGCTATAAAGGAGAAAATAAGGACATTTCCCCTCAAGCATTTGACCTCCCAGAATGAAATTTTCCTGCTGTCCCCAAATTTCAAACATTACAATGAGTATCAGAGAAAACTGTTCACACTTTGAACTGCTAATATTCATTGTGTTTTTATTCCACTGGCAACTTTGCCTGCCCCTTTTCTTGGATGCGTAAATTGTATTTCTCAGTTGAACATTAATGTTACAGAGATTTTAGCAATTTGGGGACTGAAGGAAAATTTAATTGGAGGAGCAGAATTCTTATTTAGGGGGGAAATGTACTTGTTTTGCCCAATCCCCACAGCAATGCCCCTTCTCCCAGACAATAAAGGAATAAGCAGATAACATATCTCTGACAGATGGCCATCAAATCTGTTTTAAAAATTCCAGTGTGAAGGAGAAAGCACACTTTTTGATGCGGTTTATGCCACTTTCTAATAGATCCTACTGCCAGGAAGTTCTTCCTTGCGTTTAAGATTTCTTGTAATTTGAATAAAAAATGTTCATTCGTTTTCCAAGAATTTTCTTCCCATGTATGAATTTTAAACATTTGTTTGTTTGTTTGTTTATTCCAAAAACAGTTAGAGCATTGACCTGTGGCTAGCTAATTTCTCACATGCATATTAGTTACTTATGTGCAGTACCAATTCATAATGGGGCACACATACATACTTACACACACACAGAGTATTTCTGCTCTCCATATATGCCTCTCAACCATGTGGAACTTTTTGCAAAAGTTTTGGAAACTCGGGGTCAAAATGGTTGGACTGCACCTATACAATTTATATCAAAACTACGTTGGGCTCAACAAAATTGGAAGGTCTGTGTTTCATAGTTCTAACATTAATGTATCCACACATGTATTTGATAATTATTGATCTGTCTGTATCTGTGAATCAAATGAGACTGGAATTGAGAGTAGGCATCTGAGCACACTGCTCGAATTTTTCATCATTATGCTAATTGTTGCTTTAGATTGCAAACTTGTTGTTTTTCTTTTTTTCTTTTAATAATTTTATTAAGTTTCACAAATAAAAAGACATCATCTCAAATTGTACTTTTACATGTAATGTTTTTGTTCTTCCACTCTGATCTAGTTTTCATTTTCTAGATATCTACTCACATATAAAAAATTATGCCTCACAATTCCATGTTCATCTTACGTGTTTGATCTTGCATTTCTCTCATCAACTCCTGTTATGTTACAGTTATTCCCCTTTAATTTACCATAATTCAGACATTTTCACTTGGCAGTTCCCAGCAATTACCCATTACAATTTGCCATTCTGCTTTTTATCTGATCATCCAATTTCCCCTTTAATCTTTGTGAAACAATATCCGCATTTCTATTCTCAATAAATGCCCCCCACCATTGTTCAATTGTGGGTATTTGCTGAGACTTCCACAATTTGGCATATTCAGTTCGCGCTGTCGTTATCATGTATAATATTAATCTCCAATGCCTCTTAATATTAGTATTCTCAAGAACATTTGTCATGTCTAACAAATAACATTCAGGTTTTTTTTACAAATTGAACCTTCAATATTTCACACATCTTTTTATATATCTCACTCCAATATTTCTTTGCCTTGGGACATAACCACCACATATGAAATATTGTTCCCACCTCTTTCTGACATTTCTAACACATTCCTGTACCTGTATTGTAAATCTTTTTTAACTCTTCTGGTGTCATGTACCATCTACGAAACATTTTAAAATAGTTCTCTTTGAGATTCTGAGCCATTGTAAATTTTTGTGTCCTTTTCCAGCTCTGTTCCCATTCATCTAATTGAATTGAATGCCCAATATTCTGCGCCCACAAAATCATTGCAGATTTCACAGTCTCCTCCTGTCTCTCCTGTGTTAATATTTCTTGATATATATGGGCTAACAGATGCGGTGGATTGTCAAAGATCCATTTAATCACTCCTGTCCTTTCTTTGGATTCTATTCCATAGGTTTTCAAGTCCATCTAGAATCTCTCATTTAGCTGCCTGTACGGAAACCAACTTAATGGCAGTCCTTCCTGTTCCAATTTTTCTCTTGATTTGATCTTACAAGCATTTGTCATTGTTTTCTCTAATATATCCTCATATCTCAGCCATTTGTCTGTTGCCTTCCATCTTCCAAAGAAAGCTTCTTGGGGGGATACCCACATGGGTAGCTGCCTTATGTTTTTACTCTTATATTTATTCCATATCTTCAGAAGTGATTTTCTGATATAGTGATGTGAAAAATCTTTGTCAATTTTTTCTTTATCATAAAACATATAGGCATGCCATGCCATCCTCAGGTCTGCTCAAAATAGGCAGCCGCCCCTTTAAGAGAAACTCAAAGCCAAAATGTACTCACTTCACGTCTGGGTCCCTTCATTCCTCCGCTTCTGCTCAACCTTGCAAGTCAAAACCAGGTGTGATATATTTGAAATAAATCCTTAGATTAGATGCTTACTGTAATCTTAAAGGCTTCTTCTTTTAAAAATCAGTGGCGGTGCTTGTGTCGCTCTCGCGGCGATCTCGCTGGCTCCGTCGTGGTCCTGCGATCCCTTGGTGACTCCACTCTTCCCCTTCGGGCAAACTCCCTTCGGGGAGAGCCACTCACCAATTCTGGGGTCGCCTTCGAATCTCTTCCGCACCCCCCTTACCGGGGGGGGGGTGTCTAGCCACTTTTGATGTCAAAAAAAGTGGCTGGAGTCCAGCAGGTGACAGTTCGGAGCTGCACAATTGTGCAGCTTCAATCCGAACTGCCGCTCACGTGTACCATGTGATCGGAAGTTGTAAACTTGTTGTTTTTTCTTGACTGTAATGAAGCATCAGCACTTTCATTAAAGTATCCATAGCCTTCATACATCCATTTGATTTATACAGTTCAAATAAGTTAACAAATATGGCTTGTTAACCTTAAGGGATCTGCTTTAGGAGCCACAAGAATAATATACAGGATTCTTACTTAAACATATAGTAGCCTTCAACTTTCCTATTAAATTAGATGAGATGAAAGGAAATGGATTAGAAGAGGCTGGGTCAAAAATAGTTTGTCTTATTAATAGATTAAGTGGCAGAACTATCAAAGTCCATGGCAGCCATGTAGTTTCATTTATCAGTGCACTGAAGCTCAGTGAAGGAACCCAGAAAAGTAATATTTTACCTATGTGATGTGAAGCTTGACATGTATTCTTCTTTCTCCCCCAGGTCTAGTTTACACACAGCTCCAGTTCTTAGTGTTAACATAATATAGGTATATATATGTAGGTCTAGATATCTTTTCTGGAAATTTTGTTTCAGCAAAATTTGAAAATTTGAGGAAAGAAACAAAGAAATGTCACTTACAGGAGATGTCTTAGGAATCAGATCTATATGAGACCTATTTTGATAACCTTCTTATTTTTTTTAAAGGTAACAAAGTTATCATAGATAAAGAAATGAATAGAATGAGTGTTTTCATAAATTGTTTACAATGTACATGTGAGGGATTTACATTTGCTTCTTGAAGAGAAATGTTCTTTTCATCAAAATCCTTGACTCATATTTCCGTTTGCATTAGAAACATTGAAACTGATGGATTGTACAGCCAGATCTTGATGGTACATCAGGCACTCTTTAGTGTTGGGGCTATTTGCAGCAACTTCTGAGTCTGTATTAAGTCCTTCCTGTGGGCTTCCTGTCAGCCAAATTTTGCAAATTGCACTTATGTGTACACTGGGGTTGCTTGGCTTTTGAAAAGTCAACAGTAGTAGTAATTCAGAGAGCATTCTGTTGTTTTTGCCTTGTTAAAAAAAGTAGTATTGTGGGGACAGGACTGGATGGAGTGACCACAGAGATGAGTTTGTTGTGTGTTAAGATAACAAGTAACAATAGTCATTCATTTTTAGTCATTTGTTTTGCACTTATTTACCTTGGCTTCATAATATTTTAACTGCATTGTTCCTAAACACTGCAAAAAGAAAAAAAAAGAATAACAATACAAATGGCTTTTTGCATGGAGAGAACCAATATTTACTGTGCCAAAAGTGCTGTTGTCTGTGCAAAAAGGTACAAATTTTATGCAAAATGAGTCTCAAATGACAAAGATGCTCATGAGCCTAAAATTCTTCTTGTCACAACCTTTCTACACTTGAGAGATGAGTATTTTGACAATTTTATAATATTGTCTAATATTTCTATCCCTAGTCCAGAGAGAATGATGACTGCCAAGCAGGAAAAAACATTAAAAAATATTAAGGCATGCCTAATTTGCATTGTCTCTGTTTCACAGCTGAATAAGCATCTAGCTACCTTGAGAGGATATTGTTGTCATGCTCGTGTTGTCTGTAAAGCTTGATGTTGATTGGGGAATTGCAAGACAAAAAGCCACCTTAACTGTTCTATAGTGATCTCTCTGAAAGTTTTTCAGAAGTTGTGCCAGAAAAAAAAATATAGCATATGATTCCAATCCCTTACCAAAATGCTGCTACTCCCACCCCAATCCACAGTAGGGATGTAATTCTTCACTATTTTTGTTCTCAGAGAAAGCAACAGTAATTTAGGAACATCTTTGAAAACCGCACAGTTTGAGATTGAGTCCCAACTTTGGGAGAAAAGCAGAATATAAATCAAATGAAAACAGTCCAATTGATAAATCAGTCAACTTACTGACAGTCCCTTGGTTGAGGGAGAGGCATAAACTGGAGTATGGGTTCATTTTGGATGGAAGACTTTCTCATAGATGAGAAAAATAAAGGAGTAACAGAGACTTGTTTCTAGTCTGAGAGATATACTTCTAGTTTGGATGGGAGCAGTTACTTGTCTTGGTAAGAGCTTTGGGACTGAGTATAGATGAATTTGAAGAATATGAGACTTTTGCATTGTCATTTCCTTCCATTTTCTATAGTAAAATGGCAACATTTTGTTAGTATGACTTGGGGATATGCCTTTCATCATTACCTTTTCAAAATCTTTTATAGGATAAATACATATATATGTGTTTCCACTTCTTTTGCATGAGAAGAACATTCCAGCTGTCACATGGGAATGGATGTGTAGCAGGAGTTCTCAGTTTGAGGAACTTTATAAGTTTGTTCAACTTAATGTGCTTCCTTAACTCTTTGGACATCAGATTATGTGTTTTCAAGTCCAGGTTTTTGTGCTGTGTGTGCTTTCCCCACAATAAAACTACTTTAGTGAGGTGCATTTGTCTGTCTGTCTGTCTATCTATAGAATGGAAATAATGTTTAAAAATATTCAAAAATGGTCAAAAACATATTTTTTTTTATGGTCAAGAAACCATGGAAAGAATAATGTTAGTCTGATGAGAATTTTCACAGTTCAGGAATTATTCTGTGCAAAACTCACATGTGGTTATTTTGTGCAGAAGATACGATTTTTTGGTGTGTGGAAAATAATATCTCAATGCACAAATACTAATTCCTGTGAAGAAAATGTTGCTGTCTACACAGAAAAAAAGCAACAAAAAAAACTGTAGTTGGGAATTTCTTCTGCATAAAATCTGCATGTGGTGGCTTGCACAGAAATAAGCATTTTTCTGCACTTTCTATGCAAGATAACCACACAGAAATTTTGTGCAGAAGAAATCCTTAACCGTGAATAGCCTTCAAAAGATGTATGGTTTTCAAGGACTTTCTCACTGAAGGAGGAAAATTGCTGAAATGATCCATTGCTGCCTACAAGAAGAAACTTAGTGAAGAATGAAGAATTACATCCCTAATCTGTCTACCTACCTATCTGTCTATCTCATCTCTGAAAGCTAGTTTCTAACACTCTGACCCACTATAGAGTGGCCAAAGAGGAGAACGGTCTTTAGAATGAAGCCTCATCAATACTTATTTCTGCATTGAATCGGTGATAGGAGGAGAAACCATTGGCCATTTCCACACTACACTGTTATTAGTCCACTTTCAACATCCTGTGGAATCCTGGGGTTTGTAGTTTATTGAGGCCAAAGAGCTCTCTGGCTGAGAATTCTAAATGCCCCTCCCTAAACTGCAAACTCCAGGATTCCATAGAATGTTGAAAGTGGAATAATTGCACTATAACAGTTTAGTGCAGAAATGGCCATTGTTTTCACATACCTGCCATTCACTCCTATAAAGGAAAAATATGGGGTGCTGCTGAAAATATTTTCAGGGTGGAACACATGTCTACTACCTTTGAAACCTGAGCATAATGATGGAGATATATTAGCTGATTTTATACTAAATTTACCCACTCCATAGGTACAATACTGCTAGCAGAAGTGTGCACATATATATTGGTTTCTAGTACTGGATCATGATGATGAATGATGATAATGATGATGATTTGACTACCCCCTAGCCTAAACAATTAATTTAACTCATATGTGCTTTGAAATCCATTGGTGTTGCTAGGGATACAATGGGCCTTTGTGGCACAATATACCTTCTATCGGCTTAGGCTGCTATGACAGGGACATCCCTGAGTGGAGGTAATCTCAGTTGGGTGATCCATGGCCTGGAAATCTCATTTAGATGGCTGCAATTTGTTTTATATAGAACTGTTTTTGAAGAGAGTCTGGAAATGTCAGTTAGTAAAAAATACGGTGGCAAGTCTACAGATTGAAATTGTTGTACAAATATATTTTGCTAGTACTGTTCGATCTTCACTGACTCACAATTAACTTTTCAGTGTTCTTGAGTTAACCCATAAAGCCCTTAATGACTTCTGGTTTTTGTATCTAAAGGATCATGTATTTCATGTACTCCTGTTAGAACATATCAGCACACATACTTAAGTTCATTATCACAGGCCTAATTCCAAGTTTGTGGTTGTCATCATTTTTCATCAAGTTGGGTTTAGCTTAGGGTGCCCATATGAAGAAGAGTGTTCCAAAAGATTTAGTCATTAACAGCATTGCTTGGATTCTTCAAGATCAGGGCCACGGCTTTTTATGTAGAATCAGTAGATCTTCAATGCACCCATCCTTTTTTCTCCTATAATCCTGCACTTTATCAAACATCATTGACTTTTTCCAATGTCTCATGTCATACTGTGATATGTTGATAGTATAATAGCCTCAGTTTAGCCATTTTGGCTTCTAGTTAGACTTGATTTGCTCTTGAACCTGTCTATTTGTATTTTGGAAGTCTGTGGTATCCATATAGCTCTCCCCCAGTAACGTATTTCAAATGAATTTTGTCTTCTGCCTGTCAGCTTTCTTCAGTGTCTTCCTATTTTGTGACTGTGATCCTAGTTGTGATTTGTGACTTCTGCAAGAGTTTATTTTTCTGTTCCAAAGGCAGTGGAGAAAGCAACAGTGGCAAAAAGAAAAATGAATGTTTCTGATGATGGCAGTAGTGAGAAAAGGGGAAAAAGTAGCAGCAATAGAAGCAAGAACTGGTTCTAAGCTGTCTATTTACTGAACATCTGGTTCTGGGGTTGCATATGTGTTCTTGGAGCCAAAGCACAATGGCAGCTGTGGTTTGGATAATCACTTGGGTGGATTGCTTTGGCTCTGAAGTCACCTGCACAGGGTGGTTTGACTTAAGTTGATTTATTTAGTGTTCTTCTTTTTGTTTTGTTGTATATGAATGTTTGGACATTATTTGTTGTATTGCACATCCCCAGAGAGCTATCAGTTATATGAGAATTTTTTTTCCCCGTAAATAAACAAATGATGTTAAAATAAGATCTGAGATAATACAAATAGCTTAGCTTGGGCACTGAAAAGACATTAAAGTAAGCATTAGACAAGTCTCTCTCCACACACACAGGTTATGTATTCAGAAACACCCTGCTCATAATATACATAGCCATTTCTGTAGTGTTTAGTAACACTGACAGAATGTCACAGGAAATGCAATACATTTAACAGTTTCCTGAAATAGTTGAATGTTCTTCTAAGGTAGTAATGCTAGTCTTAGTCTCCTTTTTTCCTAGTATCAGAGGCTTCAGTAAGAACAACAAATGAACTATCTTGGGCTGTCTTTTCCATCATCTCCACCATAAAAATAATAAAAAAAAAAGATTCAAATTGATGTTTCTTACCTTTTTTTTATGAATTTGGGTGAAATTGTACCTGATGAAAGTTAACTCATGCTGTTGTAAAATTAGCTGAGGAACATAGTTCATGCCTAGATAACTCAAGAATATAATGCAACCCCAGGTAGCAATTTTCTGTTTGAAATTAAATATAGCTAATGTGCTCACTGCTTTAATTGACCACAACAGTGGGAGAAGAGCTATAGATTTTACCATTTTATTTTAATAAGGTGGGATCAATGACCTAAAAATAATCAGACTATTACACAGGAGAGTGTAAATTGATTCCCCCCCCGCCCCAGACTTATGTTGTTTGTTAGCCTGTTCCAAAATATCTGTGATGCTTCAAAGAGAGAATAAATAGCTCACAGAATGACTCGCTGGACCTTCTGGGATGATAAAAAGAGTTGTTGCTCATTAATTGTGAGGGAAACAGACCTTTCCTCAAAGCAGTATTTCTGTGGTAGCAATATCAGTTTTTACCTACATTTGAGCTTCAATAGTTTGTCTCTGTTAAGATGCAACTTTCACACAGCTAGCCCTCATTTTTAATTGTGATATATAGTCCCTAGTTCATAGATGTCATTGGTATCTGTTTGATGGTGCCTGTAATGTCACTAGTGATGGATAGTATACTTTTTTCCTGTTTTCACTGTGTTGTGTATTTTTTAAAAAACGTTGTCTATCTTATTTCATGACACACAGCAGATATTGATCCAAGTTGATGAACTTACATTTTTCAAGTAGTAATAGTTTGAGTTTCTTCTTCTTTCATATAGTATTGTAATTAGATTTATTCAGGAAACTTCCATCATCCTGCAGTGATACCATATATCTTTTGCTTTAAAAAAAAGATGCTGTTAAATTCTTTGAGCATTGTGACACTCTTAAGTGGCCCTGCGCCCATTATTTAAAACACTCTGTTGGTGGGGGGAAAGTACTGTATCAGTTTGATGGGGCCAAGTGAATCTATAGAAAATCATAAAAACCCTCTGGCACAGTATTTTACACACAGACACAAACTCACCGTCACACACATGTGTGTATACACTCTCATATACAATCACATATACTGTAAGGTCTATTTATTTTGTTCATAGCCTACCTTTTTCCCTGGGGAAGACCACAACTAAAGGTCAATCATTATCCATTACAAGATAGTGTATTGTATATGAGATATTAATAAGGTTCTTTAGTAAGGTACGTAGTAGGATTTGTCTGTTGTGTGACTTTAAGTCATTTCCAACTTAATTGTGACCCTAAAATGAACCTGTCATGGGATGTTTTTGGCAAAATTGTTTGAGAGAGGTTGCCTTTGACTTCCTCTGAGGGTGAAAGAGTGTGACTTGCATAATGCCACCCAGTGGGTTTTCTATGATGAAGTGGGAATTTGAATCCTGTTCTCCAGAGCCATAGTCCAATACTCAAACCACTACATCACTCTGGCTCTCTAGGATTTACTATTTCTAACAATATTACTGAGAAAGTTTGACTGGCTGGTTCTTAGTAGTAGATACTAAAACACAACCTACAACCTTAAGAATAAGATCACTGACAGAATCTGAAGGAAGGAGTGCAACAAAAATTGTAAACTATATAGTGGACTAGCCCCTTATTCTGGAAAACCTTAATCACAGAGGGTGTATGTGAACTTCCTTTAGCTAGAAAGAATCTAAGAATAGCATTATCAGATCTTTGAGCATTCCCACTAACATATGCAGTCTGAATCCTCTTTAATTTATCTGTCTGGCATTGTCTAATCTGCTCTGTACCACGGTCATTTATCTGTCATCTGTGTTGGATAGGCCTTGTAGAGAAGATAAAAACTGATACTTTTAGTAGGTTGTTATAAGCTGTTCCACATTACAAAATATTTGAATTCTCAAGGGGGGAGGGCAAAAAGGGGGTTTTGAGCTGTCCAGTGAGGGCAGTTCTCAGTAAGGAATATCCACCTCAAGTCTCTTGCTCATTATCCTCCCCATCCTCTGGCAGACTTGCCTCCCCATGTGTTCTGGCAAGTGGTCAAACTAAGAAAGGATCCTAGAAGGCTACAGTCTCCATATCCATTGTTGATCCTCCCCTCCCTAATGCCATGCAAGTTGAGTGAGGGTAAAAGGCAGCCGAGGATCTGGAAGAGAATCCCATGGCTGACTTCCCACCCTTACAGTGTCATGCAGAGCAGGTGAAGGGAATCTCCAGCACACACTGCTTGGAATTTTCTCTCCTCATGTGAGACCTCTTTACTGCATAGTTTTTTTACAATAAGTTTTCAAAGATGTCTGGGAGTAGAGAGAAAATTTATTAAATTGCTTGTTTTCCCTTGCAGAAATGAATAATTTAACACAGTGCATTCCTACTGTGTCATCCACATAAAGACCGAGTAGTTTGGTACTCTATGTGAGTCAAGGTCAGGACTTAATATAGACCATATGATGAACAATTAGAGAGCAAATATTGTAATCAATTTATTTTACAATATTCTGAATATTTATTGCTTGTTTGACTTTTTGCAAAATGTTGCAAACTGGTTGTTACCACTTATTGTCACTTATCCAGACTGACTTGGACCTATCTATTTCTCACATTGTCACAATTAACAGCTTTCAGAACAACCAGGTTTCACTTGGTATTACTAAGCAACAGATAGAAATTCCTCAGTACCAAACTCTCATTCCCATAAGAAGAGGTGTTATACTTGCAGCTGTAGCAGATACTACTTAAACAACTAGGGCACACTTAGCACATTTCCCAGCTGTGTAAGTTGAACAAAGAATTATACAGGACATTTTTTTTCTGTGATTTTCTATCATTGCTTCAACTGTAAAGATAACGCCTTCTTTTTCTAGGTTTTGGCCATGACAGGCCATCCAAATTCTGAGATTGTTCCCTGAAAGTGCAAGACATGCTGTGCTGTGGATTTAACCCAGAGTTTGACCAACTCTACATATTAGAAAGAGACAACTTTTAGGATGCTTACTTCATTGCGGATTGCATCATCATCATCATCATCATCATCATCATCATCGTCATCATGGCATTCAAACAGTATATAAGTACATTTAGGGGGAAATTGACCGCCCCCATTATGTAATTTTTGGAAGTTATGTGGAGATCATCTGTTTATGGGTATGAATGTCCTCGCTTCAGTTAGTTCAGGGTTTAATTCTGTGGTTCAGATTGTCTCTGGATTTGGTTCAGACAAACTTGGACCTGATCTGACCTAAATCTAAACTGAAATTCAGAAATCTGCATTTTCATACCTCTTATTGTTGTGTATTGGGATCAAGGTGGAAATTACTGTTGTCTGTTTCTCTTCATATGGCTGCATGACATATGGAGACACAGTAGTGCTTTCAGAGATAATTAGCCATGTCAAATTGTAGCTGGGTTGATTCAGGATTAGCCACTTTGATTCTGACAGGTCTACAGTGTGCTAATACATTTGCTGCTTTTCCTCATCTTACTAGTGTTTCTGATGTGTATGAGATGTTTCTGTGTTAGATATACTATGTGTGCATGTCACACAAACAAAATGTAAACAGACAAGATAAAAACTAAAGATAGAGCTGCATGCTAAACAGTCGACACCAAGGGAAATCAAAATCAAATCAATCTAAAAATATCAGACAAAAATTGATAATTTGGTAAGGGAAATTCTTCTACTTAATTATACTATACTATATTATATAATTATAATTATACTAAAACAATTGTGTGTCCAAGACACACTTAAAGAACAACAAATATAAAGAGTAAAGAAGGCTGGATTTGAGGACTGGAGTTGGGAATGGATTGGAAATGAAGCATTAGATGAATAAATGAAAAACACAACAGTATTATTAACCAATGTTTTTCCAAAGCATTGTGATTGATGAATGTGTCTGTGATCTCACCCCAGACTGAACAAAAGCTAGAGATTCCAGCTTCCCCTACTACCCTGGTGTTTTGCATCTATAGTGCTATTTTGCAATGTTTTAGAGACATATCGTCTGGCTTTGTTTTTCTGTGTTTTCATGTTTAGATTTCCAAAGTGGTCCAAATCATTTCAGATCAATTTGTCTGACTCAATTTGATCTTGACAGATCTGACCTTTGACTTCTGGCCAGGATGGTGGACAGACTCTTCTAACCTGTTTGCAACTAGAAGAGCTTTCGTGGTTAGTCCTGGCCAGAGAGATCTCTGGTTAGTGAAACTCACCCTGGTTTTAATGGTGAGTGACTACTGTATTCCTAGACCACATACAAGAACATAGAGCCTTCCCCACATACACTACTGCAACCAACACAGGTTTACATCTGCCAACCCCAACTGGACAACCACCCAGGGTTGGGCTCATTGAGAGGCTCACCCCTAAGCCAAGAGTTAGCATACTAGGACAAAATGAGCAACACAATTACGGATGAAGAACTGACAGAAATGGCAACTAGCACCCCTTCCCCTGTTGGCCTGTTGTGGCCTCTAATCAATCAAAGTAAAAAAAACCTGTCTGAATATCAGGCTGATGAGTCCAGTTGTGTGATGGCACAGCATCTAGAAGCACTGAACAAAGCAAAAGAACTTCTTTGTCTAGTGGATGAAGTTCAGTGTGATGATCTCCACTGGCAGGAAGAGGACTTGCTCAAACACTGAAGGGAGGACTCAATCTAGCAACTAAAGATTCCAAACACTTTGCTGAAGCACTCAGTGACAAAGAAACAGAGGATGGTGTAGAATGTGCTTTTAAGGGCTCCAGCTTTGGCTCTGGCCCCTATGCTCTTTGACCTGACACATAGCACCAGGACACAAACATTGACCTCTCCTCATAAAAGTCCAGCAAAATTGCCTCCCCTCTGCAATGCTGCATGGTACAATTTGAATTACCATGGTATAGCCTCAATAATAGGACCACATGGCAAAGGAATACCTGCTCAGAATGCAATGGAAAAGAGAACACCTGTTTTGATGATTTTGGATAATAAAAAACAGTCTTATCCTGAGTGAAACCATTAGGTCATCTATTCTGTCTGTAGGTCAGTGGCCTATGCTGAATGGAAGTAACTCTTTGGGATTTGAGACTGGAAGCTGGAGAGGTCAGGAACTGAATCTTCCATAGAGATCATTTATTGGAGCAATAAATTAAAGACCTTCTCCAAAGAAAGCAAGTGACAAGTATGTGTAATACATAAACTCAATTAGTATGTATAATTTTCAGGCTTTATGTACGCAGGGTCATTGAATTTTAGCATTTGGGCAGTCAAGTCTGTCCAACACAGATCAAGGAATCAATGCAACCAGAGTTCAAGGAGCAGCCCCTAAGATACTCCTTGGTCTGGGTCCAAATTATCCATTCTTGCTTGAGTCTCTTTTGAAATAATGAGATAAGTCAGTCATGACTAACTTAAACCCCTCTGGTTTTAGCAACACCAAAATGTGTCTGGCTTAGTCTGTATATCAAATCTATTTAATCCAGTCTTTTATTGGGACAGCAGAAGCACTCTGTTCCTCTGGAATGGAAGAAAGAACAGGAAAGTATAAGTTGACACTACATCTACATGCATTGTTGCTCCTCTCCCTGGATTTAAAGGCACATGATGGAGCTGAATCAAGTCTATCCACCTGACTATTTAAGTGGAGGAAGGGAAAGCTGTTTGCGGGACTTGTGATCTTAAAACTACCAGCACGTGCAGGGATCCAGTGTCTTTTGTGTGCTTGTAGCCTGTGTCTTTCTGGGCTAAAATGAGAAACTTCTGATTCAAAAAGTAAGACAATGACACCATTAAATTGGACAGTGCAGGAAAAATGTTAAAAATATGTACACATCAAATTGACAGCAAGATGCCAAGAAAGTTGTAGAATCTCAGGTATCTGTTGTGTGTGTGTCTCTTCATGTTTATTGGACTCCATTTAGATAATGACAGAAGGTTACTGGGTCCACTTTGGTTCTTGCTGAATGACCTACGCTATCTACCCTTCCCCTATTTATTTGGTCTTCCCTCAGTAAATGTCAGGTACACGTATAGGCATTGTGAGTGGCATCGTGAATGGCAAGACTTATAACTTACTGTATTCCTATTTTTCTTCATATTGTGTCACTTTCTTTTTATTAAGCCTTTATGGTTCCCAACTGCAGAGCCAAAAATATCCCTCATGTTATTTTTCAGTGGTGGAAGATGGAGTTGTCTGAGATAGAGTTGCATTAACTACAGCCAGTTTGATGAGGTATAGGCATCATAGATCATATATGAGACTTTATTGCAAATCTAGAGGAAATTAAGTTTTGAATGACTTATGGTGCTCCTTGCACAGCTGTGGAGCCTAGGAGGAATTCACATTTCTGCCTCTGTTGAAGCAGTTGTGCATCTGATCATTTCAGTAGTACAGACATTTTAGATGCAAGCCACATTAAATGGCTGTGTCCTAGCAAAATGAAGATTTTTAAGCTCTTAGAAAATTAACCATTAAAATTATGACCATTTCCAGATTTCCTGTTCAGTAACCACAGCTGATCCCAGGTGCAGCTGGAACTACTGACAGACACATCTCTCTCTCTCTCTCTCTCTCTTTTTTTAAAATAATAATAGATGTACAAGAATACAGAAGCTTGTAGCAGTTAACAGGTTAGTATACCATCCTTTATATGTATAAAACTAGCCAGAGACCACAACTAATTAATTATACAAAACTACTGGAATGGATTTATTGTTTTATAACTTTTTATTAGCTAATGTGTTTTCCTTTACAGGCTAAAACAATTATTGCATTTATTTGCAGATGGCAATATTTTGTAATAACATTGTTAAATTACACCTTTCATTGTTTCCTTCTTTTTTTGGTTATAAAACAAGAACTCTGTGTGTATATGTGTATGTGTGTCGGTGAATGTGTCTATGCATGTGTATACCATGATCCTGCATCTTCAATATAAGTATGGCGATGGAGCTCTCATCATAAGTTTTGTTCTAAGATGCCATGCCCCCCCCCCCAAAAAAACCCTAACTTAGTGGAATGGCAGCACCCCAACCACAGCACTTCCAAAGCAGAGCCGGTTAGGCTGCTGGGGAATAACTTCTGCAGCACTCTCCTGATTTTGGATCATGTCAAGAACAAGCAAGTGAAGAGACTTCTCAAGATCCTGCCACAATTGCTTGTCTGAATGCACCACATGATTGGGAGAAAGCTGCAAATGTCATTGCTCAGTGTTCTGAACTGCACCGCCTCAAAAATGCTTCAGTCAGGGTGACTCTACAACAGTTGTGAGATAGTAACTCCACCTTACAATTTCATAACTGCTGAACAAGATGCCAGACATGGTGTTTGTGTGTGTGTGTGCCCTTCTCATCCCTAAAGAGGGGAATAATTCTGCAGGGTTTTAGATAGCAATTCATTCCTGTTTGTCCCCATGTACTGATACTTTTAAATAACCACAACAGAGAACTGACTAGTTGAATACCAGTTTACCAAAAGAGGTAAAACAAGCATATATCATATTCATGCAGTATTTTTAAATCTGTTCATGGTCTAGAAAAACACCTAAGGCCACTTGTGCACAATATAGTACAACAGCAGTGTGTTGTTTCTGGTCCAGGAGTTGTGCTACCACATGACTTTGTGCTACTGCATGACTTCATATACAGCTGCTATCCTGTACCCAAGCATTGCAAAACCTCCATAATATCATTCCAGAAAAAAAATCCATTACGAGCCTCCTTTAGCACTTCAATCCCATCAGCCTGTTATCACGGATCCAACAGTGGGCAGAATGTGAGTGTTCCCAGCTTGTCCCTCCCTCAGCAGCTCCCATTCCATGGTAACTTGGAAATCTATCACCTCTCTGTGTTTATTTTAAATTTCTCCATTGAGTTAAAACTTTTTTATTTTTTTTAAATACATTTTTAAGCGTTATAGTGCAAAAGTGCAATAATCTACTGGTGTGTCATGCTGTTACAACATTGCAGGTCAAGAGACCGGCCAAAAACACTGCAATGCAGGAGGAGCACCACTACTCATCCACTTAAGGTGGAAGGGTGTGGAAAAGAGTGTTCCTAACCTGACAGCATTGCACAAATGGCAATGCCAAGATTGTAATGCTACAATATGCTAATGGCATCTAGTGTAGAAATGACCTAAGCTTTTGACATGATCAGCTGGCCATTTATGAAGATGGCAGTTAAACAGATGCAGGCAGGAGAAAAATTTGTTTCATGGATTGAAGCAATCTATAGCCAACAACAAGCTCAATTGGTCATAAACGGTGAAAGAACACAAATGATAGAACTGCATAGAGGGACAAGACAAGGGTGTCCCTTGTCTTCTCTGCTGTTTATTATGACAATGGAAATACTTAACAATGCTATAAGAGAAGATAAAGATATAAGAGGAGTCCAAATTGAGAAATATCAATACAAGTTAAAAGCTTTCGCTGATGATTTGGTCTTATTATTGGATGATCCAGGGAGATGTACTGAAAAATTGATTACTACAGTTCAAGAATGTGGAGAATTCTCTGGTTTTAAAGTTAATAAGGAAAAAACAGTCTTCTTAACCAAAAATATGACTGAAAGAGAAGAGATGGAATTAGTACAAAACACAGGATTTAATAGAGGACAAAAGGTAAAATATCTAGGTATTTGGATAGCTAAAAGAAACAATGGGTTATTTCAAAATAATTATGAAAAAAAAATGGAAAGAAATAACAAAAGATTTGGAAAGTTGGCCTGCTATGCATATGTCAATAATGGGGAGGATAGCTGCAATAAAGATGAATGTTCTGCCAAAAATGAACTTTTTGTTCCAAAATCTTCCCATTATAATGAACATGAAACCTTTTATACAATGGAAGAGAGAACTAACCAAGTTTATATGGCAAGGGAAAAAACCTAGAATAAAATGGAGTACTATGACAGATCTGAAAAGTAGAGGAGGAATGGGACTACCAGACTTTCAGACATACTATAAGGCAGCGGCTTTTACGTGGATAAAAGATTGGGTAGACCTACAAGATACGAGAATGTTGGCATTGGAGGGAGTAGACCTCAGGATGGGGTGGCATGCCTATATGTTTTATGATAAAGCAAAAATAGATAAAGACTTTACACATCATTATATCAGAAAATCGCTTTTGAAAATTTGGGATGATTATAAAACTAAAAACATATGGCAGCTCCCCACTTGGGTCTCACCGCAAGAGGCATTTTTTGGAAGATGGACAGAAACAGATAAATGGTTGCGGTACAGCGATATAATTGAGAGATCAACGTCCAACAATCTTAAGATTAAAACAAGAGAGAAATTAGAACAAGAGGGAATAACATTAAGCTGGTTCCCTTACAGACAGTTAGCAGAAAGGTTTCAGATGGACTTAAAAACATATGGAATTGAACTAAAAGAGAAAACTGGAGTAATTAAATGGCTGTTTGAAAATCCGCCTCATCTACTAGCCCATATGCATCAAGAAATATTATACCAGGAGATGCAAGAAGAAACAGTAAAGGCAACAATGATTTCATGGGCTCAAAATATCGGACATTTAATTCAACTAGAGTCTTGGGGGCAGAGCTGGAAAAAAACACAGAAATTTACAGTAGCTCAGAATCTGAAAGAGAACTATTATAAGCTATTTCGTAGATGGTACATGACACCAGACAAATTAAAAAGGATTTATAATACAGGTACTGGACTCTGTTGGAAATGTCAGAAAGAGGTCGGTACGATATATCACATGTGGTGGACATGTCCAAAGCTAAGAAATATTGGAGTGAAATACATAACAAAATTTGTGCATTAATGAAAGTCCAGCTTGCTAAGATACCGGAATTGTATTTGTTAACTATGACTGAGTCTGGCTTTCAATGGCTGTGGACTATGACTCTTGGAGACCAGGGTTCAAATCCCCACTTGGCCATGGACATCCACTGGGTGACTGGGCAAGTCGCATTCTCTCAGCAACAGAGAGAGGCAAAGGCAAACCCCCTCTCAACAAATCTTGCCAAGAAAGACCTATGACAGGTTTTCTTTAGGATCAGTATAAGTCAAAAACAACTTGAAGGCACACAGTAACAACAACAAGGCAGCATGCCTGGTTCACACATTAGCCGGCCACAAATAGGCCAACTTGGAACCTGAAAGTCAATATACATCCTGCTAATATCTCATAAGGCTTGCCCAGCAATACAGGATGTCATTTGAGATTTCAGGTGAGATTACAGAGGAAGACCTGTGATGCTTGAGAACTGCAGGCATCATGGAACCTCCTCATCAGTCATGAGCAAGCACTTGATTGAGTCCAGGAAGCAATGTTGCTGGTTTCTGTTCATTGTGGTGATCCCTCTCTGCACTCAGCACTTGGGAAAAGATATATGAGAGTAATACAGATCCCAGAAGCATAAATCCTAGTGTGTTCTTCTGGAAGTTTTCTTTGTTATTGTTTATGAAACATGAATTTACCCCATTCACATAATCTGCAATAAGAAACAACTGACTTGTTTGATAACTGCAAGAATGTGACCCAACTGGGATGCCAATTAAAACACACTTTTCTGTGATGTAACCGATAAGTCATAATTGTGGACTAATTCTTTTTTCTCTACATTTGTTACATAAATTTGATCATTCTTTTTTAACCATACCAAAGTAACTTTGGCATAGCTTCCTCATCTGGTAACTGATTCAGATAACTTTCTGTAGACCAAATTCCTGAAAGATCTTAATTCCATCTATTTCATCAATATCTAACTACTTTAAGCTCTTCAGCATCATCTTTAATATGGTCATGCTTAGAGGCTGAAGACATATAAGGCATTCTATCAGTCTCTTCTGTGAGGATGTCAGCTTCATCATACCTATCTGTATTTCCAGGGAATACATCCTCCTCCTCTTGTTGGTCAGTGGAACAGGAATGTGACAATGTTTGTGGACCAACAACTTGTAGTTAATAACCAATTAGCCTTGCTTTCTGAGATCACATTTCCATTCACTGCATTGGGTACAGTATGCTATTCTGTTAAAGTATATGGCTTGAAACAGGTGAACATTCACTTCACACAGCTTCCTCCATCTTCTGGCTACAAGTTGGTAGACTTATTAGACTTCTCATTGCCATGGAATGCCTCAATTTCTGGAACGTTGACAGTGCTAATGGAATGCTTCTTCCAGTTCCATCTGTTGTGATATGGAACACAAATCACCTTAGAAAAAAAATTGGTTGTCTCTTTTGTAAACTAAACATCTATTCTACTTTATCAAAAGTTCATCATAATTTATGGATGAGCCCAAATTTGGATATCCCCCCTGCAATGATGATAATGGTGATGGTGATGGCAATAATGATGAAATCTTTCTTCATATTCATTTTTGATTCCAAGCTGCTAGGGATGATATTACAGCAACATTCAGAGTGAAAATATGGATTACAGATTTGTCTTCCAAATTATTCAAATGAGAGGTGCATTTGTAAATAAACGAACAAGGGAAGGTCTAAGCTTCTGCCAACAAATCATTAGACTGCATGCACATGGAGAGATATAAACACATTTTAAAGAGAGAGTTGACCAAAATTATTTTTCTTCTTCCTTGTTCATTCCTTGTTCCTTGTTGTCTAGTTCTCTTAAGAAAAGGGATTATGTGTAGTCATTAAAAGCAGAAGCCATAAGTTAGAGCTGTGGATCAGTCTGCCACCACAGTTTTCTGAAGCACACACAAGGCACTTTGTCTTAGCCCTTCCATATGTGATCTGGACTGGAAATCATAATACTGTTTGTTGTTTTTTTAATGCAGAGTTTTAAAGAATTACTACAGAATGTGTGTCAAGTACTCTGAATGCCTGGAATGTGTTATTCAAATAGAGTTATAATTGTCAATGTTTCATGCCATGTTTTTAGACAAGGAGAACAAATAGATTCCCTTTTTCCTACTCCTATTTCAACTTTACAGTGATTGCATGTTTTCAGGCACTAATATTTTCAGACAACAGTGAAGGACAAACTGGGATGAGTTTGGGAAGAAAATTCTACTTCAGTTGAAACTCCAAAATATAGTGCTTCCAAAAAACAAAAACAAAATCACTGGCAATTTGAATATAGCATTTGACTTGGCTCACTGTCTTGAATTATTGATTGATTGTTTCATTGAATGATGTATAACATTTATTTACTGCCCAACTGGAAAATGCTTGGGGACCCATTTGCAATCATAAAATCCAAGACAGTCTGCAAAATGAACAAAGAAAGCACCAATTGAAATATTAAGATATTAAAAAGTAGAGCCATAAAACTGCTAGAACAAGGAGTAAACTGAACATTAGCTGTCTTCCGGATGGGGAAAGCAAGTTATTCTCCAGTTGGAGAGCCATTATGGAGAAGGACCTTCTGTTACACCATTCAGTACAGTCAAACGCACAGAAAAACTTCTGAAGATGATTGTAACAGTCAGCAATAATGTATGGGGAACTATTTGGCTGATAAGTTCTTTTGGTGCAGCATTTTTGTCTGTTCCTGTTTCTCAAGTAGTGGAGTGTTATTTTTTTTAAAAAAAACTTCTTTAGACAGGTTTGCCCTTCGGCTCATGTTATGACCCTGTAGCACTAGATGAATATTTGATACTGTAATTTTTGTATACTCCTCAAAACAGTTTTCAGTGGTTAGCATTCTTTGATATTGCTTTTGGGTTTACTATGTGTATGTATAGTCTGTTTTTTTTCCCTTAAAAAAAACCCCCTTTCCTACTGGACGTATTACTGGTATTATTATGTGTTGTTTGTAATCACTGCATAATTGTAATTTTTAAATATAATTTTAATGTATTTTAGACTTCCCAGAGAAATTTGGTTACTGGCCGGTTTAAAGTAAAATGGGTCCATCTGTCAATTACTATCCTTCACGAGCCAATTAAATGTGCCTTGCTCCCCCTGCTCCCATGCCATGCATTTGTCTAAAGATCTGAAAGGGATTTCTATGCTTTAGAGCTGTGCACATATGTAGGCTATTTATGCAAATAGAAACCCAAACAAGTATGTTCCCTGATTGTGTGAGGAACCCTTACCCACATACAGAGGCTCTTTCAGCTTGTGATAAAATTGCATCCAGTGGGAATGATCTGCACCACAAAAATGTGTTCCAATATACACTGAAGTGAAGATCTGAAAGGCACAGCAGACAGATATTTGAGGATGGTACAGAGGAAGGAATGTAATTCTTTGCTAACATTGCTCTTAAAGGAACTAACAAGTAATTTTAGCAATTTTCTTCCCATTGTAAGAATGTCTTAAAAACTGCACAGTTCAGAACTTTGTGCAAAATGTGCCCTTTTTCACAGAAAATGTTTCCCCTGCCCCCATAGAAAATAATATTTGTACCAAATAAGTTCCAAACTGTTAACACTTGTTGTCCATCTAGGAGTCTCCTCATAAAGATTTCCTGACACTCAAGAAACATGTTTTTGACTTTTTTCCCCCTAATATTTTCAGTATTTCTTCTATCTTTACACAAAGATGGTCTTGTTTTAGGGTGGATTGTACCTAGTAGCCTTTTGACTGCTACTAGAACTATGATCATAAGACAATACTTATCCAAAGTAAAGTACTTTCATTTCATTGATTTCAGTGATGAAGCATTCACCTTAAACTGTCCACTGCAGTCAGCTATAAATGGGCTAACTTTGGTTGGATTTTGCCCTAGATAGTGTCTTCTACCTAATTTCATGAATGTTTACTTTGAAGAATATCCTTGTCTGTTTGATCATGTCTAAACTCAAAATAAATGTATGAATGATTGTCATCTAATCATTTCACAAATACTTTTTAAATGATTGTTTAATTCTCAAATGAACACGCTCACATTCATACACGTGCATGCACATCTGTACACATGTCATAGGCCCAATATCAGTGACACTTAGATAGCCACAATCTAAGATGAATTGTTTCATTATCCAAAGCTAGAATCTGGGCTGTGTTTGATCAGCATATAGAACTCCCATTAATGGTCATAGCATACTGCTCAATAACTTATTCCAGCACGTTCATCCTGAAATGATTAATATTGCCTCTCCAAGCACAACTGCTCAAAGAGACAGAAAAGAATAATAGTCCCTTGATTATAAAGCTTCTTTGAAACAAAAGCTGAACTGCAGAGAGATTATGCATTAGAGCTAAAGTGATGACAATCTATACCCAATAACTTTTCATAGCACTACTAAACCTTAATTGTTATCAGCAGAGGTACTGCAAGGCAATATTTGTACACTATTTCCACATGGGGAGGGGTTCAACAGTTTTTTTAAATGATGGTTTATCTTCAAAACATAAAATGTTTATTTTGTTTATAGGGCATAAAAACTGATAAGAGAGGGAATAAGCCTACAATTTTAAATGATTTGAGTGGTTATATCGGCTATAGAAGGTTTCCAGATTTAACCATGCATTATAGTTTACTCTTTTAGAGGCTATACAGTTATGTGGTGATCGTCTCTAGCTTAGATAATTTTTAAAAAATGCAGAGACAAACCGTGGAAAATTGGTCTGTCACTGGTGTGTAGCTCCAAGGGGCAACAGTGTGAAGGCATTGTACCTACCCAATCAAATTTTCCTTCACTCCCCAAATTTGTAGCATTGCATTCTCTTGGTAATTTTACTTGCCACTCTTTTTTAGATGCATAAGATGTATTTCTAAAAGTTCAACTGAAGTTTTAAGCTCCTGCAGTGCTAAAAAGTTAGAGACTGAAGATAAATTTCATTGCAGGACAAAATTCTTTTTTTGTGGGGACAGTACCCTCATTTTACCCCACCTCCGTAGCTATACCCTGTTGATTGTTCGACATCTATTGAATGCTGTTAGTAAGGATAGCTAAATGGAACTTGTGGGTTAAGAGGCTGAATAACTTCAAATATGAGTTGCAGTGAACAAGCTAGGAGTGAAGATCATCTTGTTCTACTAACAGGTTTTAGGGAGCGGGAGAAGAATGTTATTTGATGTAATCATTGTAGGCTTATAAGTGCTAATTGATTGCCTGCTTGGTTCTCTCATTTGGTATTGGGAAGAAAGGCAGAAAGCTGAAAGGGAAACCTAAGATGGCACTGCCCTTTGCCTAGGCAGGTATATGTATAGGGTTTTTTGAAGATATTCTAATACAGCTGTGGAAAACCTGTGGATGTCTAGATGTTGCTGGACTACAACTTGATCACTGGGAATAATGATTAGGGCTGATGGGAGAGGCATACCACCATTTAAGAGGCCACAGGTTCTGTTCTAATGAAAGTTCGCCCTGTGAATGGAACATAGCCTCTGAATGCCTCAAAAAAGGGCCTATGGAAATAAAGGAAAAGAGGGCAAAGGGATAAAAGAATTTTGTGAGGCTGACCAATTTATTTTAGCTTCAGTTTCTATAGATTTCAATACACTTTATTGGAAAACTGATGAAGTACAACATTGAAACTTCAGGTTTAAATGCAGGTGAATCCCATTAAAATGGGATTGAGAAAAGGAGAAATGCTCTTCCTTTCAGTGAGGAAGCCTGGAGTGGAGATACATGTTATTCCCATATGTCTCACTGAAACTCTGTAATTACTTAGAGTTTCTTGAGAACCCAGTGTTGCCCTGCTAAACAACAGTGCAATGTTGTTGTTGTTGTTAGTTTTAAAAGATGATCTAGATCAATTTTCTCCCTGTTCATCTGCATGATATCATTACAACTGTTGAGGCAAAGAATACATGGGTTATATTACAGTACCACTGAGATCAGAAATGACATGGCTTTGCTCACTTTTAGGCATGCTTATAATCTGAAACATGGTGGGCAAATTACTTTTAGTTTGTAGAGACAAACCTGTCAGCTTCTGACAGCCAATTTGCTATGCCACTAATTAATGATGAAGTACGAAGTCTGTTGCTATTTATGAAGCTCAGGAAGTGTCACACAGAAATGAGCACGCCCCACATGAAAAAGCAAGCACAACACATGCAAAGGTTGTGAAAAAATGAATTGCAACAAGGGTGGAACTGTGGAATGATTTGTGTTTGAAATACAAGGAAATAATCTGTGTCTCCATGCAATCAGCATCAGAGATTTAGTCCAGCATCTGGTGAGCTTTTGATTTAACTACAGATATAGATTTCATTTGCTACAGCTCAAATGAAACCCATAGTGAAACACCATTAGCTTTCTTTTACTATGTGTTACCCGTACTTCTTCCTTCCTCCTTTTTCTCTCTAGTGATCCACTGTTGTTGTTAAATATTGATTATGATCCCACCAAAATTAAGCATTTTTCAAGTTTGATAAATTTTAATGGGAAAATTTGAGCCCATGATTAAAACCCTTCCACTGAATATGTCACAACAATCCTATAGATATGCAGTAGCCATAAATATACATCAGCATAGTTGCATTGGATTCCACAGTTGTCCAAGTGATGTGCTTCAGGCATCATGGCCTTGAGCTTGCCTGATGTATAACAGTTGATTTTCCTCCCACCCATCAAGTCAAGCTAGGGCCATGTGAGCTGTCCCATTTCTATGCCGCCTCTGAGAAAGTGCAGTTACTTGTCCAACTATTTTGACACTAGCATAATACCGCAATAGAGTTTTGTCCTGCGGATTTTGGAAGTGATTAATTTTTATGGGTTTCTAACTTTAGACATATAGATAGTATGATCATTGCAGCAAGGACATACTTTTTACTTTAAAGTGCCATGATAATTTGTTGTTCTTACAGTTGTTGTTACTACTATTGCAGCATAAAGGAAGCACTGCATTCTTTTGAGTGCTTTCTATTTGGTCTAGCTAATTCCATTACCAGTTAGTCCTGTTTACACCTGAGTAATAACTCATGCAGAGTTCTGCAATCATTTTTTATTTTGCTCTTCATGCTAGTCAATGTCCAAGCAGTCTTACTTATTAACAATGTTGCAGGAGAATTCTGTTAGCCTCCGCATCACAGGAAGTGAATGAGGGACAAGGTGAGGCTTTTTGTATTAGCTGTGTGGATTGACATATGACAACAGCCACTGCCCAGAATTTTCAGAAGGTGGGGCAGGCATGATTATCTAAGAAGCTAAAGCTTTCTGAAAGACCTCATTGTTCTCTCATAACTCCACAAAATGTTTAAATGATTGATGGGGCATGAGAAGTATGTGATTAAAAGCTTCCTGACAGTTTTGAAGAAGACTGTTTATATCTCTGTGAATTCCCTCCCCAGGAAAAAAAAATACGAAAAGGTTCTGGAATCCCAACAGACATAAGAAGCCAAAGGATGCATTTAAAATGACTTCAAGAATGTTTGACGTATTTCAGAAATTTTTGGCCTTAATGCATTTATGACTGACTGAGTAGTGTGACTCAAAATGTTAAGCAATAGTATTGATTTTATTTTTGACACATCATTGATTACTCCCATCCTGATGGACCTTGACACTCCTTCTCTTCTCAACATTCACTTCACAAAGTTTGCCTTGACTGCTTAAAGCAATATAACCATAGGCAATTGTTTGTGTCCACTAGCTATGGTCTGCTTGTGGGAAGACTTGTAAAACAAAATTCATTTGTATTTTATATGGTACAATTTGGTTTCACTCTTCCTGTCTCTTTATCCAGTAGAAATTTCCTATACAGTATACTAAGTATAGGGTATACTAATGAAATCATAAGTTGGTCATTCTTCTTGTCATGTATTGAAGGGAATCTTAACATGTCTTAACATATCTCCTGCTTTCTAGAGCTTCCCAACAGGTATAGAAATGTGATAAGACCTTCTTTACTCCTTGGCCAGGCAGTACTAATAAAGAACTTTCTAAGTATTCAGATTTCTCTCATGGAAGCTCCCATAATGGCAGTGAGTTTGGAGGTGGAGATCCAGCTTTCACCTTAATTTCATCTGAATCTAAACTCACTGCCATTATGGGAGTTTCCATAATTTTCTTTCCACAAAATATAAAATGTCAATTTTGAATGACTAAAAGAGTATCAGTTTACCTATAGAGGGATAGTAGGGATCCATGGGAGTGTACGAAAGTCTTCAAAGTATGGTCTAGATTAAGTGGGACTATGCAGCTGGGCCAAGAAGGAACTGATTAATTCTATGGAACAGCAAGCCATTTCCTTTGTATATAACAAAGTGCCAAAGTGCAGCAGGTATATAATTACAACCCTAGATAGTATGATTGCATGAGATAACCCTGTGCCATCCCTACTTCCAATTCTTTCCATCAACACCAAGGACTATCCCATTTAAAATAAAAAATCCTCAGCTTTGTGATGCAGATTACATGAAGATTATGGTCAGATTCCCAGAATCATGCAAATTACTTAATTCCTCTACTGTCAATTATTGTATATTTGTTGACTTAATAGCTCTGTAACTGTTGTTTTTCACTAGTTCACTCAATGTTTTAACTCTTTATGTTCCAAAATATGTTCTAGTGATTCACCTGCACCACATTCTCTATCTCAAAAAGCCAGCTCTGCAGCTCAGTGGTGGCTAGTGGCTTCTGTGTCACGGATGCAATGAAACTGCTCTGGGCTTTATTCCAGGTTTTAAGGGACCTGTCCAGGGTGCTGAACCCTATGTACCATGGAGATATGTATTAGAAATTTTCAGTACCTAGGTTAGCACCTTTG